>OU830599.1:29823807-32323807 GCA_917563855.2 Limnephilus lunatus | reverse complement strand
TTTTCATCTGTTATCTTCTTAATTTTTGATTTGGTGTGTTTCATCCTCTTTTTATTGCAAATGCGCGTAAATTTGTATATTTTTCTTCCACCAAATAAAATTATAAAAATCCGTAAAAGCAATGTTGTTAAATGGTGATGTTTAGCACTAAATCCCCCCAAAGCTCAATAAGTTCCATCTGTAAATTTGCTGGCACATTATTTACATCAGCATCCATCGGACGAGCCGAATCACTGGGAGGGAAATCATGCGCCAACAGCCGCGAGCCGCTTGTAACCTACTATATCTACTACTAGCTGTAGGTGTAGGTGTCGTCCAAGAAGTGGTTGATCCATTGATATATATAGTATATATCTATGGGTTTGTCATGAACTAGTACAGTGGGTCACTGCTAGCACCCGTGTCATCTCCATTAAGAGTATTTAATCTTTAAATTTCTGAAACTATAAATTTCTTTCTCTATTACTTCACTGAGACAGGTAATAAGGCCGGACAAAATAGCTCGGTGAGCTGGATCTGGCCCGTGGGTCGGCGGTTGCCCATGTGTGATCTATATAATATCAATATACCTACATAGTAAAATAATCAGATCAAAACATAAAATTCACTGTAATTATCCTTAATTATCAATTTCGCGATAACGCATAATCAGTAATGTAATTTAATATAAATAATGCTCAAGTGTATCTATGAGGTAAATCAAAAATTTAGGCGAATATATCTGCAATATGCAATGAGACTCAATATTTTAGGTAAACAAAATAACAATTATTGATAATTTGATTGATTACATTTTTGGTATAATATTATTGATTTTACTGGGATTCGTGATGTAACTGTTTCAAGGTTCATGTTAGACATATTATTATTAAAAAATGATTATTTGTTGATAAAACTTTTCGTCAGTAAAGATAAACACCTTTTATCGGTGTATCCAACACCGTATTTTGTATTGTGTATGTTTGTGAAGGCGTGTTTTGGAGTCATTGTATGCTAAAAATATTAACAGTTTTGTATTACTTAGTTATACATTTTTATTTATTTTGCAAAAACAGTATAAAAACAAATAACGGAACATGTGTGACAAAAAATGTAATATGTGTGACAAAAAAATGAAACATGTAGGTACAAATAGTTAAAGCTTCAATAATTCTTCACGCTTTAATTCGTCGTAGGAAATGTGAAAAATATTCACTTTTACCATGAAATAATCCGAGACAAAGAATCCTGTTTTAGCCAGAATGTCTGGAATTGATAATAAACCTGATAATAACCTTATAAATCTTATAAGAAGATTATAAGCTATCAGCAATAATGGAACATAAAACTAGTCTAACTCAGGCTGCAAATACCCTAATATGAGTAAAAACCGAACTCTCTCATCTAGAGATAACATAAAAAAATTATTTTGTATTTTCAAGAGATTAGTACACAGACGGTATCTTCTGGCCTCTATTCCTGAGATCCAAACGCGAGAATCGTACCCACTAAGCTAAAGAAAGCAACCTCATAAATGCAAAGTTAGTCAACTGCTTTGAAATGTGTATGACAAAACACAACATATTTTGAACTGATTTACAGATATTTTCAATGTATTGTGACATGTTAAGCGTCATACACTAGTTCTAGGTCCTTGCAAGTCGCCATGTGTTTCAGAGATAGATCTTTAGTTTTTTAAATAAAATATTAGGTCTTGTGAGAACTCATAAAACAAGTAACTGAACACTTTTGAAAGTTAAACCGATTTTATTATCAATGCTCCAGTCAATAATTGCATTGGTATCTTCCTGGAGCTTAATACAGTTTTCTAATTACTTTATTCTCAAAAAGAGTTTAACGTCATCATCGAAAATTTAAAAAAAGGTAAACTTTGATTTTTTTCCGAATGTTTTTTATAAAAAATAGAAACAATAAGGGTCCCAAATTCTATCCCTTCTGCACACCTGAGGGTCTAGAGTATTCGCAAGACTAAAACTCACCATATTTACCAAAAATTTTCAATAAGCTTTCATAATAACCAATCTCTTCGAGCTTGGTTATTGAAAATTATAATATTGAGCACTAAGTGATCAACATTATCGAAAGCCTTCGCAAAGTCATGGCATGATGTGTCAATTTGTTCATTGTTATCGAATGCTCTCGCCACGTAATCTATAAATACCATTAAGTTTGTAGTGGTTGATCGGCCACCTATAAATCTATGTTGATGTTCGATCAAGAATAGTTCAACTTCAGCTTATATATTTATGGATAATTATTTCCAATAACTTAGCATGTGCACAAAGGTTTGCTCTAGGACGGTAGTTGGTCGCTTGACACTTGTAACCATCTTTGTGTAGAAAGGGTGACTTTCGAAAGCTTCCATAACTTAGGAAAAAATCATTTTTAATCGTAAGATTAAATATATGTAGAAGTGGCTTATTTCAGAATATCCCTTGATGACAAAGGGTGGAATTAGATCAGAATAAAATGTTTTTGGTTTCAATCTTTTTACTGCGAAACTGAAATCCAAGATTTCAGTGCAGATATTTTTGAGTAGAGATATTTTGAGCATTTATTGATCTAAACTGTCCTGGCAAATAAGATCAGCTTTTCCCTGCTCATAGACTTATTAAAAATACTTTTCGAAAGCCGCCGGTATGTCAACTCCTGTGTGAGATCAAGCATTCAGGTTAATATGACTTAAGAAACCACTGTCATATTTTTGTAAGAAATATATTTCTAGATTGACTTCGGATCGTATTTTGCATTTCCCATCTTACGTAATGCTGTAAAGAGCATCTTCAGACCAGGCGTACATTTAAAGCATAAATATTGGAAAATTTGTATAATATCTGTTTGATGTGTGTGTATTATAATTTTATATTCTATTAAAATATCCATCTTTATTTGAATAATAAATTTCAACGAATTAATAAAAAATAACCTAAAAAATTAATTTGCTATTATTGAAGAAGTAATAATTCTACCGCTGCTCAAGATGTAGCAAAAATTCTTGCAAATGTTTAAAATGTACAATCATGGACATATTTGCTTACAGCAAAGTTAAAGCATTCTTGGAAAAATATATCAAAGTAAGGTAGGTAGATACATAGTAATTAGTTAGTTCGTATGTACATACATAATTCACATTATATTACGTTTCTCTTCTTAATCAAATACTATGAAATTCAGCTGCCTTAGGCAAAATTGGGGAAAACATCTTGAGATCCTGTGTGGAGCACAAAGCTTTGTCCCTGGCCGTATAGCGATGATCGAATCCTTGCCCCAAAAAGGGGCAAACTGTGAAAAGGTGAGATAAGGTAAGAAATTTGTATTACATCGCAAGAGCATCACTCTGATGATAAAATTACCGGAGAAAAATAATGTAAAAAAATGGACTTACGCCGTTTTTACCTTTGGTTACCTTCAGGAAACACTTGAAACATTGATTTATACATGTTCTCTCGCCCTGTTATTAAGGACAGAGGGAGTGGTATTCTAGCCATGCAGTACTTTCCCTTGATGGTCCTGGTAGTTGCATTCTTCTGGTAGCTGATTCCAAGACACTCCTCAAACATCCCCACGCTGTTGATGTTGCCTTCCAATAAACCATGTGGTGGCTTCCCTCCTGCGTCGAGCACTGGAAATTATAATGTTGATTTGAAGAGAGCAGATCTGAAGAGCCAGGTACTTGTCAATTTCCCGTCATTACTCTCCTCAGCCTTACAACATACCCCAATTAAGAGTTCTACTGACGTCAAGCAAGAATTTACATTAAAAAAATGGGAAAAATTTGGGTATTTTGATATGTGTAACTGTAGTAGGTGTTGCACAATTTTGTCACCATCCAGTAATTCGCTTTCACTCTCGCTTCGGTAGTACATATTACTAAAAAATAACGTGAAAGATTTTTTTTATTTATTGTATAATATGCCCTTTGGGACGAGATAATAATCTTTTGTTTCAACGAGTTAAGAAATCGTTTGTTAAAGTCTGTCGGTTATGTTCTGATTCACCCTGCTTAATAAGCATACATATTTTGAAGGGACGAACTGCTGCGCGAACTTTTTCACACACAGATTAATTTTGGATATTATTATAAAAGGAATTTCCTGAAAGTTTAAATTCAAACCTGTAAGACATTTCACATCAGGTACTGAATATTTAATATTTGCTCATCAAAAATGGTGGCACTCGTCAGGCACAGGTGGTCATTTACACTGGTCATTTGAGGGCGGATGAGTGCTTTTGTGCTTCACATGGTTTAAAGCTAAACTTTTATTTTATTTAAAGAAGTCGGTTGTGACCGATAGGCCCGTGCCTTTGAATACAAATCCTTATAATTTAACTGATATTCTTAGTGCGTTTTAAACGAGAATCAAAGTTGAATCGGTACGAAATAAATTCAGTGGTTTTTCAATGTTCTGGCTGCGATCCAATACAATGATTTAACCTAAATTTTGTTCTTGCTACTAGTTTTGGTTTATTCACAGACCTGCTTTAACTAAAATAGATTTAAAAATTGCAAATTAATTTTCATATACGTCCACAAACAGATTCAAGTTTCTTTTAGTAGAATAAAATCATTTGTTGCAATGTATGTCTTCAAGGAGGCATTTTTATAGCAAAAGAGATAGTATTATTTTTTATCATTCCTACATTTTATGTACCTAAGCCTACCCTCTCATTTCCCAATCCCTGTGGAGCGTGATACAGGTTCACCATCAACGAACTCCAAACACGACAAATAACTCCCCGATTGGGTTACAATGGGAGAAATGCAAGTACATAATATACAGTTATCAATATCTTATATTTTAAGACCAACATCGTTCGATACCATCACTTTTTGTAAGCGTATGAAGCCAAAATACCGAACCAAATTGAATATTCTTAAAAATCAAAATATATTGCAAATATCGTCTCCGTAGCTACTACAAATTTTGCGAAAATGAATCCCGATCCGATTCGGTCATATTTAAGTGAATCATACTTTCAAAAACTACTTACTTCATAATTTCTAAATTTATCCAACACAATATTTAGATAGCATTTAATTGAGGTTTGAATCTTACAATCGTACATAAAGATAGCATCCAATAAAAATATGCTTTAAGAAAATGAAGATAATATTGATATTTTGAAATAAAACAATAACTTTCTACAGTGGAGATTATACTGCCCTGAAGAAGCTACGGTTGTAGCCAAACCCGGTCGGCATAAAGTATAAAAAATAAAAGTGATGTTTACAAAGTTATTGTTTTATTTTAAATTATAATGTCACATCACAAAGTAACTGCTTCATATGAACAAATAATATTGATAGTTTTTAGTCGAAGAATGATATAGTTAAATATGACCGAATCGGATAGGAACACATTAGCTCAGTTGGTATAGTTGCGCCCCGACAAGGCGAAGATCCTGGGTTCCAGTCCCAGGTGTGACCGTATATTTTTCTGATTTTTCTGTTTTCAGATTTTCGGTTGAGTTTCGCTATTATTGTCTTCATTTAATTAAAACCGAATAGTACTGAAATACTAATCATAAATACAATATCTCTGGACAGGATTATCTACAAGGAGATTTCACACCTATCTTCTTCTTTCCCATCTCCTTCCCCTCCCCATTTAACTTCAACCTGACAGCGCACCCCAATTGGGGATCCCATAGTCTCACTGGCTCTAGGCTGGGAGTAGTTGGAACTCTTCTGCGCTATTCACTTTTTTATGTGGATGCTTTACTCAATGGAATTTAGCCGCAAACCCCCTTTATGACTATTTTGTAAATTGCCAATAGATCTAGCACAAATAGATTAAAGAAGTCGTTGAAGACCAGCAGCCGAAGTCTTTATTTTGACAACTAAAACTTGTCGCGAAATTTTTTACCGACATGCGTGCCCGGTTCATATTGACGATGATTTAAAGTCTTCGTTTCCTCCAACTCAGCAAAAAAGTAGGAGAGTGTGCCGGGCTGTTAATATTCTATTTGCTAAGCCCTTTGGGAAACTAGTGTGGTGGTTAGATTATTAGTTAGGACTCTCCTTTAGAGAATATTCATAAAATGTTATTATTTTTGCTTTATCCGTCGATCTAGCTCAAAAAAAAAGTTATTAAAAAAAATTATACTTTCAACAAAATCTGTGTACGCCGTTTTCACATGTTTTTGATTTTGTGGCTTGGCTCCCATGTCATCTACGGTGACGCTATATGTAGTGCCTACTTTTTGTCCGAAATAATAAAATATATGCATTAAATAATACAGTTATTTCTTGATTTTAGAGGTAACTTTTGTAATATTTTGTGACTTGGTATATTATAAAAATATTCATGTTTATTGGAAAATAATCTTTCCCAACCTGAATAAAATGAAAGCTTAAAACCATGTATTCAAATATTACTGTGAAATTCACCCCGACTTGTTGAAGAATTTAAAAATGAAATAAAAAAATCAAATGTACCAAAATTATTGTGTATGTAAAAATAACAGAAATATACTTACTTTTAAAAGCCCAAGTTTTAAGAGAAACCAAATCTTGTGACCAATTTCTTAAATCCATCACACAATTCAATGCATTTCCACTATCCTCTGCTGTCATCGGTGTGATGCTGTCAGCTAAATGATTCAATAGTCCGCCCTGGATGAAATCGTTAAATTCCTCCATTTCACTATCAATAAACTCAACCGCGAAACATTTTGAACACCACGAAACTGTTAATACGACTAAAAGTATGTTGAAGATCTCGAACTTCATTTTAGTCATGGTTTGATGACTTTAATTTCGTAAACTGCTGTTTTGTTTAGAAGACTCTGTTATTTATTTATATTAAATCAATTATCTTCTTTTATTTGTACTTGTGCAGGTTAATCAGAAAGATAATACAAGTGAATCTCAAGATAATAAGTTAATCAATATGTTTGAGAGAAAAAACTGATTGGTTTGGCGGGGATCACCTTTCCTCATGACATAACTTAATCAATGACATAATCGCGCTGACTCCATGCAGTAGAGATTATTTCTTCATTCACATTCATGAATACTCTTCTTATAATCCGATTAACCGAACTCAAGTGTCAGCCACTTCAAAATATATGTACCATTATTGAATGGACGCTAGCATACCATTTATTCGGATGCGATAAGTGTTTGATTAACATAATACCTACTTATTTTGTGATTTCCTTTTAATCCTTGTATGTTGCATAATATTACTGTGATGCAGACACTCCTTTACTCATCCATTCAAATATACTTAATGCATTGTCAGCATAATTTTAACGGAATTCACGACATCAAAATCCCCAATTTCGGTAAATCAAAGTCTACATTTCTTGGATACACTAAACAATAATTATTATACGATGTAAGATTTATTTTTACATCTTCTTTGTCGGTTAACATTTGTTTAATTTTTTTGTGTGCGTGACAGTACAAAGTAACTCAGTTGTCAGTCTATTTACAATAAATTTCTATTGAGGTTAAAGGGGTATTTCATCATCTTATTTTTAAGCTGTCAGAAGCACTATCCATTGGATAAAGTTATTTTTTTCGATTTCACCGTCGTTCAAAAACGCTATACCCCAAAATATTCCTTCTTAACTAATAAGTACTCGAACCAACGATAGTCGTTATATATCGGATTAGTTAGCCGAGAGTGCCTTTTACGTTTTGTCAGTTGATGGAGTTTACAGTTTTATTCCAAGTTCAGGGCTTATTTTACTATAATATAGATTTAGTTGAGGATTTTGCCCTAATTATGATAAGCATATGACGAGTCGCGGGCGTCAGTAATGGGAAAACCAAGAATGAAAAAGTTCGTGAAATGTTTTTGGAAGTCTTGAATGATGTAGATTTCCAATCGCGCTTTCGACTAACCAAAAATGCTGTTGTGTAATCCATAACCGAATCGAATATAAAATCTCTCCAAGAACCAC
Organism: Limnephilus lunatus; assembly: GCA_917563855.2. Taxonomy (NCBI): domain Eukaryota; kingdom Metazoa; phylum Arthropoda; class Insecta; order Trichoptera; family Limnephilidae; genus Limnephilus; species Limnephilus lunatus. The sequence goes on along the minus strand of OU830599.1, from coordinate 32,315,893 downwards.
CCGGTCTATTTTTTTAATCTTCATAGATCATGAAATGGTAGTACTTAGTTACATCACATTTAGACAAAAATTACAATAGTGTACATATTTATGTACTCGATGACATTAGTGTTCCCACAAAATATCATATTATTATATCAACATTTTCCAGGTCTAAGCAATGTATGTACATCGATACACCATAATAATATAATGAATTTCATTGTTTTCAGGAATAATGCTGCACCACTTGACACATTGACTTGCAGTACAAATGCAACTGAATCACACTTGTCCATAATGGAGTGCTTGGAGCCTATTGGACGCCTACCGTCCAATATACGTTCACTTCCCTCAGAATCTGGCTTCTAAAAGGGGTTTTTATAATTTGGCTAGGTTCCAGAGGGTCATTGGGGCTATCCTGCATACATGTATATTAGATTAGGTCAATACCACTTCTACTACAATATTAGAGTCTTTTCCTTAAGTCGGTTCCTCATTATTAAAGGTCGTGATCCCTACTCTAATTTCCATGGTGGACGAGGCTTTTCCACTCCTCGTGGTTCTTCGCTGCGTATGCTACACCTGCGGACACCGACTTACCAGACGCCGTTGAAACTCCAGAGCATTAGTGACATTCCTCTACTTCTTCCGCCTTCCATTTTGCCAGTCACTATGAGTTACTCCAAAGATGACTCCTCGGTTTATCGAGCAAAGAATCTTAAAATACGTTTTATTTGAAAGCCTATTGTGGATGCCTAGCTCTTCCAGAATGGACATATTTTTGTGCTGCCCATGGAATCCCGAGTATTTTTCTCCCGCATTACATTTTGAGGTTGTCTATCCGCTTTATTTTGCTGTCTCTAAAGACTGTAGTGCATAACTTAGTGGTACACAGTCGTTCCAATCAATTGTTACGATACGCCCTTGAAGCGAATAGTTTCGAGAACGCGAGCAGCTAGCCACAGCTGGCCGCCCCCTCTTCCCCCCATATCCTGTCTGCCTCTCCTTACCGCCCCGCTTGCCCGGCGACTCCGCTGCCCGCTGCGCTCGCCCCAGAGAAGCAATCTGAGCGCCTTTAAGAACGCACGCTAGCGGCTTACTCGTAGCCGGCGGACCCAATTCATTTGGGGCCGCGATGTATTATTGAAGTACCTTTGTGTATAATTGGCCTTTTGCCGCACCATAGTTCGGTCTATTTAGACTATGAAAGTGCCTGATGAAGCTGCCACATGAGACGAGGTTCCTGCCTACCTACATGTAAGCTGTATCTTGATTTCCTCTTTAAATGTTGTCCGTAAATCAGTGAAATGTAGGGCCCCCGTGGAAATCACGACTCGGAGAGTTTCGTTTTGAGAGAAATTCAGAGAGAGTTAAACACTTTAGCTAGGTTTGTGTAATTTGCATTTCTTGTAATTGAATTGTACTGTAGAAACCTATGTATGTGTTTGAGCTTACAATACATGTCTAAATGATTTAACATTGTTATTATTCTGCTACGGCGGGAGGATTGTTGGCCGGTGAGGATCCCGTGGGTCACCGAAGGATGGAGAGAAGTTCCCTAGCCTTGAGCTGCCCACCCCCTGAATAGAGAGTACCCTTGTCCCGCTGAGAGCTAGCCAGGGACGTGTTGGTGTGCTGATGTTGGTTTAGAAGCCGACATCGGGGTACCCTAACAATTGGCGCATCAACGTGAAGCCTGGAATTTTTTTCTCTATCTCGGTCACTTTGCGGGACCTTCCTCTGTCAAAATCCTTCCCGCACAACAACTATTTTGTAAAACATTAATTATGCCTTGTCATTCTACAGTAAATCCTGTGAAAAAACCACAGAAACCAATATGTAAATTAGATCCATAACGGATCTGATTGGAATTATAAATTGCATCGCAAGTTGAAACAACGGCCATTTTGAGTGCCCGAAGCGCCGCGAGTCTGATTGCGCGCGCATCGCCAGGCGGCGGGCGCGTTAGCAACAGTTATTCCCGCCCAAAATCCAACGGCTTTTGTTCCAAGCGATAGTCCGGATTGCGCGCAAATGCCTTGTTCCCGCCGATACCCCAACCGACTGTTGCTAGGCTGCGTTTTAAATCCAAACCGTTTTTTATGACTGAACCGGTTACCAACGGAAATCATCATTATGAATTTGATTCTGGAACCCCAGTTATTTTGCGAATTCCTTAATGAAAATTTCGGACTTACGTATTTTTATTATTTCTGCACAATATACCAATTGGCCCACTTGTGTCTGTCAAATTAGTACAATTTAATGTTTCTCCAAATGGACAAAATAATGACTTTCTTTCCCCATTGTACATTATAGGTACTGTTTTTTTCAGCATAAGTGAAAGTGAATTGTGTTTTTTCCTTACATAAGTGAAAAGTGGAATAATAATAAAACCAATGACTGATTCCATGAATAAATAAAATAATTTTAATATGGTTGGATGCAATAAACCCCATATTCAGTCATTTTCATCCGGAAGTTTGTCCTTTATTTGCCAGAAATGTGCCTTTTGGGAACTTTAGTGCCTTTCTCAGTGCAAAGTGTTTTGTGAAAATAAAAAACCTGTTTTCTAAAGGTCAGTCCTGGAAAAATTTTTCTAAAATAAATAAATACTTGTGAATTTCACAGTTTTCTCAAAAGTGATCAGTGAAATACAAAAACCTTTACCACTAAGGTCTTTCCACGCAAAAATTTTTCTCGCCTGCCTCTCTTTGACAAGAATTCTGGTGTCATGTATACAAAACACATTTGGAAGTGCCAACAGTGATCACCAAGTGAAAAGTGCCTCACAAAAATTAATTTTTGCGCTTTCTAAAGGAAACCCCTGGCCAATTTTTTTTCTTCTCCCCACCACCCAGGAAACTCACAATGGAGGACAAGCAAACTATTACATCATCCAACTTGGGTACCATTCCCAATGTGCATAGTTTATCCAAAGCCCACTTACAAGCTGCTTTAAGGGATAGAGGACTCTCGCCATCAAGCAAATCTAAATCTACATTGAAGGCATATGCACTTTTATTCAACAAAAAGTACATTAGGAGAATAAATCTCGCCCCCTCCAACGAAAATAATTCATGTTCGGCTACGCAAGTTTTGGATAATCTTGACAAAGAACCTACGCCGCATGTAATGATAAAACAGGACGTCGCACCCATCTTGACACAAGATAAAACTTACGATTTATCCTCTTGGAAAGTCAAATATAATGGCGTCTCCGATGTGCTGGATTTCATTGACCGTATTGAAGAAACGGCTACAATCAAAAATATCCCATTCGAGATTCTACGGAGAAACTTTATAGAACTCATCTCCCCAGAATTAATTCCGTGGCACCGCATCCAAAAGACTAAATGCAAAGATTGGAATAAACTCAGAGCTGCCCTAATCTCTAGCTTTGGAAAAAAGGAGGCCCAGCACCGGATCAAACTATCTCTACTATCTATTAAACAACTAGTAGATGAACCTGTGGCTACATTCATAGAAAGGGCTGAATCCATCAACATCAAGCTTTCACATCCTGTTCCGGAAGCTGAACTATTACCAGTCATAACTGATGGCCTTTTAAGCAAATACGAGAACATCATCACCTCACAGAAAATTGCATCCCTGGCCCAGCTAAACGAAGTCTGCCTCCTCCTGGAATCGTACCAGGATAGGAAAAACATAAAGAATGTGTCGAATAATGTGGCTGTGCCAAGCCGTTCGTCTGGTTTAAAGCCAGAATTCGACAACAAAAAAGTGTGCTCCTTTTGCAAAAAAGTAGGCCACCTGGCCGCTATTTGTTTCAAGCAAGCAAGACTTCTGGAATCTAAGGAACCCCGAACCTCCAAGAGACACCACTCTAGGGACCGCTCTCCACGCGACGAACTGCGCAACATTTTTAAGAGATCAAGGCACAATGCAGAAAGGTTACAAAACCCAAGCGATGTCAGACCTCAGGTGGATTTCTCCAAGCCCCCACCAAATTTCTACATGAAGAGGCCAAAAAACTAAATAATAACCTCTCAGGTACCCATTCTGAACCAAGGTCTAAAGAATGGACTGATTGGTTATCACACATTAAGTATTTTAACCAGACCTTAAATGTTTCCTCGGTTTGTTGCAAACAAGCTAAAGATGGGAGACCCTATGCTCTTTTCTCTGTTAACAATGTGCCCTTTTCCGGATTACTTGATAGCGGTGCATCTGTCAGCTGTCTTGGCAACAATGCTCACCTGCCTTTTGTTAACAGTGGTTTTAAAATTTCGCCACAAACAACACACCTGACGACCGCGGATAATGTTTCCCTGCCGGTCATCGGTACCCTTGCACTGCCAATTAATTGTAACAATAAAATAATTACAATCAATTTTCTAATAGTGCCCTCTATATCCCAGAATTTCATCCTTGGCGTTGACTTCTGGAAGGCTTTTAACGTTGCTCCCCAAGTATTTAATACTCTTGGCGAAACCTCCACTGCTGCTCAAATTAGTGAGATCCGCACAATAATACCTCACGAAAATTTAAGCACGGACCAAGCTCTCCAACTAAAGGAAATGGTCAATAAATTCGAATCAATATCTTTCGAAAAATGTGGATTGGGTTTGACAAATTTGGTAGAACACCACATTAAAACCAATGGCCCACCCATAAAGCAACGTTATTACAACTTAGCCCCCCAAAAGCTTAAACTTTTGGAAAAAGAACTTGATGAAATGTTAAAAATGGGTGTGGTGGTTCCCAGCAGAAGTGCATGGACCAACCCAACTCTTTTGGTTTCTAAAAAAGATGGCTCCGCACGTTTCTGTCTTGACAGTAGACGTTTAAATTCTTGTACGGAAGCTGACGCATACCCCTTACCTTACGTCCACGCGACCTTAGACCAACTGCGCAACGCCAAGTTCATCTCCTCTGTTGATCTAAGCAAAGCTTTTTGGCAAATACCTTTGGACGCAGAATCGTGTGAGAAAACTGCTTTCGTTGTACCTGGTAGGGGAATGTTCCATTTTAAAAGATTACCCTTTGGTCTAAAGAACAGCCCTGCCGAATTACAAAGACTGATGGACAAGCTCTTCGGTCCTGAAGTCGATAACAGCCTGTTTTGTTACCTTGACGACCTCATCATCGTCAGCGACACCTTTGAAAAACACCTATTAATGTTGGAAAAGGTTTTTCAACAACTCAAGTTCGCTGGTTTAACCATCAACTTGAAGAAGTCTGAATTCTGTAAGTCCCGTTTACGTTATTTGGGATTCATTGTCGACGAAAAAGGTCTAAGAACAGACCCCGCTAAGGTGGAAGCCATGGCAAATTTTCCCCGACCCAAAAACGCGAAGGAAGTCAAAGGTTTCCTTGGACTTGCAGGTTACTACAGAAGATTCATCAAAGACTTTTCCACAATTGCAGCCCCTTTAAATAAAATTACCGGCACCCGTAAAGGTGTCAGCAACTTCCGATGGTCTGCTGAAACTGAAGAAGCGTTTACAACTTTAAAAAATGCCCTTCAAAAAGCCCCCGTTCTGAATTGCCCGGATTTTGCACTCTCTTTTACCCTCCACACGGATGCCTCCAACGTAGGAATCGGTGGAGTCCTAACTCAAGAATTCCCAGATGGCGAACACCCTGTAGCGTATTTTTCCCGTACACTAAATAAACACGAGAAAAACTACGGAATTACCGAAAAGGAGTTACTGGCTGTATTGGATTCTGTTCACCATTTCCGCGGTTACATAGACGGTAGCAAATTTACTGTAGTCACAGACCATAGTAGTTTGAAATGGTTGATCTCTTTAAGTAATCCCTCCGGTAGACTCGCTCGTTGGGCCTCCCGTTTGTCTCAATTCAATTTTGATGTTGTACACCGTAAAGGCGCGGACAATATTGTTCCTGACGCTCTTTCAAGAATTGAATTGGCTTCATTAAATGTTGACACAATTGCCCCCCCTCCATCTACAAAAGATGAATGGTACTTGAAAATCTTCGAAGGTTGTAAAAATAATCAACAAAAGTTTCCTAATTTTATCATAAAAGAAGGACAACTATACCGTAATTGCAAGGCACCACTATCCATCCTCGAAGATTACTCTTGGAAACTTGTCGTTCCCCTCGAAGGAAGAGAACAAATAATAATTGACAATCATAGTGCTCCCGACTCTATACACCCAGGAACTTTCAAGACGTATAAAAAGATTTCCTTGAAGTATTACTGGCCTGGTCTTTTCAAACAAATTCGCAATTACATCTCTAAATGTGAAACTTGTAAAGCTTATAAACATAGCACGGCAGCACCTGCCGGCCTAATGGGTAACCCCAAACGCGCCGACAGACCCCTACAGTCATTGTCAATGGACCTCGTCGGACCTTTTCCTCGAAGTTATGCCGGACACATGCACATACTTAGTGTAGTGGATGTTTTCACCAAATTCTGTTGGATCTTCCCTTTAAAAAGAGCCAATGCGTCCGCCATCATCAAACTTCTGGAAAAACACATTTTTATACCTTACGGAACACCCAGAACCGTAATTGTTGATAACGGAAAACAGTTTATTGCCCAAGAATTCAAAGAATTTCTTGCCAAATACGGAATCAAGGACATTTATTATAACACCTTGTACACTCCCCAAAATAACACTGTCGAACGTTACAACCAAACAATCAACACAGCTCTAGCTATTCTAGTTGATAAAGACCAACGCACTTGGTGTAAAAACCTAGATAAAATTCAGGCCGCTATGAACAACACTGTTAATCTGGCCACTGGTTACACACCTTTCTTCTTAAAACACGGTATGGAACAAGTCGTCCATGGTTCTCTACATAGGGACACAAACTTTCCTACGTCATCTGCCACCACAAGCAACCCTACCGCAGATTATGCCCATCGCTTGGAAGAACTGTCGGCCATTTACAGTGAAGTCACTGATGCTTTGCTCCTGGCTCACCAAAAGAGTGCGGACAGATATAACTTACGTAGAAAACATGTCACCTTCAATACAGGAGACATAGTTTGGAGAAAGAACAACACACTTTCCCAAGGAGCCATGTACTTCTCTGCTAAGCTGGCACCACGTTTCGTGAAGGCCAAAGTCCTAAGGAAAATATCAGACCTAGTGTACTCCTTGTCTGACTCATCTGGAAAGCACATTGGTAATTACCACATTAAGGACATTGTAAAGTCTGGAAGTGAGGAGTCAAGTAAAACTGCCCCCACTATCTCAGCAAACGTAAAATGATCCAGTATGTATCACTTTTTTTTGTAAGCTTACAGAGTCTTACTACGTCAGGCGTGTAATGTGTCAATCACATGCCCATCGTTTCGTAAATGAAACAAGTTGTAAATTATTTTGTAAATTAATGCGTACTCTCCTTGAAGTTACTTTCAAATGTTGTTTTTGCACTGTTTTTTCTTGCCCTCACGACAATTTTTTTTCTTTTATTTTTTCACCTGTTCTAAAACTGATCACTTTGGAACGGAGACACTTTTCGAGTTTCAATGTTTGGGAAGTCGCGAGCCCATTTATTGTTTCAACACATACACTACGCAATGTTCATGCCACGTCATACCCTGCCTTGTCATGTAATTTTGTAATTTTTCTCCTATTTTTTGTTGCATTTTTGTCGTGTGGAAAGGAACTTTCTCACCTGTTTATTTTGTTCATGTAAGGTAGTTGACAATTGCCCATCGGCGTGTCGTTCTAGAAGTCGGGTTTTGTAAATTCCAAAGTGTTAAATTCCGACTCAGAACCAGTTAACTATTTTTACAATTTTTCCTTTTATCTTGTTCATCATGAGTTGTAAAACCTTCCGAGGTATCTCCAATGAAAATCAAACAGTGGTTACTTACATAGTCGCCCCTCGTGTATATAAGTTTTTTTTCAATTTTTTCCTCTTAAATTAAAAATTGATGGCGTCCTACCCAAATTCATGCTCTTGTACCCAAATTGGATATCGACACGTCCATTTTGGAACTTGTATTTATAAAACCAATGATTGGTCTTTATAACCCTGTATATAAATCAATTTGGCTCGTTTCAACTAAAGTACGTAAAACCGAATCATCCGGTCTTTGGTTGTTATAACAAAGCCACCTTTTGTTATTTTGTTTTTTGCTTGTACGATACGTATGTCTTATATGACACGTTTCAACCCTACGAGACAGGTTAATAAAACCTTATGGTCATCCTGATTTTGGAATTCACAACATTTAGGTGTCCATTTAACCAAGTATTTGCAACCCAAATTGCACATAACCTGGTATGTTTGTAACTACACAAAGGGTATGTAAAACCGTAATTGGTCCCTTTTCTTTGGTCTTCCTCACTGTAGGTTGCCACAACAGACAGTATGTAAAACCATTATAGGTCTGTCTTTTTGTTTTAAATACTTGGTGTAAGTAGAATTATACTCTGCCATCACCCTTGTATTTTGTAACACAGGAAGTAGCATCAAATTGTCTATCTTCTCTGTCGTACGCTCTTGGGCTACGGAGTTAGTTAATCTAACGAATCTTTATAAAATGTGTTAAAATCAAGCATCGTTAACGTTTATTGTGTTGTATTTAAACGTAACCCTGTTACATTATAGGAGAGATCCTTAGAACATCCACCGTCATAGGAGAGATCCTTAGAACATCCACCGTCATAGGAGAGATCCTTAGAACATCCACCGTTATAGGAGGGATCCTTAAAATACCTGCCACAATACGAGAAGTTCGTCATAATCACTTTTGCTCATAGCTAAATGTTATTGAGTTGGTCGTGTGACACATTTGTCATGAGTACCACCCTTTCTGTACAATCTATTTTGGTCGTGTGTCATTCATTTGTCATGAGTACCGCTTTTGTATTTTGGTCGTGTGTCATTCATTTGTCATGAGTACCGCTTTTGTATTTTGGTCGTGTGTCATTCATTTGTCATGAGTACCGCTTTTGTATTTTGGTCGTGTGTCATTAATTTGTCATGAGTACCGCTTGTATGTATAATTGTGTACAACCTTTGTACACGAAACGTGGAGACGTAATAACAATACTTACCGTGATTCGTGCGAACGATACAATATCGTGTGTCATCTTTTATGATGCAATTTGTGCCTTTTTTTGCATAACTCGTTGTCTGGGGAACGGATAAGAAAACCCCCAGGTTTGTGAAATTGGAGCAAGGGTCTGTCTTTTCTCACAATCACGCAGGAGTTTTTAAAATGACCCACTAATCTTTTGCCCAATACACGCAAAAGATTAGTCTCTTTGTTAATGTGTATTCAAATTTCTCCTCATCCTTTTAACAATTGTAAAGAGTCAGGAAATCTGCTGGTTGATCAGGTTTCATTCTCACATGGAGTTTGAAGTGGAAATTAGTCCAGTCTCTAGCAAGTTTCGTCACTCAACTCCTTTCCTTTTCCTTTCCTTTCTCCTCACCATCATGTTCTCAGGTATATGTTATGAAGAGGAAAATCTGTTGTTAACCATAATTCGCCCTCACTGGGAGTGCGAATCGGTAAAATAACCAATTATCAGCAGGCTTTCTCCCTCACTCTCTGCATATGTCTCACCTTTTGTTCTCGTTCTCAATTTCACGAAACACATTCATGAATGTTGGATATGTACGATATGCACTTGGCGTACCGTCTGTCTCCTTTTGACAACCTTTATTCATGAATTGGTTTCTCTGCTTTACCGTGACTCATTCACGACTTCTTTGTCTTGCTTTTTTGAAATTCTACAAAAAATGTTACCACCTTTATGTTAACATAGGCCATGGAAGGCCGGTTGTTTTTTAACCAAGACATATTGTCACTCGGCAAACGCCAAGTCATCCTGGTAAAGGAAAATGTTCATGTAATCACAATGTAGTTAGAAAACTCTCCCTTCGTCACTCTCTGGGTCGGTGATTAAAACTTCGTTTATTTCATAATCTGGACACATTTTGTTTCTCTCCAAACCTTTTCTTCATTGGTCCCTAGGCAGGTAAACTTCAAGAATTTTGCTCTAATAATAATTTATCCCGGATTAAAAAGAAGCCCAGGCGGATGTCATCACCAACAGCCAAGCTGAGCTCCACTTCCTGACAGCACGCGCTGTGGTTACTAGGTCCCTCCTGCTGCCATTTTTCTACGCATTTGTTCCTGAAAGCACAGACCATACCGCCCATATGTATGTTGTTTTGTCGTGCCACAGCAAGTTGAGTTGTCCCACTATACATTATGACACTCTGAACCACCTTTTGGGCACGCTAGCTCCTAGGTTTGTTCTTACTCTTGCTATCAATGCCAACCATGTCGTCTCTTGCGCTGTCATGCAGTGACGCAAATCGTCATGTGTAAACCATCATTACCTTGACCTCCAGTATTCGCTGAATGCGTACCAATACAAGTTATGTTTGAGCTACATTATGCTTCAATAACCATTATATACGATCCGTGTTTACCTTAATAACACTTTAGGATTCGTACTGGCATGTCTGCAGACACTGGATTCTCCTCTTCAATGACCTCTGTAACCATAGTCGCGGCACAGCAACCACAGTCTCCACTTCATGAACTTCGACGTCTTCGACAAAACCAAGTGTTTTCTAAGGCCCAAGTGTACTTCTGAGTGTTATCTCAAAGGGGTCTGATTACAGTGATAATGTAATCCTAAGAATCTGTGAAACCACGTCCTCCTCTTCGAAATTCTCCGAAACCAAACAAATCCACGCTTCGCAAACTTAGCTCCCAGACCAATGAAACCTTAGAATCACACAGGCATTTTTGTTCTTGTTTTTTTTGTTCTTCGATTGTACAAATATGAATTGTTATTTTTCAATTGCATAACCATGTATTGTTATTTTTCAATTGCATAACCATGTATTGTTATTTTTCAATTGCATAACCATGTATTGTCATCTTTCAATTGCATAATCTTGTATGTTGTTTCACACCATGTACTTTCACCAAAACTGTTCTTTTCCAAACATTGTATGTACCCCTCACCCATTCCCTACAAACATTGTGACCTAAACTATAACATAAATTGCATGTTCTAGCTAGGCATCTCTCAAGCAACGAATCTCTCAAAAAACCCCAATGGAAGTTTAAGAGGATTTTTTTATCCTACAGCTCCATTGCCACGTCGCTTTTTTTCCGAGCGCGGGGGGAAGTGTTACGATACGCCCTTGAAGCGAATAGTTTCGAGAACGCGAGCAGCTAGCCACAGCTGGCCGCCCCCTCTTCCCCCCATATCCTGTCTGCCTCTCCTTACCGCCCCGCTTGCCCGGCGACTCCGCTGCCCGCTGCGCTCGCCCCAGAGAAGCAATCTGAGCGCCTTTAAGAACGCACGCTAGCGGCTTACTCGTAGCCGGCGGACCCAATTCATTTGGGGCCGCGATGTATTATTGAAGTACCTTTGTGTATAATTGGCCTTTTGCCGCACCATAGTTCGGTCTATTTAGACTATGAAAGTGCCTGATGAAGCTGCCACATGAGACGAGGTTCCTGCCTACCTACATGTAAGCTGTATCTTGATTTCCTCTTTAAATGTTGTCCGTAAATCAGTGAAATGTAGGGCCCCCGTGGAAATCACGACTCGGAGAGTTTCGTTTTGAGAGAAATTCAGAGAGAGTTAAACACTTTAGCTAGGTTTGTGTAATTTGCATTTCTTGTAATTGAATTGTACTGTAGAAACCTATGTATGTGTTTGAGCTTACAATACATGTCTAAATGATTTAACATTGTTATTATTCTGCTACGGCGGGAGGATTGTTGGCCGGTGAGGATCCCGTGGGTCACCGAAGGATGGAGAGAAGTTCCCTAGCCTTGAGCTGCCCACCCCCTGAATAGAGAGTACCCTTGTCCCGCTGAGAGCTAGCCAGGGACGTGTTGGTGTGCTGATGTTGGTTTAGAAGCCGACATCGGGGTACCCTAACACAATATAAAGGCTTTTAAAATGATGAAAGTACCAGCTTCATTCACTAGATTGGTTGGACAAGTGACAAGCAAACAGTGTTTTCGTCTGATAGAATTGCCATCGCACTGAAATAAAAACGTTAAACACTGAAATTACTCTCCTATATTTCAGGTGAAAAAATGCTGAATTATTGCGACCGATCAGTGGCTGAGTTGGCATCGCGTTTGGATCCTACACAGGCATCCCGTGTTCGATTCCTCTCTGGCTAAATCTATCATTACGATTCAAACAACATCTTCAGCTAACTGTGGTGGTAGTGGGAGGTTTTCAAATATTGTCGGGTTATTCGTAACGCGGGAATTTTTGTCTTTCGTATTAAAGAAAAATACACATATGTATATATATATATATTATATGACAACAGAAAATGTGTTTTCTGCATGAAAATGCAAGAGATCTTCAGTGGAAAATTTAATTATTAGATAAAAATTTTGCTAGGTAGCTAGGTAGTATTTTCTGCACCGCCGGCGTTCGTATTTTCTGGGAGTAAATAAGAGAATACCGCGCTTTTAGTTTCCCATTAAAAAACCACAAACGCTTTCAAAAAATGTTGAAATAATCCATGAAACAACATTTAGTAGGTATTTGAAAAATATTTGTCGAGGCTTTCAAATTTCTAAATAAATACTTTAACAGTAAACTAAAATAATGGAGTGACATTAACTTTCATAATACTTATAAAATATGTTTTTTTTTATTTGATAATTAATGAAGACAATCAAAAATCTGAATTAGAAAAATCAGAAAAAGGTCACATCTGGGACTCGAAATCTCAGATATGACCGTATCTTTTTCTGAATATTCTGTTTCAGATTTTTGATTGAGTTTCGCTAATATTGTATTAATTAATTAAATATTACAATTTGTGGTTTTACTCATTAAGTTAAGAATAAAAATAAATATGTTTTTTGAGTTTAATGTAGAGTATTAATTACAGTTTACATGGTAAAAAATCACCGGTAAGCGACTTTAAAAACTTTATAATTGTTTAATAAATAAATATGTCGATTTTGAAAACTAAAATCTGAAAGTCTTTCATTGGCTTTCAAATGTTTTTGTAAATTTTTACGTAGATACATTTATACAGCAAACATAACATTTTAACAATAATAATATTTCAAAATAGCTGTAAATATTAAAAATGTTTACAAGTGTTATTAGGTAGGTCTTGTTGTCTATATTAGTTCCTACCTAGCAGGTTGCCCGTTCTAGTAGAGGATCCGCACTAGAAACGACCTTCACCCATCTGTTTAATGGATGACAAGTATTTTATATCAAATTTAATATATTAGAAAATATATCTCGAGTGGGTTGTCTAAAAAATTCCTGGCAAGACTATGATTAATTTAAAAAATATTAATTGAAAATTTATTAAATTGCCCCTAAATGGAATAGAAGCTTTATTACACAGTTGAATGAATTATTTTCACATACTTTGCATTGGAGAGCCGCTGCAAGTCATATTTATTAACCCCAAATAATATTATATTACAGTTTGTGACAAATAATTGCCGTGAAAAGATTTTTTCTTGTCAATTTACAAACAGCTCACAATCGAGTTCGCGCGGTTATATCAACGAATGTTAAGGAACTCGGCAGACCAAGGTTTGATGTCTGTTTGTGACTAATTGACTGCATCTGTGGAAGTGCAAGATGCATAGTGTCAAGGGGAAGACGGGAGAACGGGGGAGTTAAAAACCACTGGAGCGATTTCGATCGAAAAATGGACCACTTTTATTTTTCTGCGATTGATTTCGGTCCAAAAATGGACCACATTTTCCTACCATTCGTAAAACATTTATTGTAATTATTCAAAACATTTCCTTGCAGTGTTCATCATCAGGGCAGATCCGGCAGATCCGACAGCGATCCGACTTATGACAATTAGCAGTTTGCTTATTACCATAAAAAACATATGTTATTTTACTTCTTTTGCAGTAAATAGATTTTTTTTAATAACGCTTGGTATGTAGGTACTGTGTTAACAAATTTTATAAGTAAAACAGTTACTTTTAAAAAATATATTTGTTTATAATATTAACGCCTTTCGGCTTTTACATAAAATAATTAGTGTCCGACCGAAACAGGACTTTCCACCGAAACCGAATATTTGGTGTCTGTCTCAGTTTCGGCCGAAACCAAAACCAAAACTTTTTTAGTCATCAAAAATCAATTGTTTACTGTTATTTGGCTTATTTTTTACACTTATTCACACAGTTGACGCGTGTTAAATTAAATAAATAAAATAAAAACAATAATTGAAGTATGTGAAAAAATTATATTTGTTTATATTACTTCTATAAAATAAACAAAATTTATAAAAAATAACAACACATGTTAACTACTTCTTGGAACCAAAATTTGTCAATAATCAACACTTATTTTATAAAGGAAGGACCTCATCATTCGAGTATTTTAATTTTTATTACGTTTACAATAACAAAATTCTTTTTATGCGTGTTCAATGAAATTAAAAAAAAACAATAATTAAAGTACCTATGTTAAAATTTTTTTTGACATTACTGCTATAAAACAAATCAAAATTAACAGACATGTTAACTACTTCTTGGAACAAACATTTGTCAATAATCAACACTTAACGAAAGGACGTCATTAATTGAGTATTTTTCTGATGATGGCGGGTGACATACGAGCCACGAACTCACCCGAAGTCAGCCGAACGAGACGTTCTAAGAAGTAGTTAACATGTTTTGTTATTTTTTTATAAATTTTGTTTGTTTTATAGAAGTAACATAATAAAAATATTATTTTTTCACATACTTCAATTATTGTTTTTTATTTAATTTAATTTAACACTTCTTAACGGTCTGAAAAAGTGTAAAAAATAAGCCAAATAACCGTAAAAAATCGATTTTAACGTGTCTTAAAAAGTTTTCATGTCTTAATAGAAAATCTGCCAAAACCGAAACTGATGCCGACACTAGATTTTTTTGCCTAAACTTGCCGAAACTGAACCGAACCTTCGGTCGGTCACTAAAAATAACATAGTATAAGGCTTAACTGCAACTTTTGAGTACTTGTATCAAGGATAAATGATTTCATTATTCCATGTCTATGTTGTATCTGCGACATATTTCATACATCTAAGTGCGCATACAAATTACCCAAGTTTTGAATTCTGTCTAGTGATATATTAAATTGGGCCCTGGTCGCAGTACTGCCATTATAAAACGGTAATACTAACATTGTATTTCTGGCCGGCACATTAACATTTATGAGCGCCAAGATTCGATAATCGTAGTAGATAATCGTAATAGATAAGTGTAGTTTAATTGTTCTTTCGGTTAATTTTAGTTTACAATTTTAAAAGCCTAAGATTATTTTTTGTATTCTTTCTATTGTTTGAGAATGCACGTTATAGTGAGGAGACCATACAGTTGAGTTATTTTCAACCTGACTCCTCACTAGTGATGTGATGATACAGTGGTTTTAATATACATAGGTATTTATGTAAAATCCTTAGCCATTCTTAGTACAAACCCTAACAGTCAGTATAAATTCGGTCAACTTGAAGCTTCTTTACCATTGCACCGGATATGAAATTTTGATATAGAATGTTATTAGGAAGTGTTGATTTTAATGTTTGATGTAAAGCAAGTGCTTTGGGATGATAATTTTTACACTTTAATTTTTTATTCTCATTGCCGATTAGGACTCTTGTATATGATACAAATAAGGATAGTTAGATGTTGGAATTATTTGCTATCTATTTTTTCTAGCCAAATGAATTCCTTTGTTAATGAATTACGTCCCATAAACAATAATAAATAATCCTTATTCAATCTTCGTTGCCAAAACCTCTGGATCTTCCAGCGATCGCTTCATTTGTTCCGACTGTACCAAATTTCCATGGGCGGTGGGCTTTTTGTTGCCTGAAAAAAAGATTAATTATATAATGCAAATGCAGCGTATTTAAAAAAAAGGTTAACACCGCACAAGAGTCCCAACTGCTCCCAACCGTCTGGAGCTAGTTAGACTATAGCATCCTATGTTGTAAGCCTGAAGACATACTTTTTTTATAGCAGCGTATTTTTTAACAACCAAAAAAACTTGAAAACCGTACAAAAGTCCCAACTGCTTTCAACCATCTGGAGCCAGTGAGACTATGGCATCATATGTTATAGGGAAGATAGGGAAGGTCATTTCAAGTAATGTTCACTTCTAAATAGTGATCTTAAATCAGGGCGATACTGAGAAATTTAATCTTAATTAATTCTTACTCTAATCTTAATCTTCCATTCTGGAATGTGCTACAACTACTTATACGATATATTATTTTATTAATAAATTGTAAAAAAACACAAAAATTAATAAAATTTACTCCCGCACGACGGGATTTGACCCCGCGACCTTCGGATTGCTAGTCGAGTCCCTTACCATTCGACAATGTAAAAAACAACGGCTCATGGCTGGACGTGTGGGATGTGCAGTCTAGGTCATTGTTTTTGAATTTGCTGGCGTCAGACTCCGACTATGTCACCTTATAATAGGTCTGGCAGTGCCGCATGTACTCTGGTCAGAGTACGTATTTATGTTATATTCAATAATATAGTACGTTTCATAATGTTTATATTTTTGTATTCAAATGATTGATTCGTGGAGTTTTAAAAATTGCTTGCAACATATAATATGTTTTCTGATTTTTTTTTACTAACCTGATCCAAAAATAAGCTTTTCCAAAACTGTGACGGGAGATTCAAAAGCCAACACCATAAAATATGATACAACAATCGTCAAAAGGAGGTCACCAACATAAAGATGTGCCTGAAAAATAAAATGTACAACCGTGATACAAAATACAAGGTTTGCATGGTTTGTTTCTGCATGTGCTGAAAATCTTTGCTTACCATTGTCATGTGTGAAAAATATGGAACTGTTTTTGAAGAAGAATTAAAAAAATTAATCAATGTGACGTGTATCAGATACATGGAGTATGTGAGACGAGCAAGGAACTCCCATAGTCTTAAACTAAGGAACCAATTGACAGGACCTGAAAATAAACAAAGACATCATTTGAACAGCTTACACAAATAAAAATTCCACGATCCTTGCCACAAATTATATTCTTATCCAACGGACATAAGGTGGTCTCTTTTTATCTACTAAATTCAAAAATGCAAGTTTCATTGTATGCTAGAGACCATTTTTAAAGAACAAATTCTGATAAAGTAAAACCCTGATTTATTACAGTCCACTTCTTTCAAAGGACTATGTACCACGAATCAGAGATCCTTATGTTTTAGTGCAATAGGTTCTTAGTAATATTTGATTATATTGTTTATTACATACCTCCATATCCAAAAGCACAGGCGACGATGACCCAAAGGACGGCAATGGACCAAGCAGGCTTGCTGAAGGCCAGGTAGGTGGTGTCTTCGATGTAAGAGAACTTATGCGTTTGATCTGACAAAGGTTTCGTGCCGAAGAGAACAGCTGCCATCACTGCCAAACTTGCTATCCATAAGATACAAACCAATATCTGCAAAAATTAGTAAATGTTTTTTTTTGTTATTTTTCTAATGTGGATAAAATGATTCTTCTTAGATAATTTTAAAATTATGCATTTATTGTCGGTAACAAATGGCATTAGAGGCGCATAATATGATAAATGCTTAGGCACTTGAGTTTTTAATAAACTGGATCCATCTTATGAAGTAAATGTTCGTATTTGGCGGCTTGGACAACTTTCATGATAAAACAAATATTTTGTAACCTTCGCCTAAAACTAAATTTTACAACCAGAATGGTTTGTCGAAATTTTTTCTCTTTGTTTGAGTGGCATGGAAATGAAATTTAACCAATAATTTATTGTCGATCGCATCAAAATAGCATTGAAAAAAATTAACTAAATTTGAAGTTCCGCAAATAATGGCCAATATTTCCAAAATTTTACTAAATATGAAAATGTAAGATTAATGAAATCTATATATAAGTTAGTATAATAATGGAATGTACTAAGCGATTTGATGTTTGAATGTGGATGAAGCAGGGAGTGTGCACCTACATGAAGTCCCGGGAAGTTAACCGCTCAATTTCACACATACCAGTACCAGTGGTACCGAACAATTTCAAGTAAAGAATTAAAAAAAAAAAATTAAAATACAAAAACATTAATGGTGATATAGATATCTACGTTCTTTGAAGAAATTCTTTAAAGTTTGCAATAACTATGAATGAACATGCTGAATTCTGTGAACTAACGTTTTTAAATACCTTTTTTAATTGGTCTATGAAATGTGCTGGAGCAATAAATATATGTTCAAAGCTCAACTTAAAACGGTATCTTATATTTAGGTCACAATTTTTTTCCACGGTCATGATGGTATTTATACAATAAAACCACTTGCAAAACCATTGTTTTCCAAGTAAGTTTTTGTCTTAGTTCTACATTATGGTTTAAGACGATCCACCTGTTTCAACAAAAAATAAATCGTCAACTAAATTTAAATACTAACCGTCAGTTAAAGTAACAATGATTTTAAATAGGATCACGCGCTGTTTCAGGTGTGCTTTTGCTAAAGTAATAGTTATTAGTGTAGCCAGTCTAAAAAGCAGATATTCCTCGAAATTTTCTGAAAAAACACACCACATAATTTTTTGGTGCTGCCACTTCAAAAATTAAATTACTACAACAACTGTCAAAATATCCCGCTGTAGTGGGTGGTTTGGTTCATTTATGCTGCTGTATTTTGTTTCGCATCGTCATATGATCCGACAGCTTTGTTCCTTTAAAATATTTGTATTAGCGTTTAAAAATAAATTACTACCATTATAAAATAATCTACAAGGAAAAAAATGAAATACCTTCCAGTAGTTGTGATATCTCATTGAATTTGATGGGTCACTAATTTTAAGAGATCTTTTTCATCGTCATTATCTACATCTCTCTTAATATTAATCGTGATTAATAAATAAGCAATATTGAAGCTCGAAATTTCGTACCTTACTTCTAACTTAGAGAACTGCCAAATATTTCGAAATAGCGGAATAACTCTAGAGAAATCTTTTTTCGGAAAGTCGAAGTAAAAGTTAAAAGTATTGTAAAAAAGCGAGATTAATTGATTGATTAACATATTTTGGTGAAATTTAACTTTAGCAATTTCTTTTACTCTTAATTTTACTCCAGCAAGCATTGAAACAAACGATCAATGAGGTAACTTTTCGTAACTGAGCTCCTACGGACGTCATCGAATTCCTTATCACGCGTCTTGTTTGAAAACGTTACGTACCTACGATCTGTCGCTGGGACTAGTTTATCTGTTACTTGCCTTGTTGATCTTAATTTTCTTGAGGTTATAGACCCGCAAGTAGTATCCACCCAATAGTCCGATCAGCCAAGGAGCAGCCCTCATGTGAGTTGCGTAATAGTAGTAATAGGTGCGCTCCCTTGCAGTTGGATCCCTAAAAAATAGTTTGTATCTTTTATCTCCGACTATTCATCGTAAGTTTTTTTAAAGTCAGCTCCACACTGGAAGCTATGAGGAAAAAACCTTCAGGGCCTGTGTAATTTTTGGAAATGCTCTGTGGAAGGTCTTTTATGGAAGGAGAGGAAATTCTAGGAAGGAAAATTGGAGTATTATTATTCAAAAAAGAAATCTTACGAATTGTTGGCTGCTACCCATTCGTTGATGTAACATACCGTGAACACGGTTATAAGTGCAGCCAATATCCACGCGCAAATCCACGTCACTCCAATCTTGACGTGTTTCAAGACAGGAAACAGTAGCAATGGAGACAGTATGTAGAGTTGCATGTCTACAGACAGGTACCACGTTTGAGCTATACACTGGAATCAATGGGAATCAAATAAATAAAAGCATCAAGCATATTCGTTTATCGTGCAAAGTTGTGAGTTTCATCACCATCACCGTATTTCAATTTCTGTTTCATATATAAAACTGCGTTCAATAAAATAAAGTTAGAATAAATCCGGGTTGACAAAATGCTACATGGTGTTCACAATGAAAACAGATCTTTTGGTTGACAAACATTATTGTATTGCAGTCTTGGGAATTTTTTTTTTCTTTAAATTTATTCTATTCAATTATTTAGTAGTATGAAGGTAGTCTTATAAAAAGGAGGCAATTTCTTCCAACATCAAACAAACTTAATGCAATTGCGCCAAAATCACAAGAGTTCCACGGGATTTCAGCTTCGTGTGAAGATTTTGTTTGTCAATAATAGGGTAAAACGAATTTCAACAAATTTATACATTAGGGAATTCTGCTTGATTAGAAAAAAAGTTACCTCATTGAAGAACATTGCCGAATTCAAAAGATTTTTTTAAGTAAACTAAACACGCAGAATAAATTAGCATTGGATATTGGGAGTACTAAACGTAAGTAATTGATAGAAGTGAAGGCGATCACTGCGATGGGTATAGGAAACTGGAAGAAGAGTTTAATTTAATCCAGGACTAAAATTATTACTAAAAAAAACTGAATACGAACAAAGACATGATGTACCAAAATCGTCACTATACAACTCTGTAAATTTATTATCTGTTCGTGCTATATTGTGGCTTAAAATTGCGAGTCAGCATAAATCTCAATCTGAATATAATAAAGTAGTGGTTCATGTTCTTAATACTAGACTAACGGCAAACGATGCAGATACCTAAATAAATACGATAAAAAAACTCTAGAATACCTTATTCCAATAATTTACAGCATGTTACCCAACTCAATAAAAAGCTGTGAATTGAGTTTCAGAAAGAAATGTACGCTATAAAATGGCTTAAAGTGAAAGAACTATTATTTGTATTAATCGCAGTTTTTCTGTTTCATTTTAATGTTTTTCCATTACTATTTTTTTTTCTTTCTTTTTTCTATGTTATTTATTTCTAAACATCATCATCTAAATAAATTTTATTAAAAATATTTTTTTCAAACATATATGTTTTTATATTATGTAGGTATGTTTTATTTACCTGTCTCAATTTAAAAAAAAGTTAAATATCAAAAGAACTCGTTGACAAATTGAAATCAATCAGTTTAACGGGACTTAATTGAAAAATGTAAAAAAACTGTAAAGAAATAATAAAGGAAAAAAACGACAATGATAACGATGAAGAGATAAATATTTTTTGTAGGTACAAATCAGACGACCTTGTTCTAAGCTCGATTGTCTTACCTTATCGTCGCGGTTGACATAGTTCTGCACGTACAGGAGCGTACTCCACCAATATTCTCTGCAGAAATCTGATCTGGCATTTAACTGTTTCCAAAATGGTCCTCGTCCAATTTTATCGAATAGCGTAAATTGTAATAGAATAACCATAACCAGGACTGGGGTAAGGCGCAGAAAACGGTGGAGATACATCAATGGAATATCTCTAAGAGACTCTAAAAATATGAAAAAAAATAGGTTAGTATTATTTCAGTACGAATATAGGGTATTTTTTTACAGTAAAATAGCTTACTGTTATCAGTTCGGCGGAAGAAAATATAAGATATTAGTATTCCGCTAAGGAGTAAGAAAGTATCAACAGATATAGTTGATACTGTTATCAACATGGCGGGATATGTTTGCATCCACTGAAACAAAAAAGTCCATTGATTTTTAATATAAATCTTAGATATTCAGCATTTAATTTATTATTTTTCGGTTTACATGTAGAAAACAAAATAATATAATCCTCTAAAACTCAGAAACGAGTCCCGGTACGATCAAGGCAGTTATATGATGTGGTAGCCCTCTATCCCCCATTCATGAAGTAGGTTCCCGTTTTTACATGAAGGGCGTGCTTTTTTTATTTTTTTTATTATTTTATAAAAATTGCATACAATTGGAATTTATTACCCGATAAGCTACTGCAAGTAGCTTGTCAGCAGGAGATTAGTTCCACAGAATAGTTACAACAACAAATTAAATAATCATGAACGCATTTACCTACAATATACCTACCAACATTGTGATGTGGAATACGAAAAAAAAATTTTTTTTTGATGATATAATGGCTGGAGTTTCACCGTCTAGAAATTTCTAGAGAAGTCCAGATCATTCGAGATTCGAGAGCATTCCACAACATTCCAGTACATCCCAGGACATTTTGGAATGTTGCGGAATATTATAGAATAGTGTGTAACGTTTGGAAACATCCCAGATCATTGTGGAACATTCCAGAACACTCTCGAATGTTATGGAATGTTCTGGAACATTATGGACCATTCGAAGTCTTTTTTTGTATGGGTGGGGCTACCCATTGGTAGAGGTATATAAAGCAAGATCCGTCGTGGGTTGAACGTCAGTTCAATCTCATATGAATTCCCTGTGCGAAGCCGGGTACCCCAGCTAGTAATATTATATTATCCAAACCAAAGATATTGAATATTTAAAAAATATTCAAAAAAAGAACACCAAATCATAACAATATCAACCTTCCAAAAATAACTATCGAATATATTTTCATTTCGAGCTTACTCGGGCGTTCTTCTCAAAATTTTGAACACCGTGTATTTAAAAAAAAAACATAAATGCTTTTTTCTAATTCTTACTTCGACCAGGTCAAGGAAATTCTCCGAAGGAAATGAAACTCCTTCAACATATCTATGTCCTAGAATAATCCAACCCAAGGAGATGACCCTGATTCCGTGGATACTCGCCAGCGGCCCAGGGTCCTTACTGAGAGTAGTCAGTCTCAAGGAGTTGGTGTACACGGAGAATGCCATCAGCAGGGTGTTTGGTGATTCACGGTCCCCTAAGAAATTAAAGCAAACCGATTATGGCATTTTGAAATAAAACGGAGACTTCAATAATAAATTGTGACATTAACATTTTTTTACCATTTTTGTTCGCCTGGAACCAAATATCGTATATTGTACCCCATATGAGTAAAACTCCAACTATTGCTAAAATGACCCTGAAAAGCAGTCAAATGTTAGATGGATTACGTAGACATAATCATAAATGGTGTTGTGTTTACTCTCATAAAATTTTAGAAGTCTCTGCAAGAACGAAATTTCTTTTAACTCCAGTTTTTTCAAACTTCTTGTTGTTATGTATGGTTAATAGCATGTTGATTTTTTTCGAGATGCATTTTTCACTGCATTGGCATACTAATATTTTCTAAATAGCTATCTATTTTGTGTCTTATTAAGAAGACGTCAGATTTTAAGTTGCTGGACGCATCATTATATGCAACACCGAGGGAAGGTCATCTGAATATAGGTATCTGAGAAGATGATTACAAGGTATACTCACAGTCCACATATGTCTCCTGCATTCCATGTTTTAGGCTCGTCTATGCTGCAATATTCCCCTGGTAGTTCAACAGATAAATTAATACCGTAATTTGCCAGCGTTTCCTTTAGAACAAGTTCTACATCGCTTGCCTTACAGGAAGCTGGCATGCACAAAGCCAGGTTGTAATACGTGCCTTTTGGTCCTGCGTTCTGAGTTCTGTTGAAGATAAATGAAGAACATATACAATATCTTATTATTTACATGAAGAATGTACCTACTATTTCTGACTATCTTGGTACGAGAACACTACAGGAGGATGATGGCAAGAAAACACCTCTTCTTCAGCACAATTTATTTAAAATATAATAAAAAACAAATGAAAAGGGTATATTTTCCCTTTGCTTGAGCGATCTTGAGTTTTTAAACACTCAACTGAAGATACATCGCATGTACCTTGTTCCACCGTTACAAAAATACTAACTTTTGCATTATCAACTTCGCTATATTTAAAGTACATAGAAAGATGGTGGGAACAGAATCTTTAAGAAGTTCCCACAACTCGGATTTAAAAATCTAACACTAAACTAACTAACCATCACGCCGCTTCTCCGCAGGGGTAGGCAGAGAGGACGGACCGCCACACAACTCGATCTTGGCACACACTCCTTGCCTCGTTCACATTCATACATCGTCTCATACATGCTCTTCTATTATTCCGATTCTTCATAAGGCCCGACTCAAGTATCTAGTTCACTTAGTCGTGCCTTGTCTTCCTCGGGCGTCCCCGACTTCTTCTACCATTCACATTTGCGTCATATATTCTCCACTCCTTTCCTCGTTCATTCGCTCTACATGCCCAAACCATCGGCGAGTACCTTTCTTAATCTTACACATCACGCTTACATCAGCCTTGCATTATTTGCGGATCTACACTTTCTCTCACGATCGTACATGGTTTTACCACACATTCGCCTAATCTAACACAGAAAACGATAAAACCATTACCTAAAAGTCGGCCGAAAAGGGCCACTCCAATACAAGTGCATACGTTAAGGGACAAACAAATATTGCAAATTTTATTACTAAAGAGGTTCCTATTATTAGGTAGGGCTAAAGCCGGCAGTGAATACTTCTCTTTGGGGGTGTCACATACATTTATATGAAGGTGCTATTTGGCATAAAACATTTTGAAAAATAGAAAAAATTGTTCCTAATTTCTAAAGAAATGTGTTCATATAATACCAGCCAAAGACATATTATTTGTTCTGATCTTACTTGTGAAGAAACCGTAGGAGAATTTTATAGCATATAAAAGGAGAAATGGATGAATCTTACGACTAAATATTAGGTATATTTAAAATAATAATTATGAAAAAATAAATAATGACTAAATGGATAATATCGCCTTCTGGAAAAAATAACTAATACCATCAGTCATTCTAGGGGAACGACTTTAATTGAATATACACGAATAATGCAATGGAAGTTTCCAGTAAAAGCTTTGTCAGAAGAAACTGGTTCTGCAATGGACAAATACTATTGAAGTAGTTGAAGATAATATAGACATCTGGATGCATCATGTCGAGGCAATGTGCCTCCGACCTAATCAAGACAAAGATACGAAGTCCCAAAAAATAAGATTTACGGAAGTTTTTTGGTAATTTCATTCCGTTTTCCATCTCTTTTTCAAAAGCTACTTTAGGTGAGGATTTTGTAAGATCTTCATCAATATTAACTACAACAAATTTAGATTACATTTGTATTTTTCATTATTATATTAATTACAACTATTTCTAGTAAGGATGAAATTGGCTTCATCAACAATCATAATATTGTATGAACCAAAGTGTCCAACCCAAAGAGAGCTACTTACCAATTAATATTTAACAGTCACTAATATTGGACAAAGTATAATCCTTCCATCGCTCACACTAAGCCGATTGCTATAATATTTTCTCGTAAGTGGTTTAGTATTAGTGACTACTATGATCGATTAGTATGTACCTATAAACAGAAGTCGAGTTCACAACATTGCAGTGTGATACACTAATAATGACCATGTACGTTGATGTCGATGCCCGTCTTTTTTTAATCACCATGTTGATTCATCGTTTTCAATAATACCTACGGATAACATCAATCATTGTGACTTGTGATTTCATGTCATTATCTGGTTTGAGAGAGAATCAGGTAAAAATTCGCGATATGTACATTGTGTGGTATATCCAGGTATACCACGTAAAGCTGTCAATGAATTATTCCTGATGTTCAAACTTATCTGTGTTGCCAGGGCGTTACTTAAGTATAATTTGGGTGCTACCGATGCAAATAAAAAGTATATTCGTTCTTTAGTTCCTCTATTAGTCACATTGTTTATTTTTTTGTTCCTCTTTCCTCCGCAAAATACAAGTGTTCATCAGCATACTGAAGAGGTATTGTAATAAGCAAGACAAATAGATGTTTCTCAGTGACTTTTGTCAAGGACGTCTTGTTGGAAGTGCAGATAAAATGAATGCACCAATACATTCAATCCTAAGTTGGATTGTTTTGCGTCTACCCGATATTGCGCATATGAAAAAATGTATGGTGCACGGGACCGTGTGTCCGAAATAACTGTTTTTTTTTCTTACTTCGAGTGAAATTGATCAATAACATTTTGAAATAGGTACCTAAATTGTTTCGACAACAAATTATAATCAATTACATGGCCAATAAGGGACCTAGAAATAAAATTTTGACGTTATTTTTCTTGTAATCCATCACAGTTATTGGGATTATTAAGTACGTTTTGCAGTAAAACAGACGCACGAGTAGTGTGTGATGGAGATCTAATTAATATAATACCTCCAAATATTAACAGATATGAACTGCTTACTGCGGCTTAAAGCCAATAAATTCATGTAGATTTCAACACTCATCCCATATTTTCAGGTTTAATAAAAAAAAATCAAAAATTTAATAAAATTTATACTTAATTCATAAAAATCACTTGCCTAAATTTGGGTAGCTATAGAGTCATAGACATATGAGTATTAGTAGACCTGCCCAACTGAAGTGATAAAAGCGTATTTTCCCCCCTCCCTATACCGGTTTCATTTGGAGCCGGCTGGGATCGCGTATGGCCTCGCGTGAATCTAGAAAATGTGATATCATCATTCTTTTGCAAATCAGCGTTGAGCTCTCATCGGTACATTTTACGAAATAACACGGCAAAAATGGTGGCTTGTGCTATGAAAACGTGTAAAAATTGAAGTGAAAAAAGAATAATACCAACTGTCGTATTACATTCCATAAGCAAGCATAAAAACAAACAAACTAAATATGGCAACAAAATATTTGACTCTGAAAACAGGCGAACTTTACTTTGCCGTATTTGGACTTCGCAAATTTGTTCATTACGCGGCGAGCAATTCGTGCTCCCATGTAAAAAGGTCTATTCATTCAAAAACAGATTTTACTTTTAAGAACTAAATGGTGATATTATAATGCGAGATGCATATATACTGACATTTTGATTTATTGACGAATCACAGTCATCTTGCCCCTCCGCGTCCCGATATAGTTGGTTTGTACCCCTCTCCTATCTGTTCTCGTCTACTAATATTCATGTGTGTATGGCTCGAGTGGATAAACATGTTTAATTTCAATATCTGCACACAATTAAATGTTTACCTTTGACTGCTTTCACCCACACTTCTCATAATTGCCTCAAGGGATGATGAAATAATATGATCCTCTTTCCTTCCACGTATTGTGATGGGAATCGGGAACCTGGCCAGGCAATACTTCCCCTTGACTGCCCGGGAGGAATCATTCCTATGGTGATTAATTCCAAGACATTCCTCAAACATCCCTAAACTATTAATGTTGCCATGCAATATGCCGTGAGGTGGCCGCCCGCTTGCATCTAGCACTAGAAATAAAATAAAAAAATGTTCATGGAAAATACATCTTAAGCCGGGTACAGATTGCTGTAACGTAACATCCAATGTAACACGAAAGGAGCATTTCATAAGTGTGGACGCAGCGCGCCCACGAAACGAGCATGTCCTACTCGCATCTGTTTCCGGCAGGCACGCGGTGAACATAGCTCAGTGCTCAGTCTGCCGGGAACACGCGAAAAAAATGTATGGCGACGACCAATTACTGTATATGATGATTGTCGGTGCCTCATTATTAATAGTGAATCATGTGATAAAAAAACGTTGAAAAAGACTTCGACGTTGGTGGCATACAGAGTTGTACAGTTAGAGAGCTGGTGCAAAAATAATGACCGACATGAGATTAACTGGACTCACATCTGTCGAATCTGCCGGATCTGCTATAATGAGAGACACCGTAACGCTGTCCGAAACGTCGGCTAAAGAATGAGGTAGCGCAACATGGCATAATACCCCAAAAACAAATAACGAAAATGCCTTTGGCCGTGAAAACCTAAAAACGTAATAATAACGCTTCCATCAAGCTGGCAATTTTAGATGTTTTTTGTAAAAATATTCATTTTGTGGATTCCACAAAATTTCTCTAGATTTGCATACTTCAATTAATTGCAATACTCTTTCCTCACTCCATGAATCATTTGATGCCTCTGCCGTAGCTGTTGCTGTCTCCATTGTTCGCGCGCTTTCTGCAGTTCGACACGAACAACCCGTCCACACTGACGCTCCGTGCACACTGCGCGCCCCTTTGTGTTCAGCGAAAAAACCGATTTTTTTGGATTGCGGCGCGCACGAGTTGAAATGCTCTGTTCGTGCGCGTAGTATGCACACTATGGGAATTCTGTTACATTTCATGATACATTTCGACAATGTGGACCCCAAATTCTTTCATTACGTGTTACATTTCATGTTACATTACAGCAATGTGTACCCGGCTTTAGGTATCTACAACTACTATAAATAGGTAATGTGATGAGAAATATTCCCGAGGTAATTTGCTCAAATTATGATATAATAAAACACATATCAAATTTATTTACATTTTTTACCGTAACCGGTTTCAACCTGTTAAACCTGTTACAAAATCTTAATCGTCATAACATATGGGGGAGAGGTTGGGGGGTAGTCTACAAGGGTTTTATTTAATTTGTATGGTTTTTTTCATATTTGTTGTCGTATCGCCTTGACGATTGAATTTCTGTTAGCAGTAGACATAATTATCTCGGGTTTATAAATTACTCTAAATCTATAAACTATCATCATCTATATTATATCTATCGTAATCCACAAATTCGAGAAAATTATCTTTACTGCTAATAGCCAAATAACGTTCATCAAAGACGCGATGGCAACAAATATGGAAAAACCATAATAAATAATAATCGTGAATACTGTATACTGCCGTAGTCGGTACCATGGTCTTTTCAGAGTACCGAAAGGCAAACCAGCACACTGCAGAACGGCAGATTACCGACGAGGGGAGTGGGAATGAACTTGCACACCATTTGCATGTAAGTGACTGTTCTCTAAATGCCTATTATTGAAGAACCACCTACCTAAATGCTGATATGGCGACTATTTTAATTATATATGCAGTTATAATGCAATATAATGCAAAATAAAAAAAAAATTGATAAACATCCGTTTATGTGAAAACCTTATCTACACAGAAACTGACAAAATTGTTAATGGAAAGATATATGCATTGCTAATGCAGCTAAAGAGAGTTGTTTATCAGTTGTCTACACTGTTATTAATAATAATTTCTTTTTCAAATTTCGGAATGTTTCCAAGGTATTTTAAATGTCCTATATATTTCTTATTTTTGAAAGATATCGTAAAAACAAATACCATTTTAGAAACAAGATAAAATCACAAGATTTATATATTTGAAATATACTTTAATATAATCCTGCAAGATATATTATTTCAGCAACGTAAGAGGACGTATGAATGAATGTAGTACACCTCTCATTATTGTCTCCCAACGTTTCATGCTACTCACATTGTTTCGGTTTATGAAAATTCTTTCTTTTTTTAATTAAAATTACCTACTCGATTTTCCTCATTTTTATTATTAAGAGGCAATTGTTTAGATAGTAGGTATTATTATTGCGTGGGTTTCCATTGAGGTTTGTCTATTTTGTACGTGCGCTTACGTTCCCGTTATAAAGTCGTAGCTAGTTTCTAGTGTTTGCGGATAAGGCATTCTGTATAATTACTACAACTTTAAACGCTTTCTGTGATTGTATTTCATATTTCCCTCTTTAAAACACATCTTTTTTAATTTCGATTTTGTTTTCGTGAAAGAATTAAAGCAAATCTTGGAAGTGAAAATTAATTCACTTCCCGACATTCGATCGAGCTAAAAATTGGCAGATGGTCTTGTTGTCAATGACAATGTATTTTATCAATTTTGGAACTCACGCACACACACGCGCATATGCACACATTTCTTTGAAATATACTACTAGCCGGCCCAAGAGATGGCCCGAAAATTAAAAATTGACAGCTTTTGACATATATTAAGTGTTTTCACATAGCAAAAATAATTAGCCTACACACTTTATATATATTATATGTTTCAATAGAATTAAAAAAGAGTGTGCAATTCAAATGCGGTAGAAGTAAGACTGAAACCTTTAAAAAACTAAGGAAGACAAGGGTGGGGAGGCTATGACACACTACACAAAGAGAAGACCGATTATTTACGAAGCACTGCACAAAGAGGACAACGGTTATTCTGTCTCATTCTCTCGCAAGCTAAATCCTATAGATTTATATTGTTTGTCTCATTTTAGTGTCGCTATTTTTTGTTTCATCGGGTTTCAAATCACAACGGTGTTAGAAGTTTTCACTTCAATAATATTTTGAAGATTGTTTCAATTTGTAAAGTAAGAGAGGACTGCGGCGAGAGTTTCAAACAAGTTCGAACCAGTTTGACGTGTGCTCACGATGCTATCGGTGTGCACAAGTAAATTCAAAATAGGGTTCTTGATTGATGATTTGCCTCCGTAACTGTGAATAGTGTGAATAGCTAATTCGTTAATGTTTTTCATACATTTTCTGAGCAATAATTCGTGGTACCAACGTTCAATGTTATCGTTTGCACTTTGCTTGCACAAAAACGTTGTTTATCAATAACAGTTCAGATCACTACTTTATTATTCAATGGAAGATTTGAGTAGGTACAGTTATACCCACATCTTTGTCTTTTATTTTTACTCACTTTGTTTTATGAAAATATTTTTTGTCACTTAGCCACCATCTTTTGTCAATTCACAATTTTTTAAATTAAATGAATACTTTTAAGATTTTTGTGTAGGTACTTACTATATAATTTTTATTTTTATTTAAAAGCACCTTCTTACTTTTTAATGCCCACATTTCATAAGACTCCAATCCTTCCGACCACTTTTGCAAATCTTCTGCACAATCCAATAGATTTCCATTATCCTCAGTCGCAATGCCTTTGGAAATGTGCTTTAAGAGTCCACCCTGAACGATTTCATTAAATTTTTCCAATTCACTATCGAAATATCCAATCGCGGCACATTTTGAATAACACGAAACTGTTAATATAAGTAATAAACTGATATTGTGTGCCCGACACCTAACTTTGGCCATGGCTAATGCCTGATTTAAAAACTGCAGTAGGTTTTTGAATAAATGCTGATATATATAATATTTTTTTAAATGACTGGGTATTTTTGCGTTTGCGATTAGGAGATTAATAAAGAAAATATAATAAATCAGTTTATCTTGACAATTTCTTATCATAATTCGTATTTTCGATACGTGTATAAATGCAGTATTCGCTCGTAGAAATTGTCATAAGAAGTGAGGTGAGCACTGTGCAGTTTGCTTTGGAGTTGCAATAGTGACCAGAAAGTAGATCCCCTGACAGTTAGCCCCCTCGAAATTATGGTTATTGTAAAATTATCATTTTCTAATTTCATACCTAAAATCGGCTTGAAAATTACTTAATTTTTTTTTTACATATTTTAATTTTTTATTATTTATCTATAACAAAATATACTTACATGGATTTTTTATGCCTATCTCACTAGGATATACCTGTGTCGAGACAGGCGTACAGGTACATACATGAATATTGTAGTTACAAGAATATTTAAGGTAAAGTACATATCGCTTTGAATAGAATTAAAACAGAAAGGTGATTGGAAGGGTAGTAAATCATTTGAAGAGAGTTATTTTATAAATGTGTTCGAGTCAAACCAATATTTTACCCTTTGAATCCCTTCTTCCACTTTGGAATATGCGGTACGCCAGTCTTTCGCTTAGAAGAGTAGGACAGTGTCATCAGCAAAACTGACAATAGTGGCATCGATATCTAGGTTGCATAACTCGTTTATATATATTAGGAAGAGCGTTGGACCTATAACACTGCCTTGTGAGACCCCGTAACAAATGGGCAAATTCTGACTCTTTGTTGTACTGAGTTTAACGCATTGGGATCTGTCGGATAAGAAGCTGGACAGGAGGCCTAATTCTTTGTTCCTAATATCTATATCGAACATTTTGATTTTTAATTTGATGTGTGAGGTTTGAGGTTGTATCAAATGCTTTGCATAAGTCGAGAATATCCGATAGACATTTCGAGCCCTTATCCAGGTGGCCAAAAATGTGGTCTGTGACCGTAGCTGTAACATCGTTGGTGCTTTTATGTTTTCTGAATCCAAATTGCCACGGCGATATTAAGTAGTTGGTTTCCAGGTATTTCATAAGACTATTATTAACGATCTTTTCAAATACTTTGGACAGGGAATTGAGTAACGTAATAGGACGATAATTACTAATGTCAAGTTTAGAGCCTGTTTTAAAAACCGGGATAGTAAGACCATGTTTTAGAATTGTGGGAAATAATCCTTGGCGGATGCTAATATTCAGCAGATGAGTTAATGGTTGAATTATAACAGGGACAATTTTTTTAAGAACACTGTTCGGTATTTTGAGAGGGAATTAAGCAACGTGATAGGACGATATAAATACTAATGTCAAGTTTGGAGCCTGTTTTGAAAATAGGGATAATGAGACCTTGTTTTAGAATGGTGGAGCCCTTGGCGGATGCTAATATTAAGTAGATGCGGTAATGGTTGAATTATACCAGGGGCAATTTTTTAAGAACATTGTTAGATATTTCACCAATGCCGGTGGATGAAGAGTTTTTGAGCGAAGAGTTGGTATGGATATCAAACGAATTTATTTACAGTGTCGATTGTTTTTACTCATACGCTGGTATGTACAATATACAGACGAGTTGTTTTTTCCTTGATGCATTTGAATAAAAATATTATTTTTTGTGCTTTCGTTATTCGACGGTGCATTCTTTTGGGACAATTAGCTATATTCTGTGTTAGTAGGTTTGCCGTATTTTTCCAAAACTGACTACATCTTTATCTTTACATAGTATAAAATGAAGTCGCTCCCGCTGTTTGAACGCTTAGATCTTTTAAACTACGCAACAGATTTTCATGCGGTTTTCACCAATAGAAAGATTGATTCATGAGGAAATTTTTAGACATATAATTTTTCAAGGTTTTGTGTAAATTGGTTGAAATACATAAATAAAGGGAGTGGGCAGCGTGCTGGCAAGCGGGCGGTGCGAATTTGATTTAACATATGACGTTGGTTGTAAAGTTTGGGTAATGGCGTGTCGTTCTGTTTCGTTAGCCACAGCGACGTGTGGCCGGATCTGCTAGTATTGTACATATATAAGTATGCCGGGGCCAACTGTGTAGGGATCAAAGGTCATGGAACCAGTTTCAATAAATAGATAAGAAATAGGACTGCCAGAGTATAGACCACAGTGCCAGTGGACGAATGCTCTGGAAATGGGATCCTTGAGGAATGTGTATTGAACCACGTGTGGTCTAATCCGAAAAGTTTGCAGAGCTGAACTTGAATGGGTTACTTACATCTCATGGTATGATTATATAAATAAAATACAATAAAAATTAAAAATAAACAATTATATCGGGCGTGGTCCTCGGGCCCAGAGCTCACTTGCTTGTGGCGCTTGATGCAGGTAGGCTGCGGTCACCAGTCACCACCGTATTGTCGTGTTGTTACTCGGTGTCTCATCAGGCCGGTGGCGGTGCGGCGATTCCTTCCAGTCGTTGCTCGATCGAACATTGTCGATCGCTTCTTCATGTAGAATCCAACACAGCAAATAATTCGTCAATTACCTCGTGCAATCAAAACTCACACTCATTGCGTAAAATAACTTAGACAATATTTATGATTCTTTATTGACATACTTTTTTAAATTAAATTTGTTGGTGTGATGTAAACTATTTGCATTTAATTTTTCATTAGACTTTTATTTGTCAGTCACAATGTTATTTTTGTTTTAAAATTTTTCTCTTCATCTCTTCACATACTTTCTTCCTATTTTTTATTTTTTGTTATTATCACTGATGACTACACCATAAGAACAATTTTAATCCCGGACGAAAGTATCTACAGAAATATTTTATAGACATACGTAATTTGAGAGGTGGGTATGGGTCCCGCGGCCCCGGGATCCATTTATTTGATAACTAATACCCCTGCCGTAGGTTACCCCAAATGGTTCGCTACGTTTGGTGTCTCAGCAGGAGTGCCCGGGTTCATGCGGTGAGGTTTATCTAGGTCTTGGCGGTGGATACTTTTGTCCACGTTCTACGTAGCGGGCCGGAACGGACGAGACTGATTGAGGGAATCCTTTCTGTTCTCTCCGCCCGGATTCTCTAGACCCATCATCTTGCACCCCAATGATTCATACGTTCGACACTCGTGAATACATTGACCCCAAGATTCTTACTTACCTCTCATAAGCTGTTCTTCTCAGAACTTCCTCTCCTCCCTTTCCCTAAAAATCCAGCATCAACTTCATGCAGCATCTCCTGAGGGATTTTTTTCTTCAGTTCCTCCTATGTGGAGAAATTGTAAAAAAAACGTACTTTTATTATGTATATTTTTATTTAGTATCTTATCACTCAGTAAAATGTACTATGTATGTCTAAATAAAAAAAATATCCAAATATAATTAATTCTCGTCGTAATGTCGAGCTACTTCTATAATGACACCATGTTGCACGCGTATCTACATATTGCACTGAACCATGTTTTTTTACATTGTTGCTTCATTTGTCGAATGCTGACAATTTTCCTCTGCTATTCAATATTATTGTCGTCCGAGAAGTCTTCGTTAATGTACCCCAAGTACATATTTGAAGTTTTTAGATGTAGGTGTACTTACCGGAAACATCCTCTTTGGATTTTTCCCGTGTTAGGATGCAATTAGTTCCCTCTCCTTGGGGTTGTTCATCATGTCGTATTTCTTTGCATCGTCTTCAATACAATATTTAACAATTTGCTCATCGTTGATTACGCTTTATGATACTGCTGCTGTTCCATGACAACTCAATGTAGTAGAAAATCAACACAACTGTGAAAAGTTATTAAAATCTAGTGAAAACACAGCTTGAAAACCTAACCTAACGTGCCTAACCTATTTAACCCATTGAAGCATCAATGACTTAATCTAGTTTTCAACACTTTTCAAAAATTTTATAACTTTTCAAAAGTTTGTTAATTTGTCACTGTATTGAGTTTTCCGGTTTCCCTCTGCTGCATTAGTGTCTATACTTATTATTATCACGAAATCCAATTACATTTACGGTGTTTCCACTAGCTCTATCAGGAAATTTTTACCTCGTTTTTTTACTAATTAATTCGTTACTAATTAATAATTCTACATAATATAATATTAAGTTCATTCAATTCATTTAGTGTAAACTACGTTCATGGATTATTATAAAACATCATGCATTTTTTAATGAAATTATTTCATTTTGTTACTTTTTTTTATTTTTATTTAATTTAAGACAGGGAAACTTAAATATAATCACCATATCAATAATTCTTTATACTTATTCTGATCGAGATTAATTTTTGCATAATATCATAGTAATATTCTTTTTCCATAAATGTATTTAAACGTTTGGATTTTCTTGCGATCGTTTCATTTGTTCCGGATTAAGAACCAAATTTTCCTGGGAGGTCGGCTTCTTCGTTTCTAAGAAATAAAATTATTATAATAGTTTATTTTTTAAATGTTAATCGAATGTAGTTTTCAAAAAATTAATTCACATTTTGTACGGTTAAATAACTAAAAATAGATATCAATTTAAAATTACGAGCGATATCGATAGTCATAATATTTTTTCGGTATTTTATATACAGCTATTAAATTCTGGCTTACCTTTACCAAAAATATACTTTTCCAAGACTGTAACGGGAGATTCAAACGCCAAAACCATGAAATAGGACACCACAATTGTCATCAAGAGATCACCAAAGAAATGATGGATCTGTAAAAAAGTTATTTAGATTTCAATGATTCCAATGTAACTGCCTGTTTGTTTTCTGAAAACTTCTAAGGTGTACGAATTATATTTTACTTACTAGAGTCTCGTGTGAAAAATATGGAATTGTTTTTGTGGACGATACAAACAAGTTGATAATTATGATATGTATCAAATACATAGAGTAGGATAGACGAGCCAGGAACTCCCATAGCCTCAGACTGAGGAACCAGTTGACAGGACCTGAAAGTGTAATAAATGCAACGTTAGATTGGAGCGCAAAACTGTTTTGTTTACATCAGTATAAACTGAATGCTTATTATTCATTTAACCATTTCATATGTGAAACCTAGAAAAAGGACCCTACTGAAACAATATTAACCATGATCTCAAGAATTTTATTGAGCGTGGAACTATTGCAATATCCTGTAGATCCCTTGGAAAAAACAAATTACAGGACACGTAAAACTATAACTAAATACGTAACTCGAAAGAGGGGCTCAGGAGGTGGATCGAGATAATATAGGTTAAAGCAGATTTGGCAATCGAAGAAATTAATTAGGGACCAGAGATGATAAAAAAAACGTGTGCCACAATATGTTCGGATGAATGAATCATACTCGTAATACCACCGATTTAATCATTCTTACCTCCGTATCCTAAAGCACAAGCGACGATAACCCAAAGAACGGCCAATGCCCAAGCAGGCCTGCTGAAGGCCAGGTAAGTGGTGTCCTCTAGGTAAGTGAATATGTGTGTTGATTCCGATAAGGGTTTCATGCCGTACAGGACAGCTGCCATCACTGCCAAACTTGCTATCCACAAGACACATACCAATATCTGGAAAGATTTATTGTATTTTATTGATACATTGGCAGTGTTTTTATGAAACATTATGTCGTATTGTGAGCCTCATTATGAGCCCCCATTTTACAGTTAAATGAGTTTCAAAATATGTATAAATATAAAATGGATTGCATCGACATTAAATTAACGAACTTAAATAAAATATGTATGAGAAATGAAATAAAGTAATAATGGCGGTAATAAAAAATGAGGAGATATTTACATAATTATTGATAGGGTTGTATACAAAATGTACTGTATTTTAGTAATTTTAATTTAGTGCCTAACTTGCCTTGTTAATCTTGATTTCCTTGAGGTTGAAGATCCGCAGGTAGTATCCAGCCAATAGTCCTATGAGCCATGGAGTAGCTCTCATGTGAGTTGGATAATAATAGTATAATGTGCGGTCCATTACACTCGGATCCCTAGACAAATGTTTTTTACTATTATCTTTCACAATTTTAACAACACATACTATTATCATCAAACAAAAAAATAATGAACTAACGAGGTGTTAGCTGCTGCCCATTCTTTTACATAACTTAGGGTGAACACGGTTATAAGGGCAGCCAATATCCACGCGCTAATCCAGGCCACACCAACCTTAACATGTTTCAAGATTGGAAACAGTAGAAGTGGGGACAGAATGTACAGTTGCATATCTACAGAGAGGTACCACGTTTGAGCTAAACACTGCAATGAAAACAAAAAAGAACATATAGAATATAATAATAGTAAAGCTATGTTGAAATGTAAGTTATGGAAAGCCATGTCTACAAATGAGTATAGCAAGACTAATGATGAAGTATAGGGGGACACGCTTATAAATTGAACATAAAAGTTGTTGTGCAAAATTGTTGTAGTACAGCTTTGGAACAAAATAATCCATTTAGTATATCTGGGTTGGGGTCCATTTTAAGATCCCGGAGTCATAATGAACGCACGAAAGTTCAGTAATAATTATGATAGATATACAGTGGCATAATACGTCAGTGTCCTCCTTTTATGGCTAGAGCAAAAACATTTGAACATTTATTTGCTGTGATGAAAATTATTTCCTTTCACTGTAGAAGTACCCATAATTTTCAATGACTTGCCATGTTTTCAGGGTTGACGTAGTTTTGCAAGTACAGGATCATGCTCCACCAATAGTCCTTACAGTCATCAATGCCAATATTTAACTGTCTCCAAAATGGTCCTCGTCCAAGTTTAGCAGTGAAGGTTATTTGGATTAACATAACTAAGATCATCACTGGAGTAAGTCTCAGGAAGCGATGGAGATACATCATGGGAATGTCTCGAAGGGATTCTAAAAGAAAATTAATTTTGGTGTTTGTTAAAATTTGTTACCATAGACATGACTTTTTTTTTTAAGTGAATTGGCTTACTATTATCAGTTCTCCTGAAGAAAATGTACGATAGAAGAATTCCACTCAGTAGGAAGAACGTATCAACAGACACAGTTGATGCTACTATTGTCATACCGGCATATGAAGTCGACCACTGAAACATTTTTTATACCTAATTTAGGGAGAACTCGTTATCCTCTGGACACTTTCTGCTTTTGGAAAACATATGAGTCCCCTAGAAACAAAGAGGGAAGTGTCCACTTTGTTAAATTGTTGGCAAACTATAAAAAACGTTTAATTAGTCCATTATTCATCGATATGGAAGGAACATTTAATATTAGGTAAGTAAACCGGCTTAGAATAATATTTCAAATCATATATATATCTGAATGCCCTAGTTTCTTTAAAAAATGCATTTTTTGATGGACACTGCCCCTTTTGTTTCGGAAGGAGGTTGACACTGCCGTATTTGTTACAACAACCAAACTTTAAAGCCAAAATACTATGGTTTATTGACGTTTATGTTACAAACAGAAACATTATCGAGATAGAGTGACCCTTTCTCTATGAATCTGCATATTCAACTCATTTTTGACTTTGGGTGGACACTTCCCTCTTTGTTTCTATGGGCCTCATATATTAAATAAATTAAAGTAACTAACTTTGTTTATACATCTTTTTTATACATGTTTTTCTTAAAAACTATTTAGGACATTAGTTTATATTTTCGATGCTCAGATAAATCATCTTTAATATTCAAATTATGGTTTATGTTATATTTAGATAATGTTAATATTGTGATTTATTTTTATAAATCTCGTGTTCAGAATAAATAATATAGGTGTGTTCCACCGGATATGGGTAATGTTCATTTTCAGAGATACAACTAGACCTACAGTATGTTAGAATAATGTATATTCCAATACGGAATTTAAATCAGTTATCTAAAAAAAAATACAAAACATAAACCAATAAAAATATTCGATTCTTAATCCAAACTTCAATTTTCACGGGAGATACTGGGTGTTACATCAGTGTTCCCTGATTTTAAAACCCGTATTTGAAAGCGTTACGAAATTAATATTAAAATACATGGTTTAGGTAAAAACATCAACATTGGTACCATCCAGAAGAACCAGCGTCCAAAGGAACGCGAGTTGCCTCCTCAGTACGCTCTATTAATGTAATTATATCAAGTAAAAATTAAAAAAAAAATTATGGATTACTTTTTTTCTAATTTTTTTGTAAATAATAATTTTAAATAAACAAAAATTTTAACAAAACAAAAAAACTACCTACTTCAAAAAATGCAGTAAAAAGTAAATAAATAATTCCGTACGATTGTTATTTGTGGAGTCGGTATCAGCCAAGGTAACTACATAGATAGGTAGTTATAGGTGAGATGTGGAGATCTTGGCTGACACCGACTCCAAAAATAACAATCGTACGAAATTATTTTTTTACTTTTTACTGCATTTTTTTAAGTCGTTTTTTGTTATGTTAAATTTTTTGTTTATGTTTTGATTTTTAGTGACGAGCGTGCGAAACGAAGTTTTACTTCAAAAAAAGAATCATAGAAATCTGTTGGCGTAATATTGAGTTATTTGTCCATTTGTCGCGCGCATACTTATTGCAAATCTAAGACATATATGGTTTTCTCATAGATCCCATTGTCAGAACTGGACCAAATTAAAATGGGAACACACGGAAAGCACCAGCTTTCTAATAAAAAATCTCATCAATATCGGTTCACCCAATCGAAAGTTCTGAGGAAACAAACATAAATAAAAAAATAAAAATAAATGTCGAATCGAGAACCTCCTCCTTTTCGAAGTCGTATAAAAAAACCGAAAACTTTATATGCGGTGTGATTTTAACAAGAAAGGCAATATTTTGAAACCATAACGGTTTGTTGCCTGTGTTATTTCTCCTAGTTGAATAAACGTTTCAGAGAAGACTTTATCTAAACACAATGAAGACTAGTCAAAACATTGGATCAAGGAGGAAAAGGAACGCAACTTAACCCAAATCCAAATTGTGCTCTTGGGCATAAGGATTATGGCAGGTCTCTGTTCGTAGACTGTAAGCGGATTGCGCCTATGTGTAACTAAACTTTAACCAACACTAATCTTTCGGCAGTCCTTACCGCTCGCCAAATCAGTGAACCGCGCAAAGAAAAGTTTTAATTTCAAAATTTAAGTTTAAGTTTAAATTTGAAAGTTAACTTTTCAGTCAATCATAGCAAGAAGTCTATTATTCCTGGTCTGCTTCTCAAAGAAGCATCAGTGTTAATTTGTTATATTTATATGACTTTTAAAATGTTTACCATATCATTCATAAAACACTTGCAAACTCCTGTAATCAGTCACCATATTTTTTTTTAATTTCCGATATAATTACAGACAGACAAATATTATATATATAATCAACTACTGAAAGTACAGTCCGCATTAAACCTAATCTAAGAATTTTAAAGCCTTGGATTTCACAAGGACTTATAATATCAATTAGAAACAAAGAAAAACTTTATAAAACAGCATTGAAAAATCCTCTAAATGAAAAAGCATACACTTTTTACAAAACATTTAAAAATAAATTAACAAACTGTATCAAAAAAAATAAAGAAGACTATTTCAAAAATAAAATACTTTCTACAGACAATAACAGTAAACAAATATGGAAAACAGTCAACTTAGCCATGGATAACACTAAAAAAACACAAAAAATAAAATACATTGAACATGAAAATAAAATCATAGATGCTAATATTCAACCTAAACAATATGCAAACATTTTTAATTCTTTTTTTGCTAATGTAGGAAAAAATCTTGCGAAAAATATCAATAAATCTTTTAACCCGAAAACACAAACGATTGAAAATGTACAAAATCAAAATAATTTATCAACATTTGAAACAACCTCAGAAGGTGAAATTTTAAAAATAATAGAAGGCATGAAAGGAGGTTCGTCTCCCGGATTTGACCATATTACAGTACATTTTCTAAAATCCATGAAAATTTATTTGATAAAACCAATTACTCATTTGATAAACTTAAGTTTAACAGAGGGAATATTTCCGACAAACTATAAAAATACAATTATTTCACCTATTTATAAATCTGGAGATCCACAACAAGTAACTAACTACCGCCCAATTTGTCTAATTTCAAACATTGGAAAGATTTTTGAAAAAATTGTTAAAAACCAATTGATCAGTTTCCTAGAAAGTAATAAAATTCTTCATAAAAACCAGTTTGGTTTCATAAAGTCACTTAGCACACAAGATGCTATTGCTAATGTAACCTCATACATCAACGAATCATTGGATAAAGGTGAAAAATGTGCCGGTATATTTATCGATCTCAGAAAAGCTTTTGATAGTATATCCCATGAGATTCTCCTAAAAAAACTGAACAATATAGGTATAAAAGACAATGCGATTAAATGGATTTCGAACTACCTAAAAAATCGACCGCAAGTCGTAAAAATAAATCAGATTAATAGCGATAAAGAAATATCAGACTTTGGAATCCCGCAAGGTACAGTAATCGGACCAATCCTCTTTACCATATATGTTAATGACATTTTTTTTCAACCACTACATGGCCAAATAACTTCATATGCCGATGATACGGTACTAATAATTAGCGATAAAACTTGGGAAAAAGTAACATTTAAAGCCACCGAAGACATAAATATTTTAAAGAATTTCTTCGACGTAAAATGGTGATAAAACATTTGTAATTCCATTTGCAATACACAAAAATGATACCCCTAAAAACATTGATATCATCATCCATGATAATTCTACAACACATAGTAAAAATTATTGTATCCAAAACTGCACAATATTAAAAACAACAAACACAATAAAATATTTAGGAGTTATTATCGATAAAAATTTAAAATGGAAGGAACAAATTTGTCAAGTTGTAAAAAAAATTAGAAAATTGATTTACATATTTTTAAGAATCAGAATTTTTTAATCTGTAAAAAATTTATATCTAATATATTACGCTTTGGTTCAATCAACTTTACAATATGCTATCATTAGCTGGGGATCCGTATACAAAACTAATCTTTCCCCAATTGAAGTTGTGCAGAGGCTAATTATTAAAATCATATTAAAAAAACCATCTGACTACCCAACGGATAAATTATTTAAGGAATTCCAAGTACCTTCTTTCAAAGATCTGTACAATAGAAATACATTGATTCAAATTATAAAAGAAAAAGAGAAGTATCAATTTATAACTGAAAATCGTACTAGACATAAATATATTTTTTCATGCCCAAAATTAAACATTTCCTTCGCACAAAATTATTATACTTATCAAGGAAGACTTATTTTCAACCGATTACCGGATGAAATTAGAAAAATTAATGATAAAATCCAATTAATAAACTCTGTTAAAAAAATTTTTAAAGATAATCTCAAAAAAAAAGTTCCCGACTAATCTAATCTCAAGAACAACTTATAACTCAGTTTCCAAGTGATACCCCGTTTTTCAAATAAAGTAAATTTTGTTTTGTTTTTAACAACTAATTACAATAACTCAAGATACTTTATTCTAATAGTAAAATTGTTTATTAGTAGAAAAATACTTTTAATTACATATCACCGAACTTACAACTTATTGTTTTTTACATTCACATAGTAATTTAAGAACTCATAACATAATATAGCATTAAAAAATGTACACTACTCTTCCAGACACAAGCTAATGCTTCTATGGAAGAGTGGTATTAACATTCGAACATGAACATGTATGCTAATTATAACATTATCTAAATGTATACTATAATTTATATGCTAAAAAAAAATAAAAAATAAAATAAAAAAAATATATATTTTTAATTTAGTACCTAAGTCGTTCTGTCATCCATTGGGCGCATTCTCCGATGATCCATAATCATCCATTGTCATTAATTTTCACAAATATAAAATACAGTTTGTTAAATATCGGAAAATTCTTAACATTTTCACAAATATCGTAAAACAACAACATTAATTTCTATAATAATTTCAAGTGCAAAAACAACATCCAAACGCCAAAAACATGCAAAAAAAGTTGCGGCCATTGGCTAGTCGCAACTAACCGCCTTGGCGCATTGTAAAATTTCTTACCGAAATCATGTCGAATAGATTTTCAACGGGAATTGAAACTCCTTCGACATATCGATGTCCCAAAATGATCCAACATATGGACAAAACTCTTATTCCATGGATACATGCCAGCGGCCCGGGGTCCTTA
Organism: Limnephilus lunatus; assembly: GCA_917563855.2. Taxonomy (NCBI): domain Eukaryota; kingdom Metazoa; phylum Arthropoda; class Insecta; order Trichoptera; family Limnephilidae; genus Limnephilus; species Limnephilus lunatus. The sequence continues at coordinate 32,273,022 of OU830599.1, read as the reverse complement.
CTGAGGGTGGTTAGTCTCTTGGAATTGGTGTACATGGAGAATGCCATCAATAGATTGTTTTGATATTGGTGTTCCACTGAAAATTTATTGGTATTTAAAATATTATTATAATTTTGAGTTTTGGGGACCTAAATATTTTTCATTGTTAGATAAATATTCTTTACCATTTTTCTTCGCCTGGAAATAAAGGTCGTATAATGTGCCTGATACCAGCAAAACTCCAATTAACACCAAAATAACCCTGAAATATTTAAAAATTTTGAGTCAGTTGAAAATATTACTTTTTTAACTTTATATTAATTTCAAATTATGTAAGATGTAAGCAATACGAAAAGGAAACACTAGACCCACGTACACACTGTACGCCAATTTTACGCAAGTTACAAATTCTCATCCACTGTTGCCAGATTCACGTGCACACTAGTCCCACGCACGCAACGCGTGTGAGTATGTACGGGCTTGAATACAATACTTCGATGCAATGACAAGTATGATGATGATTGTAGATTCTTGCGATTGCACACTGCTGTAGATTCTTGCGATGCGTCATCACACCATAATATTGTGTACAAGCCATAACAAGTGATCTCTATTTTTTACAAATAATAAATGCATGAACATCAAACCACTACAAGTCAATCAACTTTTTTTTTTTTTTTTTTACATAAACTCCACACAGGAGGCCCTGAGGAAAATAATTTCCCTCAGGGCCTATGTCATCTTTGAGGATGCTGTGTGGAGGGTCTTTTTGAGGAAAGGAAGGAGTTAACATGGGTCTTGAAGAGACTCATGTTGTAGGAGGGAGGAAACACAGAGGCCGGTAAATCGTTCCACAGCCGAGCTGTTGAACTCAAGAACGAATCGTAAAAACGACCCGTTCTCATGTGACTAATATCAACTGTGAACAAATGTTGGGCGCGTGTTTGGCGTGTTTCCCGACTATGCACCGGTGCCGAGGGGATCAATGACGCTAGTTCCTCGGAGCATCTTCCATTGTAATACCGGTAGAACAAGGACAGCATTCCCACCTGACGCCTATGCTCTAAAGATTGCAATCCGTCTGTTAGGATGGGAGAATCTATCAAACGGACCGCCCGTTTCTGCACAGAGTCAAGGGTTTTTTTGAGGTATTTTGGAGCTCCAGACCAGAGGTGGCTGCCAAATTCAACCGTGGGGCGCACTTGCGATTTGTACAGGGTTAACAGTTGAGTACTATTAAAGTATCTGCGGGCCCTGTACAGTACGCCCAGTTTCTGAGAGGCTAACTTAACTCTGGTTTCGATGGAGCCCCCATACCTGAGCTGGTCACTAAGAGTTACACCAAGCATATCAATGGAGGTCCTGTTCGGGAGAATGCTTCCGTTGAAGGAGACTAGATTATCATTTCGATCCCTTTTAGACGTTATCAGACATGATTGGGTCTTTGAAACATTAAATTCGACGAGGTTATTCTTACCCCAAGAGAAAACACTCTCGAGGTAACCGTCCATTCTCTGCTTCAAAGCCCTCCGAGCTATTGGGGTTTGTGTGCCCTTTGGAGGCTTGTCAAACAAAAAGCTATCATGGACTGTACTGTCATCCGCGTAACAATGAATCGGTGCACATGACAAGAGGTCGTTGATGTGCAACAGAAACAAAGTCGGAGACAGAACCGATCCCTGTGGGACGCCAGCATTTATCGAATGCGAGGAAGAGGTGAAACCGTTAGCAACCGCCTGAATCGACCTCCCCCTCAAAAAGTCGGCAATCCACGCACACAAGGATGCGGGAAGTCCGTAAGAACGCAGTTTGTTGACAAGCGCTCGATGCCAAACCCGGTCAAAGGCCTTGGAAATGTCCAGTGAAACCGTTTGGGTCTCACCAAAACATTCCAGGCACCGTCCCCAAACATGCGTCACATACGCGAGAAGATCACCGCACGAGCGGTTCCGCCGGAATCCGTATTGACGGTCGTTAATAATTTTGTTCTTCTCGAGGTATGTGAGCAGTTTGTCATTGATCACACGTTCCATCACTTTTGACAGAACAGATGTGATCGCTATGGGGCGGTAGTTGGCTGGGTTGGAGCGGTCACCCTTCTTTGGAATAGGGTGAATGATCGCTTTTTTCCAACCAGAGGGCACAGAGCCAGTCTTCAGGGACATTTTGAAAAGCTTCGTCAAAATTGGAGCTATTTCTACAGCGCACCTCTGCAATACCAGGGCAGGTATTCCGTCAGGCCCGCTAGCTTTATTAACATCAAGCCCTCGTAAGACTTGGAGTACATCCCGATGCCGGATCCTCAGCTTTTTCATACGAAAACTGCAATGAGGAACCGACGGCGGGGTAGCACCTTGATCATCGAGGGTCGAGTTTTCCGCGAACATTTTGCCTAATAAGTTAGCCTTTTCGGCGGCGGTATTTGCTAGAGAGCCATCAGGTCTGGTAAAAGGTGGCAGACTGGATTTGCAGAAATTGCGACCTATTGAGCCCGCAAGCGACCAGAACGCTCTGCTGCCGTGCGGGCAGGCAGCCAGCTTACTGCTGATCTGCAGGTCGTGCTCGAATTTTGAACTGTTAATGATCCTCCTGCATTCCTGTTATAGCAATGCGTTAAAAAACGTATCATTACATACGCAGATAAATACCAATCACAGATGCCAAATCAACTAGCCACTCCCTTCATCTTTCACAGGATCTGGACAGCCCAGATCGGCGTTAGCGAAGGTATTGGGTGTGACAAGTGTGTTTCTAAAAGCCGGTCTCCTGGAACTGTTTCCATAAACAACACTTCAAACCCTTTTGAAATATTTTGTTCGAATATTTTTTCATTCCATCTTCTGCGTTTGCTGAAAAATTGGGCCACGTGGGCGTAGCCATACACATGTTTCGTTGTCCGTCGTGACGCACCGCAATTGGGTGGTTTGGTATATTTATGCACGCTTAGACGTCAAAAAAATTCAAGATGTGGAAGGGATGTTTACGATTTTAGCAATAAGATTTTAGATGCAACATCAGGGATAAAACATGAGTTAGACCGTTCATAATTTTTATTATTTTATTATTATTATTTTCTTTTACTATGTAATTTTTTTTTTTTCATCGTGCAATATTTTTATTTTTTACTTGATATATTATAGGTATATGTATAAAATGGAACTCGTGGGACTGCACCACCTCCCTGAGATCTGAAATAAACGATTAAAAAAATGTATTTTTAAATAATTGATCGAAATATGTACTCGTTATCAAATTAAATTACCTAGTATTTTTCCGGAAGTCAGATTAGAAGACCGATTTGGATTGGATAATTTCTTTCGCTTCTCTGAAACCGATTTGGAATTACATTAGGATTTCTGGCTACTGACGATTCGCACACAAGCTAAATACACCTACCATTTACATAAGAATATAAAAACAATAATTATTACCGTAAATTGATTTGAAAATTATTCCGTAGGTTTTGTTCGGCCCTCTACAATAATGTAAAAGACTTTGTTTAAAGGTTAGTTCATGATAGAAGCAATCATCCATTATAGCATTATTTACTCGCAATTTTTTAAGCCCGCTCATTGCACGTAACCTCAAAAACTCGTACAATTCATGCCCGTGCATGCCTGTGACTGACCGCATTGCGCGGTGGTTATCAAAAGAATAAACGATCCCCTCCCCTGCCTTCCCGTCCTTACCAGCCCGGAGAACGTTTTCCATCGGCCACAGAAAGCGAGAAAATTGTGTCTGCAAATAAAATGTTGACAGCCACAACCCCAAAAACAAAATGTTTCAGGTATTGCTTGTGGAACGATCGCAGGAGACTGGCCTTAATTTAAAAGAAAATGTATGGATTGTTAGAAGTCCAAATGGCTTAATGCGTTGCTTACGTTGCGTAGATCTTGTCTCGATGTGTTTTTACCTTTCCTTTTGTGATATTGGTGTGTCGATCATTGTTTACATTTCGTATTTTTTTAACACGCAAATTATTTAAATATGACTGTTAAATTTCTAAGACTTTAGATTCATGTTTAGAGGTAAAGTGCAATTTTGTCACTCTTTTCCATCATTTAAAACACTTAAATATATATTATAAGTATGTAGGTATGTATATAATACTCTAATTATTAAACGACCTCTTCTGCAAACCATAATAAATGACCATCCGTTTCTCTTTCGAACATTATTAAGCAAATAAATAAATGAAAATATATGTAATACAATCATTTTATGATATTGGAAGTAACAGGATATTTATCTTTTATAGAAAAAGATTTATAAAGGAATACTTACAGTGCAACTATTTCTCCTGCATCCCAAGGCTTAGGATCATCTGAATAGCAATATTCCGCTGGCAGTTCAATAGATAAGGATATGTTGGAAGCTTCCAATGCGGCGGCCAGTGTTGTTTCCACAAAGCTTGCCTTACAGGAAGCTGGAAAACACACTGCCAAATTGAAGTAGTAGCCTTTTGGTCCTGAGTTCATAATTCTGAGAAAATATTATTATTACTTTCGTTCTGCTCGCATTATAAGTTCCATCGGTATCAAACTCTGAAAATATTCTCCGGAAAAACTTTTTTTTCTTCGGACAAAGTCATGGAACCAAATGCAAAAGGCATTATGTTGGTTGAACTTGTATTCTGCCCCAACCTGATTTTCATTCAAATGGTTTTAAGATCAATGGCATTACAGGAATATTCAAGAGACCACGAAAAACTTGAATTTGTTCGTAAAAAATTTCCCAACAAAAATTGCAATTTTTTTCTTTCTTATAAATGTGTTGATGTGAAAGCTGTTAAACCTATATAAAGCTGTACGTGTTGTGTTTTTTAATTTTCTTTTAGATATCGGGGTTGCTGTTTACAAATTCAACGGTTCATTTTGAAAATATCAGAGGGCGCCACTTCTATTTACAACAATCCAAACTGTACAGTCATTTATTTATTTAAAGAACATAACAGTCTTTGTAACATAATATACAGAGGATGTCAAAAAGAGACCATTTATTAATATTCACAAATAGGTATTGAAAAAGATAAAACTAACTGAAAGTAAATTAGAATATTTAAGAAAAAAAAATGATAATACAGATGTGTCATAAAAATTACATTATTATCAGATTTATTCTATTTGTCATTTACAATAATTGCTAATCCAATTATATCTCCTGGAACAAATTATCTGATGTTTACTTCATGTTAATAATAATTATAATCATTATTGGAGATTTTCATTTTAAAACAGATTCATATCACCGCTTTGGGTAGTAGTTTCCATTCCAATAATAACAGATAACATCAATCATCACAATACATGACTCACTATCTCGACAGATTTTGGCGGCCCTAATTATTTCCTCGTAGTGATCGTCGTCCAACAATGGTTGGGAATTCCGATGAAAAATCATGATGACAACTCAATTATTTTTTTTACCACCAATCTTTCATTTTAAGTGGATCTTGTTCCCTAATATTTAGTGATTACTCTAGACCGGGAGACCTGTCGGTCTTCCGCGTAGCGGCATAATTAAATTTGTAGTCGGGAGGCCCGGGTGCTTAATTCGGGTGCCGCATCACTGCTCTACTTGCACTTTTATGTTTTTAAATATTTATTATTTTTTATAGTAAACACTTTCCCTATACAAGGAATCAGACAATATAACATGTTGTTTTTCAATACTCTAATACAGGGGTGGGGAACCTGCGGTCCGCGGGTCGGATGCTGCCCGCGATGCTTTTTGGTGCTGCCCGCAAGCACTTTTGGTGCGGTCTGGAAAGCGAGGACGGTTTTCTTTCATGGTGTTTCAGTTACATTTTAAATTTATTATTTAACCCAAAGAAAGTTTTTATATTATAAGACACAAATACATACGTGAACCAATGTCCTTTTTTAGTTTTATTTAATTTATTATTATTATGCGATATTCAGTATTGATGACATCTCTATTCAGAAAGAAAAAAAAGCAATATGATGCGTTTTCTTTATATATTGCCACACTTCTGCCATAAAATGTAAATAGTTAAATAAAAATAAAATTTTAAACATTTTATTGCAGTCGATAAATTTGCCGTAAAATGCAGGAAAACCATTCACGTGTTCCGAATACAATATAGTTTATGCTGGTGGACTGCTGGACTCCTACGCAGATCGATTTTTGTGTGACCGCTATTGAGTTATTAATGCAAATTCTAATTATGCATTTCAAACGGAACCATCAATTTTCATTCAACAATCAAAAAGAACCATTTTCCAAGTCGCAGGAAAACCATTTCCATGTTCTGTGTGTAGTATCAATTAAAGCTGAGAACTTGCATGCAGATTCACTCTAGTTAAAACCGGTTTCATGTTATGAATGACCTGTTTAAAATTCCAGTGGCGAATTAATCTGCTGACGCATTTTTAAGAAATCCGTTTTGATTCGAAAATTCGAAAATTGTTTTGAGTGGAGTTAAAAATTTTGTTTCAAACCGTACGCTGCAAAATTTGTAATTCATAGGAAAACCCTAGGCATATTATGAGAGTAAAACTAATGGAGACTCGTTGCAGATTCAGTTAATTCAGATTCAGTTGTACCGATTAATTTCCAGTTGTCGATTCATGCGGTGACAGATTTCGGAGGAAACCATTCTCTATTTCGTACTGCAGTTATAAAATTCTATTTGCAGACTATGTATGTGCTGCCAAAATCAAAGTAAACCCATTTTCATGTTCTGAGTGTAGTTTTAATTTCCCGCATACAGTTTTAATTTTAACCAGTTTTGTGTTCAGAATAAAACGAAAAAGTAAATATTAAGTAGCAGATTCATCAAAGCAAACCATTATCATGTACCGAGTGAACCTTTACATTTGAGTTGCATACCATTTTGTGAAAAATTGACGAATTGTGAAAAATTGACTGCTCCACGTGTTACTATCACTTTAGCCTTTTTAGCCAGTGGACTTTTATGCAGCATAAATCTTAATTTAAAACCGACATTGTATTCCAAACACAATGTACATTCTCGATTTTTAAGAGTAATTACAAAATTCTAGAAGAATTTTATACATTACTTTTCAAAACGTGGATCATAATTGGATTCCTGTGGGCGATACCCGGCGAGTTTAAATGGCCCTTAGACGGTAAAAAGGTTCCCCATCTCTGCTCTAACAAGTGAAACATCCAGAGACTTGTAAGCTAATTTAATGTTACTTCTAATAAATTTAGATTTTACACAATTGTTTGAAATTTTAAAAACATATTAATATACCTTTGATTTTTTTGGAGAGTGCCTCCCATCACTGCCTTGAGGGATGTTGAAAGCTTCTCATTCCTTCCGAGGAGTGAAAGAGGAAGTGGTAACCTAGCCAGACAGTACTTCCCCTTGATGATTCTGGAATCACTCATCTGGTGGCTGATTCCAAGGCACTCCTCAAACATTCCCACACTGTTGATGTTTCCTTCCAGCAGGCCGTGGGGTGGCCTTCCTCCCGCGTCTAGCACTGGAAATATCGAAACAACTAGTTCAAAGATATCCTTGGTGAGGTAACCTATGTATAAGTAGGTATTTATTTAAAAAAATAGAATTTGATACAATAAAGGTGGAGAAAGGACGCTTCTTAGAGATATTTATGGCTTCATGAAGTGCGTCAAACCTTCAAATATCTTGTCACGTCTTAGATTTCAGTGTGGAGTACGTTTTTTTTTATATCCAGACACTACTAATACAGTGATTGCCATCCTGAGTTATATGGTCAATCAACAGTATTATTACCCTTGGACCTACTTGAAATGGGTAATAGGCCTAAACAGGATGGGAGCCTTTGCAATAATACCTCGTATAAATCACTTTTAATCACATTTTTTTAAAAGCCTTCAAGAAAGCCTCCGTGGAAGAGGGGTAAGGCTCTTCAATAGGAATTCAGAGGTCGCGAATAAATAATATATATTTTCGGCACGTTATAGAGCGGTAGTTAGTCGTGAAGAATCCTTCTGGTGTAAAGCCACCGTTGGTCATACACCAGAACGATGAATATCAACGTAGCCATGTTTGGTGACCAGATATGGATAGCCAGGCACTTCCACACCTTCCTATTTCTATCTCTTTCCCCTCCCACTATCTTCAGCCTCACAAAATACCCCATTTTCACGAAATACCCCATAGTCTCACTGGCTCTAGATGGTTGGGATCAGTCGTTAATCTTGTGGCGTATTCACGAAAAAAAGGATTTCCTTTCTTATTATTTACTATAATTATGCATTGATTCTGTTGCAGCATTCTAATAATCTTCTGTTGAAACTATTTAGTCGCATAAAAGATAATAGTAAAATTTTATGTAAATTAGTTATAAATAAAAAAAATAGCTTTGTGACCTTTACTTTTTTACACCTAATGCCGATCAGGTTTCGTAGAACCGTAGAGTACACTACCTACTAGTACAATAGGTTTTATACTAGTAGAGGACTTTACTAGTAGAGTAGGTATTATACTGCCCTACAATGTATTGCGAAACCTGATCGGCATTAGGCATAAAAAATTAAAGTGTTCACAATTTTTTTTATATCATATAAAATTTCTACAATTCAAAATAATGTGATAATTTTTATTCCAACGATTTGATCGCTTTAAATTATTTATATTTTTATTTTTTTAAATTGTCCAAATAAGCAAAGCTAGCAGTTCACAATGGAGTACCGGTACCTCTCGCGATGCACGGCAGTAAGGCATGGAACTGGCAGAGGAAAGATGAAAATATACTGAATGTTGTGGAAGTGAGATCCCTAAGGCGTCTGTGTGGTAAACCATGTATGATCGTGTGGACATCCGCAAAGAATGCAAGGTTGATTTCAGGGTAAGAGGTGAGATTAAAACAGGACGCTTAGATGTTTTAGGCATTCAGAGCCAATGAACGAATAAAGGTGTTTAAGGAGAATATATGACGCAAGTGAGAATGGTAGAATAAGTCTGGGACGTCCGAGGAAGACATGGTATAATCATGAATACTCAGATTTTTGATTCGGGCCATGTCATGATTCACATTGATAGAAGAGTATGTAATAAAGGTGTGAGAATAATGAGAATAGAAATAAAATTAATAATAATGAATGAGGTAAGGAGTGTGTGCCAAGAACGATTTGTTCGGCGGCTCGTCCATTGTTGGTTAGTTCAATTATTTATTAAAACATCTATCCGGCAATTTTTAAATTACCGGATATAACACCATAAACACAAGTCATGATTTAAAAAAAACCTCTCAAAATGTTGTTTTTTGGAAATTTACTTTCCCACAGATTAACAGTTGGAACGGAACACTTTAATCCCCATCAAATTTATTCATATAATATGTATAATGTTAATTTAAATATAATGAGCTGATCAATCATCAACAACAGATAAACACCTGTCAAAAACGGTATTATTATTGAAGAATCACATGTCAACGATTCTTAATATTTTTTTTCATAAATGCGGCATTAAAAAAATATGTCTATCATTAGAGTGAATTTAAAGTGCGTTTTCATCCCGCGACAAAATATCCCCGACAAAATATCCTCCGACAAAATATCCTACGGTCAAAACATCCCCCAATAAAATATCTAATAAAACTTAACCTAACCTGACCTAACCTTACCTTACAAAAAAATGGACAAAATTACAGATACATATAAAGACCATAAATTATTGTTCCAAAATAGTAAAATGAGACAAAAATAATGCAGATAACAATAATTTATTGTTCAAAAATAGTAAAATGGAACAAAAATAATACAGATAACAATAATTTATTGTCGTTACAGGATGTCTGTATTATGTTGGTCCCATTTTTGTTAGATTAGGTTAGGGTTTTATTAGATATTTTGTTAGGGGATGTTTTGTCCGTAGGATATTTGATCGGAGAATATTTTGTCGGGGATATTTTGTCGCGGAATGAAAATCTGCGGAACCCACAATATCTTTGCAAAGAAATAATTAAATAAGTACTTACTTTTCAAGGCCCATGTTTCGAAAGATGAAAAGCCTTGCGACCACGCCGCCAAATCCCGCACACAGTTGACCGAATTCCCATCATCCCAACCGTCGATTATTTTTGAAATGTGTCTCAATAGTCCACCTTGAACAAATTTATTAAACTCTTCTTCTTTATTATCGGTAAACTTATTGGCTTCACATTTCGTAAACAATGAAACAACAAAAATTAATATGAAACTATGGCTTAGGATCTGGAATATTGTAAAAGCCATAGTTGTTAAGGCTTTTCGCGTAGAAACTATTTGATTTTTGGGTGAGAACTGATTTTCAAACGTTGTCTACAAAACATAATATGTCCATGTGCGAGATAATCATTAAAGATACCAAATCAAAAAGGTTTACAGTCCATTTATGGAGGTGTTGGATCTGATAGCGATTAAACGATTTTTCGTCGCCTTTTTTTATGAAATTATTGCAAAAGTTGGCGCAATAAAAGATTATAATTCTATCAACCGAATTTGATTATCATCTAATAACGCTGGTCAACAAAAAACACGTATTTGTATGTTACATGAAAACTTTTGTCTAGTTATGTTCAGAACAAGGATAAGGATAATAGAAATAAAATTATAATTATGGCAATAACCTTCAAATCTTCACAAATTTTCCAGTTTTGTTCATTGTATTGAATTTTTTCTAAGATAAATTTAATAGTTTCATAAGACTCTTTCATGTTAGAACCCTCAACTAATGGTATAGAGCCAAAATACTGTTCATATCACTTACTTACTAATGGCGTCAATAGGGTAATTGCTGCAATACAATAACGAGACCTGATCAAACAAAAATAAATATGTTGTTCGAATGAGGGAAGGTCGGTAATTAAAAAATAGTAAACACTTTTCTTGTTACAAAATTTTGTTGACCAGTGTAATCTTTTGGTCTTCTGAACTTGTTAATTTTTTCAGTATGAATTATGGGAGAGAACAATATATGTCCCTTTTTATTACTGCTTTAGTTATTGTCCTACACACTAACTTGTCAGTTATTATCGCGACTCTTGATACTATTTGTGATTGCAAGCATTTATAGTGATCTAATAAATTGAGTGACGTTGAAAAGCAACATACATACTTCATTGCACTATTTTTGTAAGATTCTTCGTGGAAAGAAAAAGCTAAGGGAATCAAAAGATTAAATTTCAATTCTTATTGCACATAAAACCTAATAATACATCGATAGGTATACAAGAACGTGAAACTCAATAAGAGGGTACAGTTTGTTAGAATTAAATCAGTAAGAGGCGTTCGCGGAAAAATTGGTCAAAAATCAAATTCGTTTGATTTCGAATTACGAAAAAACATAATAACTTTTTATTTATCATTTACTGCCGCCCCGGGAACTATTGATTGGATAACCAACACCTCTGCCTTGAAGTGAGGTTTATCCGGATCTTCACCGACTGCGTGGTAGGCCGGATCGGGAGAAACTGATTGAGGAATACATTTTAATCTCTCCAGCATGACTCTCTCGGAACATCGCCTCACTGCAGTGAGAGGGATGGATTCATATGTCCATTACTCCTGGACATACTGACTCCCAGATTCCTACATACCCCTTTTCCCTTCCAACAATATACTCTCCTTCCTTTCCTAAAAAGACTCTCCTCATTGCATCCACAAAGATGACATACGCCCTGAGGGGAATTTTTTTCCTCATGACATCCATAAAGTCGAAATGTTAAAAACATGGGGATATCGAAGATCGACTGATCATGAAGTACAACATGACAAAATGTTACTCTATGTATAACGCCGAAAGCTATTTAAAACTGTTCATCTACCCACTACAGATTCCCAGGTGTCAGTGATTAAATAAAACACGTTCGGGGACTAAAATCTCTTAAAACAACCGGACAAGTTTGCCATACAAATTCGCACCCAAAATTAGAAGAAGTTTTTGTGATAACGTCATCTTCTTCTTTCTGTTCCGAGACTGCCCTGCCAGACCGTAGAGTATGCATACGGATTCCGCGTAATTGTGCAACTATCTGCTTGTTCTAAACATTGCTGATTGGTCGAGCGGACCGGTTTCGCTTTCGACTCCCAACAAATGCAAATTTGTAATAAAATTTCAACCAAGCTAACTAGATATACATATATATATAACTACATGTTTATACTATATTTGGTCATATGATTACAATATGTTAGTACTAAAGAATGTACTTATTCACTGAAACACTTAAAATTTTAAGAGATTTAACATCTTACTTTGTATAAATATTCTGTTATGACCAAATAAAATTATTGCGACAATGTATTGTAGACATTTTGATAGAGAGTAAAAAGACCTTCCATTATAAATTTTCTATGTTATTCTGAAATAACTCAGTTCATATAAAACCGAAGCAAGGTTTAAACTTTAAACCATAAAAATTAGACATCCCGAAGCATGCTCTTGGTCCGACGTAGTCAAGGCGGTTGCAGACTCGGTCTGACCACATAAAAAATGGTCATTTATAAAAACTTAAACCTATCCTATCCTGTCCTATCTTTTCTCGAGAGATTTTTTCAGTGTAGATGAGTGTTTCAAGCCAATAATTATGACTAAAAACTTAAATCCACAAATCGTGCAATAAGCTTTCTCAACCATATGCTTGGTAAGAACAATAAATTATATTATCTATAGACAATAAAAACTCCCATCAGGTCCTGGCCACTATCAGAACCACCTTCCCTACCGCTGAGAGTCTTCGCTAGATCATCTTTGGTTTTATTTGATTTGCCCCTTATATTTAAATGCTTCTTCATGCTTTGACTTGTAGTGTCTTCTATATGTACTTTTTACATTTTATATTGTCATTGCTATTCATTTATATGTGCTCTACCTTCACTGTCACCTCTCCTTTTTTTATTCGTGTTATTATTATGTTTTTAATGGACTATTATTAATAAACATATAAATAAATATTAATACATATTTTGTGAAAGAACTTTAGATTTTAAGGTAATAAATAATAGTCTACCAAATAAATCCACCTTTATCCTGACGACAGACGAGATTTCAATGAATCAGTAAATACTCTTGGCTTTCAATGGAAAAAAATATCAGATCATTCTATGACCAATGCATAATTCAGATTACTGACTAAGATATCCATATCTTATCATCCTAAAGTATAACATATCTTTTTAATGATAAGTTTTCGTAGATGCTATATCTTTTAATTAAATCTTTTTTTAGTATGTTCATAACTGCTTGAAAAATAATCGACTCTTGACCATAAACAGTTTGCTTACGTATCACAATAGTTTTACGATATGTCCCAAAAGTCAAAGTTATCTCTTGGAGGGCTGATAAGCCATCTCATGACGGATCATAATATCATAATGTGATAATATTAGCATTTTTATAAATTTTATGAAAATCGACACCATAAATTAGTTCTTCGAGTGACGCAATTACAACGCGGTTTCGAGTCCAATCGGCGGCATGTATCTTTTCTCGGGAGATTTTTTTCAATGTAGATAAGTGTTTCAGGCTAACAATTATTACTTATAATAATTGTTACTTATAATAATTGTTACCCTTGGTGCTATGCTAACAATTATTACTTATAATAATTGTTACCCTTGGTGCTATGCATAAAAATCTTGTCTTAAACATTAGTTTATCAATAAAAAAAAATAATTAATAGTTGACGAGTTAAAGTATTTCACCAAAAAATGTAGACATAATTTGTCTCGACGCCACCTAGTGAGAGTTTGAGCACTTACAATGCCTTTCTCATATAAAAATCAAGTTGGTTGTTTGCAGGTGGAAAAATGTAATAAGCAGTAATTGTTGAATGAAACACTAGTATTTATCGAATTATTTGGCGGGCAGGAGATAAGCCGACGTAGCTCAGTGGACAGAACATTTGACCGGAAATTTTTTCAATGTAGATGAGTGTTTCAAGCTAATAATTATGACTTATTATAAAATATTATTCCCTTGCCAGCTACCTACCAGTACTTTAATAAGTCTAACCGGTACTTGAAATAATTTACCCTTCATCTTTGTTTTTGATTGACTTTCCCGATTAGGTCCCTGTTACCCAGTTTGAAATGCATAGTTCTAAGCCAACATTTTCAGTTTTATGAACCCATTAAATGCATTAAACAGGAGTCTGTTCTCCTGTGCAGTTTAATGTTTACGGCTATTTTACGTTTAGAATTTATTCCGAGAAGTTATAGACATACGCGTAAATTAGCTTATAGTAATATATGACTGTTATAAATTGTTAACGTTAAAGTGGACTTTCAATAACCTAAAAAATTAAATTCAAATATTTACCTAAATGCCTTTTGTAAACTATTTACAGACTTTTGTACAGATCTCGAACAGTTTTTAAGTACCTACATAAAATATGACATTATAATACCATGTTGTTTAATGTGTTGCAAGCTACTGCTGGTATTCATTTTTTTCTCTCTAAAAATGTGATATGATCAATATATATCAACCTCTAATAAGAGGTCCACCATATATTATATTATCAAAAAAGTTCTTAAATGCAAAAATAATTGGAGTTGCTTCTAGTTCTAAAACTGAGTATTTTTTTCTGCTTCTGACAGTTTTAGTGAAATAAATGCTATCGGTCTTTTGACTCCGTTTCCATACACGTGAAGTAAAATTCCGCCGATTCCTTGAAAACTTGCGTCCATAATATTTTGAATATTGTTTTTGGATCATAATGTGCTAAGACTTTGCTACTACACAACATACGCTTTACTTTAGAAAAAAAACTTGATTGAAATCAAACTTCGTTCATTCTTTCCTTAGCAGCGGGTGCAATGGTTCTAACAACATTGAAATATTCGGAATAAATGTTTGATAAAAAATTATCACACCTATAATTTTTTTTTACTCATAAATATTATTTGGTTACGATGGTAATTTCAGGTAATTTCTTTCTGTTTTATTACCCGAAGACCGAAATCTAACTTTAGAAATTTTCAAACCTAAATAATCATTGACGCAAAAAATATGCCGTTTTTCTTATTTACACGAAAACTACAATCTTGTAATCTTTTATTTACATTTATTAAATTAACTTTATAATATTCTTCTATTGTTTCTCTTATAACCACAATACGTCGATGAATACCGCTATATTTTTTAAGCTCAGCAAAAAAATGCTACTGTTCTACAAAATTTTGCTTGTGCACTATTTAACCCAAACTAATCTTGAGATTTTAAAATCCTGGATGAGTAGAAATTATCGTGTAGGTACTCTTTGACTATTTCATCTAATTCAAGTGGCATAGATGCTTGCTTCAACTCAACATTGGAAAATATGACCCTTCCTGACATTTTTGGTGGCAAATAATCTATTTATGGAAGTGGGTATTTTTCAAAAAATTATTTCAACGTTGTTTTGTATTCTCCACATTTTTTATGGAACCATTTTTTTTTAATAATATTCACAATTATTGATGATGCATATTTACTGGAAACGATTGGAAAAAATATTCCCTCAATTTCTAACAAAAGTAAATACTGTTTCTACCTTGTCCTAATGCAAATGGTAAAGCTCTTTGATAACAATTTTTTTAAATAGCGTTTAGTTTATGTTTCAATTTAACTATAAACTGTTAAATTTTCCTTATCTGCGGAAATAAAGCCACATTAGAAAAATACTTTTTATAGTTGATGGTCGTTTCTCAAGGGGCCATTTTCATGCATTAATTATTTACCCCGACTCTCAGCGCTAAATTTATTCTCTAATTTAAAATAAT
The DNA here is from genome assembly GCA_917563855.2 of Limnephilus lunatus. Taxonomy (NCBI): domain Eukaryota; kingdom Metazoa; phylum Arthropoda; class Insecta; order Trichoptera; family Limnephilidae; genus Limnephilus; species Limnephilus lunatus. The sequence continues at coordinate 32,257,320 of OU830599.1, read as the reverse complement.
ATATGTAGATCAGACTTCTTTGTAAGTGCATCCAATAAAATACCATTTGAATAATGCCTTCCTTACAACACACTTCCCTGCGGAATGCATCGGCGAGCTCGCCTTCCAATAGGGCATCGTAAAATGCAGAACGAACTTTTCCCCACTCAGCGCTAGCAGCACTGAAGGAATACGATACAGAAGTGTGTTGTGGGCGAGTAAGTGTGACGGAAGCAAGCTTAATATTTATTTTCTTCTTAACGCGTTGATTGGCAGGAGACCATATTTGGCCCAGCTCACCTAGGTCTCATACAAATCGCTGTAACTCCCTTACTATCAGAGTTAGAAATATGTTCTAAACGGCGTTAAAAAGGCAAAACACCACAGTCAAATCTAAAAAATAACCACCAAAAGAGTAAAATGTATACCCATATGAAACCAATATTTTGAATCGCAATTTGTAATTTTGTTTTTTTACTTTTGGAATTTTTTTAGTTATTATTTTCATATGAAAAGACAAAAAAGTGAGATGACAATAACGTTTATAAAACATTAGTCTAATAAAAAAAAATAAAAAATGTATTTATATATGTTTCTTTATTTTATTCATTTTCAGTCATTTTAGTTAGAAAAAACGAATAGCGAGCCATTTTTAAAAACTTTTCATGTTTGCATGCAAAAATTTTATATTTAAAAAATTACGTGTTTATTACGAATTATAAAAATTTAAAGCGTATTTCATCACCTTTCAAAAACAGTTTTTGGTTTTGGGATATGTTTGAGGTGGAAATATTTTAACCATCTAAAAAATACGCCAAATTTCGGAACGGTTATAAAAATTTCGATCGACGAAATTCTATTTGATCAATTAATCGATTTGGGCATAAGGGTCGAGGGTACATACATTATTGGCGCCAACAATTTTCTTTTACATCGGTTTGGAACATACTTCTAAGGAAAATTTTCTGTTTAGTGCATGCATATCACTGCTATAGCATATCACCTAAATGCATTTTCATTTAGTTGTACAGCGTACACTGTACAACTAATACCAGGAATTGAAAGATAAATTGGCCACATACATTTTCTTTCAAATCGTTATAACTAGATCACGCCTCTAGGGATTTTATGTTCGGTGGCCAGTTAGTAGTAGCTAGTTGCAGTGGGCAGATTGCAGCTAACTTGAGTTGGTTTTATTGGTTTCTACTCGATTTCCTTTAATTTATTCTGGAAGCGGGATATACTTCCAGTTAATCATTTTGCATTGAATTCATGTATCCTGACACGGGTATTATTATCTGACACGGGTACCTATAATCAGAGAATAGCATTCAATGAAGAAAATGGTTTTTATTTTTTTTATTTTACTATGTTGAGTAATTTTTTTAAAGAAATTAAATCATGTTCCATCTCCAACATGGGGGAATTCTTCAATTGGTGTGGGCTCCAAACCACCGATCCGCTCTCAAGCCTACTTCTAACCGAAGCATTGTGTAGTATTGTGAGAACCCGGGTGTCTTTGAAATTTCTCGCAGTGCGTAGGACAAAACCCCAGCATTCTCAGTGAAGTGCTACACGTCATTACGATACGAGCATAAAAAGTTAACCTGCTATCAAACATAATATCAAGATAATAGAGTGGAGACACGTTTTATATTTGAGCTCTCATATACACACACATTTATATCTATAGGATTTAGCCTACGAGAGAGTGAAAAAAGAAAGGTCGGCCTCTTCTTTGTGCGGTGCTTCATAGCCTCCCTACTAGTATCAACATTAGTTTTCTGACGGTTTCACTTCTACTGCATGTGAACTTGTGTTTGATCAAATGTTGATATTTCTGAATGCAAACCTAAAAATCTTTTAACATTTAACGCTAGTGAACGTTTTTTAGTTACTAACTAAATATAAATATAAAACTAAACTCTCATGGCTCGGGGGGCTTTGAAGCAAAGATTGGACCGTTAAATATATCAAAAGGAAAGAACAGCCAGAGAAGGTATTCCACAGACCACCGGGCAGTCCCATTGAGAATGCGTATAGCTATCGGCACGACCGCAGACGATGCTCGAAATTTTGAAAAGACACAGTTTTTGTTGATATCAATATATGTAGTTAGGCTTAGAGCTTCTCTCGGGTTCCGACAGATGCCGCCGGGGGTGCCCGACCATCCTCTGCCGCTGAGAGCGGAAACGCTCGCCAGCCAGCCCCAAATTCAGATACGGTTCGTAGGCAGTTGTTGTCCGTTGATAAGGCAAATATTAGGCAAGTTATAACCGGCAAAGATGGGTAGTGTTTTTAGTCATCTTCTTCTACTCTGCCTCTTAAGTAAGGCTTTGTGAGGAAAGGATAGGGACAATGGTAGATGACAATACATTGAACAGGACTTTAGGACATAAGGAGAAGTCCCAAAGCAAAATACAGATTTTGAAAAGAGAATCGAACGTTTTACCATTGAATCATCTCTTATTTTACGCTGAAAAACAACGGAAAAGGAAATGACTAGACTTCCAGCTTTTAAAAATGCCTTTAAAATTTAAGTATACCATCGTGAGATGGCGTTTGCAGCCTCACTAGATTTAACAACATCATTTCAGCCGCGCAAAAATGTTTTCAGAGCGTTTTAATATTGGATTTATGTAACGTTATATCTTAGATTTTATTGTGACTTGGTAAGAAATGTGAAATGGTAAAGAAAATTTATTGATAATATTTAAAAATAAAATTTATTTAATAAAAATTGATACTCATTTTCTTTTTTATCAGAACCTACATACGAAAATAAGTGATTTAATTGGTCATTCCCACAAAATAGAAAGCAGCGTACATGCTTTGAATTTGAGATGTTGATTCAGTAGCGTGATATTCTTTAAATGCAATAAAAACTATTATATTTCTTGCGATCTTTATAAGCGTGAACGAACCAAAATATTTTTCGGTGATTGGTGATATTAATGATTATAATTACGACGTGTATCAACGCGTTCAGTTAAAATGAAAATCATTCAAAAAAATTTCAAAAGATTTCCTGGGGTATTACATCGCTGACTTTTTCATTGGCCGTCTACGTGTGTAGAATTTTTAAATGTATAATTAATAAATTTATTCATTCATATACGTACCTAAGTGTGAGAATCGAACCGATTTGGGGCTTACTCAAATGACTAATCGTACCTCATTTGGATACGGTTCTAACTTCACTTTAGTTTGTTCTGAGATATGGGGTGTCAAAGTTTTCAAAGACGATTTCTCATAAGCAATTTACCAATCTCTGATTTTCAGGATAAATCTTGTCTAAAATATTTTAATTGAACATATTTTAACGGAAAATATTTAAATAGAACCATTTAGAGCATAATATATCTAAACGCGTAAATAGAACGTATAGTTAGGACATAATAATTTATAACATAAGGTTCTAACTACATTTCCCTAATGCAAAATTTAAGCAAGGGCTTGGTACTATTTAAATACTTTTAATTAAAATATGATAAACTAAAATACTTGAACCTCAAAACAAAAAAATTTAACAGATTACGAAAATTCGTCTTTGCAATCTTTGAAACCTCAGAACACATTACAGCGAAGTTAAAACCTATCCAACCAAAGTGACGAACTATAATGCGCCTCGTAATAACGACCAACTGTCAGATACATACAAACAAATAGAAAATAAAATAAATTTGTAAAATAATTGGAGCTTGATTTTTTCGTACAAGTACCTATTATCGGAAATGCAACATATATGGTTTGGAAAATTATTTTGGTTATGGAAATGAGCAAAAAATATTGTTTTGCATTCAAAAGTCACTAGCAGTTTTGCTGCTAGGTCCTGCGGGCGGCTTTTGATTCGGCTTCGCCCGGTTAGTGTTGGTGACCATTTTATAAATACAATTGGAACTGGTTAAAAAAAATAGCCCATTCCTCGGATCCACTACTGTCATTCAGTGATAGCTTGATAGCTAGTCACCGGGTCAAAGTAACCCCGACGGGCAATGTCGTCATATTTAATACATAGCCGGCTGATGCACTAAGTACTACTGTCAATCTTTCAATTTTCAATATCTCCGGAGAGATTCTACAATCTACAATATCACTATTTAGTAATATTTACATCTTCCCGGAAGACGTCCACATGAGACTGCTAATGGATGAAGCGCCATCTATTGTCGATTTATTGAATTCAAAACCGAATTACAAAGGTAGCTTTGTTTGAAATTCCACGTACACGGATGTTATTTGTGACGCGGCGCGTATGGCCTGACGTCCAACATTCACTCGTAGCTGGGTTCAACCGCGCAGACTGCAGGCTATTACCTAATACTGTTTGATAATTGATGATTTAAAAAATGTCAGTAAGAACCTTGTCCAACTGAAGTGACGAAATGTGTAAGTATTATGGTTGAAGATACCTACCCATTACACTATGAAGGATGCTACTATCTATGGCTCTATGGTGTGAATACTCTTGCTCATAGCATATTTAGCATAATTTGCGTGAAAAATAATATAAATATCCTTGTCAAATATATTTTTGGAGGAGATTCAAAGTTCGTACTCCATCATCGTTGTCAGGATTTTAAATATTATATAAAAGCCCTCGCTGGTTTTTCCTTATAAAATTGATAAAGATTAAGCAATTTCAGGCAGCTTCCCACTTCCCACACCTTTCCTTCGTCCGCCGCGCGCCGCTTCGACTTATCTATCAAACCATCTGTCATTTTCTTTTTTACAAATCCAATCTCGTTTCCTCCAGAAGGTGGTTACGCGGGATTAGATTAAATTCAAACATTTATTTTATCGGGATATCAATGAATACGTTCCCGTATTTACATACTGTACACAAATCGGGTAACGCTGATAGGAGGAATTAAAGATATTTGTTGAAATGCTTGCATTTAAAACCGTTCAGATCAGGAACAGTCATTATGAGAGTGTATTCGTTTGGAAATTCAGTGATTTTTTCATTGATTACTCTCCGTAAAGATTATTTTTATTTTTGTAACGATTATTATTTTTTATTAATTTTCCATGCTACATAGAAAATTACATGGCATTTTTTACTGATATAATGTTTTTATTTGGTAGTGTGGACTTAACTAGGTGCCCACACTGCCCACTGCCCACTCATACTGGGCCCCCGTGTTACAATTTTAAAATTTCAGTGAATTTTTAAAATGAAATAAAATGAAGTAAGCAAAATAAATAAAATTAAATAAGATAAAATAGTAAAAACGGGTTTAAAAAAGGAGGTTATATAATATTTTTGGTACGGTCGTATTGTTTTTAAGAATTTTTATAAGAAAAATCCTCTTTTTATAACTTTTGAGTCCCAATTGCGACCATTATCTTTTTTTGTTTTTCTGTGTCTTATTCTCTGTCATAATTTCTTTAAGAATATTATTGTTATCTTCTTCTTCGATGATGTATTATTATTGGTTTATTGTCTATGACTATTTTTCATATTTTTCATAATGTCCTATGTATTGTATACATGACATGAAATTTTGGTATGAGCCAATATTAAAAAGTTCACTTCGTGGAACTAATTTCAAGTATTTAAAAACAAATTACTTCGTATTCACCACTTATTTAATCAAAATTATCAACACGTTTCAAAACCATTGGTTTCTTCGTCAGAATAAATTTTATCTTTACGATAAAACCAATGTATACATTACAAATAATACGGGCAAGTGCCTAGTGTGATAGTCGAAAAACCTATAAAAAATTGTTTACAAAATTTATTTCATGAATAAAGAAAAAATCAAAAGTTTCAACATTTTTCAAAACCAATGGTTTCTTCGTCAGGATAAATTTTGATTTATTTATTAATTTGTTTCTTTACATGGTACCTAGGACTAATGTTAACAATTCAGTTTATAACCTCACTAGGTCAAGCCTGTATTGAGGTTAACAACTCTACAATTTAATAAAAATAACACAAAAGAATACATTTATTGAATAACAATATTGTTGTATGTTTCATGCAGATTATGAGTATAATTAGTACCTAATTAGCTGAAGGTGTACGTTACAATGAAAGCATGTAGGGTGACCATAATGTTGAGAGTTGAGATTTGACTTTTAGAAAAAAAAAATTATTTTCGAAGAATTAAGATGAGAAATATTTATTTATTTATATATTGCGCTATTAATTTAGCAAGAGAAGGATTAAAAAAATAGTTAAGACAAAATAAAATGATTAATTTAGAAAGGATAAAGTAGTGAACAATTTACAATCCTCGGCTAACACAAATAATTTGACAGTCTTTTTAAAAATGCTCAAGGAATTAGATGACTTAATATGATCTGGAAGACTATTAAATAGGAGTGGAGCCCGATAAAAATAATTCCTTTGACCAAAAGAAGATTTAGTATGAATTGCCATAAAGTTCAGACCAGAGCCAACTCTAGTAATACGAATTTGCTGTGTTCTTTCTGAAATACCAATATTATTAAAACATCTATTTTGATTGATTGATTTGATAATTTTGATTGAACAAGTGGTGTATTCAAAGTAATTTGATTTCACATAAAAAACATATTATTTATCGTCCAATTGCAAGTAAAATTCTTACATCTGCGAGTGCACAATATTTATAAATACAGATTAATGTAGGCGCTACCGTGTCACTGCAGCGCTTTTGCGATGTTTGCAGAAGGCCGCATTATACTCGTATCTTCGCCTTCCGCATCCGCACCCGGTCAGGAGACTCAGTAGAGCATAATCGTAAATAGAGCTCCATCGCCCTTACCAAGTTTCTTAGTCCTAACTAACTAAATACTTAAATAATTGCTGGGCTTAATATAATATTACAATATCATGCTAATACTCATTATTGTCTTACATTGTTTCACAATTTCCCTAAATTCTCATTGCATATTGTACAAAAGTATGTAAGAACGTGAAAAACCTTCCGAGTGCTTATAAAAATACACACTTTCAGTATTACACTCCGGAATTTGTTAGAAAGAATCGACTATCATTAGCTAAAAGCTTACAAATTGAGACCTGAGAAGGTTTTTACGGTGCTGCTGGCATTATTTGTACTCGTCGGCTCATGAATAGGAGCAATTTGTAAATGTAATGTTCATTTTATAAATATAACATAAACTTTGGAGCATTGTGTCAACAGTGGCGCCGTGGGGTGAGTTTGAATGCGAGAATGTCCATAAAAATAATTCTAGTGGCGTTTTCTTCCGATTAAAATATATTGAATAAAAAAGAATATATCTTAATGTATAATGATTTATATTATTGATTTATATATATCTATATGTATAATGATTTATATTGAAAATATACTTTACAATATTAATTTAATACGTGTGTAATATAAAATAAAACAGAGAGAAATAGTAATAATTTTATTATAATTAGATAATTTGTACAGCGCCGTTTTCATGAAAAATCACCTCAATGGTGATGTACAAATATGACTTCTTAGGCTCTATCCAATTTTTTACAAAATTATCTTAAAAAGCTTCAAAAAATTGCTTACGAAATTATCAAATGACTTCGAAAGATTTCTGACTTATTGTGTGGCAGCTCGATACATTTGCGCACTAGTCCATGAAATACTTTGATTTTTCTCTAAGTGACTTCAGGGAAGGACCGTAGACGTAAATGTGAAGGAATAACCGGCTCGCCTAGCTGTGCAATTTGGGTGTGCCACTCTGCCATTTACGAATACGATTTTCTGAAATTATGGGTTTTAAGTTTAGCTCTCAGGCTTTAGGTCCTTACACTCCAAGAGTACGCTCGCCGAACTTAGTATCTGGTGTGCGAATATTATTGATTACTTAATTATTATTGGAGATTTCGGGTAACATACCTTACTAGGCAAAAATATTGTGTTGAGGTGTTAATTTGTGGAATTTGTTTGTATACTAAAAATAACTATGTCCATGGTGACAACTTTTTTCATTGTGGGGAATAATATTGTTATGGTAACCTTGATAAATTATAAATAAACTATTTTTTTATTAAATTAAATAAAAATCACGTCTGGTACCAACTTTATAATATGTACGTACAAGCTGTTGAAAGAATACAAAATATTCGTAATTTTTTTTAAATGTGTATTCCAGTAATTTTGTTGAACTACATGTATGTACAACACAATTTTATATGATATGAAAATGTTTAAATTGTCACACCGAAGAAGTTTTACATGACCTTGTACCTCTATTTAAATTTTTAAATGATTTACTTAATATTTTAATTTATTTTATGTATTCAATACTGCATTATTTAAATTTGACTTAATGTCATTAAGTGAAGTTATTCCCAAATTATGACTAAAGGGAATCTTTTTCTAGCATAGCTAAGTATTTTTATGGTCGCTAATATGAACTGGGCTTAAACATATCTAACACACACGTGGCGAGAGAATTATATTTTTTGTACATTTATAAAACTAGCTTTCGGATTATTAGAATTTTTTTTAAATCCCAACTGCTCTAGAAGATTACGTTCACAGTTTTTATTTTGTGTGTGTTATGGAGTTGACTTAGTATCATCACTAAGTTAATGATTTTCATCTAAACTTTTGGAAAATAATAACGGTTTTTATTTTTTTTTTTATAAACTGTATTTGTAAATAAAATAATAAAAATGTAATTGAAAATATATAAATATCGGAAAATCATTAAAACGATCGGCGTTACAACCCATGAATCATAGAATAAAGAATTAATTTGGGCGGCGGAAAGAGTACCGCGCCCTGGGAACAATTTACAAATCCCGCGTTCGTGGGGTGAGGATTGTTTAGGTCTTGGCAGCGGATGCGTCAGCCCACCTACTGTTTGATAGGACAGATTTGGAGACTGGTTGAGGGAGACCTTTATACTTCTCCATCTAGTTTTCTTCTTCATTCTATGCCTTGAACACTTGGTTACTTCTAAATAAAAATCCGCGGGTGGTCTCCTTTATTTCGCTTTTTGAGGCGTACGCCTCAACACCATACCAGATACTTCTGCATAAAGATGTGGCATTTGCCTCAACACCGTACCAGATCCTACTGCCTGAATATGTGGCATTTGCCTCAAAACCATACCAGATCCTACTGTTTAAAGATGTGGCGTTTGCCTAAACACATATGAGGCCTTGCGTGTTCCGTATCCGGTTAACCCTGTCAAGATGGTAGCCGTGTTTGATAGTACTTTTTTTTCCGCCAGAGCGCATGAGCGTCGCGACCGGTGCAAGCGGTGAAGTCGGGGTAATCAACATTACACGAAGTCTACTAATTACAAAACTACTAGGTAGTAGATTGGATTTGGATTTTCAAATCAAAGGATTCTTTAATTGAACGATATTACCCCGTTAAAAATCAATCCTGCCTAGCTGACATGGGTAGGGAGTAGTACGTTTTACCTTTTTATATTAATACTGCAATGGTCCCCACTGTCCGGAGGCAGCAGGGTTTTGGCATCCCTTTTTGGATATGTTGTGAGGTTAAGGAGTGGGGAAGGGAACAAAACGAGGAGAGGAAGATTGGAGAAATTATCAATTAAAATTTTTACTTTACAGTATGTGCGTAAAATTTGCATATCGCGCGCCTCTGCGTTTTATTCCTACTCAGGTTGGGAGGAAGGTGGGGGAGAAAGGGGTTTGTCAGTGGAGCATGAATACATTCTCGAGAGTTAAAGCAGTTCACAGATTAGTTCCCGCTTCTACAAAAGATACAGTAAGTAACCCACCTTATTGGATTGGATTTTCTTGGGAGATGCAGTGAAATAGGCAACAAATTCCGAAAAGCAAGTATCTTTTCAAATTATTTCATTTTCACGTGAACATAATATTTTAGGTGATTTTGATAAAGTGTTTTTAATTGTACTCGTACCTACTTATAAATTTGAATTAAAAAACTGTTTTCTTATAATAATTTGGCATGTGATTGAAATAAAATATGGGTGGTATTACTTGTATCTGCATGTATTCTATGAAATTTCCATTTATATACGGATTTTGTATACATATCTGATATCATTACCCTAATGTCTGCACTGTGACAGATGTGATGTGTAGTCAAAATGTTCTATGAAGGAATTGTTTTCCCCTTTGATATTGACTGATTATTTTCGATTCGGTTAAAAATTGGTAAAAGTGAGATTGGGTGGGAACGTAGTTGCATAATGCCAGCGTCAATGGTACAATCAGGACAAATAATGTGGATGCGAGGACTCGACGATCATCATAAAAATCAGAGTAAGTAATTCACACGCGGTAAAAGTGAAACGAGAAAGTCTTTAGATGTCGCTTTCTTTTCTTTTGTCTGTTTATTTTAAATTGGTTTGATGATTGGATATTGATTTACCAAAAAAAAATTTTTTTTTTATGGATTCGGACCTCCGTTCGCTTAATGCCTGTCTCTCTGGCCGCTAAGACTTTTTGAGCGAATTTCCCACTGCGCTATCGAAAGCCCGCGTCGACGCGCGAATTTAGCGCATTATATTAGAATCGAGGACCCAAATAATAAATTTCAGTGACGCATTTCCGTTTCATTAAAAATTTCAAATCACTAACGAGGCTAAAGAACATTTTATTTGTTAACCGTCGAAATGAATTAAGGCATGACCAAACCGCGGCTTTTAAATAATTTAATTTGGAACTCGCTGTAGGTAGCGGGCCATGTCATTGGAGGGGACCCCACCACTTTCCCAACGGCGTCATAAGGGATGTCACTAGAACAATAACAGAGTTATGACGATTTCTGTATAAACATACGCGTTGACGTGTAAACACGCTTATTGTACTTAACTGATGTCGGCATATTAACGTCTATATCTGCTTATGTTGCTGAGTGGTTAAATCAGTAACTATTTTAATTCGTTCACCCTTTTTTATTTAAATAATTTAATTTGGAACTCGCTGTAGGTAGCGGGCCATGTCATTGGAGGGGACCCCACCACTTTCTCAACGGCGTCATAAGGAAACATATGGTTTCCCCCTTCACCGCACACGTCAAGACTCTATTTTATTGAACGAAGCTACATTTATTTGAACGACTCTACTAGACCCTCAAATGTCCATGCATACGGGGTTTGAAAGCAGTATGTATGTACTTACATTAACATAATGCAAAAGAATAATAAACATGGCAGCCCGTGGAATAATTCTTCTGAAATCTATAGAGAAAAATATATACACAGATAAAAGCAAGTATGTCAATATATCAATAGATGGGATACAATATTGAATCTAAAGTCAAAATGTAACAACCTGTACATTTAAATGAATATTTTATTCCGCCGATATATTTTTTTAATGATGCATTCAATTGCCCACATGTCCCAACTCTTTAGAATTCTTCGCAAGGCCTGCCACGCTATTCACAAATGCGGACAATGTATTCCCTCCCCGTTGTGCACCGGAATGAAGGGTTGTAACAGCCCTGACCGGGTGTGTTTTATTTAGAAACTTTAAGCGACACAAGCGACGATAAATTAGACATTTTTGCCAATTAAAACATTTTACAAAAATTTTGTATTCGGTACGACATATTGTTTACCAAATTCCAAATATAATATTATGCCCTTCTTCCACGGGGTTACGGAAGAATCCGATACTCATTTTTTGTATTCACGTCACAATCATCTTTTCGCGTAGTCCGTTCACTTTGCTACTGAAAATTCAACTGAGTGAGCCGAATAGCCACCTTGATTCTTGATATCTTGAGGCGTCAAAACTAGAACGTTTTCATTTTTTTCATTAGCTCCACTGAAGAAAATTATTCCCTTCATTGCATATGTGAGCTTAGGGCATGCTGTGTGGTCTCTTTAAGAAAGAAAGTTCTGAGAAGGCAAAAGGTATGAGGGGTGAGTAGAAATCTGAGGGTCAGCAGTCCAGGAGTGACGAACGTATAAATTCATCACTCCCACTATTGTGCAAGTCCAGTCTTTCCCGATCTTTCTTCCAGTCTTTACCAGTCTTTCCCAATCCGGCCCGCCGCACATTTGTTGACCTGGACAAACCTTACCCTATGAACCAGGGCAACCAACTCACAAAATGTAGCTAACAACTTGGAGTGACCTATGGCTGTGGTATTTCTTGACCTCACTCACAACCAAACCGTTGTTGGATCAATAATTATATATTTTTTTAATTTTAGTTCATTATTGTGCTCCTTCAATGTCTTCTGGATAGGCTCCTGTCATTGATCGATGTGAGAGTATCGAATAACAACTTGCGAATCCCTGTGGAAGAAAGTCCTAATAATTATATTGTAACTCGATCACCTTATATGCGCACTATACTTGCGTTTTTGCGGTTTGGCCTATTTAAGCTTATCACTTTTCTCAATGGGAATGTATGGTCTAGTGATATGCTGAAATAGGTCAAGCCCCAAAACGCTTGCTAAGTTATGACCTAGTCTAACAGCATCTTAAACCCTAAGAATATCTGAAGGACGTCATGAAATTTGCGCTGCTTTTCCTATTTAACCGCTTACTAAAAAACCGCAACTAATTAACTAACCTTCTCGACGCTTCTTTGCAAAATAGGCAGAGAGTTTGAATCACCCACAACTCATTCTTGATACACGTTCTTTGCATCACTCATAATAAAGCACCGTTCCATACAAATTATTCTGGCTCTTAGCATGACCTGATTCAAACATTAAATCGGACCAATCAAATTTTGATTCTTCAATTCTTCTTCTACCATTCACTTTCTTAAATGCCGTTTCCTCCAAAACGTATGGTTCTTTGAAATATTCCCTTGACTTCAAAAGAAACATGCAAGAAAACATGTAAGTAACCATATTTATTATTGCTCGTCCCGTAATGTATTACGGATTATAAAATCATTTAAAAGATTGTTGAATATCGAAAAAAGGGAAGGAAAATAATAATACTAACAGGAAATCTCTGTGAAATTGATTTAATGTATCTTTTAATTTAAACTTGCGATCCATAAAAAAATATTAAACATGTTATTACGCACCTGTACTAGATGGATATAAATAAGCAAAGCGTTATTATATATAAATATACTAGCTTTTGATCCCGGCTTCGCCCGCGCCACTCCCCGCACCCCCAACCCTCCCCCCTTCACCATCCCCCTCAACGTAAAAACCAAACACGCTCTTTAAATTTGAACTATCAAAGGGATCTCCATAGCATGATATATAAATCATTTTGAACATTTAGTATAATTTGGCATTTAGCATTTTGTCAATATTTTATTCGTATCTGGTTTCCATTTTTCCTCGGACTTTTACAAAGCTTACATGTTTTCGGCCTCCTGTAGGATAATATTTAATGTAGGGTGAAGGGTGTATGTACGTAGTGTAGGTAGGTCTCCAAAGAGGACGCTAATCTGAGGGGTGTGGAATCCTTGTTACCTCGTAAAGCCTTCCTGTATTACATGATAAGCATTCTCAAATATATGTTAATCGTTTCTAAAACAATGCAAACAGACATGCTCTGTAATTTTATCATGATTTTCTCAAGCGTGGGAGAATAAATTCTATCCACGTGGAAGTTGATAAGTATGTTTAGTGGATCAAAGAGTTCTCGCTAAATATTTTGCCTAGTCCTTCAATTACAGGGTTGAACGAGAGTAATGTACCCACATTATACATATATTGTTATGTCAATGGATTCACTCGCGGGAGCTAAAAGAGGCATACTTGTTATTAAGTTTATTATAATAATATTTTTATTAATTTAACAACATTTAATGATTACGAGTATTATATCTTCATTTAGTCAGCCGGTAGTTAGACGCTACCTCATAATAGAGCACTTTCACATCAATTTCAGACGAATCACAGTTAGGAAGATCAAATCCTTGTACTACTGCACCGCCCACCATTAAATGTTGCTTTTAATTTACAAAATACACTCATTAAAGAATATATTACATATTAATATAAATATATTTTTCTGGATTAAATAACATGTGTTCACGATTATGTCCTCTGCGTGCGAACTCTATCTAAATTTCTTTAAATAGACAATAAACAGTATTAGTACATGTCCTTTATTCATTAATTTTAAGGCATCATCGCGTTCAATGGTCAAAACATTATACATATATATTTGCATATCGGTGACCAATGAACCGGTGTACGCAATGTTTAGCCATATGTTGCATTTAATTGTTTTTCTAGCTTGTAATTTTTCTAGATTTTAGACATGCATTATAAGTTTGTACAGCGCCCTTGAGGTGATTTGTCTTCACAAAAACGGCGCTATATAAATCGTCTAAATATTATTATTATTATTATTTACCTGGCTTTAATTTATTTACTTTCAACATGTCAGAGTTTCAACACTTGTTTTCGAAATCATTTTCAAAGTGAAAACTTCTTTAGCACCATTGTGATTTGAAACTCGATGAAACGAAAAAGCGACACTACAAAGAGACAAACACATATATGTATAGGTGAGATAGTATAATCATCTCCGTATTTTATAATCGTCTGCTCTTGTCTACTTTAGTTTTCTGAAGGTTTCACTTCTGCTGCGTGTGAACTGCCCAGATTTTTTTTCCTATTGATGAGTATTGTAAAATATGGAACAAACGACTTTACGTCTCGTTTAAACTTTATTGCCATAACAATATTTAATGAAGCAGAAAACTGTTCTGTGGAGCAAAAATAATGTAGCCTGGTTTGAACTACTATCAGCTTCATTTTTATAAAATCATCCTACGTTCATTATAAAATATTAAAAGTTGATACCCAGATATTAGTTTTTTTTAAAAGAAAGATAAACATTCCCGGGTTACGAATAACCTAATATTTGAAAATCTCCTACTGCCACCACGGTAAGCGAAAAATGTTGCTCGTGTCATGATGGAGGACTTAGCCAGCCGAGGAATCGAACACGTGACACCTGTTTGGGACCCAAATGCGATGCCAATTCAGCCACCAACCTAAGTGAATTATATTACTTTTTAATAAATAAAACATGTGATGCAAAACAACTGAACTGACTGATTAGTGAATTATTAATTACATATGACCGATTATTAATTAAAGTAATGTTTAATTTTTTTAAATATGTGAAAAACAAAGAATCCTTTTTAATCGGTTAGATTACCTACATTCATCCTCTTATTTCTTTTGGAAGACGATTTCGTTTGGATTTTTATTGTAATAGTTAATTTTTTTCAATCTGTACCTTATTCTGTATCACCTATCTGAGCTTACGTTATAATAATACTAGGTTTTGCCCCCGGCTTCGCTCGCATATTCGTCCCCCCCCCCCCTCCCTCCCCCGCACTACCGCTCCCCCTCCCCCAATCAATCAAATACGCTCCGTTTCGCATTCATAATATTAGTATAGCTGTTGGCTTAGGTCAAAATGTAGATAAGTACGTATTTTATATTTGTATCTACCTACATTAAATATTCATATTAGAACACTCATATTTGAATTTTCGCTATCAAAGAAATCTCCATAGTAACCTAAACAAATAACAAAATGACAGCTTATGTCAAACATTTACTTATAATAATAATACGCCAATAAACGTATAATAAATAATTTCATAACGCCACAGCTAATTCATAACGCCAGAGCTTACCAATATATTACTACCTATGTTACTCGCAAATAATGTAGCTTTCGATTAGTGAAATAATTTTTATATTCCATTCGGTATTTATTGCGTGAAAGAGTAAGAACCATCCATACAAACTTTCGCATTTATAATATTAGTAAGATTATGTTTGTTCAATTCTATTTGTTTGTCCGTGCTTCTTTTAGATTGTTGCCATTAATGCCTGGCAATACCGTAGTATGAGAATTTGTTCATTTTCTGCGATCACATATAATGTATTATATGAACTCCCCACGTTCAACGGATTTGTTCCACCGAAGTGTGTTACTTACTGTTTGAATGAGCTTACCATGACTATCGTGGCAATACCATAATATAAAAAGAGCACTTAAAAATAAACCTGCTAAAATTAATGATTTATGGCCCTGGGTGACTTCACGCCGAGCGGGCACCCCTTTTAATGGAAAGCTACAAAGTAAAAATTATACCGTGAAAAAATGCAGGCTTAAAATTTCCTTCTGGACTGCTATTTTTAAACCAAAAAGATGATGACATATTTTTGATGAGCAGTCAAATACCTTATGAAGATTGAATACATTAAGAAGCCAAGAGGTAATCTAAACCATTAAACCGATTGATGCGGTCGGCGTTTTGTGGACTGTAAATTGATAATTGCGGTTATGTATTTTAATATATCTACGATTCAAGCCACTTACCAATACCTCCAAACTTCCACTTACCAATACCTCCAAAAATCACCTCAAGGGCGCTGTACAAATTGTATAATACATTTGTACATTTCCACAATCTTACTTCTAACTACAAACTAGACACTAGACAAACCACTATTTTATTTTTATTTTTTATTTTAAATACATAAACGGCTATACTGCCTTTTATAAATAAACATATAATAGAGTACAACAGTAAGAAAAATAATATCATTTCATAATAGTAGTTTTAAATTTTAAAATAACATACAATCATTTTGTGTATCACAACAAAAAATAACAAAAAAGAACAATAGAAATATCATCATTTCATTTCAACATGTCCATATTGCGTATATAAAGTTACATTTTGGAAAAATAATTTTTGAGTGCATGTTTATAACGACTTATACCTAAAAATTGCATCCACCGGTTCATCGATCACCGATACGACACTATAATGAATATGACTTGACCAATGAATGCGATGCTACTGTAAAAATGTACTGTACAGGCAGAAAATATATACAGGACCATACTTACCTGGAAGGTCACTAGAGATTAACACTAGAAGAAATTTAGGTACAGTTCGCACGCACAGGACATAATTGGGAACTATAATATATAATATGTTCTAATGAGCGTATTTTGAAAACAAAAGCAACATTTTATGATTGGCGGTACAATAGTACAAGGATTTGATCGAAATATTTGTTGTTCCTAAATGTGTTTCATCTCCCAGTAAGAGAAAGATTGATGTGTAAGGATTCCAATAATGTTAATTCAATAAGAAAAGTGTGATTAAGGTATATCATAAGCATAACAGGAATTATACTCTCAGATAGGTATTTTTATAAAAAAAAAATTATATATATTTTTTTATAAATACCGCACAAGAGTCCCAACTGCTCCCGTCTAAAGCCAGTGAGACTATGGCATCCCCAATTGGAGTATGTTGTGAGGCTGAGAGTATTGGAGAGGGGAAGGAAATAGGGAAGAGGAAGGTGGGGAAGTACCTGGCTATTCAGATCTGATCACCAAACACGGCTAATGCCATTTCAAGCAACGTTTCAATTCTGAATGGTGGTCTTACACAAGGGCGATACAGGGAGTATCTTCCACTCTGGAACGTGCCGCAAATATACTATATATTATTTTAAATGAATAAATTATGAAATAACACAAATTAATTGGATTCGATCTCGCGACCTTCGGTGTGCGAGTCAAGCGCCTTTCCGCTACGCTACGCCGGCCGTCAAGGGTATGAGAGCCTAAAAAGGTAGGTTTTTAATTTGCACCTAAATTCTATTGGGCTTGTTATGCATCTTAGTTCCGGAGGGAGTTTATTTCAAGACTTAGGCCCAGATACTCCGAAAGCGTGATCTCCAAACTAAGTGTTTGGCTTGCGTTTAGGTTCCATTAGTCTTCCTATAGCTAATGATATTGCTGATCTAAGGGTTGACTGCCTCGGACCAGTATTTTCCGGGACGCATAGTTCAGAGATTCAGAGTTCTTTTAGCTACACGGATTTTGAGAATGTTGATTTCCTTTGGAGTGCAGTAAAAATAAACTTGCCGATCGCCAGCGTAGCAGTAGGATAAAATACCAAATGACTCGATTATTTTGGCGACATCATTTGAAAAAAGAATGAAAAGAACTGTACCTAAAACAAATCCATGGGGTACCCCTGAAGAAAGTGTTGCGAAGTTATAGAGTTTGTTTGCAAACTTCACGGCTTGTTAGCGATTGGATAGATATTGGATAGATATGCACTGAGTGTACGTCACCGGAGAGGACAATGTTAATTTGAAAAAGGTAAGGAAGGGAGTATGGTGAAATTTGGTTTATGAATGGCGTTCAATTGTGGTAATTATAGCGCTATTTGCATATTGAACTATTAGAAGAGTAGCGCTAGAAGCGGCAAGATTCATGCGTAGGTAGCGAGATTTCAGCGGTGCGGTTTTTAAGGACGTGTTTCCTTTGCGGCGAGACAAATTCAACTGAACTATTGAGGTGGAGGGCAAACAGTCTCGGTAGTTGCCAAAATGCAACAATGCAACAATTATCAAAAACTATCTAAGATGTCAGAGCTCTTGCGTCATGTAATTTACGCTGTTTCGGTAAATTCTAAATAAACGCATGTTTTTCAACGCTCTGCGTCATTTCCACAATGATATAAAAAAGGTTAATAAAATATAACGTAAGAGTTTTGTATAAAAACAAAAACGAATTATCATGTTTATCCATTATCAAAATCATTTAAAATATGTGTTTAAAATGCGTTAAAGTTTGAAGAAAGCGATATAAAACGATATCAGATATTATTATTTACACCAAACTCGATCCAATGCTGGTAGAAAGAATTAGACGGATTTAGTCCACCTTGCTGGCTATGACAATTGGGCGTCACCCGCCACGCTGTCCGCCCTCCACGATAACTGCGTGTGACAAGCACAACACCCGCACCAAAATTAACACGTCTACATATTTTAAAAATTATTGTTGAAAATAAACCAGAGTCTCAAAGAAAAAGCTTCAACCCGATACTTGGTGGTTGGAATAAAAATAATTTATCCGAATGTAAAAACATTTTCTTCATATGGCATGACATGACGGGACGATTGTTGCAGAATAAAACATTATACGAGTGGCTCGATAATATACTTTAAAGTTTATTAATTACAGGAACTTGGAAAATAATTGAGGTTCAACAAAATATATTATGTACGCTAGTTCAATAATTATATTTTTCATTTTAAACTGTCATTGTGGCGCTTATGCTTTGTGCATTTTCTACTAGTAAGTACTAGCATTACCAGTAGTATGCAGAGAACATGCATTCAGATCATTCTTACTGAGTATACGAAACACTCGTTTGTACCTAGGTTACAGGAAGTTACTAATAGATATGCAGATGTGGCAGATCTATTTAACTGCACGGAAGGTGGGTTCAAGAGGTATTAACTCTATCAATTTTTTTTAAACAATATAAGTTTTATTTATGCTATAGATTGTAATTGTATCTCTGATGTCACTTCTCAATTTAATCAGTGTTTATATAAATAAATAAATAACCATAGATTATATTATTAAACAAAATTTTACTTCCTTTCAAATTTTTTTTTTTAAAGTGAAAACTTCTTTAGCACCGTTGTGATGTGAAACTTGATGAGAAGATTTTTTTAACATTAGCTCCACGTAGCAGGCCCTGAGAAAAATAATTCCCCTCAGGGTCTATGTCATCTTTGGGGATGCTGTGTGGAGGGGGTATTTTTAGGAAAGAAAGGCGAGGAAGTTCTGGGAAGGAAGAGGGTATTAAGGGGGGTAGAAATCTGGGGGTATCCGGGAGTGACGGACGTACGAATCCATCCCTCCCACTGTAGTGAAAGACGATGTTCCGAGAGTACGACTAGAGAAGTCAAAAGGACTCATCCAACCATTCTCTCCCGATCCGGCCTGCCATGCAGATGGTGGGCAGACGCTTCCGCCGCCAAGATCCGGAGAAGTCTAACCCCATGAAGCCGGGCACCCCTGCTAAGTCACCAAACGCAGCCAACCACTCGGGGTGACCTATGACAGAGGTTTTGGTCATCCAATAAATTGTACCCATACCCGCCTCCCAAATTGACATAATATTTAACCAAAAAGGTAGAAAAAAATACATTTCAATTCCAATTTCGTAAAAGTAATGCACCCCGACGCTCAATGTTTTATTTGACGCTAGGGCCAAACTAATATGACGTAGGTATTTATACATTTTCTACGAACTTTGGTGCCAACCGTAATAGATGGTTGCCATAAATCATTTTACACACAAATTTATGCAAATTAAGTGGATTCTAGCGTAGCGGAATTCTCATAACCAGTTTTTGGCATTTTAGAATTGAATAAAATTAAATAAATATATATATTTTTTTTAATTTTGCCTAAGAATCTATTTTAGAGCAAATTCAAATATGGGTATATTGTATAATTTTTTAATCACTTTAATTGACTTTATACCGCTTTTCACATATTTAGTATCTATATAGGAACCTAATGTGCATATTGCGGTGTGGCAATAATGCTGTTTAATTTGTTTACGGTTGGCACTATTGCCTAATAAATTACTAAATAACCATAAATTGCATCGACATTCAAAACGGCGCCGTGTAGGGAAAACTATAAATTATGCTAATTGAAACTGCGGTAAGTGTTATTAGTCGTAAAAACATCGATTTAAATTTTTGATTTTGTGTTCTTAATTGAACGAATAAATGAAATGGAATCTTGGAAGTGGAAATCAACTCACTTCACATCCGATCAAGCTAAGGCTCGGCAGGCAGACTCATTGTCGATGACAATACATTTAAAAATTTGCAGCAGTTAATATTCAAAATAAATGTCGTTACTATCCAATTAGGATTTGGATTCAATCCCTGGAGAGTAAGGTTCAAACCTGAGTAAAAATCATTTTTATTTTTTTTATTTAAAAGACATTTTAAAAGTCCGCAGCAATTTAAGAGCCAGTTCCTGTGAAGGAAATTTCAATCTTCAGTCAAACCAAAAAGAAAACTTTGAAATTGGATAATAGCCGACCCAAGATATAGAGCAACTAGGTCGAAAATTGAAAATAGATATATAGTAAAAAAAAAAAATTATCTGTTGAATTTTTTATCAAAAATTTTCAACTTGTCTCGGTGTGCCCTTCAATCATGAGAACAGTACCTATTAAAAGAAATATTGGTCTTAAGTTTCACTAGTTTTGTGATAATTTTGTGCATATATATTTTGATCTTCAAAAGTATTTTTTCGATTTATTAAGCGGCAATAAAACTGGTCCTGGCCCAAACCAATCTCTGTTTGCCGGAGTGGTTTTTTCGTAAGGAATTTGTTTTTCTCGGGGTGAAAACATGAAACAGATTTTGTCCTGGGAAGCCATCCTCTCACGGAAGAGCCTTCGTAATTTACTAGTTGTTGAAAGCCTTTAACCTTTCGTGTTGTAGAACTACAATGCCCTCTCGTGGCTTTTCTATCACTTTGCCAGAAGTGGAAAGTTTTAGCAATCAACCAGAGGCAATTGTTTACTTCTACATTTCCTGCTCTTCTGGGACCGGAATATGCCAATTGAACTTCTTAGAGCTACCTTCATTAAGTTTTATCGATATATGTAATTGATTTTCTAGAAGTTCATAATTAGTTAAAATAGTCTTACCGAAGTTTTAAACAAACACAATGTTGTTTCAATGGCTGTTCTGATTATTTCCTGAATTTGGTATGAAATACTTCTGACAATTTGACTTCATCTAATTATAGAGAACTTCTTCTCTCTTAAACTAATTAACTAAGAGTTAGCCATCACTCCTTTTCCCTTCAGGGGTGGGCAGAATGGAATCGCCACACAACTCTGGTCTCGGCACACCTTGCTTAGTTCCCATTCTACGTCATAGATAGGCACTGTTATTTTGACTGTCTTCCTCGGGCATCCGCAACTTCTTCTACCATTTGCATTTACTTACTAGGACTATTGTCTCACTGTAATGATCTTGTTTGCTGAAGATACCCGTTCATTATTTCTTCTATTAATTTTATTTTTAATTTTTTACATGCTTTAAAAATGTCATTTACAAACAAAGGCCATAAGTAATGTAAAGGCAAGTGAAAAGTAAGTATGTAAAGTAAGTATATAAAGTAAATGATGGAAACCCACTAAGACACTGCCCGTTTTTGGGTAATATGACCAAAAATACGGGCATAAATCAAGCTGTACTTAAGTATAAAATGTGAATTTTATAGTTACGGTTTAGAAATAAAGACATGTATGTAAATATTACGGCAAAAAAGTGAAACATAAAAGTTTCATCATTTTTTTGGGTTAACATATATAAATGCATTTTATTTTTTAAATTCATGTTCAAGTTAGTGTATAATTTTAATTTTGAAGTAATGCTAGTAAAGCAGTAAAAAGTGAAACATGAAGGTTTATAGGAAAAGTGTTTCAACATCTGAATCATTCAGTCATCATTTTAATTATTTTATGTAAAGGAATATTTTACTTGTCGATTTTTGTAGAAAATTAAATTTACGAGGACCGATAAAACGGCTATGTGTTTGCTTTAATTTGGAGATATAAAATGCATTACAACATGTCCTTTTGATAATTCTGTTTTAATTGTTTCAAAAATATTTTTGTTTTTAAATACATATGGAATGCATGGCGTCCAGAATGAATGATTAGCGGATTTTACTATTATTATAAATGCGAAAGTTTGTATGGATGGTTGGTTTTTTTTTTTTTTTTAAATGCCGGCAACCCGGGCGTTTATTGAAATAATAATATTTTATACAAAACAAGTAAGTAACCCGCCTCACTAGACTAAGTCTGTTCCGAGACGGGTACATAATTATATATTTACACTTAAAACTTACACATATATGTATATATATATCCATACACACACATACATACATATATATACATATACATATATACATATATATTTATACACACACATATCCATACACATACATATATACAGGTATTCGCATACACATGGATACGTATAAAACATAAGTACAAATAATCAAACGAGAATTATTGGGAGTTGTTATAAAATTATCATGGAATTGACATATTTTCATAAAACCAAAAATTCATCATATAAAACTTAAGTACATATAATCAGATGAGAATTATTGGGAGTTGTTATAAAGTTATCATAGAATTGACATATTTTCATAAAACCAAAAATTCATCAGATACATATAGAAATGCTAGAATCTAAATATAGAACTATTAAATTTCAACAATATAATATAAGTATACATATGAGGTAATAAAAAAATAAGCATTCGTAAAACAAAAGCAGTATTTATAGGTAAGAATAAATTTCTGTATGTAACTAACACACGTATGTAAATAAAGAGTGAGGATTAAGACTAAGATGAGATTTCTAGTAACTTGGTGATGCTAGCCCAATTTTTGTGTAGTAACCACGTATTGAAATGTTTATATAACCATTTTAGATTTTTTTGTGATGCCATAAGTGGTTTCTTTTAGGAAGGTGTTGAAAATGAGAGGTGCGAGGTAGGATTCGTGCTTTCGGGCAAATGTTGATTTAATTTTTGGGACTAGAAGTTGATTATGTGATTTTGCTCGTGTGTTTTTTTGGTGAGTTAAGTGGCATGGTGAGGATTTTATGCAGTTTATTTGAATGATTTTCTTAATGAATAGTTTCCTGATGTCTAGTATGTTATTAGTAATTAGGATGATTTCCGTTGGATGAAGAAAGGGTTTTTTTTAACATGATCCTAATTAATGTTTTATGGGTTGTGTTAAGCGGTTTAATGTACTTGTCAGCGGCTCCCCCCCAAGCCGAAATACAGTGTAAAATAGAGCGTAGTAAACATTTTTTAGTTGTTTTAGTGACATGATGTTTCTAATCGTTTTAAAAATGAATGATAGTTTACGGATTTTATTAATGAGTAAGTTAATATGAAGTTCCCAATTTAATGTATAGTCCACTGTTAAGCCTAGATACTTGATATTATCAGTATGTTCTATTTTTTCGCAGTTGTGGTTTGAGGGATTTGAGGTAATATCAGGGTGTAGGTATAAAGGCGGAAAGATTTTTGGTTGCCCAGTAGTGGTTTTGCTGAATGTTAAGTATTTTGTTTTTGAGATGTTTAAGGTAAGTAGATTTGTAGCGAGCCAACTTTTTATTTCTAACATACCAGTTTCCGCACTTTTGAAGGCCTTTTCCCAACTCGGTGCTTTGAATAGAATTACCGTGTCATCTGCGTAACTAATTACCTTGTAGTCGATATGTGCCATTTTAATATCGGTAAGTTCATTTATGTATATGAGAAATAGAAGAAGACCAAGTACACTACCTTCAGGGACACCATACTTGATTTCTTCCGGATCACTGTAGAATTTATTTAGTACTACTATTTGTTTTCTATTTTTAGTGTAGCTAATTAACCATTCGAGCGGCGGTCCGTTAATACAATATTTTTTTAGTTGGATGGTCCTTACTCTTTCACGCAATAAATATCGAATGGAATTTAAAAATTCTTTCACTAATCGAAAGCTACATTATTTGCGAGTAACAACGGCTTTATATATTGGTAAGCTCTGGCGTTATGAATGAGCTGTGGTGTTATGAAATTATTTATCATACGTTTTCTGTCCCTAACAAAATCGAGTTATTGCAAACGTCAAACAAATTGTTACCTTGGAAACAATTTTTTTTTTAAATTTTAGCCTTAAAAAGAGTGCTTTGTTGTGATTAAAAAGAGTACTGTCGTAGTTAATATCTACATATCTCTAAAAATGTTTATTCTCCGAACAAAAAGCATAACGTTGCTATAAAGCATAGCGTTTGAAGTGGACTGTCATTTTCTTATTTTTTTAGATTACTCTGGATTCAAATATGAATAAAATACTAATAAAGGGAGTAGGTACAATAAATTTCTATTTCTATAATTTAAATATTTTCTAAAATAGAATATTTATTTGCGAAATGTAATTCTCAAATTTTGAGATTTTCTATTAATCAATAATTATATTCTATTAGACAAAATATCAAGAATTATAACAATTATGCCAATAATTATTCCAGTAATTTCCCTATTACTATGCGAGCGAAGCCGTGGGTAAAAGCTAGTATTAAATATTTTACGTTCTTTGTTTAAATAACTCAGTCGATAATGTTTTTTTTTCCATTATACCCAACTTTAATCATGTGCTTTTGAGTAATTCGAAAGGTTTTAATAAATGTATTAGGTGCACTAATTATATCCCTTGTTGATTTTCATAATTTAATTAATAATTTGGGACTATTAACAAATCTCAATACCTGGATTTAACAATTTAACTGGTTGGATTGGAAGCCTGATCACAAACACGCGTCCATACCTTAGTTTTGTGGGTGGGTTAGTTTTGTTAACTACTTTTAACTCTCTTTTTAGGCGGTCTCTTAAAAGCTTTATCCCAGATATACGTGTATTACAATTACTTGCTTTTTATTTATCTTATAGTTCAGGTATCTCACAGTATCATGTTGATCGTAATAATATATTTTTATGAAACTGAGTTTTACATCAGTATTCTTCCTGTGTTTCATATCAAATACAAATTTATGCAACATTGCGCAGCTGACGTGACTTGCTCAGGGTTCATGGGATGTAAATTTATCATGTGTCCTATCGTGTTCTGGGATATCAACATCAAAAGTTTAAGTAGTCATACGCGTGAATCTGAGACTCAAATTTCCATCATCGAGTGACGAAATCCCGAAAACCGAAATCCGTAAAACCCGTGGAAAAAAATTACAAAAGAACATCATCAACAAACTTTACCTAACTGTAAAAGTTCGAAGCTATATAATCTTTTTTATTTCTCATATGAATAAGCTCGTTTTCGTCGCTAGTGGACTCTTCTAATAAAGAGGCAATCCAACCCCTTTGTAGTCAATTTAATTTATGGTTTAATTACTTTTCCTTATTTTCAGACAACGTATATTTTTTTTTTTTTTTCGGTAAGTTTTTTTTTTTCGTAATAGGCCACTTGCATAGATTTCATAACGACTTGGAAAAAATCGTGTGGATAGATTTTTTTACTAAGATTACGAAAATTTTTTAGAAATCTTCAGTTTTTTTTATTTTAAAATAAATAAATACATTATTTGAGCTCGTGACGTCACTACATGAAAGTGTCCCGTCTCCGATTATGTTCCCTTAATTTTGTAAAATTCCACACTGATAATTTTTTTTTTATATGGCAACACTTTGATTTCCGGCGAATTTTTGCATTTGCGTTTAACGTACACTAGATTTATTGTTTGTTTTATGCGAACATATCATTTGGTTTGATTTTTTGATAAAGATGGCGGTGTTTTTACAGATGTTACGAAGAGAACCCCGTACAATTTATTGCTATTCGTGTGGAAAACGTTCTTATTTTTAAATGATTTTCGGCTATGCAATTATCGTTTTTCGCACACATAAAATTATGTACCTACCGTCTTTCCGGTTATAAAAAATGGTTTGATTTTTCGGGATGAAATTTTCAAAAACACGCCACGGTTTCAAAAATACGATAAAAAAACGGTATGTCTTAGAATATTTGCCTAAACCGGAATTTTTTTTTTAAAAATGTGATGCAAGTGGCCTATTCGTGGTTATGTTTTCTATATTTCGCGTATCGGAATATTAATTATAATATAATCCAAATATAAGAGAATATTAAGCCAACATATATGTCAATAATGAATTAAATATAATATAATTAGTGATTAACATTATTATATTACAACAATGTGTGCTTATTGCAACTGGCCAGAATTAAGCTATTTTTACTACCGTTTTCACAAAATTATTCGAGCAGACCGGAAATAAAAACAATTTTATTTGGAAAATTTACCAATATTATTTCAACAATATTGATTAACCTTCTTGGAACAAGGTGCAAATATTCATTTATCATAAATAAGTTTAGTATAGCCCGCACACACGGTTTTTAAACCGTTGCGGTTTGACTGCGTTTGCATGCTCCTGTACAAAGAACCGCAAGTAACATACGAGTACGTTCTTGGGGCGAAGGTGTGGTTGTATAACCGTAACGGCCGCAAAATCTAAACATGCGCAGAATGTTGTCTGTTCCTTTCGACAAGTACCTTTATTTTCGGGCCAATATTGTTGCAAAGCGAACGCAAGATGCATTACTCTCTGTTTATGAACCTGTGATAATATTTTTTCATTGTAGGTATTTAGTAACCACTATTTTTATAAAAGAGGATAAAAATATTAAATCGAAACGAAACATGAAACAGAACAAGGCACATAGAAAACAAAAAGGTAACGGTCGCAAGTAACGGTTATCACTTTCTTTGCCTCACCCTTGTTCATCATCGTCTGATACATACTCTTCTATTATTCTGACTTTTGACTTGGCCCAACTCAAATATCTGATTCATTTGATCGTGCCATGTCTTCCTCGGGAATCCTCGACTTCTCCTTCCATTCATATTTGCGTCATATATTCTCCTTACACTACTTTCTTCGTTTATTTGCTCTTCATGCCCAAACCTTTCCGAATCTTACTCGTTACGCTTACATCAGCCTTGCATTTGCAGATCTCCAAATTTCTCACACGATCATACATGGTTTCACCACACGTAGGGATCTCATTTCAAAACCAATAAGTTTACTTTAATCTTTCCTCTGCCAGTTTCAGTGCAGGTATAAAATTCTAGTTGCAGTCTCCGTATTTCCTGCCAGAATAAAAAAAAACGTTTTCATGTTCTAAATGTAGTTTTAATTTACCGCATACAGATAAAATTTAAACCAGCTTTGTGTTCAGAATATAAAATTTCTGTTATGGTTTCATCTGCTGACACATTTCGAAGGAAAACCTTATCATGTTCGAAGTACATTAGAGGGGACCCCACCACTTTCCCAACGGCGTTATAAGGAAACATACGGTTTCCTCCTTCATTTATTTGAACGACTCTAGACCCTCCACTGTCGATGCATACGGGGTTAGAAAGCAGTATGCAAGTAGAATAAAAAAGAATAATAAATGTGGCAGTTCGTAGAATAATTCTTCTAAAATCTATAGAAAAAAAAATATATACAGATAGTGTTAGTAAATAAAAAGAAAAATAAGAGCTTGCGCCCGGTTGAGGAAGCCAGGAATAAGAGAAATAACGAAAAAATAAGAGTAATAATATATTGCAACTGTTTACAATAATAACCGAGAGAAAATAAAAATGCATAAAAAGAAAATATTCAGAGAGGGTATTCCACAAACCACCAGGCAGTCCCAACGTTTGAAGTGCAGTTATGAAATTTTAGTTGCAGACTATGTATGTGTTGCCAGAATCAAAAAGAAACCATTTTCAATTTCTGAGTGTAGTTTTAATTCGCCGCGTATAGATATAATTTAAACCAGTTTTGTGTTGCAGGCTATTTATATAATACCAGAATAAAATAAAAACATTTTCATGTTCTGATTGTAGTTTTAATTCCTTGCATACAGATTTAATTTAAACTAGTTTTGTGTTCAGAAAACAGCGATAAATAAATAACGAGTTGCAGATTCATCGTGTACGAGTGAAGCATTTGATTTGCGTACCAAATGCTGCAAAATTCTGAGATTCCTGAGATATTGATTCTTACGTGCGTAACTTTTATTTGTGGACTCTTGCGCAGAATCAATCGTAAGTTGAAACCTGCCTTGCGTACTAACCACGGTGTAAAAGTTCGAGAGACAAAATCTTTTTACATAGATACCATTCTCGGTTTCCGACAGCAGTTTTTGTAGTAGATTTTATTTTATTTTATTGTTTAAATTATAACATTGTTGCATCATTGAACATAATATTAGGGCAAACAGAATATAGAAAAACATATCTTAATGAATTTCTACGCCGGTAGTTGTGCTTGGCGTAAGAGTTATTTCATAATAATTTAATTATTTATAAATATGATTTTTGAGGAAAGAATACTCGTCAATGGGACGAAAAAAAATCGGTTTAAAATGAGGTCGTAATTAAAAAAACAGGATTTCCACATTTAGCTCCCTCCCCCTGCCCCCCGGGCGCCTGAAGTACACAAATAAGGAGCGGCGAAACACCCACGCTACGCCACTGCTTGGGGTCGGTCATTTTAACACGTGTGGTCGGTCATAACTTTAGCCCTATGGCACCGAACTGACTGAAATTATGGATTCCTACTAAGAATCATGGTCTGTACGCGAATAAATCGAAACATCTTATTAAAAAAAGAATTTTTAAAAATACTCATCGTTTTAACACTTGGGGTCGGTCGTTTTAGCACTTGGGATTGGTCGTTTTCGACGTTAACGGTTCGTTTTTTAATATACAAAGTATTATAAAATGCAACCAAAGTAAGAATCATGGCTTCCTTATCAGACACAAGAGCTCCTCTTTTCTGATGACCGATAAGGTATAACAATATTTTGTAAAACATAATATATATTCATAAATTTAATCAATATTTTTTTATAATTACCATGTAAAATAAAATAAATTTCAATTGTTTGAGTCTATCATGTTAAAATCTGATAAACAAACAAATATGTGTGACTTTTAATGAAGCTATATGGGCCTATTATCTTACGTAAAAATTGCGTAATATTTATTGTTGAATCCTTGTTGTGTCAGACAGGGTTAAGGTTTAGAGACACACAAATTAAGAGAGGCTGGAGGTCCCAATCCACGAAGGCGGAAGATATCGCTCCTTTCACCATGCATGAAGGCAAAAAGTCTTCTTTTTTACCCGCTGTAGCGGGTCTGAAATGCTCTAATTGCTGCTTCCATATGACGTAGCCGGGTCTGGTCCAGAGAATGGTGGGGTAGTCCATGGTCTAAAGTGATTCGATGGTCAGCAGAGAAAAGAGGCAAGGGTCGGAACGAGATAGAGAGGGCAAACAGGAAGAGCTGTAGCCAAAGCGAGTGTTGCTGGTGAACTGACTTTCAAAAATTGTGGCCCCTATTTATAGGAGGTTTGACAACCAATCAAGCTCAAAGTGTAAGCGCCCGATGATAGGCGCTTTCTCTTTGACAAACGTTTTCTCTTTGCATGCTAGTCCTTCGTCCAATCCGACGTTTTTGAAATAAAACTTCTTTACGCACGCTTGACTTGGGAAGTAAGCTGGTGAATGCGTGACAAGAGCGTTACGAAAAGTATGATCGGGCGATACGAACGGAAGTTGAGAGGGAGATATAAGTTAGTGAAGATAGAAAGAGAGAGAGTTACGTTTCGTATATTTTTTTTTTTCACCGTAAAATATCTTTATTTGGAAAACAAACAGTTTTACAAAGATACATAAAAATAAAGAGTTATTACTGTAGGGGAGAGAGAGAGATGCGAGCACACGTTTTCTTTCTCTCTTTCTCTCATAGCCAGTTACGTTTCGTATATCTAAGGCTGCGTTTCCACAGAAGCGGAGCTGCGCGGAGCTCTGTTAAACGGGGCTGTGTAAAGAGGTCAGTGTTTCCATTGAAGCTGCGCAAAGATGAGTGCGGCAGAGCTAAGCTGTGTAGCTGGTTGAAGATGAGCCGAGCGGGGCTGAGCTAAGCTGTACTATAGCTAGCTCAAGTTAAGCCGAGCGGGGCTGTGAATATTTTTCAATGAATTTTTCATCCATTGTCACAATGATAAACGTGCACTCTCGATGATGGTATAGTTCAAACTGCAACGAACTCCTCAAGGAGCGTGACGCCACGTAACCCCGAACCACCCCGCAAAGCCCCGCTCAGCCCCGCCCGGCCCCGCTTCACCTAATTCTTCTCAACTCAGCTAATACTGTTTCCACTGAAGCGGAGCGGAGATGAGATGTGTGATTTGAGCAATATCATTGGTCAATTTTTGTAAGTCTCAGCTCAGCCCCGCGCAGCTCCGCTTCTATGGAAACGCAGCCTTAGACACATTGCAGACCTATTGTCTGTATCATGCTGTAGAAGCAAGAGAGAGCAGTGCGCGCGCACATTTTTTTCTCTCTTCTTTTATAAGTTAGTGAAGTTTTACTTCAGTCGTGTGGTCTAAAGCATACTCGTTTTTTTTTTTAAATAACAAATAATAATTCCATGGAGTTTTATAAAGTTTTTCGTATTTGAGAAGGCAACCGAGCGCCGAGTCCTGCCTTTGGGCTCGCGTTCCCTATTGTGACCATGTCATAACTGCCGACATGGTCACTCACTCAGCACATCCGTCACACTAGTTAAAAAATATTTCTTCACCAAAATGTTAAAGTTATTTAAAATACTTCTCTCAACTACTTAGATAACTCAACTGATAAGTAATTAGATAATCAATCGCTTAAAAAATATGGAAAGCATCAAAATATACCTTGATTTTTTAGTTTTGTGCAATAAAAAAGGGTCGTTTCTAATGATCACGAAAATTCAAGCGTTTCTTTGATACTTTATTTTAAGCTCCCACCAAAACCAAAACATGTCTGAAAAGCGCAATATTTCATCTGCGCCCTTAAAATCGGCGACAGCTCTTTAATCCATCAAAATTGAAGTTGTTTATCTCCCGTAATTGCCAGGCGTTTGTGATACGCCCAATTTATCAAGTATCTCTTTATGGAGTGACCCTTAGGCGTGATACATCGCATCGTGTCACGGATTATATCATTCATCACTCGATACATCACAGCCCGCAGCACGTTAGGTCCAAATTCACCTACGGTCAAGTTTTCACGTAAATCGTGTGCCATTAGTGGAACCAAATCTCCACCATATACGCGTATGACGTATAAAGGGAAGTATGTTCGGAACTAAGTGGACTTTTCCCCTGTTAAATTTCGTCTGTAACTTCATACTTAGCCCGTATGCTTTGATTTAAGAAGTATTACCTTCGCCTTACCTCACTGGCGTGGTGGTGTACGTATTTGCCATTAGTTGTGGGTTCGTTGTTTGTGCGAATCCAAAATAAATATCCACATGATTTTCATCTCTACATATCTACTCTAAAGTCCTCCGCCGCGTCTGTCTGTATGTTCGAGATAAACTCAAAAACTACTGAACGGATTTTCATGCGGTTTTCACCAATAGATTGTGATTTATGAGGAAGATTATATTATAAGTATAAAATTTGTCAAGGTTTTGTGTATATTGGTTGAAATATATAATTAAAGAAGAATGTCTGTAGGTATGTGGTGGATGAGTGGGCGGTATGGATTTGATTTGTGTGCAAATTAACAGATAGCGATGTGAGTTAAAATGTTGGGTAACCGTCTAGCAGATGGCGTTGTGTTTCGTTAGCCATAGCAACGCATTTCCGGGTCAGCTAGTTACATATAATGTGCAGTAGATAGGGTTTATTTAGTTTATCGGAATTGGAATTTCAAAAAGCCGTATAATAAAATAGATTTTAAAAAAGTCTGCCAAATATTACAAGTAAATATGTATGTTTTATAATTTAAAAAATAAAACACGTTACCACCTTCCAGTAAACAAGAACTTAATTATAATCACAAGAAAGGACACTTTAGTTATTGTGCATTCGTTAATGCTAGGTTTGTGATACGTATTCTTGGTAGTAAAAAAGTATTTCAGTGTGCTTCACTTTTAGCGGGGTGTTTAATGTTTTGTAGAAATTTTTTTTCGTAGTAATGAGTTACCTTTGTCTGTTCACGAAATTTCAAGCATTTGAGTTATTTAATAGGTACAAAACTTATAAATCCGCGTGAAGAAACTGTCTTACCTTTCTTCAAGCAAGTGAATTCATTTAGAAAAAACTACGTTATAATTAATTTATTTCTTTTATCAAAAAAAGATCATTAATACAGCGGGTATTATACGGTTCCATGACCACTCAGAATCAACTCAACTCAACACCTCTTTGAAAAGTTATTAAAGATATGGAAAAAATATATTTTTGAAAATTGCCGATAACCTCATACATCTAACCTTCAACTTTAAGTACTTCGGTATCTCGAACATATACATAAAGCAACTTTTTCTTATTGTTGACTTCAGCAGTGGTGATATTTATTTCATTTAAGAAGCTTTAACATCACAACAAATAACCTGTTAAATATAAACGCTTTTTTCGAAAAATTATTAGGGAAGTGACCAACGTCCTTTTTTGCACCGCCTACAATGTTTTAGGTGAACAAATACATTTTTCGTCCACGCGGACAGCATGAACTTTTTAAGGTACCTTTTTTTGCACCGCCTACACTGTTTTAGGTGAACAAATACATTTTTCGTCCACGCGGACAGCATGAACTTTTTAAGGTACCTTTTTTTGCACCGCTTACACTGTTTTAGGTGAACAAATACATTTTTCGTCCACGCGGATAGCAGGAACTTTTTACAATGGCTTTTTTTGTGATGAATAATGAATAAGATTTTCAGAAATCCACCATCAATTAGCAATCAAATTTTTCTCAAGGAAGTCTCAATCTCATATATATATTCTATCACTTATTTAGCTAAGTATTAGGAGCAAATGATTTAAAAAAGATCGTACTATACATAATATGTCTGGTAAAACCTTTTATTTTATCGCAAAATGGGCTCAATTTTACTACAGAAAGAACTGAAATTATAATAGGAAAAATTGAAATTTCAAAACTAATAATTTATTGACCTCTGTAAAAACAATATCAACATGTTTTAGAAGCGTTTTCTCTATGGGAACCAAGCGTGAGTGCAATATTACAACTCGAAGTATCCGTCACAACATGAATACAATTTA
The DNA here is from genome assembly GCA_917563855.2 of Limnephilus lunatus. NCBI lineage: Eukaryota > Metazoa > Arthropoda > Insecta > Trichoptera > Limnephilidae > Limnephilus > Limnephilus lunatus. The sequence continues at coordinate 32,223,897 of OU830599.1, read as the reverse complement.
TACAGCAGTGTTGTGATATATTGGTCCAAAACTGCCTTTCTCTAATATCTTCTGTATTTACTTAGATATTATTATTCACAGCGTTAAATTCCCCAAAAGTAATTATAAACTGATTATCCAAACCATGTCCATATAAAAATCTCTGAACTTCACTTAGATACCCTTACCCCAAAATAATGGATTGGATCCATCGCGTATGTACTCTCAGTTTCTGCTATACGAGTATTTCTAACAAATTTTAATGTTCCTAATTTTAAAACGTGTTTTTAACGCATTTTGAGTACAGTTGACACACTTTTAGCGTGAAAAAATAATGTTGTCACAAAATCTCTGACAAATTATAAGTCATTGACACTCGTGACGGTTTGGGCGTGCTCGGGGGTTGAATTCATAAAAGCCTGCACGTGAGCCTCCCGAGTTAACCGAATGGACAGATAAACGTCCGCCCTCTAAAAGTAGTGAAGTGCCTCTAGCTGACACCCATGACGTGATGGCCTGTTTTTTTACGGTAAAGTGAAATAACTATTTTCGCTTTAAATTTTTAACAGAATTGCTGATGCTCGTGAAAGTGATGCAAGTGACGGCCTCTTTGGTCGAGGGGTAAGGTTTTCGACTAGCAATCTGAGGGTGGCTGGTTCAAATCTTGGCGTGCGCAAATGAATTTTATATGATGGATTTCTGTTATTTCACAACTAAATCATTTACAATACTATAAAGCATATTTGCAGCACGCCCAAGAAGGGAAGATACTCTCAGTATTTCACTGGTGTAAAACCACCATTTAGAATTGAAACATTGCTTAAAATGACTTTAGCTGTGTTTAGTGACCAGATCAAAATCCTGATCTACTTTCCCTCCTCACTATATTAAAATTTAACCTCACATTATACACAGGGTTGCCACAGTCTTACTGGCTCCAAACGGGAGCAGTAGGGACTCTTGTGCAGTATTCACATTTAAAAAAATATACAAAATATTTTTTGAGGTAGAACCTTGCGAATGTTGTTGAATAAAAATAATAATTTAATTATAACCCAACATTGATGGACAGTTTTTTAAGAAAGAAAGACAAATATTATTGGATTATGGATAACTTCACAATTTGAATTTCTTCTTCTAACATTTATACGTAGAAATGGTGGAATGATTACTAGTTTAACAAGGAAAGGACTGAACCCTGGACTTTTGTCCAGAACTCGACCTTTTGTCTACTTAGCTACTAACACATCCACAATGTTTTCGACTTACTTTAGATTCAGATTAGTTTGATTGACCAGTAGGTTTTCCGATGGTTTTTAATTGTTGCTCATAGTTTTTTTTTTTTTATATTTGCAAGGATGCAAAATATGTGTAGCATTAAAAGTACCAATATAAAAATAACACGAAACAATTTTTAAAAACCTTCATTACATTAAATTTATTGAAAGAATTCAATAACGATTCTCTGCACTGCATTTAATAAAACCAGTAAAATTATGCTCGGACACCAGAAAAAAATATGATGATACAAATATTAATCCATTTAATACGCGCAAATAGGGTAAAAAACTACCACCATTGAAATATTACAAGAGAATCTGAGTACCAAACTATGCAGATATATGACACCTTTATTAATACTTGGAAGCTATACTTCGGCGCACCTAGCAGTTATGTGTTTCGCAAAAGTATTTTATTCTAAAACTATTCATTTACATTACTACAAAGAGTAGGAAACTCTGAACGAGATTACAATTTGAATAATATTACTTTGAAAACAAACTAAATTTGTTGAAAATTAATAAAAAAATATTTCAAAAATCACATGGAATCACCAGTCATCGCTCATGCTAATATGGATAAAAACAGGTTAGTGTGTTACATAAGAGAAGAAAATATAAAAAGGAACTACATAATTTGTAGGCTGGCAACACCAAATTAACTGTCAAATATTCATTTAAAGTGCAATTACGCTGATAATATAGAACACTGTATACACATTTAAAAAAAACATTTTTTTGTTCTTATAGAAAAAAAACCTAAAAACAAAAAGAAGCAGTGTTGTTAAGGTACCCGCTTCATGACATAAATTTGATTAAATGGTATTTTACAAAGTGATTGGCTTTCTTTTAATTTAACTTATATTTGAATTTGACACGAAGTACAAAGGAAGAATCACTAATGGTGGGTTTAGTTACACTTATTTTAGATCTGAATGAGTTAATTATATTCAGATCTAAAATTAGAGACATGATCTAAAGCCCGGGCAACACTAGGTACTTAATCTAGTATTAAATAAATGTGAGCAATTTCTAAACTGTGCTTTATATTTTAAAACAATATCGTTATTCTTCTTTATGTTAAAAAAAATTGCAAATGTATAATAATAATATACCTATAAGTAGGTATCTGTATTGCAATGAAAAAAAATTTTTTTCGCCTTTTTTTAATTTATCTTACACAGCTTTACATTTCCACCGTGATTTTTTGTTTAGTATTGCCATTAGAACAACAGTGGCGCCCTCCTATGTATTCTACCCTTATTTGACAAAATATAGATTAGGTTTGTGTTTGGAAAAATCTCATAAGGAATTTAGGTATCTACATAAAAACAAATAGCAAGTATAACTTCTAACCAATTTAATTCAAATAGTGTAGGTTTTTTAGACATTCCTTCCAACGGTTTGCGCAAGCGTTATCTTTTGTTCTCGCATCATTACATCTACATGTACAAGAAGCAAAAACTTATTACCTCATATTTTCGCGACATGCTCGCAAAGTTGGTTTTGTAAGTAAACTGTGTTCACTGTTCATTCATCTGAATATCATCGTAATCGTGTATTGATTACACAAAATATGGCCATTTCGAAGACACTTGACGTAGGTAAGGCATTGACAAAATAATAATAATATAAGGGATATTTAAAAGGAATTGTACTTTCTTTACTTGATCTGTAAAATCCCCTCGAAAACATCACGGCAGTATATTGCAGGTAATCGACACCAAATAATGATTTGCTTTTAATTAAAAACGAGCCACGCTATCCTTTTTTACCCGAGAATTACGATTAAAAAATTATAACAAACATATTGCATTTTATCATTTTATTTATTTTTTTACTTTTTTGTAAGAGCTATGGATTTAATATTGATTGCTGAAAAAAAGTGAGTTGACATATTTAGCTCAGTTTTTTATGGATTTTTTAACGAAGACACAAACTTTTTGCTTCATAGTTTAGATTTTTATCCCTTTTCTGTTCCTCCCGGTGTATTTGGTCGAAGACACTCGGCATCATTAATCAGGAGCCACGAGTATCTTTACATAGTATAAAGCAAAGTCTCTCCGGCTGTCTGTATCTTAGATCTTTTAAACTAGGCAACGGATTTTCATGCGGTTTTCACCAATATACAGAGTGATTTATGAGGAAGGTTAACTATAACTATATTGACGACCTCCGTAGTGTAGTGGCTAAGACTCTTGACTCACAATCCGGAGGTCGCGGGTTCGAACCCGGCGTGCGCAAATAAATTTTATTTGATTAATTTGTGTTATTTCACAATTAATTATTTAAAAAATAATATATAGTGTATTTGCGGCACGTTCCAGAGTGGAAGATACTATCAGTATCGCCCTGGTGTAAGACCACCATTCAGAATTGAAACGTTGCTTGAAAATGGCTTTAGCCGTGTTTGGTGACCAGATCTGAATAGCCAGGTACTTCCCAACCTTCCTCTTCCCCACCTCCTTCCCCTCCCCACTACCTTCAGCCTCACAACATACCCCAATTGGGGATGCCATAGTCTCACTGGCTCCAGACGGGAGCAGTTGAGATTCTTGTGCGGTATTCACTGTAAAAAAAAAAAAAAAAAATATATATAATTGGTCAAGGTTTTGTGTAAATTGGTTGAAATATATAATATATTAAAGGAGCGGGCTAGCAAGCGGGCGGTGTGGATTTGATATGTATGCAAATTAACAGATGGCTTTGGTTATAAAAGTTGGGTAATCGCGTTGTCAGTAGATGGCGTTGTTTCGTCTACTAGTTAAGAATAAAGTCTTCATGCACAATTTATTATAGGTATCATTTTCTCGCAGCGGTTAGTTGTTTTCGTAGTCGAAAGTGGCAATTTTCAACATTTTTCAAGGTTATTCTTTGAAAAGAGAGAAAACAAACACGATAAAATAAAATTAGACACCTCTGTTCTAATTGCGCAGATAAACCAGGTTTAGGTCTACCTCTTTTAGATTTACCTTACCAAATTTTGTATATATGTTTCTTACTTCAAAAATATTATAACTATTCTTTATTTTATTTCATTTACTAGGTACCTGATTTTTACTTATTATTTGGAATGAAATAATGGATCAAATTAATTTCCTTAATTTTGGGTTTGCTTTTCTCGGCGAACTAAACAACAGAATCTAGAATAGGGCGTGCGTGACTCTCTAAAAGAAACCGCTGGCAGCTGCAAAGTAATTTTCAAATTGATCTCTAAATAAACCTTTTGGAACTGTCTCTTATTCTTGTAAATACATTTACCTAAAACTAAAATTAATTAAATAAAAACAAATCACTTTGTATATGTTTCTGTAAAAGCCCGTACTACGGTAAATCTTAAGAATTTCCAGTAAATTCGAAGATTTACCTATTATAATATTGGTAAATCTAAGGATTTACTAGTAAAACCTAAGATTTACCAATTAACGGGCCTTTACAGTAACATACACATATACAAACCCGCACTACTGTAAATCTTGAAATTTTCCAGTAAATCCTAAGATTTATCAACTTTTAATGTTGGTAAATCTTAGGATTTACTAGTAAAACCTTTTACGGGCTTTTACAGCAAGATACACGTATAACAGCCCGTACTACGGTAAATCTTAAGATTTTTCAGTAAATCCTAAGATTTACCAACTTTAAATATTGGGAAATCTTAGGATTTACTAGTAAAACCTAAGATTTACCATTTTTCGGGCTTTTACAGTAACACATGCACTGTTACTGTAAAAGCTCGTACTACGGTATAATTAAGATTTTTCAGTAAATCCTAAGATTTACCAACTTTTAATAATTATCAACATATTTCGAAACCAGTGGTTTCTTCTTCAGGATAAAAGGAAAATGTTAAATTCATCAGCATTAAATGAAAGTGCATTTAAAACATGAGTATTCATTTCATGGTGACAAAGAAATAATTGGCTTCGAAACGTGTTTATGATTTTGATTAATCAGTGACGCCACAAAGTGAATTTGCGATTATTGAAGGAGTAAAAATACTTATTCCTTATGTGGCATAGTTAAAGTACGCTTCGACGGCAGCAAACTTTTTTAATTCATTTGTAATTTCATTGAAATTAATTAAACCCGTCGTGGGTCCGTGGGACCCACATAGAAACTTCCCGCTCTGCCTCTCTCGCTTTCTATTCATCACTGAGCCACGTGCGTTTCAGTGCCTTCCTAAATTCTGGCTGAAATCGCGCAGGACGATAGGCATCTCACATACGAAAGTCGTATGGGTCCTTGGGACCCACAAACTTTTGTTTTGAAATTTTGTTTATTGTTCCGTTTAGTTTATTTAGGACCAAATACTACCATATTTGCCTATAAAAAATAAACCCTATCGAACATTAGCTGAAAAACGAAGTAGGTATAAATAAAAGATTCAATCCTAAATCGTGCAAGATGTCTTGCATTTAGTGCAAAAATACATTAACTTTATCTAATGTCATTATCTTTATGTTCAAAGTTGTTGTGGTTAGGTGTACGCAGGATTTAAAAGTTTGTCATTTATTGTAAGGAAAAATAATTTTTAGTACTGAAGATGTCATATTTTTGTAGATTTTAAATATTGATCATTGATATGTTTTTGTGGAAGGAATTTGGCCGTCTTAAGTTCAACAGCGAAAATACTACTTTTGTATTCAACTTTGCATTATCTCTGATTTATTGTAAAGAATTATAATTGATAATTTAACTTAAAAACGTTAATATTATATGTATAACTGTAAGAGGTTTTAAAATATGTAGGTCTCAGGGACTCACTTTTGAGATTTTTCTTTTTCCGGGCCATTTATTCACTGATATAACAAAGTCTATTGCTTTTACTCCGCACGTAATATAAAGTAAACCCCAAAAGAAAAATTCCCCCCTTTGTCGTGACAACGCGACATAATGTATCAATGGTGACAAGAAAACAAGATGAATGCTTTTTTTTGCCCAATTCACAATATTATACCCGTATATTTATACAGGGCAAAACACTACGTAAGACACCACTCCAAAGGAATTTATTTCAGGCCATTTTTGTAATAAATATATTTGACAACGGTTCGTAAATTAGTTTTTTTTGAATAATTGCCTATGAAATTATTTTTTTTGCATAATTTATTAAGCGTGTTACAGAAATAATTTGTGAAATAGTGTGTTGAAGATCAGTAGATTAGGAATAAACACGGGTGGACTATATGGACTAACCTAAAAAAGAACTTATGTAAAAATAAACAATTGTGATAGTGCAGCAACCACATTGCAAACAATTGAGAGCTTTTATTATAACCCTGACGATCCACGATTACGGTACCGTGGGGTCATAAAAATGGCAATAAACGTACCTTCATTATCACAATAATGCTGCAGCTCTTTCAAAAGATGTGATACTCGTACGCAATGTACGTTAGTCTATTTCCTCCAATGGAAAAAAAATAATCATTTTCATGCATATCTTTCATACACCACACCGTGACGTCTCTGTAGACCTCTACAATACTGCTCGCGGTGACGATTTTTTTTTCAAGAATATAGTTACAAGGATTATATTGATGTGTTCCAAAAATTCAAAAACTGATGCTTTTGATTATATTGTTCTTGAACATATAATGCTGCAGCTCTTTCTTACACACTAAATTACATGACTCAAAAATGAGACAAGCGGTGAACGTATGTCTGCACCCCCCCAAAGGAAACTTCCAAACATTATCATACATCTCACTCATACGTATAAAGAAAATGAAACGCAATTCCCGTCGCGGAAAAAAGGTAATACTTTGGTAGAAACAGATTCACGTATTTTGTATTTTTCATCTTTTGTCTCACGGTTATTTAATGTGTAAGAAAGGGCTGCAGCTGATCGCGGTAAGGAACGTATGTGTATTACCCTTTTTGCCGTCACGGTACCGTAAGCGCTCTTTTGCGAAGCTTAGAAATTCTACTATTTTTTCAAAAATTTTGCTAATTGGTTTTTTACTTTTCATTTCGGCTTCTTCGGTATTTTCGGGAGGCGAAAATATTTAATTCAGCATAAATCCTTTCGTGTCACCTTATCAAAGTGACTTTAATTGGCAGGGCTTAAGTACTCAATTATGTAAATACTTTATTAAGCTTCTTAACAACGACCGGTTCTAGGAAGTTTCCTTTCTTCGAGGGCTCTTTGGGCATTTTTATTTTTTACCTAATTTTCAGCAAGTAGATTAATTAGAGAGGAATATTCATTAACTGGCTTGGCCGTGTAATCAGAAAGCAATTATATTTGTTCTGCGGATTCCTCGACAACCAACTGAAGAAAACAAAGCCGACTCAAAGGAAATACCTTGTTAATACTCTTGAAAGACCTGAAAACAATATATTTGTGTTGCACAAAGTTCGACGATTCTTGCAAAACTATTTGCCTGCTGATTGTGTTTCGTAAAAAAATTAAAACATTTATTTTATGTTTCTGTAAACTTATCATTCCTTAGTTGATACTAATATTTTTTCCCTTTTATATTTGTTTTCACCGCAACAGTTTTTTTGTACTAGCGAGTACTCCTTTCCTAAGCACAAGCACCAGCTTACAGGAAATAATAATATTGCACTTATTTGTATAATCAAAAGTGCAATTCATGTAAAATCAAAATCCAAATATCCCTATATAAATATATAAAAATGAACGTTTCTTCGTTTGTCGTTTATTATTTCCTACACCATTCATCTGAATGCAATAAATCTTTATTGAGTTGCGCGCACGCCTGCGAAGGTTTCTTTATACGTTCGGGGGAGGGGAGAAGGTGGAAAGTGGAAAGGGAACGCGTGAGGAGGGAGGGGAACGCGGGAAGGGAAATAGAGCTGAAACGTAGTGATGGAAAGCGACGGGGAGCGACGGGGGAGAGTCAGCGGGAGAGATAAAAAATGAGACTAGTAGCTGTAGGGATAGCAGGGGTAAATTTGAAAAAACCATGAAAACCAAAACCTTCTCACACGGACAGTTGAATGTGGCCTGCTGATGTATCGGAAAACTTTCTGATTTCTTCGAGTACGCACCAGACGAAAAAACAAAAAAAATGCGTATCACTTGTAAAGCAATTCAATAAATTAAAACACGAACACTTTCTTCTCACGAGTGGCATTTTAACTTGAATTGGGGTACCAACTCGACAAAAATACTAGCTCGTAACAAAATACAATAAAAGGTTTTAAATAAAAACTAATCTTATTGTGTACATTTTGTTTCCACGACCAGAGGTTGGGGTTGTCAATTGCGTCTAAATTACCATGAGCGTGCCATCTTTGCAGTATTCGTTAATTATAAATAAAAATCATTTGCAAACGAAGAAAGCAGCAGATATAACTATTTTATTTTATCTTGCTTTCTTCCGTACAAACTAAAACTCATCAGCATTACTTTCCGCCTTAGAGTCCTTTATTTCCCCAAGTTAGTTCATATTGACGATCCCCTCCTTACTGCATTAGCCTGTCTCGGGACGGAGACAAGAAAACAATGAAAGTGTTCACTTTTGTTTAAACTTCCATTAAACTTTGAGAACCTAATGCCACTCGGTACAGAGTTAACCATTTGTCCTAAGTCAGACTGAATTGAATCAGTTATTTCGAAAACTTACATTTTCCAAATATTTAGATTGTGGTGATTCACTCGGCGTACTCATCTTCTCGTTAGAGCACTCTTCAACTTTTAAAGTCCTTAAGATATAAGTCGGGGTCACCAATGTGGGTGGAGGTTGTAAATATTAAAAAAATACTATTTATTCCACAGTCTTTCTAATCGCTATGATGTTTTTATTATAATCCAGAAACTGTGATCTGACTTTTTCTTTTTTCAAAAACACAGGCTAAAGAAAAACCAAAACATATTCTAAAAAAAAGCAAAAGAACCTGTAACTATTCCAATATTTGTATTAACTGGAGCAGCAGCCGCCAAGTAAATTAAATAACGCACTTTTCTTTGTGTATATGACGCACCTTATTCCGGTTCGCGACTTTTCATCCCGCGACAAAATATTCCCGGCAAAATATCCTCCGACAAAATATCCTACGGACAAAACATCTTCCAACAAAATATCTACTAAAATCTAACCTAACCTAACAAAAAAAAAAAATTTCCAACTTTGATATTTTTTAACAATAATTTATTGTGATTATATGATATCTGTTTTATTTTTGTCCTATTTTATATAAAGGTAAGGTTAGGTTAGGTTGGGTTAGGTTAGGTAAGATTAAGTTTTAGTAGATATTTTGGTGGGGGATGTTTTGTCCGTAGGATATTTTGTCGAAGGATATTTTCTCGCGGATATCTTGTCGCGGGATGAAAACGCGCATTACCCCTTATTCCACCCTAAATCATATTCCTCTACCTAATTAGCTTGCAAGAGTCCAGCTTTGGACAAAGGTCTCCCTTAATAATTGTCTCCATTTGCCGGTTGTTATCGGCTCTTATTCATCTGAAAAAAGTACTTCAAATCGTAAGTAGATCTCATCTGCGGGTGACCTCTGCTTCTCTTTCCCAACCAAGGACATCAATGATAATATTGTCCTTTCAATGCCTATCCCACAACCATGTAATAAGACATGTCGCGTACCCAGCAGAGCATAGATACTAATGATAATGACGGTGCCCATTCTTAATCACTCTCGGTGACAAGTTTTGATTTGTCTAAAACGCTAGGCGGCTGCCGAACTGTTTTAAACTAACTTTTAAAATAGAAAATGCAATTTTCATTAATTGCAGTATAGTAAATTGACTTTAGTTAAAACGTTGAAAGACTGCCGGAACAATTTTAATGCATATTTCAGAACTGGTTTAGGTGGACGAGGGGTATTCTCAAAGAAATGATTCAATTGGACTTTCACGTAAAAATACAATAAAGAACCTACATGTACTGAACAAAGTACCTACTTACATACATATTAACAGTATTTATTATAACATTATAACAGTGGCGGACCAAACCCGTCAGAGGCCCGGGGCGGCAAAGCTGAATGAGCCCCCCCCCATTTTACGATATTTTTATTCAGTACACACGGGCCTTTGGTCCTGGAGGGTCTCAAAGCGCCTCCACGTTCCCTTGATCAAATCCTAAATAAGGTTTTAAGGCACCAGGACACTGTAAAAAATATAATTGTATTTTTTTATTTCATTTTCTGAAAGATTCATTTATTAATAATGCTTTCACCAAATATTTTAAGGAAATTCGTAAAATTGACGGGAATGTAGCATTATATATGAAACCATTTTAAACTAACCACTAATTTTAAACATTTTTCCTGTGTGGAGTTAATGTAAAAAAAAAAAAATGTTTGTGTGTTGATTTATCCTTCGGCTACATAGAGATATATAACTTTGAACGTATTTTTCTCGAAACATCTTTAAACTTACATTTTTATTACAAAAGCAATTGATTTGCTGATTGCGTCACGTACGGTTTTGAATGTTATTACAGTTATATTGTCATATCCACGGATTGCTAATCCTCGTAAACGTATTGCAGCATTTTCAACTTCTGTATCTGAAGCAAAAATGTGAAAATCTTCTTCAATAATTGTCTTTTGATCTGGTTGGTTAGTTTGTTTATCTGGGATAATATCACGTGCAAGATTGATACCGATATTTGCAAAATAAGATCTTTTCCGAGATATTATACCACTCACGATTTAAGTTATCTACAAACAGTAAAACCAAAAAAACTGTAAAAGTTACACTAACCCTGATCATAATACGAACCACATATGTCGGGTGCAGCTAGCATTCGCTCTCCCCCGCTGAGCCCGCATAACTGGAGGCTAGAATACTACCAAAATGGACGAGGACGAATTCCCGCGCAAGTTGTGAACGAAAAACAATTTTGGGGACGTACCACATTCATTCGTCGGTGGTTAAGGGTTAAATTGCCCACTGGTGGGCGATATTATCTGGGTTGGGAATTATTGACTAAAATCATAAAGTATTGGCGTTGTAACGTTTTATTATTTTTTTACCAAAATATTATTTCTTTTAACTCTTGAGTTAATTGATAATAAAATATTTGGGTGTTACGAATTTAAATCTTTAAACTTTAGACTTTACCAAAATATTGTGCAGTTGTCACAAGAAACGTGCAAAATAAATAAATAAAATTATCGAAAAACTCACCAAAGCTTGAAATAACACGTTTTCTTAAAAAAATCGTTGAATAAAACCCGGGTATGTGGGTGATAAAACTAGTTAATAGATAAGGTGCTATTTTTGTGACAAATTGCTTTAGTGACTTCTCAATTCTCGTAAGAAACTAATGTTTGAAAAAGTCTTGAACGTGCTCACGAGGCCGGCATTTTTTTATTCCTAATTGGATGTCCCATCTGAAAAATGTTCTATTCCCAAATCTTAATGGATCTCGTTAATTTCGGCTGACATTATTCATTAGAAGGTATTTTCACAAACTGATATAAATTCTCACCAAACGCCCATTGTTTTTAACGAAGATTTTTATATTTTTTAATTTACCTGTCAATCAGAACCATTTCGCGATAAAGTTAGGAAAACTTTAATTTTTTGGTCCAGTAACCTTCGCCACTAGATAAAGGCCAGATTTAAGTTTACGAAAGTTTATGTGTGTTTAACTTGGGGATAAACTTAATTTTAGAGTTTGTGAAAATTTTAGCGATTAAAGACGATTTCTTGTGGTACATAAAATCCGGCTAGAAGGACCAAAAATGGTGTCGCGAAACTGCGACTCCACTATAAAATTGGCGGTTATGCTTCAGAGCAAAGCCCTGACGCAACCCTCAAAGGACCAGTCCCGATAACTACGTGGTCGCTATGTTATATGGGACGATTAGATAGCATGCACTCGCAAAACCTGATGGATAGTCAGTCGATGTTCAGATCTGGGCTTTTGGACAATTAGATAAGCCCAGAACGGAAAAGGAAAATAGGACTCACCAGTTGCAAATCATTTTAAAGAGCGCATGTTCGAATGAGAAAAAAATTTTATGGTGCCAAACTTATCGCTTCCAAAAGTCGGGGAGAGAAAAATCTAAAATTAAAATCGTAAAATAAGACACACATCTTGACAAAATTAACAACGTTCTTCCAACCAAGATTCTTAATAGGCCGTGACTTACCATTCACTTTCGCCACGATCACTTCGGCACTGTTACGCAATAAACTTTTGTTATAAAAATAAACTTAAATTATTTATTTTAAAAAAAATGATTAAAGTTCGCCGGGGAGGCAATTGTCGGCGGATCTAGTGTCATGGAATCATGTGGTGAGTTATAGATATAAAGTGAATTTCAAACAATATGTCAAATGTCCCATTATATTAGCATTCCATCGATTGCGGCATATTGCGGTGAGCACTCCAGACCTACATCAAAGGTATGGTTTTGTCAATGGTACTGTGTTATGTATAAGCAATTTATGTCCTTGATACCAATTGAATCAGCACGATATTATCGTCAACGAACGCTAGAACTCTAATCGGGAAACACGCCAAACACGTGCCCTACATATGTAAACGGTTGACATTTGTCACATGAGAACGGCTTGCTTCTTCGACTCGTTCTTGTGTTCAACAGCTCGGCTCTGGAACGATTTGCCGGCCTTTTTGTTTCCTCCTTCCTAAAACATGGGTCTCTTCAAGACCAATGTTCATTCCTTCCTCAAAAAAGACCCTCCACACAGCATCTCAGATGACATAGGCCCTGTGGGAAATTGTTTTCCTCGGGACCTCATGTATAGAGTTAATGTTAAAAAAATTTAAAAAATATGTTAGAATAAGCCTAAGCCTGGAAGAGTGGTAGAAAATTAGTGAACAGAGAGCTTCATAAATTTAAGACAATCAATTTTATCATTGTCATAATTTTATCATGCCTTATGTACAGATGTTGTACACCGTCATCTTAAAAGAATAAAAACTTAACCCCAAACATAAAAATTAAATTTAAAAAATTAAATTTTAAATTAAATCGGGTTAACCGTATTCTACGACTAAATCAAAATGTCACACAAAGTGGCCAGAATAATTTTAATCTTTTTAAAATATAACAACATCCCCCTACGTGTACGTAGAAGTTCGATGTAGCAATATTCAGTTGAAAGGCCTAACACTCTCCCTACAACCGATATAGTTGCAAAAAGTGATTGGATCCTTATTAGGTGACTGTGACGTCTACGGATTTACGATGGGAAAGGAAGAAAAACGCATTAACTTCCCTCAAAAATAATTATATTTATTATGACGCTCTTTCAAAGTTTGACAAAACTTCTTAATTATATTTACGAGTATAACACAATAGTCAGATTTCCCATTCATCCCAATACGGATTGTTCGTTTTCAATATTGTGTCTTCAAGCTTTATTTTCCTACGTTTCGTTTTACAAAGAAGGCTACAAGCTTACGGCAAGATTCTCTATAACAGCTATTGTGCGATCGTGAGATTACCATGATAAAGACACAATTGTGTGGCGGGATGGGAGAACCAGTTTGATTTACTAAAACCCCCCCCTTATTTTACCATTTAATTCTTTCCACCCTCAGCCCAAAGCTTTGTAGCACAAGTAAGTGAAAGATAGTCTGTAAATCTAAACTGAAACAATAGTTCAAAGGAAAGACAGTGTTTTAGATGCGAAGGCTCCCTCGACAATGGATAGCTTCCAATATTGTCTGAGGGAAGTTTGCCCTTCCGAGTATTGAATATTGTGAAATTTTGCGAATGAGTATTTGAGGTGTTTCGATACTCAATTAATTTTCGAATAAAAGGAGTCTTTTTAATTATATTTTGTCGGATTTTTATTTTAATTTTAATTTTAGTTTATTTCAATCCTATTTAACTTTATTAAATAATTTAGGTTAATACTCAATCGTATATGTCACTGTTTATGGGCAGTGATTTATAGCAAAGTGATTATAAGTAGGGGAAATTCAGAGGATACACATTCGTGCCTCATCAATGGGATGTTTCAAGGAATCCTAAATTCAATTCGCACTCAACACTCAATACACAAAAGAAAACAAGATGAACCGAAGGCCTACCACAAGCTAACAAAACAATATTTCTAAAATTACGTACGTACCAATCAAAACATTATATTAACTTACCAAACGATATACGATCAAGCGCAATTTAAATGGCCCAAAAAATACTCAACTTAGGAGGGCCAAAATGATTTAAGGTTTTCAAAAAAAAATCCTGATCTTCACGAGTAGCCGTTTGGATCACAGTGGTTTTTTTCGCATTCTCCTCATACCGGCAGCGCGGATCCCAAGATTTGATGGTCGTAAGTCGTAACACATCCTGTTTCTTAGCCATCTTTTGCCGAATTCAGCTTAGAAAAAATAAATATGGCTGGTTTAGAGGACCGATCATTAAGTCATGTTAAGCATCGTTATGTCTTAGGTCTTGATTGGTGGTACGGTGTTCAGAGGAGCATTTTTAACAATATCGGAAAATGGCAGGCTTGCTTCTGTGGCATCAGCTAATCTATGCATTGCGGGTCCAAGGTCGGACTACAACTGCAAAAAAGATTGTTGCCTCTGCTGGTTTTCATTAATTTGAATACTTCTCTTCCCCTCTCCATCTCTCTAATGCTGTCGAGGTATTTCTAAATGTGCTATGTATTTCTTATTTTCGAAGTTGTCGTAAAAAGAAACATTTTGTAGAAACTAGATGAAATTAGCTTTGGGATATTTGTGTTTGAAATAAACATTTACATTTCTAAATAATAAAATTTCATTACATGAAGATGTTAAAAAAAACGAATGTGCTTTAGACCACACGACTGAAGTAAAACTTCACTAACTTATAAAAGAACATATGACATTGACATGACTACAATTAATATATATAATTACAAACAAAATTGACATTGACATTGACATTGACATTGACCTTGACATTAACATTGGGGTGACATATGACATTGGGGTGACCTAAGAACTTCGGGTGACCAAGGCCCTTGGGGTGACTTTCGACCTTTGGGTGACCTACGACCTTGGGGTGACCTACGATGTTGGGTTAATATTTACGCCTTACCTTAGTTATGCAGTATGTACGCCTCGCCCGATCACCGTTCGCATCACACTTTTCGTAAAGCATTCACCAACTTACGAACGAAACGAAACTTGAACGAAAATAAATTTTATCTTTGAAAAAAACGCATTAAAAAAAACTCGGCTGGGCCAGACTCCCCCCTTAAGGGCGCGTTTGTGGCTAGTAATGTCCTTCCGAGGCATGAGGGATTAAAACACAATTAAAATTTATTAAAAAAATCTAAATATTCTGGGTGTGGTAACTCGGTGATAAAGCTATGATTTATGCAGGCTTGTATCTGTGTTCGTTGTCCGCTAATAAATAATTCAACACCCCGTTTGAAACGGTGGTGAATTGTAGGCATGCTGACTTTACAAGCTCAGCGGTGGTGGTGAGATGACTTACCAGATAAACATATTCATGACGAACCGACTGAACATGGTTGTCATTAAGTTGGTGTAATAGTTTGGTTAATTTTATTTATTTATTTTTATTTTGTTTATTTAGGAAGCATACAGTTGTGTATGAAGTAATTGTACATTAGCGAATATAATTTAAACCAGTTAAGTTCCATTTATAATATTTAGTTGTGATTGATGATTGTATGATTATGAATCAAGTGATTATGAAATAATTATAGTAAGTATATGGTGTAAGCAAGTTGTAAAAAAATATCAAAAAGGTGACAATGGTCAATACAGAAATAATAGTTTCAAGAAGTTGTTTAAAATAGTAGTAGGTACATAGTGTTAAGTAAAAAAATATTGAAAAGAAAATAATGAACAAGAAATAATAGTTTTCATTTAAGTACATAGTACGGTTAGTTTAATTTTAATAGATTTAAGGGTAGAATGGAAAATGTTAATATGTCTTAGGGCATTATAAGTTTTGCAGATATGCCAGAGCAAGGAGTTTTGTCCGTATTTCGATTTAAAATGTTGTATATGAATTTTTTTATTTTTTTTTTATTAATCATTAACGCCCTTATGGGCTTTTACATACATTTACATTTTTTTTAAATATTTTAGTGCATACAGGTGTGATCAGATGACAAAGAAAACATAATAGGTTTTAGACATGGTACACAGAAGTAAAGATGGTAGGTAAAGAGTATAGCATTATACAAAAAAGAGACAGAAAAAAAAATCAGTTTTAGAGATGCAGATAGCATAATAAGTATATAACAAATAATAATAATGTGTGGGTACTTAATATATGTATAATTTTTACGTGTTGAATACATGACGAAGTTGATTTATTAAACAAAAAAACACACTACCGACTTGCACCGCACTAGAATTATTATACAAAGCGATTCCATTTTGACCAATTACATTTACGACAGAATTTCTGCTTAAAGAATACAATTTCAGAAGACAAAAAACTTTATATTTATAACGCTACCACAGAATACTTAAGGTATAAACAAATAATGTCAGATTGTTGAGTATACAATCACGGAAATAAGGTATTCGATCTGGTATTGCGTTCAGGGCAACGAAATTCAATATTTTCTAACAAGGCTGGGGAGACAATGAGGCAGTTCACAATTTTGTACAGAAACATCAGAAATTTAAAAATTTATAAAATACATCAGAAATTTTCCTTCGTTTGTAAAGAGCGATAAGGTTCCACTGATGATTTTCAAAAATGTTGTTTGAATGTTTTCAATTCAGTTTATATAAGTTTGGTATTGAGAATTCCAAATGACACATACAAATTCGAGATAAGATCCTTACATTAGCCATATATAGTAAAATGTTTATTGAATGGTTTTGACACGCGACGAATGAAGCCCAGTTGTTTGTAGATTTTTTCAAACATTTTATTATCATTTTATCAGCTGCACTCGTAATACACCAAAGTGGTACATACTCTTAAACGATTATTCTTATGTACCGCCTTATTATTCATTACAAAATGGCAAATGATATGTTTACTGTTAAGTGATCAAATCTGAAAAGTCGGGCATTTCCCATCTTCTCACCACTCCATTCAACTTAATAATGAACCCTATTTTTTATTTGAATTTCTCGCAAGAGTCACAGCCGCTCCCGACTGGAGCCGGAGAAACTGTGATATCCCCAATTAGGGTAAGTTGTGAGGTTGGAGGTGGTGAGATGGGGAAGGAGTTGGGGAAGAGGAAGGTGGGGAAGTGTCTGGCTATTCAGATCTGGTCACCAATCACGGCTAAAGCCATTCCAAGCAACGTTTAAATTCTGAATGGTGGTCTTATACCAGGGCAATATTGAGAGCATCTTCAACTCTGGAACGTGCCGCTAATATACTTCTCCTTCTTCGATGGCGCTACAGCCCATATCAAGCTTTGATTTCCTGCAACAGACGCCTTCAACTCCTCCTATCCTCAGCGGCTAACTTCCAGTTTGGTACCTGGAGAAGCTGTGCTGCATCCCCTCTTACCTCGTCTTCCCACCTCAGTCTGGGTCTTCCCACTTTTCTCTTTCCACCTGGGTGTCCAGTCAAAATTCTTTTTAGGACGCGTGTATATATATATATACATTATCTCTACATGCTGCTAATATACTACTCGTATATATTTTTTCCATAAATACAAATATAAAGCACCAAGGGGACGCATAAATTTTTTGGAAGTGGATATTTTAAGCCTCCACGATTGTCGACCAATATTCATATTTTTTTAAAATACATTTATATTCATTTCTCTTTTGTTTGTTTGAATGAAGCGGAACTCATTGTTGATGTCAATGCATTGTACCTACTTTTAGTGGAAATCACACACATGTGGACATACGCACATTTTTCAGAAATTTTATGAAATGAAAACACTTAATGTACGATATAAATTTCCGTCTTAACAACTCGTGATGTGGCGCGGTTGGTAGAGCGGTTGATTCTGATCACAGGGTAGGAAGTTTCAAATTTCAACCAAACCAAACAAATATAAAAAATTTTAAAGTCATTTGAAAATAGTTGTATCGTAGCAAAAAATCTTTTTTGACGGGTTATTTTTTTTTAAGTAAAACTTTTTTACGCATGCTTGACTTGGGGAGCAAGCTGGTGAATGCGTTACGAAAAGTGTGATGCGAACGGTGATCGGGCGAGTTTATGCACGCTTGAAGTTGAGGAGATATAAGATAGTGAAGATATGGTTAGATAAGAAAGGGATACGTTTCGTATATTACTGTAAGGGCAAGAGAGAGAGGTGCGAGCCTTAACCATGCCTTAGGTCATAGGTCACCCAAGGTCATAGTTCAACCCAAGATCATAGGTAACCCCAAGGTCGTAGGTCACCCAAAGATCGTAGGTCACCTCAAGGTCGTAGGTCACCCCAAAGTCGTAGGTCACCCCAGGGTCATAGGTCACCCTATGGTCGTATGTCACCCCAATGTCATATGTTATTTTATAAGGTAGTTAAGTTTTCCTTCTAGTCGTGTGGTCTAAAGCACACTCATTTTATTTTTTGTTTAAAGGAAAGACAAACATTACCGGCTTACGAATAACTTGGCAATATTTAAAAATTTCCAACCATCACCACGCAAGCGGAAAATTTTGCTTATGTGGTGATAGAGGACTTAGCTACCCGAGGAATTGAACTCACGACGCCTGGATGGGACCTAAATACGATGCCAACTCAGCCACCGACCGTGTTTATCTTATCTTACTAATATTATAAATGCGAAAGTTTGTATGGATGGTTGGTTGGATGGTCTTTACTCTTTCACGCAATAAATATTGAATGGAATTTATAAATTCTTTCATTAATCGAAAGCTACTTTATTTGCGAGTAACAGGGGCTATATATATTGGTAAGCTCTGGCGTTATGAATAAGCTGTGGCGTTATGAAATTATCTATTATACGTTTATTGGCAAAACGTGTTACTAAGTAAATGTTTGGCGTGGGCTGTCAATATTATTTCTTTGATAGCGAAAATTCAAATATTAGCATTCTAATATGAATATTTAGGTAGATACAAATATAAAATAGGTACTTATCTACATTTTGACCTAAGCCAACAGCCATTCTAATATTATGAATGCGAAACGGAGCGTATTTGATTTTTGATTGATTGGGGAGGGGGAGTGGTAGTGCGGGAGATGGGGGGGGGGGGGGTGGGAGTGGGGGGGGGGACAAATATGCGAGCGAACCGGGGGTAAAATCTAGTATTTATAATATATTAGACGTTCATAACTCATAACATTAATGAATTTTCTGGATAAAAAAAAAGTTTTAAAAAGAGAAGGTATACGCTTTATCAAAAACAATATTCAAATGCTACATTTCGATTTAAATACATTTTTAAAAGTTTGTTGGAATTATTCGAGAGTAAATTCAATATTGATTTTAGATTTTCACTTCCAAAAGTATTTTAGGGGTGTTATGTCGTATTGTTTTGGACGTTTCGGACAGCGTTACAGTGTCCATCATCACGGCAGATGTGCAAAAGTAGCCAGACGGGCTAAAGAAGGAGGTAGCGCAACACGGCACAACACCAAAAAAAAAATTCAATCTTGTTTTCATAGCAAAGCCTAACGTCAATATTGATGTAACGATTTCTTCACATCAGCATGTAGTGTAGGAATCAAAGCCGCAGAGTAACATAATTTAGCACGCCCAGGAAAATTGTGTTCTTGGAGAGAAAAAATAACCTGTGACCACTTTATGAACACAAAACAGACGCAATATATAGCCAATTGACTGCGGCCCGTACCACAAACTGAAAAAAATGCTTATTATTTTTATTTTTTGAATCTATTATTTCAAATAATATACCTATGTCAAATATATATATAGTTTCATTTTGAATGCTTTTTTTATTTTTATTTTGTTTTGAAAAAACCCTGTTTCTAGATAACATTACTTGAGTGCAGTATTAAAGTATTAACTAGTATACCATCATAGACTAAATTTGTCCCAGCTCACACAGGTCTCATACAAATCATTGTATCTCTCTTACTGTCATGGTGAGAAATGTGATCTAAACTTCTAAACTGTGTTAGAAAGAGAAAACTCCACGCTGTATATTCAAATCCATAATTTAACCATAGAAATGTTTAAATGTGCCTCTGCATGAAACGAAAGTTTTCGATAGCAAGTAAAGAAAAATGTATAAAATTTAGACAATGTTTTATTCATTATTTTTTTATGAAACGACTTAAACGTAGTGGTAACGTTTATTTGCCTAATAAAATATGTATGTTTTTTTTTTCTATCAGTAATTTTAGATAGAAAAAATTTAACGTGAACCATTTTAAAAATTTATTATGTTTTGTAATTATTTCACCAAATATAAAAAACACAAAATCACAAATATGCAATGCTGATAATTGAAGAGCTACAACCTTCTATGTTATTTAACATGATCGAATATTAACTCCAGCCTACGATATTATTGACTTTTTTCATATACATACCTGCTGTTGTGAAAAATTTTTCTCGAAGGACTCGTGGAAGGCTGATTTATTGACTTGTAAAGGTATATTCCATATAATTTTAAACTTTGCCCATTCAAATAAAATGAATATACAAATGCTTCTTTCCTTTCTCCGTAATTTTAAATGATGGCCTAGAAAAAAAGCCGGAAACATTTGAACAACGAAAAAAAAATAAAAATACAGCGTAAAATCTAAATAACTGCTCAAGGTCACGAGGAATTATCAAAAATTACCAAGAAGAATTCATGTATCAACTTTCCAAGATACAGGTTCACTTGTATTCATCTCACAGCTACGGGATAGTAGACCACTATTTAAATTTAATAGCGAAAATCGTAAAACGCTTATAATTCATCTTCAACTAAATTTTACTGGACAGCTACCTAGTTTTATAATCCAACAACTGTAATCGGGATAATTGTATTTTCGTGTAAATTTAATTAAAAATACTTATAGTTTAGTCTCAACGGCTTCTTTGTGGCGGCTATTTCGTCTTGGTGTTTTAGTCACATATTCTTTGTCCATGCTATACTAAACACCCATGTTCCAAATCCGCAGTAAAGACCAAACTAAAGCAATGTGTTAACATGAGCCAGGAATAAATTGGTCTTGTGGGAGAGTTAATTCAATTTTGCCCACCGGCTTTGGTGTAAATTAGTTGGTTTAGAACTATATTGTGTCGAAAAAAATAATCAACCTCAGGCAGCAAAATACAAACTCTGAGACTTTCACTCTTTTTTATAGATTCTAAGCGAATTTGATTTTCAGAATATGTGAAAAAACAAAATAATTCTATAATACAAACTTTAACCTTTATTTTTTTATGAAGACTGAGTTGGATCCAATTAACCTCTTTTCACGTGGGTGTATGTTGCTAGGTGCAGAACCTCTGTTTTTTTATTATTGCGGTAAGGCCGGCAGGGCAACTATTGTAGCTTGACCGGAGAGAAAAAAGGTTATTTGTCTGGTCGTGAGGGAAGGGAAGGGGCGTCACATGAAAGGCTATATCATGTATATTTGTGTTTCCAAATAACACGTAAGAACAAATAAATTCTTCGTGAGTTAGGTGAGATAAAATAATTAATTAGGTACTTTTTATAATACCATTATACGATATTAATTAAAAGTGTGAAAGAACGAACAGGTAAGGTTAAACATAACTCGGGATACAGACATTCGGGGGTGATCACGTTTTATTTTTTTTTAAATGTGCGTTATTGAAATCAATTGAAATTTGACACATTTAGACCATTTTCCAGAAAGGTCGTGAAATATTACTATTCAGGGTAGAAATAATGTTTCTTACAATGGCTGTAGTTTTGACATGATTTTAGATTTTGAGGCTGTAGCTTTGTTTAATTTTTTTTACATTAGCGCCACACAGGAGGTCCTGAGGAAAATAATTCCCCACAGGGCCTATGGTATCTTTGGAGATGTTGTGTGGAGGTTCTTTTTAGGAAAGGGTGGAGAGTAGGTTCTGGGATGGAAAATGGAATTAGGGGTGGATAGTAATCTGGGGGTCAGTGTGTCTAGGGGTGACGGAAATATGAATAAATCTCTCCTAAAGCGGTGCAAGACGATGCTTGAAGTCAAAGGGACTCCATCAACCATTCTCTCCCGATCCGGCCTGCCACGCAGCTTGTGGGAAGACGCGTACGCCGCCAAGACCTTGACAATCCTCACCTCATGAACCCGGGCACCCCTGCTAGGTCACCAAACGCAGCGAACCACTTGGAGTGAACTATGGCAGAGGTGTTGAATATCCAATAAATGCGGCGGTACCCTTACCCGCCTCCCAAATTAGTGCTCGGGAGAATTTATTTAATGGAAAATGATCAGTTTTCACAGACGGAGCATTTTGAATGCGTTTTTTTCTTCTCTTTTCAGCCTACTGGGGATCAGTTTAAAATAAGAAAATCTGGAGAACTTTTCCTGAAATACTCGCATGTGTCAATATGGGTGGGTCATAAATTTGGGTGGAATTGAAAAATTGTTAAAAAAAATAATTACTTATTATTAACACTACCGAAACGAATATTTAAATAGATTAAAAAATGCAAATGCGAAATTTAACATAATTAATAAAATAATAATAAACTCGCTGGCAGTATAGCAGCTATTTTTTTTTTCGAATATTGGACTTCATCTGTGCATTTGTGGTTGGATTATATTGCAGTAAGCTCAACTCTTAATATAACCCCAGAAAAAATGGTCAGAGTCAGTTTCGATCGTATATTCATGCATGACAGTATCACACATTTGACATAATGGCAAGTCGCTTCCTTTTGAAAACTATCGCCTGATGTTAAGAGCTTCAAATCTTGCAGTTGTGTTATGGTAAGAAAAATTGTCGTAACATTGTTATGTACCAGACAGAATTTACGGTTGCTGATTGGCCTCGATGATTCTGTTTAAACCGGGATTGCGTTGTATCTATGTCTTAACATCGCGTATTGCTTTCTCTGTTCTTGTTGACCTTGGGCGTCATGCAAGCTTCTGGGTGAGGGTAGAACCATTTGAACTTAGAGTGAAATAACTATATCTATATAAAGTATGTTTACATTAGGTTTTTCGATACTGTCTCATTAGGATATACCTGGGTCGAAACAGGCGTAAAATGGTGGTAAAGTTATACTATTCGCACGCTGTGCACCCGTGAAATACTCATTTCTAAGAACCGAGCTATTAATCCCCACCACTTGCGCACTTCGTCATCGTAAGTCTATATGGCACATCCGGTACTTCACATCGGAAAGTAAGGATGTAACAATTTGATTGCTTTACCGCAATAAAGTGCTAAAATAATTAGTAAAATTGTTACATCATTAAGCTACTTCATGTAGTGTCCTTCTCTTTTCACTAAATTGTTACTTCATCATGTCTTTGTAATATTATGATGTAATTTAACTACCACTATTTTTTTATTTTTTTTATTAGGCAAATATATTATTAACGCCATTATCAACTTTTTTTATTTTTTTATTATTGTATAAAAAATTGCATACAATTGGAATTTCTTACCCGCTAAGCTACTGCAAGTAGCTTGTCAGCATGTCAGCATCTAATGTACAATACTGCCACCAAGTTTGGAACCACAGTAGCCTCCTTGAGAATCTCAATCTCTTTTACTTATGACGACATAACATCTCTCAGCCCAGAGTTCACAAAACATTAGATACCTTTATTGATTATTAATATTTTTGGTATTACTGGTACTTATTATGTAAACTTTATGTGCGAGGATTGAAATGAAAAATTATTACTTGACTTGTTGACCGACTTAAGCCTCCTCGCAAACACTTCCAACCGACCTACACAGATAAGCAGTTAAAATACATTGTGTAGCCGTAAGCCGACGGATATGGAATGGAACGAGCACCTTGTCAAGCCGTGTTCTTGCTAAGTTTGGATAATTAGCTAAAATTGAGACGGTTACTCCAAAATGAACCATTCAACCCCTTGAAAGTGTTCGTTGTGGTATAACTTTATGAGAGAAGACATTTATAGGCTGAAAGTATGTTGCCATAATGCCGACCGAATGCTACATCGGTTATCATCCTGAAGTAGAGCAAGAAGGAAATTAACCCACTCCGGTTATGGATACCAACCAAAAATCGATGTTCAGGAACGCGTCAAGGAGATTCGGTCGAGACAAAAGATCCAAAGGGTCAATTTCGAAAACAAATTATATAATTGATGTAGGTATATCGTGCTCTCCTTGTAGAAATGTGAACCCTGTAGCATTCCAGATTTAAATATATATGTTACAAATGTATACATCCAGAAAGACTGCAAGGCTGAATAAATCGTATTAAACAGTATTCAGAAGGGGTGCTTAAATATTTTCGACACTTCAAAAACGTGCAAGTTGAATAAAGAATTCTAAGACGTCACAGAAGAAAATTCTGTGATTAACTAAATGAATTTACTTCGAGTCAAGCCAAATCGACATAACTGAAGAATTCATTCATATTTCATCCTCTCAAATTACGCGAAGGTTAGTTGAACAACTCGATTTTAAACGAGTCAATAAACTCAGCGTGCTTTTTTGACATTGCAAAAAATATTGGCGTCACATTTTGCATTTTACTAATAAAGATAAAAAAGTGTTAAAATATTTCAATATCCAAAAGTATTTTTCGCAGCACTTTTTGAATGTGGCGTTATCACGGTTTTTTACAATCCAATAAAAAATAATGCAATATGAGAGATATTATTTCGCTAAAGTAATAAAAATTCGCGCCTACCAAATTTTACTGACCATTCTATTAATCTGCGGCATTGGCCCAAAATAATAAAATGTAATATATGAAAGGGGCTTACCGTATTTTAATATCCCTTTATCCTCGTTAAAATGACTTTTTGCTAGTCACTCCCGCACAGTAACCGGCTAGCAAATCAAGTAGGATTACTAAAGTTAGGAGTTTAGTGTAAAGGTTTTTAAGGGTTCAGTCGGAATATTTCTGAATATTTAGGGGTCACGACGACCAAGAAGTTATTAATCTTCTGACCTCAAAGCTTACGTGAAAGAAAAGAAAAATTGTTTGATGTTAAGGGTTTATTCAAGTTTAAAAACGTATATCATTGAAGAAGAAGAAAATAATAATAATCTAAACGAAAATATGAAAGAGAACAAGAAACAGAAAAACAGAAAAAGATAATTGTTGCAACTGGGACTCGAACGCAGAACCTCTCGTCTAACCGGGACGTGCGCGTTTTACCAATTCCTCCATTGCCACCTACTGTCAAACCGTCATATTAGTCAATCTCGTATTTAAAATTTTGGAATTAATACCTACTAGATGCACACAGGAGGCTCTGAGAAGAACAAATAATCACATGGCCTGTGCCATCTTTGGGGTGCTGTGTGGAGAGAATTTTTAGGGAAATTAAGAATTATTAGGAATTATAAGGGTAATGAACTGACTGATGTCGCTGACATATTTAATTTAAACTTCGATTCATTTAAAGCCAAATTAGTCCACCACTTTTTAGATGGAAATAATGAATGAGTAAATTTTATTTTATTTCGTTTTTCTTTTGTTTATTGTTTTTTTACTGTTCTTATTCCAATAGCATATGAGTAATTAAGTAAAAATTAATGTGTTTTGTTTTTTTTTATGTTTTTGTTGTTCGTAGGTATATGAATTGTTGTACCTACGAGCTCTAAAGTCATGCATGTGGAATTAGCTTTAGATGTATGTACTCCTATTTTTTTTAGAGTTTATGCTTTATTTGTATATTTTGTATTCTTTTTTTACTTTTTTGTTACTTGAAACGAATATACGAAATGGCCCAAATTTATCTCACCAAAACTGCTCACGTAATTAATATAGGTATTATCTTCAACTATTTTTTTCCATATTATTAGGCAACTACCCTTTTTTTATTGGACACAATCATTCTTATAATTGGTTTGTAACCTATATAGCGTCACGGATAAATATATCCGATTTTTTTTTATGGAACTATTCAATTTTTTATAAGAACAACTCTCTTTTTATAACTTTTGAAGGTACTTATATAACTTATACGAAAAATGAATGACACAAGAGTGGGTAAAAGGTAGAATACAAATAGGTACATATTTTTTTTAATGGCGCTTGTACTGATGGGACACTGGTCTAGTAGGTACAATATTACCTATCTTATACAAACGTGAAAATTTAGTTTTAAATTTTATTAGAAATAAAATTAATTTTTATTCCAACAAAATGCTCTTTTTAGTAACAATGTTTCCTGGCACCCAATTTGCATAAAATTAAATCCATTTTTGTTGTTTAAGGTAATTTACCCTAAAAAGAGTGCTATGTGAAATTAAACCCTAATTAGTAACAGAAGTAGCGGGCAAACTTTCGACTTTTTTCGTTGTTTGTTTTTGGGGTGTTATGCCGTGTTGCGCTACCTCCTTCTTTATCCGACGTTTCGGACAGCGTTGCAGTGTCCATCATCAGAGCAGAACCGGTAGATCTGTCGGATCTACCGGATCTGCCCTGATGATGGACACTGCAACGCTGTCCGAAACGTCGGTTAAAGAAGGAGGTAGCGCAACAAGGCATAACACCCCAAAAACAAATAACGATCCTTTTGGCCGTGAATATCTAAAAACGTATCGACTGTTCAGAAGAATTTGGCGTTGCTTGAAATGGCTTTAGCCATTTGGTGACCAGATCTGAATAGCCAGGTACTTCCTCACCTTCTTCTTCCTCATCTCCTTTCCCTCCCAACTACCTTCAGCCTCACAACATAACCCCAATTGGGGATGCCATAGTTACACTGGCTCCAGACGGGAGCAGCTAGGACTCTTGTGAGGTATTCACGAAAAACATTTTTTTTTAGTTTTAAAAAGAAAGACAAACATTCCCGGGTTACGAATAACCCAACAATTTTTGAAAATCTTCTACTACCACCACAGAAAACCGAAAATGTTGCTTGTGTTGTGATGGAGGACTAAGCCAGTCAAGGAATCGACTATGCGACGCCCAGGTGGGACCCAAGTTTACGTCAATAGATATCACCTTCCAAAGTCAAGGTTCTTATAGCGACATTCAAATTTATGCGAAGCTGCGTTATGTTATAAATTGTCACAATATTTTTCTGTACAGTAACAAAAACGATGACGGGCAATTTCCTAAAATTGTGCAAATGCTTCTAGCCAATGAACCTGACTGAATTAAGTATAATAACACGATTTCATCACCAAAATTATACATTTGGAACGTCGAAACGAATCGTTATGAATGTTCATAGCTACTTGAAAGTAGATGATAAATAAAGTAATTAAACAGCTCAGTCAAATGCGGCAAAACGCGGTATCTTTAATTAGTTTCCACTGTCCTGTCACAGAAGTGAGCCCAGAACTGAGTAATGACCAGTGACGGGAATTAATAGTGATCTGCCGGAGATAATCATTTGTAGGTGTGCGTGGAGAAACTAGAGAATGAACGACGTGGAACTTTCCACCAAGTGTCGTTAATAACTTAAATGATAAGTTAATGTGCTCGTATAACTTTGAACATTTATTTCTAATGTGGCAGATCTCAAATGGAATCCTGCCTCCTCGGCTACTGTTGGCGAGGAAGTTTTTTTCTCGTTAAAGTCACCCTAACTTGACCATTATTATGAAAGACGTGAAAAAGGCTTAAAAGCAGGATTTAATGACTTCGAAATCTCCTATTTTTATATAAACTTCACTAATTTTAGTACATTTATCTTCTTCTCGTTCCCTCTTCTATTGAAGTTCGGCTATCATCTTCAGGGCAATCTTCACTCTGCGGAACTGCACTTAAACCGATTGAGTAGGTACATTTTGAAACCTCCGAGTTCTAAATCTCCTAGTTCTACATTAACCTAACTATTTTTAGTACTTACATTTATCTACTTCTAGTTCCCTCTTCTGTTGAAATTCCGCTATCATCTTCAGGGCAATCTTCACTCTTCGGAACTGCACTTAAACCGATTGAGTAGGTACATTTTGAAACCCCCAAGTTCGAAGTCTTCCTAAAAGCAGACACTTTTTCCATTAATCTTTTTTTTTACATTAGCTTCACACGGGAGGCCCTGAGGAAAATAATTTCCTTTAGGGATTTTTTTTAAACAAAGACAACACTCTCGGGTTGACATTGAAGCTTTCACCCACCTATTCCCACCCCGGTATAGGCGACTTATGGTCGCCCCTTCGGAGTTCTCGCAAGAATCTAATTTTTTTAATGAACGACTCTACATTTAAAATATGTAACGATTCTAGAACTTCAATGTCCCCGCATACGTTGTTAGAGGGCGGTATGCAGGCGCGCCTACAGGAATGTACTGTGATGGTCAATTCTACAATTCTAAAGCCCATGAAGGTAATCACTGCTAAAGCAGTGAGCCCCATGGACAGTCAAACAAGGTGTTAGTAACAAAACTAGGTAATAGAGAAAATATAAGGAAAAAACAAAATGAACGACAACCGTCATGAGTGGGAAGCTCATGGCGGCGAAGGACCACACAATGATCCAGCAGGCAGCACCGTGCACTGTACATAAAAAAAGGAAGAAAAAATAAACGTATATACAATGTAGAACTGGTGTTACCGAAATCCAGCCACCGGCAGTCCCAGAGACAGTGAAGAAGACTGGTTGTCAGGCCTCCCGATAACCGGCAGCGTCGTCCGTAAGCCAGCTACCCGGTGGTGCCTAGACGAGGAGTGTGTGGAAATCAAAAAGAAGACCCTAGGGAGAGAAGCGTCGGGTCGTTGGAGGCGGGACGGACAGCTTTCGGATGACGTTTAGCCCTCTCCCCAACCTCTTCATGTCACGAGGGTTAGCGCGGTGGCCGGGTGCAGCCCCACCAGTTCCAAGAGATCGGCCATGACACGTACACGGGGACACGTTCTAGGGTCCAACCCCTTAAATGGGGATAAGGACGATACAAAACGGGCAACGGAGTTCAGTTCTCACTCGCTAAACAAAACTAAAAGAAATGACAAAATAAAAATAATAAAAAACAGTAAGGCAACCAAGAAAACCAAAATAATATGAAATAGGCATGTGCGTTTAATTACGCTATATGTATCAGGAACCAAAGAGCCTAAAGTATAAATAAAAATGTTTAAAAAAATATGTGTAAAAAAAAAAGAAGACATGAGCGTAAAATCACGCGGACATGTGTGAACATAATAGTGC
Organism: Limnephilus lunatus; assembly: GCA_917563855.2. Taxonomy (NCBI): domain Eukaryota; kingdom Metazoa; phylum Arthropoda; class Insecta; order Trichoptera; family Limnephilidae; genus Limnephilus; species Limnephilus lunatus. The sequence continues at coordinate 32,194,552 of OU830599.1, read as the reverse complement.
TAATAGAAAAATCAAGATGTAAAAAATAAAAACAGCATAAAATTACATATGCAAAAAAAAGCAAACTGTAAAAAAAACCTAAAAAATAAACATACTGTACAGTATTCAATTATAAAAGTCGAGGGTATAAACAATAAACATAAAAGTGTAAAATAAAAAACAAAGAAAAAAAAACTGTACATCCTTGGCAAATTAAGATGATAGAGTCATATGGGATAGTCCGTGGTAAAACAGGAACAAGTACACCTGGTGTCAAAGTAAACTAGTCAGCGACTCTAAGTTCAGGCCATCTCTCAACCCAGATCCTTGCAAATTTCTTCAGACACTCGAAGTTCGTCTTATTCGAAACCAGATCAGTATTCCATACTGGTCTGATAGGTACGTCCAAACCATCGAGCATTTCCTCTCTCGCATCCGTCAAGATCTCACAGTGCCACAGAATGTGCTCGGCTGACTGGTTCGTCGATCCGCATGCGCAGTTGGGATGGGGAGACAGGGCGAGGGTGTAAAGTCTCCCCCTGAATTCCCCATGCCCGGACAGAAGCTGGGTGATGTGGTGGTCCAGTTGTAAATATGCCCCTTCCATTCTGATTTTAACTGATGGGAAGAAGGAGAAGGTCCATCTTCCCATATTCGAGCTATCCCAACGGACCTGCCACTCTTGGAGCGACAGATCCCTCATTTGACGGAGCAGTCCAGGGAGAGTCCCCGGCCCGCCCGGTGTCAGAACAACACCTAGGTGAGTGGCCGGGGTTCCTCTAGTTAATTTCTGCTTAGTGAGCACTTCCCTAATTTCCAGATCGATTGGCAATATGCCAGCCAAAACGGGTAAAGCGTCCGAAGCAACGGTTCTATACGTGCCAGAGAGTGCCAGCAAGGGGGTTCGTTGGCCACGCCTGAGAGCTAAGAGAATCAGCGAGTTGTCCAGGCGGTGCTCCCACACAGAGGCGGCATAAGAGACTTGCGCCACGTACACACACCTATATAGCGTTCGCAAAGCCGGATTTCGCAATCCCCACTCAGCTGTGGAGAGTCTCCTCAGCTTCAAGAAGAGAGCCTGGGCCTTGCTGGATACTTCTTTAACGTGAGCCAGAAAAGAGGACGATCGATCTAGTGTAACGCCTAAATATTTAACAGTTTCGCAAAATCGGACAGTAGAATCCCCCATTTTGATGACAGGATTTCTTTTTCTGCTGAGAAAGCCCTTCATCAGGAGGCCCTGGGTCTTGTGGGGAGCGAAGGTCATCTTGTTTCTTTTCCCCCAATCGAGGAACATGTTCAAACCTTCACTGCCTTTGCTCTCAACTTCCTTTCTGCTGTCCCCAGCGACCAGATACGTTTTGTCATCAGCGTAGTCGACAGCGATACATCCTTCAGGCAAGGGTAACCTGGAGGAGTCGTCAAAGTTGATGTTCCACAGGTCAGGTCCAAGAATGGAGCCCTGCGGGCATCCCATGTCAGCTTCCCTCTGGATCAAAAAGTCTCCGAAGCAAATCGTGATAGTACGATTGGAAAGGTAATCGTCGATTGCTTGGAACAAAAGTTTGGAACACTGCCTGTTTTTCACCTTTGTCCGTATCATGTCCCACCACGCGTGATCGAAGGCACCAGTGATATCGAGGAAGATTGCAACTACATACCTCTTTGGACAAGCCTTCACCCAGTCAAGCACATACGACAGGGCGTGCACCGTGGATCTACCGGGGACGAAGCCGAACTGCAGGTCACTTGCCGGAGACAGGGTTTGCCGAAGTCGCTCTCGTATCAGTTTCTCCAGAATTTTGCCGAGTACTGGGAGGAGGGTAATTGGCCGGTACGCCTTGATGTCGGTCAGTGGTTTTCCGTTCCCCTTTGGTATGATCCGGAGCACGCCGCGCTTCCACTCGGAGGGGAAAACTCCTCTCCTCAGGCACGTGTCCATCACCTGGAAGAGCTCTTCCTTGGCGTGGACCCAGACTTGCTTCGCAATCACGCCATTGAGCCTATCATGCCCTGGTGCCTTCTTAGGACCCAAACCCTTAATTATCACATCAATTTCAGCTTTAGTGACTCTAGTGAAGTTAGCCTCTTGGGCGAGGTCTCTAGGTGGTAGCCGTGCTAGATTTCTAATCTGTTTATGGTGGTCACTTTCCCCAACTACTGACTCTAAAGGAACTAACTCGCCCAATAGTGTCTTGAGAGTGGAGGCCACGTCCACAGTCTCAGCGTTCCTCCCATCTGTGAACCCAATTACTGTTGACAAATACCGATCAGAACCTTTCCCGGATTTTCCAATCGCGCTGTGGATTTCCCACGGGTTGGCGTTACCCACGTCTTTAACCCAGTTATGCCAAGTAGCTCGTTTCGCTCGAAGGACGGCCCGTTTGAAGGCCGACCTGGCAGACCTGAGGCTCGCCTGAAAATCAACCGTCTCCTCCTCCGTACAGTTGCCACTCCTGGACAGCCCTAGCACCCTGCAGGCCCTCTTGAAGGCCCCCTTCAGCGAAGTCAGCTCAGGTGACCACCACGGCGTTTTAATACTCGTCTTCGGGTTTAATCTTCCTAAAGACGAGTTGGCGGCAGATACAACCGCCCTATTGAAAAAATTTCCCAAATTGTCCGGATCAGTAGCTGCTACGTGTTGAAAATCCCTTAACGTATCTCGTAGCGCTTCCCCAAAGTTATCCCAATTCGCCCTAGTGGTGTTGAAGTTCCAGGAGGATCTTGGAGCTTCTGTTTTCCTAACACCAACTGTAAAAGTAATCAATCTATGATCCGAATTTATTGCGCACTCATGGACTGTCCACTTTGAAATCCTTGTCGCAACAGATCCAGAGCAGAGAATTAGATCAATGTTGCTCTCACCATGAGTGTTCGAAAAGGTATAAAAAGAACTCTGTTCATTAATGATACTAAGACCTTGCGCGGCAATCAGGTCCTCAACGGCGTCTGACCGTTCCGTTCTACAATCACTAGTGTCGAACCATAATGGTGAGCGTGCATTAAAGTCACCTCCGATAACTATGTTACGGCCTTTAAGCGCGTTGAGCGCGCGCGTCAGACTCAGGATGTGGGGTCCTACCGGGTTCCCAAATTTAAAGTAGACTGAGATCAAGAAGATCTCAGTATCGCCAAATCTAATACATACACAGGTTTGGAACTCGTCAGAGAGACCAGCCAGAAGGAGGGGACTGATCAACGAAGTGTTGACCAAGACACCCGCCCCCGGCGAGCGGCCCACTTCAAGTACCGCACCCGGAAAATTAATGGGGGTCTTACCTTCCCAAGTGTACTGTTCCTGAATGAGCATGATGTCGATGTGGTGGTCAGACATGACCTTCAGCACCTCCAGCGTGGCCATTCGGGATCTCTGAAGGTTAATCTGGCCAAGGGAAAGGGGACTACGAGGATCCATAGTCCGTCATGCGGAAGGCTGCTTCAACCGCTGCTTTCTGGGCCGGACAGTCCCTATTACCTGTTGGGTGATCTGCCGGTTTTTTAAAGCGCGTACAGGTGGCGCAGACAGCGGGTAGTGCCTTCTTGGGGCAATCTTCAAAGCCATGACCCACTGCGGCGCAGTGTCGGCAAGATTCCTTCTCTTGAGAGCAACTTTTGGAGATGTGACCATATTGGTGACATTTGTAACACCTAGTGGCTCCAGTGTAATCGCGGGTCCGACAAGCATTCCACCCAAGGAAGCACATCCCGCTGTCTATAAGTACCTTCCTGGCAGCCGGGTGGCACGTCAGGACCATGTTCATGGTGCCGGTGTCTCTCTTTCCAAAGAGGGACACCCTCCTCATCGTACGGAGGTGGTCCTCCAAAGTCAGGGGGGTACGTCCCTCCAGGTTGTTATCGAAGATCTCGGTGAAGAGAGCTGGATCAGCAGTGGATTCTCCCTTTGGTACATTGTACAGGACAATCTTTGGTAATCGTCCTAGAGGGTTAACTATTTTCAAGCCGCTAGCTGCCAACTTGGATCCAGCCTTCAATATGTTCTCCAGATCCTTTTTTTCCTTTGGCTTGGAGAGCCATGCCCGCACCTTTTATCTTCCTGACTCTGACGACTTGGAAGTCATCAACCCTAGGGTTAATTACTTTCTCCAGGTGCTTTTGCGTTCCCTCGGAGGTTTTCCCTTCTGGAACATCCGGATACACCAAAACTGTAAGAGGTTTGGGCGGCAAAGGGCGTTCATACCCGTTAATCAGGACCTTTTTGGACGAAGGTAGGCCGGCCGCGGCTGTAGCGTATGATCTAGTAGGGGGTGCGTTAGCAGTGAGTGGACGCGTCGTGATGGCTTTATCCAGTTTGACGTTCATGAGCTCCTGCGCATGAAGTAGATCTTCAATTGTGGTGTTCTTGGTGTTGGAGGTGTTCAGATCTAGCATGAGGTGTGTTATGTCTGACATCAATTCATCAAGAATGTCATTCAGAGCACTCTTGTCCGCTTTGTTAAGCCTATTGGATCCATCCATAATTATAGTACGGATCCTGTGGCATTTAGCCATAGCCGGAATCACCTTCTGTTGGTTGACATTAGGGGAGTCAGACAGACGCTGACGCTTCTTATTAGCTAAGTTGGGAGAGATGTGCTGCACTATTGTGATGGATTCACTACTGCGACCGGGGTTGGCGGCTTCCAGCTCCATTTCCGACTCTTCTTGGTCACTCCCAGTGTCCTCGACGTGAGCAATTCTGGTTTTTTTATCTTTTTGGATGTCCTCTGACTGATACTAGGGGCACATTCACTAATCTTCTTGCTAAGATCATCCATTTTTAGTGAAAGTCTTTGTCGTTGCGCTTCTAGCGATCGGACCAGGTCCATTTGAATCGCCGGACGATTCTGAGTCCGAACCCATCTTTACTTTTTTTCCCTAGGTTTTCCCTCGAAATTCTAAAATTTCCCCAAAAATGGGGAAAAATATGGGGAAAAAATATAAAAATTGGGGTGGGGGGGGGAGTTCAAAACTGGGGGGGGGGGTTCAAAACTGGGGGGGGTAGCACAGTTACGGACAGACGTCCGAAATCGGTGTCCAAATGGGCGACAAATGGCAAAAAACTTTAGCTGCTAATAAGTCGCGCAGGAGTAACACTACAAAAATGTATAAAGTATCACTAGACGCGGAATTGTGTACCGCGTCGATTGGGATATAACCCGGGTCCGATGGAGCACGTTTTAAAAGTATTTGCGCACTAAAACGTTTTTACGACACTGAAACACCGAAATGGGCACCAAACAAAGTCTTTTTTCGAATTTTTTTTTTGGGGACGGGGACGGAACACTAAAACGCACACACTTAAGATAGTGTGACAGGGGGATGTGGCAACATCCGCCCGTGCCGACGAAAGTCACAAATTTTAACTTAAAAACTAGCAAAAAAGTACTAAAAGTTAAAAAAAACACAAAAAAAGTAACATGGGCAAATAGCCCTTGTTGCGGCGCACAGGGTAGTAAAAAAAATTATATGATAGCTTAACGTTTTCTATTTTTAAAGAATTAAAAACGCGGAGCGATATAATTACGTGTTTCCACCTTGGAGGTGAGAACTGAACAGTGTTCCCGAACCCAAAACTTAAAAATCGGGAGAATTTTCGCCTAAAAATCGGGAGAAATCGGGAGAAAACGGGAGAATTTGGAAGAAATCGGGAGATGACTTAAATTATTATAATTAAATTTCTCTCTTGTCAATAATCCGACTCCCTTTTATTATTCCGAAGGAAAACCTTGACAACAAACAAAAAAACCCATAAGCAACGCCGTTACACACGATTATTGTAGATGTTGCCCATGGAATAACGCAATTTTCCCTAACGGGGACTTATTTTACGTCTGGCAAGTCAGCACAAATTTTTGTGAAGTTTGTGCTGAGTTGTTAGACGTAAAATCACCCATCACTTTATGAGACGCCAAAAATCATTTTACCTACTGACTTTTAAAAGTGAGCGACGACCTTTGTCCTTAGGATGTGTACAATTTAATGAAACGAAACCTTTTTTATATTTTTCATTTTATTTAGGAATCAATCAACCACCTCATGGGCTTTTTCAAAACAACTGTCACCTGGCGGCAGATCCTTGATAACGGAACACTGATTAGTAATCCTTTATTAATAAATACCCACTAATACAATATCAGTAGAATCATAAAAAACAAAAATAAAGTGCATGGGCCAAAATTAAAATTGTTAATGAAATTATTGAAATTGTTACCGTTATGAAATACTTAAACGAGTTATATTTAATTAAAATTTATCCATTTTCATGTTCCGTCTGCAACTATTCATGTTCTCAAAAGGAACATTTAAAAGTCTACAAGCCGTGTCACAGTAGAGAAAAACCTTTTTCATGTTCCGACTGCAAGTATTCATGTTCACGAAATTCACAATTTAAAATCTACATGCTCACTCACTGTGGAGAAAAACCTTTTTTATGTCCCGAATGCAACTATTCATGTTCTCAAAAGGAACATTAAAAAGTCCACAAGCCGTCTCGCAATGGAGAAAAACCTTTTGCATGTTCCGATTGCAATGGTTGTGCTAGAAAGGAGCACGAACTTATAAGTTAAAGACTTGAACTTATAAGATCAAGGAACTTATAAGTTTACTAGTAGTGGAGAAAAATACCATTATCATGTTCCGACTGCAATTATTCATGTTCTCAAAATGAACATTTAAAACTCCACAAGCCGTCTCACAGTGGAAATAAACCTATTCCTTGTTCCGATTGTAACTATTCATGTTCTCTAAAGGAACATTTAAAAATCCACAAGCCGTCTCACAGTGGAGAAAAACCTTTTTTAAAGGAAGTTTGATTTTAATTCTTGCCAAAATTTTACCTTAAAAAATTGCAGTAAATGTGTTGTTAATGTACTTACAAATAAAAGAAAGCATACAGCACTTACCTTGTGTTTGTTTGGTAGTACCTATTTACGCGAGCAGATGTTTTCCGTTTTGAAAATAAATAAGAACAAACATCGCTCAAGGCATACGGATGAACAACTCCAATCGATTCTTAAAATAACTACCACGAATACGACACCCAACATCAATGAGCTTATCAAAAACAAGATAAGTCAGGCATCCGGCTCAAGATAATTTACCATTTTACCATCCCTTTTAACAATTGGGTATGGGTTTAAGTTTTTTGTTTGGCCCGCTTATACACGCTACATCTCATAAATGGCCCTTAAGAAAATCCAGTTTGACACCTCTGCGTTTCGTAACAAATTATAGTTTCCAGCTCATAATACAAAGATGATCGGTGTGTATGTGTCTTCAATAGAGATATGCTTAGATTGCAGCATTTTATAATTATTCTGGTCAATACATAGATGATCGGTTTGTATGTGTCTATAATAGGGATATGCTTAGATTGCAGTATTTTGTAATTATTCTGGTCAATACCCGAATCCGGGGAATTTTTTAGTTTTTTTTAATACCATAGACAATTATTTGCCTGATGAGCAGACCATAAACAAAGAATCGACCAGAAACGATAAATCGATGAGAACTTTGAAAAATCGGGAGATTGGATGCCCATTCCGGTAGATCGGGAGATGAAGTGAAAAATCGGGAGATCTCCCGTAAAATCGGGAGCTTCGGTAACACTGGAACTGAACTCCCGGGTTACGAATAACCCGACATTTGAAAATCTCCTACTACCACCACAGTAAGCGGAAAATGTTGTTTGTGTTGTGATGGAGGACTTAGCCAGCCGAGGAATCGATCACCGTATGCCTGGGTCGGACCCAAACGCGATACCAACTCAGCCACTGACCGGTCAACCTTCGGGATTCTGTGTGAAGGAAGTTTTAATGAAGGGAAGGAGGGAAAGCCATTGAAAAGAAAAATATATGAGGAATGGGTAGGAATCTGGAGGTCGTTTGTTCAGGAGTAACGGACGTAAAACTTCATCCCTCCCAATATGGCGTAAGGTGATGGGTCAAGAGAGTCCGGTTGGAGAGGTCAAAAGGCCTCAACAAACCAGTCTCTCCCGATACGGCTGGCCATGCAGTAAATGGGCAGATGCAAACTCCGCCAAGCTATAGACAAACCTCACCCCATGAACCCGGACACCCCTGCTAAATCACCAAACGTAGCAAACCACTCGGGGTGACCTGCGGCAGAGGTGTTGGTTATCCAATAAATGCTTACTGGGGTGGCGGTACTCATACCCGCCTCCCAAATTGTAATCTTCCCTTTGATCATCAATTGGGTTCGATCTACTCGTGTATATTTTTTAATTTTTATTTTACTGTTATTTACATGTAGGTACAGACAAATCATTTTGAAAATGACATGTTTGAATATATTTGTGCGATAGAATCTAAACTTTCAAAAAGCTTGCAACGACCGCCCGCAATCCCCTCTTACCCACGAAAATGCCGAAAGATACTGTGTGCCAAGCGACGTTTATCAATTTCAATTAAATTTTAGACTCATCGTTCAAACCGACAATGTCCTTTTTACGTTTTTTTTTCATTCTTCACCTTCCTAACTAAAACAAAAAATAATTATTAAATTAATATTAAATTAAATAAACTTTAGTTCCAACAAAGGATCTCTTTAAAATTGTTTACTTGAACGCTTTGCAGGTTAGGTACCAAGGTCAGCATGTTACCAAACAACTTGGATTCTATGGCTATCTCAATTAGGGCAACAATGCTTCACTATTGAATAGAACAATGGGGCCTATTATGTATCTCTGTTACATTAGAAACTTTCGTTTTGTATAAACACTTTGGGTCATTAATGGGTCCATAATGATGTAATAAAGATTACTTCTTCAATATTTGCAATTTCACTTTGTGGCGTCATTTTCAATTAAATGAAAACAAATCACTTTACACCACTATTTAGTCCAAATTTTCTACATTTTACAAACCAACGGTTTCTACGTCAGGATAATATTATCATTAACAACAAAAAAAAAAAAAATAATATTAACGATAGTTCTTATTTGTCTTTAAATAAGTATAGACAAATAAGAACTATAGACCAAATATTAAAGGGAACGGTGATTAATTACAAGACTAAAAAAAAAAACAATTATATAAAATGATATCTAAAAATTATTTTACAATATATTAAAATTGGGTTTATGTATAAAAAATACTTTTTAAAAATAAACAAATATATGACAAGTTGTCTAAATAATAAAAATAAATTATTATTAAGTATCAACATGAAAATAAATTTAAGAGATGGCTATTTTAAAAAGATATTTGGTTATTAATGATATTCAATTGACTATTAATTCTTATATCTAATTTTAACCCTTCATTTATACCAAAAATATGTTATATTTCCAAAATGTGGTTAGCAAATTCATATATTTTTTGAATTGCTATGAATATAAAAAGCAGGTTGGATATTGTCTTGCATGTTTTTAATTATTAAATTTGAAGTATTATTAATTAAAAATACATTTTTTTCCATTTATTCTCGTTGTCAAATATGTGTTGAAAAATATAAGATCTAACTTTTTCTTATATATTATGTTTAACATTTTACAATTTCTTTTGTTATTTTTCTTAACGTTAATCTTATCCTGACGAAGAAACCTATGGTATTGAAACACGTAAATAATTTTGATTAAATATGTGGTGTTTCACAAAGTGATTTGTTTTTATTTAATTTAATAAAGATTATGCAATGTTATAACATAGGTACGTAACTAATTGTAAATTTCATGTTATGCCTCGTCCATAAAAAATTATGTTTACTATCAAGTTTTCCTTTGTGTCACCTCATATGCGATGTACGCAGTAACGTGGAGAAACTCCCAGAAAAACACCCGTTCACAGTTGATGTCAGCAACGTGAGAATGACTTTTTCCCAGTCATTCTTTTTTGTATAACAAACTACCGGCGGGCTTTCGTCTACGCTTCTCCTTTTTTATGTCCTGCTGTAAAGGATGTGACCATTCCTTAATCCGTCTCACACCATGATCCAGGCGAATGGAGACACATTTCCCTCTGAAATGAATGAAGTTTGAAATTCAACATCATTGATTGGCTTTTTGGTAGGGAAAGAAAAACAAAGGTCGGGTGATTTATGCTGCTTAAAGCTGGACGGCAATAGATTCATGGAGTGCCTAGAAAATAATTTTTAAACTTGCAATAAAACAAAAAAACATTTTTTCAGGCTTAGCTAGAAAGAGGTTTAATAGTTAAGATCTTTGGCAAACCGAATACTTATCTAAAAAACGAATATGTTCTAAATCGGATGTGCAGATAATATACGGAATGTCCGGGAGGGGGGGGGGGGGAATGCACAAACTGAAGAGGTGATTCTGCATGATGGTAGAAGTAAAAAAAAAATTAATTAGTTTTTTTTTTAATTCCTATGTTCTTTTTCGATACAAAATAATTTTTCCGTAAAAGAATATTATTTTTTCTGTACAAACAATTGAATTTCTGAAAACTTTCTTATTTGTGAAGTTTGTGCACTTTACCCCGGACGCTTTGTGCTAAAAAAATATATTTGATTATTACATAAATAAAAAATAAATATTTCTTCCATCATAGCAAAATTACTTTGTGGCGTCATTTTAATTAAATAATTATTATTATTACATTAATAAAATTAATTTAGTTAATACTTAATTTAGTAATTTTGAGTAAGTATGCGGTGTTTTACAAAGCGATTTGTTTTTATTTGATTTAAATTATAAATATTCCAGAAGTGGCGGCTTTGAAATCCTTAAATTTTGAAGAATAGAACATAAAATTTTAAGTACAAAGTACATTTGCACCTCGTTGCAGTCATAAATTTTCTCAGTATCGCTCTGGTTAAGACCACCATTCAAAAACTAAACTCAACAAAGCCAGGAATGGCTTAAGTTAATCTGTTTACCCAGATTCAACCCAACCTTACTGTTCTCCATCAACCAATCGAAATTGGCAATAACACCATAATGCCACTGGCTCCAGTCAGTTCGGATGTGAGATGTTCGCCTAATTAAAATCATGAAAACCCTTTTCACGCTCGAAAATTTCACAAAAATATTAAATTTATCCCTTAGAATACGAGAAGACGAAAAGATTTTTAAAAATCTGCTGCTGGTACATTGGTTTGTAGTAAATGTTGTACCTACGTACCTACTACAGAAACCTTTTCGTTTAGCCCTTTTCCAAGAGGCGTTCACCCTTCTATTAAAATTCTATACTTCGTTACGGTGAATTAAATTATGAAAAGTATTTTATTTATCATCCTGAATTATTCAGTTCGTCTGCCGCTGTTTAATTGGGTTCACCTTACCTTTAAATTTTATACCGATAAATATTATATTCCGTCTCAATACTTCATTAGAGGGACTATTTTGGAAAATTGTCTCCATTATCATCAAAGAGAAATCTAATAGCCATAGGACGCGGGCGGTTGCAATGAAAATATATTTGAAAACGGTTTATCGTCTTGTCAAAGAAGTTTGTTCGTTTCGGAAATTTATCCATAGTAAATTTTATACTATAACAATAAATATTTGAATAAAAATTTAAAACCCATCAATAAACGTAAACGAGGTATTTTTGACAAGCTCTGTGGACATGTGATTGCAATCCTCGGCTTCGGATTCGAGGGTAGGTAGTCATTTCGAAACCAGAAGAAGAAAATACAATTAATAATGGTTTGTCATTTATTATTTTAATACATAAAAGTATATAATATGTACCACTTCCAGAGTTTTCAATTTGGGAAGCGGGTATGGGCATCGCCGACCCGTAAACCATTAATTGGATAACCAATAACTCTGCCATGGATAAACCCAGGTTCGCTACGTTTGGTGACTTAGCACTTAGCACTTTATCTAGGTCTTGGCGGCGAATGCGTCTGCCACCTAGTGCACAGCGGGCCAGATCGGGAGATGGTTGAAGGAGACCATTTGACATCTCCAGCAGGGCTCTCTCAACCCATCGCCTTGCACCGCAGTGGGAGATACGTCTGTATCCATTGACCCCCAATTCCTATCCTTCCCTTATACCTTTTTCCTTCTCAGAACTTCCTCTCCTTCATTTCCTTTTAAATATCCTCCAAAGGGCATCCACAAAGATGACATAGGCCCTGAGGTAAATTATTTTCCTCTGGGCCTGTGTAAAGCTATGGCGGTTATGGGTACGGGAACTATTTATTGGATAACTCTAGTTTGTATATGTAAAATCTTCCAGACTTCTCCGCTAGATGTCAGGTGTATTAAAGCTTTCCCCCAAGTCCGTAAGATGTCAGCGGGAAATGGTTTCCCTGCTTTATAGCCAGAAGTGCCGCCGAGCTGAGCCCGGAAGCTTCCTCACGGTTAGGTCGGCTATATAATATGTAAAATACCAAATAAATATTGATAGATTATTCCTCTTCAACCACGAAGTATCTGAGAAGTTCTGAAGAGTGAGACCACAACAATAACCAACATCATAGGTCACTCCTAGTGGTTCGCCACTTGTCGTGACTTGGAAAAAATGCAGTTGAGTTGCCTTTGATATAATATGAGATTGGCTATACCTCCTTACTATAGTTTTATTTGCACTCTGAATTTGTATTATTTCTAAACGTAAACTGTTTCCTGTTCTGTAGTATATTTTAGTTTTTAATGATTCTTGTTGAATGGCACCGTTATGGTTTCAATGGGATCAATATCTATTGTCATGTACACTCACTATTGTTGTTAATATTGTTCTTTAGGAATTGCTTTGTATATACTGTATATTCTTTGTTTCACATTATTTAATCAATTTTGTAAGGACTCGTGAGGAACACTATATAATTAATTTTAAGCTTATTATAATTAAGCGCATTTGAAGTGAAATATCACAAAACTGCGCTATATAAATACTATGTCATTATTATTATTGGAATATTTAGAAAGCTTCGGAAACAACGATATTAAATTTTCTACCCTACGTGACAGATATTCCCGGCGTAAACGAATTACTATTCATTACGGCTCATGAATGAAAGATTATTTAATTAGAGAGTACTTTTGATCATTAAATGCAATAAGATTGAGATTTAATCTAGTTTGGCTGGGTTGGGTACTGTTACAGTCAACTCCTCCGTGGTCGAGGGGTAGAGCTCCTTACTAGTAATCAGAAGGTCGCAGGATCAAATCCGATAATGCGCAAATAAATTTTATTGATTAATTTGTGTTATTTCTCAATTAAACCATTTAAAATAATATGTATAGTATATTTTCGGCACGTTCCGGAGTGGAAGATACTTTAAGTATCGCCCTGGTATAAGACTACCATTCCATGCTTGTCGCAGAATATTATTTGCAAATTTGGAGGCGGATATGGGTATCGTCGCCTGGGTAACCATTTATTGGATAACCAACACCTCTGCCATAGGTCACCCCAAGTGGTTTGCTACGTTTGGTTTGTCCGGAACTTGGTGGTGGATACATCAGACCACCAACTGCGTGGCAGGCCGAATAGGAGAGACTGGTTGAGGAAGAACTTTTGACCCCTCCAGCAGGACTCTTTCGGAACATCGCCTTGCACAGCAGTAGGAGGGATAGATTCGAAATTCAGAAAGTGCCTGGACACATTGACCCCAGGTTCCTAGCAAGCCCTCATGCTTATTTTCTTGGAAAAACTTCCTCTCATGTCTTTCCTAAAACGATCATCCACACAACATCATTGTCTCAGGGCCTCCTGTGTGGAACGGATGAAATACATTCATTTAATTTTTTTGTTAAGGCTTTCGGGTGGATTTAACTATTAATTGGTGTTTCTTCCGCTGTTTAGATAATATTTGCCGTAGCGACCTCTCCCTCTCAATACCTTCCTTAAATCGAGGTTCGTTTCGGGCGGATAGATCTACATGATTTAGCCTGCGCGAGAATGATATAGAATAAAACCTTACCGCAATGGCCGCTTTGATTATGAGCTCATTTTTCAAGGCTCCTATTGGTTTAGATTGTGTGGTGAAGGTTTCAATTCTACCACGTTTGAACGGCATTCGATTTTTTAAGTGAAAACTTCTTTAGCACATTGGAGGTTATTATCCACCACTTACCCGCCCTGGTATAAGTAACAGATGGTTACTCCTTCAAGGCTCTCGCAAGGACTCTAATTTTTTTGAAAGAACGAAGCTACATTTAGTTTAGAACGAATTTAGACCTCCAATGTCCCTGCATACGTTGTTAGCAAGCAGTATGCAAGTGCTTAGCGGGAAATACAAGATACAATATGTGTTAGTATTACAAAATATAGACAAGACAATGGACAGGTATCCAGCGTATCCTACAAGCACCTGTTTGGGAAAAAAAAAATACAGTACAGAAGTAATACGAGCATGGCAAACGGTTGGGAGTCCTCTCCAATCAATTGGCAGTCCCAGCAAGAATGCGCATGACGTTCGGTCAAGCCGTGAACCACACTCAGCTTCCGCGCCCCTTAGCCGGTTCCTCGGTGATGCCTCAAAGAAAAGTAAATGGGAGATTGGGGGGGAAATACCCGACGACCCTAAGGAATTCAGCGTCGAGTAGCCGGGGGCAAGGCGAAGGAGAGCCGAGGTCGCCCCCCCCCAAACCTCAGGCCTGCACATGATGCTGGGGGTGGCGCAAATGATTTTAGAGGGCACCGTGCCGTCGTCGACTGACTCCTGTTGACGCAGGGACGAGTTCTTTAGCACAGTTGTGATTTGAAACTCGATGAACCGAAAAATAGCGACACTAAAAAGAGACAAACACATAGCACATGGTACATCTACAAAATTAAGCCTGCGAGATAATGATATAGTATAAGCGGTCTCCTCTTTGTGCGGTACTTCGTAGCCTACCCACTCTTGTCTACTTTAGTGTTCTGAAGGTTTCACTTCTACCGCGTGTGAATTGCACACTCTGTTTTTTTTTTATCTAGATACCATTTACGTCACAAGCTGTCTCAGAATACGCAGCATCCACTTTAATTAGTGAAATACTCGAAAATAACTTCAACTTTAACCATGGTTATTTTTTTGTCGTTTATATCTTTTAAATACTTTTATTATAACGATAAATAAATTCAAAACTTTTATTATAAAGGTGATTAAACATACCTTAAGTAGATAAATAAATTGAAAAAATAAAAAAATTCCCCTAGGAAATTCCGTATAGTATAAAAATATATGATTGACTTTTTTTAATGTTCCTAGCATGTGGTTTATAGCTAAATTTCTTAACACTGTTTTTGTTTCAATATTTTTTTTGAAGTCAAAATAAACAATTTATATTTTTGTATGCACAATTTTTTTCATTTACCTATTTACATATCCATTAATGAAAATCGGTCTTATTATGATTATGAATTTTTAAAACAGGGTTGGTCCAACGGGACTTGGACGCCAATTACGTAAGTTTTTACTACGAAACCAATACAAAGTAACATTCACTGGCTCTTTTTACTATTTAGCCAAAAGTACTATGCAGATTGGCCAACTGGGGGGCTTGGCTAGGGAATTAATGGCTAAATAGATAACCCATTTGAATTTAAAACACATAAAATAGAGTACGGAAAAAAGGAGACTGCATCCGTGAAAGCAATGTCCATAAATTTTTACATGTGAAAGGTAGACTGACTTACAAATGTTCGAATTCATTTTCTACAGTATTTTAGCAAATCAATTTCACTTTTCCAAATATAACTATTAGCATCAACAAATATAATGTATAGCTCCGAATGCTGGACTATGTACAATTCCCACTCTAGGCACTCGAAACAGCAGAAATACGAATGCTTAGATGGTCGGCAGGAGTATCACTAAAAGATAAGATTAAAAGTTCACGCATTTGTGGTAGCCTGGGTGTCACGGACGTAAACAGTAAGCTGACAGTTGAGATGGTATGGGCATCTAAGACGGAGACTACCAGACCGCACAGTGAAGCAGGCAATGTCTATGGAGCTTCATCGACAGTCATCCAAAGGAAGACCAAAGAACTCCTGGATGATTTAATGCTCGAAAATATTCGGAGAAACGGTCTGGATGAAGGCGATACTCAGAACAGAAGCCGAAGCCCAACAGCCTACCTAGGTAATGGGTTGGGATAGCGCAAGGAAGAAAAAGATCTATAGCATCAACAAATCCGTATTTTAATATTGTTTTACTCAGCAGATACAATATCCTCTAGATCAGTGTTTCTCAAAATCTTTACCTCACCGCCCCCTAATCAAAGATAGTTTTATTTAGTGCCCCCTCCATCGGAGGAAATATCTGTAGTTCGTCCGTGTCGCAGACTAATGCAAATATTGTCATGATGATCTCACACAAGGCCTCCGTAGTCCAGGGGTAAAGCTCTTCACTCGCAATCCGAAGGTCGCGGGATTGAATCCCGGCGTGTGAAAATATTTATTAGTACATACAAGAACTAGGGCAGTGTTATTTCACAATTAATTAATTTGAAATAATATATACAATATTTGCGGTACGTTCCAGAGTGGAAGATACTCTCAATATCGCCCCAGTGTAAGACCACCATTTAGAATTGAAACGTTGCTTGAAATAGCTTTAGCCGTGTTTGGTGACCTGATCTGAATAGCCAGGTACTTCCTCACTTTCCTCGTTCCCATTTCTTTCACCTCCCTACTACATCCAGCCTCACAACATACCCCAATTTGGGATTTCATAGTCTCACTAGTTCCAGACGGGAGCAGCTGGGACTCGTGTGAGATATTCACACAAAAAAGACGAGAGTTGCCATGAAAATTGATGATTTGTTGCATGAATTTTCCCAAAATTTCTACAAAAACATTAGGTACGAGTATAATTCTTATGACCAATCTTAAGTGTATTAATCCTTCTAATAGGTGTTTTCTTAATGTCCTTGCTGTCACAGGGCCAAAAAATAGAAAGTGTCTTTGCTTCATTGCATTGCTCTGAGGAGGAATCACACCAACAACGCCCCCCAGGGGGGTGATACAGCCAATTTTAGCAATCTCTGCTCCAACGCACGTAAGCCGCCATGAACCGGGATGTCGAGCGCTTCATCTCAAATAGTGTATCTTTGGTCTATATCACCTAACGCTTGCAGCATTTCGTATTGTTTGCGAATCTTGTTTTTCTTTATCTTAATCTATAAGGTTTCAGTGATTTTTTTGTTATAATTTGAAGACAATACGTCATTTAACGACGTCTGTTTTAGTGATGTGTTGAAACAAAATTAATAAAACACTACTCGTTTAAAATAGAGCAAAAATCTCGCGAAGGTTGTCTTAATCAGAGCATACTTTACGTTTTTTTTCTATCAAAAAATCTATTTGATATCATTGCAAAGTGAACGCATTAATATATTTTTACAGATTTTCATAGAACCTATTAATTTTTGTATTTCAAAAAATTACACTTTCGGATTCCCCTGACGCCCTTCCCCTACTTCTTTCCAGCACATCTAGAGGGAAATATTAACATCTTAATTTAAAAAATAAAAACAATTACAAACTTTTCTTTTTTCCGCAGATCGCCATTACTACCTATAACATCTACTACTCTCACGGCGTCATGTTTTCCAATTTTCTTTTTTTCTCTTTACAGATTTCAATAGACTATTTTCCCTACATTGAATAATACGAATAACAAACCTTATGAAAGTATAACCGTTCCGTCGAGTTGATGAAAACACTAACGGGAGGAAAGTAGTTCTTCTGAGAAGATAGAGCTGCTCGTCTGCTAAGTCTTCTTAGGTAGTTTCGCTAAGCCTCCGCTTCGATGGTCCAGATAGCCGCTATTAAAAGAAAATCTCCCAAGTCTTTCATACTCGTTACATCTTCTGCATATATCTATTCTTTTTCGTTCTTGCGTTTTGCTTCATCCAATTTTTTTTATTCATGCATCTTGCTTTTGATGCCAGAATCGACAGACTTTTACGTAACCAACAAGGAGAATTTTGTTCAATAATAGTATAAATTAATGTACTCTATATTTCACGTTCATATTATGAAAGTTCAGGGTTTGGTAATAATAGTTTATATAAATAAAAATCAATTGGTGTTTGTTTGTCCCGCTAAAACTCGAGAACGGCTGGGCCGATTTAGCTGATTTTGGTTTTTGAATGTCTGTCGTAGTCCAGGGAAGCTTTGAAAGGTGGGAAATATGTAAAAATTGCGAGGAACATGGTAAAAACAACAATTTCATTTTCCCATATAAACTGTTCAGAATATTTCAAACGTCAGAAGAAAGCAAACAAATTGATGCCTTGGAAACGATGTTTTTTTTTAATTGGGCTATTCACCCTAAAAAGAGTGCTTTGTTGGCGTCTTACTTAATACATATCTCTAAAAATGAATCGCCGAATTGTATGTATGCATTCTAACTTCCGAACGACTGCACCAAATTGGATAATTGTTTATGTATAAAACTAATATTGAGCTTTGTATAAAAATTTGTAAAAACTGAATGTACCGGGAATGAATGTGGGAAATGTTGGAAATGGGAGGGGGAGGGGGAAGGGTGTGGGGAAGGGTAGAAGGGTGGGGTGGAGGGGTTGGAGGATTGAGAGGAGGGATGAAGGAATGGGGGGACGGGTGTAGGAGGAGGGAGGGTTAGGGTTGGGCGAGGGGTGGGGGAAGGGGATGGCAGGAGAGGTGGGGGGGGAGTGGAGTGGGGAGAGGGAAGGTGGAGGGGAACTCGGGAGGGGGAAGGCGAATACGGGAGGGGAACTTGGGAGGGGGTTCGCGGGACGGGGGAAGGTGGAAGGAAGCTGTTTTAAAAATGAATGTTTCGGGAATGAATGTATGGAATGCAGGAGGGCGGATGGGAATCCAGTAGGGCGGAGGGGAACTCGGGAGGGGGGAGGAGAACTCGGGAGGGGAATACGTAATAGGGGGGAGGCGAATACGGGAGGAGGAGGGGAAGTAGAGTGAGGAGAGGGAAGGTGGAAGAGGAGGAGTGGGAACGTATGAGGGGAAGGGGATGTAAGGGGAGGAAGGGGAGGAGTAAAGTGAACGGGGCGAATGGGAAGGGACGTGCAGGGAGAAACAAATTTTTTTATTAAATGGCATAGCAAAGCTTACCGGGTACCAGCTATTTTGTATAAAACTGAGGGTGGGGTGGAGGGGTTGGGGGAGTGAGAGGGAAAGGGAAGGAAGGGGGGAGGGGTGTAGGAGTGGAGAGGGGTAGGGTTGGGGTAGTGGTGGGGGAGGGGGATGGCGAGAGGGAGGGGGGACGGGGGTAGTGGATTGGGGTGAGGGAAGGTGAAAGGGAACTCGGAAGGGGGAAGGCGAATATGGGAGAGGGAAGGGGACGCGGAGGAGGAAGGGGCGGAGGATGGTCAACGGGACGAATGGGATAGGACGCGCAGGTAGAAACAATTTATTTATTAAATGACATAGCAACGCATGCCGGGTACCAGCTAGTAGTTTATAGAAATGATTATCTTGATATTTTTTTGGTTTAAGGGGGCGTAACCGCAGCTTGATAATGGCCTTGAACGCCGAAACACCTGTCACTACAGTAAAAACTAAAAGCCCGCCAGAGCTTTATAATAACAATTTTATTTATTTTTAACTAACTGACCCGACAAACTTCGTACCTCCGCAAAATCAATAACTGTTTTTTTTTACTTATTAGCTGAATTAAATTTAGTTTTTTATTAAGTTCCTTCCCAGAAATTCCTCTCCTTCCTTTCCTAAAAAGACTCTCCACACAGCATCCCCAAAGATGACAAATGCCCTGAAGAGAATTATTTTCCTTAGGGCGTCCTGTGTGGATCTAATGTAAAAAAAAGTTAAAAATTACACAATGAAGCAAATATCGATGCGCAACTGTCCTTTTTGGTTTTTGTCAGTATCAGAGATGGTGTTGTGTATGGATTTATATTTTTTGTGATTTTCTTACTTTTCCACTTACGGGAATTGCGGTTCATTTCTTTATACGTGTAAGGAAAATTTATTATAATTGTTGTATTTTTCCTTTGGAGGGGTGCAGACATACGTTCACAGTTTGCCTCATATTCGACTGTTGACATTTGGCGTGTAAGAAAGAGGTTCAGTATTATATTTATATTAACAAAGCAAAAAAATCAGCGCGTTGACATTTGACATTATAGAATTTTTGGAATTCCCTCACTATTTAATATTATACTTATCACAATATTCCTGCAGCTCTTTCAAAAGATGAGAATTCGTTCCATACAAAATGTATGAGGAAAAGAATTTTATGGATAATTTTTTTTCGTTAATATTTTCGATGTTTTAATAGCTTTTCGGCTATTCGGGGCGGAGACAAATCCAACAAATCAAAGATCATAAAAACCGGTCCAGCCATTCTTGAGTTATAAATGGTGTAACTAACCCGACTTTGTTTTATATATTAAGATTTTAAAATATATATCGTTGGTATAATATAACACCCACCTTCCTGAGATTTTGCAAGCAAGAAATGAGAATTACAACAATAACCTTACCAAGAATCTTTTTCAACAGGATTTTTATCGGAGATTGTTTCCTACATTTCCATGCAAGGGAGTTGGGAAGGAATAGAGGTAGAAGTAAAGAGTAAAGGAGTAGGGTAGAGTAAGATAAAGAGTAGAGGAAGGCAAGAAATTACCTTGCCTAGAAGCATTCACAGATCCATAGAGATAGTAGGTACTATATTATTGACCATCTCTTGGTATTGAGCATCGTGAACGTTATCTACTTTATTTTAAAATTTTGAATACCGCACAAGAGTCCTAACTGCTCCCAACAGTCTGGAGATAGTGAGACCTCGGAATTCCCAAATGTTCTGTGTTATGAGAGTGAAGGTAGTGTGGAGGGGAAGTAGATAAGGCAGAGGAAGATGGGTAAGTTCCTGGCTATTAAGATCTGGTCACCAAACACGGCTAAAGCCATTTTGAGCAGCGTTTCAATTCTAACTAGTTCAATTCTAACTAGTCTAACTAGGAATAAGATGGAGAAGAGGGAGATGGTAAAATACCTGGTCATTCAGATCTGGACATCAAACATGGTTAAAGCCATTTCAGGCAATGTTTCGATTCTAAATGGCGATCTTACATAAGGGCGATACTAAGAGTATCTTCCACTCTGGAACGTGGCGCAAATATGCCTTATACTATTTTAAATTGTTAAATTGTGAAATAACACAAATTAATCAAATCAAATTCCCCGGATTGCTGGTCGAGAGCTTTATCCTATGACCACGGAAGCGGTATCTAGTAAACTACTCTAGTAAATTACAATCTGCTAATAATGAAACCATTAGAACAATTAATTATTCAAATCATTGTTGAATCAATGTTTAGATTATCGTCAATTAAATGGAAATTGCAATTAAAATTGTAGGTACCTACTAATGTGATTGTGTTAGTTGAAGAAGTGTTCAGCAAATCTAAAATTTTTAATAAAATTATGAAATGATATTCTGTTAATTCTGCCTACGTTATATTATATTTATGTGTAATTGTTTTATTTGAGTATGCATATACACACATGCCAAAGACTATGTTTGATTATGTGTAAGTATGTTCATTGTATATTATTAATATGTATCGTAATTGTTTTATTTGAGTATACATAAATAAACACATGCGAGTTTGTGTGTGTACGTGTATTTTATATTATTATATTTATAATGTAATTGTTTTATTTAATTAATAAGAGATAACTTTGTATAAACCTCTTTTTTAATAAACAATATCGACATATTTCAATAACAATGTTATCTTCTTCAGGATATGTTAATATAAAGAAAAATAAAAGACAAACAAGTATAGACAAATTAGAATAAACTATAACATAGACGAAATATTAAAAAGTAGAGGTAATTAATTGCTTAAAAATCATAAAAATAGTTATATAAAATTAAATATAAAAATAATTTAAAGAAAAATAAAATTCCTATTATATTCAATTTTATTTTTCTTTAAATAATTTTTATATTTATTTTTATATAACTATTTCATGATTTTTAAGCAATTAATCACCTCTACTTTTTAATATTTAGTCTATGTTATAGTTTATTCTAATTTGTCTATACTTGTTTGTCTTTTATTTTTCTTTATATTAACATATCCTGAAAAAGATAACATTGTTATTGAAACATGTCGATATTGTTTATTAAAAAAGTGGTTTATACAAAGTTATCTCTTATTAATTAAATAATAAATAATGCCACAAAGTTATTTTGCAAAGATTGAAGAAGTAATTGTTTTATTTGAGTTTGCATATATACACACATGCCAACGACTTCACTTGAGTTTTCCTAGGTATGTGTATGTTATATTATTATATTTATGTTGTAATAGTTGTAACTGTAATTCGTTATTTTATTCTTAATAAATTAAGCTGCTCACAAACTGCTCTAGTAGTATAGTGGGTATTATAAAGAAATAAAAAAGTCGTTAACTGCAACATGATGTATTTATTTGAGTAGGTACGCATCTTTCATATTAATATTTCACATCGTTTCCGAGTTAATATAGGCAAAACACAGGTACATTTATATATTTTAATGTTATTTTGTTGCTAGGACAATCATTATATTTGAATCACGACTGGTGTCGCGAAACTGCGAATCCACTATAAATTGGCAGTTGTGCTGCATAGCAAAGCCCTAACGCAACCCTCGAAGGACCAGTCCCGAAAACTACGTGGTCGCTAAGTTATACGGGACGATTAAATTGCATACACTCGCAAAACCTGATGGATAGTCAGTCGATGGTTCAGATCTGGGCTTTTGGACAATAAGATAAGTCCAGAACGGAAAAGGAAAATAGGACTCACCAGTTGCAGATGGGGCCTCACTGATCTCCAGGTTATTGGTGTGCACTTCACTAGATGCTTCGTAAATCGCAATATTAGTTATAAGTTATAATACGTGCTCCCTGTCTGAGATATTATTTTATTCTGAGCTTCAAATACTGTCACCTCTTCTTCTTGCAAAAATTGCCCTTTTTTGGTGACATTTTTGGGATAGGAATGTTAGGTAGGTGGGATAAAATCAGGAATTTGACATATGCTACCCACCAAGTGTGCGAATGCAATACCCAACCAATCCCATATGATAATGCGCGAACAACAACCGTGATATTATAATCCAGACATTTAATAAAAAATAAAAGGTCGTGAAGTGCAAAATGTTAAAAAATTAATAATTATTTTCAATTAACATTTAGCAAAAAAATTCTACCTAGTTGCATGTTTTTATTATCAAACAATATATTTTTCGTAAAGATTGATAACTTTATATTAGAATCCTGAAATATAATTACCATGATAGGTCTTTACAATATTAACCTGATAAAATTAATATTATATTATAGTACCTACATTAAGTAAAAAAATTCTGGTCACCAAAAAAATACTAAAATTATCTGCCGTCGAGAACCCAGTTGTTCTTTTTTTGCAAATTTTTTTTTTGGGGTTCAATGTCAACCTGTCGATTATTTATTAATGCGAAATCGGAAATGTCGTATTTTTTCACGAAATTTGCCAAAAACTGTCAAAAATAACTGATAATATTATGATCTTAAAATTCAGTACTTTGATTGAACATTAGTACAATAATTAGCACATATGCCCTGATGATGGACACTGTAATGATGTCAGAAACCTTGACTAAAGAAGGAGGTAGCGCAACAAGGCATAATAATCCAAGAATAAATCGCGATAACACTTGAAAATCTGTCAGTATTTATCTAATATTTTTAAGAGTACATAATATTTTTTTAAAACAAAGATTACATGCAGCCGCGTTATTTCCCATATGGCTTAAAATAATATAATATAATTATAATTAAATACTTTCTCAATACAAATACATAATGTAACCCATTGAAAAACAATATACCTACCATAATATTTTAACCCGCTTAAAAATATCTCAATCATTGATTTTGGCGTACAAATATTTACAATAAATGCCACGTACCACAGTGCGTAAAATAAAAACCCACCAAAAATCTAAACTATAGACACATTTCGATCACGGAAATTAAAATTTTTTTAAATGTTATAAACCAGCTACATTCCAGGAGAAATACTGAATGTATGTATATGTCGGCGGACGATCGTAAAAGCAGGCGGATCATGAAGCGCCTCAGGCACTTCACGATGCCGCTAGGCGTGCATGATCTGCCTGATTTTACGATTGGCCTGCGACATATATATATAACTGAGCAGTGACCTTTTGTCAATAGATTTTTTTATATGAATACCGCACAAGAGTCCCAGCTGCTCCCGTCGGAAGCCAGTGAGACTATATCATCCCCAATTGGGGTATGTTGTAAGGCTGAAGGTAGTGGGGAGGGAAAGGAGATAGGGAAGAGGAAGGTGGAGAAGTACCTGGCTATTCAGATCTGGTCACCAAACACGGCTAATGCCATTTCAGCAACGTTTCAATTCTGAATGGTGGTCTTACACCAGGGCGATACTGAGAGTATCTTCCACTCTACAATAAATTAAAATGAACCAAATGTATAAAACTGTAAAATTCTATTGATGAATAAATGTTTTTATTATTATTAAAGGACAAAATGTTAATTGTTGAGGAGAGCAAAAAGCTTTTTTTTTTTAAATTGTATCTTCTATTTTTGCAGATTTATAATTGTGATATGTTAGTATAAAATAACATTGAGTATAATATCTTTCGAAATACTTAATTTTTTTTCAATTTCTTAATTAACAGTATTTTATTTATTTTTAATTTTTCTGAAAAAAATCCTCTTAAATATATTCTCCAGTAATATTTCAACGACGCAGATCTATACAAAACGACACATTTCACAGATTTTTGGATTTAATGTCCTTTACACCGTTTCAAATTTTCGCTATCAATTTATTTGGCCTTCCTAAAATGTATTTGTCTGCCCATGAAATAATGTCGCCATTTCATTGCATAACCATATCTCATGTTAAAATGCTCTGCTTAGATCACTTTGGCTTCTTAGAGAACTTTATTAGAATTCTCATCTTTAGAGCAGAATAAACCAAAATATATTTTTTTGGGGGTAGTTTGAAATACTCGCTTCAAATATTAAAGAGAGTGGAAATATGACCGCGTTTCAATAATTTTCTCAAAATTTTTGACACATTCACGCAGCGACATATCCACCACTGTCCATACCACGAAATGTTTTCATTATTAAAAAAAATATGTGTAAAAAGCATTTAATCTTTGTTATTATTTAGTAAGAAGGCTTCTCCAATAGGAAGCTCTCTCCTCCGGCCCCTTAGTGTGTGTCCTCGACAGCTGCTGGAACTGTCCTAGTACCAGGTCCCCTTGAGTGGTGACCCTGTGGAAGGTATCGAATTCCTCACAGGTCCGATGAAACACGTGATTCAGTTGCGGAAGGATTTCGTGGTCCAGGGTGGGAAAGAGATGGTGCAGAGTGTGATCGCCGAAGTTGGTCATCACCAGGAAGTGGTTTCCGTTGATGTCGGTGCGATCAATGACGGCCTCTACTTGGAATATTCCCCAGTCTGTGTCCTTGCTGAAAAATAATGGTTTTTAATTAAGTTGCCGAATAAAATCATTTATATGGTTTCACCCATATTGTGTCGATTTGTAAAAAATCTTTGTTTTGGTATTACGAATCGAAATTTTGTAATACTGAAAAACAAATGAAATGCGTTCATAAACAGTGAATTGATCTCGAGTCGAATGTAATACGTCGCGAAATACGCACTCCGACAATTATCACGACAGTAGCCTTAGCATTACTTCGCCACCGACTAGCCAGCTTCTGGAGCAGGACACGGAAATCAACCAACATCATTGTCGTGGCTGCATCCGAGTGGCTCAGTTCCCCACTAAATGAGCGATGGATGCAGATGATGAGGCGACCTCCCTTTTTTTCTTTTTTATTTTAATTTCTGTTTAATTTTATTTTATTTTTAATTTTATGGTTTTTTTTTGTTATTTATGTTCAAATTTTATTTTCATTAGGTACCTACCTAATAATATGATTTTTATTTACTCTGTATGTAATATGGCAGACTGGGATTGCACTACCCTCCCAGTCCTGCTGGAACAAAAACTTAAATAATAAAAATAAAAATAAGTAGCAATATAATATTATGTCAAATGCGTGGTGCGAATATCGCCTACCTATTGTAGGATTTGGATGCCATCCCTCTTCGTGTAAATGATTTTAATTTACATTATTTTTTTCTATTTTTTTTTATTAATATATATTCAATGTACATTTATGTGATATAATTATTTAAGTACATATGTTCAATTATATTAATACCACTCTTCCATGTAAGCATAAGCTTATGTCTGGAAGAGTAGTGTACATTTTTTAATGCTATATTGTAAGTAAATTACACATGATGGTAAAAAAAAAACAATAAGTTGTAAGCTTGGTGTTGTGTAATTAAAGTCTCTAATATCAAACAATTTTACTCTGTATATGAATAATGTATCTAGAAATATTGTTATTAGTTATTAAAAACAAAACAAAATTTATTATTCTTGGAACAGTTCAAAGTTATGCATCACTCAGCTAATCGATCAACCTTCTTAGAATATTGTAGGATAACAATAAAGCTCGTAAAAGTCATTAAAATTAATTGAAAATGGCGACGGCATTATGAAGCTATAATCTCTTCGGATAACTGTTTAATTATTCGTATTTAATTAAAAGAACCCGGACAGGAGCACACATTCTATTCTGGGATTTCTAAGAAAGTGAAATGGCTAATAAGCCCGGTGGAAAGTAACCTAAAAGATGATATTATTATTTGATAGGCAGATATAATCCTTGCGAACGATTTCATGTGAAGTTTTCAGTCAGTTATAAATAATATCATGTTATAAAGGGGATACCTTCAGGGATTGATCTTATTATTTTTCTTAGGCAGAAGGGTCACAAAACAAAATCCCAATGAGGGGAAAGCAATACTTCTTTACCGAAATACTAGTTAGAGGTACCTACTTTAATTGAAAAACTAAATGTATATTTAAGTCGCCGCATCCGAGCTCAAAAAGAAGAGGAGAGATATGAAATTACGAATGTTAGGGGAGCGCGCTAATATTTGAAGCGACAAAATCAATGCGAAAATTGCGAAAATGTTTAATATAATAGAGCACAAATCTCGTGGAAAGTATCTTAAGTATCATTTAAAGAAACATTGTGAATTTTTTCACAAATATAACTTGTAAAATAACTGAAACAAACGTGTTTATAATAATTTTCGGAGCAAACTTGGCGATTTTCTTCTATCGAGGAAATTTTATATAATTTGCGTTTCGGCGTGGAACGAGTCTAGATATTATCTTAAAAAAAAAAAAAAAAAATATATATATATATATACGTTTAAGTGCTTAAAAACTTCAAATGTTTAAGGGAGATATGTATTTAAGAAACCGGTAGAAATTCTGGCAGCGGAGGCTTAAATTTTTCAGTCTAACAGTTCAATCAATCTAACATTGATCGTTTGGGGATCAACACAACACGATATATGCGCATTCGAATAATGTTACTAATTACAACAACAACCTATTGTGATATTCTTGGTCAATCTAGGTAGTAGTTTAAGAGGTTACCCATAGACGGCACAAAGCTGTGGATAATGTATGGATTGAGACTATAATAAATACGATGGCAACCTCAAGGTCAAGGCCCTGAAATATAAATACCGCCTGTAATTAAAGCCATAATTAAATAAATAAGGCTGATGTAAGCATAATGAGTAAGATTAAGAAAGGGACCCTCAGATGGTTTGGACATGTAGAGCGAATGAAAGAAGAAAATAATGTGAGAAGAATATATGACGCAAATGTGAATGGAAGAAGAAGTAGGGGACGCCCGAGGAAGACATGGCACGATCAAGTGAATCAGATACTTGAGTCGGGCCATGTCAAAAGTCGGAATAATAGAAGAGTATGTATGAGACGATGTATGAATGTGAGTGAGGCAAAGAGTGTGTGCCAAGACCGAGTTGTTTGGCGGTCCGTCCTCTCTGCCTACCCCTGCGGGGAAACGGCGTGATGGTTAGTTAGTTAGTTAGTTAGTTAGTTCAAATTGACCCGGTGTTTCATTTAAAAAATTTGTGAGACAAACACGGAGTTGCAACACCAATTTTATTACAAAATATTTATTATTTGAGGCAAATGGAAGAAGTCATAGAACTTAACTCAATATTTTTAAGCAATCATTGATACAGGACTATTTTCTCTTAGAAATATGAATTTAGCAACATAGATAGAAATTTTGAACAGGATTGGATACTAACCGGTTGTAGGTAGGTAGGTTATCTGTATCCAACGTGAATAAATACTCACGGGGGTGCATCTCCATCGTGGAAGATGTACGGGTGGTGATGAGAAGCATTGAGCCCGATGAAGGCGAACACGACGCTCGAAAAGACCACGACAGCCAACCAGGTGGCGACGACTTCTTTCAGCTCAGCGTCAGATAGAAGCAACATCGCCAAGGGAACGGAGAATGGGATAAGATTTTCTTTTTTTCTCTTCGTTTTATCTGACGCCACTCTAAATAGTCTGAAACAAAATCAACAATATTAGTTACTTATGTTTTCTAAGAACTAATTAAATTTCGCTATTCTACTGTACTCTCTCGACCACCGCACAAGAATCCCAACTGACCCCATCTGTCTGGAGCAAGTGAGACTATGGCACCCCCAATAGGGGTATGATGTGAGACTGAAGTTAATGGAGATACTAAAGCCATTTCAAGCAACTTTCGATTCTGAATGGTGGTCTTCACCAGGACGAAACTGAAACTTTAAGAGTATAATATCACACTGTATCGTTTCACAAATACACAAAATTATATTTTTTTGTGAATAAATTATGAAACAACCCATTTAAAAATTTTCGGGGGCTTAGGATCACAGTTTTGAGTTAAGCTTGGTTTCGGTAATGTCATAATCATATTTATGACACGAAGCTCTATCTCCTTCATACAACCGTTTAAGAGATAATGATGGGCAAATCTAGAAATTAAAATACAAAATTAGAAGAACAAGAGCATATTAGCCGTTATGCCTTTGCGACTATAACAACAATCTTATTATTAGAGCTACACTGATCTGATGGATTTTGCATATAATTTTAATGAAGCATTTAAAACCCTACTACAAATTTGAAGAACTACGAATTTGAACAATGCCATTCCTCTTGGTTTCCGAAGGTGCTCCCAGAATAAACTTCAGAGATAGAAGTCATAACATATTTGTATTATTTATAACTAGCTGACCCGGAGAACTTCGTACCGCCTCAGAATCAATAACTGTTATGTTAACTTATTAGCTGAATCAAATTCAGTTTTTTATTAAGTTCATTCCCAGAACTTCCTCTCCTTCCTTTCCTAAAAAGACCCTCCACACAGTATCCCCAAATATGATATAGACCCTGAGGGGAATTACTTTCCCCAGGGCCTCCTGTGAGAGGTAAAAATTACATAATGAAGCAATTTTATCGATGGGCAACTAACTGTCCGTGTTTTGTTTTTGTCAGTATCAGCGATGGCGTTGTGTACGGATTTATTTTTTTGTGATTTTCTTACTTTTCCATTTACTTACGGGAATTGCGTTTCATTTTCTTTGTACGTGTGAGGGAGATTTATTATAATTATTGTATTTTTCCTTTGAGGGGGTGCAGACATAAGTTCACCGTTTGTCTCATTTTCGACGCTTACATTTGGTGTGTAAGAAAGAGGGGCAGCAATTTATGTTTGAACAAAAGCAAAACATTTGACTTTTGACATTTTTGAATTTTTGGAGTTCACTTACTATTCTATTTAGAATGTATCACAATACTGCTGCAGCTCTTTCAAAAGATGAGAATTCGTTCTATACAAAATGTATGAGGAAAAAAAAAATTTTTGTGAATTTTTCCGATGTTTTAATAGCTATTCTGCTATTCGGAGCGGAGACAAATCCAACAAATCAAAGATCATAACAATCATCTAGCCGTTCTTGAGTTATAAATGGTGTAACTAACCCGACTTTGTTTTATATATGAAGATTTTCACGGCCAATAAAGGTATTTGTTGATTTTTGTGGAACTGAGCCGATTCCGTTTCGTCCTTCTTGAGCTGATATTTCAGACAACTTTACGGTGTCCTTCATCAAAGCTAATTAACGGTACGGCGGTTTTTGTACAAGGTATCTTTAATAATTATAAATGTTATATTTTTTTCAATCTTTGGCTCTCTTCTGAAAAAGTTTTTACCCATAAAACAACTTTTCTAAAAAAAGCATTTCAGAGGTATAAAAAAAAATTAAAGTAAACATTGTATTTTTTAAACTTACCTTCTCGCTCCCTGAATTAAGACAAATGTGTTATAGATAAAAATGGTACACGCGTATTTAGAAACGTATTTAGCGAAGAAGGTCTTGTCTTTTCTGGGCAAGTACTGGAAGAAGGGCTCAAGAGCGCTAATCTCGATGTCCATCAGAGTATTTGGAAAAAGATGGTGTGACAAAATGTGGGTAACTCTCCATTCACTGAAATAAAAACGATTCGGGTTAAACAAATATTCACCAATAATTTGTAACTTATTTTTATTCTTCAGCAGGAAGTGGAGTGAGCAATTACTGTACAATAATAATAATAATAATAATTTGGCTAATTTTTAGCGACGTTTTTGTGAAAAATCATCAATTCTTTATACACTTATAAAAAATAAATTTTAAAAAAGAATTAATATTAATGGCTTACAACTAAGATTTACAATTATAACTAGTGACTTACATCTAAGACTTAAAGCTAGTGACTTATATTACTGTCTTACAACTAAGATTTACAATTATAGCTAGTGACTTATGACTAAGACATATAAACGCTGATCTAAAACTAGTGACTTACTGAAGAAATAAGAAGTTTTTACATAATATTACAATTATTTAAGAACACTTAATACATAAGGTATAGTGTGTAGGAAGGAGGAAATCCATTTTGTAGGAAGGAGGAAACACAAAGGCCGGCAAATCTTTCCACAGCCGAGCTGTTGAACATAAGAACGAGTCGAAGAAGCGACCCGTTCTCATGTGACGAGTGTCAACCGTGTACATATGTTGGGTTTCGGATAAATAAAGAAAAATAATTTATTAACACAATGAAAATCCGTAAACTTTAATATCTAGGACACGTGATGAGACATTCAGAGAAGTATCTTGCATCTCATAATGCAGGGAAAGGTTACCGGAAGACGGGGCCCTGGAAGAATTTTTCAGCCATGCATCATGGCTGAAAAACCTGAGACAGTGGTTTGGCCAATCTTTTACAGCTGTTCCGGGCCGCAGTAAACAAAGTCCGCATTGCCAACACAATAACCAACGTCCGTTGAACAAACAGAGCACGAGAAGAAGAAGATATCTACTGTATTGTGTACTCCTGTTGATTTTGCCGGAGACATAAAAATAATTTATTAAAAGAAAATATAAACGATAACCGCTGGTCGAAAGGGTGAGAGCAAAAGTAGCTGTGGGTCGAGGGGCGGGTAGGAATCTTGGTTGTTTTTAATTGTTGAAAAAAATAGATCATATTCATGTAACGTAACCTAGCATGTCTCATTTCCTTTTCAAAACAAGAAGATATTAAATTCGGAAGGCATGTATGGGTACCGCTGCCCCGGTAAACCATTCATGGGGAAACAAACACCCCTGGTTTGGTGACTTAGCAGGGGTGCCCGGGTTGATACTGTGAGATTTTTCCAGTTCTTCGCGACGGATGCGTCTGTCTACCAACTGCGTGGCGGACCAGATCTGGACAGACCGGTTGAGGGAGACTCTTTTTACTGTCCTTCTTGTAACTCGTAACGTCAGGCTTACAGAAATAGATTATAGGATACTCTAAAATACTTACTCAGAAGACATCAGTGTAAGGTTAAACATGTACATCCTCCAGTTATCCTTTTGGTGGAAGAAGTTATGGGCGCAGACCCCTGTCCATGCCATGGTTAATCCTCCCAAAAGAACCCACCCAAGCTTAGCAAAACCCCAGTCTGCTCGGATGGCCAGAATCGAAAACAAAAACGTGCAGAAAACCATCGAATCCAAAACCCGTTTACTAGAACTCCCGTGGCTTTTTGGAATCTTCTTTATCTCTTCTATTACCTTTGATTTTAATGTTTTATAAAAACCATCTTCATTGAACGTGAATGGGGAGTTTCTTCGACTTTTGGCGTCTCTGACGTAGAATTTTGCTAGAATGGCTGTGGGTGCATTTGATAAATGATGGACTTCGAATGCTTCTGTGATGTCCGTTCCCTGAAAAATATTACAATCTCGTTTCAAAATCATTTCCGAACTCCTAAAAATCTCAACCGCAATCGCAACATACGAACTGCTGGATTTTATTTATTATAACATGGCAAATTCCAGATCGTGTACTAATAAAGTGCGTTATCATGTTTGTTTTGGACTGGTGCAATAAAATGTAAATACTTGTTATGTCCGATGACCGGACAACTCAGAATGAAATCAACTCAGAACCTCCTTTGAAAAAGTTGGTTAAATATTATGTTACGTTAGGTTAGGGTTGGGTTGGTGAACTCGATCTTACATCTTTTTTAGTTTTATTTTAATTTATTATTATTATGCGATAAGGGGAAATCAATATTGATAAATATTCAGTATTGATGACAACTCTGTTCAGAGAGGAAAATTAATAATATGGTGCGCTTTCTTTATTTGCTGCCACACTTCTGCCATAAATCAATTAAATAAAAATAAAATTATTCCTCACAAAGCATTGTAAATGGTTAAATAAATGTAAAATTATAAACATTTTATTGCAGTCAATAAATTTGTTGTAAAATGAAGGAAAACCATTCATGTGTTCTTAGTATAATATAATTTAGCTGGTGGACTGGTGGACTTCTACACAAAACTATTCCTAAATTAAAATCACTCTTGCGTTCATCATGCAAATTCCAGTTGCGGATTCACCTGCTGACGCATATCGAACGAATCCATCCATGTGTGTACCAAGTGCGAAAATAATAAAAAAATCACTGTCGTATTCTGGGTGTAGTATCAATTAATGTTGGGGTCTCGCAAGCAGGTTCACTCTTAAGTAAAAGCGGTTTCATGTTCCGAATGATTTGGCTAAAATTCCAGTAGCAAAATAATCTGTGGACGCATTTCGAAGAAAACCATTCTAATGTTTCGAGGGGAGTTAAAAATTTAGTTTCAAACCATACGCTGCAAAATTCGTAATTCGTGGGAAAACTATACGCTTTTTTTATTATGTAAGTTTATTTAGTAAACATACAGTTGTAAATACGCATTCATTTTATATTTAATAGAATATAATATATACCAGTGACGTTCCATTTATGATTTAAAATAAGAAATGGCTACAGATTCGGAAGCACGTAGATATTGCTAGTTATATATTATATAGTATTAGAAAATTATATATTATATATTATATAGTATTAGAAAAAGTGAGTATATTATTATAATTAATTATTATATATTATATAGTATTAGAAAAAGTGAGTAAAAAGAAAAAGTAAACAATAAAGAAATAATAAAGAAATAATGATTTTGTTTTAAGTCCATTGTAAGGTTAATTTAATTTTGAACGTTTTAAGAGAAGAGTGGAAAATATCGATATCTCTTAGGGCGTTGTAAGATTTGCAGATATGTACGTCCAAGCAAAGAATTTTATGCGTATTTCGATTTGAAGTGTTCTATAAAAAATACATTATTATTATGAGACTAATGCTAATTGAAGACTCTCACGCAGTGACAAGACAAGAAACGCACTCGCACAACTGGGGACTCGCACGCAAATTTACTCTTAACTTAAAATCAGTTTTGCGTTCAGAATGCAACGATTAAATTCCAGTTTTGGATTCATGTGCTGACACATTTCGAAATAATACATTCTCTTTTTTGAAGTGTAGTTATAAAATTCTAGTTGCAGACTGTGATATGTGCTGCCAGAATCAAAGTAAAACCATTTTCATGTTCTGAGTGTAGTTTTAATTTCCCGCATACAGATTTAAATTTTGTGTTCAGAATATTACGATAAATTAAATAACAAGTTGTAGATTCATCAAAAGAAACCATTCTCATGTACCAAGTAAGCTTTACATTTAAGTTGCACACATATGCTGCAAAACTACAACAAAATAATAATAAACCAGATGAAAAACGTGACATTTTGGTACAACAGCACAAAATCTTCAAATACTTTGCAACGGGCTTAGTTTGACAATAACATATCATCCACTTTTTAATTTGTTTTATTCTCTGTTCGTCTTTGCTCCATTTAGTTCACTTCATGTACGAGTAGTATCCTTTACAGTTCTTTTCACCAAATTGTTACTACACTGTGTCTATGTAATATTATGATGTACTAAAACTGCTACTAACCTAATATACACCTTTGATGTCATGGGTGGAACCACAATATCCTCCATGAGAGTTTCAAGGACAACGTTGCGTTCTCACTCATCACGGCACAGTATTATTCTTCCATGAACTTCCCCGCTATCCACTGGCGAGTGTCCCTCAGCGAGGGTTAGGTACACCAGATGAAAGACAAGTTAAGCTTGTTCTTACCTTTGTCCACGTGAGCCAGTTCTCGATGGGATCGTTTGAGTCCCATCCAGAATGCCTAGATGGGACTCAAACGCGATGCTTACTCAACCACTGACTGGTGATAATAAGATGAAAAACAATTTAAGTTTGTTCTTACCTTGGTCCATGTGAGCCAGTTCTCCCCGCCCGGATGTTTGCTGATGAAGTCCTGCAAGTCGTAGAGCTTATCGCCGACCCTCCAGAGGCCCTCCGCCCCGTCGTCCATAGCCTTTCCTGCCATCCACTGGTAGGCGTCCTTGATACCCGAGTCCCTCAACGAGGGGTACACCAGGTGGGGGAAGCTGACGTCTTCTTGCAGCGGTGCCATCTTTGTTGATCGTGAACCTGCAATAAAAACAAAATATTTCTTTTAGAAAAATAAATTTAAGATCAGTGGTGAGAAGACCGAGCCTGTAATTTGTAAGTTTTCTTTCTGCTAATTACAAATGATAAGGGGTAAGATAAAAATTCTCAAAATAATGTCATCTTTTGGGAGCGATGTGGAGGGTTTTTTTGTGGAAAGGAAGGAGTGTACCTAGGTTTTGAAGAGACCCGTCTTGTAGAGGGAGGAAACATACAGCCGAGCTCTTGAACTCACAAACGAGTCGCAGAAACGACCCGTTCTCATTTGCCAAATTTCAACTGTCTTCAAATGTTGGGCGCGCGCTTGGCATATTTTCCGACTGTGCATCGATAGTAAATCAATGACGCTAGTTCCTTGGAGCATCTTTTTTTTAAATAATAACATATTTTTCCCTGAAAAATGTTAAAATTACTTACGAAAATCATTTTTCGGACAGTTACACCAAAGTACTTGTTTTGACGTCATGTTATTGTTTTGCTTCGAGCTTCACTGAACGGAACATACGTCCCATAAGTCAGCATTCATCTGCGCGAATAGGTCAACCAGGCCAAACACTTATGGTATTTTTTACCATTTTTAATTGGCCAAAATTAGGTTGCAAAAGTGCAAAATATTGTCCAATTAACGCAACGGTTGTCCAAAAAGACAAAATACTGTCTAACAAAATAATGTCCAAATGTCCCCACCGTCCCTCTTCTCCGTCTCTTTCCCTGAGATTTATTTATTTATTTATTTAAGGAACATAAACAGTCTAAGTAACAAAATATACATAAGAGGATGGAAAAAGAACAGACCAATTTATTAATGTTCAGAGATAGATACTTAGATACATAAAAGTAACTGAATGACAGCTAGAACATTTAAGAAAAACAAAAAAAAAATAAAAACAGAACTAAGCAGCAATTTAAAAAATAATAATACAAATATAAATTCAACAATTGATAAACCTGTAATATACAACAATAAAAAAAATGTGATTAGTGAAATAGGTATTTGGGTTGGGACGGGTAAGGGGAGGAGAGGGATAAGGGAAAGTTGTCATGCAAGTATAAAAAAATTTGTTACAATTAATTTAATCATCATGAATATGTGTTATTGGCAACTATAATGTGATACAATGAAATTCTGTAGCGACAGTAAGTAGCAGTGAATATGTTGGCAAGTGTGTCTATACGTGCAAATTTATTTTTATAGTAGTATGATGCATAAAATTATAATGCATATTTTGTATATTAATTACGTAATAATTACATGCGAAACAACATCTTTCAAATTTAATATAATATCTATAAGGGAAATTTGAGATGCTCTAAAGTCTAAAGGACAAAATGTTAATTGTTCAGGAGAGCGAAAAGATAGTTTTTTTTACAAAAAATCATCTCCTGTTTCTGTAGACCTATTATCATGATTTTTTTATCATACAAGTAAGATTGATAGATCTTTCAGAACACTTAAAAAAAATTTAATTTATTTAATAACAGATTTTTTAATTCGAATTAAAATGCACATTATTTTCCTAGCATCCCCTCAGATGACATAGGTCCTGAGGAAAATAATTTTTTTTCGGGGCCTCATGTGTGAGCTGATGTAAAAAAAATGCTTTTCTTTTTCTTTATACGTGTGAGGGATTTTTATTATAATTATTGTATCTTTCCTTTGGATGGGTGGAGACATACCTACGTTCACCGTTTGTTTCATTTTCGACTTTTGACATTTACGGCCTTACTAAAAAAAAACCACAGCACGACCGATTACCTGTGTTTTTGTAGTATCATGGATACAACACATTTACACTAAAACACGAAATATTACTAAAAAAGAATTTCACTCTAAAACACGTTTAAATTTGGCAACACTGCAATTTTTCAAATTTTATATACAAAAAATTTTTGTTTTCATTCATAGCCGCTAGATGGTGATAGCGTCGCGCCTGCACATTTGCACTATCTTGCCCGCGCAAAGAATAGCAGTTTAGTTTTTATTTGGCGGGAATATTTCTAGTAAATATTGAGATTTTACTGAATGATTTCTATTATAGCGACCGATTCACTCTTCTATTCATGTAATTAATATATTTGCCCTGTTATTTATGTGGTTTTACATTAATTTTATCAAGTTATTGCACAACAAACAGTACTTTAAAAGTTGAACTGTCAAAATATTGTTTTGGGTTACATAAAAGTTCAAATTTACGTTTTTAAATCTTTATTTTATGAGAATTTCTTAAAAGAAAGAGAAAAAAACAAAGAAAAATATATTTAACAAATTTTTGGATTTCTTTTCCTTTTCAGGATTTCAAATTTCCGCTAACTATATAAGAGTATAACTATATAGAGTTAAAAACAATGTTGCAGGAAAATGTATTTCAAGATGGTTGATACAAACGCAGAAACTTGGTAAGTGCAGTAATATCAACTTATCTCTTTCAGTTATTGTCTTTGGTTATTTTTTTTTATTTTCCAAAAACACAAATTAATAAAATAAGTCTTAAAGTATGAGGAAAACCGACTCAAATCGATGTGCAAAAATTGAACTTTGTTAAAACCACTAGAGAAAAGTCTTCGGCCTGAGGCCTTAAAAATTCTATCGAGAAAGTAATGACTTTGGCGCGTTCAAACTCGCAGCCCCTTGAGAAATGATTTAGTTACATACAAAAGTTAATCTGAAATTTTTTTCATTAAAATTTAGAACTTTTTCAGATAAATTTCTTTTTTATGAGCCAATCATAATACTCTCAACGGATCTAATGGTGCCACTTTTGCTCGATTGAACCTTTCTCAGAGAAATTATTATCGAATCGCTCGGCGTTTTGGGTGAATCGCCCGAGGCGCTAAACGGTTGGATAAGTATACAAAATAAATTCGCGAATAAAGTATTCAAGTTTAAAAGATGCTTTCAAATAATAAAGGGCTTGATTTATTCAGAAAGCAAATTATTTACTGGTTTGGGTGGCTAAGATGATTTTGGAGCCTAGGGGTGAATTCCGAATAATATTTGAATGAAGATAATTTTAATCGGAAAAATTAGGATAGCGGGTGAGAAGACAAATACAGTCTGTTTTTTCTCAAATTATTTAACATCTATTATATCAAAAATCGCCGGTTTTCGAGAAATTTGAGTTTATAATAAAGAAAAATATTAGCATATCAAAAGATAATCTGTAAAAATAATATTACCTATAATTTATTTGTGACATTCAAGCAAAACAACTGGATCACACTGAGAGGGGTAATTAAAGAGATATGTTATATGAACAGATTTGTGGGATTTAACACCATAATATGAAATGCACTTCGCTGGAAGATGCGCTTATCATCGTCTTTGTCATGACACCACATTTAATTATCGAAACTTTGTAGATGTAAACAACTGAATGTTTATAGTTACCATCTATTTTTAAGTGATACAGCTTAATAATTCGAACTATTTGGAGCCAGTGAGACTATCGCATTCCAAATTTCAGAAATTTTGGAATGCCATAGTTTAAAGTGAAAAATATGAAGAAGATGAATATTGGTATAGGTCTCGCAAGTTAAGTTGGTTTCATCACAGTACTCACACAGATGCAAAACTTTCATACAGCGTGTTTCGTTTTAGGCTTTTAAAACAAACCATTAATAATTATTTCACAATTGAGAATTCGAAACCAAAGCGTGTTGAAGTCGGTTACATAAACTTTTTTTTTTTAGAACATACATATTGAAATACTAAAGGTTATCAAAGTAAAGTTTATTAACTAAATGTGATGATACTGATAATCTTCAGGATTGAATTAAAATGGGTATTCATAAATAAAAATATATTGTATTCATTAAAAATATTAATTTATTATCATGTATACAAGGTGGCGCAAAATTAATCACCCCATCAGAAGATGTTATAATTTTTGCAAATGGCGTCGTACGTCAATCGTATTTGACATTTGTGAACTAGACAGCTGCAGAAAACAAACAGACAAGCAATGAGGCGTGGAATAATTGTGTCGATTTTAGCTTTAACGCTTTTGTGTCGAAAGTCATCATGAGCGACGAGGCCCATTTCCACTTAAGCGGCTACGTCAATAAGCAAAATCTTCGTTTATGGGGCACTGAAAATCCACGTGTGATGTACGAAGAGCCATTACATCTACTCAAAGCCACTGTGTGGTGCGGAGTTCACGCGGGAGGAGTGATTGGACCGTATTTTTTCAGGACGGAGTAATTAAACACGCAGAATAAAAATTCACGACTTTGGTGAATCAGTGATTTACCACATCCCGTCTTGTAACAGGAATCCATGATGTCATAATAAGTATTACACTTGCACACTTTACAAACACTCTGTAAATCTACTAATTAAATAAGATTAGAATAATAAATAATGAAAACTAGTAATTATTTCAAATTTAAAAACTAGTATTTATTTCACTTGCGATATGTAGGTAATTGTATGTTTACATCCTTAGTAATGTACTATATTTAATATACTATATTGTTACTCTAAGTTTACATCATTTTACGAACTGAATGAATAGGACACCCCGTAAGTGCACTATTAGTGATGCCATAAAAGCTCGCTGTCTCTTCTACACTAGTTACAATAAGCGGGAGTATAAGCAAGATAGAGGGCCCTTTCGGGTATCTGGGCGTGGTTCCCACACGGATACACCAATACATCAATTCTAAGCATTTTTGTTGCATCCAACTCTCGTTGTGTTATCTGTAGACCTGGATATTCTTAATTGGTCACTTTGCTTAATACACAACTTAAACCACTTGAACCTCTCGATTGTGATTTGGTGACTCTCACCAAATGTACAAAGAGAACCTTCCACAATCGAACTAATTTCAAATGCAAAAAGAAATAATGTACCTACATATATAACATAGTATTACATATACTTAACAAAATAAAACGTATAAACGTAAAAAAAAACTCATGTAAATTTTATTTTTCTATTATTTTCGAACCTTTAGTTTACCACCCCTTCAACAGAGAGTCTTCAACAGAGTTCGCATAATTAGTCAAAATTTTCCTTTTCTTATATTTCTTTCAATAAATTTGCCCAATATCAGCCTTGCTTCCCGAGTATATTAACATTTGCATGCAGAATGCGAACATAGCGTATTATTGAATTGGGGCCGAAACAATTGATCCGTACACTGTACCGCATGCAAGCCAGTATGAGTACAATCACATTTGACTTCGGAGTCTGTGCCTAGTAACTGAACTGAATTATCTACTGAAAAGAAAATCAGTGGGACTACGGCATCCCAACTAAGAGCATTTTGTGAAGCAGAAGGGAGTGGAAAAGGGAAGAATATTGGGAAGAGGAACGTTGATTTATACCTGGCCAGTCAGATTTTGTCACCAAATGTGGTTAAAACCATTTTAAGCAAAGATTCGATTCTGAACGGTGATAGTGGTCTATCATCGGGGAGATAGTGAGATTTTCTATTACTCTTGAAACTACTTTTGACTTCTAGGTCCCAGAATTTTGGAAGAAATTGATTAAATATTCAAGAAACCATAAAATTAAAATTAAATTTATTTAAAAGACTCTCCATACAGCATCCTCAAAGGCCCCGAGGGGGATTATTTTCCTTCGGGCCTCCTGTGTGGAGCTAACGTAAAAAAAAATAGAATGGCTTAATAAATCTGCAATCTGTTATTTTTTATCGTTGTATTCTGAACACAAAACTGCTTTAAATTAAATCTGTACGCGGGGAATTAAACGCAGAACATAAAAAAAGGTTTTTTCTTTGATTCCGGCAGCAGGAACGTAGTCTACAACTATAATTTTCTGACTGCATTTCGAATAAGATAATGGTTTCCTTCGAAATACATCAAGAAATGAACCCGCAACTGGAATTTGCATTATGAACACAAAGGTGATTTTAACTTAGGAATGGATCTGCGTAGGAGTTCACCAGTCCACGAACATAAATAATATTGTACTCTGAACAAGCGAATGGTTTTCCTGTATTTTACCTCAAATTTATTTATTGACTGCAATAAAAAATGTATATTTTTATATTCAAATAACTTTTAACAATAATTTACCTGGTATGATATTATTTTTATAGTAGAAGTGTGGCAATATACAGGGTGTACCTTACCTATCATACCTCTCGTATCTATCTCGTATCGATCACCTATCTATGATATCTCTTATACCTATCATGTATGGTTCGCCCGCCGGCACGGCAAGGCGGGCAGAAAATAAAACTTAACTTTTTTCTTAAATGCAATTTTAACCCTTATGTGTAAAGAATCTATATGAAGGACAGGGTCAGAATCGCTGGCGCCAATATCATTCTAGGACCTTTGTTCTACGTGGTTATGAATGATTTTTTAAAAGATTTTTCTATGAAATTTGCGGATGACTTTCGGCAGCTGTCAACTGCGAAAATATCGATATATTACGTTTTCAAATAAGTATGAAAGTCAATATTTCTTTGAAAACTTCTTTGAATTGTTTTTTTTTTCATGTTATGTATGTATTCAGGTTTGTGTAGAAATAATATAATCCGTTTTTATTGTATAAATATTTATTTTTTGAGAATTATTTCCACAAATGGGATATTTTTTAACCTTTTTTTTAGTTAATTAGATATTTTGGAAAAACTTCTTATGATATTATCATGTTATATACGTAAATAATTATATATGTTATCTGGTAAAGAGAAAACAATCGCTATGTTTTTATATCGATATATTTGACCAGAACTCATCAATGTAATTTTCGCACAAGTTTAACAGGTTGGGACGTATTTTACTAGTGATTTCTCTCATTATTTAAAATAAAAAATGTAAATGAAATTTTGGTCTCCGGTGACTAAAAAACTCATATACAGTTAAAAATTGACTGAATCGGATAGGGATACAATAGCTCATAGTTCCGGCCTGGAAAGCTGAGGTTCGAGTCCCAGGAGTAACCGTATCATTTTCTGACTTTTCTGTTTCAGATTTTCGATTGAGTTTCGCTAATATTGTTTTATCACAGCAAAAAGAATTGGTAGTTAATAAAACAGATTTGTTCCTGAATTATATTTGTAAAATTAAAGTATTTTTTTGTATGAAAGTATTATAATGTACGTATCTACTTATATTTATCTTTGCATAATGTTTGTAATTTTTCGACGTGTATTGTGTTTACTTTTTTAAAATAATTATAACTACTTCAATAAATAAATAATTATTTTTTATTTAAATTAAAGTTTAGCTCACGCCGAGATTTGAACCCGCGACCTTTGGATTCATAGTTATATTGGTTTAACTGAGATCTAATAACGCAATGCTGACTGCTGTAACATATTGTTTTAAACATCGTTGAGGATTTTCAATACTTTTCCGTTTCAGTTGAGGATTCAAAAAAATATCTTCTTTAACATTTTTCAATATCATGATATCAAAAAAAATACTTGCACTGATTTGAAACAAATATTTTAAAATTAGATCGCGAGTAGGTATGCGTAAATTAGAAAAAGCGTTAATGACCGCAAATGGCTTCATAGTACACAAAAGACTAAAAAGACGAAGAAATAATTGAAATAAATCTGAAATATCTCCCTCAATGGTTTAATGATTTAATGCAAATGTTTGGACGAAGAAAAAGTAAAAAATGGATTCGCCCCTGCTGTTTCTCTTCGGGGAGTAAACTAAATAAGAGGGAATAATTTTTATCACATTATTTAAATATGTATTTCTTTCAGAAAGGCAATATTTATAGTCGTACATAACACTTGCAGGTAGCGCTGGGGATCTGGTTTGCACTTTTACAAAAATCGGTGTATATCTACTTTAATAAATATTTAACCAATTAAAAATGTTATTATCTGATCAAATAGCAAATGTAATCTATAATAAATAAGTTTAAAAAATCAGATTAATTACCAGTGATAGAATGATAATTCGCTGCAATTTATCCAGATCGCGACTTCACGTACATAATAATGTATAATACAAGAGAACTATATACGCCGACTGTATTCCACGGAAACTCTCAGAAGACTAACATTGACTTTGACAACAAATATTATTTATATATTCGGTTTTCACAACAAAAATAATGACATGATGAAGAAATTGGAGATGACTGCAATCATGTTCAACGTGAAGTTGCTACAGAACGTCGCATTTCTGGAAGTTCCCGTAATATTTTCATTTCCTACTCTATTTTTACGAATTATCAGTTAAAGTCCTAGATGTGACCGTTCTTTTACTGTTTCAGATTTTCGATAGGGTTTCGCTAATATTGTATTGTGTGCACGCCCGCGAAGGTTTCTAATAATTATTGGATAATTTTCAGAGCGCCATTTTTGTGAAAAATCTCCTCAAGGGTTCTATATATATATATATTGGTGAGCTCTGGTATTATGAAATTTGTTCAAAAAATTTACAAAAGGTGGCGCGCGGAGGCGGTGTTTCGGGATATGGGGGAATGGGGGAACGCGGGAGGGGGGAAAGCTGGGAAAGGGGAAAGGGAAAGGGGAACACTGCAGGGGTAGGGGGATGAAGGAGGAGGTTGTTCGCGGAAGGGGAGACAAGGTAGGGGGAAAGATGGGGAAGGGGTACGAAGGATTGGTGGGATTCGCAGGATTCGCGGGAGGGGAGGCGGGGAAGCGAAAAGCGTGGGAAAGGAAATGCAGGGAGAAACAATTTCTTTCTTTGAGTTGCACTGAAACGTATGCAGGGTACACTGGTAATTTATATATATAACTATAAGTAATCAAAATTTATTAAATCAAAATTTATGTAAATGTTTATATCTTTATAAAATATTAGCACACACAAAGATGTGAGCTAACTTAAGATTAATAAAAAATAAAAATTTGAAAACGCAGGTATCAAATGATGATTTAAATTTAAGGAATAGTGAAGAGAAAAATTAAATTATCAGTTCTTAAAAAAATAATCAATTAATAAACCTCAATAAAATTAAACCATCAAATTGAAGGTTGTACCTGCTTAGTGTTTACTTAACAACTAGTAATTAAAATTAAGGATTAATATTAAAGAAAAGAAATTTCAAGTATCAATTATTTGCAAGCATAAATTTATGATTTTACATTTGGAGATATGTAATAATATAATTTTATTATCTCCTTTGGGTGCAAATGGCAAACCGCTAGTTTGTTTTTAATGATTTCTATACTATTATGCCCAGTGGGCGATTACTTTTCAACTAATTATGAATAGTGTTTTTGTTGCATAAAACGGTCAATTTCTTATTATATTCGTGTATTCAATATATTTGCAACTTATTTGTGGTATTTTTCACCAGTTTTGGTAAAGTTACCATATAATAATCGTACGTCGTAAATTGAAGTGTCAGAAAATGGTTTTATAGGTTATATTATTATTTAAACTGCATTTTAAGCTGTTTATTTTATTAAGTATTTCTTGAAAGTTATGATGTTTTTGTATAACGTAAATATCAGCCCCTCTGAAAACGCTTGTGTCCTCGGTAAAGCCTATCAACCTGGAGTCAATTATTTAAAAATCGTTTAACGATCTTTCATTTCCTCTTTCCCATGGTGCACGTATATTGGTGGATACCTTTATGATCGAAGAAAGTATTCCATACAAAATTGTTTCACTCTAAACACACTTCAATTATTGTGTTCCAATTGTCATTCGTTCTTTTATCGCCAAACTTACCTTAGGCTGAATCAAATCCGTCACGCCTATTTCCCACCCACCCATTCAAATCGCCCGCCATTATAATCCTTTCATTCATTTTTTTTTAAATATTATTACATCGTTCACACCAGTCCAAAAATAATTTTTCACTTTGTCGCTTTCAAAATTAACGGGGGCATAGCAAATAAAAGGAAACACCTTTGTCAAACCAATTTTGAATCGGATCCACATTATTCTTGGACTTACACATTCATACTGCAACGTACGTTCAATCATTCTGGCTGCAACACCCTGACAAGACCTCTCCGTATCTGGTTTCCCAGAACAAATGACGAACCTATCATTATTCTTCATTGTACCACCCTCTTTTTTCATTCTCTCAGTTACCGAATGTAGCAATGGAAT
Organism: Limnephilus lunatus; assembly: GCA_917563855.2. Classification (NCBI taxonomy): domain Eukaryota; kingdom Metazoa; phylum Arthropoda; class Insecta; order Trichoptera; family Limnephilidae; genus Limnephilus; species Limnephilus lunatus. Next base: position 32,149,708 of record OU830599.1, on the reverse strand, counting down.
TTAAAAAGATTTTTTTTTTGTGAATTACCTGATATATTATTCCTGACCTGATATATATCCTGTGGAATTTGTTTATTTTGGACCATCAATGTGTTTTTCTATTTTGTATGTTGTAATGGGTGAAATTTTTTTTAAAAGCTTGCAATTACAACGAATGCCAAAACACTGATCTAGCAGATTAGCGGGTATTGTAAAGAAATAAAAATTGGTTAAAATTAACATTTTGTATTTATTTCTGTAGGCACCTTTCCTATTAATTATGTGATAATATTTACAAGGAATATAAAAATCAGAAATATTCGTAATCTTACTCCTTCCACATTTAAAACAAAGCAAATTGCACCGTGCATGTTTTAACCGTATTTGCACGAGCCAAGTAATTTTAATTAAATCAAGGGGCCATACGTAAGAAGCGCCTGGCCAGATCTCTAGCCATACACACGCTAATACCTTTTCAACCGGTGGATAAATACCAAAGACGATTGTTTTAAATCTAGAGGAAAACTACTGATTAATGTAAGTACATATATGATTTTATGAAGTTTTTTTTAATTGGTTTTATTTTATGCAACATTAAAAAATATCCTAAAAGTAATATGAAATTTCCAACTGAAATATAACATTTGTGCAACTGAAATATAACATATTTACTTTAAAAAAATTTACATACACTTTTATCAAATTTACATATCCATCTTTTTACAATTCATTTATGAAATATTTTTTTTAGAAACAATCAATTCAACAAACAAATCTCAGTATTAAAAATTATCAAGGAACAACTCACAGCTATGTTTAGAAATTATTCTACATTAGATCTATCAATTTATGGACACATATATATTTTTTTTAGATTCACGCAAACGAAAAAAAATTATTACTCACATCTACCTATACTGAATTTATCCTCAAAACATCAGTAAAACATATATAATATATATATTTTAAAATGTAACTTAAACATATTTGTACTTTTATACAATTTCGACGGATCCCATAGTCGAGGAGTAAGGCTCTCGACTAGCGATCCGGAGGTCGCGAGTTCAAATCCTGGGGTGCGCAAGTAAATTTTATTTTTTTGTTTTGTGTTATTTCACAATTTAATCACTTAAAAAATAATATAGGGTAATTTTGCATCACGATCCTGAGAGGAAGATGCTCTCAGTATCACCCCGACGTAAGACTACCATTCAGAATAAAATATTCATATACATTTTTGTTTTAAACTCAATTTGGGAGGCGGGTATGAGCACCGCCAACACGGGAACCAACACCTCAGCCATACTCCCAAGTGGATCGTTATGTTTGTTGACTTAGCAGGGGTGACCGGGTTCATCAGGTGAGGTGTGTTCAGGTTTTGGCGGTAACGGCGGCGGATGGGCTTGTCCGCCAGCTGTGTGCCAGGCCTGATCGAGAAAGGCCGGTTTATGGTGTCTCTCACCCTATCGGCTAACACTGCAAAAACGGCGTTATATAAATCAGCCAAATATTATTATTGTAAATCAGATATATTTGTTCTGCTGTTACAATACGCAAATTTAAAAAAAAATCTTCCCGTTCCATACAATATTGTTCCTGCCTATGATGAACACTATGATGCTGACCGAAACGTTGAGTTTTCATCTCTCGATGAAAGTTATTGAATAATATTAATATAAGAAAAAATACAAACCAACCTTCAAAGTTTGAGAACTAATAATGCTTGCTTTAACCAATGCTAGCTCATAACTACGATTATAGTAACAATTTATTTATTATTTACTATTTACGGAAAAATAGTCCATTAACATTATAATATTATAACACGAATAAAAAAAAATACAGATGACAATGAAAGGAGAGTACATATATATGAAGAGCATTGACAAAATACAAATAATATAAAAGTACATACAGAAGATAGTATAATATAAATACATATAATGTAAAAGTACATAAGTAGCTTGAAGATGGAATTCAAAAATGTCAAAAATACTGCCACAGACCTCTCGTCCGTTTCGGGCCACTGTTTGTGACATTCTGTAGAAATACAGGCTATGGCCAGAGAATCGCATGATTAGCAGATTATAGAAATGTTGACGTAAGCGCCAAAGTTTTTTTTTTTTTTTTTTTATGAGAACGACATAAGTTAATTAATAGAAACCGTCAAAACGATCTTAGCCATACAGGTATATTTTTTTTTATAGTTGTTTCTTCTATTACTTTCTAGTTATCTTATGAACAAAACTATTTACTTGCATTTTGTAATATCAGAACAAAGATATCTTATGATAATAATAATATTTGGCTAATTTATAAAATGCCGTTTTTGTGAAAAATCTCCTCAAGGGCGCTGTACAAATAAACGTATTATAATAAAATCATCACCGGCAACCTCTCGATTATTACTAATACAAAAATCATGAATGTCGTATTTTTTCACGAAATTTGTCAAAAAATGTCAAAAATTACTGATAATATTACGATCTTAAAAATTTAGTACTTTGATTAAACAATTAGCACACATGCCTTGATGACGGACACTGTAATGCTGTCAGAAACCTTGACTATCGATGGAGGTAGCGCAACAAGGCATAATTATCAAAAAATAAGTTACGATAATACGTGCAAATATCGAATCACATCTAGTAACTACCCTTTAATGTTTTGCTGCTCTGTCAAATCTATCAGTTACGAATATGAGTGATATATTTCAAAACAAAAATTACATAGAGACGCGTTATTTCTCAGACGTTTTAAAATAATACCCACATTTTCAAATGAACTATTCTCTCAGTACAAAAACTTATATTACTTGTTGAAATGTTATATAACTTAATATTTTTACCTTCTGAAAAATATCTCGATCATTGTTTTTGGTATACAAATATTTACAATAAATACCACCCTCCACTGCGTAAAACAAAAGCACGTCAAATATTTTAAGTTAAAGATACATTTCGATCAAGAAAATTTGAATTGCTGGAAAGGACAAAATGTTAATTGTTCTGGAAAAGAATGATTTTTTTTTTGTCAAAAAGATCAAAATATCTCCTGTTTTTTTGTACACCTAAAATTATGATTTTTAGTGTAAATAATATTGAATAGATCTTTCAGAATACCTATTTTAATAGTATTTGATTTTTCAGAAAAAAATACTCTTAAAGATAATCTACTAATAATATTTCAAAGACGCAAATCAAAGAGAAAATAGAACAGCAAAAAAAATTACAGATTTTTTAAAAAAAAATTACGTTTTAAAGTCCTTTACGTCGTTTCAAATTTCCGCTATCGATTTGTTTGGCCTTTCCAAAATATATTCCAGATTATATCATGTTAAAATGTTCTGCTCAAATCACTTTATCACTTTGACTTGTTAGAGAACTTTAATAGAATTTTCATCTCTAGGACGGAGTGCACCAGGAAATAAAATAAAATTGGTGTTTAAAAATTTACCACGTTGCAATACTTTTCCCAAAACTACCTGTATTGTATGGATGATACATTCACGCAGCGATATGTTCCATTATTGTCCACGGCAAATTTATTAATTATAAAAAAAGTGTGTAAAAAACGTTTAACATTAATCTTTGTTATTATTTAGTAAGAAGGCTTCTCCAATACGAAGCTCTCTCCTCCGGTCCCTTCGTGTGTGTCCTCGACAGCTGCTGGAACTGTCCTAGTACCAGGTCCCCTTGGGTGGTGACCCTGTGGAAGGTGCCGAATTCCTCGCAGGTCTGGTGGAACACGTGGTTCAGTTGCGGCAGGATTTCGTGGTCCAGGGTGGGAAAGAGATGGTGCAGAGTGTGCTCGCCGAAGTTGGTCATCACCAGGAAGTGGTTTCCGTTGATGTCGGTGCGATCTGTGACAGCTTCCATTTGGAATATTCCCCAGTCTGTGTCCTTACTGAAAAAATAGTGGTTTTCAATTAGTTTTGCCGTCATACCCGATGTCCAAAACAATATTGAGTTATTTATTATCATATTTACAATCAAACAGTAATCACACAGAAATCACACAGTAAAGGAACAAATTTAATTTATATTTGTATTGTAAACAGAGTTGACACTAACACAGTACTCGGACAGATGAAGATTCTGCAGTTTGAAACTTATTATTTAGCTTCAAAAAAATTTCAGCAAGAACGGAGAAGTTGAATTTCAAAGAAAAAACTGTTTTAACTTTTCGAATATTAAAATCAAACTCGTGGCCCTCTTATATCAGTGATATAGTTATATTACTTTTTTAGTGACATGAAGTGTTATCACCAGTTTAATCGTACATCATATATTTGGAATCTATTTTCTATAATAAGTTTAAAGCGTTAAATCAACTATTTATCAATTAAAATGCGTTGACCTGGCTGCAAAACCCTTAGTTATCAGAAAAAGGGAAAAAAGTAGAAAATAAAACTAAAATCGAAATGCTCTGATCGAAACTTACGGGAAGAAAAATAAGGTGATCTATATCTCACTTCTTCTATAAGTGCACTTCGGTAATTCACTTTGATATAAATCAAGTCATGTTTTCCTAACTGACTCTCAATAAGTTGTTCGTGTGATAAAAATTGAATTCCCGATTAAAGAAACAAAACGATTTAGACACTGTTGTCAATTTGTATTGTAGGAACTACAAGATGTATATATACATATAACTAGTTCAAGATATATTGTAGTAACTACATTAAACTAGAAAAAATATAATGAATATGAAATATTATCATTAATTAGCTACAAAATAAAATATTATAATAAATAAGAAATTTTTAACTCAAATGAACAAATTACAATTATCACGCATAGAATATGGAATTATAGGATGGGGAACTGCCTCAAACATTCACATGAAGCAGCTCGTTAAAAGGCAAAAGGCAATAATAAAAACAATCATAAAAGTACCCATAAAAACTCCATCAAAAGAAATCTTTAAAAACTATAATGTGTTCAGCATTATTAAATTATACTCAAAAAATGCACTACTCAAATTTAAAGAAAAATATAAATACCCTGTGGACCAACACACCTACACTACAAGGTCGAAATCCTCAAAACTACTTAACATCCCGCAATTAAATACATCTTATGGCCAGAAAAACCCTAATTTCCTTGCTACAAAATTATATAATGCCCTTCCAATTGAAACTAAGAACACCATGGAGATACAAAAGTTTAAAAAAGACGTCAAATTATGGTTGAGTAAACAGGACGATGAGGAAATTATTAAAATTATGAAGTAACCCTAATGCAACCTGCAGACAACAAACCAATACTTTTATTTAATTTATTGTTTATTTTGTGATAATCAAGAAACTAGAAGATGAGGAAATAAAGATCAGCACCCATTCAGCAACATTCAGTCCGCCTCGGAACAGGAATACCTAGTGAGGAGGACTGTAAACAAACCACATAACTTGTTATTTTTACTTATTGTGTAATTTTACTTTATCTTATATTGTCATTAAATAAAAAAAAATAAAAAAATAACAGCCGCGAAGTAATTCAGCGTTGTTGACATTCTTAACAACAATTCTGGAGATAAAAGTTCGATAACTCTCTGTAGTCATAAACCGCCACTAAATAAATTAGTGTTGTCGACATGCTTCAAAACAATTCTGGAGATAAAAGTTCGGTAACTATATATAGTCAATATTAGCCACTAAGTGAATCAAGGTTGTCGACATTTTAAAAAGAATTCTGGAGATTAAAAGTTCGGTAACTATTTGGATTCAATAATAGCCACTAATATAATCTAGGTTGTCGACATACTTAAAAACAATTTTGGAGATAAAAGTTTGGTAACTATTTGGGGTCAATAACAGCCACTAAGTAAATCAAGGTTGTCGACATCCTTAACTATTCTGGATATAAAAGTTCGGTAACTTTATATAGCCAATAACAAAAACAACTACATATTTTCGTATTTCGTTTTGATCCCCAATCGATCAATGTTAGATTGATTGGATTAGTAGACTAAAAAACTATAAGTATCAGGTATTATGCTTTTAGTTTTCAATTAAAATAACTCTCACTAGTATTTCGGTAAAGAAGTATCGTTTTCCCATCATTAAGATTTTGTTTTGTGACCTTTCTGCCAAAGAAAAATAATAAGATCAAAACCTGAAGGTATCCCCTTTGTAACGTGATATTATTTATATCTGGCTGGAAACTACAGATAAAATCGTTCACAACGATTATTTCTGCCTATCAAATAATAATATTATCTTTTATTCTACTATCTACCGGGCCTAGCCACTTCGCTTTCTTAGAAATGTTTAAATAAATGTGTGCTCCTGTCTGGGTTGTTTTAATTAAATATGAATAATTCACAGTTATGCGAAGAGCTTATAGCTTCTTATTACCGTCGCAATTTTCAATTAATGATAATTTTATGAGCTTTATTGTTTTCCTACATTATTCTCAACAGATTGATCCATTAGCTGAGTGGTGCATAACTTTGAACGGTTTCAGGGATAATAATATAAATTAAATTCATTTTCCCGGGGGGGGGGGGGGGATGGAATCCAAATCCTACAATAGGCCATATTCACACCACGCATTTGCCATGCGATATTTTATTAACTGAAACATGGTCCAATGCGGACATCAAAATTCAATATTTTTTCCCACCACCTTTCTCCTTAATCGAATTCCTAATACGGGCAAAAAGTCAAACATCTCATCCAGTAAATTATCGGTCCAGCACACAAGTCTTGAACAAATGTTTGTGATGCTAGACGCACCTACCTTATGGCAAAATTATTATCAACTGTGTCTATATTCCATTAGGATGACATAACATGGAAATTCTCAAATTCAAATATTTGATTATTATATTTATTCAAATATAAATATGTCATTATTGAGTTGGATAGCCAGTTACCTTAGTAAAAGGGCGCTAAAGATTAATTCTGTACAAACGTGTATATTCGAGGCCCTCGGTAGTTGTATGTCTGTCTGTTAGTCTGGTTCAATGAACTCTAGAACACGGGTTTGCTTTGAAATAAGTAGAATTTTATAATTTATTATTTAATTATTATTTAGAAGGTAAGTTAAATTTAGTTTTTTCATGGTTATGTATCTATTATTTAAGCCCATAGAATGTCATTTGGTAGTTTGGCCTGACATATGAACGGGTCTTAAAAATGAATTGTGAATGAATGAATAATAATAATAAAAAGGAAGAAAGGGGAAAGGGGGGGGGAGATAGAAACATTTTAAAATCAATAATTGAATGCTCACTAATTGTAATTGACTGATTAAAGTTAAATAGTTTTTTAAATAATTTATATCACGCCAAAAAAATTTATAATTTAATTTTGTATATTTGCAACGAATCATGAAAAACGTATAAGTTAAGTAAGTGGCAAGTATATTCTGCGCTTTTTCCATTTTCAAGAAATTGCAGATTATTCAGTGATTTTTCACGGGTCTGCGCATAGTAATATACATATACTAGAAGTTAAAAACCCGCTCCACAGATTTTTACTGCTAAGCCTCGCGGGCGGCTTTTGGTTCAGCTTCGCCCAGTTAGTGTTGGTGGTCATTTTGGAAATCCAATAGGAACCGGTTCCAAAATTAGCCCGTTCCTCGTATCAATTATCAACATGCAAACCAGTGATGGCTATTCACCGCGAAAAGGTAACCGGGTAGGTCGGTGACGTCATATGTAAAATACAGCCGCTTGATACAACTGAGTATTACTGTCAATCTTTCGAAATTTGGGAGATACTCAAGGTTCAAAATTCGTAGAATAAATCTAGGAAGGGCCCGTCCCTATGCGTCTTGCCGACGAAAGTGACGACATCTTGTGATGAATTCTTGAATGAGAAACCGAATTACAACAGTAGATTTGTCTGAAAGTCCACGAACATGGATGTTAATATGGTGCGACGGGTGAGTCGCGGCGGCAGACATGCGTTCGAAGCCGGATTCTAAAATTCAGACGCTACGGTATTAATAACGTTCAATAGTAGTAGTATATGTATCAATTTAATCTTGGAAATGATATAGTCGTAAAGCGGCAAAATACCCAACAGCTGTGAGAAACCGTAATCTGTAGCGCTTAACGTGAAGTGGAAAAGATTCTGCAAATCAATTTCATCCCAAGTTTCCAGTCAGGTAACAAGAAGGATTCATTCTTCAATCTTATTTTTTTCTCTAGGAAGGTTTTTTGCTTTCATCTCAGAGGTTTTTTATGATTAATTTCGCGTTCAAATTAATGAAACCGCACTGTTAGGTTTTTTCCCTTTTTTTCAACTCGCCTTTTTTCAAAGACTTTCGCTCGGCGAATCGTGCATTATAAAATATAAAAATGCTAGATAATAAATTAATTTCTCTATTTTTTTTAAAAGACAGAAATGAATTTGCTTCAGTGCATGTAATATTTAGTATTTACCAAAAACGATTATCACAAATGCTAAAATTTCTAATCTAACTATAGAAACTCTAAGCTAACTAACCAGTACGCCGTTTCTCCGCAGGGAAAGGCAGAGAAGACCGACCGCTACAAAAATCTGTCCTCGTACACACTCCTTGCTTCATTCACATTATATTAATAATTTGGGAGGCAAGTATGGGTGCTGCCGTAACTTCTTTTTTTACATTAATTAGCTCAACACAAGAGGCTCTGAGGAAAATAATTTCTATGTCATCTCAGGGGATGGTGTGTGGAAGGTCTTTATAAGGAAGGGAAGGATAGGAAGTTGTGGGAAGGATAAAGGTATGAGGGGTGGGTAGGAATCTGGCGGTCAGTATATCCAGAAGTGACTGACGTATAAATTTATCCCTCCAACTGCGGTGCAAGGAGATGGATCAAGAGTCCGTCTGGAAAGATCAAAAGGCTTCCCTCAACCAGTCTCTCTAGATCCGGCCCACCATATAACAGGTGCGCAGACGCATCAGCTGCTAAGACCTGGACAAACCTCACCCCATCAACTCGGGCACCCGTGCCAAGTCACCAAACGTGGCGAACCTCTTGGGATGACCTATGGCAGAGATTTTGGTTATCCAAAAAATGTTTCCCGGGGTGGCGGTACCCATACCCACATTTATTGGATAGCCAACACCCCTGCCATAGGTCACCCCAAGTGTTTCACAAGTGCCTGGGTTCATGGGGTGAGGTTTGTCTAGGTGTTGGCGGCGAATGGGTTTACTCACCTACTGCTTGGCGGGCCAGATCGGGAGAGACTGGTTGAGGGAGACCTAACCTAGTCCTCTCCAGCTGGACCCTCCTGACCCATCGCCTTGCACCTCAGTGGGAAGGATGGATTTGTACGTCCGTCACTCCTGGACATTAACCCCCAGATTCCTACCCACCCCTCATGCCCTTTTCCTTTTCTAAACTTATTCTCCTTCCTTTTCCTAAAAAGACCCTCCACATTGCATCCCCAAAGATGACATAGGCCTTGTGGATTTTTTTTCTCAGGGTCTCTTGCGTGGAACTAATGTTACAAAAAAAAATTATAAATCGTCTCACACACACTCTCCTGTTATTCTAACACTTGACAACATGGCCCGACTCAAGTATTTGATTAATTCGATCATGTTTCGTCTTCCTCCGGCCTTCTTCGACTACTTATACCGTTTTAATATTCTCCTTACACACCATTATTTGTGCATCTATTCTGTATTCCCAAACTGTCCAAGCGTCCTGTCACACGCCTCAGGGATCTCATTTCTACAGCATTACAACTTCCATACTTCCTACGCCGCGCCAGATCAATGCCTCACTGCTGTACATCAGGATTGGTAACAGGACTCCATTGTAAACTGCTGGCAACTATTTTCATCAAATATGGATATTAAATTTGTATTTATAAAAAATCCGATAAAAACATATTGTATAAACCGAATCACTTGAAAAATGGTAATAATAATAATAATAATAAAATGGTAATAATAATAATAATATGATTTATCGGACCAGTTAGGATTTCATCAGAGCCGAACCCTCTGATATGAAAATATCTGGAGTCGGTGAAATATTTTCCCATTATGTTTCTGGTGGATTGACGTATTGTTCTTGTATTGTTTTATTCTTATATAGTGCAATTACATTGTGTTAATTTACTAGATATTCATTTGTGGAAAAGTGTGTGGAAGGGTTTAGTCTTTCATTTGGGAAAGATTCAACCCGGACATGAAATCTGGAGCACCGTAATAGAAATAAGAAATAATAATATAGAAATCGGTGCTTAGCAACGCTATAGAGACATTTGCACTTCATTATCTCTCTGATTTTTCATTATATCAGATAGAAAATAATTAGTTTTGATCCCAAAAAATATAAATATTTGAAAATAAGTATATTAGATTACGTAATAAATAAACTTCCAGTAAACCATAGGTTATTTAGATAAATAAATAGGATATAAAAAATCTCTTTTGTGAAGGCTCCAGTAACCAAGGTAAACAATAATATTTGAGATTAATTTGTAATATATTTTAAAGGTAAATTTAATTACATATATTTTATTTTGATAGCAGTATTCTAAAATATAATATATTATAGATTTGTAACGTTGAAAGGTAAAAGGTTTAAATTAAAATATTTTATTTGGGCATTTTGAAAATTATTTGTTGACAATTGACAATTAACAAATGATATTACTAGGTAACGATAGTTGCTTGGTTACTGGAATGTAGGAACTAATAATAATAATCATTTTCGTGTTGTTTTGTAAATTGATAATATGTCATTTACAACCAACCGAAATGAAGAGCGGTCTGTTATGTCATCTACACAGATGAACAATGATAGTCTAAGACCACCAAAAACAAAAGCAGGTATTCCTAGGCAGCGTATGAAATGGACGAACGATGTCAATATGTTCATCGTTCGTTCATATTTTTATGTAACTAAATTAGAAACAGATATGTTATTGTATAGGAAAAAATTACATTTAATTTTCTCACAAAATTATCCGATTGCCCAAGTAAACGAACAAAGATTAGCAGACCAAAAGAGGGCAATTTTCAAAAATAATTTAATTCCTGTAGTAACATTAGATCAGATAAAAAAGGAAGTAGCAGATAGATTGCAATTAGAAAATAATTTAGAGCAAGTTAATACGAGTAGTAATGTTATATCAGATACATTGAACGTAGATAGTTCAGATAATATTCTAGTCGAAGAATCCAATGATATTACAGTAGACTCAAATAACTTAGACGTTATTATTTATAATCTTAGGGAAATCAACATTGCAAATTTAAACTTACTAGATGAAAATATTATAGAATTAGCTAACTTACTTCATAATAATATAAATAGATATATAGATATAGAGCCCACAGTTAGACCAAAATTACCAAAATTACATACGTCAAAGAAATTATCTAAATTAATTTTTGAATTAAATAATATAATTTTACCAAAAATTATATTTGATGACATTAGTTTTTTAGATCTTCATACAATAGTGTATGCTAGTGCTATCACTATATGTAACAAGTTAGGAGTTAAATTAACGTCTTCTGATGATAGATCATATAATTATAGAAAACCAGAATGGCAGAGTAGATTAGAAAATGATGTAGTATTTTTAAGAAGTAGCATAGCTAGAGTAATAGAGTATAAAAATGGAAATAGAAGTAGGAATATTTTGAGACATGTAGATGTAATTGGGAGAAAATTTGGTTATAGCATTGGTAGTAATAATAATGAAAATATAATCAATGATTTATTAGATTTGTTAAAACAAAAATTAGGTGTAAAAGCTAGTAGATTAAAAAGATATAATTATACGTATAATAAAAAAAATAATAATAGATTATTTCAGAAAAATGAGAAAATATTTTATTCCAAACTTGACGATAAACAAAATATTATTTCGAATAATAATAATCCGTTGCCATCTGAATCAGATATGCGCGATTTTTGGACAAATATTTGGAGTAAAGATATAAAACATAATGAGTCAGGTCCGTGGATAGAAAATGAAGAACTCAATTGTTCAGACATTGAACAAATGAGTTTTTCTGATATATCGGTTGAATTGTTAGCCAAAATTATAAAAAATACTCATAATTGGAAAGCCACGAGTTGCGATTGGATACATAATTTTTGGTATAAACGTCTGACTACTTTACATCCCCTTTTGGCAAAAAATCTTTCAAAATTTGTCAGAGAACCTCAAAATTTTCCAAATTTTCTAACTAAGGGCATTACTTATATGTTGCCTAAAAGCGAACATATTAATAATCCCTCTCAGTATAGACCCATTACATGTTTACCGACAATATATAAAATTTTAACCTCTTGCTTGACAGATTTAATATACACTCATTTAGATGAAAAAAATGTTTTATCTGAACAACAAAAAGGTTGTCGCAGAAAACATATGGGATGTAAAGAACAATTAGTTATTGATTCTGTAATTCTAAAACAGATTCAAACCCAAAAACGTAATTTACATATTTGTTATATAGATTACCAAAAAGCTTATGATAGTGTCCCGCACTCGTGGCTGATAAAAGTTTTAAATATATACAAAATTAACCCAATTATTATTAGCTTTTTGGAAAAAATTATGGCATTTTGGAATACCGATTTGCTTTTGAATTTGAAAGATAAGAAAATTATAGTACCGGGCATTTCAATAAAAAGAGGGATTTTTCAAGGAGACTCATTGAGTCCTCTTTGGTTTTGCTTAGCATTAAATCCTCTATCTAAAATGTTAATTAAAAGCAAGTTTGGAATAAAAATTAAAGGTAATACTAGAGAGAGAAATATAATTTCTCATTTATTATTTATGGATGATTTAAAATTATATTCAAATTCTGAACCAAATTTAGAGAAAATGATTAAAGTAGTTAAAATTTTTTCAGATGATATTAAAATGACTTTTGGTTTAGATAAATGTAGAACGATCCATATAGAGAAAGGTAAAATTGTAGATGGAGACGAGGGTATATTTAGAAATTTCAAAATTGAAAGTATGAAAGGGGGTGAGGTTTATAAATATTTAGGATATCCGCAATCAAATAGATTAGATCATACTAGTATTAAAAATGATATTAGGATTAAATTTAAAACTAGGATCAGAAAAATTTTGAAATGCAATCTATCTGCTAAAAATTTAGTAAAGGCGATAAATACTTGGGCAATACCTCTATTAACTTACTCATTTGGCATAATTAAATGGTCTAATACAGATTTAGATAGCTTAGAACGATTAATTAGAACTACATTAACTAAATTTCATTGCCATCATCCAAATTCAGCTATAGAACGTATTAATTTACCCAGAAATTTAGGAGGTAGAGGTATAGTCAAAATAACATCTTTAAAACATAATCAGGTAGAAATGCTAAGAAATTTTTTCCATAGGAAAGCTGATAGTTCAGAAATGCACAAAATAATATGCAAGGCAGATAGAAATATTTCACCATTAAATTTATACGACGAGAATGCCAGCATTCTTATAAATACCAACCAGGAATTATTAGATTCCTGGTCAAATAAAATTCTTCACGCAAAACACTTCAATTATCTCAACCAAACATATGTTGACAAATTTTCGTCAAACAAATGGTTGAGTATTGGAGAGTTGAGCGCAGAAATAGAAGGCTTTATGCTTGCCATACAAGATAGAGTCATTAATACTAAAAATTATAGGAAGCATATCATCAAAGATGCAAATCAAATTGATGATTTATGTAGAAAATGTTTGGCTTTTCCGGAAACTATAGAACATATTATATCGGGATGTTCTGTATTAGCGCCGTCCGAGTATACATTTAGGCACAATCAAGTTTTAAAAATAATTCACCAAAGTTTGGTAATTAAACATAACTTGATTGACTGCCGTAATGTACCATATTATGAATATGAACCAAATTCATTTTTAGAAAATGAATTTTATAAAATTTATTATGATAAAACTATTCTGACAGACAGAACAATTAGTCATAATAGACCCGATATAGTTTTACATGACAAAATTAAGAAAATAACTTATATCATTGATGTCGCTATACCAAATTCTTTTAATATTCAGAAAACTGTTTCTGAAAAAATAAGAAAATATACAGATTTAGGAAATGAAATTAAAAGAATTTGGCATTCTCAGACTATAAAAATATTACCATTTGTTATTTCGGCTACTGGCATTATACCTAGCTCTCTCATTCAAAATTTAGGCGTTTTAGATTTGTCAAAAAATTTGTACATAAAAATGCAAAAGTCGGTCATTTTAAATACATGTAGGATTACGAAAGATTTTTTAAATATTTATATTGAGGGATCAGTAGGATTTATCGGACCAGTTAGGATTTCATCAGAGCCGAACCCTCTGATATGAAAATATCTGGAGTCGGTGAAATATTTTCCCATTATGTTTCTGGTGGATTGACGTATTGTTCTTGTATTGTTTTATTCTTATATAGTGCAATTACATTGCGTTAATTTACTAGATATTCATTTGTGGAAAAGTGTGTGGAAGGGTTTAGTCTTTCATTTGGGAAAGATTCAACCCGGACATGAAATCTGGAGCACCGTAATATTTTTGAAATATTTTCCCATTATGTTTCTGGTGGATTGACGTATTGTTCTTGTATTGTTTTGTATTTATTATACTTATGTAGTGCACTTACATTGCGTGAATTTACTAGATAATCATTTGTGTAAAAGTGTGTGGAAGGGTTTAGTCTTTCATTTGGGAAAGATTTAACCCGGACATAAAATCTGGAGCACCGTAATTTGGATGACTTATATAGCGCCGTTTTTGTGAAAAATCACCTCAAGGGCGCTGTAATATTATTATCATAATAATTGATATAGAGATTTTTTTTTACAAAAAAGGAAGTATGTAGGGACCAACCCTCCTAGCCCGTTCTTCAAATCGTTTTTTTTCAGGAGATAATCTAACATATTTAAATAATAATAGATAGAAAGGTTTTACGGATTTTTCTTTCACGAATATATTGAATGCCTGAGTATATCGAAAATATATTAACATATACTGTCATAAGGAATAGTGGGGTCGAGATTTTCAGCTTTTAACATATTTTTATTTTTTTTGCAAAACGGATTTTTTTTACATTGGCAACGGGTTGGAGATTAACCTTTTAGGAGGGAGATGACTTCGAGGAAAAATAGTGAAATGAAAACCATTTTTAAACTTCATTTTACTTGTTTATTTTATCTAACCGGAAGGTTTAAAATGGGTTTTCATTATACCCTACTTGTTAAAATGGAATTCCACCAAGAACTAACGGTAAAAATAATAGAATTTTTTCCTGGAAAATGATAAATTCTGGAAACATGATAGTATTACTTTTGTAAAATGTGAATTTTGAAAATGTTACGATGAGTAACTCAATGAAAACAATTAAGACAGGGTTTTTCTATATATTACTTGCGAGGACCCAGCATGCGTTATAATGCCAAATAAAGAAATAAATTGTTTCTCCATGCATGTCCTTTCTCATGCGACCCCGTTCCCGCCTCCGTTTCCCTTCCAGGTCCTCTTTTCCTTCCGCGCACTCCTTCCACCTTCCCTGTCATCCACCATCCCGCATCCTCGCCATAACACCAGAGCTCACATAAATAGAAACCTTCGCCGGCACGCGTACACAAATTCCCAATGTTTCATTGCTATCGGTTGAATAGTTTAGGAACGCACAAGGGACAAACAAATAAACATTAATTTTTTTGGACAAAATAAAATCAAAAAAATTTACTCAAAACTGCTTTTGGAGCTCCTTTGTAGATGAGGTAGATATACAAAGAAACCTGTACTTCGACTAATGGAAAAGAAGATAAAATGTTTACATGAAAAACATTTTATTAACATTTTGAATACTGACTGGTTCGAGAAATTATCACGTGGAAATAAGGACGACTTTGTATGTTTAATTAAAATTATGTTAGTTATTATACTTTTTGTAAGCGTTAAAAAATACTGAAAATAATAAATATCTTTACTTGGCGATCTTTAAATTCAAACTCATATTTTTTTGTTCTACTTTAGAAAAAATGTTAATTGATTCCTCTACCTACAACTTTATTTCTTCTTTGAGAATCGTCCGTCAGCAATTTCCGTTCTTTTACGATCTTCATCAAAACTGCCAATACCACCAACTTGTCGGCTAAAATAAAATGTCTGTGGCTGCAGACATAGCGGTTTTTATTTCCCTTTTAATAAAATAAACACAATCTTTGGCAGTAAGAAAAATAATAATAATTAGCCTAAAGCGATCCACCATCGATAACCTAACATTGGGAATAGGACGAAATCATGCATTATTTACCCAAATGGCGATAAAATTGAAATTCCCGCTTTTTTTAATGTATGCAAAAAAAATAAATGTTTCTTAATCATGTCCTAAAGAACTTAATTTGTCGCATTATAAAACAAACCTGCATTCGAAAACGGATTTGGACTTCTAAGCATTTTTTATTGGATTGATACTTTATTTTTTAAAAAGTCTTAACAAATCAAATACCAACAAGAAGTGTTCAATTCGCAGCTTTTAAAAAGCATCTGTAAATATGTAAAAACGATCATATTTTCCAACCAACAACACATGATTTTGCTTCACTTCTCGTTCCATCACTTTAATTCTTTTTTGTTTGGGAATCGGAATAGGTATAATAATCTGATATATTCTCGTAATGAGTAGTAATGACTTACAGTTTGGATTGTTGTAAACGGAAATGCAGCCCTCCGTTATTTTTTAAAAGAACCATTGTAACGAACTGTCTTAAAAACTCATACCCGATGAGGAAAACTCGAAAGGAAAATGGACGAAAATTTGAATTTCTGGGTTTCAAAAAGTTTTATACAATTTCCCGACCCATTTTCCGTCAATTTTCTCTCGATTTGTTTCCCGTTTTTCAATTTTTCCATTTTCCAATTTTCCCAGAAGACATCTGTGGGAAAAAAAATTCCGGGATTAAACATGTTCCATACTTGATCGGCTCCTTTTAGCTGTTATAAAAGTCGAAAATTTTGTTGGGCCTATGAATAAAAGTATCTGAAATGATACGTTATATAAAATCATCTTATAATTTGGAGCTCTTAAACCGATTTGGTTAAAAATTGCTATGGTGGAGGTAGAAAGTTATGGCGTTAGCAAGATTGTTAACGGAGAAACTCGAATTTTATGGCAAAATACACAATTTCGGCGGCTATCTTTAATTTCTTGAGTTCTGATTGGCAGTAAATTTCTCATTTAATGTGAGTTTTTTCCTTAATAGAAATTAGTTTTCATTAGTCGAGTGATTTTCAAATGAACGAATTTATACGACACGCGTAGGTATTTCGTGTATTACCTAGGCCAAAGGTCGGCAAAGTGCGGCTCTTTGGCCCGTTAAATGCGGCTCTGGCACAAATGTCCAAGGACAGGAGCGCAAGACCGATGGTATCCTTTTTGCTCAAGATTTTGAAAGGGAAACATTGATTCACCTCCGAGTCTGAAGCATCGCCTCGAAAATAATTCCTCGATTGATAAACACTATTTTAAACCAACCATTTTAAATATGAGGATAGCATTTCTCAGCAGGTTTCAGGAATTTAAAAACAGTAGAGCGACCTTAGCATTCCTCAAACACCCTTTTAATGCTTCAATAACAGATTTGAATTTTTCATCTTTTGGCTTTGATATTGGTAATTTTGAATTACAATTGCTGGATTTAAAAAAAAAACAAGGAAATGTGGAGCTCTAAATTTGAACATTTTTGTGTTGATTTGGATGGAGAAGAACAAAAGTAAGCTTAATTCACAACACAGGTCTGCTTTGAAAGACCTGGAGATAGAAGACATTGAACGTCTGGAATAGTATTCCCGAAACTTATTTGCTGGCCTTTCCCCTTTCGAGTCTACATATTATGCGAACAGTGAAGTTAATCAAGAGTAAACTGAGAAATCGTCTTATTGATTAGAACCTGGAATCGTGCCTAAAATTAAGAGTAACGACATACAAACCTGACTTACTTAAACTTTCCAAGGAGGTGCAAGGACGTTATTCGTTGTTTGCCAGTCATTGTCATGATTTAAATTTTTGAATTCCTTAATTACATGTTATTTTCTATCAATTAATAAAACATTTATTAAGTATTAAATCAAGTTTTCTTCAGTGTACCCGTTCACATATATGAATTTAGCAACATAAAATAAGGTTTCCAAGGTGCCGCTGTCGCGAGAAACGATTTTTGAACGACATTAGCGTGGAGCCAGTTTTCCCCTTGCCAAACGTCCACCACACTGCACTCTCTGTAATTCTTAGTTTCGGCGTAGAAGCCAGGGTTCCCAACTTAGGGGTTTTCCCCACAAATTTAGGGGTAAAATAAGTGGAATGGGATTTTCTTAGGGGTTTAATATGTTTAGGGGTATTTTTAGGGTTTTTGTGACTCCATAATTTTGCACCAATTGAGTAATAAAACATGGAAGAATACATCTACTTCAGCTGATTTTTATTAGGAAGTTTACAATGATTGTGACGCAGCTGGATGTTGTTTGGAAAATATCTCAAAATTTGGATTAGTGTTTGTCACAGTTCCAATTTCGTGAAGTGCAATTCCAAAAACGTGCATTCTCCATCTATAATATCGTCAAAAAGTAGCTGCGGAATAGACTCTCTATTGAAATGTTACATAGCATGATGATGGTTAGGTTCACACTAAATAGAAATGGTGGATCTTGCACAACATTCAATCCATCTCCTAAAATGTTATTTTAAATGTCAACATTTGATCAACACTAATATTTGATGTATTAAATAATTTATGAAAAAGATTATTAAAAAACATTATATCATTTAATTATTATAATCACAGCATATAATTTAATTATTATTCATTATTTTTACAAAATATTTTTTTAGCGGTATTTTCGAATAATTGGCGGGATTTTAGGGGTTTTTGGTTTTAGTTTTAGGGATAAATATTTTCGAGAGTTGGTAACACTGGTAGCAGCAATTCGCGATGGAGCTTTCGCTCGCCGCACCCGACAGGTGTGAATCACGCTCTGTAATTCGTTTTTTGTGTGCAAAGAACAATACCCTGGTAGAAATTCATGCTCAGCTGCATAAAGTGTACGAGCGCGAAAGTTGTTTTAGAAGGTCTCGTCCCTAGACACAATTGAGTCCAAGAGAATTTGGGCTCCTTTATCCCGTTGTTGTTATTTTTTTTACATTAGCTCTACACTAGTATTTTTTTTTTTTTTCCTAGGGGAATTATTTTCCCTGAGGAAACATGGAAGAGGGCTTATTTCATCTTTGGGGATGCTGTGTGGAGGGTCTTTTAAGGGAAAGGAAGAAGAGGAAGTCGTGGGAAGGAAAAAGGAATGAGGGTTGGGTAGGAATCTGGGGGTCGGTGTGCCCAGGAGTTACAGACGTATGAATCCATCCCTCCAACTGCGGCGCAAGGCGATGGGTTGAGAGATGGAAAGGTCAAAAGCTCAACCAATCTCTTTCGATCCGGCCCGCCATGCAGCAGGTGGGCAGACGCATCCGCTAGCAAGACCTGGAAAAACCCCACCACATGAACCCGGGAACCCCTGCTAAGTCACCAAACGTATCGAACCACTTGGGGTGACCTATGGAAGAGGTGTTGGTTATCCAATAAATGGTTCCCGGGGCGGCGGTACCCATACCCAAATATCCCAAATTGATTTTTTTATCACAGAGCTCCGAAAAAACGAATTACAGAGCGTGATTCAGCGAACGGCTGCCACGCCGAGACTAAGCATCACTGGTAAGCATTTGGCGTGGGGGAACCAGGCTACACGCCAGTGTAACCAGATCATCCGTAAAATCGGTCATCGCGACCGCAGCACCGTGGAGACCTTATTTTACAGACAGCCCACGTAGGTAGGTTATTTCCATCCAAGATGAATAAATACTCACGGGGGTGAATCTCCATCGTGGAAGATGTAGGGGTGATGATGAGCAGCATTCAGCCCGATGCATGCAAACACAAAGCTCGAAAAGACCACGACAGCCAACCAGGTGGCGACGACTTCTTTCAGCCCAGCATCAGATAGAACCAGCATCGCCAAGGGAATGGAGAATGGGATAAGATTTTCTTTTTTCCTCTGCGTTTTGTCTGACGCTACTCTAAATAATCTGAAACAAAATAAACGATATTAGTTACTTACGTTTTGTGAGAACTTATTTATTGGATAACTATTCTCAAAAAACATTCCCAACAGAATTATTATTCAAAGAGACTAACATATTCAATATCCGTAAATTATTTATATTGCAGACTATGAAATATATATTTAAAAACAAAAATTGTTTCTTAAAATATTAAAATAGAATTAGCAAAAGGACCAAAACACATTCAAATGACAGATAAAATATCACTTTACATAAAAGAATTAAAAGTATGGTTGAATGATGCAGATGTTGGAACACTTTTTCTATAAATTAATTGTAAACCTTCATGTTTCACTTTTCAATACAATTCTAACTTTATTTACTTTCTTGAAACTATAACAAAAAATCAACAAAATCTTGTGTTTCACTATTTTACTATAATGTTTTCACAGAATACTATATTTCTAAACCTTTATTTTAAAATTGACATTTTTACCTGTACTTATTGATGTATATATAGCAACCTTGTTTATATTACCCACACACAGGTAGTGCCTTAGTGGGTTCCCATTAATTATATATTTTACTTATTGCTAACTTTTACATTACTTGTACCTTATATTTACATCTTACTCTATTTTAGAAATTATGTAAAATTACTTTTGTATGTATGTAGTTACAATGGGAAAAAATAAAAGGAAAAAAAATTATCGCTATTCCACTCTTCTCTCTCGACTATCGCATAAGAAACCCAACTGATTCCATCCGTCTGGAACAAGTGAGGTCTGAACGTCTGAACCCGGACCTACGGATTCGTAACCAAGGATCATAACGAATTAACGACTGAGGCCGTCAAACGTCGTTATTACTGCTCAGTAGTGCTCAGCTGAACATTCCGAACCCGGAAGCAGTTTTCAACAAAGTCTCAAGCTATTCCTCTTCTTTTCTGAAGGCGCTTCCAGAATAAACCTCAGAGAAAGAAGTCTTTACATATTTATGTATTATTTATAATTTTCACCGCCAATAATGGTGTTTGTAGACTTTTGTGGATTTCGCTTCTTCTTGAGCTGATGTTTCAGACAACTTCACAGTGTCCTTCATCAAAGATAATTAGCGGTACAGCGGTTTTAAAAGAGTAATTATCTTTTTATATCATAAATGTATCTGTATTAGTTTTTTTAACATTTAGCTTTGTGCTGAAAAAGTTTTTATCTGTACCCAGAAAACAAACTTGCTAAAAAGCATTACAGATGCGTAAAACTTTAAAGGTAAATACAGTATTTTTTTATCTTACCTTTTCGCTCCCTGAATTAAGACGAATGTGTTATAGACTCCAAAGGAATACACGTAGGAAACGTATTTAACAAAGAAGGTCTTGTCTTTTCTGGGCAAGTACTGGAAGAAGGGCTCAAGAGCGCTGACCTCGAAGTCCATCAGAGTATTTGGGAAAATATGGTGCGACAAAACGTGGGTGACTCTCCATTCACTGAAAGAAAAATGTTTCGGGTTAAACACAAAATTCTCCAATCATTTGTAACTTTATTTTTATTCTACAGCAGGAGATGGGGTGTGCAATTACTGTGCAATATTCAAACGGGTATTACCATCTCCATAAAATATTATTTGTTTATTGTTGTGATATTATTTTTATACATTTTAAAACTAAAATTATGTTTAAGATACGATACAACATGATATTTAGGAAAATTAAAAATATTTAATATTAATATAACTCAGCCGACAGTCAATCAGGAGTAACATATTATAACACCTAGGGAATTTTTAAATATTTCTATAACCACGCAAAATTGAGTCATTGGGACTACAGCGTCCCCAATTTTGTGAATGTTGCTTACATCTTAATGGGAGTCCGAAGCGAAGTGAACGGCGAAGGAGAAGAGATTGAAGAAGGTAAGGTACCTGTGGCTACTCATGCCTGATCACTCATAACTAAAACGATTTCAAGTAACGAGACTTTTGATTCTTATTATCGATCCCTCACCAGGGCTGTAATAACAGTGTCTTCCACTTGAAAAATATGTGCAAATGTTCCTACAATGTTTTTTGCCCGCACAGAGAAGAATCCGCGATCTCTGAGTGTCTGAAGCGTATCGCTCAAACATGACGGTCAACCCAGGTAGGGCGATGAAGAGTGCCAATTCTGTGCTTTAAGTGATCTTAATCGTGGAAACCATAACCAATTAGAACTCAGATATTTCTTTAGAGTTATTCGGTCTTCAAACCAGTCGTTGAAGACGGATACTGGTGAAAAATGGTAGTTTGACAATAAGGGAAGGGAAATGTCACTGATATTATTTGAATTCGGCGAATTTATAACAAAACATAAAACATTATGGAGATGATAAAATACTTTAAAATTTACACGTGGACGGCGTTCAAATTGTGCTCAAAAGGAGAGCAAATAATTGCGTTCCATGTCCATGAATAAATTATGTAGGGTTTTTGAATTACTTGTTTGCATGTCTAAATGGTAGTTACCTGGAATTAGAGGGCTTTTATTAAATTATTTAGTTTGTGTTTAAATTGTTTTATTTATTTTAAAACTATATAGGTATAACTTTCAGCGATCAACTAAAAATTGGTAGACGAAACTTTAGACAGTTTTCAATGAAATTTTAAACAAAAAGACAAGACAGATTGATGCGAGTACTCATATAAAATTATTTTAATAAATTGCCAAACTGGCTTACGAACTCAGTCGTAACAAAATATTAGTAACTAGCGAGTTATTAATGTGTTGCAATACCAATAAAAAAAGACATTGTTTTTCACTGCGCGTCCTTTCCCATTCGTCCCCGTTCCTCTTCCGCCTTCCCTTCTCCTCCCACCTGCCTTTCCCTCCTCCGCCGTTCTCGAATTCTCCACCCCCTCCCTCCCTGCCACTTAACTAGATAAGGTAAACACATTCTTCAAACTAATAACGCAATTTTAATTTTTTTATACAAATTTTATAACACCAAAGTTCACCAGTTTATATATATTTATATAAACCTTGGCGGGCGTGCCCATTTCAAATCACCAATTCAACGCAATCTGATGAATGGTGTACAAAATAATTTAAATACGCCACCGCCTATGTGCTCACATTAAATTCCCAAGTTTTCATCGCAATCGGATGAATGGTTTAGCAACGCATAAAGCACACATAAACAAACAAGTAAGAAAACAAACATTCGTTTATTTTTATATTAAAGATGTAATAATTATTGCATGCTTACGGTATTATGTATTTTACACTTTTAGGTATGTATTATGCTTTTATTATGTTTTTTTTTTGAACTAGCATACAATTTTTTAAAATTCTTTGTACCGTGCACTAACTCTTTAAGAAAATGGTATAAACGCGTATTAGGGCATCAATTAAAAAAATAAATCGAAAAAAACACAATTTCTGAGGAAAACGAGCGAATGTAAAATACTCGTAATAGTTTCTTCACAGTACTTTTTGTGTAAGTAAGATTTTCAGACTGAGCACATTCCGAAAATACTTCCAAAAACACACATATTAGCAATGATTGCATATTGAATCTACTAGAATTAATTTTATAAAGTAATATTGTTAAACGAATATTAAGATCTTTAATAGAGTTTCTATGATTATTTATACAGAACAAAAGCATATGTCAAAGGGAAATTCTAAAAGGTCTAGAAACTTTGAAAATGTATTATAAATCAATTAGTTATCTAAGTAAGAGCTGGAAAATTAATTGATTTCTTGTGTGTGTGATGAATTATGAAAAGATATTTAAATATTTCTAACAGTCTGGGCATAATAATTGGTGGTTATAAGCAGTCACTGTCTACTCGTATCCAGTTCTAGGGCTAGTAATTTTGATAGGGCTTATAATTTTTAAAAGAGTTGATTAATTTTATTTATTACTTAGTAATATATTAGTAATATTTTTATTTTTGAGCTCCGCGAGAATTTCATTCAAAATTGCCTTTTCAAAATCAAATTAAGTAAGTTTCTTTTTAATTTTTTCAATAAAATTAATTTGTTGTTTATATTCAATGGAAGTCTAATTTGATTTTCGGCACATCAAAACCCATAAAAATTGTGAGAATTATAAATTGTCAACCTTTCCAATAATACTTAAGATTTATAAAACGACTTCCAAATTTGTTTTTTTTTTTTTTAATTGAACTTGTTCTATTGAAATCTATTGAAAACATTATTAATATAGTTTTATAAGGGTCCAGGGTAATTTCAATTTAATGGGAAAATATTTCAGAAGATGAAGACCATTTTTGATGTTGTCAATTCTGAAGGAATCCAATGAAATTCTTGTCAATTTTCCTAAGTATTAGAATTTAATTAAATTTGCAAGAATATATCTGAATTTCTCCATTATATTCATTTACATATACATATGTATATACGCGCATAACTACCGAACGACTGCACCAAATTGGATTTTTCTTTTTTTGTGTTCGTTATTGTCAGGACAAGGTTTGTATAAAATTACTGGTGAGCTCTGGCATTATGAAATTTATATAAAAAAAATAATAGGTGGCACGCGAGCTGTATGAAAAATGAATGTACCGGGACTGAATGTATGGAATACGGGAGGGGGTAGGGGAACTCGGGAGGGGGGTTCGCAGGACGGGGGAAGGGGAAGAGTGTGGAGAGGGAAGGTGGAGGAGGTGGAGTGGGAACGCGAGAGGGAAAGGGGACGCGGGAGAGGAAGGGGAGGCGGAAGGGGAACGGGACCAATGGTAAAGGACACGCAGGGAGAAACAATTTCTTTATTTAATGGCATAGCAACGCACGCTGGGTACCAGCAAGTTGGAAATAAATTTATAGTATTTCGATCAATTTTCAATTCGGAGAAGTCTCTATTTCCTTAGTTACAAGAATAATCTTAGTTATTCAATATTTTTTTTGTATTTATAAAGTATACGTATCCCTTAGCTGTAAGTAAAATCCTTGAAATGGGTGGTTGCTTAACAATCCAACATTAAATAAAATTTCCATGGAAGTGTGATCAATACCGATTTAAAAAAAACTGATTTTGCCAATTAACATAAGACATTTGGACTTCTGAACACGATTCGTGGGCGCCCCAGACGTAAATGGTCTCAGACGTCAATGATCCCAGACAGGGAATATTATAATATTATATAATAATAACAGCTTTCTACTAAAAAAAACTACAGCACGACCGATGACCTGTGTTTTTGTGGCAACATAGATACAACAAATTTACACGAAATCCTACCAATAACGATTTTCACGCTAAAACAGGTTTTAAAATCTGGCAACAGAGCTATTTTAAGTAATGTTCATACTAAATTGTTGTTTCCAATGTTTTCATTCATGGCCGCTAGATGGGGGCGCCGCCGGCGCATTCGCTGTTCACAGTGAAAACATATTTTAAGCCGCGAAAGATTATTTGGGTACGGTGATGTGCTTCGTAATATTACTAAAGTGATCATATTTTTTATTAATATAACTAATTCACTCTTATATTCATATAATTGATATATTTACCGTGTTTTTTTGTGGTTTTTCATAAGTTTTAGTGAAGTTATAATAACAATAATTGTACTTTCAAAGTTGAAATGTCAAAAAGTTTTTTATATGATACATAAAAATTCATATTTACATTTAATGATATTAATTTTATGAGAATTTCATAAAAGTGTTGTTTTTTGTAAATATTAATATCAAATTCACGTGTTGGTAAACTCATCAAAGAAATTAACATCTTTAGTGGCGCAAGAAATGTGTTGAAATGTCAGAGATATTTTTAAGTTTATTTTTTGGCATTAAAAAAAACTTTGATATTTTTTATAATATTTTAATTGTTTGCACGAGGAAAAAGTGAGGTGACAGTTTCTTTTCAAATTAATTATATAAAAGGTCTGTATTGTTTAAATTTTAATTTTTTAAATATTTCTGCATCTTTCTACACTTTCATCAAAAATTTTTTGGTAAGAAATTATTTTACATTTTTTTCCGTGTTTAAATCTTAAAATATGGCAGTTTTTAAAAACTAAAGTGTATTTCAAATACACAAATCTAAAAGGTAATTTTATCTAGTTTTTAAAAATGGTATTTGTTTTTACGGCACCTTCAAAAATAAGAAATATATAGAACATTCAAAATACTTTGGAAAATTCCAAATTTCGTTCAGACATCATCCCTAAAACAGAGATAAACTAGCCCCCCAGGCTGTGTAAACGGTGTGTATTTTTTTCCGAGAACAATTTTTTATTTAGTGATGTTTTCATATCCGCGGCCGTTTGTCAATTGAATAAATTTTTTACGGGGTTTTTTAGTAAGGCCGTTAAGGTTTAATTAGCTACCTTTTTTCTTACAAGTAGATAATGATATCCTCACTGGGATCTCCCGTGGTGAATATTAAATGAATACTGTGAAGTAATTTTTTTATTTTATTTTATTTATTTATCTATATAAGGCATGATTACATTATATTATTCGATGCATGCATGTATGTCTCACGAGGGTGTCCCTGTGTTCATGTGTTATTATTGTTGGTACTTTTTCCAAAGTAATTTCTACATACTAAAAATTAAAGTCCTTTGCCACATCTTTCTGTCTGTTCGCGATGAACTCAAAAACTACTGAATGGATTTTCATGCGGTTTTCACCAATAGAGAGAGTGATTCATGGGTAAGGTTTAAGTATATAACTTGTCAATGTTTTGTGTAAATTGATTGAAATATATAAATATTAAAGGATAATGTCTGTACGTAGTGGACGAGCGGGCTGGCAAGCGGGCAGTGTAGATTTGATTTGTATGCAAATTAACAGATGGCGGTGTGAGTTAATAACATTTGGTTTTGAAGAATAAACTTGGTTATTAAGGTTGGGTAACCATCCAGTAGATGGCGTCGTGTTTCGTTAACCACAGCAACGCGTGGCCTATAGTTATAAAATAGTTGGGGTTATTGAGTTTTTGAATTGAACTGAATATCTCGTCATTATGCCGCGAAAAAGCAGTTTATCGAATTTTTCTTGGTAATGTATAGATTCATAGTGCTTTCTCATGAACGAAGTGTTGAATTTCTAAAAGTTCCCTACAGAGCATTGAACACCGTAATACAAAATAATTAAATTATACACATGATAACCTGATTTGTTCAGACTTCTACGTTGATGTAAGTACAAAGTAACATGAAAAGTATTTAATGTACCTACTGATATTTATTATATGTACTAATATTATGTTTAACGTAATATTTCGTAAACATTCGAATTTCATTATGTTCGTAAAAGCCCTACGGGCGTTAATAAGTACATAGATATTGTATCGTATTGTGATAACTTTGAGGTAATAATATTGTTCACTGAACAATATTTAGACTGAGATATTTTTTGCTGTAAATAAATGTTTCCAAGAAATAAGCATTTAAAGGCAGCGTCAGGTAGAACAATTTTAGATCCATTATTGAAGGCCCAGAAATCCATAATTAGAGTCATTATGCGTAAACCCTTTAGGTTTTCTAGCGATCAGCTCTACAAAAAATGTTATGTACTTGATTTTCGTCAAAACTATATAAAAAAGGTTATTATCCACGTACACAAAATGTAGAAAATCTTAAACAAATTGACCATAAATATATAACAAGAAGTCACACCAGAAAGGATCTCGTGGTCCCAGGGAGCAATACGGCAAAGTTTCAAAAGACATATACATATCTGGGACCGAAATTGTATAATAAAATCCCCCCAGAATTAAATATAAAAAACATGTAAAATGGCATGCATCGGTAAAATAATAACTAAATGGTTGATTGACTTAGGTAGGATTGAGTCTGAAAAATTATTGAATAATGTCACTTAAAACTTTAAATTACACATGGTTAACTATTAATGGCACAATCAGTAAAAACTTAGTATAGTGTATTTAAACTTAGTATATGTATATTTAATTTACAAAAACAATTTTTTTTTTTTTTACAGAATACATTTTTGGCATTTTTCACCAGCATTTGGTTCCTTAGAACAGGCAATCTGCCTAGCTAGGAACTAAAAATGTACAAGACATAATAACACTTGTACACATTTTAAAATCTACAGTTATTTGAAATATTATTATTTTGTATTTTTGCTGTATAAATGTAACTAATATAATAATAAAATAAATTTTTTTTAAAAAGACATGGTGCACTTTGGGAGGCAGGTATTGGTACCGCCGCCCTAGGAACCATTTATTGGATACACAACACCTTCGCAATAGATCACCCCAAGTGGTTTGCTACGTTTGGTGACTTAGCAGGGGTGCCCGGGTTCATGGGGTGAGTTTTGTCCGAGTTTTGGCGGCGGTAGCGTCTTCCCACCAGCTGCATGGCAGGCCGGATCAGGAGAGAATGGTTGAGGGAGTCCCTTTGACTTCTCCAGCCGTATTCTCTCTGAACATCGCCTTGCACCGCAGTGGCAGGAATGGATTCATACGTCTGTCACTTCTGGACACACTGACCCCCAGATTCCTACCCACCCCCAATACCCTTTTCCTTTCTAGAACTTCCTCTCCTTCCTGTTCTAAAAATACCATCCACACAGCATCCCTAAAGATGACTTTGGCCCTGAGGGAAATTACTTTCCTCAGGGCCTCCTGTAGCGAGCTCACTTTAAAAAAAAAACATAATTTTAGAACTATTTATAATTGGAATTAACAGACACAATAATATCCAATATTTACTAGTATTATTTTCAAGTCAATGGCTCTTAGTCTTAAAAAGAAGAAATTACAGTTATTTTACGGTGCCACATGAAAAGATTTATCAATGGAACAGTCTATTTTCATTTTATGACTCTGTATAAAACAAAATAAAGAACTATTCTACCCAAACTTTCAAAATCAATAATCTGAAAACTGTTTTTGTTGAAGGAAGAGTATCGATATTTAAAAAGATTGATATCTCTCCACTTCATTGAGAGATATTTGATCTATCTCCGAGGAACCGAACGCACTCTCGACCACGACAGTCTCCCATCGATATGCCAATCTGCTCAGTTCAACAACTCTTCTTTTCCTAGCTTGAACAAGAACAACAAGCAAGTTCTCCATTATCTCTGTAAAGTATTTGAATCCATAGCAATGAAAGAAATAATCAACGTAGTTATAATGATAAGAAAATCGTTGAAATCGTTTTTAATAATTTTTAGGAGACTTATTTTCAAAACTATTAATCAAAACACTTGTATCATCCAAACTTGCAATAATCCATTCAATATAAACGGAATGTTTTACAATGCGGTTTCTATTTCTAACCATGAACTATGATACAATCTACTACCATAATACGGGCACGTGCATAGCGTAGTAGTCGAATCACTGTAAAACTGTACACAAATTATGTATGAATAAAAAATTAAAAAAAATAAATAAAAAAATCATCATCGTTATCGGAATAGAGCTTTCAAATTGTTTATTTTTATGGTTTCATTTCATTGGAAACTAATTATGTTCGTGAATAATTGTATTGCAATATTTGCATTGAAATGAATTCATAAATTCAACCAAACTAATCAAACAATGTGGCTATAGTTAATATGTAACATGGTTGACTGGGATTGCACCAGCCCCGCTGGAATAAAAACTTAAATAAAAAAATTAAATAAAATATAAAATAAAATAAATTAATCAGAACTCGCCAACCGATGCCGGTTACAGAAAATGTGTTCGACACCGACAGTTTAATAATTGCAGCGATAGCTATAAGACTTTGACTAACACAATTGCAACAATTTTCGCGGAGATGGTCTTGCAATTATCGCAAACAGATTTTAATATCAAATTTATTTATAAAATTGATCGAAGTATGGACGTACTTAGGTACCGCAAGTGTTTATCTATAATTTCTGTTTATTTTTTTGACCTTCGACTGTAGTAATAGCACGCAAACTATTAAATTTTCCATTATTATTACAACTATTATAATAATTCATTTTAATGACCAATAAACTGTTTACAAATACAATGGGTGGTTTTATCGTAAATTATTTTTGGGGTATTATGCCGTGTTGCGCTATCTCCTTCAGCCAACGTTACATTGTCCACCATCAGGGCAAATGTGATATGATCAGGGAGGTGGACTTCCTCTCCTCCCTATCCTTAGAAAGACCCTCCGTAGAGCGTCATATGACATACGCCTTGATGGAATTTATTTTCCTCGGGGTTTTTTGTACGGAGTTAATGTATGATCAAAGAATGGCCTTAGTTTTTTTACTGAAATTTTTAGGCCCTGGAACTGTCAACAGAAATTAAGCTAGAACCTGTGAATTTGCTCAAAGTCCGTCGTTCGACAGATTTTCCTATTAAAAATATTATATTTTGTGTTAAATTTATAGTTGATCACAAAGCATAAATAATAAATAGCTTTATTCAAATTTAGTTGAATCCAAATCTGAAAACCTGCCGATAAGCAAAAAAGTATGCACTGCGTTCATGCTAAAATTAAAAGAGACATTCATCGATATGCAGAGTTATTGCACTTTTTGATGTGTTGAGCCCTTGAGAAAAGCTCTGCGAAGCAGTGCAAGTAGCATTCAAAAAACATCGTCAATGCGCTTCAACAGCGCGGGATCCCCTTTGTTATCCTACTTGTAAATCTTAACCTCAGGAATCGATCGTTATACAAATGAATTATAAGCTATTTTAAAATACTTACTCAGAAGACATCAGTGTGAGGTTAAACATGTACATTCTCCAGTTATCCTTTTGGTGGAAGAAGTTATGGGCGCAGACTCCTGTCCATGCCATGGTTAGTCCTCCCAAAAGAACCCACCCAAGCCTAGCAAAACCCCAGTCTGCTCGGATGGCCAGAATCGAAAACAAGAACGTGCAGAAAACCATCGAATCCAAAACCCGTTTACTGGTAATTCCGTCGCTTTTGGGAATCTTCTTCATTTCTTCTATTACCCTCGATTTTAATATTTTATAAAAACCATCTTCATTGAACGTGAATGGGGAGTTTCTTCGACTTTTAGCGTCTCTGACGTAGTATTTTGCTAGAATGGCTGCGGGTGCATTTGAGAAATGATGGACTTCGAATGCTTCTGTGATGTCCGTTCCCTGTAAAATATCACAACCTCATATTAACATCATTTTTCAAACTCCTAAAAATCTCTACCGCATTCGCAATTTACGAATGGCTGGATTGTATTTATTTTATCATGCCAAACTCCAGATTTGTACTAAAAAATTGCGATGTCATGTTTGTTTTGGACTGATGCAATAAAACGTAAGTACTTGTTGTGACCTCGTGTTGTTGTTTTGCTTCGAGCTTCGTGGAACGGAAAGTGTACCTAAAAGTCATCAATAATCTGCGTGAATGGGTCAACCAGGCCAAACACTATGCCAACAGAAACTGACCAGTAGCGGATCCACAAAACTAGTCTCCTCAGTGATATATAAACCGTATTTTGGCATTCTGCGTAACAATTTTTAGACATTTGGTTTTTATAGCGTTTTATCTTACAATGTATTCATTTCTATTAAATTTGTCAGGATTCAACATATATTAAACTACCTTTTACTGTACAAAATAAACAAAGTATAAACAGTATGGCATATAGGTGCATCATATCCGGTATATCAAGGCCGGTCAGTGGCTGAGTTGGCATCGCGTTTGGCTGTCCTCCATCACAACACAAGAAACATTTTCCGCTTTCTGTGGTGGAAGTAGGAGATTTTCAAATATAGTCAGGTTATTCGTAACCAAGGAATAGAAGTCTTTCTTTTCTAAAAAGAAATAAAATGTCGATCGGCTTACAATAAGTGTAGTACTGATAACAATATTTGTTGACGTTAGTGGAGAGACAAAGAGAGAGAAGAGAAAGAAGAAGAAGAGAAATTTAATTTATGTAAAGTAGGGCTAGGTTTAATTTAAAGTATAGTGACTATGTCTGATATGACGCGAAAGATTATTAGATATTCCAATAGCCTTGTAGCAAGGTCCTTATTGTTTGGTTTGCTTGTTTGTTAGTAAGTTTTCTCTAAATCTTGTGGCGTGTATGTGTTGTGTTAGTAACTTATTGAAGCTTTTAAAACCTCATTGTAATATTATGTAATATCCTTATTCAAACATTGAAGAAGATAATTTCATCAACAACTTTCAATGAAATGTGAAAAAAATAAAGACACGTGGGACCCAAACGCGATGCCAACTCAACCACTGACCGGTGATAATAATATGAAAGACAATTTAAGTTTGTTCTTACCTTGGTCCACGTGAGCCAGTTCTCCCCACCCGGATGTTTGCTGATGAAGTCCTGCAAGTCGTATAGCTTGTCGCCGACCCTCCAGAGGCCCTCCGCCCCGTCGTCCATGGCCTTACCCGCCATCCACTGGTAGGCGTCCTTGATACCCGAGTCCCTCAACGAGGGGTACACCAGGTGGGGGAAGCTGACGTCTTCTTGCAGCGGTGCCATCTTTGTTGATCGTGAACCTGGAATAAAAACAAAATATTTCATCTATAAAATCAAATTATAAGAAAGATAAAAGTAATATTACATACTGTTTATCGATATTATGTGAGGTAGGAAAAATGGATTATTTTTAAATTAACTCCACACAGGAGGACCTAAGGAAAATAATTTCTCTCAGGACGTATGTCAATTATGTATCGTTGGGGATAGGAGGTTATCCACCACTTACCCGCCCTGGTATAATTAACAGATGGTTACTCCTTCAACGCTCTCGCAAGATTCTAATTTTTTTTTGTTAAACGAAGCTACATTTATTTATGTTGAACGAATCTAGACCTCCAGTATCCCCGCATACGTTGTTAGTAAGCAGTATGCAAGTGCTTAACAGGAAAAACAAAATGCAAAAAATAGGGTTAGTATAAGACAAAGATAAATTAAACGGGGCAAAGGAAAAACTTATTCACGAGGCTCCATGAGACGGCATTGCATCTGTAAAAACCTGCAAGCACCTGCATAAAATAGAGAACATAAGTAATACAATAAATCTCAAATCAATTTTGCAAGTACCAACAAAAAATGTGAATGGCATTCGGTTTGCTAAACTACAAAACTATACTGTCTTAGCTCCTGCGTCCTTTAGCCAACCACTCAGTGAAGCCTCAAAGAATGTTAACTGAATATTTGGGGTAAAATACCCGAAGACTAAAAGAAAATTCATCGTCGGGTAGTCAGAGACAGGACAAAGGACAGTCAAGGTCACCTGATCAAGCCTCAATCCTGCACATGTCATTGTGGGAGGCGCATATAGATTTAAGAAGGATCTGCAAAACTATTAATGTAACTAAAGATGAAGCAGGGAAGAGGTCCAGCACACCCCCATATGGGGATAAGAATTTTTTTTTTTTCAGTTTTTTTTTTTAGTTTAGTTCATCCAGTAAAACAATGAAATAGTTAAAGACAAACAAAACAAAACAATGAATATGACATAAATTAACAGGTACTGTAGTAATTATTTACAAAACAAATTGTAAGGCAATTATACACATTTTTGTAAATATAGTGAACAAAATTGATAAATAAAATATTACAAAAGACAAATAATGCAATAAACAAACAAAAAAATTATATATATCATATCGTTGGGGATGCTATTTGAAGGGTATTTTTGTGTAAAAGAAGGAGTGAATCTGGATATTGAAGATACTCATGTGGTAGGAGAGATGAAACACACAGCCGACATCTCGCATAAACGTAGTCGTAGAAACTATCCGTTCCCATGTGCCAAATTTCATTGTGTACAAATATTGGGCGCGCCTTTGGCATGTTTCTCGATTCTTAGTTCCATTTAAAAATGTTAAAATGTTTTTCCTACTAACCTACTTGTTATGACACAAAGTACTTGTCATGACCTCGTGTTATTGTTTTCCTTCGAACTTCGTGGAGCGAAAAAGTCAACATCAATCTGCGTGAATGGATCAACAAGGCCAAACACTTATGGTACGTTTTACCAATTTTAATGGGTCAAAATTAATGTGCGAAATGACAAAATATTGTCCCAATTAACGGAATAAATTTCCACTGTCCAAATGTTTCCGCATTCCTCTTCTCAGTTTCTTTCCCCTCCCCACCACCTTCAGTCTCACAACATACCCCAATAATCTCACTGGCTCCAGATGGTTGAGAGTGGTTGGGAGTCTTGTGTGTTAAATGTGAGGCGAAAGGGGTGGGGAAGATAAGGAGTTGGGGAAGAGAAAGGTTGGGAAGTATCGGCTAAAGTCATTTCAAGCAACATTTCCATTCTCTAATTTTCAATAGGCCACTTGCATGGATTTCTTAACGACTTGGAAAAAATCGTGTGGATAGATTTTTCTGCCAAGATTACGAAAATGTTAGTAAATTTTTTTAGAAATGTATACTTTATTTTTATTTTTAAATGAATAAATCCATTATTTGAGCTCGTGACGTCACTACATGAAAATGTCCCGTCTCCGATTATGTTCCCTTAATTTTTGTTAAATTCCACACTGATTTTTTTTATTTTTATATGGCAACACTTTAATTTCCGGTGAATTTTAGACGTTGCGTTTAACGTTCACTAGATTTATTGTTTGTTCTATGCGAACTTATCCTTTGGTTTGATTTTTTGATAAAGATGGCGATATTTTTACAGATGTTACTAAGAGAACCCCGTACAATTTATTGCTATTCATGTGGCAAACATTCTTTTTTTTAAATGATTTTCGGCTATGTAATTATAGTTTTTTCACATCCATAAAATTATGTCTTGTCTTTCCGGTTTATAAAAAATGGTCTGATTTTTCAGATTGAAATTTTCAAAAAATCGCCAGTGTTTCAAAAATACGATTTAAAAATAAATAAAAATATAGAATGTCTTAGAATATTTGCCTTAACCGGAATTTTTTTTTTTAAATGTGATGCAAGTAGCCTATTCTAAAAGGAGATCTTTCACTACGCGAGTAGTTTCATACTGCGAGTATCTACCGCTCTGGAGCAAGTCGCAAATATTTTAATGCATGTTTTTTTTAAATATTAATTGCGTAATAATTACATACGAAACAACATCTTTCAAATTGAATAAAATATCGATAAACGAAATATGAAATGCTTTGAAAGACAAGATTTTAATTATTCGGGAGAGTGAAAAACAAAGCTTTTTTCCAAAAAAAAGTATTTCTTGTTTCTGCAGACCTTAATTATTCAAGTAACTTTTAGATATATATTTCAGTACACTTAAATTTTTTTGTAAATTTTCTTTAATGTAATAGATTTTAATTTCTTTTAATTTTTCAGAAAAAAAATCTCTTAAAATGCGCATCATAAAGGACAAACTTATTTTCCTAGAAATATTTCGATGACGCAGATCGAAAGAAAATAAAAACGGAGAAAAATAACGTGTCTAACTAATTTTTGGATTGCTTATCTTTTACATTTCAATTACAGCATTTCAAAGTTCCGCTATCTATATATTTACGCACACCTGGTTTCCGTATCACATAGAAGGAAAAACAGTGTTGCGGGAAAATTTATTTCAAATGGTTGATAAAAACACAGCAAGTTGGTAAATGGCAGTACAAATGCAGTACTTTCGACGTGGTCACTGAGTTTTTACTAAAATATATAGAAATACTGCGTTTTTTACTAACCAACAATGGTGAAATTGCGATAACATCAACAACACTATCATCTTTTTTTAAATAAAAATCTAGCATGTAATTTTAAATCATGTCTTACGTAAAACATAAGAAGTTCGAAACTAACATAATGATTTCCCATAATCAAACTCATTTTTCCTAATTTTGATAATTACTGTATTTTTACTTACCACGGCAGTAGTCTTGCCACGATTGACAGAATTCATTTATGTAAAAATGTACTAATGACATTATTCAGATACAAATTTGATACGTGAATACGGTTTCGAAATCAAGTATTATACTCTAGAAACGTGCACTGACTGAAGACAGACACAGACTTGAAAATGACAGTTATGCTTTGTATACCTGTTCCGTCCGCAATTAGGTGTATGTTAATTGAAGACACTTAATTGCAAAAACTAACGTAATATTTCTGAGATTTAACGTCATTAGATATTACACGTTTCGGATGTCGGCGTCGCTCTGTTGCAAAGTGGTGTGGTTTTTACGCTGATCCGGTTACAGTACATATATTATGTAATACCAATTAAATGTTGACAGTGGTCTGTTCTACGATCAACAATTATATAACATAATTAAAACCATAAAACATTGCAAAATTAGACTATTTGTGGACGATACCTTAATTTATATATCGTATGAAGATTACGTAGATGCAATTAACAAAATAAACGAAGACCTACAAAATATAGCAAAATGGCTCAAACTAAACAAGTACAGGGTAAAACAGGGTTAAGTTAGACAATTTATGAAAAATTGAAAAAGTAAATGAAGTCAAATACCTGAGTGTACCTGATACTCGATTCAAAACTAACTTTTACAGCAAAATTTGAATATGTGCTAAAGAAGATATCAAAAAAGTTCAATTTCTTAGAAGAATAATAAAATAAGTAAAAACACTACAGAGCTCATTTATAAAACTATAGTTGCTCCATATTTAGGTTAGTTATATTTGGCCATTGATGGAAATTTGAACAAGCTAAAAGTTGTACAGAACAAAGCTATGAGATGTATACTGGGGAAAGGCAAATACGCAAGGGTTCATCAAACGAGAGAAGAGCTATATTGGATTCCAATAAAAAAATAGCCTGCTGTTTTTTGTGTTAATTTTTGTGCATATAGTTATGAAAAACCAAATGCCAAAATACTTTAAGGATGAAATTGTATTATTAATATTTTGATGTAACTGCCTACTAGATTTCCACCGCAATATTTTTTCGTTAAATAAAAATAAAATCCAAAAAATAAAACATCTCTTTCTTTAAATCCGAAACGTTTCAGTCCACAAGCACTAGTGCTGCCTAGGGAGTCCATTTAATAATATCTATGTTTATCATTATAAGGGTCGTATACCTACCATATGAAATAAAGTACCGATTTGAAAGCATACACGCTGAGCCTTAACACTTTCAGAGCGTAAGAATATTTAAAAATAAGATTTTTTCAGAATTTACACCCGAAATCGTCAATAAAATCTATATACTCGTACATAGATGTGGATATCGTCAATAGCGGATGTGATATGAGAAAATAATCGCGCCCAAGTGAACGACAGATTTAGTCGGGGTAATTTTAGACTTTAATAAAGTTAAAATTGTGTTAGATTTTAACCTTAATTTAAAAATGACGGTTTTTATAAATTAAAGTTTTATTGATAAAAAGGCTAAAAAAAATAACTCGGCCATATTAGTAACGCTTTAAAAAGAAAGATGAATGTTTGTGCTAGTAGTGCGACCGCCGTAACGCAGCTGTAAGACGCTTGACTCGCACACCGAAGGTCGCGGGATCGAATCCCGGCGTGGCAAATAAATTTTATTTGATTAATTTGTGTTATTTCACAATTTATTCATGTAAAATAATATATAGTATATAGAATGAAACAAGTACTTTGTTTAAAAACCACTTTATTTTTATTTATATTCGTCGACCGGTTTCGGTTGAACTCAACCTTCTTCAGGACAATAAACATATAAACTATATGTTTATATGTTTATTGTCCTGAAGAAGGTTGAGTTCAACCGAAACCGGTCGACGAATATAAATAAAAATAAAGTGGTTTTTAAACAAAGTACTTGTTTCATTCTATATAATGTCAAGCCACAAAGTGTTTGCTTTCTACGATAATTTAATATATAGTATATTTGCGGCACGTTCCAGAGTGGAAGATACTCCCTGTATCGCCTGGTGTAAGACCACCATTCAGAATTGAAACGTTGCTTGAAATGGCATTAGCCGTGTTTGGTGACCAGATCTGAATAGCCAGGTACTTCCCCACCTTCCTCTTCCCTATCTCCTTCCCCTCCCCACTACCCTCAGCCTCACAACATACCCCAATTGGGGATCTCATAGTCTCACTGGCTTCAGACGGGCTTCAGATTCATATAAAAAAGTAGGTATTCGTACATTAATAAATCCAGAAATTCATGTAAAAACAACACTAGATAAAGCCCAAATAAGCACTACAAAATCTAATGTAAATTCCAAAAACGAAGACATATCATTTATTTTTCAAGTGGCAAAAAACTTTCCGATTATGAGTGTTTTGGATGAGTAATACATATTCCTTCAAGAAGAGTATTCTTATTTTTGATAAGCGGTCCAATATTTAATATTGGAACTTCCTATATCCAATATCCTTTTGATGTGGTTATAGGAAGGGAACAAACTCAGTGCAACATACTCGTTAAAGACTCAAATAACTTAATTCAAATACCTCGGGGTCGAATTCTCAAGGGATAGACGTCAAGGCGGAGAAATTGATCGAAGAATAAGTACGGCAAGCGGTGTGTTGCGTCCTCTCTACAGCTCAGTGATAAAGAAAGCGAATCATAGTATCAAGACAAAGATGGCAGTGTTCAAAACGATATGTTAGATGAGGTGGCTTAGGCACGTAGGTACTAAGAATGTCTGATGACCGAATTCCTATGAAAATACTGAGTGCAATTCCAGAGGGTAAACGTCCAGAGGGACACCCCAGATACAGTTGGGCGAGACAACTCCATAAACTGTGTGAGGAGATGATGGGACTGCCATGGACGGGGGCCAAACAATCAGCGCAAGACAGGGACGAATGGACGCGCCTTGTCGATGCAGTGGATCCCCGACCCAAATAGGACAATGGGAAGAAGATGACGATGATGCTGATGGTCCAATCCTTTCTAACCTAACTTTTTCTGTATATAACATGACGTATTTGAATTCAAAGTCGGTTGCTGCTATCTTGCTGCCATTCAGTTAAAATGTAGGAACTGTTAATAAAATTGGTCATCCATTCAATTCTGCCCTTAACGGAACGAAAGCGCGTGAATATTTTTCCAACTCAATCCAACTTATATTCCAATTCTTGATTTGTCCTTTCGTCTTTATTGATAAAATAACGTTCATATATTATTACAGCAGCAAATCATTATTACTAGGAAGCCAAGGACCGCAAAAAAACTTACAGATGTGAACACTTACACAAGTTGAACTTCCGAACAACTTTCTGACAACTGAGCATTAGTATAAGTCGCATGCAAATGCTGTAGTTGATAGTCCGGAATTGCTTGCATTGGTAAGCTTTCGTATTCCTCTTTGTACTATAAGTCAGGATTTATTTCAGTACAGAAATTCTATGACTAACTTGAATACCATATGAATATCTCTTTACCTAAAAAAATACTAATGGAGGGAAGTAGTTATACCAATTCAGTGGACATCTTCAATTTTTCACTAAATGTTATTAGTTATTTCTGAACAGTTCAGTTATGTATGTACCATAAATACTGTATATTTTTTACTATCCATATGTAAAAGCCCCTAATAAAGGCGATAATAAATAAATAACGTTGAATGCCTAATGGGTAACTCACCAAAACCTCAATTAAGTCGTAAATTTTACTTAAAGCCGAGTTTAATGCCGGCCCAAGTCATGTCTAATATAGAAATGACCGAGTTGTGTTAATAAAAAATACTTTTATGTAAACAAAAATAAATTTTTGAGTGATTGATATTGCATTTTTTTTTATTTCTTCGAGTTTACCCAAAATTTGTGGTTTTAATTTTTGTCTTATTTTGCATGGCGGCCCTTTGGGAACATCCTCTTAAGGCCTTTGTCATCTTTGGAAATGCTGTATGGAGGGTCTTTTTAGGGAAAGGAAGGAGAGGAAGTTCTTGGAAGGAAAAAGGTATGAGGGATGGGTATGAATCTAGTGTTCAATGTGTCAAGGAGTGACGGACGTATGAATCTATCCCTCTCACTGCGGTGAGGCGATGTTCCGAGAGAGTCCGGCTGGAGAGTTTAAAACCCTCAACTAGTCTCTCCCGATCCGGCCTGCCACGCAGTAGGTGGGTAAACGAATCCATTTATTAATTAACGACTAAGAGACCTAGACATCTATACAAACCTCACCCCATGAACCCGGGCACCCCTGCCAAGTCACCAAACATATCGAATCACTTAGCGTGACATATGGCAGGGGTGTTGGTTATCCAATAAATAGTTCCCGGAGCGGCGGTACCCATAACCTCCTCCCAAATTGAATACTACTTCTTAAAATCTTCTTAATACTACTGTCTGTACTTTTGTACGACATAAAACTTTCATAAAAATCTTAACACAGGAACTGATGGCGGCGAAAAATTGATGTACGTACGTTTTAAGGTAATTGTTTACTTTTTTGTGAAATGTTGAAAATTAAAAAAATATTAATATTTTTGTATGATTTGTCGTATCAAGTGAAACACTAACAGAATATCAATAACATGAAAAGTAAAACAAAAAATCAACCTTTTTCTAATATTTCAGCGTGACTTTTTCAAGGGTCATTTTTTTTACCACCGCCATGTTTAAATTCAGTACTCAAAGGGTCGTGCCCAGTACCCGTACCTTGTGGAGCCTCAAGGTACGTCTTGCGCTGATATGGCTGCATAAACAAATATTCTGTCTTCTCGAGGGTACTCACTTTGTGTGTATATTATTTTTCTCAGATTGGTAGGTAGTCAAGGGGAAAGTAGGTTGCATAATATTTATTTATACCACCTACTTACTACCTACAAGGTAAAAGTTAACAAATTGTTAGGCAGAAAAGTTCGACTATCAATCAAGAGGTCGCGGGTTGAAATATCGGCGCGCGCAAGTCAATTTTATTTGAATAATCTGTGTTATTGCACGATTTTTTTATTTTTTTTTATTTATTTTTTTTTTTATTTATTTATTTTGTACACTTTACAAATACAAGACAAAAAGTCCCGATAAACTACTTTTTAGCAGTTTGTCTAACGGGTTCTTTACGTTAAAGATCGTATTATAGTGATTTAATAGTTACATTTTTACAATTATATAAAATTAAATTAAATTTTTTACAGAAATATAGATAAAAATAAATTTTTGAAAACATAAATAACATTTTTAAAGTTTTTAGAATAATATGTCATTGTGAGCTAATACAAATTAATTCTTTCCGTAAGCCAAGTCTTCAGTAAATTCATCAATTGTTTGTTTTGGGCACAGTTTTTAATTTCAGCAGGTAACATATTTAAACAACTGGGAATCATGTAATTTAACGTTCTTTGTCCATATTTATTTGTATGCTTAGGTACAATTAGCCCTTCATTAAAGTTAAAACGAGTATTATGGTTGTGTTCCAGCCTGTTAATATATAAAGGATTATTTATGTGCTGAAATATAATTTTGTACCACAGAATTGCTCTGACTGAAAGAACTTTGAGACTCTGATAAAAGTATGGAATATTATGCCTTTCTTTGTATAAATTTTTTTCAGCTAATAATTTAACCAATGAATTTTGCACTGATTGTACATGGTCTATATTTGTTTTACAGGAAAATCCCCAAGCTGTTATTCCATACCTTATAACAGATTCAGCTAGAGATAAATAAATTATTCGAAGTGTGCAGATAGGAACAAAAAATTTTAGTTTATACAATCTGCTTACAATTGATCTTAGTCGTGCACAAACTTTGTTTATTTGTATATCCCACTTGAAAAAGCAATCAATAATAACACCTAAATAAACATATTCTTTAACTAGTTCCATATTTTCACAAGTACACGTTGCAGGAATACCATTGTGTAAGCAATCTGATGTATGTGTCTTTATTTCAGGTGTAATATATACCTTAACATTAGGGGATCTTATATGTAACAATTTAGTTTTTTTGGCATTTATGATTAAGCCAGAGTCATGAGACCACTTTAAGAGTTCAATGTAGTCTTTTTGTAAAAGATCTATACAAGTTTGCAAATCACTGCTAGAAATCACTAAAGCAGTATCATCCGCGTATACAAAGTACTTTACATGTCTAAAAATTAATTTAATAAAAGATACATATATAATATACAGAATTGGACCTAATATGGATTGATGCATTACATTTACCTAATAGTATAATTACGGCACGTTCCAGAGTAGAATATACTCTCATTATCCCTGTGGTGTAAGACCACCATTCAGAATTGAAACACTGTTTGAAATGGCGTCAGCCGTTTTTGGTGACCAGATCTAAATAGCCAGGTACTTCCCCACTGTCTTCAGCTTTATAACATTATGGCTTATTCTCACTGGCTCCTGACGGTTGGGTGCAGTTGGTACTCTTTTGATATATTCACATAAAAAAAAAAACAAACTGAGTTATTCAATACGCTGACACCGGTCTTTTCTTATGGAGAAAAGTTCTTCAAAGGAAAATTTTATGAAGGGTGTTGCGAACGACTTGACAATATGTTTATAGTTTTTTGTTAGGTAATGCCATTGAGGTATATAAATTCTAATTGATTCTACGCCAAGGTTCATTACTGTAAAGAAAACTAAGGTGACAACGTTCGTCCCAGATGTTTTGAATAGATAAAGGATTCAATGTATTTCAGTACGACTGCCATTTTTCTTAAAGTGTAAATTCTTATGCTATAAA
This sequence comes from Limnephilus lunatus, assembly GCA_917563855.2. Classification (NCBI taxonomy): domain Eukaryota; kingdom Metazoa; phylum Arthropoda; class Insecta; order Trichoptera; family Limnephilidae; genus Limnephilus; species Limnephilus lunatus. The sequence goes on along the minus strand of OU830599.1, from coordinate 32,107,177 downwards.
CAGGAGGAAAATGCGCCAACCGAACCACGAATTATGGGAAAGGAACGAAGCAAGCGTTTCTCCTGTGTATAAGCAGGGTTAGAATTTTTTTTATCATTTTTTATGAAATTCCCCAAGAAAACAACTAGTAAACGTGAGTGCATTGGATGTGCAAAGTAACATTCCGAGTCAATTGCCTACAAATAATCTCAATATTGGTTCTAACATTGTCTAGACACAACAATTTAAAAGTATTGGAAAATAGAAAAGCAGATGAACCAAATTTTATTTTTCTCAGAGCCCTAACGCCTTGTAAAAATTCAAGAATGCTAGCAATTCGTATTCAAGAATATTTGAAAAGTCATTAATTCTTGTAATATTACCCACTGACGAAAATCTGTCGGGCAAGTGGCACGATTCACAAATCAAGGTTTAAGCCGCCGCATCCCGAATTTCTACCGATTTCTTACATTTCTCCCTTAACATTTGAAGTTTTTAAGCTCTTAAAAAAATATATGTTATTTTTGAAGATAAAATTTAGACGTTCCCCATGCCGAAACGCAAATTATATGAAATTCCCTCGGTAGAAAAAAATCGCAAAGTATGCTCCGACAATTTTTATAAACACGTTTTGTTCATTGAAAATTCACGGTGTTTATTTAAATGTTTTTTTAGTTGTTCCCCACGAGATTTTTGGTCTATTTTAAACGGTTTGTTTTTTATTAAACATTTTCACAATTCCCGTTCAAATTTTATCGTTTCGAATATTAACGTGCTCTCTCTAATATTCGCATTTACATATCTCTCCAACTACTTTTCTTTGAACGGATATACGGCGCGGCGCCTTAAATCACACACTCATTAAGGTAAGGACCGGATCAGACGTGTCGGGGCCCCTATACAATGCACGTCTCGGGGCCCCTTTACCATAGGGGCCTCTAACCGATGCGGAGTCCCTAGGCAGTTTCCTACACTGCCTTATGGATAATACGGCCCTGATTAAGGTCACTAATGCGCTGGAGTGACCAAGTTTCCTTGGCGTCTGGTATATCGGTGTCCATGGTTTCCACGCAGCGCAGAACCGCAAGGAGTGTAGAAACTTTGTCCACTTTGGAAATTGGAGGAAAAAGCTTGAGAAGTTTAAATATGACTTGAAATCTTTAAATGAGTTGGGCTGACGATTTGAAAAGAACTCCAGGCTTCAGATGGTTGAACTAGAAGGCTCATGAAGAAGAAGTAGATAAATCTGGGTTGTTTATTTATCGGAACACTGGTGTAATCTCTGAAAACTATATTAAAAGCTAATCAGGTGTTGATTGTAATGAACCTTCCTCTTCCCTCACCCCACCCACGGGGATAACGCCGTAACTCAATTACCAACTAGCCACGTTCTTCTCCGCCAGTGTTATTCAATTTTAGCATAACGCGGGAAACTTCCAGCTCTCTTGCTCCGAGAGAACCCATTATGGAGGCAAGCTAAAAAACACCTACTTTAACGAAGTTCAAGCTATGAAACTTCCTTAGGAATTGGTATTATTCTGCAAACGATACCTTGAAATATCTATATGTGAACAAAATGTGATTGTTATGTTTACTTCTCCCTTAGGGATTCATAGTGCATATTATGTTATGGTGCGAGAAATCTTTATATCATAAGACTTTCCTTAATTAAAGTTGGCTTTTTGCAATATTTAACAATTAAGATCAACATATGTATCGTAGAAAGCATAGAGGAGTACGCAAACAAAGTGAAATAATTGTTATAGTCCGTCCGAGATCTAGGGGCGAATTGCAAGCTGTTAAGTATTTCTATCTGCTTCATTTATTCACCGCGAATTGAAGTCCCCGGCGTTGACCGGGCTTTGAGGAGAGTTTTTCAAAATATCCTTTAGACAGTGCCCTTGATCTTGCTTTGAAAGCGCCAATATCTTTTTCTGATTTTTCTGTCTCCAGATTTTCAATTGAGTTTCGCTAATATTGTCTTAATTTAATTAGATAGTTTTTTATCGATATTTAATTATTTTTTATTTATTTATCTATAAAAAGTAATTTACATTGGATTTTTAATGCCTGTCTCAATAGGATATACCTATATATGTGTCGAGACAGGCGATATGCAATCACCGAGGAGTTAAACTGACAGAAGTTTGTTGTGGGTGTGTCCGTGTAATTCGAAGAAACTCAATTTCTTCTCACTTCTGGGGAAATTGATCGAAAAAAGTATCTAAACTGCATCTTTAAGGGTTAAAGTGATCACTAACCGCTCTGGATGAAAGAAATCAAAATTGACGACAATAATTTTCTTTTACAGATCGAACTCTAGGAAATTATCTTTGCAGCGTTGTATGTTAAAAAATTATATTCTCGTTCTGTAATTTATATCCACTATAAGCATAGGGATATAAGAATACATTAATGACTGGTGGAAGATACTCTCTGTACAGAGTGAAAGATACTCTCTGTACAGAGTGGAAGATACTCTCTGTATCGCCCTGGTGTAAGACCACCATTCAGAATTGAAACGTTGCTTGAAACGGCATTAGCCGTGTTTGGTGACCAGATCTGAATAGCCAGGTACTTCCCCACCTTCCTCTTCCCTATCATCCTTCCCCTCCCCACTACCCTCAGCCTCACAACGTACCCCAATTGGGGATGCCACAGTCTCACTGGCTTCAGACGGGAGCAGTTGGGACTCTTGTGAGGTATTCATGTAAAAAAAAAAATGACTGTAAGTGACCAATTCATCTAAATGTAAGCAATCTTTATCTTAAAAGTACACCTACATCAGTTGAACCTCAGCGTTCCGTCATATTTTTGTAAAATGTGCCCACAATATGTAGCCTATTGTATCACCGACGTAAAAGACTATCATTCAGAATATAGACGATGGCGATGTTTGAAATAGCTACCACGTTTAGTTACCAAGTTTTAAGAGTCCTCATCACTCCCATCAGCCTCAAAATATAGAAAAATGTACATGCAATTTACTGAGGTGGCATATTAGTCACTAACGAAAATTCAGGAGCACATTTTAGTCCCAAACCAACTAATTTCAATCGGAACAAATTAACATGTACTCCTTTTAGACTTATTTTACCCTACAAAGTATTTTAGGTCAAGAGTTTAGCTTCAGGCATTCAATGTATCCGCTTTAATTTAACCCTCAATGGAGCGGCGAGCGGTATTCAATGAATGGGCTTTGAATTTAGATTGGTTCAGTCTATTAAAAACAAATAGCAGATGTAGAGCAAGGATTGTGCGTGATGCTGGAAAATCCGTATCAAAAGCGGAATTCGATGATTGTTTAGGGCACAAAACCATTGTTAATCTAAACAGGGGATTGGTGTTTAGTGCGAAATATTTGTGATTGTAATGTTATGCATTGGAGAATAATTGTTAATTTCGTCAATTCAATCACGTATAAGTTAAAAGTAACGAGAAACTATCAGAATCAATTTTTATAAAACGACCGAATCGCCGCCGCGGAGACACAAATGTTGCAGATGCGGGTCTTAGTGGGATTAGACTTAATTACAGTTAGACTAGCGACTTGCGTAGTTTTTTTTTTTTAATATTCAATAAAATTATTAACCAATTTTTAAAAAGAGTTTGTTTATAAACAAGTTCTGCTGTGTAATTATTATTGCGCGTGACTGCAATTTCGCTTTCTGGATGCATTATCAAAACTTACGTTACGCCACTTACAGATGATACATTTATATTATTCATTGTCATCTACTTATAACGAAAAAACCAATCGTTTTTATTTTTAATAGCAGTGCCCTTATTGATTTCCAAGTAAAATATTCCAAGCAATTATTAAATACCCTTTAAAGTTTCCTTAATTACTCATTGTTTTAATTTGACTAAAGGTGTTTTCAAATTATGGTTCAGGGGTTTCTTTTTCCTTCATAATCAGGTATTTTTGTTTTCTCTTAAGGTCCATTAATCAGCGGCCGAGAATTCAAATTTAGTCGAAAGATGGTCTTGCAATCGTACCGTAGCAACTGTATAGGGCGGTTCCGATGAGAAAGAAAGATTATTCTCCGTACCAGCATTTTTACTAAGCATCGATTTTATTTCATTCAAAATTTGCTTTATTATTTACCTACATTCAAGCAAACAATAAAAATGCTCAAATGCGTGACGATAAAATCATTAAAATTACGTACTTTTTGTAACTATTTTTTTATCGTAAGTGTCTATAATTTTTAAATAATGTCTAAGCAAAATAAGTGTACAAAAAATAATTCTGAAAAAATATTTTTAAGGTATATACAATATACAAACTCGCATATAGAATTTTTAAAGTTTTTGTACGAGAATGTGGGTGATATAAGGCGTTTTTTCTGCTATTATTTTGATTTTTGTAATGTCTTTCCAGGCAATACATTCCAATACACAGATGCGAACTGATAAAATGTAAACTGTGTTTTTCCCGAAACTAATACATAAAATAAAATTCATGCCTTCAGAACATAATTTTTTTCAACGGGATTTTTCTCAGAGTTTACAATGGAACGTTTTAACGTGTTCAACATTGTCCTTCTATTACATTTTTTAAGATATCACATCAAGTACCAGTTGCCCTGTATAATTATTAATACGCTTTCACCATCTGTCTCTGTGATCGACCCCGAACAAAAATGTAGTTTGTATTATGGTTTGGATTTACGGATTTCCAACGATAGCTCCAAAGATCGCTTGTAAAACACGAACCCTCAATAGAGTGAAATTTGTAAATTCTCGAGCAAAAGGGTCAGTTTTAAAACAGATATTGTAATGTCTACAAGACGGTGGTTATTTTTACATTTATTGGACAAGCTTATTGTTTTTCTTGGTCTGACCGTAATAATTTGAAGTGAAATTTCAACAGGCGGAGGCGATTTCAATAATACCTATCACAGATTTTGGTTTTTTTTTCATAAAAATGTACAGGATTTTTTTACATGAATGCCGTAAAAGAGTCCCCAACTGCTCCCGTCTGGAGCAATTGAGACTATGGCATCCCCAATTTGGGGATGTAGTGAGGCTAAAGGTAGTGGGGAGGGGAAGGAGCAGGGGAAGAGGAAGGTGGGGAAGTACCTGGCTATTCAGATCTACCATTGACCAACAAAATAACGACAAATTAAAAATTATAACCATAATACAAAAATACACAACAATACATACACCTGATAAAGTGCATCTTCTTACTTAAATCTACAAAAAGTGTTTAATTAAATTTTTCAAAGATTTATATTCAAATTTTAATGAATATCAATACGAGTAATATCTAGGAAGTGATTTTATTCAAATTCTAACTGCTGAAAATAGAAGAGGAAATGTGACAAACTTAAAAAAAAGAGAAATAAAGAAGATAAGTTTTTAGATTTTCACGGCCAAAAGCATTTTCATTGTCAGTTTTTGGGATGTTATGCCGTAATCTACTGGATCTGCCCTGATCATGGACACTGCAACGCTGTCCGAAACGTCGGCTAAAGAAGGAGATAGCGCAACACGGCATAACATCCCGAAAACTAACAATAAAAAAGAAATAACTAAAAAAGTAAACTAACTAAAAAAGATAAAGAAATCTATGAAATTTGGTCCTTAAAATTGTTTAATAATAATAATAGATTCTCGAAATTATTACAAAAATTACGTAAATAGATATTATTTCGACCTTATTTTTCAAAAATAATTGGTAAGGAATAATGTAAGATGGAGGGTCGCAATTACATTCTACCAAGAAAATTGAGTAAAAAAAAAGGTAGTAAAAAACTCATTTAAGACGGTACGTGTTTACTGCAAAATATGTGATTTAGCATAGTTAGTTGTCAACTAAGGCAGCTAACACTTAGATAGTATTGGAGTGGTTTGTAATAATTTAGAAAAATCATTTTAGTAAGGAGCTCAATCTATGTATGTAAAATTCAAAGCAATTCAGAAAAAGACTTTATTATAGCAGTTGCGATCTACTCAATGTTTGAACTGAGATGCCTTCCTACTTTTAAAAAGAAAAGTATGATTTAAAATAAAACAATAACCTAGTAAAACACAAAAGGTCTCTTTTTAAGGTGAATCAACTATTTAAAAAAAAACAACCTTTGAAATACCACCATAGTAAACACAACTTTTTTAATACCACCATAAAAGTGGTGTTTACTAGGTGATGATATAATTTTAAATTATAATGTCACATCACAAAATATCTGCTTCATATGAAGAAAGAAAAATATGATTTAGCGATCTTAACGACGAACCTTCGAACGAATATAAATAAGTTTTTTTTTTCTAACTTTGCAATTAGAAATTATATTGTTTTTATAAAACAAACACTTACGGCTTTTCTAAAAAACGTCGTGAATATTTTATACAATTGATGTACAACCGAGTGTTTGAAAATGTCCATCATCACACTGTAACGCTGTCTGAAAAGTTGGCTAAAGGAGGAGGTAGCGCAACACGGCATAACACCAGAAATAAACACCCGAAATAAACAACGAAAATACTTTTGGTCCTGAAAATCTAAAATCATATCTGACAAAAAATACTTACTAGAAAAATATACACAGAATCTTCAAAGATGACATAGGTCCTGAGGGAAATTATATTGCTCAGGGCCTCTTAATGCCATTTAATGCAAAAAAATTAAACTGAAACCAAAGATTTGTAAGTATATATGCGTACCTACTTAAATGAAAGCCGTAACTATTTTAAGTGATACATTTGTATTATGTACAAAATTCGTTCGGAGAAGGGTCACCATCTCAATGACAATTCTTTTTTCAAACTTTATTCAACCGGTAGGTACCATAATATATATTATACCGATTTGGCCAAATGGTCGATGTAAAACAGAATTTAAACCAATAACGACGACGCCAATAAATGTTCTCACGCTCACCTCAACTTAGTGCCCCCCGCGACGCGGTGGATAACGGTCGCGCATCTCGCAAGCTCTTGCCTTTGCCGAGTTACGGAGTGTTTATTATTGTTGGAGTTTTTGACATGATTAGTGTTAATTATATTTATAAAAATAAATTAGATGAATCCAGCCGATAGTCAAATAGAAAATTGGTTAATGGAGGGTGACTCTGATAGTGAAATTGAAAACAATTTAGATGTTAATGTTTGGCTTTCATGATAAAAATATAAATGAACAAAATGTGGAAGAAAATGTAATTAAAAAAGGAAAACGAAACATGTGCAACTTTTGCCCATCAAAAAAAGACGCATGAGTGTGTACTACTGTGCGAAATGCAACAAACCATATTGTCTGGAACATCGATCGCCTAATTGCTTCACTTGTGATAGCAAATAAATAGACTAACTTTAAAGTTATATGACATAAAAATTGTAATGCTAAATATTCTTTTTTTATGATGGTCTTAACAGACTTTATTTATTAATCTTAAGTTAGCTCACATCTTTGTGTGTGCTAATATTTTATACAGATAACATTTACATTGGTTGGCAAACATAATCATTCTTTAAATATTACACATAAATAATGACATTAATAATTGAGGTAGACATACTTTCGTAATTCTTTTTTAAACTTATTTATATTTTCTATCTCAGTAATTTCATTCGGGATGTTGTTATACAGTTGGACGGCCTGGTACATCAGAGATTTCTGGGTGCTTGATTTTTTTCTTGTCGGCGGCCTAATTCACTTTGAATTTCTTGTCCCGTGTCCGTGTGTTTCGTTATTATAATGTATTTTTCTTATTAGTTCCTTAGACATCATCATCATGTTAATTTTATGTAAAAAAAATAAGTACATTCAAATACACAGTTTGCTTCACCTTCAACATATTTAGCTCTTTTAGCATGTCTCGTATCCGTGTGTATATGTAACGCTTAAGTATTATTCGCATTGCTTTATTTTGCAGAATTTGTATTTTTTTCATTTTCTCTTCATTGCAGAGAAAAAGAAAACTTTAACAGTAATTAAAGTGTGGTGATATAATTGTATTATATATTATCTGGCATGTTCCTTTATTTACTTTGTTTCTGATTCTACCAAGAAATGAAATTTTTTTGCAATTTTCTTAATTGTGTAATCTGCATTTTTTGAGAAGTTCAATTTTGAGTCTATGATGACACCAAGATATTTAATTTCTTTCACTTTTTTTATGATTTCTCCATTTATAGAAATCTTTGGTTCATCATGCGTATTTGTTCTACCTATATGCAGGTATTTTGTCTTATTTACATTTAGTGTCAATTTATTTAATTTGAGCCATTTTGACAAAGTTTCTAAGTCACTATTTATCTTTTTGATTGTGTTATCATAATTATCTTCTGCAATATAAATCAGTGCATCGTCTGCAAACAGTCTTATTTTGCAATGTTTTAGTATTTTTACCATATCATTTATGTAGAGAATAAACAATATCGGACCCAATACCGATCCTTGCGGTACCCCCAGCATATTTTCAATCGGATTTGATACATTGTTTCTTATATTTGTTGTTTGTTGCTTAAATAATTTTTAAACCATTCCAGTTCTTTCCCTTTTATTCCACATTTTTTAAATTTTTTAATAACTCTTTTTCTATCTATTGTTTCAAAAGCTCTTTGAAAAACTAAAAACACCGCAACAGTATACAAGTTTTTATCTATATCTTCCTTCCAATCATCAATCACTAAATTTAACGCTGTTTCACATGAATTATTGTTCCTAAATCCAGATTGTTCTTCACAAAGGATGCTATTCTTTTCCAAGTATTCTTCAAGTTGAGATTTAATTATGTATCCCATCACTTGCTCATATTTTGGTAACATATTTACAGGTCGAAAGTCTTGACATTTTTTTGAGTTCGAAATCTTTGGAATCGGTATCACCATAGACGTTTTCCATGATTCGGGAAACTTTCCGGTTTCTAAAGATTCTTTTATTAAACTAAGAAACTGTTATCCTATTACAGGTAGTGCATCTTTTAATATTTGAATTGTGATCCCATCTTGGCTGAGCTTTGATTTGATGTTGGAAAGTATTCTTTGGAGTTTCTGACCATGTATTTTCTTGAACTTGAATTCGCAAGTTTTTTCTTCAAAATTGAAAATTTCTTCTTCTTTTATGATTGGGATATTTTTTTTAATTTCTTCTATACTTGTCACAAAATATTTATTAAACTTATCGGCAATGTTCTTCTCGTCAGCCAATTCTTTTGGGAATATGATATCTTTTTTTACATCTTCACATTTATTTTTCATAAGTGACTTAAGTGTTTTCCACATTTTCGTTGGATCTTCCCTTTTCTGCTCAATTGTTTTGATGAAATATTCATTTTTTGTGTCCTTTATCAGTTTTGAGTACTTGTTTCGAATTGTTTTAAATTTATTCAAATGTTCGTTATCCTTTGTAATTTTTGCTATTTTATAAGAAGTATCTCGTTCATATTGCATTTGTCTTAGTTTTTTAGAATACCATTGATTATTGGTTTTAATTAATATACTCCGTTCAGGCATTATTTTATTTATTGCATCATTCATATTGGTTACTATAGTTTCGGCTTTTTTGTGAAAATCTAAGTTATTTACATCTTTCCAATCTTGAATCAATAATTCCTGAATCATTCCTGAAACTCTTATGCTATTGATTTTATACAAACTTAGGCAGGGGTTCACAACATTGTCAATATATAATGAATATTTTGTTAATTTAAGGTATTATAAGTTATTTTGTTAATTTAGGGTACATTAGGTAATTATAAAGTGTATTTTTGAAAATTATGAGTAATGTTACATAGTAAGTAAATATTTTTAGTTCACATGAATATAAAAGAATTTATATAATTAAAAAGGGTTGTGATTTCTAAAATTTTATTTTTGTAATGTTGGGATATTCCCTCCTTGTTGTTTAGGGCTTATTGTCAAATATTGGTAGCACTAAAGTAATTATTATTGTTAGGGTTCTCCACATATTTGGGTTATTACATTTTTAAAGTACATACTTAAATTATACCACTGCTCTCTGAAGTAAAATTATTCTAAGTGTATTATAATGGGTAAATTAATGGTGATTGAGCATTATGTTCTAAATGTTTATTCATAACATATTTACGATCTATTTTCTTCGTTAAGCGATTGATTTCTAATGACTCTAATCTGTCTAATTTTTGTCCTTTGTTGCAAACATGAAGGATTTTTACATATCTATCTTTGTCAAAAGTATGTTGATTTTCTAGTAGATGTAAGGCGACGTTCGATAAATCTCCTTTTTGATTAACCCAACTAGCGAAATGTTCTTTTATACGGGTTGATACTGCTCTTCCTGTTTGTCCTACGTAATACGAGGGGCAATTCGAGCAGTTCACCTGGTAGACTCCAGAGTTTTCCAGATTACCTCTTTTATCTTTATTATTTATAAATATTTTACCCAAAGAATTTACGTTATAAAAGGCTGTCTTACATTTTTTGTCACTGTCTATTAATTTTGAAATTTTATTTGATATTTTGCCAAGGTACGGTATTTTAGTCCATTATTTTGTTCCTATCTCCTTGTCTGGCGTAAGGCCATACGTAATTGAAGCTACGGTGAGTTTTTTTATTCTTCTTCTTTATTAAACTATTAATTATTCTGCTATCGTAACCATTATTTTTTGCAATAGTTTTGATAACTTTTAATTCATTGTTGTAATTTATATCGTTTAGTGGTACATGTAATAGTCTGTTGATTAAAGAATGGAATACTGACAATTTGTGTGAAATGTGGTGTCTTGAGGAGCTGTGGATGATGTTCAGCTGTGAATCATTACAAAAATAAAATTTCAGAAATCACAAACCTTTTTAATTAAATAAATTCTTTTATATTCATGTGAACTAAAAATATTTACTTACTATGTAACATTACTCATATTTTTCAAAAATACACTTTATAATTACCTAATGTACCCTAAGTTAACAAAATAACTTATAATACCTTAAATTAACAAAACAGAATCATTCATTATATATAGACAATGTTGTGTACCCCTGCCTAAGTTTGTATAAAATCAATAGCATAAGAGTTTCAACTACCAGTCTGAAAATGTCCGTAGTAGGATGAAACCGGTCCTGGTAATAATAAATAAGTGGAACAAAGTGAAAAAGTTTTTTAATTTCAATTCTATTAGAATAACACTTACCCAGACAAAGAGGGTTATTTACCTGATATACGAGTATACACTGTGTTTAATAATAATTTCCATAAAATTTTGGAATTTTCCAATTTATTTTTAAATTTCCCATGTATTTATTTTTTTACAGATGTTGTAAAAACAAATACGATTTTAGAATCTAAATAAAATTACCGTATCACAGTATGCCACCAAAAACAACATTATTATTAATTTACATCTCTGATACGATTTTAGAATCTAAATAAAATTACCGCATCACAGTATGCCACCAAAAACAACATTATTATTAATTTACATCTCTGATACGATTTTAGAATCTAAATAAAATTATCGTATCACAGTATGCCACCAAAAACAACATTATTATTAATTTACATCTCTGATACGATTTTAGAATCTAAATAAAATTACCGTATCACAGTATGCCACCAAAAACAACATTATTATTAATTTACATCTCTGATACGATTTTAGAATCTAAATAAAATTACCGTAAGGGGGCATCCATTAATTACGTGAGCACAAACGGGGAGGAGGGGTCCAGCAAAATCTCACGTTACTTGAAAAAAATATACAAATTGGCCCAAATTTATCTCACCGAGAGGGAGGGGGAGTCTAGATTGGAAGAAAAACTGCTCACGTAATTAATGCCCCCTATCCCAGAATGCCAGCAAAAACAACATTATTATTTATTTACATCTCTGATGGCGTGAGTCAGTAATATAATCAGAATACATTTTTGGTTTGTTTCCATTTCATAAATAAGATTTTTTTCAATCGTTGATGTTATTCAGCATTTTTTGGTAAAATATTTATTGTAAAGTGAAAAATAACAAAGCTTTTTACATTACTTTGGCACAAATTTAAGTACCGTAATCAAATTTATGTAGTACCATGCACATTTCTCATTTTTTATTTGTTTATTTAATATTTCTATGTCTTTCACAATAAGTATATATTTTTATATGTGTTACAGTGTTAAAAAGGAATATAAAAATAGCCTTTCCACACCATAAAGAGACAAGGCTCTTGTTTTAGGTGAGAGAATTCACGCTCAATTATATGAAATCATGGAAATAAGTATAAAATAAAATATTGTAAATAAAAACCATAAGATAATAACGAAAAACTCAAGATTTATCAATAATAGACTTTAGGACTTATATGAAATAATAATAATAGAAATTAACTCATATAACAGCTTCTGCTGCTAATTTTATTAATTTAAGCTGAAATTCACGTTTCGGTAACCTTTAGATGTAACTTTTAACGGGAAGTTGTTAAAATAAGTGATATCGACCTAGATAGAGATAAGAATTTTGAAAGGTCTTGGTATTAAATTTTGGTATTTTAATATTTTTCTGATATCTTGCTGATTTATTGAATTGTAAGTAATTTAGCTATATTTCATTATAATATTGAATTATTTTGAGATATGTCATTTAAACTGTCGCTTTTCGTTAAAAGTACGCTATAAATAAAGGAATATGAAATATAGACATAATATTTTATATTGCGTGTTTTTAGCAGGTACCCTGGCCATTTAATTATTATAATAATTCCACGTTTCTTTTTCCTCATCTTTATGTTATAAGTTAACCTTATTATCTCCACCATTCCCAAGAAACGTTAAACAACATGGACCAATCTCAAACATTTAGTTAACCCCACAGCTACCACACTGTTTTCCTATACTAAACTATGTTTTTTCCGCAATTATCAATTTGCTAACACCGACTCTTTTACTTTTGTTTAATACTCTTTAAAAATAGGACAAATTCATATTTTCTTTAACAGAAAATACATTTCCATTTATCGTTACTGAATATTTTCTTTGTAAATTGGGTCACACGTAACAATGTTCGTCATCGTACCTATTTTCTTTGTTCGTACTTTTTTCGGCGTACGTGTTTATTCCCAGGAGACATTCGTTCTGCAATATATTATATGCGTTAAGTAACTTTGATAGCATCACACACGAAAAGAAACGTTGACTAGAAGACAAAGCGATCGATTTGAAAGACAAATTCTCGGAGCATTTGGAAGAAATAAGAAGTAATTACGTTTTCTCGTAGTTGTAATTAAAATATGTAAATCGATATTTATAAAGCGGTCGAGGTTTCATTTTTTTACATCAACTTCACACATTCCACACACACTGTGTCTTCTTTGATGATGGTGTTAGTAGGTTTGTTTTTTAGGAGAGGGAGGAGTTAACATGGCTCTCGAATACACCCATGTCGTGTGAAGGAGGAAACACAGTGGCAAATTATTCCATAGCCGTGCTGTTGAACTCAAGGACGAATCGTAGAAGCAACCCGTTCTCATGTGACAAATGTCAACCGTGTCTAAACCTACGTTTGTTGAGCGCGCCTTTGGCGGGTTTCCGCACTATGCACCCTGGTAAAAGACCACAAATCAACATCGAAACGTTGCATTGCTTAAAGTAGAATTTCCCCTAAAAAATAACCTCTCTACAGCATTCCCAAAGATCACATAGACTCCGAGAGAAATTGTTTTCCTGATGGCCTTCTGTGTGGAGTTAAAGTTAAAAAAAAACGGCAAATGGCATTACGTTCATTTCCGTATTTAGAAACCAGATCTGAATAGCACTTCCTCATCTCCTTAATAATATATGTTGACTTGTATAGAGCCGTTTTTGTAAAAAATCACCTCAAGGGCGCTTCCTCTTTGACTTCCCTCAACCTCACAAAATACTGTCAAAAATACTCACAAAATACAAAGACTGTCTTCAGGTTACAAAACGGAGCTTTGAGCAAAAGTCTTTGGCCACATTTAAGCAAATTAGTTAACCCGCTGGCGAAAGTGTGGCCAATATGAAGAGACATGTTAAAATATTTATTGGAATTATTTCAAAGGATCCCGCGCATTGGAATCTTCGATGAATCACAAATGATCAAAAAGCTAACTTATTAGTTTTACACTTCAATGAGAGATGTCTCGCATCTCTTCTGAATTATTTACGATCATTGACGATATTCCGCGAACCGAAATTATTTAAGTTTTTTTTCTTACAAATCATCGATCAATATATTAAAAAATGCACGTTCGAATTAAAATGTATATATGTGATTATCAACGAAGCCATAGATACACACAAGTCATTATATTTAATAATCCTCCAAGTAGGTACTAAGACCGGCAAATTTAAAGTAGGTATACATATGATAAGCAGCTTTTTTCATACCTTTTTATGAATTTTAAAAATATGGGATAAACGGTCAAATACATATGCATTCAATAGCTCTTTAACATTTAAATTTTGTATGTTTTCATATTAAAATTCAAACAAATGATTTTTTTAAAAGAGGGCGTAAAATTTCGAAACCGAAAGTTTAAAAATTTCCGAGCGCTCGAGGCTGAAATCGATCGTATAGAGGAGCGTTCCAGTGGTTGAGGGTTTTATTTATCGATTAATTTACGAACAAATCAATTCAGTATAAAAATGTGCCTCAGGGATCTGGAATCTGGGGTAGGAATGGGACAGTTTTTTAAAAATTAAAATAGAAGGCCCTGAGGAAAATAATTTCCTTCAGGGCCTATATCATCTTTGAAGATGCTGTGTGGAGGGAATTTTTGAGTAGAGGAAGGAGTAAACTTCCTGTAGGAATGAGGAAACACAGAGGCCGGCAAATCGTTCCACAGCCGAACTTGTTCTCATGTGACAAATGTCACCCGTACAACCGTTGAGCGCGCGTTTGGAGTGTTTCCCGACGATGCACTGGTACCGAGGGGATCAATGACGCTAGTTGACGGCCAGCGTATTCCAGCGATAAGGCTCTTGACTCGCACACCGAAGGTCGCGGGATCGAATCCCGGCGTGACAAATAAATTTTATTTGATTAATTGGTGTTATTTCATAATTAATTCATTAAAAATAATATATAGTATCCAGAGTGGAAGATACTTTCAATATCGCCCTGGTGTAAGACCACCGTTCAGAATTGAAATGTCGCTTGTAATGGCACTAGCCGTGTTTGGTGACCAGATCTGAATAGCCAGGTACTTCCCTATCACCCTCTTCCCTATCTCATTCCTATCCCCACTACCTTCATCCTCACAACATACCCCAATTGGGGATGCCATAGTCTCACTGGCTTCAGACGGGAGCAGTTGGAAATCTTGTGCGGTATTCATATAAAAAATAAAAAATTAAAATAAGTTTATCGGAGCATCTTCCATTGAACTTTCTGTAGAAAAATGACAGCATTCCCATCTCACGCATGTGCTCTAAAGGTTGTAATCCGTTTTTTAAGATAGAAGAATCGATCAAACGGATCGCCCGTTTCTCCACAAAGTCAAGGGTATCTTTCAGGTATTTTGGGGCTCCAGACCGAAGGTAGCTGCCAAATTCTTCGGTGGGGCGCACTTGCAATTTGTACAAGATTAGCAGTTGTGTACTATTAAAGCATCTGCGGGCGATGTACACTACGCCTAGTTTTTGATGTCTAACTTAACTCTGAATTCGATAATAATTAAATGATTTCACCAACAATAATGAACAGTTATTATCTCATGTCCATAACTTCTCGCACTTTATTCGCCACTCTTGGTTTGTTCTTTATTTTCAAGATAACACAAATTAATAAAAGATAGTCTAAAAGTATGAGGAAAACCGACTCAAACCATTGTGCAAAAAATGAACTTTGTTATAACCATTAGAGGAGAGTCTTCGGCCTGAGGCCTTAAAAAATCCCTCGAGGAAGTAATGAATTTAGTGCGTTCAAACTCGCAGCCCCTTGAGAGATGATTTAGTTACATACAAAAGTTAATCTGAATTTTTGTCGTTAAAATTTAGAACTTTTTCAAATAAATTCCTTTTTTATGAGCCAATCATAATCCTCTCAACTGATCTAATGATGCCACTTTTGTTCGATTTGATCTTGGAACCTTTCTTAGAGATATTATTATTGGATCTCTTGGCGTTTTGAATGAATCGCCCGAGGCGCTAAACGGTTAGATAAGTATACAAAATAAATTCGTGAATAAAGTATTCAAGTTTAAAAGATGCTTTCAAATAATAAAGGCATTAGTTTATTAAAAAAGTAAATTATTTACTGATTTGGATCGCTAAGACGATTTCGGTGTCTAGGGGTGAATGCCGAATAATATTTTAATGACGTTAATTTTAATCGGAAAAATATGGATAGCGGGTGAGAAGACAATTATAACCCGTTACATTCTCGAATTATTTAACAATTTTTTTTATCAATAATCCATGGAGCTCGATAAATTTGAGTTTATCTATGTATATAAAAATCAAAATATGTTTGCTTGGGGATTTATAAGCATAATAGTGAGTATATGAGATGTCTATGTATTGCTATATTAAGCCTAGGAAATGTTTAATACCAATTACCTTGATTCAAAATACCTTCTGTAAACCCCCGAGAAGGTGTCTGGATTATTACAACCACATGACAATACATCTGAATTTTTTTTTAATCATTACAAAAACTCTTGCGAAACTGTCAAAAATATCAAAATTTGATAATGACATTTTGCAAAACCAAAATTGAGTGATTGTTCTTATAATATACAAAAATGAATATTTGTAATACCTACATGAAAAATGAAAATTTGAATTAAAAAAATTGTTATAGGTGACAAACGAGCTATTTGAAACTGAATGTAGTGGGACTGAATATATGGTACGCGGGAGGGGGGTTGGCGGGACGGGGAGCGGAAGAGCGGAGTGGGAAGGCAGGGAAGGTGGAAGGGGAACGTCGGCGAGGAAGGGGACGCGGGAGGGGAACGGGGACGCACGGGAAAGGACATGCAGGGAGAAACAATTTATTTCTCTGAATATGGCATTGCAACGCTTGCTGGGAACCAGCTAGTAATAAATAAAAACATTAACGTTTAAAAAGATTACTTATTAAAATGGTATTATTATTTATCGATGGCATTCAAGGCAAAACAACAAGATCTCACTGCTAGAGGTAATTCAAAAAATATGTTGCATGAACTGCACTGCACTTAATACCATACTATTAAATGCACTTCACTGAAAAATACTCCCAGCATCGTCTTTGTCTTGACACCACATTTAATTATCGAAACATTAGTATTCACTTAATTTAGTAATAAGATATAAACAGCTGAATGTTTATAGTTTCCAACTATTTTTAAGTGATACAGCTCAAAGTTCAAACTATTTGGAGTCTGTAAGAATATGGCATTCCAAATTTGGAAAATATTTGGATGCTCAAAGAAGTATAGAGATGAAAAATGTGGTCACTTTACTGCATGACTTAAACCATTTGAACATCTCGATTATGATTTGGTAACTCTCACTAAATATACAAATAGAACCTTTCATAATGAAACTAAGTTCAAATGTAAAAAGAAAGCAAATTCCTAAAAAATATCTATATATTTCATACCTACTGAACAATATTTATATTAAAACATATAAACGTTAATAAAACTCATGTAAATTTGATTTTTCTATTATTTTCGAACCCTTTATTTCTGGATCCATAACCATTAAGTTTACCACCCTCTTCAACAAAGTTCGCGTAATTAGTCAAATTTTTCCATTTCTTATATTTTTTGTCCAATATCCGCCATGCTTCCCTAGGAGGAACATTTGTATGCAGAATGCGGAGTTACCGTATTACTGAATTGGGACCGAAACACTTGATCCGTACACTGTACAGCGTGCAAGCCTCTACGAGTACAATCACAATTTGACTTCGGAGTCTATACCTAGTAACTACATTACCCACCGAACAGAAAATTCCTAGAAAAGTAAAGAATATCTTTAAGTGAATACCGTACAAGAATTCCAGCTTCTCACGAATGTTTTCAACCAGTGGGACTATGGTGTCTCCATTTAGGGCATTTTGTGAGGCAGAAAGGAAGTAGATTGGAAGTAGGAACGTTGATTAAAGAGGAATTCGATTCTGAACAGTGGCGGTGGTCTATCATCAGGGCGATGCTGAGATTTTCTATTACCCTGGAAACCACTTTCGACTACTATGTCCCAAAATTTTCGATGCAATTGATTAGCTGTTCAAAAAACCATATTACTTAAAAACAGATGTATTTAATATACATCAATTTCCCCCTTACAGAAAAATGACTACTTCTGACGCATCACATACACTTCCGTCCCTTAATTTCTTCAGTGTCGTCATCCATCCTATTTTAACCATGTTTGTGACAAAACAAATTCTTCGAATGAGGACAATACAAACTTCTCGAATAAAGACAATGTATTGTACAATAAATTGATAAATTATCTCTCAAATAAATCACTTCTCCGACTGAAGTGAAATAATAAAAGATAAAGCGAGAATAACAGATAAAACCTATTTGGTTAGAATTGACTTAGGTCAAAAAGTCAAGCTTCCCGTGTACCTACTGAGTTCTCAATCATTAGTTCTTGCAACGTTCAAGTTAATAATATTAAAATATTATAGATTTTTTTTTGTGTACGTTCCTACATAGGTTCGAAACGTAATTTTCAACAGATATTTTAAATATTTAATTAATGAAGACAATGTTAGTGACAATCAACCGAAAATCTAAAACACAGCAATCAGAAAAAGATTGGATAACATCTAAGAATCGAATCCAGGACTTTTGCATCCAGGAGCTCTGATGTCGCTGGAGCAGAGATCCATCCCGGTTAGGCTAAGGTCCAGGATTTGATTCGTATCTTTATCTGTTTCAGATTTTCGTTTGAGTGTGGAAAGTAGGTAATTACTCGATTTTTCAGTTCTGGTCACCAACCAACTATCCAGCGTTCACTCTGGAACATGCCGCTAATAATTATACTTGAGTATTATTTATAATAACTTAGGACTGACAGGAAACTTACTTTTGATCGTCACTGTGAAATAATTTCCAATAAAACCATAAAAATCTAAGATTTCGTAATATGTATCACAAAGACCTTCCATAACGAGTCAATGAAACTACTTTACTGCTTCCTTGTGAGATTGCAGCTAGAATATGCATATCCTGTATCGTCTCCTAGTTTTTACTTGTAATTTACACGCTCTCAAGTATAAGTAGGCGTTTTATAAATAAATGCACGCTTACATGCTTGGAGAAAGTTCGTTTTAGAAAGGAAGTTTCTTAGGTAAGGAAAAAAGGAAGTTTCTTAAATTTGTTCAATGCAAGTAGAGACAACCTGTTATTGATTTCTGTAATAAATATTCAATTTGGGAGGAGGTTGTGAGTACCGCCGCCCCAGGAACCGTTTATTGGATAACCAACATCTCGGCCATAGGTCACGCAAAGTGGTTCGCTACGTTTGATGACTTAGACGGGGTGCCCGGGTTCATTGGGTGAGATTTGTCTAGGTCTGGGCGACGGATGCATCGGTCTACCTGCTGCATGGTGGGTAGGGTCGAGAGAGAGACCGATTAAGGGAAGTCTTTTATCCTCTCCATCCAGAATCTCTCGACCCACCGCCTTGTACCGCAGTTGGAGGGATGGATTCATGCGTCCGTCACTCTTGGATACACTGACCTCCAAATGCCTACCCGCTCCTTGTACCTATTTCCTTCCCAGAACTTCCTCCCCTTCCTTTCCTTAAAAAAATCCTCCACACAACATCTCCTAAGATGACATAGGCCCCTGAGGAAAATTATTTTCATCGGGGTCTCCTGTGTGGGGTAAATTTAAAAAAAAATAATTATAATAATTACGATTAAAAATAAATTGATAATTTTTCAATTTCATGACAGTTTGAATAAATTACGTAAAATTAGATCGTGTGTATCGTTGTATCTTATATACGTAGGTATGTTACACGTAAATTATAAAAAGTGTCAAACCTGAAAATGGCTTCACAGTACACAAAAGACTAAAAGGACGAACAAATAATTGAAAAAAAAATCTGAACTACCTCACCCAATGGTTTAATGCAAAGGTTTGGACAAAGAAAATCAAAAGAAATGCGGGAAAAATAGATTCGTCATTGCTATTCCTCTTCGGAGAGTCTATTAATTAAGAGGGAATTATTTTTATCACATTATTTAAAGATTGCATTTTTTCAGAAAGACAATATTTACACTCGTATCTAACACTTGCAGGCAGCGCTGCAGTTCTGGTTTGGACCATGACGAAAACCGGTTTATATCTAATTTAATAAATATTCAAACAATTAAAAATGTTACTATCGGTTCTAACAGCAAATTTACTCGTAATCTATAATAAATACGATAAAAAAAAAACAGATTACTTACCAGTGATACAGCGCTAGTGATAATTTGATGCAAATTTATACAGATCACGACTTCACGTAAATTAAAATCTATTATGAATTATGCAACTGAACTATATTCGCCGACCGTATTCCACGGAAACTCACAGAAGACTAACATTGACATTGACAACAACTATTATTTATATATTCTGTTTTCATAACAAAAATAATAACATCTCCCTGCACTATGAAACTGGAGATGACAAGATGACTGTAATTATGTTCAATATGAAGTTGCTACGGATCGTCGCATTTCTGACATGATTAACTTATTATCAACATTTTATTCTATTTTTACCAATTATCAGTCAACTGATATACTTTTATAGATTACATTATCAAACAAAATATTATTTAAATAAGAGCAGTTTTAAAGATTTTTTTTATGAAACGATCTTCATGAACTACGTTTTTTTTAAATCAGAAGTGTAGTATGTGTTATTGTGTACAGTTACAAACATTATGTGTAATTACTAATTATTCATCATTGTGTAACGATGTGATTAATTTTTTTTTTAATGAAAAGTGTTTTTTGTCCGTGTTCTTATCTACATAAATACCACTGCTATTATCTGTTAGAATGAAGGGGTGTATACGAGTATTATTTTAATTATCAGTAAAACAAGTAATGAAAAATAGAGTAGTAAGGATTAATGTGTTTTATAATATGTCATGGGCACTGGCGTAGAGTAGGGGGGGCAGGGGGGGGAGCCGACCGCCCCAGGTGACACTTTTAAGGTGGGCAAAAATTTTACAATAAATAATACTAATATCCTGTAAAAAATTTAACCATTTCACTTCATACTTTTGTCGCATCAACGATTCGGACCGATTGAAATCGGCAAGGAATTTTTCATTACTTGTTCTGTGACAAAACCGAGAATCGCTTTTCTTTAAATTAATGAATAATAATATAATCTTGATCATTGTAACGACTGGCAACACCGTATGTAGAGAATAGCAAGAATTCCCCGAATTTCGTTTTGCGCTTGGATTGTTTGCTACTAATATTCAGTGAGAATGATTGTGGGAGGTCCGTGGTCAGTGCTTCAAAAATTATAAAATAGTTTCATGGATCATCGAACCATTCATGTGTTCCGTGTGCAAAAATAGGAAGAAAATCATTGTCTTCTTCTGGGTGTAGTATCAATTAAAGTTGAGGACTGGCGTGCAGATTCGCTCTTAGGTTAAAACCAGTTTCATGTTCCGAATGATCTGTCAAAATTCCAGTAGCGGATTAATCTGCTAACGCATTTCGAAGACAACCGTTCTAATATTAAGAATAGAGTTTTTTTTTTAAATTAAAAAAAAAATTAAAAGAAAGACAAACATTCCCGGGTTACGAATAACCCAACAATATTTAAAAATTTCCTACTACCACCACAGAAAGCCGAAAATGTTGCTTGTGTTGTCATGGAGGACTTAGCCAGCCGAGGAATCGAACACGGGACGCCCGGGTGGGATCCAAACGTGATGCCCACTCAATTACTGACCGGTTTTATTTCAAACCATTCTTCAAAATTCGTAATTTGTAGGAAACCCATACGCATATTTTATGAGAGTAATATTAATTAAAGCCGGGGACTCGCAAGCAGATTCACTCTTAATTTAAAACCAGTTTTGTGATCAGAATGTAAAATTCCAGTTGGATTCATCCGCTGACACATTTCGAAGGAAAAAATTCTCTTATTTGAAGTGCATTTATAAAATTCTTGTTGCAGACTATGTATGTGCTGCCAGAATCAAAGAGAAACCATTTTCATGTTCTGAGTGTAGTTTTAAATCGTCGCATACAGATTTAATTTAAACCAGTTTTGTTGTCAGAATACAACAATTATTAGAATATAATAGAATATAAGAAATTACAATACGTAACAAGTTATAATATAACAAATTACATTATGTATATTATAATTATATATATATAGAATATAACATATTAAATAACAAGTTGCAGATTCATCGTGTACGAAGTGAAACTTTACATTTGAGTTGCATACCAAATGCCGCAAAATTCTGAGAAATTGACTGTTCCGTGTGTAACTATTATTTGGAGACTCATACGCAGAATCAATCTAAAGTTAAAACCTGCTTTGTGTTTCAAATACAGTGTAAAAATTCGAGATGCAAAATACTATTATATGGATACCATTCTCGATTTACTCGTCACATGTAATTATAAAACAGTGACGCCACTGGTTATGGGAAGCACAGTATAATATTGGCGTTCGTTGTAAATAAAATAACGTTTCTAAGGCAATCGGCTTTTAATATTTGAATTTTTATTTTAACTCTTTAAATCTTATGTGCTCGTATAAATCACTTTACCAATTTTCATAAAAAACCGCCCACTTAAAATGTAAAATTTCTAAAAATCGTCAAATACATATAAAACTCATCACAATTACATTTTAATGAGATCTTGATTAAATGTGTATATTATGAAATAATATAGTAAATTTGACTGTCCTGAAACTTATTAGAGCTGTCCTGTCCTGAGACTTACGTCCCGCATTAGAGCAAAACATGACCATAACAGATTACATTAATTCTCCATCCGCTGAATATGGAATATCATTAAGCCGCTAAACACTTTTCTGTGGATTTATTTATTTTGTTATTTTCTTATTTCTCCATAAATTTTATTACAGCGCAATAGTATTGATTAACTTAATATTAAGTACACTCTTCTGATAAAGTAGATGGTTGTGCTCAGGAGAGGACAACTTACATATTACAATTACTATGTTATACGTCTTGCAGGTTCATCAACATATTTGAATTTCTTACCTAAAATAATTAGATAATTAATATCATTATTAACCATTTTGGATGACAATAAAGAAGACAACATATACCAGTGGCGGTCCGTGAGTTTTCAGTAAGCTATAGTAAGATTGAAAAATCCTACCGGCTGCGACCGCTGTTGTGTTCTCACAAACAGTATCTCCAACACTTCTTGGAAGGAGAGGATTTCTCTTAGGAAAGAAGAGAGTTCTTTGGACAATTTATGATTTATTAATATAACGGGGATTACAAAGTAAAGACTACGGTTAGTCAGCCTACATAACTAGGAGCAGGTTATAATTAATATGATGGTCGCTATCTTTTGTGGGAACATTTGGCCTCGGCCCTTTGGTGATCTTGCTGGGAAACCACTCCACAGCCGACATCTTGCGAATTTTATGGAAAGCTTTTATAGCTGCCATCTGTGTGACAGGACAGGAAGCTTTTATATACTCTACATGCTTCATGCAGGTTCATCAACAATGATATTTATTAATTTCCAGTGTGAATTTCCAAGGTAAAATTAATTAGATAATTATTTAACTATTTAAGATGACAATAAAGAAGACAGCATATACCAGTAGCGGTCCGTGAGTTTTCAGTAAGCTAGAATGATAATATTAAAAAAATACGACGTTATTTATGTTGTTGTAGCTGAAAATCTTTTTTTTCCTGTTGTATGAAGTTCTTTCAGTAAGTAGATGCTGCGCATCCCTAAACTCAAAGAGTCTTGAAAATCTTGATACAAATTTTGAACAAAAAATAAAATTCATTTTCAGCTACAACATCAATAACGTCGAATTTTTCAATCTTAGCATTCTAGCTGACTGAACATTCACGTACCGCCACTGACATATACATATAATAAGAATGCTAATTTAATAAGATAAAATATAAAATATTGAATTTAGATAGGATGTACAGTACATGTACATAATGTATTCCATTTATTGCAGTGTAAAAATCAAAACGAATGCGACGATGCCAATTGGTTACCCATAACTTGCAAAAATAGAATAAAGTACCTGGGTGTCGTAGTAGACAAACAGAGTAAGAAAACTTGTTTACATATTCATTAGATTGAGAAACATCCTATCAACTAAAATGATTAAAACTATTTATTTCTCTCTTTCCCAATCTATTCTACAATATGGTATAATCGGGTGGGGGGACTTTCAAAACTAACCTCTTACGATATGATATAAAGGGCACAGAGGTTGATTCTGAAAGTCATCCAACGAAAACCATCTATATTTCCAACATCACAGTTACGTAACTTTTTTTGGTTTCTGAATTTAAATAAAATCTTCAAACAGAACTCATTGTTACAAACTCACAAAAATTATTTCAATCCAAAATAACATTCACAAACATAAGTAACAGACCAAGATAATGGCAATTTGGAAATCCCCAAATTTTAAACGAGTGCCTATCACCATTATGTTTATTAAGGTATAAATGCAAGGTATACATTTTTGTAATGCCCCCCGTAGAATATCAAATCTGAAAAAAAAAATAAAGCTTTTAAATCACAAATCAAATCAACTACTAGATCGCCCAACGCTAATCATAATTTTTAATTTCAGAGAACGAATTATAGTTTTTTTTTTGTTTTTTTTTTCCCGGGTTACGAATAACCCAACAATGTTTGAAAATCTCCTACTACCACCACAGAAAGCCGAAAATGTTGCTTGTGTTGTGATGGAGGACTAAGCCAGCCGAGGAATCGAACATGCGACGCTCGGTTGGGACCCAAGCGCTATGCCCACTCAACCACTGACCGGTATAGTGTATTTTGATTACATGTACCTATTAGTATAGTAATTGATCAAGTGTTTATTTATAATTGTACTTTTTAGTATGTAATTAATTATTAAACTAGATCAGTAATTTTTTAAAATATGTATTTTTTTAACGTATCTTCTGAATAGTATTATATCAGCTTTTGAAATACTGTAATTACAATGTATTGTGTTATTTCTATGCGCTTATTGTTGCATCTTATTATTATGTATCTTACAATATTGCCAGCTCTTCTATTCCTAATGGCAATGTTAGAACCAACTCTATATACTTACCCCCTACCACCTACCTATTAAGTAAATGAAATAATATTTATTTAATTTCTACTAATATAATAAATAAAATATAGAAAGCTAGCTGGTTCCCGGCAGGCGTTGCTATGCCATTTAATAAAGAATTTTTTTCTCATTGCGTGTCCTTTCCCATTCTTCCTGTTCCCCTTCCGCCTCCCTTTCCTCTCCCGCGTCCCCTTTCTCTCGCGTTTTCACTCCGATTCCTCCACCTTCCCTCTCCCCACTTCACTCCCCCCCTTCCCCCATCCCTCGAACCCCCCTCTCGAGTTCCCCCCACCCTCTCAGGTTTTCCTCCCCCATTCCGGGTTCCCTTCTCCCCTCCCGCATCCATTCATTCATTCCCGGTACATTCAGTTTTCAAACAGCTTGCGTGCCACCTATTGCAATTTTTTTATGCAAATTTCATAATGCCAGATCTCGTATATTATGACGGCCGGCGTGGTCTAGCGGTAAGACTCTTGACTGACAAACCAAAGGTCGCGGGATCTAATCCCGGCGTGGGCAAATAAATATTATTTGATTAATTAAAAATAATATTAAGTATATTTGCTGCACGTTCCAGAGTGGAAGATACTCTTGAACGTACATTGGTGTAATTCACCATTCAGAATTGAAACGTTGCTTAAAATGGCTTTAAGTGACCAGATCTGAATAGCCAGGTACTTCCCTAGCTTTCTATTCTCCATCTCTTTTCCTTCCCCACTACTTTCAGCCTCACAACATACCCCAATTGGGGATGCAATAGACTCACTGACTCCAGAGGGGAGTAGCTGGGACTCTTGTGAGGTATTCATATAAAAAAATGTACAAAAAAAATTTGATGTATGTGCTATATTATGGTAAAGTTTCATTAAAATCCATTCAGTGGTTTTGCTTGAAACTCTCGCCTTTATAATATTAGTAAGATACTAATGAATCTAAACGAAAATATGAAAAAATAACAATTTACTAACAAGTAATTATTAGTTTTAAATTTTTATTTCATGGAAATTAAAGTGAGTTGTTTACAATAATATTTGTGCGATGTCAACAACAATAATAATAATATTATTATGTTTTATAAGATATTACGGTCAACAAAATAACACGATAAGTTTTATAGATAGCATTTCTCAGTTCAAACTCTCGTGTGTGAATAACTCTTTAATTTGTATTTCAATGACATCAAA
The DNA here is from genome assembly GCA_917563855.2 of Limnephilus lunatus. Classification (NCBI taxonomy): domain Eukaryota; kingdom Metazoa; phylum Arthropoda; class Insecta; order Trichoptera; family Limnephilidae; genus Limnephilus; species Limnephilus lunatus. The sequence goes on along the minus strand of OU830599.1, from coordinate 32,080,788 downwards.
CATAATGTATCATCAGTCATTCTGATTTTAATATATTTTTTTATTCAAGCGACTATATAATATAATTCCATAAGTATACAAAATATAATGGTTATGTAAGGTAAAGATATTGTATTTCTTAGTCCTCCTCACTAGGGGTTCCTGTGCCGAGGTAAACTAAAATTCTTTAATTACAGTTTATTTATCTTCTATGTCGTTTATAGTGTCTTCATTAGGGTGTTAATCTTTGTTTATTTGTACTAATTAATTTTTTTTATCAGTTTTATATCTTGGGGAAGAATGTTATGGAGTTTAGTTGCAAAATAAGTGTAGTTTCTTTGTCCGAATGTGGATTTATAACTTGAAAAGTTTTTAATGTCATTTCTATTCGATCTAGTGTGATGGATATGCTGTCTAGTAGAGGATTCAGTATTTTTGAATAGCTTCAATAATTTATTTTTGCATATATTCGTTGTGTATTTGGTACGTCAAAGCTATTGTATATTTCAATCGAAGGTGTTCTATTAGGTACTTTCGGTATGGTCTTTATGATTCCTTTTTGAATTGATTTGTGTGTATTTATATGTAGTAGATCCCCATCCTATAATTCCATATTCAATTCGAGAATGACATAATGCTTAGTAAACCTTTTCCAATTCTCTTTATTTACCACATTTCTTAGATTTTTAAAGAAATATATAAGGCTTGTTAGTTTTTCAGTAATACCTATAATATAATTTAAGCTGACAATATGAAAATATACTAATGTGTAAGCTCAGTAGGTATGTGTTTGCGAAAAATTACAATAAGAAATTAATTAAATTAATGAAAATTGTATACAAAAACAATTATTTCTAAACATAAATAAAAGTAATTCGATTTCGTTTTCACCTACCCAATCATCCATACTTCATCCATACATCCATTCATATATCCATACATCATCCATCCATTCTAGTGTATAAATAATAATCGGTTGTGAAGTGGGTGGTGTAAATATCTTGCTGGAACATTGGAATCATCTTATTTTAATAATATAGTACTATCAATTCTGTCACGGTACAATATAAGCAATGCATACAAATGGGGACAAGTGCCAAAACCAATATCGTTCCCATTCGACCAGACTATTCCGGAACACCGAGTGGCTCAGCTAAGGTTGAAGTTCAATTAATTTATTCATATCCATTGCCGATACCTTCACAATCTTCACATTCAAGTCAGATTGTTTCATAAATAATATGAATTTTATTTATTTTTCTTTTTTAACTTTGTGAGTTGAACCTCAAATTGTAATATTTAATTAAATGAAGACAATATTAGTGAATTTAAATTAAAATCTGGAGACGAAAAAATCATAAAAATATATTTGCACCTCTGGGACTCGAATCCAGGACCTTTCGCTTTCCGGGTAATAGCGCATCCTGGGTTCGAGTCCCAGAGGTGCAAATATCTTTTTCTGATTTTTATGTTTCCAGATTTTCAATCGAGTTTCGCTAATATTGTCTTCATTTAATTGAATGTTATTTATAAATAAATGAAACAATGTTACTTTGTTTGAACCACTTGTATATTTGTTTAAAGCCGACCGGTTTCGGAACGACCGTTCCTTCCTCAGGGCAAACGTATACTGACTTACTGACTTGACAATTATAAACTAGTAGGTGGGTACAATATATTATTACAAAGTGTTGTGGTAGGGGTGAAGGCGTGGCTAGGGATTAATTAGGAGTGGGTGGGGGAACATATCCGTGATTGGGCTATATGATAATATTTTTTGTTTGTTAATAATGCGTTCATTATTTTTAAGAGATTTTTTTTATTTCTATGGCTTCTAAGTTATCTAACCGTTTTCCCTTAGTGTTAATGTGAAGAACATTTATCCCCGTATTTTATCAAAACTATGGTTATTTTTAATGATATGGTTAGCGAACTCGGAAAAATTATTATTATTAAGACACCTTAAATGTTCTTTGATTCTTATTTCAAAATTACGAGTTGTTTTTCCAATATAAAATGAGGGACAGTCATTACATTTGAGTTTATATATTCCGGAATTAGACAATTTATGTTCTTTATCTTTAGCGTTCCTCAAAAAATTACCGATATTATTTCTAGTTTAATTGATAACATTTTAAATAAAAAACTTATGAAAATTTCAATAAATAAATATCTATACAATTCTAATAATAATAATGATAAAGAATGGCGTAAAATTTTATATATTAATAATTTTTCAGTTCAATTTTGCAAAAATTTCCCTTCTAATATTAAACCAGCTTTTTATACAAGAAATAATATCGGTAATTTTTTGAGGAACGCTAAAGATAAAGAACATAAATTATCTAATTCCGGAATATATAAACTCAAATGTAAGGACTGTCCCTCATTTTATATTGGAAAAACAAATCGTAATTTTGAAATAAGAATCAAAGAACATTTAAGGTGTCTTAATAATAATAATTTTTCCGAGTTCACTAACCATATCATTGAAAATAACCATAGTTTTGATAAAAATACGGAGATAAATGTTCTTCACATTAACACTAAGGGAAAACGGTTAGATAACTTAGAGGCCATAGAAATAAAAAAATCTCTTAAAAATAATGAACCCATTATTAACAAACAAAAAATATTATCATATAGCCCAATCATGGATATGTTCCCCCACCTACTCCTAATTAATCCCTAGCCACGCCTTCACCCCTACCACAACACTCTGTAATAATGTATTGTACCCACCTACTAGTTTATAATTGTCAAGTCAGTATACGTTTGCCCTGAGGAAGGAACGGTCGTTCCGAAACCGGTCGGCTTTAAACAAATATACAAGTGGTTCAAACAAAGTAACATTGTTTCATTTATCTATAATGGATAACCACAAAGTTATAGCTACATTCAAAAGTATCAATGTTATTTATTTATTTCCGCGTACACGGTAGAACATGTGCCATTAAAATAATTAAATAAATATAAAGAAATAAAATAAATAAATAAACTAAAACAATATAATGAATGTAACGTTAAAAGCGTGAAGTAAAAGGTAAAACGTAAAAAGTATTAATTAAAAAGTAAAAGTATAAAGTATTAAGTAAAAAGTTAAAGTATAAAGTAAATAGGTAAGAAATAAATTATTTGAAGGTGAAATGTATAAACTATAAAATATCTTTAAAGAAAGGGAAAAACGATACTGAGTTTATAGAATATAAAAAGACAAAAAGGGAAAGAATTAAGTAATGCTCTTTGTAGGAGACAAAACATAAAAATAATTTAGGTAAACTACCTAGAGCAGGGGTTTTCAACCTTACGCCAAGCAAAAATTGGGGGTACGCCATATCGTGGCACGAATGTAGGTTTTAAAACTCATCTCAACCTTTTCAAATTTCGGCGGTTTACACTCGATGGTTTGGCAGTCTGCCTTAATTAAACACGATATTTTTCATCGAAATAAAAAGACTTAAAACTTTAAAATGCCCGAAGTCGTGTTAAATTCTGTATGAAATTGCATTTTTTTATTTGTTTGAATGAGAGCATTAAAAAAAAGACGGATTGAGGGTACGGGGTACAACAAATTTGTAGTAAGAGTCAGGGGGTACACAGGCTCAAAAATGTTGACAACCGCTGACCTAGAAGATTGTATATTATAATGAAATGAAGGTATTATGGATTACGACAATTGGATATGATAAATTTTACCTTATGCAAGAACTGGTAGGATAGGTAAATTACTTGGAACTTGCAAAATTATGTTTTTGCATCTTATATAGGAGGACAGACTTCCGGCATTATCGATGTTAGAATAATCATGTACTAATCTGTGCTACCGATGTATTATCACCCGTGAGGTGATTTTCCACAAAAACGGCGCTCTACAAATTGTCCAATTATTAATATTATTATATATATATATATTTTTTTTTTTTTTTTTTTTAAATATAATATTTATAATTCAAAATAACCTTTTTTTGATACAAATAAACTACATAATAAATATTTTATTTTTATTTTTAACTTTATGAGTAAAAACTCAAATTATAACGTAAATTCAAATTATAATCATATATAAAGATAGCAGCCAATAATATGTGCGTTAAGAAAATGAAGATAGTGTTGGTAGTTCTTAGTCGAAGTATGATACAGTTAAAAGTGATTGAATTGGAAATGGGTTCCATAGCTCAATCGGTAGAGCAGTTGGCCATGAATGCTAGGTATCTGGGTTCGTGTCCCAGTGGAACCAATATATTTTTCTTTCTTCAGATTTTGATTGAGTTTCGCTAATATTGTCTTCATTTACATAATAAATTTTCACAGATTTTTTTTTTGTATGATATTTCTCTTCTATAGAAGCAGACGCTTGTGATTAGAAGAGGGACGAGTATCGGGATGAGAAAATATTTAAAACATATTAACAAAATATATTTTGTATGTTTTAATTTAATTGTGGTAGATACTTAAAAAAACAAATTTACAAGTAATATAAGTTATTGAATTTTGTTTTCCATTAGTGACTGTATTGTTGCAGTAATAAAGTGATTTGAGTCAAAATGGTCTACTAGGTACCTACACGATAATTTATTAACGAAACAATGCAGTTATGTGCAAACAATAAAATAATTGTTCAGTGTATCCCAAATTTGCCAAAAGTCAGTATATTTTTTAATTGCTGTGGGAACTCCTAAATTTTCAAATTTACGAAAATAAAAAAAGTCAAATGAATATATAAAATGCTCCCAATCTATATAGTCATAGGCCAATTTTGAGTGGTTCACAATAAGTTATCGCGATTAAAACAGTAATTTAAAAACTTACTTATTTAAAATAGAAAAAAGTTTTAACAAGTCTAATGGATTACATAACCGGCACAAATTATGCACTGTGTGTTAATGAAATAAATAAATTATCAATTTTTATTAGAATTATTGAAGAAAAAGATATCACTAATAATCTAAACAAAAATATGAAAATGAACTAGACACAGAGCACTGCTTCAACAGGAAGATCGCAGATAATATATATTTCTTTAATTTACAGTTTGGGAACTGTAGACCATTCCGCTTCTGAAACAGTTGTACGGAATCTGACAGTTTATGCATGATATTCCGCGGAGAAGTGGATTTGAAGAAGTTCGTTAAAAAACAGACTTCATTCGTATATTCGTAAGTCAAGGATCTCGGTATGGTACTTAACTATTTGCCAAAATAATACACGTTAAGAAAATAAAAATAATCATTTGTCTTAAAAAATATACGGCACTTCACTAAATAACCCAGTATAATCCGGATATAGATAAATATTTCAAAGATCTCAATGACCTTGCACTGACTACAGATTCATAGTTAGAGGTATGTTATTATTTTATGAATAACAACCTAATTTATTATTGAAATGGAAGATCACGCTGTGAGCTGAACTATATAGTTTCATTGACTTGTGTAAAATGGTTATTGATTTTGCATATTATTATAAAAAATAGTAAGGTCGGTTGTGGGTATATCTGTGGTTGTAACTCTGGTTCAATGAACTTGTATCTGTTTCGATTTCGATTGTCATTTTCAAAATTGCGAATGATAATCATCGTAATTTTTGGATGATTTGGAAAGCGCCGCTTTTGCGCAAAATCATCCAAGGGTATAGAAACACAAATTAACTTATAATAAAATAATATAACTGGCTTACAATTAGGATTTATGACTTATGACTTACAAATAACACTTATTTATGGCTGGTGACTATAAACTAATGAAATATGTACCTACATAATTACAACTAATGTGGCATAAAAACTTAGAGACCAATAGGCCCTACTCACCATCCGATTTGCATAATTGATTGCAGGACAGCATGTCGAACCGCCCACCAAATTAATATTATTCCGACGGACTGATAAGAGAATAATAATAAGTCGGCTGGCAGTTTTGCTTACTCACGATAGGATGTCATGCAAGAGGCCAATAGGCCTCTTGCATGAATTTTTTTTTTTTCCCGTTTAGGCAAATATTCTAAGGCATTTTGTATTTTTATATTTGCGGTTGCGAAAAAACGATAATTACATAGCCGAAAATCATTTTAAAAAAGAACGTTTTCCACACGAATAGCAATAAATTGTACGGGATTTTCTTCGTTACATCTGTAAAAACACCGCCATCTTTTTCAAAAAATTAAACCAAAGGATAAGTTCGCATAGAACAAACAATAAATCTAGTGAACGTTAAACGCAAATTCAAAAATTCGCCGGAAATCAAAGTGTTGCCATATAAAAAAAAATTAATCAGTGTGGAATTTTACAAAATTAAGGGAACATAATCGGAGACGGGATATTTTTATGTAGTGACGTCACGAGCTCAAATAATGGATTTATTCATTTAAAAATAAAAAAAAATATACATTTCTAAAAATTTTTACTAACATTTTCGTAATCTTAGTAAAAAAAATCTATCTACACGATTTTTTCCAAGTCGTTATGAAATCCATGCAAGTGGTCTATTGTTGGAACCCCAGCAACAAAATCACTTCCAACTTTCCTCCAATCTACAGCAAATAGGAGCTTGTAGAGACCAAATTCCGATCAAACACCCAGTTTCTCGTTAAGAGAGCGTTACGTGTAGTTAGAGCGACCTATAAATTTTCTATTATAGATATTTTTCTCAAGAGATATGACAAGAGAGTATGAATATTATTTAAGGAGAGATCTCCTTCTCCTCCTCCTATATTCAGCTTAATAACACCATACCATTGGGTATGTCTTAGTCTCACTGACTCCAGACGGTTTAAAAGAGATTCACATTGAAAAAAATAAATAAAAGCATCAAAAAATATTTGTCTCAAAAAATTTGGCTATGTTATTTGGTATTACCGAAATATGCCGCTTTTGTATTTTCTTTTAAAAATTATTTTGTTTTAAGTAAATAATTTCTTAAATGAACACATTTAGGTCATAACGAAATCTGCGTTTAATAACGCGGAAGTAATTGGCACGTTGGCACTAGGCACTAAAAATTTCTGGAAAATATTTGAAAATACAAGTTATTATACATACCGACTGGATGGCATATATTTAATGCGACTTACCATGGGTGTTTATAGTTAAAACTTTTAGAGCAGATATTCTGTTAACTAAACTCCGTATTAGAGATTTGATCCTATAAAAAGAAACAAATAAGTATTGGTAACAATTGAAATAATATTTATAAACTACCTTTTCCAATATAGTTTAAAAGTTTTAATTAATTTCAAAGCAAGTTAATGCAATTTGTGTCATATTTTCAAAAATAGTAAACTCTTTATTAATTTGTTATTATTATTATAAATTTGAGTAAACAGTTACTGAAAATTATTCAATTTTATTTGCAAAATGTTATAAACAGTGACCTTACGGCTGCGGTGATTCCCAGCAAAATATGTAAATAAATCAGCTCTTATTCATAATAAGATAATCTCGAGATTATTATTCAACATGTTATATAACATTAACATTCTATTAATGCTCAAAAGTGAGAAAGCAGTTCTCTATGCCATGTTTTTTTTTTCAAATATCAGTTAAAACTTATTAAAAATAAAATGCTTTTTACAAATGTATTTTTTAATCATAGGTTAAAATAGTTTGTTGTGAAAAGTAATAAAATATGAATCATCGTGCTTACTTATACAGTTTACATTATTTTAAAAGCGTAATTTGTAATTTTTTATAATTTATGAAGTCTGTTATCTTTCAGCAAAGTTGCTGGCTCACGTTGTCAAAATGGAAGCTTTCTCGCCAAAGGGCATGTTTCCTGACTAAACGGAAATGGGCTACTAGGCGGGACCAGCCTTAAAATGCCAACGGAGAAGATGACTTGTAAAGCAATTAAAAAGAGAAGTTACGAGATTAGAAACTGAACAAGTTTTATAAAATAGCGAGTAAAAAAAATAATGATTTGATTTTAAAATAATAAATTAAATAAACAAATTTTAATAGTATAAAACTTGAAAAAACGATCAATACAAAAAAAAATATTATCAAAATATGTACTTTAATTGTAAAATAAATAACTTTTACTACTATCAACCCGTTGTTTATTTATTTATTATTAAATAACGCCGATTAACGGCTTTTTAATAGGAATTACAATAATTTGAAATATGGATATAGATGATAGGCCATATATATAAGAAAAATATAAGTTTGAAAAATATAAATGGGAAAAATACATGATATAAGATTGCATGATAGTTAGATGAAAAGCACAATATACGACAAAAAATTTAAAATGTATCTAAGTATTGTAACAACACAAAAAGTACAAAGAGTTAGCTATTATTTTAATTTATTTTTGTCCTGATAATGTTATGGTTAGTAACTAACTATCTAGTTGGCATATACAAAATAGAAGTGTTTGGAATAAAGTAAATATTTTGCTTGAAATAATTTTACTTTGCAGGTAATGTGTTAAAAATAACAAGCAAATGGGCAAAGAAAGAAGAACATAAAAAATTGTAACGCTTATGCATATTTTACATGGCCAGCGCTAATTCTAGTAGGGTGCAATTATCAGCCTAGTGGAATAAGAAGAAGAAAAAGGGTTTCCTTTTGAAAAGGCAGGAATGATCCCCTGGACACTTCAGATTACTGCTGGTTAATAACATCAACTTGTGCTTGAATCAACAAGCATTTGTATCTTAACGGAGGATTTTATAAAAAAAATCCACACTTAGTAAAAGTTTCACAAATAACATATCGGAAAAATAATAGGTACCTAAAAAAATTCTACCGTCTCAAAAATACCAACTAACCACCGTTAGTATCGTGACTTCCTTAGAGACACAAGAGACCCTATTTTCTGATAAGGTTTAGATATCCGGTTATCTGATACGTATCTCATACACCAAGAATACTCGTAAATGTAGCATGTATTAAGTAAAATATAACTCATATTTTCATTACAATAAAACCAATAAAAATATCCAAGACACTATCAGTCTTGCAGAAAATTCAATAGATGCTGCATATTAAAAAAAAAACTAAAATTTAAAATTTATCCAAGACACTATCTACATAGCATCATAGACTTGCAGAAAAGTCAATAGATGTCACATATTAAAAATAAAAAATAAAATATCCAAGACACTATCTAGATAGCATTTAGTTCGGATTTGAATCTTAAAATCGTAATCTAAGAACATGCGTTAAGAAAAATGAAGATAATGTTGGTAGTTCTTAGTCGAAGCATGATACAGTTAAATATGAACGAATCGGATAGAGACACATTAGCTCAGTTGGTAGAGCGGCAAGGCGTAGGTCCTGGGTTCGAGTCCTACATGCGACCGTCTTTTTCTGATTTTTTTTTGTTTTCAGATTTTCTACCTCCTGTGTGGAGCTAACGTAAAAAAAATCTCTATTAAAAACAATTTCATCCTTAAAGTATTTTGGCATTTGGATTTTCATAACTTTTTTTATTGGAATCCAATTTAGCTCCTCTCTCATTTCATTAACCCTGCGTATATGCCTTTCCCCTATACATCGCATGGCTCTGTTCTGTATAACTTCTAGCTTATTCAAATATAACATCGTAGAGCAGTAATCAAAATGTGGTTTGTGTTTTCACAATCATTTAAAATGATATTGAGTATATTATTTGTGGCACAGATACTCTTTCTCCCTTGCGTAAGACCACCATGTATACTTGAAACGTTTCTTGAAATGGCTTTAACCGTATTCGGTAATTAGATCTGAATAGCCAAGTACTTCTGCACCCTCCTCTTCCCCACTAACCTTCAGCCGCACAACATATCCCAATTAGGGATGTCATAGTCTCACTTGCTATAGACGTGAGCAGTTGGGACTTTAATGAGTAATTCACATGAAAAAGAAAATAAAATTGATTTTTACCAACCAAACATAATTTTAATACATGAAAATAATTAGGTAAGTATCTTTGTAATATAAAATGAAGGAACCTCTGATTCTCAAACACCTAGGTATTGTTTTTATTAAAGTATTGGTTAAACAAAGATAATTATTTAAATTTTATTGACGGCCTCTATGGTCGAGGAGCAATGCTCTCGACTCGTAATCCTAAGGTCGTAGAATCGAATCCCGGTGTCGGAAAATAAATTTTTACACAATTACCTAACTAAATCAAATTAATATATAGTATATTTGCGGCACGTTCCAGAGCTAAAAATATTCTCAGTATCGGCTTGGTGTGAGACCACCATTCAAAATTGAAACATTGCATGAAATGGCTGTAGCCGTGTTCGGTGACCAGATTTGAATAGCCTGGTACTTTCCCACCTTCCTCTTCCCATCTCATTCCCCTGCCTACAACCTTCAGCCTCACAATATACCCCATGTCATAGTCTCACCGGCTCCAGACGGGATCACTTTGGATTCTTGTGCTGTACACATATAAATAAAATTAAAATGTTGCCACAAAGTGAATTTACAAAAAATTATTTAAGAGGTAAAATTTTATTAGTTTACAATTGCCGATATTACTTGAAAAAAGTCTATCTGGCGAATATTTTAATTTTTTTTTAAAGAAAGACAATCATTCCCGGGTCACAAATAACGTCACAATATTTGAAAGTATCCTACTACCATAACAGAAAGTGCCAGTGTCGTGATGTAGGACTTAACCAGCTGAGGAATCGAACACCCGACGCCTATTTGAGACCCAAACGCGATGCCATCTCAGCCACTGACCGGTCAAATTGCTAATGCTAGAATATTGATAATTTTACACCAGAAATCGACAAATAATAGCCTTTCAGAACAATTTGCTCATTTGACAGGCACTCCTAGAATTATTCCCAGATATATAATGTACCTACGTGTTGTACATAATAAACCGGTGTGTAGGGAAAATAAAAGTACTAAACAAACCTGAAAACAAATTTAGAAAATGCAACGAAAGTAGAAAAACAGTAAAAAATGCAACTTGTAGAAAAACAGACTGCCCGGGGTGAAATAAAGATTACAGCATTCTGTGATTGAGTTTGCTTCGAAAGAGGCGTTCATTTGCTTTTCAGAAGTTTCGGTGCATTGCTGCACCCCGCCTCATTCTAATTACGTCCCCAGTGAGATTGGACCCGGCTCTATGCGGCGGCGGCAATTCAACAAAAAACCGTAATAAATTCCAGCGTCAAATTCCCGCAGGATTTCCAGCATCGGTCACCAGAGGTGGACTCTTCCACGGGGAGGGGTACAACAGTCGGTCCGAAATCGCAAAATCAAACAAAATCATGTGTTTTTGGTTTGATAATTTGATCGCTTAGAAATATTATAGATGTTTCAATTAAATACTGTGAGTGGAACACATCTTGGCCTTAGAAATAATCGAATCTTTTTGTAAGTCTGGAAAAAAAAGTAACAAACTCAGCGGAAGAAACTGAAACGTTTTGCAATTAAAATGATATTAAATCTGAGTTGTTGTTTTTTTCGTTCAATTTTTTGTGTCAATCAAAACCTCACATAAGAATCTAATATTGGTATGTATTGTAACAGTAATTTTAAAAAATGCTCTATTTAGATAAATATTTGCAATTTAATAACGGACAGAAACAGAGAACAGTCGCCTCTGCACCCTCTGCTGTGATTGGGCTGGACTCCTGACGAAATTAATACCTCGTTTTTCGGAAAACGCGTCATATGTCGTACGCCACCGCACAGTAGGAGTGGGTAGGTACTGCGTGTGTACATATTTCATAAACTTGTTATAAAAAAATTTAAAACTTTGAATCTTTCAAATGTTCATACCTTGAATATTTTAAATTATGAAACTTTGAATTTTTCATTTTTTCCGATATTAACCACTCAGACCCATAAGCTTGTTTACACGACAATTTAACATTGTTAGACCTACGTACGACGTATTAGGAGTACCCGAGTTATTAAAATAATCTTTCCGACAATATTTTTTACTTATTTTTAACTTAATGGGTAAAACCTCAAATTTAAATATTTAATTAAATGAAGACAATATTAGCGAAACTTAATCGAAAATCTGAAAACAGAAAAATCATAAAAAGATACGGCACATCTGGGACTCGAACCCAGTACCTTCGCCTTGCCGGGGGCGATTCTACTGGTAGGTAAGTCTCTAGTACCAATATATTTAACTATTTTAGTTTTAATTATAATTTATAATAACGGCAAAATAAGTATTCCCATGCCCAACTAAAAGTTATACGTAGCTTCATTTCGCCATTGTTTTCAAATTGATTTTTTTAACGTAGATTTTATTTTAATTTCAATAAAACAATAACTTTAAGTATAACTTTCTAAAACAAAGTTATTGTTTTATTTCAATTAATATGTCAAACCACAAAGTGACTGCTTTCTACCAAAGAATATTTTATTTTGCTATAAAATGTTTACATCTTACGAGCACATCTAGTACTAGTGAGCAAAAATGTAATTTTTTTATATTGTATCATCTTAATGACACTCTTTATATTACTTATTCACAAACATTGATAGACAAGACAGAAATAAACATTAAATTCGAATCTGAAGCACTTAAGGTTCTGTTGACAATGTAAACATGAAACAATTTAAAAAAAAAAAAACAAATATAAATAATAAATACCCTATTATGCTTTCTTATTGAAACAGCAACGAACGGTTTAATTTGTCTGGTTTACCAGCAGCTTTATCTTTATGAAGTAGTACTTTAGTAAATAAATAATAAAAATTGATTTATAGATATTTTTCCTACTAGCTTTTGGAGAAATAACTGTACTTTCTCGTAGATTTTACTTGAAATATTCCTATTATATCCAGTTCCTAAAGATTCGATAACTTATAATTACTACGGAGCCTTTAATGAATGCCTTGAAGCTGTGCCTCCAAAGGCTTCAAAGGGATTCCATATTACCTACCTTTGCACAAAATGATAATAATTTTTGTTTTCATGAGATACGACTGCAAAGTTTTAAAAGGTTCATTACTGAGATCAGCTTAAAAGCTGTAAATGGAAAACATGCATTGATTAATAATTACTCTTATTTGACGCATTTGGTTACTAGTGTTCCAGTAAAAATAGGAAAACCCTTCTTACTCTGAAGCAGATACCTACTCTGTAAACATAAAACAAGCACTAAAAACATAACTTAAACATCTGCGTCCTTTTTATGAATAGCATAATGTATCATTGTGTCTTGTTTTTCATCTTTCTCATATTTAAATTAATTGCGTAATATGTTATTTCAAATCAACATAGTCTCCCTACATCTTTAATATATTATAATGAATAAGCTTCTTAAGAGCGCATAACCAGCAAATTTAAATTCAGATTCCGACGTCAGCGCTCCACACATCAGAACTCGCTAGAGGGCGTTTTTAGAACTAGATTTCGATCCGCTCCAAGATTGGTTTCGAGTATCTACTAGCTCACGCACAGCTAGGACTATAGACGCTACAGTATGGGTCAGATGAAGATTTTAAATTCTCGCTTCCAGAATTTTAATTAGTAGTAGTTATTTGTAATTTGTATATCGAAGTGCATAAACGTAAATAGATACAAGGGGTCTTCCATTAATCACGTGATGTTTTTTAGCAACTTTTTGACCCCCTCCCCCCCATGGTGATATGTGGAGAGGTTTTAGGCTAACCCCCCCCCCCTCCCCCCGAAACACGTGTATTTTTTTACAAAGTATAGGACGTTCACCTTTAGAAATCATGCGTTCAATGAAAAATGTGATATCTCATTTTTCCAACCCCCCCCCCCCCCTCTGAGCCTCACGTGATTAATGGACGACCCCCGAGTAAAATGCGTAAACCCAGTAGGTATTACGTAGATACCTACATGAATAAACAATTTGTTATATTCTTTTTAATATTTTGTTTTTAATTGTATTTTACGGCCATTAGAGTGGAAGATATCTCAGTATCGCCCTGGTGTAAGACCACCATTAAGAATTGAAACGTTGCTTGAAATGGCTCGTGTTTGTTATTTTTGTAACACGAAAAATGGATATAAAAAATGCCTACCCTCCCACCCCCTCTCAACCCCCCCCCCCCCCCCCTCTCACCCCCGCCCCTCACCCCCCCCCCCCCCACCTGTAACTCCTTTCCACCTCCGCCTCCTTCCCCCACCCCCTCAGCACCCCTTTCATCTCATCTCAACTCTCCTCCAACCTCCCTTCCTTGGGAGCTGTTGGACTCTTATGCGGTATTACATAACAATATTTTTTTGGAGCATTTGGGACTCTCGTGCGGTATTCACATAGCAATAATTTGCAATATTTTTTTTTTAAACGAGTGTGCTTTAGAGTATTTAGACCACATGACTGAAGTAAAACTTAACTAACTTATAACGTTATATAATGTTATATAGTACAGGCGCTTGCATTATAATGCAGTTTTCCGGGACTTGGGATGGAATCATTACAGTTTAGTTGACCCCGAGGTTACAGTGGCCTTGCAACGCATGCCGGGTACCCGTTGTATATAATGTTATATAGTGCAGGCGCTTGCAATATAATGTAGTTTCCCTGGACTCCCGTTATTTATTTATTTACGGAAAAAATAGTCCATTAACCATAATACGAATAACATGCGTTCGTTAAGGCCCGACCCGCCTAGCAATCGATCACCGTTCGCATCGATTACATTTTACATTTCGCAGGACATTTTTCGTAACAATCATCACTTTTAACGCATTTACCAGCTTACCCCCATGTGTCGAACGTGCGTAAAGAAGTTTTACTTCAAAAAAATTATTTTGAAGCAGTTGGGACTCTTTTGCGGTATTCACATAAGAATAAATTACAATAAAAAATATTCAAAATTATAAAATTTTTTGCATAAAAATATTCAATGAACATGAATTTTTGCGTTCGGTAAACCCTGTAGTTTTTACAAACTTGAAACAATGAAATCTTATTATTTGGTTTCGTTTTAAATTCGTCATTTCAAAATATTACTATACAGAGCGCCGCGGAGACAACGGCAGACCGGCAGACCGGCAGACTCAGACTGGCAGAGTAACTTCTCAATTCTATGTCGTCGAGCTATTAGAAAAATGGTAAAACGCGAGCTGTAAATTAATTAATATTAATTACTTCTTATGGTTATTTTTCGATCAAAATTTTTATGACTTGTCAATAATGTCTTAGCAAAATACGTATGTAAAAAAATATTGAAATATATTAGTTTGTAAGTGCGCAAATAAATACACAAACTGGCCAATTTACGTCAAGAAACACATGTACGTATATATTTTTTAATGATTTTATTTAAACTAAAATTAAAATTCTAAAACATACGTTTACCAGATAATATATTGATTTATTTTACTGCAAGATTATATGATTTGAAATGGGTGTTGTATAATACATGTACTTTTTGAAAATATAACAAATCTGCCAACGACCTATGATATAACCTTATTATACTTAAAATAAACATTTTTACATTTAAAACATACGTTTACTAGATAAATGAACAATCTTTCGAAATCCATTTATATTTTTTTGTGGAAAAGAGTCAATACGTCTAAACACTGATTTAAAAATGACATATTTCTGGTTTCTCTGGGTAATATACTCTTAAGAAATTATATGGTTCTTTCGCTGAACTGTCTTGGGTAACTTTAATAATTTTATATTTATTTATTTGTACTGGGTTTTCACTCACATGAGAACAATCCAGTTATAAAAATTCAGTTAATACACAAATAGATTAACAATTACATAAATCTAATCAGACAAATTATACACTTCAACATGATCATCTTCTTTTTCGCCTTGTCCCACTGCATCGACAAGGCGCAGGCGCCTCCATTTGTCCCTGTCTTGCGCTGATTGTTCGGCCTCCGTCCATGGCAGTCCCATCTCCCATCCTCTCACACAGTTTCTGGAGTTGCCTCGTCCAACTGTGTCTAGGGTGGCCCACTGGACATCTACCCTCTGCAATCGTACTGGATAATACTCAGCATTTTCCTAGAAATTCGGTCATCAGACGTTCTTAGTACGTGCCCAAGCTACCTCAGTTGCGATTTATACATTTATAAATCTTGAAATTATTTCTAAATAAAGATTGTAAGGGTGTAGGTTTAGTTCTTTGTGCAAAATGATGTGTAATGATGATCTAAGCATATAAAGCACTTGCGCTTTTCCGAATCGAAAGGTTTGGAGCGTTACGAAAAGACTGATAAACTACGTTTTACTCTCTACGTTTTCTACCGTTCTCGATAATCTTGGTGGCCTGGATTTTGGTTTTGCCAGCGTTGTACCGATCTCTTCAAACTTTTTGACCCATTTTCGAATGAGAGGAATGCTTGGCGCATCATTTAAGTGACGAAAACCTCGAATATGCAGAATCTTCTACGCGCAACAGTTGCAGAATCACATTTTTTTTAAAACACACGCACGCACTCTCCCGAGAAATGCTCCATAGCGACCATAAATATACTAACCCCACTGAATTCCCAAGAGCCAGGCTACTGATTGACATATCCCCCGCGCCCCTCGAAAAAGTTGCGTTCACTCAGAAAACAAAACAAATATAAACTTTCTTTTGAGACACCCAGTATAGTCACCACAGTTGGGTCAGAGGAATAGTCAGTGGCGTACTAAGCCCGTCAGAAGCCCGGGCGATATAGTCGAATGAACCCCCCTAGTTTAAAAAGTTGATGTAATTTTATTCAGTTCACAGGAGCTTGGAAGCCCCCCTGGACCAGAGGGCTTCCAAGCTCCTCCACGTTCCCTTGATCAAATCAAACAAGGTTTTAAGGCGCCAAGACACTGTAAAAAAAATTGCCATTTGTTTATTTCATTTTCTGTACGATGCATTTGTTAATAATGCTCTCACAAAATGTTTTAAGGAAATTCGTAAAATTAACGGAGATATAGCATTTTACATGAAACCGTTTTAAATAGTGTGTATGTTGAATTATCCTTCAGCAAAACTTTGAACGCGATTTTCTCGAAACTACGGTTTTTCAATCTGGTTGACAACATATTTGAAAAACTATACATCCGACTTGCATGCACTAAGTCTTAAACTGTTTGAAAATCTAGTCACTGTGGCACTGTGGATTTTTTTATAAAGGGCCCGCTTCTGTTTTTTTTTATGAACGCTGAAAATTTTTCATAAAAAATCGAAAATAAAACACGCCGGTCCGCCACTGGGAATATTTTAGATTATTATAAAAATAATTATTAGTCCTAGAGAGATTGATACTTGAAATGTAAACAACAATAACCAATAGCAAAAGGATGGCACAATTATTAATTTAATTTACATTAAGAGTTATGGCGCTTGATATTTCAACTTCTTGGTGTTAAATTAATAAAAAGTACAATAGTCCTAGAATTGTTTGCAACGTGTTTTACATTTTCTGTTTAAAAGAATGAGAAAATGTGTTTTGTTTATCTCACTAACTCAAAACGGAAAATTTAAAATATTTGTACTTTTAGTATCCGACTCGATGCAAGAACGAAGTTCGTAAACCGGGTAAAAATGATGATTTTTCCACAAATATTGTTTTTTTCCACAATTTTTTTTGATTGAATACTATAAAGTCCATAGTTGTTAGTAAGATTCCATAATAACAGTCGATTCGGCGGCAAACGGCCTTAGAAAACGGATTTTAATGTTCTATCGCAGTGCTCCCCTAAAAATGATGATTTTTCCACAAAGCTACTGTTTGAAGTTTTTATAACTGATTCCTAAGACCGCAGTTTGAAGAAAATTTTAAAAATATCATTCGGCTCGGAGGCATAGGGTCTGAATACCGATATTCGACCCCAAGCCCAACAACACGCCCATAAAATGGTGATTTTAAGCAATTTTTTTACTGATTCCTATAATGACCATAGTTTTTAGAAAGATTCCAAAATATCAGTTAGTTCGGCGGTCTGAGAAAACGGCATTAGAAAACCATCCTTGCACTGATTCAAGCCTTAGGTAGGTACATAGGTACGCCCATAAAAAATATGATTTTTCACAAATGTTATATTGATAGGACGAACGAAGTTTGTATGAAGAATGAGTTAATGATGAATGAAAGTAATTCTATAGTCATGGTATTTGAAAGAGTGAGTTCGAAAACAATGGGCAACATAGTTGTCAATGATGAATACTTGGAGCAAGTGGATGAGTTTGTTTATTTGGGAAGTATGTTTACGAGAGATGGGAAGGCTGATAGAGATATTGAAAGGAGGGTAAATGCAGGTAACTCTATTAATGGAGGACTGAACGTCGTTGGCACCAACAAAAAACTGTCCAAAGAAGCGCAGCTAGCCGTCCATAATGGAGTGCTGGTACCTACCCTGATGTATGGCAGTAAGGCATAGAACTGGCAGAGGAAGGATGAAAGTAGACTGAATGCTGTAGAAATGAGATCCCTGAGGCGAATGTGTGGTAAAATCATGTACGATCGTGAGAGAAACGTGGAGATTCGAAAAGAATGCAAGGCTGATGTAAGCGTGATGTGTAAGATTACGAAAGGGACTCTCCCATGGTTTGGGCATGTAGAGCGAATGAACGAGGAAAGGAGTGTAAGGCGAATATATGAAGCAAATTTGAATGATAGAAGAAGTCGGGGACGCCCGAGGAAGACATGGATCACGACCAAGTGAATCAGATACTTGAGTCGGGCCATGTGAAGAGTCAGAATAATAGAAGAGCATGTATGAGACGATGTATGAATGTGAACGAGGCAAGGAGTGTGTGCCAAGAACGAGTTGTGTGGCGGTTCGTCCTCTCTGCCTACCCCTGCGGGGAAACGGCGTGATGGTTAGTTAGTTAGTTATATTTTGCAGATATTTTGATTGATGTCGATAAAAACCATAGTTTTTAGCAAGAATCCAAAAATTTTCATTTGACGGCATAGGGCATGAGAAAACTTTTAAAATTCAACCCCAATTACGCCCATAAAAATGATGATTTTTAACAATTTTTTTCTTTTGGCAGTACTTTTGATTGATTTCAATAAAGAACATGGATTTAAGTAAGAATCCAAATATCAGGCGGTTCGTTGCCATAATGCCCGAAAAAAGCCTACGGAAGTTCAACCCCAAGCCTTATTTTACGCCCGTAAAATGATGACTTGTTCACATATGCTACTCGTATTTTTGGCTGATTTTTTGCTTGTTTTCTTAATAGACCATAGTTTTTAGTGAGAATTCACAAATTTCGGCGGTTCGGTGCTATAGACCCTCAGAAAAAAATATTGAAGTTCGACCTAGAGGCTCGTATTATTAATGATTATTCCACAAATGTTACTTTAGGCTGATTTGTTGCTTGATTTATAGTTTTTAGGAAGAAACTCAATTTTTTTTTCATTTGATTGATTTCAATAAAGGACCTGGTTTTTAGTATGAATCTAAATTTTAGGCGGTTCGGTGTCATAGAGCCTGAAAAAAAATCCATTTTAGTTCGACCCCGAGCCTTACATTAAGCGCGTAAGAGTTTTAAAAAATGCTACTTTTTGAAGATTTTTTAATTCCTATAAAGACCAATTTTTAAGTAGAGTTTGGGCTATTTTGTCACGAGAAGGGGAAGGAAATGGCGAAGAAGAAGGTGAGGAAGTACCTGGCTATTCATATATGGTTTCCAAATTCGTCTAAAGCCATTTCAATCAAAGCTTCGGTTCCAAATGGTGGTCTCCACGACTTTCACTAAGGCGACGCTCGCTGGGAGTATCTACCACCGTGTGCGACTCTATGTACGAATACAATTATTCTGCCATATCCTTTTCATAAAAAATTGCTAAATGAGGCTTTCAATTTGAAAAAATTGATATCTTCAAAGGCAATATATATAAGGCGGTAATAACTTTGATTCTGCATCATCAATAAATAATAGCACTGCGAAAATGTTCCTGTGATTATTCCCCTTTCATTCCGAATATTAGTTTTAACATAATATTTTTTTTTTATGTTTCTTTATTCATTGCATGCATATAAGGTTACATTATAAGTGAATTTTTCGACCACCATGCTAGGCTGATGCCCGTGTTATGGTGGTCGATTTTACATAATTTAGTGCAATAACAATCAATTAATATATTATTACCAAAGTGCTATTAAAAAATCATTGCAAATGCATTCAGAATCGCTTGATGTCACTTGTATTGCAGTATATTCAAATCTCCCAGTGGAAAATGGACTTCAAGCCACGTCACGACTTTCTAGCCAATCACCTACAATAGCTCTAGCCCCTCAATGAGCTAACCTTGTTAAATACATTTTCTGCAAATCAATAGGCCATTTGCAATATTTTTTTTTTTAAATCCGGTTTAGGAAAATATTCTAAGATATTCCGTATTTTTTTATCGTATTTTTGAAACCCTGGCGATTTTTTGAAAATTTCGATCTAAAAAATCAGACTATTTTTTATAAACTGGAAAGACGGGACATAATTTTATGGGTGCGAAAAAACGATAATTACATAGCCGAAAATCATTTAAAAAAAGAACGTTTTCCACACGAATAGCAATAAATTGTACGGGGTTCTCTTCGTAACATCTGTATAAACACCGCCATCTTTATCAAAAAATCAAACCAAAGGATAAGTTCGCATAGAACAAACAATAAATCTAGTGAATGTTAAACGCAAATTCAAAAATTCGCCGGAAATCAAAGTGTTGCCATATAAAAAAAAATTATCAGTGTGGAATTTTACAAAATTAAGGGAACATAATCGGAGACGGGACATTTTCATGTAGTGAAAATAGTTAAAAATAAAAAAACTACACATTTATAAAAAATTTTACTAGCATTTTCGTAATCTTAGTAAAAAATTCTATCCACACGATTTTTTCCAAGTCGTTATGAAATCCATGCAAGTGGCCTATTGTGAATTATTTGAAGATTGATTTCACGAAAAACTGATAAATAAAATATAAATTTCACGAGTTTAGAATATTATCATCATATTGATTTTAAGATTGCTGTGATTAAATTTGTTTTTGAGCATTTATCTAGCAAAATAGACTTTCGAGGAAAACAATTTAAGTCGATATGATCAAAATTCCTCTTTCAATGAAAACTGTTTTTCCATTAGGTATTTTATTAAGTATTTTTTTTAAGTCATTGGATTTATTAAATGAAGCACGTGACAATGATTAGGATAATAATAAATTAAAATATTAAATATATATTCATATTTTCGAATGATCATGTTATAAAGACAAGAAGGGTTGCAAAAAGGAAAGGAAAATAAACAGTAATACAAGTTAAAGCAGCCTTTAGAATGGATTAATTGAAATTCAAAAGATTATTAGAAAAGGTAATATATGAACGGAAATTTGTTTTAGGAAATCGATAAAAAAAATCAAATCGAGAATACAAAAATCATTCTGATTTTTCCACATTATCTGAAAATCTATTACAGCCTTGGAAACTAAATTCAAGGATGCTTTTGGCATGCTGTTTGTTCCCCACAATCTACCTTGTGCCCAATCTTTGTAGATTTGATATTGAGCCAATCCATAAAAAAATCTCCGTGGACAATGCACTCTACAACAACATCGTTTCTTATTCTTTTTATAGACTGAATGCCATAGAAATGAGATCATTGAGGTATATGTGTGGTAAAACCTTTATGAGCGTGTGAAATATTTCGATGTTAGGAAAAAATGAAAGCTGTTGCAAGATTAAGAAAGGGGACGACGATTTGATGGTTTGGGCATTTAGAGCGGGTGGGCGAAGGGAAGTGTACAATGCAAATTTGAAGGCATAGCATGTTCAAGTGAATCAAACATTTGAGTCGGGCCATCTCCAGATTCAGATTACATCAGGGTAAGTATGAGACGATGTATCATGGGAAGGGGTCTGTGTCAAAGTAGAGTTGTTTGGCACCCTTGTTGTTTTCCTCTCTGCCAGTCCCTGCGGGAAACCACGTGATCTTTGGTTAGTTAGTCCATTGCTGAGACGGTCTTCTAGGTTAATAGAGTCGGACAATCAGTGAAAATTGGTGGTGGATTCATCTGCCCACTAGCAGCGTGGCAAGCCGGATCGGGAGTCTGGTTGAGGGAGAGCTCTTAACCTCTCCAGCAAGACTCTCGGAACATTGCTTTGTAAAGCAGTTGGATGGAAGAATTCATTCGTCCGTCGCTCCTACCTAAGATTCCTACCTACCTCTCATACCTTTTCCTTCCCAGAACTTCATCTCTTTCCTTTCCTCAAAAGACATTCCACCCAGCATCCACAAAGATGACGTAGGCCCTGAGGGGAATTATTTTCCTCGGGGTTTCCTATGTGGAGCTTAATCGTTAACTCGTCCCTCCGTGAGCATGTTGGAGGCACTACGGTATCTGGTAAGGCCGAATATCATGCGGTGGACGTTGTTATACTGCACACGAAGCCTTTTCATGCAGCTCTTCTTAAAGTTGACCCAAAGTTCGCATGAATGTATGTTTCTAACGCACGTCAAAGCATTGAATTTTTTGGTGTAAGCCTAAATGACTTTCGGCAGTCGATACGCAATGTGTACCTAATTTTTAAATCCTTCTTCATGCTTTGACTTGCAGTTATCTTCTATATATACTTTTTATTTTATATATTGTCATTGCTCTTCGTTTATATGTGCTCTCCTTTCACTGTCTTTCTTATAAGGTTTATTATTATACTAGCTGAAGTCCCCGGCGATACCCGGGATTTGCACAGAGTAGACATTGAAATCAAATGTAGACAGTGACCTTCAACCTCGGCATAAAACTGTTGATTTGCACTGCTGAAAACCAGCTGATTTCCAGGAGAAATCATGAACTGTAGCTGAGCAGTGACCTTTTCATCAATAGAATCAATGATATTAAGAGAAGAAATGTATACCTATTGTAACAAAAAATCTATTGATGAATTAACGTTTTTATTTTTTTATTTTTTTACATATCAAATCCACACCGCCCGATTGCCAGCTCGCTCGTTACAGACATTCTCCTTTATATTATATATTTCAATCAATTTACACAAAACCTTGACAAATTATATACCTAAACCTTCCTGATGAATCACTCTATCTATTGTTAAAAACCGCATTAAAATCCGTTCAGTAGTTTTTGAGTTTACCGTGAACAGACAGACAGACGCAGCGGAGTACTTTAATTTTTATATGTAGAGATTGTTAATGGACTATTTGTCCGTAATCAAAATTAATTCCGCATGTTTGACTTTATAGTATAGCATTTTCCGATCTATGTCATCGTCGTCCATTAGCTTACCGTTGATGATGTGGCCGTTACCGTTCGGGGGGGCATATCGAGAACCCGGCTGAGGGACGCAGACGTTGTTTCTCGACGGTAAACGGTTCAACTGCTCAGCACTTAGAGCCCAGCTGTTTTGGGCTGATTTTATACTCGGATCATTATTTCTCCAAATATATCAACTCCCTCTTCGAACGAAAACCTTTCTTCTCTTCCAGAAAACACCAGAGGGCTGACATCAGAAGTGATTCAAGTTTTGTATGTAACTAACACCATGTACGCACTCGCATGCTGCCAGTTAACAATGTATTCACAGATATTGGGGGTCTAGAGTCATTTGAAAAATCATTAGCTTCCTTTATAAACATAAATTAGAGTCTTAACGTGCACGGTGAAGGAGCAAACAATATGTTTACTTAGAAAGCCGTAGGAAAGTGGTGGGCAACCTCCAATGTTGATGATGTGCCCTAAACACTTTGTTTCTTCTAATACTATTCAGGAAAGCCGGTGGAATACTATTCGGACCCTGCCCGTATCTTTTGACTAACAGTGCTTTTTTGGTTATGCAGCATGTTTGTTTCTAGTTCAAATTCTTCACATATTTTTAAGAGGATTGGTAGTCCCCTTATCGACTATGTCATCACAATAATAAGGCTGATTAATAATATACGTACCTAAAATGAAGACTTATTTTCGTCAACATCTTGCACCAAAGAATAAGTGCTGTGTTCCATATTTTATAAAAGATTCCAAGACGAGATTTAATGATAAGTATCAATGTACGACAATAATTTAAAATACTTAGATAATGTTCACGTTTATCATTCATCGCTGATAACAATTTTTGTTGTAAATTTAATTGAATGAACGTGTAACATGTACGTACGTAATGTATTATATTATTGGATATTTAAATACTTTGCTTCAGATATTTTCAATATTGAAATTGCATTAATCCATTAATCAATAGTTATACCATTTTTCACCACTCTTTTTTTCAAATAAACTAGATAATATATTAACGTTTATACCCATTAGTGACCTCGATATATTGCTGCTCCGAAATCTTATCATAAAGCATCTGCATCAGTTTATCCTGTGTAATTATGTTTATCAAATTAATAACGATTACTATACGAAAAGGGATCAATGTGGAAACATTACTAAAAAACTCCGTGTCAGATGGTTTGGACAACGGGCTCAGGATGCACAGAAAAAGACCATGTAGACAAACCATCAGCGATTTCAGAGGGAAAGGGTATTAAGCTATAAATTTATTTGTCAAAAACCAACACTTTGCAAAAGCGAGTTTGGAATGATAAATATGTTAGATGGTTGCATGTAGGACAAAAAAGGTTACACGTAGTTATTGGTTAACTATTAAGTAAATAATACTTCGTGCTTAAAATCGTTATAGGAGTCGTGGAAAATATCCACATTACCTGTGAGGCATTAATATTAACGCTATAAGTAAGGCTTTCCAGGGGCATCACAGTTGGTAAGTTAGTTCTGCACCTGGGAAAAATCAAAAATCTGTGTTGGTGGCCTCATTATTCGGGATATAGAATCCTATTTTAGCCAGAATGTCTGATATTGATAATAAACCATTCAGAATCTAATAAGCCACCAGCAGCAATGTAAAATCCCTCATGGGAGTAGTGCTACAGAAACCCAGCTTTCCCGAGGTAAATGCTGTTGGAGACAGCCATGGTTAAAAACCGAACTCTATCGTATCTACGTATCGTAAAAAAATATTTTATATTTTCTCGACCGTTGGCACAAAAACATACACGGTGTCCCCAGGTCCGCTGCGATCTCATACCTGAGATCCACTCTCGCGAATGCTACACACGAATCTAAAGGAAAGCAACCTTATAACTGCAAGGTTGGTCTCCTCTGAATTGTGTATCACAAAACCAAAAATATTTGTGGTTGATAGAGCTATACATACATCCTAGTACCAATAGACCTTTTCCCTAGCAGACTTTTGAAAAGCGAGTAAGTCGAAACCCGCTGCAAGAATATCTGACTGAAATCCGAGCAATCTACTCACCAGTCACAAGGCGACCGGGTTACGGACCACCTCAAGGATTCACCACTGAGTGGACTTCATGCGTAATAGTAAATGAGATAGGAGGGAGAGATTACAATGCGGTATGTATATACAGGGACTGTGTGAGGAAAAACTGATCCTCCAATGCTCCCATGGTTCAAAGCCGTCACCGAAATAACTCGCATTTATACCCCTTTATATGAACAGGTTGACGACATCTGTCAGATATTGATTTCGTACAGCAAATCTATATAAAGGCTACGTCTTCTAGCGCGAGCAGTAAGATTGTTTATCATAAAAGAAAAATGTGTCGAACGATTTGTTTACTTCTGTTAATCTTTTCAGTGTCTGTTGTAGTAAGTATTTTTCAGATATTTTTAATAAAGTCCAATCATGTCATCAAAAAAATGATTTGAGTATTTGGAACATCAGTTTAAATATTATTTCAAACTTTGCAAAAATAATGTAATCTTTCTCAACAAGTCACGACTATGAAGTCTCCACACTTTGCCAAAAATTAGTTATGAATCTGACTCGACAAAGGATCTAATTGTGCAAAAATATGTCTTCTCTATCTCATACCATTCCAAATAAATTTAGATAGGCAAACTTTTTAATTTTTCCAAGACATTCTATTCATAATTTTTACTTGAAGCCATAGTTAGGTAAAATCATCTTTATTATGCTGGATGTTTCTCGCATATTAAAAATATGCAATTTATTTAATGTTTTGAAGATTTGAGCATAAAATGAATTTTATTGTAATTTGTAAATGTTATTTGTAGATATCGGACAATGCGGATTACTCGAGCCTCATTTCAACGGCAAACATCAAGGATGGTGGGACGTACATGTATAACATGCAAATGAATACTCTCGATCGCGTTATAGATGCCACAAATTGCACCAAGCCAGGCCCAATATGCAACGGCTGCTACGAAGTCTGGTTGTGCATACCCATTGGGAGCGCATGGCTCATCCAGAGGCAAGATGATTGCGTAAAAGACCAGGGGTACACTTGTCTGGAATCAACAGGATCATGTACATTAGACCATAACCCCAACCCGTCGTGTTATATAAACTTCCCCGGATACAAGTTTACATGTCATCAGAAAGGTCTCTTTCCCGATGCAATCGACTGTCAAAAGTATCACCTTTGTATACCAGGAGATACAGATGACTCAACTTTGGAGGAGTCTATCATGCTGACTTGTGATTCAGGTTATTACTACAACACCAAAACAGGTGTGTGTAGCAAAAAGCTGACGTCTAGTGGAAATTGTCCCTCTCCCGCTCCCCTCTGTGGGGCCCCTGGTCAATCTGGAAACATCGTAGGGAATGCCGCTTTGTATTATATCTGCATGAAGTCAGATATAGTAGTGGAAACAACTTATTTCCCTCAAATGTTTGTGTGTACAGGGAATAAAGAGTACAACACGACTCAGAAGATCTGCGTTGACTACACTCCCCAACCCGCGGCAGGCACAGACGGGAAGTGTAGGGAGAAGGGTTTTTTCTACGACCCTACATCCTGTTTCTATTACTACGAATGCTCCGCTGCGGGTGTGAACCCGGTCAGAAGAAGTTGCCTCAGTAGGACACATTTCAATCACAAGAAGCGCGCTTGTGAAGAGTTCACCTGTGAAGATTTGGTGAATACGCATAATGGAATTTACCCTTAATACAGTGGTAGCAATAGTGTACAATGAGGCTGACACGTGTCGTATTTATGAAATAATTATAAGTATGAAGTATTTTATGTATATGAAGAGAAGGTGTAAATAAAAACACAAAATTGAAAATTTTCCAACTTATGGTATTTTTAATAAAAAATTTTAACTGTTTTTTTTTATGAATATACCCATTTATGTAAATACCATCCATTACATTACACTTGCTACCCAACTATTTCGGAAATTCAACAATTTGAACTTCATTCCTATTTTGTTTTGAAAAATTAAAAAATTGCGTAATTCTTCAAAGACCCGTCATGAAAATGCCATAGCCAGCTAAACATAGCTTTGACCAATAAATTTCAGAGTATAGGTAAAGGATGTATAAAGTACAAAATGATCATGACCGGAATTTTGTTGCTTCAAACACGCAGAAAACTAACATCATCATTCATTTTCTGCGTTATTTGAGAGGTTAATCGACTAGCAATCCAAAGGCCGCGAGTTCAAATCCCGGCGTAGGTACGTAAATAAATTGTATATGATTAATTTGTATTATTTCACAATCCATTCATTTAAAATTATATAAGAGTATATTTGTGGACAGTTTCACTGTGGAAGATACCTACCTACTCTCAGTGTCGCCCTGGTGTAAGACCACCATTCATAACTGAAACATTGCTTGAAATGACTTTAGCCGTGTTTGGTGGCCAGGTTTAAATAGCCAGGTACTTCCCCACCTTCTCCCCCCCCCCTCCTCTCTACCTTCAGCCTTGCAACATATCCCAATTGGGAATGCCATAGTTTCACTTGTTCCAGACGGAAGCAGTTGGGACTCTTGTGCGGTATTCACAAAAAAAAGTTATCAAGTGTATTTGAGGGAGTTTTGTAAGATGCAAGTTGTGAAATTTTCTATAGAGTCCTGGTTACTGTTTTTTTTAGATATACCTACCTGATAGGGCCTATGAACCTTTCATAGCAAACTCAAAACAAACTTTTGGTGACCCCGAGATGCCTGATTCGGAGTAGAATTCCTTATGCATTTCACTATTTGATTTAGAAATTCTAAATTTCTAAGACTTCAAACTTAACACATTTTGTACAAGATTCGAAGTTCAAGTTATTCAGAAACAAAAAATGTTTAAAAGGGTGGAGAAATGAACAAAAGTGCTTATTTGAAAACATGTTCGATTAAGTCATACAAAAGCAAAGTGATATTTCCACTTATCGTCTACTTTCTCCATATATATTTCACTATATTAATAGAATAAACAATATTTTATTGATCAGAAAAATGTACAGAAAAGAAATAAAGATTTAGACGTGACAGAACAAGCTTCATTAGAACATTATGTTTTGTAAGAGCATTTTTTTTACGTTGGGTTCCGAATAAACCAAAAACATTTAGAGAGCATAATCAGAGGCGGCCCTAGCTAAATTATTAGGTGGTGCGAAATCTCTTGGTGGCGTCCCTCCCCTCCTAACAAAATATGGAGCTTTTTCTATGCAGTTTTACAACTTTAATTGAAGTACCTAGTAGGACCGATGAGAAATAATAAAAGAAAAAAATATATGTTTGATTACATTTATTTAAATAAATCCGCGAAATCAATAAAAACACTAGAACCCAACTTTTCTTGCTTGTGCGCTTGCGATTTTTTTTATTAAATCAAAATAATTTAACCCTTGGGCAATATCATTTTCAATTGATAAAATAGCAAGATCTGATAGTCTTTTTTGACACATAGCCGAACGTAAGTACGTTTCAATTAGTTTTAATTTAATAAAGCTTTGTTCTCCTTTGGCGACAGTTACAGGGATGGTCAGCAAAATCCGAAGCGCTGTCCACACATTCGGGAAAATATCATGCCAATGACTAGAGACATCACATCGGTTAAAATGATTTGCAAATCTGCACAGGCTTTTTATAATGAGGACTTATCTATTTATATGTTATACAAAAAGGAATTATTTTTATGTTACACAAAAAATACCATGTATCATTGAATTTTAATAACTGAGTGACCAATGCATTTTCAATTGTATCTATCATAGGGTAAAAGACGTTATTTTTAAACAATTCTTCGGAATTTTTTGGTGTCTCATCTGCAGCTTCATATTCAAATGATCGCTTCTTTCTTCGGGATCGGACTGGCTTAAACGTAGAATCTATCCCAGCCTGGTAAACTATTTCCTTAGCTGTTATTTGAGCAGACAAATAGTCCGGTACTGCTTCACAAATTTCGTGCAGCTTTTAGCAGGATTACATAACATCCAAAATTATTTTTAAAAAACTAACAATAAAATCACCGATCAACGTTTTCATTGTATATGTAGTCACAGTTGTCTTTTATTGGTAACCGCAACTTGCAGTTTTTGCGGATTTTTTTGTCGCCGATTCTCGTTCTGAGCAGCCTAAATGGCGAAAAATCGCCATTTAGGCTGGCAACACTGCTTGCTCCCGCACCGACCACACGATTTAAGCGCACGATCGATAGATAGTCGATCAGTGGTCGGGTGTTTTCGGCGCCCCCCTTATGACGGCGCCCTGTGCGGTCGCACCGCTCGCACCGCCCTAGAGCCGCCCCTGAGCATAATAATGTTGAAAACGAAGATGCGTTGGAGATACGTGACGAAACTACTAGACACCAGTGTATATAATATGAATAATGTAACGAAATTATTTATTTTTAATTAATACACAAATATTAGGTACCGGGTGACAAATAACGTGGCAATTGTGTTGAAATTATTGAATTTGCTTTTATATTTCCACTGTAGGTACTAAATCAATTTACCCTTGAAAAGTGTCCCAACACAACTCTTAGCGTAGAGGATAACATACAATATCTTGTAATTTAAAAACGGAGTTTAGTTTGAAAAAATATACATTTACTGAATTTTCCCTCCTTCATAAAAAAATATCATTTTAACGCAATGTTGAGAATCTCACCACCGAGATACCCATGATTTATGCAAGGTCACGATATACCTGTATTTTGATATTATATTAATAATTTTGGTTGTGACTCTGTCTGTCTGTAACTCCCAATCAATTCAATGATTCCAGAACTTTTTCTTCGGATTTAAGTATCATCATTTTCAAAATTGTAAGCTTTTTTGAAAAATTTTGACAACTATTGAAGTATATGAAGTATATACCTAGATACCGATAATACTATCGGTAATATATATATTTTATTTTTTTATTGCCAATTTCAAATTTGAAACTGATTTGTCGTGAATTTAGATTATCAGTGTTTCTTTACTGGTCTTTGCTAGTAGTAAAAAATAATCAATGGATCTAATATCTCTCTAATTATTATTGACATAATATTTCGCTTTGACCGTCACTAAATGGGTTGTGAGTCAGGAAGATAAAATACTTTTTATAATAATACGAAAAACAACTATTGTCGCAATCGCGTCACTGTGAAATTGATTTTAGTTGTTTTTGAGAGATAACGTATCATTATCTAAGATCTATACGACATGGTATTCATGTGATTTTAGACTTGGATAAGTAAAATATATTAATAAACAATCGTGTCAAGTAAATTGAAGAAAACAGTCACACATTTTGCAGAGGTTTCCAATTCAAAATCATAATATTTTAAAATGGTCACCTTTTTCTTCCTCTATTGTGGGGCGAAGGGAATTAAGAATCCAAATGGGTCGTTGGCTAGCTTTTTGTATTATTCTACATCATCTGTATGGCTTTGAAACCTAGCATTAACACGGAATGGATGGATATCGGTACGTACGGCCTCCGTGGTCGAGGAGTAGGGCTCTCGACTAGCAATCCGAAGTCCGCGGGTTCAAATTCCGGTGATCGCAAGTAAATTTTATTTTTATTAATTCTACATAATAATATGTACGTATGGGTAATTAGAATGTCTATAAAAATTTTTTTAATTTTTAATATTTTTACACTAAATTTTGGTCGCCTTTAAAATATTCATCTTTAGAATGTATGCACTTGTCCAACCTTTTTTTGCACTGTTCAAAACAATTTTGACACCCATTGATTGGAATGTCCTTTATGGCCCCCAGCGATTTTTGTTTCACTTCTTCAACAGTATGAAAACATTTCCCTTTCAAGTCGTTTTTCATCCTAGGGAGCAGAAATACTGCTTCACAGACAACACAGTGTGAGCAGGTGCGTTGTCCTGGTTGAAGAACCATTCCCCTTGCGCCAAGGATTCGACCCTTTTCGACGATTTTTCCTGAAGCTCTCTCGCAATCTCTTTAGTACCCCCATGTAGAACAGTTGGTTAACTGTTTGGCTTGGAGGAACAAACTCTGTGTGCACAACATCTCTGAAAAAAAAACAATGAGCATTGTCTTGATGTTCGATTTCACCTGACTTTTTTTCTGAAGAGGAGAGAGAGCACTCTTCCATTGGCTTGACTGTTGCTTGATTTTGGGATCGTACCCATAACACCATGACGTCCATGGGTCCATGACTCATCACTCATCACCAATAATGATAACCTTGGAAAAAAATCTGGGTCCTCTTCAAGCTGATTTTTCAATTCGTGGCAGGCTTGAAGGCAAAGGTTCTCTTGAAGGAAGGGTCAAATATTCCTTTATAGTGTAATGACACTGAAAATATAGAACACTGTATACACATTTAAAAAACATTTTTTGTTATTTTCGACCACCATAACACGGGCATCAGCCTACCATGGTGGTCGAAAAATCCACGAATAATGTAACCATAATATTATGTATGCAATGAATAAAGAAAATTTAAAAAAAAAACTTAAAATCAAGAAGAAGCACTGTTTTTAAGCTACCCGGATAATGACATATGGTTAAATGGTGTTTTACAGAGTGATCGGCTTTCATTTAATTTAACATAAATTTGAATTTAACAGTAAGTAGAAAGGAAGAATCACCAATGGTGAGTTTAATTACACTACTTTCAGATCTGAATGAGTTAATTTTAATTGTACAATAGATGTGCTTGAATATTGACAACGCATCTAACGCATCGAAGTGGGTTAATTTTTACTTACGAGATTCAATCGAGAAAACAAAGGTGAAATTCAAAAAGATGTAATTAAAAAGAGAGTTTAACACCCCTGACAGCAATTGACTTCATGATTTCTATATAAGGAAGAATTTCATTCTCTTATCACAATTGATTGACTAAATTCGATTTTCGGTATATTCACAAAACATAAATATATTTAACTATACTAGCAGTCAATTAATCAGTCAAGATGATATACAAGTTGCTACTTTGTTTGTTCATCGGATTCATTTCATATGCCGTAAGTACCACCGACTACAAAATGGGATATTTTGTCATTGTTTTGCTCAGATAAATAGGTTTTTTTTATACACAGAATTGCAGCATTTCAGTCAAAAAAAAATTGTGATTTATTTAGTTGAATTTGGGCATGATTGAGAGAAAAATTAAAATCTCAATTCAATGTTTTAACATGTTTTTTGTTTTTTTTTCAGGCCTCCGGTAGTGGTACAAATCCTAAATGGAGTCGAGATATCATCGATACTGAATGCACAAAAGTAGGATTCATGTGCAGAAACTGTACCAATGTAGCTTACTGCTTCGAACTCCCCACAGGACTTTTTGAGAAAGTAGACGTGTTGAATTGTGAAAGCGGTCAAACCTGCTTAAAGGCAACTGGAAGCTGCACAGCCCTTCCAAATCCGGATTGTGGAATCCCAGACACGGAGTATACCTTCACATGTTACCAGGTCGGTATCTTTCCCGACGCTCTCAACTGTTTTGAATACCATATCTGTACAAACAAAAACGATGGCTCCAATCAAGTAAATCCTGTTTCAAGACAACTGAAGTGCGAAACAGGATTTTACTTCGATCCCTTGACAACACTTTGTCGTTTAAAGTCTGTGAACGGGGCCTGTCCGATAGCTTTGAAAAATTGCACAACTGTCGGAGAGATTGGAGTTCACCCGCTTAACCCGGCGCTGTACTACGTCTGTCTCAGATCTCCGGAAAAGTTATATCCTCAATTCATCGCCTGTCCTAATGCTCTGATATTCAACACCACCACCAATTCCTGCGTCCCCAGGCGTGTGTACCCCACAGCAGCGGGAGCTGATGGGAAGTGCATAGCGAGGGGACTATTCTACGACCCTGCCGACTGCCACAGTTATTTCGACTGTGGATCCGTTGGTGGAACTCCTGTCGCTAGGAACTGCGCCACCAGGATGTACTTCAACACTACAACTTCTACGTGCGCCGAGTTTAAGTGCACGGATTTTGAATAACTCTTTAATTAATTGTAGCTTAAATAAAAATATATTTCATAAAACGTTGCGTGTATTTTTTAATATTGTAAATACGTAATAAAGTTTTTTGGTTCTGTCTGAATCAGACAATTTTTATTTGTTCAGGTATTTCAGGTACTTATTATTGTCTACTGTCTTACTGTCTGCCTATCTCCCTTGAAATATTTTATTCACGTGAAACAATTTTATTAACATATTTAATTAAATGAAGACAATATTAGAGAAACACAATCGAAAATCTGGAGACAGAAAAATCAGACAAAGATATCTTCTTAATATATAAAACAAAGTCGGGTTAGTTACACTATTTATAACTCGAGAACGGCTTGGCCGATTTTGATGATCTTTGATTTGTTGGATTTGTCTCCGCCCCGGAAAACATTATAACTTTTAAAACATCACAATAATTAACGATAAAAATAGTTATTAAGAAAATTCTTTTCCCGATACATTTTGTATGGAACGAATTCTCTTATTTTAAAAGAGCTGCCGGCATTTTGTGATAAATACCTATAAAGGTGAGCGTCGACCTGTCCGCGCCGGCCGCAACGCACGCACGGCACGCAACGGATTGAACGGATTTGCCGATGGCATGCGTCCACTGTAAACGGATTTTAAAGGTGAGCGTCGACCTGTCCGCACGCACGCAACGCACGCACGGCACGCAACGGATTTTTCTATATCTTTATATGAATTAGTACAGCACTGCGTCCACTACCGGCAAATACCGGCCCGCCCGCCGGTATTTTTGAGCAAAAAATGCGTTGCGTGCCGATGACGTCACACGGATTAGCTGACTGAGCAAAAAAATGCGTTGCGTGCCGATGACGTCACACGGATTAGCTGACTGAGCAAAAAAATGCCGGTGACGTCACACGGATTAATTGACTTTAGTTCGCAGCTTGCATCGCTCACTGCCGCAAGTGTTGTTTGGTTTTTTTTTTACATTAACTCCACGCAGGAGGCCCTGAGGGAAATTATTTTCCTCAGGGGCTATGTCATCTTTGAGGATGCTGTGTGGAGGGTCTTTTTGAGGAAAGGAAGGGGTGAACATGGGTCTTGAAGAGACCCTTGTTGTAGGAGGGAGGAAACACAGATGCCGGTAAATCGTTCCACAGCCGAGCTGTTGAACTCAAGAACGAGTCGTAAAAACGACCCGTTCTCATGTGACTAATGTCAACCATGTACAAATGTTGGTCGCGTGTTTCCCGACTGTGCACCGGTGCCGAGGGGATCAATGATGCTAGTTCCTCGGAGCATCTTCCATTGTAATACCGGTAGAACAAGGACATCATTCCCACCTGACGCGTGTGCTCTAAAGATTGCAATCCGTCTGTTAAGATGGGAGAATCTGTCAAATGGACCGCCCGTTTCTGCACAGAGTCAAGGGTTTTTTTTAGGTAATTTGGAGCTCCAGGCCAGAGGTGGCTGCCAAATTCAACCGTGGGGCGCACTTGCGACTTGTGCAGGGTTAGCAGTTGTGTACTATTAAAGTATCTACGGCCCTGTACAGAATGCCCAGTTTCTGAGAGGCTAACTTAACTCTGGTTTCGATGGAGCCCCCATACCTGAGCTGGTCACTTAGAGTTACACAAGAGTGACACAGCATATCAATGGAGGTCCTGTTCGGAAGAATGCTTCCGTTGAAGGAGACTAGATTATTATTTCGATCCCTTTTAGACGTTATCAAATATGATTGAGTCTTCGAAACATTAAATTCGACGAGGTTATTCTTACCCCAAGAGAAAACACTCTCGAGGTAACCTTCCATTCTTTGCTTCAAACCGAGCTATTGGGGTTTGTGTGCTCTTTGGAGGCTTGGTTGTTTGTTTTAGAAAATTGAATTGAAATTGAAAACCCACAAAAATTAAATTAATCTTCATCATGAAGAAAATCAGGAACAAATAACGAATGATATTCCCCAAACATTGGTCGCTTCAAGTTTATTTTATGAACCCACATTCTACGTTTAGTTTTACGTTTTTCTTCTTCTGCCAACAAGCAACTGATAATGATAATATCTTCGTCAATATCCATGACAGACGACCGTCGTCTACTACAAAACCCTGCACAAGTCGCAAGTGCGCCCCACTGTTGAATTTGGCAGCCACCTCTGGCCTGGAGCTCCAAATTACCTAAAAAAAAACCCTTGACTCTGTGCAGAAACGGGCGGTCCATTTGACAGATTCTCCCATCTTAACAGACGGATTGCAATCTTTAGAGCACACGCGTCAGGTGGGAATGATGTCCTTGTTCTACCGGTATTACAATGGAAGATGCTCCGAGGAACTAGCATCATTGATCCCCTCGGCACCGGTGCACAGTCGGGAAACACGCGACCAACATTTGTACATGGTTGACATTAGTCACATGAGAACGGGTCGTTTTTACGACTCGTTCTTGAGTTCAACAGCTCGGCTGTGGAACGATTTACCGGCATCTGTGTTTCCTCCCTCCTACAACAAGGGTCTCTTCAAGACCCATGTTCACCCCTTCCTTTCCTCAAAAAGACCCTCCACACAGCATCCTCAAAGATGACATAGCCCCTGAGGAAAATAATTTCCCTCAGGGCCTCCTGCGTGGAGTTAATGTAAAAAAAAAAACCAAACAACACTTGCGGCAGTGAGCGATGCAAGCTGCGAACTAAAGTCAATTAATCCGTGTGACGTCACCGGCATTTTTTTGCTCAGTCAGCTAATCCGTGTGACGTCATCGGCACGCAACGCATTTTTTTGCTCAGTCAGCTAATCCGTGTGACGTCATCGGCACGCAACGCATTTTTTGCTCAAAAATACCGGCGGGCGGGCCGGTATTTGCCGGTAGTGGACGCAGTGCTGTACTAATTCATATAAAGATATAGAAAAATCCGTTGCGTGCCGTGCGTGCGTTGCGTGCGTGCGGACAGGTCGACGCTCACCTTAATATTGAACTGTGCGTGAATTCCAAAAATCCAAAAACGTCAATTGTCAATGCGCTAATTGTTTTTGCATTGCAGCCGAAAATGAGACTAACAGTGAATGTATATCTCACCCTTCCAAAGGAAAAATACAATAATTATAATAAATCTCTGAAATGAAATTAGTTTAACGCACAGGAGGCCCTAAGGAAAATGATTTTTCTCAGGACTTATATGTCATCTTAGGGGATGTTGTGTGGATGGCCTTTTTAAGGAAGGGGAGGATAGGAAGTTCTGGGAAGGAAAAAGGTATGAGGGGTGGGTAGGAACCTGGGGGTCAGTGAGCCTGAAAGTGACGGACGAATAATCCATCCAATCCATCGCTCAAACTGCGGTGCAAGGCAATGGGTCAAGAGAGTCCGTCTGGAAAGGTCAAAAATCCTCCCTCAACCAGTCTCTCTAGATCCGGCCCGCCACGCAGCAGGTGATCAGACGCATCCGCCGCCAAGACCCGGACAAACGTCACCCGATGAACCCGGGCACCCCTGCTAAATCAATAAACGTAGCGAACAACTTGGGTGACCTATTGCAGAGGTGTTGTTTATCCAATAATTGGTACCCGGGGCGGCGGTGAGTAAGTGGAAAAGTAAGAAATCATAAAAAATATAAATCGGTAAACAACGCCATCTCTGATACTGACAAAAAGAAAACACGGACAGTTGCGCTTCGATAATTGCTTGATTTTGTAATTTTTAACAATAAAAAAACTGAATTTAATTCAACAGTTATTGATTCTGAGGCTGTACGAAGTTCGTCGGGTCAGCTAGTTGGTTATATATTATACTATTATAATTTGAGATTTTACTCATAAAGTTAAAAAAAATATTCATCCTAGACTTGCAGAAAAAGTCAATAGATGTCGCGTATTGAAAATAAAATGGATAAATATTTATCCAGACACTATTTTAGTTCAGGTTGAATCTTGCAATCATATATAAAGATAGCAGCCAATAATATGTGCGTTAAGAAAATGAAGATAATGTTGGTAGTTCTTAGTAGAAGTATGATTCAGTTAAAAGTGACCGAATTGGAAATGGGTTCCATAGCTCAGTTGGTAGAGCGCTTGCCATGTAAGCATAGGGCCCTGGGTTCGAGTCCCAGTGAAACCAATATCTTTTTCTGATTTTTCTGTCTCCAGATTTTCGATTGATTTTCACTAATATTATCTTCGTTTAATTAAACATTATAATTTAATATTTTACTCACAAAGTTAAAAATAAAAAAATTTAAATTATATTAACATCTCATTGCAAAAAGACCGGACAACTCTGAATGAAATCATCTCAGAACCTCCGTTGAATAGTTACTAAAAGTGATGAACAAAAAAATAATAAATAGGTTACGTTAGGTTAGAGCAGTGGTTCCAACCTGTGGTCCGTGGACCAAGGGGGATCCGCAAGATCTAAAATGTGGTCCACGAAACATTTATTCATTTACTACAAAAACCGAATCGAAAGATATCCAAAATCTGATTCGTAACCCTTTTGGTATTAATGATGGAGATGTAGCTGAAGAAGTCCAAGAAGAGCACGTTGAATTGCAAAATGATAGCAATTGCAAGAACGCGTTAAAGCGATTAACAGTATCATTATTGTACCAGGCGATCCTGTGAGAACAAATAAATGTAATAATGGTCCCTGGTCAAAAAAAGGTTGGGAACCACTGGGTTAGAGTTATCGGCTATTTTTAAATATATTTTTTTAAAGCTTTTATTGACTTTTCAAAGAGGTGTTGAGTGAATTGATTCTGAGTTAGCATGGAACCGCAAAAATACATCACTAACTTTCCTTTAGGTACCTTATGTAAAATATTTAGAATTTTGAAGTACATAGGTACATATCTAAAAAAAAAAACTGTTAAATTAAAAATTACGTAAACTTTTATCTATTTTGTCTTGGTCGTAAAGATGTATGTATTTTACTTAAAAACATTATGTAGCGCTTGGTATTTTGTCCGACGCACAGACCCGAATACTTTCTCCCTCACACGCATAGCGCCGTTTCGCTCGGCGACTATCGCCTCGGTACCTGGCCGAAAAGACACCACATTGGCCCGAGCTACCCCCACCATCCAGCCGGCCACAGCATTCCCTACCCTGCCCTAAGGGGTATATAATACAGTGCTGGCCGATATTAAATCAGAGTAGCCAATCTTACAGAAGAAGTCCGCTACTTCCCAGAACCAAGCTCCTGATCTACTATTCGCTTATTCGACCGGTACTGACTTATGCTATTCCCGTGTGGGGTAGCATTTCATACTCTGACCATACTAAACTACAGACCTTACAAAATCTCTGCATCAAAATCACTTACAACAGTAGAATCAGAACAAATTTGAAAAGACTACATGCCAGAGAAAACATACCGACCTTATTTGAATACACGCACAGACTGACAGACCAATTTTACAAGTCATTAAAACACAGCAAAAATAAACTAATCAAGGAAATCGGTCAATACAATGGCCCTAGTGACCTTCCCTTCAGATTCAAACACAGACTACCTAAACATATCCTGATGGACCTAAATCACATTTGGCACAACCCTTTATCAGACGCGGACGACTATGCGAGCAGTAGGTATTCCTAACCACCAGACCCCCCCCCCCCCCCCAACGTATGTTTATATATCTATATAATAATATTTATTTTTATGTATGTCTATGTATATTTATCCTAAATTTCCCATAAAGTATGTATCTCACATAAAAACAGACACTCACACCCCTCACCACACAATGCAGGATTTCATATACTGAAATCACTGAAGGCCGCCAAGTTTCGTGTTGACTTTCGGCCGACTCTTCCCGGATGAGGTTTTTCATGGTTTCCTCATTCCCGAACGCAAATGCGGAAGAGCTCCAAATAAAAGGACATGACCGACTCCTTCCCACTCCCAACATAACACAAATACACACGTATGTATATATTCTTCCCGAGCTTGGCTGCAATCTTGCTTGTTGAGCTGTGCAAAACATCCAATTTTAGTTGAGTTTTTTACATAACATTTTTTCCCAACCGACAAAACACAAGACCTCTAAGCCTATAATAGCCAGGTAATATTTTAAATACCCACAAGCGGTAAAAATTGCAAGGCGCAAATGACTCCGTTCTATTTGTATAAAGAACATTTACTTTAAATTCAGTTAATTTAAATGATTCATCTCCTCAAGAACATAAGAATCTAGTAAATCAAAAAAAAAAAAAAAAAAATCAGAGTAGCCGGACTCCTAGTTAAACTAAGCAACAGCATCCTAGTGGTCAGTTCTCAGTTAATAAAATAAAAAGGTAACGAGCGCAACTGCGTCTCGAACCCAAATCTTCTAGTCTTACCGGGGCTGGCGTCTGAAGTCTGGCGTTGTTAACCGTTGAGAGTTGTTAATATTATCTTCTTCACTGATAAGATGTAAGCATAATGAGATTAATAAGCTTTAATAATTTTATTCTAATAAATCAAATTATAAATATTCTTTTAACCGCTTCTGTGCCAAGGAGATATCTCGCATTCTTGGCCGTGCCCAGCAGGCCGGCCATAGAAAAATAGCGAGTATTCTCTCTCTTTTTGAGCCTCTGTATCATACATATGTCCCATTTTTTATTAATTTAAAATATGGAACACACAGAGAGATCTATTGGGATGATTTTAAATTTTTTTTATTTTCTTTGATTTTGGTTTTTTTTATTTTTTTAAATAAGATTTAAAAAGGATTTATTTTAATTAAAAGTTCACGGCCTGCTGTGCAGTGTGCACAGCTACACTTCTACCTACTGGTATTTAAAAGGTTAATAATTATTGTCACAATGAAATATTCAAAAAGTTATATAAAAAGTAGCGAGAAAAGAACTAATGGTCCTGACTAGGAAGTTATTTCATTTATTTGTTCGGTAATAAGTCTTTCAGACACCATATAAATTTATTTTCATTGTGCTCTTCACTGCTCTATTCATTACGAGAGTCAATTCGCCGCCTTAGTTCATATTTGTCCAATAGACGATTAGAAAATTATTTTACAGGAGGAGAAGGTTTTCTTTCATTATTTCAATGAAACAATATCATAGGTATTAACTATCGTTTTTAATGCTTTATTTTTAATTTTGAAGTGAAGATTGAACAAAATCTCAAATGGTCTATTGGACAAATAAGAAATAAGGCGACGAATTGTTGGCCTCATCTTCAAAGGGCCTTGTCTTAAGCAAGATCCAGAGATGCGGGATTTGCCGAGTGCCGATTAATCAGCAAGTGCCAAGTGCTCGGCTTCGTATTCGCCAAATAGTGAGCATGTCTTTACACTTTACGGGCCTTGTCCGAATGCCTAGTTTTTTATGGGAACAGCGACTGCTTGCCTGAGTTCATATTTTTAATCATGGACAAAATTGATGAAGTTATAATTGCTATATATATTGTAATATTCCTATAAACACTGTCAGCACCTGCTCCGCTTTTAATGCTGTCCTTAACCTTTTTTAAACAGGCTCTAAATGACGCCATTAAAGAATCTATTTTTTTAATACCAGTCACAGAATACCGTTGCCCTTCACTATTGTACAATGCGAGGAACTCTAAAACCGTTTCATTGGTCCAATCCATTCCTACAAAATAAAATACAATAAAAAATCTATAAGTAATCACTAATAACTAGTTACAGAACGAGATAGGGTAAACGCTAATTCATTACAAATATACACATTTACTTTGTGCCGAACACTTTCCCAAATGTGTGGATATAAATATTAATCGCACAAGTATTCGTATTCGTCAAGCGGAGAAACTTACCGACAACAAGCCGAGCTAGGCAAGCACTGACAATCTTTGCTCGGTGATTTACGAGCATCCATCCCCACTACTCGCGATTCGGCAAATAATCAGCTCGACACTCGGCGAGTCCCGCATATCTGGATGTGGCTTTACAAAAATTACCTATAAATAAATAATTATTTTATGTTGAATCTGAAGCCCACCAAACAACATTTGTGTTGTGTAGGTACTGTCGACTGGGGTGACGAGAATCCCCCCACCCCCTGGCCGATGGGTCAATTTAAATTTAAAATATTCAATTTTTTATAAGAACAACTCTCTTTTTATAACTTTTGAAGGTTATTCTCATCAAATATCATTGAAGAAGAATATGACACTAATAATCTAAATGAAATTAATATGAAAGAGAAAAACACCCAGAAAAATAGAAAAAGATAATGGTCGCAGCTGGGACTCAAACTCAGAATTCAGCCATTGCCACCTTCCATCAAACCGCCATAATTTTCAATCTTGTTTTAAATTTTAGAATTAACAATATTATCTTCGACTAATTTTTCCATATCATAGGCAATTACCTTTTTCATTAGAAACAATTGTTCTAAGAATGAGGTTAAACGAGAGGTTCTGGGTTCGAGTCCCAGTTGGGACCATTATCTTTTCCTTTTTTTCTGTGTCTTGTTGTCTTTCATATTTTGGTTTAGATTATTAGATTTATATCTTCAATGAAAAAAAAAATGTTTATTACTGGCACCAAAACAAAAATCTGTTTTATTAATTTATTTTTTTTTAGAATAAAAGTGATTAGTTTAGTGCCAGATACAGAAGTGGCACGTCATCTCGGTGAAGGTCGGATTTTCGCCTAGGTGCAAAAGGCCCCAGCCAATATAAATTTTATTTTTAACACCAACTCCAAAAAGGAGTATCTGATGAGAAATAAGTTCCTTAACCCTTGTTGTATATCCACAGCAAAGCTTTCTTACAAATTAGTTTGTTTTATTTATACTAGTTGGAGCTACTTTACATATTTTCAATGAATTTTACTATATTTACAGGAATACGCTACAATTTTGTTATGATGCAGTAATGCATCATTGCGCTAAACGATTGTAATCCATTAGTTTGTTTCTAGAAAGTATGTTTTTTTCTTTCAGTCTCATTACGAGCTCGAAGCTTCCACGTTTAGGTGCCAAGCTTCCATCTTTGACGACTCAAGAATTGGATAACATTCTGGGCCATTGGCAAGAAAGATGACGATGACGTAGCTGATCCATCATATTGGAATGGAATGATGAGGAACCAGAAATACCAGATCCAGAAAAACAGGACAACAACATCTTGTCACCAAACTTGGAGGACAATATCAGCACTACAATATGAGACACCGCCTGGTGTTCCAATACCGAGTACCAATTCAACTACTACTTCAAGAAGTTTACGTGCTCCTAAGACAAATATTTTATGGAAAAATAAAAACTTAGAACTTACCGAAGACCGGATGAAGTTTCGGGGATCTTCTATCTTACCCAACGAAATATTAGAGCTGCAGACACCTTATCAGGTATTTTCATATTTATTTACTGACGACGTTTGCCTTTTGAACAAAATTTGTCTGTTGATGAACAAATATATTCCACTAAAGCGCGAAGTGCCCTAAAGCAATACATATTTGCCAGATAAACCTCACAAATGGGGTATCAAGCTATTTGTGATTTGTGATGTATCTGGATATGGTTACAAGTTCGAAGTCTACAGTGGCCAGGAGAACATATACGCAGATGGTGAGCCTCAGTTAGGTGCGTCACCTAACATAGTGGTCCAACTTGCCAGAAACATACCTGACAACCAAAACTATCGATTGTTTTTTGACAACTACTACATCATTACCCTTGATCGAATTCTTAACACACCGTGGTATATTGGCTCTGGGCACCGTTAGGAGAAATTGCACACCTAACTGTAAACTTCCAGAAGAAAAACAGCTGAAAAAACAACTTGGAGGGACATCAATTGAACAGGTTGCAAGCTATAATGGTGTTGACATATCTTTAGTAGCCTGGAGAGACAATAAGGTTGTAAATCTGACTTTTAACTTTGCTGGCAAAAACATTCGACAAGTCGCAAAAGAAACATATTATGGTAGAGCGGCCTTTTATTGTAGCAGAATACAATCATCACTTGGGTGGTGCGGACTCGACGGACTGCATAATAGGCCACTATAAAATTAGACTTTGCAGTAAATGTTGGTTCATATGGCTATTTTATCATTTTCTTAATATTACGATGTGCAATGCATGGTTGCTATATAGAAGAATTCATGCTGATACCAACAATAAGGATCGGGTACTAAATTCTGCCGATTTTAGGGTAGAAATTGCTGAGACGTTAGTAAAATATAAAAAAACAAACCAGCTCAAACATACCAGTGATGTAGAATCACTGATCCAGGATAAAAAGAAGAAAGGACCACGCCAGTACATACCACCAAAAGAGATCAAATTGGATCAGGTAGGACACTGGCCTATATAGACTGAAAAGAGGCTGAGATGCAAACTTTCAGGATGTAAAGGAATACCCAAACAGAATGTCAAAAATGTGGTGTGGCCTAATGTTTTAACAAGAATAATAACTGTTTTAAAATGTTTCATGCTTCATAACTTTTGGTATGTTTTGACACCATCACGTACTTCTGCATCACAATGTTTTTTTTTTTTTCAAATATATACATATATATATTTTTACATATGATTTTTTTTTTTCCCATTATGTATAGTTGTCGTATCACTTGTAGGTAATAAAATAAATATTTAAAAAGTTCTTGCCCCATAAAGGGTTAAGAGCGTATAACCAGAGAAAACCAAAAATATGTCATTTTTAAATCAGTGTTTAGACGTTTTGACTCTTTTCCCCAAAAAATTATAAATTGATTTCGAAAGATTGTTTTTTTTATCTAATAAACGTATGTTTTAAATTTTAAAAAAAAATATTTATTTTTAGTATAATAAGGTTATACCATAGTTCGTTGGCAGTTTTGTTAAATTTTTAAACAAGATTTTGTGTTATACAACACCCATTTCAAATCATATAATCGTGCAGTAAAATAAATCAATACATTATCTGGTAAACGTATGTTCCAGAATTAAAATTTTAGTTTAAATAAAATCATTAAAAAATATATACGTACAAGTGTTTCTTGACGAAAATTGGTC
Organism: Limnephilus lunatus; assembly: GCA_917563855.2. Classification (NCBI taxonomy): domain Eukaryota; kingdom Metazoa; phylum Arthropoda; class Insecta; order Trichoptera; family Limnephilidae; genus Limnephilus; species Limnephilus lunatus. The sequence goes on along the minus strand of OU830599.1, from coordinate 32,036,750 downwards.
CGTTTGTGTATTTATTTGCGCACTTAATTTAGGAATGGTCAAACGATCTACATTATTTTTTTCATAATATTTTGTTATAAAATAATCTTTCGTCATAAAAAACTCTAAAAGTGATTGCTCACCCCAGCCGACGGTACTCAAGTTCTCGAATCGAATTCAAATTCGGGCACTATTCATTATGTATTGGTTTAAAATGTTTTATAAAACCCCTAAAATAGTATTCATTCATTTTGTTTTATTATATAGATATAGTCTGCTACATATATTATTTAGTGGGTGTATTTACAAATTAATAACCCCCAATACACATGGCGCAATAGTTTGTATACCCATATATTTTTGCATCAATATATTTTCACTTATTATAACTTATTAATACTATTACGTGCGTGTAGTGGGTACTTGTTACCACTCAAAGTCTTCCCAAGTTATGTCCACACATTCTCCCAAAATATAATTGAAGCGCTTCTGAGTGCCACAGGACCTTCTGACGGGACTCGCACCCTTGGCGGAGCATTCAAAGTAAAAGAAGACAGACATAGGATCGTAGAAGTTACCCGGGCCGATACACTTGTCGTTGTCATCAGTACCAGAGATGGGTGTGGGGTCTACGCAAGCCTTGGCATTCAAATCGTACACCGTGTTATCGAGACAGGCAAACATCTGAGGGGAGTAGGTTTCACTGCCGACTGTCCTCAAGCAGATATAGTACAGAGCGGGATTGTGGGGGACTAGTCCAGCATCTCCGGCGGAATTGCAATGGGGAATAACATCCGAGCACCTGGTTTCATCCGTCAGCTTGAACCTGCAGAGCGTGGTCTTGGGGTCGTAGTAGAATCCTTCATTGCAGTTTTGGGGGATGGACTCTGGTATGACTGTTTCACTGTTAGCGAGTGGCACACAGATGTGGAATTTCTGACAGTTGAAAGCGTCAGGGAAGACACCAACTTGGCGGCAAGTGAAGTTATATCCTATAGAGTGGTCATCGCAAACGGGATTGTTCCCTGCCGTCGTGCAAGTGGCGGTTGACTCCAGACAAGTGGTCCCGGCCGGACAGTTGTACAGCTGTTCGATGATGAAACCGCCTCCAATCTGGATGCACTCATACACTGTTTCACAGCTTCCGCAGATGGGGCCGGGCTTAGTGCAGTTGGTCGCGTCTACCAGCTTGTGGAGGAGCTTGTTGTAGTGGTCGAACTCGTAAGTGCCGCCATCCTGCAGCTGTTTCAGCTCGTCCTGGGAGAGATGCTTTGCGTAGTCGATGACTTCATATCCGGAAACCTACAAATGTAGATTATTCAATTATTATAACTTGGAATCATTAAATCTAAATGCATCACCTCTTGATCACACACCATGATTAACAATATTATTGGTAATATGCGATTTGAGATATAGAGGACTCCATCATATGTGCCTAGTTCCTGCGGGGGTGGATAGTCTTCATAAAATGCCTACCTGTCTACCACCCAACATTTCCTTGGAAACAATGTGCTCTAGACAACACAAACAAGACACTGATAAGAGTCAGATAAAGGTGTTAAGATAGGAAGATATGAAGCCATTATGGATTCTTATAACATTTGTATGTATTGTGTACATACGGGGAGCAGTTATAACAACTTATATATGTACATACATATATATGAACACGCAAATAAAAACTGTTTGTTACAGTATTTATGAACTGAGTTATGTTATAAATTCTATTTCGTGTCTTCTATTTCACAAATCGTGAAGACCAAATTTCAAAGCCACAAGAACCGAGTTTTCATGACGGGCAATTGGACTTCTTGCGACGTCCCATTAAATTTTCAAATAATAAAGCTGCCAATTATGTTTAAATTTATTTATTGTTACTTTAAACTACAATTTTATTTTTATTATTGTATTTTTTTTATTATGAAATTGTGATCCCATTTTTAAAATTAACTAAGTATTTTAATACTCTTATTGTCATGTAAACTAAAATTATTTTATGTTTATACGGAATTCGTCGAATGGGGCAACCTTTTCTGAGATCTCGAATCAATAATATCAAGAAGTATTTATGAATATAGTCAACATTGATAGGTGCGGTGAGATCTAGCTTACATGTCGATCGTCCAGTTATAAAGTGGAAAGCAAAATTCGAATGCTTGCCGTAAATCAAGTATTATTTACAGTGTATGTGTTTTACATAAAAAAATATGCTATAAAATGTTACCGGGAAGCATAACGGTCTGGTACATTATATGATATTTTAAAATTTCCTACAAGTGACTGGTGTGTAGGTTCAATTGAAGTGTGCTCATGAACTCGGGTTTTTCGCGGGAAGTGGATTCTAATTCTACTCCTTTTTCAAATTGACTACTCCCAGAGAACCCGATCCAGTACTCGGACACCCGGAACTAGACGGTCTGAGCCACTAAACTAAACGAGTCGGGTGCGACGGCGTGGCAGCCGCGGCGGTCCGAGCCACTCACACTCGAGTTCGCCGGCTTCGGTCAAACACCCGTGCATCTCGGTCCGAGCCACTCGCGAGTCAGGAGCAGGTCGCGTGTTCGAGTTCTTTTACGGGCTCCGGCTCCGTCGTCCGGCTCCCTTCGAACCCGTGCGTCTCGGTCTGAGCCATTCGCGAGTCGGTAGTGGCTACCGGGACCTGCTCCAAGAACTCAAGTACTTTTAAAATGAAGCACGTCTCGGAAGCCGCCGGCAAAATGCATTGCCCATCTCTACTAGTGACCCAGAAAAATATTTTTTTTTGGTTTTTTTTCACCATAAGTTTTTCAGCATTATAATTTATTTGGTGGTGTTTACGAGTAATCTGAGTATTACATAAGATAGAGGGTACACTTTTACACATAACTGCGTACTCAACTCAAATTTTAATTGTCAGGCAAGTGTAAATGAGACAGTATGTGTATGAAATAGGCTAAATGGAAGATTTTTTCCATTCAAATTTGCATGAAAGGTAGGTACTTCTAGTTTTCATATTTATCCTACATGTTAGTACCTACCTTTGTATGTATTTAGGTAAAATTACCTACTAAAGAAAAATTCATTGTACAGGTAATATAGGTACCCACTGATTATTTACTTACGTCTAAGCTAAAAACACAATATTTAGGTAGGTATTGTTATCACTTAAAAATTAAAACATTCACACGTAGAATGACATCAACGACGACTTGGAATTTGGAATAAATATTTTTTTACATTAGCTCCACACAGGAGGCCCTGAAAAAAAGGGATGCTGTGTGGAAGGTATTTTTAAGGAAAGGAAGGAGAGGAAATGACACTTTAACTTATATTAAATAATATCATTTTACTCACAGCAACGGAGATTGCAAAGATAAGCAAAATAAAGCAAACTGATCTACACGTCATCATAGTGCTGAACGATAACGATACTGCTGTTATTTATGAAAACATCTCTTCTTTATATAGCCTTTAATTGATTTTATCAGACTCCATCCATCAATACCTAATTACCCACACACTAAATTAGATTTCTTATAATGAATGTTTGCGTCCACATAAAAAATAGGTGTGTAACCAACTAAACAAGTCACTGATTAACCCATTGGCCACAGAATTAATGAGCTAAAAAATTGGCCTTCACCACTAAATTAATTTTTTACAAAAAATTGAAAATCTGCATTGGTGTACTAAATCTATTTACTTTTTATCCATATACCTATTCAAATGAATTATTTGTTTATATATTTGATTAAGGTAAAGAAAAACATGAAAATTAAAAATTTTTAAATATGAAAATATGTGTAAATAACTATACAAATATAACCTTCTCTTTTTTCGTAAGTTTTGTTTCACATTTTTATTTGTAAAGATACAAAAAACATAATATTCATAAATTGAGCAATTTTTGTTTTTGACATACATGTATGCTAATAACTAATAAAATAATTTGGTATGACAGTCCTCAAAGCAATCAGGTACTTGCAGGGTCACTGCTAAAAGCCTAGAACCACTGGTAATTTTGAAGAAATTAAATGGCGTTTGGCTGCATATAAAACTTGGAACACAAATATCAGGGAAAAAACATAAGAAACATGTTATTGCCAATTCAATGAAATGAATGATTATTTACCTACAGAGCGTTCGGCATTCAAAATTTTATTAAAAAATGTCACTGTCGAGCTCGTTGTCCGTTTTTTGGCAGACCTACTCTAGCCCGTCAGCGCATCGGGGTTTGTGGCCAATGGGTTAAGCATTTAATTTTTTTTTTAACTGACACTGTCATGCTCTTTTGTGTTTAAGTATCTGAATTACACATCCGGAAGGCTGCCGGGGTTTGTGGCCAAGGGGTTAAGTTCATTATGTATTGTTATCTGAATATATCAAAATACAATATTCTATGATCTGAGAAAATACACAAGGATTGAGAGTGACATAATCAATGATTGACTAGTTCATGATTATGATTGTCAAATAATGTTCAATGTATTTTATTACCTACCTAAGTGGATATCTTCAGTAATGCATAAAAATCACATTCACATTCAATTTGTGAGGCTAGTATGTGTACCGCCGCCCCGGGAACAATTTATTGGATAACCAACGCCCCTGCCATAAGTCACTCCAATTGGTTCGCTACATTTGGTGACTTAACACTAGAAAGACCGGGTACTTCTCCATACCTATAAAGACCACGGCCATCATTTTGACGGCTGATCACTTTTTGCCACTTGGTAGGCGAATATGGGTACCGCCGCCTATTTATCGGATAACCAACACCTCTGCAATAGGACACTCCAAGTAGTTTGCGCTATTATTGGTGACTTAGTAGGGGTGCCCGGGTTCATTGCGTGAGGTTTGTCTGATCTAGGTGGCGAATACGTTTGCCCACCTACTGCGTAGCCGACCGGGTCGGGAGACACTTGTTGAGGGAGACCTAATCTAGACCTCTCCAGCAGGACCTCTCTCGAACCATCGCCTTTCACCGCTGTGGAAGAGATCGATTCATTCGTCTAACACTCCTAAATACATTTATCAATTTCTCCTATTCATCTCTCACACCTTCTTCATTCATCCGTTACTCCTGGATAAATTTACCAATTTTTTCTATTCACCCCTCACACCTTCTTCCTTTCCCTAAAAACACCCTCCACACAGCATCCCCAAATATGGCATAGGGCCCGGTGTCTTTTCTTTTTTCGTTTACATTAGCTCCAAAAAAAAAACCCTAAGGAAAATTATTCCCCTCATGGCATTGTCATCTTTGGAGATTCTGTGTGGAGGAAACCTAAATGGAAAGGAAGAAGAATAAGTTATGGGAATTAAATGAGGTGTGAGGGGTGGGTAGGAATCTGGGGATCAGTGTGGTGACAAACGTAAGAATCTATTCCTTATCACTGCGATGCAAGGCAATGTTCCGAGAGTCCTTCTGGCGAGGTCAAACGATCTCTCTCAACCAGTCACTCCCGATCTGACCTGCCACGCAGTCGTTTAGTGGACGCCAAGATCCGAACACACCTTCCCCGAACAGATTCCCAATTTGGGAGGCGGATATGGGTACTGCCACCCCCAAATTGGGAATTTATTGGATAATCAACACCTCTGCCATAGGTCACCAAAATCGGTTCGCTACGTTTGGTGACTTAGTAGGGGTGCCCGGGTTCATGGGATGAGGTTTGTCCGGGTCTTGGCGGCAGATACTAATAATATTTGGCTAATTTATATAGCGCGATTTTTGTGAAAAATCACCTCAAGGGCGCTGTACAAATAAATATGCGTCTGCCCATCAGCTGCATGGCAGGCTGGATCGGAAAAGATTGGTTGAGGGAGTCCCTTTGACTTCTCCAGCCGTGCTCTCTCGGAACATCACGGATGGATGGATTCATACGTCCGTCACATCTGGACACACTGACCCCTAATATCCTTTTACCCACACCTAATATTCTTTTCCTTAATTAAATTTTATAAATTATATGATACGCGATAGCGAAAGAAAAAGACAGACATATTAGTACTGTCGTGGTACTATCATAAACGAGGAGGAATGGGTATGTTATAAACTTGGGTAAAGAAGGTTGTAAACAAGCTCAGCATTATTTATTTTTTTTTTTTTATTAAAAGTATACAATACAGAATATAGTATATTATATAAAGCATTGTACTCCCAAGAGTTAATAAACTCATTGCGGGAATGATACGCATTACATGAAACATATAGCTGTATGTATTAAATGGACATATCATAGGACATACACAACATTATTATTTCAGATAGTCATTCATAAAATGAAGTTTGAGCATTTTAGTTTGGGTCTTTTTACATTGACTTGCACATTTGATCTCGTTGGGTAGTTGATTATATTTTGTGTAAGCTATGTATTCTAGGGATCTTAGTCCATATTTTGTTGATTTGATTTTTGGTATATGAAGTTTGTTGTGATTTCTTGTGTTGTGTTGGTGTACGTCGCAATTGTAATTGAGTGTAGTGTTGGAATGTGCCGAGTGTTGAATTACTTGTAATACAGTTTTTGTTATTTCAAAAGTGGGAATGGTGTCAAAAGGAAGTATTTGGGTGTTTCTGTAAATGTCTTTGACGTGTGTATCCCAAGGTAAACTGAATATATTTCGCAGGGCTCTATTTTGGACGACTAGGACTTCTGAAATCATTTTTTTTGTAGCAAATCCCCAGATTCCGGCGAGATATATTAGATGTGAGTGAATCATAGCATGGTAAATCGATCTTAATAGAGAGGGAGGAAGTAACCCGCGAAGTCTATATAAAACACCAGTTATAGGAGTAATTTTGGATAGAACATGTTTAAATTGGTGATTCCATGTGAGTTGTGAATCAATGAAAAGGCCAAGATATTTTGTAACATCAGCCCTTTCAAGGCGGTTATTATCAAGACTTATATTAAGACTTACATTTTTTTTATTTGCAAACAATATGTAATGTGTTTTTTTTTATGTTTAGGCTAAGTTTGTTTAATCGCAGCCAGTTTGCCAGGCAAGATATATCCCTTTCCATTTCCTTTTCTAGTTCGTTTAAATCATTATTGTGATAAAGAATCACTGTATCATCTGCATAAAGTTGTATTGTACCCTTAAGTCCCCATTTAGCAATATCATTTATATATATTAAAAATAGTAATGGTCCAAGTACGGAGCCCTGAGGCACACCACATTTTATCGTTCCCATACTGCTTGTCCCTTTTCCAACAAAGGTCTGACAGTGTCGATTAGAGAGGTAACTACACAGTAACTTCAGGGGAGTGCCTACTATGCCTAGGTGTTCTAACTTCTTTAGTAGTATCTCATGGTCAACCGTATCGAAAGCCTTTTTTAAATCTATAAATAAGCCTGCAGTATGCTTACCCTGGTCTATATGTTTTTGGAGGGCATATATAAAATCGAAAGCAGCACATTTTGTGTTAGATTGGTTTCTGAATCCATACTGTTGGGATGCGAGTAAATTGTTTGATAAGAGATATTTAGTGAGCCTAAGCTTAATAACCTTTTCAAAAACTTTAGAGAAAACAGAGAGGATGGATATAGGACGATAATTAGAAGGATTTTTTTTGCAATCATCTTTGTAAATCGGAATTATTTTTGCTATCTTTAGTTGATCTGGGAAGATTCCACTATCCAGGGATTGATTAATAAGAAAAACAAGGTGGTCAGCTAATATATCTTTGCAAAAGTTCAGGTGCACGGGTGTAATTCCATCTAAACCTGGAGATGCATTAGACTTTAGTTGAGAGATGATACTGAGAACTTCTGTTTTATTTGTTTTGGCCATATATAGGGACTGGATTGCTTTTTGATCCGTGTTTATAGTGATAGAATCATCTGGATATGATGCAATTGTAGCTGCTAAGTTTTCCCTAACTGATATAAAGAAGTTGTTAAAAGTTGAAGCTATCTGTGTTGGGCATGTTATTTCTTTATTCTTTATCAAAAGATAATTAATTTCATCTTTCTGGGGTGTCGAACTATTTGTAAGAATTGCATTTATTGTTTTCCATGTCTGTCGCGGATTACGCAGGTTTTCTTTAAATATATTCGTGTAGTATTTAGTTTTAGCATATCTTCTATAGTTGGTAACTTGATTTCTTGTTTTATTTCTCAGTGTGAATATATCACTTTGCTGATTTTTGTTCCAGAGTTTAAACGCATTGTTGCGCTGTTTGATAAGTGCATTTAATTTTGCATCAAACCATGGAGTATTACCCCTCCGTTGGTCTCCTATACGTGACTCAGATTTATGTTGGGATGATTTTATTGCTGTTTTGATGTATTCATTAAAATTATTAAAGTTTTCATTGGCATTACTGGTGGTTTCATGTGGAAAGTTGTGGGATTCGAAATATGCTTTTAACATGTTTTTATCGGTTTTGGTGTTGTTTGAAGAAGAATGTATTCTATTATTAGTGTGATGTTTCAAGCTGTTTTGGTAATCTAATATCAAAATGTTATGGTCACTTAGGCAGGTATCTATATTTGCAGTAGTTGAGGAAATATTTTGTCTGTTTGAGATGATATGGTCTATTAGAGAGGTAGAGGTATCTGTTACTCGTGTAGGATAGGATGTGTTACATATGAAGCAGTTGTAAGAGTCTAGCGTGTTGATGTACTTAAGAGATGTATTATTTTTTTGAAGAATGTTAATGTTGAAATCACCAAAGATAAGGGTATCATTTCGACAGTTATTTAAAATAGATTCAAGATACATTAAGAATTCGTTAATGTTTGAGGTAGGCTTTCTGTAGATAACATAGATATTTAACGGTTTGAAATTTCTATTGCGGATATTAATTCCTAAGAAGGAATTTTCACTACAATGTTTTTCAATAGTTGTAGCATTTAGTGAATGGTGTGTGTAGAGAATCACCCCTCCTCCTCTTTCATTGGTGCGAGACGCAAATGCACTTTGGTAGCCGCCGATATTGAAGAAGCACTCCTCACCATCTTCCAACCAGGTTTCGGATATTGCAAGTACGTGTACAGTCGGTGTGATGCTCTTTAAAGTTTCTTCAATCTCGTCAATTTTATTTCTGATACTTCTTGCGTTAAGATACATTATTCGAAGGCTATATTATGGCCCAATCCGTCACATTGACGGCGGCGGTCTTTGTAGGTATAAGTCAATATATCTCAAAAACTAAATAAGACCCGTACCTGTTTTTTTCACCATAGTTGTAAAATCATAAATCATGAAATGCGAAAAAAAATCACACCAATACAATAATTATTAAGCATTATATCATCACATTACTTCGGCCAGCCGTCAAAATGAAGGCTCCGGCCTTTCTAGTGTTAAGAGGGGTGCCCGGGTTCATGAGTTGAGGTTTTTCTAGGTCTTGTGTGTGCCCACAATGTGTTTGACCACCTACTACATGGCGGGTTGGATCGGGAGAGTTTGATTGCGAGAGACCTAACGTTGACCTCTCCAGCCGAACTCTATCGACCCATCGCCTTGCACTGAAGTGGGAGGGATGAATTCATACGTCCATCACTACTAGACATATCCACCCTTCATAGCTTTTTCCACCCAGCCTAACCAATTTAGGTGGAATCTGGAATTATAGTAGTATGTCATGTAGATACTCCCGATCTATGCTGTCATATGATTGCTTGAGATCTATGAATAGTTGGTGTGTATCTATATCAAACTCCCAGCACTTTGCCAAGATCTGTCTGACGGTGAACAGTTGGTCTGTTGTGGATCTACCGGTGCGGAAGCCTGCCTGATACTCTCCCAGTAGGTTTTCTGCGTACTTCTCAATTCTTTGTTTCGGTATTGTGGTGTAGATTTTATATGCTGTGCATGGAAGTGATATGCCTCTATGATTTTCGCATTTTAATTTGTCACCTTTTTTGTGAATTGGACATACATTATTATTATACTTATTTGCTGTTCCTCTGGGATTATTTCCAATCCCCATATTTTTGTAATTAAATTAAGTAGCAGATTTATCAGATGCTCATTTCCACATTTGAACAACTCTGCAGGCAGGTTGTCTTTCCCAGGTGATTTGTTGTTTTTAAGTCTCTTTAGTGCAGCATTTATTTCTGACATTGTTGGTGGGTTTGATGATTCTTCATTACTTGATTCAGTGGGGATGTTGGTAGGGTGGCTTCTTAGGTCGCTATTAGGGTTGAGAAGTTTATAGAAGTAGTTTTTCTACACTGCTTTAATTCGTTCCTTATCGGATATAATTGAACCATCAACGTCTTTGCAAAGTGTTGTGTTCGGTTTGAAACCCTTCTTGAAGAAGTTTACTCCCCTATATGCTTCTCTAGTATTATTATCAGCAAAGTCCTGTTCCATTTTTAACAGTAGGTATATCATTCAAGAATTTTCTTTTATTTCCCCTTATCAGCTTATTCGTTTCTTTTGCCTGTCTTTTGTTTCTTGTTGACCTTTCCAGTACTTCTTTCTGAGAGTATTCTTTTCAGCTATCTTTCTTTCACACTCTTCATCAGACCAGGGTCTCCTGGACTGTCTGGGCATGTTTCCGACACTTGATTCCACTTCTCTTACAATTGCATCTTTTATATCATTCCGGTCTTCTTCGAGTGATTTATGGGAGTTCTGCTCAGTGATCTGACCTGGTAGGCTATTTACAAGGGCGTTGTGATACTGCTATTTGCCTTCTGGTGTTTTTAGAGCCTCCGTATTGATTTTTGGTTTAGTTGGTGGTTTCCGTGTCCTGTCGTTTGCGATTCGGCTCCTATAGGTGGTCACCACCACGTAGTGATCTGAATCACAGTTGGCACCCCTATACGTCCTTACGTTTGTGATGCTCGTTGTCCCCCTTCTTTCTATCAGAACACAATCAATTTGATTATTGTGTCTACCATCTGGCGATGTCCAGGTCCGTTTGTGTATGTCTTTTCTGGGAAATTGAGTCGAGGTCACAATTAGGTTTCTTGATTCTGCGAAACCAATTACTCGGGTTCCATTATTATTAGCATCCTTGCGTAGACTTTTCAATCCTTTCCAATAGGAGCAGAGGATCCCGTCCTATCTTGGCGTTAAAGAGACCTATTTATTACCATCTTAGTGCCGTTAGATGGTAATGTGTCATAGACATGTTCGAGTTTCTGATAGTATGTATCTTTCATTATGTCATCTTTATCTTCCATTTTAGCATGTACATTGATCAGTGTTACATTGAAAAAATCTAGTTTTTATACGTAAGCTGCACTTTATTTCTTTAAGGTGGTACAAAATCTTAATAATTTTTCTTTGCTCAAAACTCACATTTTAATCATTTCCGGCTAATTCGTAACTATATTAACTTTTTTTATTCAGATTTTGTAATGGGGATATAAGTTCTTTGTATTTAGGATTAATAAAACCAATACCTTACCATTAATATATTTTACGTACAACGATTTTAAAACTTTATAACCTGTTTTTTCAACTATAAAGTTAGCGGTAAGCATCAGATTTTATTTTTCTAGACGATGAATTAATAACTTCGGGAGTGCGAAATAATGTCACATTTTAAATATTTGTAACACGTTCTTCAGAATTAATTAAAATGAACGCGGTGGAAAGGTCTAGTCTCCAGGCCTGCTAGGGTGAATTCCACCGTACGTTCGTCTAATACGCCGTGCAGCGGGCACATATTTGTTTACACGCTTTCTTCACTTACGTCGTTAAGATTCCCAAATTATTTGTCTTCTTCTTCTTTTCTTTGATAGGACAAATTCGACAGTAGGTCCGTGCAATACACGGGCCGCGAGTCGCTATTCGTATACATGGCTTCTTTACTTACATCGTTAAGATTCTGAATATATTTTAGGGTATATTGTCGTATTAATGGGTTTAAAGTCTAATATGCATTTTTCCATTTTCCGATCCACGATGAAGGCCACTCCGAATTTATGATGTTTTCCTTTCCACTATGCAGTATCGTGTATGTTCTTGTGTCAAATGTCACCACCATTATGTCAATTTTATATATTTCGTTATCTCCCTAGTGATCTAGGGCTCCACTTCTATACAGCGTCCTTGCATTCCAAGTAGCAATTTTCAAGTCCTTATTTCGTTTGCCGGGTCCTTTCCTAAGTCCAATAGTTGTCCGAGGCTCTGTGTTAGGATTCGTAATAGCGTTGCTTTTACAGGGAGGGGTTATTAGCCTCTCGCCCAACCCCCTACCAGGAGGGCCAGGGTTTTCTATGGGGGTTCCATCCCTTAGCTGGGGGGTTCCGTTTTTGCGGCGCCGGAGATTCGCCATTCACCCTCTCCTATCTGCTATCCATGGCCGATGGTATTGCCAGTGGCCACAACTCCAACAGCCTACAATCAACAAACATGAAGATGTGGAAATCAACAAACATAAAGATGAGGAATTTAACAAACATAGTCAACAAACTTGAAGATGGGGAAATCATGATGTAGTACAATTACAACAACCTACAGTCTGCCTTGGTACAGGAATCCCTAGTGAGGAGGACTGTGATTAAACTACTTTACTTTGTGTGTTTTAAATAGTCATTTTATTTTATTTTTAATAAAAAATATTTGAAACCCAAAAAAGGGGGCGTTGTTGGTTAATTTATTGTAAATAAAATAGTTAAATTTGCAAAAACTTTGAGGAAGAAAGAAAGCAACATGGCAAGGTAAGAGGAATTATATCATGAAAAATAAGAAAAAGATAGTTATTTGATAATAATTGTGGAAATTAAAATGTAGGGTACCTACTAACATGTTATAAATTTTTTATATAATCTATGGAGTTTTTCGCATTTTTGAGCATTTCGAGGGATTTTTGAGGACCTTGCTAGGAAGTTTATATTTTTTGATATGGCAACGCTGATCTCACCGGCGATCTCGGATCTCGGCTGGGTTGCCAACTTAGGGGTTTTCCCCCAGATATAGGGGGAAAATAAGTGGGATGGGATTTTTTTATGGGTTTAATATGTTTAGGGATATTTTTGGGGGTTTTGTGATACCATATATTTTTAAAAATTTTAATTTCATCTTATACACGGAGCACTCACACACTTCACAATTGTATGTATGATTTTAAAAAATCTGATTCTTCTCAAGAAAATGATGCAATATTTGATGTAGGTATTAAATAATTTATAAATAAATATTATTAAAAAAACATTACAGCATATCATTTATCAATTATTATTCATTATTTTGACAAAATATTTTTTTAGGGGTATTTTCAAGTAATTTGCCGGTTTCTAGGGGTTTTTGAGTTTAGTTTAGGGATAAATATTTTTGATAGTTGGCAACACTGCAACTCGGATCTTGTATTGTATGATTTTGATTCGGTGGATGACAGCTGGTATTTTTTTTTACGAAGAAGCGGTGGAATATTCCAGTATTTATAGTTTTCATAAATTGTAATCATGGATCCCGACGAGTGTTTAAAAGAATGGTCCGATTTATCCACGGAATTCAAAAACTTAGAGGTTTGTCCTGGTTGTCATATTCTCATGTCAAATAATTAAGGTTATGTCAATGTCGTTTGTATGGTTTTGTTGTGACTTAGCTTGGTTCTTCTAATTTTTTTTCATTTTTATTATTATTTTACTGCGAAATTTCTTTATAAAGTTTCATTCATTCAATGCATCTTTAAGCAGTTGTACTTAGTATGTTATTTTTGCCATGTTTACCTGCCTATATTTGCGCATCTATGAATTGTCTTGTGCCTTGTTATTGTACTATTAATGTTATTATTTGTATTTTAGGCTGTCAATCGAGAGTATGTGGGAAAGTTGGAGGAGATTGGCGATCTGCAGGGGAAATGCCTCAAAGAAATCACCCACCAGCGGTACAGAATGTTCATTATCACCGGGGCTTTGAAAAAGTAAGCTTTTTATCAAAAAAATATATTTTTATCGAAGGAAGCAAATACTTTGTGGTGTGACATTATATATTAAATGAAAAAACACACTTTGTAAAACACCACTTTATTTGAATTAATAATTATTTAACAGCCAACCAGGTTTCCCTTAGCTCAAGCTTCATCAGGGCTATTATATTAACTAATAGTTAATATAATAGCCCTGATGAAGCTGTTAAATAATTATTAATTCAAATAAAGTGGTGTTTTACAAAGTGTGTTTTTTCATTTAAAAAATATATTTTTTTTATGCTATAGTATTTTATTTGGTAAAGTGTGAAGAAGCCGCCGCATGCCGCTACACTTTAAATAGGCATTCATTTTGAAAAGTAAACTACTTTTAAGCTTAATTACCACAAGAAGCATCGGTTTCAGTTGTGATAGAAGGAAAAATGTGCATTAAAAATACGATATTCATTCAAAGTTAAAAATTGCCCATTTAAAACATCTCCATAGCCGCCATGTTTTTTTGTATGGATTTGACATTTGCGAATTTTCGTTTCAAACTAAATACGCATGAATTACTTAATTTACCTAAACTAAGAACCTAATAACCTATTTTGTGAACGTAAATAGTTGTTTCTTGTAGTAATTGTTTAAATGAAGTGTAATTTCCATAATCTGTGCTTAAAAGTGCGGCGGCTTTTTCACAAATTAATTTTTATTTTTAACGGCTGTTACACGCCTGCTTTTGAATTTGCTATAGATCAAATTGACTTATCATAAATAAAGCAAATGTACAATACTTGAGGCAGGCCGTGTGAGTCAGAATAACAGAAGATGTATGAATGTAAGAGTGTGTAGTAATGTATGAAGACGGTGTATGAATGTGACAAGGTGTGTGGCAAGATCAAGTTGTTAGGTGGTTCATTCTATTTGCGTGCCCTGAGGATTTTAAAACCATTATATGTGTAACCCATTGTATGCGTACATCACAGCACTTGTCTTGCTAACATGTATTCATGATAAATGTTAAGTTAACACATGGTTTGCACGGGCCGAGTAAATAAAGTATATTTTTCGCTATGTTTTTTCAATATTAAAATATAATCTTATAAATTGAAAGTTTTAACTTAGAAACAACTAATAATTTTATTTTACGTGTAACGTAATTTTGCACGCAAATTTGAAAACATCAATTTTTCGAAGTGATTTGGCCATAAAGCGCCCGCTAACGATGTGTTAATAATCTTATTGTACTTATGCGGTTATTAAACAAAATATTTTATCAGTGAGGCATAAATGGATCAGTTACATATTTTAATCTATGATAAGAAAGGATAGATTTTTGGAGAATCTTTTTTTTAACTTAGGTTCTTCATTATATATTATTTATAGAAGTAGCCGTAGGGTGCTTAAGTTTATATGAATTGTTTATTTTATTTTATACAGGGTGTTCAGAGACGTACTTTACTTACTTTAACCAATGCCTAGCTTATTAAATATTTGGAGTAGCAATTGTGGATGGTATCGATTGTCTTCAGTAACTTTTCTTTTTCATGTCACTTAAAAATATTTAAAAAAAAAAACAGTAAGTATTGGACAGCTAGGGTCGGGGCGTGGGGTCTTGCGGTAACTTGGCTGAGTGCACATAGACAATATGTGAAATGCATTTTTGTTTGAATTTGAAATTTTTTATTTTTTTAGTTAAATTATTTTCACCGGTGACCAAAATTTTATGAATTATACACCCTGTATACAATGAAGCAAGTAACGTTTTTAAAATTATTGGTTTCGGAAACAAATTAACGCTCTTGACTTTTTGATATAATTATACAAACAGGTTTGACTTTATCGTTAGCTCAGATGATTTCTCTGATGAATTCACTATAATATCATTGTTTGGCCGTTTCATAATTTATTTGTGTACATTAGAGATGGGCCGACTAGCTGACTAGACAACTAGTTGACACTCAAACGGCCAATTAGTCGGCAATGACTATCACTGGTTTCAGTTAAGTTCGGGTACATTCAGAAACCTTCGTTTCAACAACCTCTCAGAAATAACCTTTTGTTTATTACGTGTCCCTTTGAAAACTGTCAAAACGTGGTAATATTTGTGTTATTTATTATTTTTACTAACAGCTTCATAAATTACGTTTTAGGAAACGTAGCCTCATTCTAAAAACTGTGTTGGAAAGGTTATGAAATAAACTTTCAAGTTGTATTATTACAAATAAATAATAACATTTGTAAATATTAAAATTTAGAATGCAAACATAAAAAAAATGGAAAAATGACCCACGTGATGTTTTATGTGAAAACGGTACAAAAATCACAGAATATGTAAAAATAAAACACTTATTCTATTAATTTTTCGAAGAAAACTTCTTCGGAAAGGTTTTCACTTTGTGATGGCATTATTTATTTTAATAAAAAGACAAATAACTTTGTTTACATCACTTTTATTGGTACACAATCAACATGTTTCGTAAACAATGTTTACTTCATCAGGATCAAACGTATACGTTTACGTTTGATCAAACGTATACGTTTGATCCTGATGAAGTAAACATTGTTTACGAAACATTTTGATTGTGTACCAATAAAAGTGATGTAAACAAAGTTATTTGTCTTTTTATTAAAACTTATTCTATCGTATAAATGTACAATAAACAATTTTGTCGCCTCGCTTTTTTACCATTTCATACAAAAATATTTTAATAAAAAACTAACAATGTCTTAAACAAATGACAATCAAAGAAGATGGAGGTTACATTCGGCTCAGATAAGTAATCTCTACGTTCCATAAATATTTTTGAATACAGACGCGCAGCTGTGTTCATTATCGATATTCCGTTTTTTATTTCATGGTAATCCGTATTTTAGTGATGGAAATAAATCAGTTTTTGTAAAATCTTGCGTGTTTACGTCAAAAGACGCTCTAATGTCTTGACCGCTATTATTAGACGCTCTAATGTTCCGAGTGGTTAAGTACGTTGCATTACTAAAACCATTTGAAGAGGTTACGAAGTTCATTAGTTCTAGCTTCTCTTCGATATCATAAGTTTTATTCTCGCTTAAAAACATTGCAAAAGTATCTGAAAATTTATATCGATGAAAATGATTAGATAATGCAACTGAAAGTGATGTTAAGAAATGAGTTGAAGACCATATTTGAGATTTTTGGCTTAGAGCAAAATAAATTATTTGCACGTTTCACTTTGTTTGATTGAGCTGAACTTTAACATTTCTTCGTCATAATTTACCTTAACAAAATAAATATTACTACGATTTCTTTCAAACATGTTTTGTTGGTTCCTATTTTACAAATAAAGACGTCGGTTTAAAATTAATCGTGGTGTATTTGATATATTTTGTTCTTCGTAATGTAAGATCATTTACTAATGGAATTGCAATACGAAGAACATATGAAGCACTTGTCCGCAGCATCCTGGAATACAGCTCCATTATTTGGGCCCCCCCTGAACAAAACCATATCCTAGAAATAGAAGGAGTACAAAAAAGGTTTATGCGTTACCTGTATATGAGGGAATATACATACTACCCATTCCATCATTATTCTTAACAGGAATGCTCGATCTTAATACCTTAGAAGCCCGCCGAAAAATATTTTTGGGTAAACATTTTTTTAAGCTGATCTCCGGTACTGTACTGAATCCACCAATGTTGAAGGAGATTAATCTATATGTCCCTAACACGTATACTCGTGGAAGATCCCAAGTACTTTTTTATGCTCCAAAAGCGAGAACTTCTTCCTTTCAGAATGCACCATTAAACAGAGCAATTCAACTGCTTAACAATTCTGCTTAGCAATTCAACTGCTTAGCATCGACACCTTCAATGTTACCTATAGAGAGTTCAGTAACTATCTTTTGACATACGTCACAACATAGTGAAACTGACCCCATGGACCTTTTTTTCTTTTAAATTTTGTAATCTTCTTAACTGTTTTATGGAGAACCTGAAAAAAATAAATAAAAGACATATAAATTATTTGTTTGTTTTGCTTTTTTTATTTTTTAGAAGAAATGCTAATTATTTTTAAAACATTTAAGTTTCATTGACTATAAATTATAGTTTGATAGTACGCGCTGTTCTTGTTTGATTCTTAAAAATGTAAAATGTTTATCAAGTACTGGCAATTTATTTCCTGTTTTCCTGTAGCTCATTAAATGCCGACTAGTCACCGACTGTAAATGTGTCGGCTTTCCCGACTAGTAGGTTCATCTCTAGTTATGTACATTGTACATTGATCAGAAAAAATGTTGCACATTTTTTATTGTCATAATATATCATAATCTTTCAGACTGATTACCTTATCTATGGTTGAAACTGTTTGTTTAAATTCTTATGTAAGATATTATGTATTTACTGATAAAAAATATTTTACAGAAACAGCTTAGTTTCAAATGAACTTTAAACCCATGTCATAATGTAAAATGATTCTTGCTTGTTTGGTATAAAATGTTACTGAAGGTCCTTTGTTTTTTTGTTCTGGGGGCATTAAACATATTCTAACTTTAAGTCAGGGGACATATTTTTACAGTTTGGGATGCGGATATGGTTACCGCCGCCCCGGGAACCATTTCTTGGGTAACCAACATCTCTGCCACATGCTTCCTTATACTGAATGTATTTTATGACAAATAAAAATAAATAGATCACCCCTGTGGTTCATTACATTTGGTGACTTGGGAGGGGTTCATGGGTTGATGTTAGTCTAGGTCTTGGCAGCGGATATGCCTACCCACAGGTTGTGTGGCGTGCCAGATCGGGAGAGGCTGATTTGGGGAGACCCTTTGACCTCTCCAGCAGGTCTCTCTCGACTCATCGTTTTATATATTAGTTATTTATAATCTAAGTTATATTACTGTAGGAACTACTTAAAATTCGGTTCACAGCCGATTTCCAATGTGAGTAGGTTATTTGTTTTTTGTATGTTTTGCTTTAAATATAGTCATTTTGATTATCTAAAGCTGGGGTCACCAATTACTTTCATTAGGGGTCCGTTTTTTTAAATAACATGACCGGTTCGGAAGGGAAAAAGCCTTGCATTATAAATTGTGAGCATGAGGTGTGTAAATTCCCAAAGCTCTCTGGGCTTAATACCCAATATACGATTAGGAAATCCTAAAATGAAATTCTACCTGCGCGAACAAATATATCACAAAGGAACAGAGCAGTCTTACACTCCAAGAAAAATAACAAATTCACCAACCTTGATTATGCATTCTCTGCAGCTCGGGAGGCCTCCAAATTTCTGATCAATAAGTGTAATCCTTTTGTCTTGAATCGCGCAAGTAATTAGTTGTCCATTACAACATGTTCAATTTCACAATTAGTCTGTTGTCAACATTTTATACAACAGAAATCAGTTTCTTGTCAATGTTACAAAGAGGAATTTTCCAAAATGAAAAAATAACAATCTCCAAACAAACGCACAATGACAGTTTTTTATTTGCTCTATTTTTGAAAATCAATCTATTTCAGGTTCCTTGTTAATTTCAAAGAGCGAGTAACTACCGTTCCCTGTGATAAAAATATATTTAAATATTTTTTCGAATGAACAATAAAAAACAAATTATAATGCTTAACCATGCTCCCCGCCTTGGAAGTTCGCAGAACTTTCAAAGAAAAAAATCAACGAATATGAAAACAAGTAAAGATCAAATCAATAAATAGAAACATATCTTGGCTAAGTCAGAAACAATTAGATCATAATAGAATATTAACATAAAGTAAAATAAAATAAAGGCAAAATTATTGCGTTGGGATGGGATATAATTTAACAACAGGACGTTTAAAGAGTCCGTATCTAGTCTTTACCGTCGCAACGCGAATGATTTTATCAGTACCAGGATGAACATCCGTTATTACGCCCAAAGGCCAATTTAACGGAGGCGAATCCTCCTGTCCCATAAGTACGACAGTTCCAACCTTAATAGGATGGTCAGTGGTAGCCCACTTCTGCCTGACTTGCAACGTATGCAGATATTCCAAACGCCACTTCTTCCAGAAGGATTGAATCATGCCGTCTAATAATTGCTTGCGCTGAGCAAAGTTTATTTTAGCGTCTGTCAAAACAGAAGCAGGTAAGTACTGCAAAGGAGTCGACATTAAAAAATGTGCAGGCGTAATAACTTCCGGATAGGGTTCAGAAGACACGACTGTGAGTGGGCGCGAGTTCATTATACACTCTATTTGAACCAGAACGGTCTGTAGTTCTTCATAAGTGAGGAGTTGAGTTCCGATTACACGGTACAAATGAGTCTTCATACTCTTTACATTTGATTCCCATATACCCCCGAAATGGGGCGCGCGTGGTGGAATCATTTTCCACTCAACCCGGCGATTAGCGAGTTCACGCTTTAAAGCGGGCTCGAATTCCGACTCAACCAAAAACTTATAGAGATCATCTAATTGTGCCTTGGCACCAACAAAATTGGTACCATTATCTGAATACAAGCATGACACAGGGCCACGCCGAGAAATAAAACGGCTGAAAGCAGCCAGGAAAGCATTTGAAGTTAGGTCAGAGACCAACTCAATATGAATGGCCTTGGTTACAAGACATACAAAAAGACAGACATATGCCTTTTGTGAATGTTGTCCTCTCCGACGAGCAAGCGTGATACGGAGGGGACCTGCATAGTCTACACCGGTATGAACGAAAGCCTTTGCTTCTACAACACGATAGGAAGGTAAATCTGCCATCTTCGGTATAGGATGCGACGGATTTAAGCGGAAGCAGAAATTGCATTTCCGTACTTTTGCCTTAATAACGGTCCTGGCATCTAATATCCAATAGCGCTGCCGTAAGATGGACATAAGAAGTCCAGGGCCTGTATGACAGTTCATGACATGGAAATGATCGATGATAAGATTCACAACACAGTCATTTTTAGGTAGTAAAACCGGATGTTTAACCTCAAATGGTAAATCCGATTTAGAAAGCCGCCCACCAATACGTAACAAATTATCCTCATCGAGAAAAACTGATAAATTCCTAAGCTTTTTTGAAGGCAATTTGCCTTTCTGGAGTGCAGCAATATCTTCTATAAAATGAATACTCTGCACGGAACGAATCACAGCCTTTTCAGCAGTCATAAGATTATTGACCGTTCCAGAAGAGGGTGATACCTTTTTTGCGAATTGGAGGACAAAAACGACAATCCTTAAAAGTTTATTCCATGTGGATATACGCTGAGTCAGTTCACTCAGGACCGATTGTTCACGCTGAACTATTGCAGTGAGCACATTAGTTTTGTGCTCAGGCATTTCACCGATATTTGAGAAATGAAACGGTCTTAATGGCCATCCCGAGGGTGGGCTGCGAATCCACAATGGTCCATTCCACCATAATTCGTGTGAAATAAGCTGGGAAGGAAGCATGCCACGAGAAAGGCAGTCACTAGGGTTTTCACTACCGGCGACATGATAAAAGTTTTCAGGAGACAAATTCTCCTGACATTGAGCCACGCGATTACTAACAAACACCGACCATCGATGAGGCGACGAATGTATCCATGAAAGCGCAATGGTAGAATCTGAAAACGCATAAGTCCCTGCAATAGTAAGACGCGAACGATAACTATTTTGAACCGTCCGAATTAGTTTGGACATCAAGACCGCGGCACACAGCTCCAAACGAGCGAGTGTTGTTACTTTGGTGGGAGAGACCTTTGATTTTGCACACAACAATCTCACGGTTATATTCCCAGATAGATCAGTTGTGTGTAAATATATCACACAGCCATAACCATTCAGGCTCGCATCGCAGAAAGCAACGATGAGCACTGTACTGTCTTTTAGGACACCTACATGACGCGGGATTTTTATCGTAGAAATTAAAGGAAATTCCTGTGTGAGTGCCGAGAACCTTTGAATAACGCTCTCAGGGGGAGTATCATCCCAACCAATGTTGCACAGCCATAGCTCCTTAATAAGCAATTTAGCATACAGAATGGAGGGGGCGACCAGGCCGAGGACATCAAATAAGCGGGCGACTATAGACAGTATATTCCGCTTTGTACACTTCTCCTGGACATAATAAGTCGTAAAGAAGAAGCTGTCATCAACTGGTTCCCACGAGAGGCCTAACACCTTAGAGGTATTGTTAGAACCAACAGTAAAGTCCACCGTACTGCGGTGAGAATCTGGAAGGTTTTCAAGTACAACTTGAGAATTACTAGTCCATTTGACCAAATCAAAGGCACCGGACTTGAATAACGAGATTAATTCTCGAGAAAGACGTACGGCGCTGGATTCATCTTCAATAGAATAGACCAGGTCGTCCATATACAACTTGGACTCTGCCACATTGGCAGCATCCGGTAAATGTGGTCTCATATCTTGGGCTAACTGACGAACAGTCCGCATTGATAAGTATGGACTTGCCGTTAGTCCGAAAGGGACCCGATTAAATTGAAAAGTCCGTATGAGATCGTTGTTGGAGAATCGAAATAAGATTCTCAAATATCTACGATGCTTGCTTGGAACTTCAATCTGTAAATACATTTGCTTTATGTCCGCAGTCATAGCGATGGGAAAAAGACGAAAGTTAAGTAAAAGCAAAAACAAATCAGCTTGTAGATTGGGACCAGTATGCAAGATGTCATTTAGTGACAGCCCTGTATGTGTCTTAGCACTAGCGTCAAGCACAATCCGAGGCATAGGTTTATCAGAACGAATGACGGCGTGATGCGGGATATAATATCCATCATCTGTAATATCAGACTCTGGGACTTCTGACAGGTAATTGTTTTCAATATATTCACTGATAACTTTATTATAATTCTCCTGTAAAGAAGGCGATTGTTTAAATTTCCGCTCCAAGGCCATAAATCGACGCTGAGCGGTAGTTCGAGAATTCCCCAATTGGTTCGGGTCTTTACAGAAAGGTAAAGCAACAGAATACCTCCCGTCGTCAGCGCGAGAAATAGATGAAGTAAACAGATTCTCACATTCCGTCTCCTCTGGACTCAGAAATTGTATGTTAGGTATTTCTTCTAACAGCCAAAATTTTTGCACTAAATCATTTAGCGCGAGTGCGGAAAATGACATATTTGTATTGGTCACTTTATGAGGGTAGTCACCCATTAAAACGAAACCAAACGCGGTCGATAATGCGGGGGGTGCACTAGTCCCTGATTCAACCCTGTCCCCTAAATAGATATGTGGAAATAATTGTGCCCCTAAGACGACATCTATATTCCCAGGAATATTCCACGTTAAATCAGCGAGGGGTATGCCCTCTAAGTACCTCATATCACCATTTGCTATATAGTGATTAGGTAACTTATCGGTAATGCACTCGACAACGAGCGCATATATGTTATATTTATTATTTGGGTATACGCGAGACTCAATGTCCAAATAAACGTAACCAAAAATTGGTCGAGATGCTGAACCAATTCCTTTAACAAAAGAATTACTCAAAGGAATTATTGGCAAATTCAGCGACTTGCAACAATCTACCGTAATCAAATTATTCTGCGATCCATTATCAATTAAACATCTAACAATCATTTTGTTACCATTTTTAAGTTTCGCATATATTTGAGCGGTTGAAAGTAAAATTGTCGAATTAGGTGTTACTTTGGCTGACAGCGAACACGAAGGGCTAACGCGCAAGGGTTCCTCTAGTTGCATATTGCAATTATCCGTTCCACTGACGCTGGATGGTACCAAAGGGGGGGAATACTGCTCCTCATTGGTAAGTACTTCCGACGTATGTACATGAGTATTTGTTTTCAAATTATTCCCACTACCAAAATGTAGTAAGGTATTGTGTGGTTTTTTGCACAAATCGCACATAAGCGACGATTTACAAGAGCTTACAGCATGTGATGCGCTAAAACAATTTATACACAAATGTTTTGATTTTATAAAATCAAAACGGGCTCGTGGAGAACTTAGCCCTTTGAACCGAGAGCAAGCAGTAATTGCATGATCAGTTTTTTTACAAAACATACAAGATTTCGGGGGCGGAGTTGGTACTCGAGGTACATTCTTATTACTCGCGACGAAAGATTTATAATTGTTCGAACGGGATGAAGTCGCCGTAGGCGGCTTATTCATGGCACTTGATGACCTCTTTGAACGCTCTAATATTTTCACTTGATCTTGTACGAAAGAAATTAATTCTGTGTATGAAGGCACTTCTTTACCCCGCACAGTCAACTCAAAAAACTGAGCAGTCTGTTGATCTATTTTTCTTAACGCACAGTTCAAAATTATAAAATCGGCTAAGTCATCAATGTCTAACTGCCTCAATGCCGAAACGGATGCGGAAAAACTTTGAATAAAAACATCAAGACTGCTAGGTGTATTTATACAACCCTTGGCATCTAGAATGTTATTTAAATAATACGTACCTAACGCACGTTTATCCTGATACTTTTTTACTAAACCATCCCAAATAATATTATAGGTGTCGCTTGCAGGCACAATGCCGGCCGTGACCTTAAGCGCCCCGTGCGTCAATTTCCCAACCAAATATTGAACACGTTGAGCGTCCGTTAGCTGTTTATTATTGTGTATATTAGCTTTAAAAGACTCATAAAATTTTGCCCAATTTTCCATCTTCCCGTCGAAGCTCGGCAAATCTATGGCGGGAAGCTTGATGACGCAAGGTTCGCGAGAATTATTTTGAGTCGAGAGTGTACGTGCCGTGGCCAGTATCTGGTTACGGGTTCGTTTCACTTTCAAGAAAAGATCTTCAAAGGCGTTCAAAGCCTGAAATTCCGGTTGAAAACTTGGATTTAAGGACAATTGACGATCATTTATATCGTCAATAATGCTTTCAAACTGTGTTTGCATATGATCAATTATTTCGGACTGCACCATAAATGTCTCATTCCTTCTGGAATCGAAATCCGAGATATTCTTTGTTAAGTTGAATAGATCGTTAATGCGTGAAAAAAGTCTTTCCCTTTTAGCTGTTAACATAACAAGCATTCGATCCGGTTGATCATCTGAAGTTTCTTCTGTAATTCTCGGCATTTTAAAAAAAAATACAATAACTTTATCACAAAAATTAAAGTTTACAATAATTATAATTACTGTAGGTACCTCAGAAATTTACAGAAGAAAACGTAAAATGCTATCAATAGCTTTCAATGAAATTTGTCAATTTATTACACAAATTCTTGCTAGACTTGCTTTTTTAAACAAAAACCTGCAATAATACAGGTAGGTACTCCGATATTTACCGAAAAAAGTATGTAAAATCGAAATAACCAACAAATTCCATAAAAGGAAGGTATTTCAAGAAAATCACCAATTATTACGTGACTCTGAAAACCTTCATAAATAGAACCAGCAATATAATATAGGTATTCCGGATTTACCAAAAATTACGTAAACCGAATGTCCATTTATATTATATTAACTTGCTAGAACGTATCCGGCTATGAAGGACCATAATTATGCATTATAAATTGTGAGCATGAGGTGTGTAAATTCCCAAAGCTCTCTGGGCTTAATACCCAATATACGATTAGGAAATCCTAAAATGAAATTCTACCTGCGCGAACAAATATATCACAAAGGAACAGAGCAGTCTTACACTCCAAGAAAAATAACAAATTCACCAACCTTGATTATGCATTCTCTGCAGCTCGGGAGGCCTCCAAATTTCTGATCAATAAGTGTAATCCTTTTGTCTTGAATCGCGCAAGTAATTAGTTGTCCATTACAACATGTTCAATTTCACAATTAGTCTGTTGTCAACATTTTATACAACAGAAATCAGTTTCTTGTCAATGTTACAAAGAGGAATTTTCCAAAATGAAAAAATAACAATCTCCAAACAAACGCACAATGACAGTTTTTTATTTGCTCTATTTTTGAAAATCAATCTATTTCAGGTTCCTTGTTAATTTCAAAGAGCGAGTAACTACCGTTCCCTGTGATAAAAATATATTTAAATATTTTTTCGAATGAACAATAAAAAACAAATTATAATGCTTAACCAAGCCTAAACCCCCCCCCCCCCCCCTCCCCTCTTTTATTAATTGAGCATACTAAACAGTTTTATAATACTTAAAGAACATTGATCAATATTTAAAAAAACTTGGCTATTTAGAAATCTACTGTTTTTTTACTTCGTAAGACTCTTGTGTGTGAAGATGTTATGTACTCATCGTTCAATTACAGATATTGTATGACCTTCAACTTTCACTAACTTGGAGCTTGAATTTACCCAATTGTATAAACAACTTTGACATCAATTTATTCATATCCACTCATTTCTTCCATCATTACGTCACTTCATTTGGATAGGGTTCCAACTTCACTGGGATAGAGGTGTCAAAGTTTGCAGAGATGATTTCTTATAATCTATTTACCAATTTCCGATTTTGAGGTTGAATCTTGTGTAAAGTATTTTAATTGAACATATTTTAACCCTTTTTAGATGAGCGTCGTGTATACATGCCAACCGATGATGCAAATAATTTGAAATACCAGTCCATTTTAGAACATATGTCAACACGCAAATAGAACCATATGCTAAGGCATAACAATTCATTGTGCAAGTTTCTAATTACATTTCCCTAATGCAATTCCAAGCTAGGGCCACACCCTATTTAAATATTTTCCATTAATATGATAAACTAAAATACTTTAACTAAAATTGTTAAATAGATTACGAAAATTCATCTTTGCAAACTTTGAAACCTTAAAACATGGTAAGGTGACTTTAGAACACTATTTAACCAATATTAAAATAAATGATTCTTTAGAATGCTTGATGTTAGAACTTTGTCATACATATATCGACGAAAATACAACACAGATGATTCTTAAAATTATTTTGGGTATAGAAATGAGCAAAAGGCACCCAAAGGTCACTTTTGAAAAAAATGTCAGTTAGAATCCTATCCAAATGAGGTTATGATTAGTGTAAAATTATGCATTATCTTAAACTCATATGGTGTGTCATTTTATTCTTGATGGGGGAATAAGTAGTTCACTGAAAATCGTTTACTTGTTAACTCACAACGAATTTCAATAATGCAAATATTAATACATACACAATATGACATTTTTCATGGAAATAAATTTTTAAATCAACTCAAAATCTGTCTTTGTGTTTCCTCCCTCCTACAACATGGGTCTCTTCGGGAAAAAATCAAGGAAAATTTTTTTGCTTTGTAGTCAAAATTCTTGAGCCAATCTAAGAAAATTATTTATATTCTGGGGAATATTTATAGGGATACTTTGAAATTCTCTAGAACCTAAAACTTCAGAATGTTAAAAGAACTTGAGAATAATTTAAAAAATAAAAGTAAAAAAGGAGGTCCTCAAAGAATGCAAGGCTGATTGAAGTAAGCGTAATGAGTAAGATTAAGAAATGGACGCTTATATGGTTTGGGTATGTAGAGCGAGTGAACCAAGAAAATAGTGTAAGGCACGGACGTACAAAATATATGGACATGCCCTTACGTGTTAAAAAACGTGTTATTTCCCCCACCCATTGGAACCATTTTTCGGAACCGGCTGGGCGTGTCCGGACCAGTGTCGTGCTCTCGTCGTACATTTTACGCGCGGACGCTGTATGTCTAGGAAACACATACTTAGACAATGAAGAAGACTTGGCGAATCACAAGTCTCTTTCCTCTCTTCGCCCCACCATAGTTGGTTTTTACCCCTCATCTGTAAGTTCTCGTCTAGTTATTTGTATGTCTATGGTGTAAGGTGAAAATGATGCATATCAGAATAGTAGAAAAAGGAAGCCCAAGGAAGACATGGCACGATCAAGTGAACCAGATACTTGAGTCGGGCCATGTCAAGAGTCAGAATAATAGAAGAGTACGTATGAGACAATGTATGAATGTAGTTACTGAGTTATTTGGCGTTCTCTCTGCTTACCCCTGCCGGAATGGCGTGATGGTTATTTACATAGCTAAAAGTAAATTCCTATAATAATAAATTAATATTCA
Source organism: Limnephilus lunatus (assembly GCA_917563855.2). Taxonomy (NCBI): domain Eukaryota; kingdom Metazoa; phylum Arthropoda; class Insecta; order Trichoptera; family Limnephilidae; genus Limnephilus; species Limnephilus lunatus. The sequence goes on along the minus strand of OU830599.1, from coordinate 32,009,005 downwards.
GGGGGGGTTCAGTACTTGAGTACCTCATATAAACTCATTTTGAAATCTAGTAAACTTTTGATCTGAAATCTAGCATTTTTTTTAAAACAAAACCACCCTGCTGGACAACCGACTGCCAATAAGGTCGTGCTCGGTGAGCCGATCCGTTGTTTACTTTTACACACGAACCGTGGGACCGAGCCGATATGTCCGTCACAGGAATACACGGACAGATCTGTCCACCGAGGTCTGTCTGTGAATTCTGTACATTAATAAATAATAATAATATTTGGCTAATTTATATAGCGCCGTTTTCGTGAAAAATCACCTCAAGGGCGCTTGTATGTATGTAATGTATGTAGCAGTGGTGGTCTGTGAGTTTTCAGTGAGGTAGAGTGCTAAAATTGAAAAATACAATGTTATTGATGTTGTTGTAGCTGAAAATGATTTTTTTTTCAAATTTCAACTTTTTGTATGAGGATCTTTCAGTTTGTGGATGCAGTGCATCCCCTGAAAATCTTCATAGAAAAAAATTTAATTAAAAAAAAATACAAAATTTACCCACCTCACTCATTCATTTTTAGCGTCGCTACGATAGGCGGTTCGTTTAAAAATATGAATACATCCTGCATGAAAAGGTCCCACAATGGACTGCGCTGCAAATTGCCTCAATTTAGCGAACCTTAATTTTCTGCGCGGGGTCTGGTTCTTTCAATGTACGCTCTTCGGCGGTCAACGTACAACTGATATCATAGTTTATTCAAAGCATTCTAGAACAAAAATACGGTCACATGGTTTGCCTCCAACTCGTCGAAATGATACCCAGATTTAATGTTAGGCAAGTCTTATCAATTTGGACATCTGGTTCATTTCAACTTGATGTTTATTTAGGCTGGCGAAATCCCGGCTGAAGGTGCCTGATGATGAGAGGATAGCCAAACTGGAGAAGGACCTGATGAAGAGAAATGCCCAGCTGCACGAGATCGAGCAAACACTCCCCAAGAAGAACAGTGTCTATCTGAAAATAATACTAGGCAACGTCAACGTCTCCATTCTCAACAAAAATGACAAGTAAGTACAATACATTTATTTATTTTATTTTAAATGCACATTTACATTTCGACATAACCAATAATAAACATGCATTATTTTTTATTAAGTAATACTAACATTTTTGAATTGTTGAATATTTAGATAAAAAATATCTATATCAGAGGACAGATAATTTAGTAACAGAATCATTTTTTCCGGGCGGCATTACTAAGTTAGTTCTGCATCTAGGAACAACAAAAATTCTGTGTCTGCGTGCTCTCGTGAAGTTGTCGGGAACAAAAAACTCAAATTTTTGTATTATATCGGGAATACAGATATTACCGTTAAGAACAAGGGTGGCCAACCCGTGGCCCGCCGGGTGTCTACTCGTGGCCCGCGGAGCATATGCACACATTTTTTTAGTGTACATAAAACCATCAAAAGAACATTCCAAGTTCGTACCATCATATATATTATAAAAGAAAGTCCAAAAAAACGTGCGGCTCGCAAAAACTCAGAAACGAGTCCCGATACGATCAAGGTAGTTATATGGTGTGGTAGATCTCTATCCCCCCCTAGGGAATAAAGGTATCCGTTTTTACCTAAAGGGCGTGCTTTTGAAGATATAAGGGCTGGAAGTTTCGCCCTCTTGATATTTCTAGAATTTTTTTTCAGTCTTCCGGAAAGTTCTAGAAGGTTCCATAGAAGTTCTAGAAAGTTCTGGAAGGAGTGACGGAGTATGTCGTGGAATGTTGGGGGATAGGGAATCGGGATCATCATTTGGAAACATTCCAGAACACTCTCGAATGTTGTCCTGAGCGAAGCCGGGTAACCCAGCTAGTATCTCATACAAAGATATTAGAAACCCAAGATATGCTATAGGCAGTTTGAACCCTTTAGAACTGCGTTACCTCGTGTCGCCGATATTGCTAACCAATACTATTACACACCTTCGCTTACGCTAAAGTATCCGCCCCTTTTCGAACTCACACTTGAAACTTGTCGTTTTCGTTGGCACTAATACTTAGGACAGATTTCTATGCGTACACGTCTCGACTGCATTCGCAATTAGCAATACATTCAAATGACAACGAATAAAGATTGCAACAATATAAATCGACAGCAATCGGTATTTTAATTTTAAAATTATTCCAGTTGAGAATTGGATGAAAACTTCTTATTCTCAGAACCGATAAATCAGAATATGTGTGATCTATTCTCAGAACCGATAAATCGTAATGAGTGTGTCCAAATCGTAACATGTCCCATTCGTAACAAATCCACATCAATTGTTTCTAATCTATTTAGAATTTTAACAGTTTTTGGTTTTGTTCAATAATGTTAATCACAATAACACTCAAATTGTGCTTTTGTTGTAAAAATCCATAAAAAGAAATTCTAATTTTTTACTAATGTTAATTTATTTTGTATTTGAGTACTTCACAAGAGTCCCATGCATCTGTGTACCATCCCACTCTGAATGCTGTCTAACAGCCATCTCATCTTAAATATGCTTTGTAAAAACTAAATAGATAACACATCGAATCATAGTATGACCGGACAGTGGTAGAGTGGGCATCGCGTTTGGGTCCCACCCAGGCGTTCCGTGTTCGATTCCTCGGCTGGCTAAGTCCTCCATCACGACTCAAGCAACATTTTCTGCTTACTGAGGTGGTGGTAGGAGATTTTCAAATATTGTCGGGTTATTCGTTACTCTCTCACCCCTGACAACCCTCCCCCCCCTTCGTTTCCCTCCCCCACCCCCTTTATCCTCTCCCTATCGGATCAGTCGTCCCGGATTCCCTTCCCCTACTCCTTCCATTCCTGCCGCTTAACTTTATGAATTGCACACATTTTTCAAACTGATCACGCGTCAAAAAATATACAAATTTCATAACGTCAGAGGTTACCGTTAAATGTATATAAACCTTCACGGACGTGCCCACACCAAAATACCAAAGTTTCATCCCATTCGGATGTATGGTAAAGGAAATAATTTCATAATGCTAGAGCCCACCGTTATACTCCTATATATAGAAACCTCCGCGGGCTCGGGCACAAAAAATTTTATTGAAAATCGGATAAATGGTACACATGCGAAACAAACAATTAATTTTTTTATAAAAAATAAAGATTTGAAAAGAAAAGCATGGCATTTTTTTCTACCACAAATCAGCATTGACACCAAATTATCTACAAAAAAAAAATTCAAAAGAAATAATATGTTTGTATATATATATATATATTTTTTTACATAGCCCTGCTAATTTTACGAAATATCGATAGTCGGTTTTTAAAAGAATTCGCGTCCCCCTCACTAGCTTCGTCATGGCGGCAATGTTTGCTTTACCGGGGCCTTACGTCAATTATAACTTTGAATAATCATTAAAAAATGATAACTCACTCTAATTTTGTACTTAGCGGTGAAATAAAACTCAATTTATCTTGAAGTTCACATTGCTTGTCGTATTTTTACATAGTTGCATTGAACAAGACGGCATTTTGAATAAAACGGGCACAAACCGTGCTCGGTTACGACACAAAAGCAAATAAATGAACGAATTCTTTCCGTATTCATACTACGCGCATTACGCCGTAGTCCGCCCACGGTCTGGCGGCCAACGTAGCATATCTCCCTTTGTTTCTATTATCTGTGATCTCATATATGAAAGTATCTCAGTACATTTATTTAACTATCGTGACAATTTCTTCTGTAGTATTTTCGTGTTAACAAACAATCACTATAAGAATCACGAAGAATTAGCAGAATGTTTCCATTTTAGGACACTACTTACTTACTCACGAGATTTGTTAGGAGCTTTTACATAGACATTGAATTGTTTTTTGTTACAACTCAACAATCTATCGGGCTTGACAACAGATGGTGCTCCAGCAATAGTTGGGAAACACGAAGGTTTAGTAAAATTGACTGAAAATGAGGCCTGCGAAGTTGGTAATACTTTGATAGAAAATTTTCATTGCATTATTCATCAGAAGAATTTATGTTCCAAGTCCCTTAAAATGAATCACGTCATGAAGGTGGCCATCAAAACAGTGAATTTTATCAAGTCGAAGGGGTTGAATCACCATCAGATTCACAGTATAATGATGTTACATTTTATGCAGAAGTAAGATGGCTGATCCGTGCCAAAATGTCGAAAAGAGTGTTTGATTTGATGCAAGAAATACAATCATTATTCGCAAGCAAGTCAAAAAGTATTCCAGAATTTGAAGACAAGGAGTGGGTTGGCGACTTTGCATTTCTGGTCGATATAGTTAGCCACGCCCACGTTGTTTATACTCGTCTACAAGGGAAAGATCAACCAATTAATAACATGTATGATCTTATTTCCGCATTCCAAGTGAAACTTGGGTTTTGGAAACAACAGTTAAGGGCAAAAATCTTCTCTCAATTTCTTACGTTGTTATTGCAGCCAGATGTCACAGAAATGGCGGCGGATAAATAAGCTTCGTCGATATCCGACTTAAACCTAGAATTTGAAAACCGGTTTCAAGATTTTAAAAAGCATTGTGTGTTTTTTTCTCCATTTGCAACGCCAATCTGTGTAGACGTCAATTTATTGCCAGGAATTTTACAAATGGAACATTGTGATGTGATGCACAGAAATTCACTCAGGTTGGTTTGAAAGAGTTTTACAAAACACATTTGGGCAAGGAGAAATATCCTGCATTTTACAAACAGGCTCTATCGATGATTTCGCTATTTGCTAAACGTGTGAACAGCTTTAATGTCGAATGAAACATATTAAATCTCAAATGAGAAGACGAAAAATATTTACGCATAGCAACAACATCAATCGTAATCAACATTAATGCACTTAGTTCTGACAATCAAAATCAGATGTCTCACTAAAATTTATAATATTTTGTTTATTTTTATTATTGTATTGCCTAATTCTAATCCAAAAGATATCTTTGATTCTCATTTTGGTTATATTTTCTTTAAAACAATATATTTCATGTTTGCTTTGAATAATAAAAGAAATTTTGTTGTGCGGCCTGGTAGGAAATCTCATTTGTGAAATGTGGCCCGGCTGCTGAAAAGGTCGGCCACCCATGGATTAGAAGTTTATATGCTGTTGTCAGCAAAGCAGTTTTCCTTTTAATACTCAGCAAGCCGGACACAAAGGCTGATGGATATAACCAGGGATAATATCCAAAGTCTCTAAATATCTCAGAAACTTCTTTTGTATTTTCTTTATCATTTGAGAGTAAGTTAAATCCATTGGTCCCCATATTATTGAGCCACTTTCTAAAATGCTTAGCACAAGTCCTATCAATTTTAAAGCTTTGCTGCGTATCCTGTCTATGTGGGCTTAAAATGTTAGGTGCATATCAAATGTGATTCCCAAATCTCTCAAAATAATAATGTGCTGAAGAGATGAATAAGACATTTTGTAGTTATAGTAAATCGTCTTGTTTGCCTTGCAGTATCACATACTTAATGGAACATACATGATGTCTCCATTCTTAACCTGATTTATGCGGATATCGCATATATGTGATCCATGAAGTTTCACTAAAACACATACTTGATGGCAAACGTGTCGCGAGGTGGAATAGATAGATTTGTTTGAAAAGGTCAGCAATAAAAGGGTTAATAAAAATGACAGTAAGTTCAATGCATATTGTTTATTCAACATCTATTAACAGTGATAATCTATCAACACATCTCTAAGTCTGGCCGCTTCACTCCTCAAGCACTACGGAATAATTATATCTAAAATATCTAACACTTTAATATACTATCAACTTGGTGTGATTTTGCCCCACAATAATTCATTGTATTTATTTATTTTAGTGAGGTAGAATAATTTCATAATACATTTTATGCGTCTCACTAATATAACGGTGTTTTAAAAATGGTAACAGTTTTTATAATTAACCTGAGGGTTTAGAGAGAGAAGAAATTGTTTTATCTCCCTTCCTGTCATGGTGAGAAACATGATCTAATTGGTGTTAGAAAGAGAAAACATCACACTTTAAATTCAAATCTTAAAGTTAACCATAGAAGAATTAAAATGTATACGTTTATGAAAACAAAGTTTCCGAATGCAATTTGAGATAAAAATTATGAAACTTAAGGTTTTTTTTTTCATTGTTTTTACATGTAACAACAAAAAAATGAGATGACAATAACGGTTATAATACATTTGTCGAATAAAATAAGTGTGTGTTTTTAGTTTTCTTCGTTATGAGTAATTTCAGTTAGAAAAAACATTTTTAAAGTTATATGTTTATTTCTAATAATAAAATTTGAAAGCTTATCTCATTAACTTTCAAAAACAGTTTTTAGTTTTCAAATAGGTACATATATTTATTTGGATTTTATTGAAAAGCGGAAATACTATGTGACCTTCTAATAAAATATGCTCGAGACCTGAGGGGTTAATACATTCTAGGTAAGAAATATCCCTTGACAGGTGTGGCACAATGATTAGTTGAAACATTTTTGATCAGTAAAAGTTTTTGCACTGGGTAAATTAAATCATCTAGCTAAGTCCTCCACCATCGCATAAGCAACATTTACCACTTAAAGTGATTTACAACCCAGGAATGTTTGATTTCCTTAAAAAAAGAAAACTTTATAGCAAGACATACTTTTTACGATTTATTGTGTACCCATTTCATTTCATTTTTCTTTCTGCCGAGCTATTCTATATCTTTTGTGGGATCGTTATTAGATAACGGACGTGATCTCCTGTCAGATTTGTGTGATTTTTATGGCTGTTATTTGCTTTTTCTATGTACAACGTACATTAAATGAATAAATAATCATGCATACTTGCAGGAATTCGTGTTTAAAACGATATAAACTAAAATATGTGACAGTAAATGTGTAAAAATCACACAAATCTGACAGGAGATAATGTCCGTTATCTAATAACGATCTCACAAAAGATATAGAATCGCTCGGCTGATACCTCTGACAACATATTCTAATGAAAATTAAGTTAATATCTAACCCATTAATAAATTTGAATTTATTTACATAAAATGCAATTAATATTTTTAAAAGCAAAAAGAAATGTCATTACTGTTGACATTTAATTAAACACTTTATGTAACATACATTATTTACGAAAGTTATTATTATATTATATTTACATCCGACAAGATTGAAGCGTTTGAATTTTTGCACAAATATTAAAAAGGCATGCGGTATTTTGTAAGACTTTGAATTACATCCGACTTTAAAAATGTTCATAAATATGTCGATCGTTCAGTTGATCAAAATTGAAATTTGAGTTGAGTGTGCAGTTAGTTTTATATAAAAGTGTACTCTATATCTGGTACAATACTCCAATTACTCATAAACTCCACCAAATCAATTATAATGCAGAAAAAGTTGTTGTGTTGATGTTTTCTAGGTCAATAGTGGAATATTTCAAATTGTCAAACTAATGTACCGGACCGTTAAGCCCTCTGGTATTATTTTATAGCATATTCAATATGTAAAAAACAGACCTGTGTAAATCATATTTGATTTATGGTAAGCATTCGAATATTGCTTTCCTCGTTATCTCTAAAACTTAGTATTTGAAGATGTCTGACTATCAACTGAACAATCGATGTTGCTATCAGTTAAACTGATGCAATATTGTCATTAAATTTAAGCTCATTCTAATTTAATTATAAATAAATGTTTAATTATAGGTTTATCTAAAACATAAATAATAATAGTTTAATAAAACATCAGAAGGGTGATTCTGTATCTTTTCCGATAGCCTATCGTTTGTTAAATCGGTCATATTTGACATTTTTTAAGTACGGTATTCCGTATCACGCTAATGAGCTAAATACTGCGCTCGTGTTAAGACAACAACTCTTAAAAGTAGTTACGCTAAAGCCAGAGATGACGGCGCATTTGCTGCGTAGTCCTCTTTAATAGATGTTAGTCGCGGTAAAATTTGCGAATCGAATGTCATCGCATACAAGCATCAAAATAATACAACAAACGGATAGATAAACGAAATTTTCTTTTGATTCTATCACAAAAATACCTCTATCTATTAATTTTTATAAAGAAGAGTTATACATATCCTAGATTGATGAAATTTTGCACACTTGACCTTCAGAACAAGAGGAAGGTCACGTAATACATGAGATTTCGAAAAAACACCACCCCGTCCCCTTTTCCCACCCCTTAAAGCACATTTTTTAAATTGATGAAATTTTGCACACCTGACCTTCCAAATAAGAGGAAAATGACTGTCGAAAAACTCTGCATAAAGCCCATGGGGACTTCAACTAGTTATAATATTACTCAAAATATATCTCGGTTTGCATAAAATCTGAGAGTTGATCTCCTTTTGTGACAATCCAACAATTATTTATGTGTTTTCTAGTAAACTGTGTTGTGGGTCAAAAATGAATTTCATAGATTGTGTCGTATTTTAAAAAGTTTAAACTTTGATCAGTTTCACCATTCTTGGCATCTTCAGACAATTGTGGCCTCGGGTTTATCAGATTATTATTATAATAATTACCTGCGTAAGTAATTAGCAATTAGCATTAGTTCCTCTCGTGAGGAGGCTGAGCACAATCATTCTACGTCACCCTTCTATGACCAACCTACATAAAAACATATATGTACAGTAAATACATTATTTTTTTTATTATACAAGACTTAGTGTTTCATGAGTTAACTTTTTTGTAACTTTTCATTTCCAACATGGTAAAACATGCCTATTGATTAAAATAGATTGGAAATTTATTCAATAAAATTGTATTTAACTTTCCTCTTAAATAGTTTTATTATTAAAAATATCACTTAAATGTTATACAGTTTTTCTCACACTACACATTTAAAAATGGTGTTTAACATTTATCACAAAATAGCTGTGTTTTCACAATGTACATTTTATTATTAGAAAATTCCACAAAATAAATTGCATAGATACTAGCTATTTAAAGACCAAATAATTGGTTTTGTAATCATGAATTTACAAAATGGTTATGAAACCTGATCGGGAAGTACATAATTTCCTGTTTGAAAAATCAGTAAATATATTTAAAAAATTACATGCTAAGTACCAGGGGTGTTATTGTGACCTTTTTTGATTTTTCAAAGCAAAAAGGTTGAAGTATATTTTTGGTAAATTTCCAGATACACCGGACATCATCTAATAGGCAAAAATTATTTTTAAAACACTTTCGACCGTTGTTCCCAATCGTAATGATCAATTGTTGAGCCGAAATTTTGGCTCAACACTCCTCGAATGCACGAATACGCTCTTCCCAACACAACTCTCCGACCAACAGGTGAATCGAGCGTCACTAAACAAATCACTTAGCTGATCGGAGACTCAGATTGATCGATCGAAAAGTTGGGAACAACGGCCGTTTGTATCAGTTCAATAACAATGAGGAGCATTTATTTCAATCTCTGGAGAGCAAAATAAAGCATTTTAATACAAATTATGATTGTATTTTCTTTCTTTACAAAAAGTTTAAATTTGTAAGAAAAAAAAACTGTTATAAAAATATACAATCAACTTTTTGTTCTGGAAAATCGAAAACATATCACAGCCACGCCACTGGTTCACAGAATTTCTGATGTTCAGATCATTGAAGTACTAAATGCACAATTCCTGTAAAACGCAAGACACAACAGATAAATAAATTCAATTTGAAAATTCCTTAACCTAATGTCATTTCGTAATTTGAGCAAACTTTAGAATTAAAATCTCACAAAATCATAAGGCAATTTTCTATCAACACCGTGAGGTCTAATGTGAACAGCTTTTTTCATATATTTGACCTTCGGTTCTGTACAAATGATTCATTTAAAATGAAATCTTATTTTTAAGTAAAATATTTTCTCAATCAATTGATTAGAATCATAAACACAGTGATCTATTCATTCAATAAAAATGACATTCATTTTGCCGACATACACAACACAATGTATTAATATTCCTAAAGCACACAATAAATTTGAACCATCTAACGTCTTGACTAATCGCAGCTAAAAAATATCTACATATACCTACCTAGTGTTATTGTACTTGCATCATGTAATATATATTTTGATTTCCTTATTTTACGATAAACTTGTATAAATATGTTCGGACGAAATTCATGTAGCCTTTTGTGTAAAATGAACTGAAAACCCTGTTAAACAACAGTATCCGGGTTCCACGCATACTTTTTGTTGACTTTGAGGTTGTTCAGTTTTTCCATGTCTTCCTCCGGGATGACAAAGTCTAGGTTGATGTTCTCTTGGATGTGCTGGGCACTTTCAGCTTTTGGGATGATAGCGATGTACTGCTGGAGAGCCCATCGTAGAAGGACCTGCGATACGGTTCGCCCTAGCCTTTTGGCCGTGTCGCTTACATCGGGATCACTCAATAAAGCCTTATTGTAAGAGCCACCGAGGGAAGAATAAGCTTGCAAGAGAATTCCGTGTGTTTTGCATTCTTTCATGAGCTCATCTTGGTGGTAGTGCGGGTGCCACTCCACTTGGTTCACGGCCGGCATGACTCCCTTACAGTCGCTGATCAACTCCCGGATGTGTCTCACTGTGTAGTTGGATACGCCGATGGACTTCAGCATTCCTCTCTTCTGAAGCTTCACTAGCGAGGCCCACGATTCAGTTCTGAGTTTCATGTTGTCAGGATTGCTGACATCGAGCTTGGAAGAACCGGGCCAGTGGATCAAGAACAAGTCTAGATATTCACACTGCAACTTGTGTATCGAGGTCAACACTGCGTTTTCTGTACGCTGTTTGCCTTGATCGCTAGGTGACAGTTTTGAGGTTAGGAATATATCTCGCCTTGTTAGTTTGTATTTCGGTAGCAATTCTTTCAAGGCTTCGCCGATGTCCGTTTCGTTTGAATAAACAGCCGCAGTGTCGAAAGATCGATAGCCCGCCTTCAGCGCTTCGTCTAGAACCATTTTTATTTTTTGTTGACCTTGTATACGGAAAGTTCCGAAACCTACCAAGGGAAACACATTTCCGTCGTTGAGTATGAATAAAGATAGTGGATCCATGGTCTTCTTGGACAAGTTCTTCGACATAAAATATATTTTGGAAACAATAATCTCGCCACTCGATAATAAAATGCACACCGCACGCAAATCGCGATTGTCTGTCAACCGAACAATATGTCAAAACTTCGCGAAACGTCAAATTTGTGTACGGTGTTGTCATGTCGCAAAATGGGCGTGCTTTTTTGCCGATTTTATACTTGCTTGCTAACTTTGACCGGCAAAAAAAAGAAGAATACGTAAAATATTTTCGATGTCTATTTCGTCAGCCGTTTTAAAATGATTTTTCTTTTATTTGCAGATTCAAATACAAGGATGAATATGAAAAATTCAAGTTGATATTGAGCGTTATTGGGTTCGTTCTCGCAGTTATAAATCTGCTCACAAACTTCAGGTAAGATAAAAAAAAAATTCCTTGAACTTTATTATTTTTAATCTTAGTATATTTACATTACAAAAATATAGCATATTGTCCTGCACACTAGGAGTTCACCTGTATTGTAGAGGACATTTTTCAGTTGTAAATTATAAATTATAAATTGTAAGTGGTAAAACAAAACAAGCTGTGGTCTTGGTTAATATAAAAAAAGAGAAACAATAAAAATTAATATTTATTTTTATGTCATCTACATCGTCGGAGTGAGTTATTTTTCAAGGTTTTCTTAATTTTGCAATCGATTTAATGAATTATCTTCTTACTTTTTTTATTGCACAAGTTAATTTCGGAGCTTTTTTATTACTATATATATCCTTTTCTTATTGCATTGTAAATTTAGTTGGACAAATTCAGTAGTTCTCAACATTTTAAAAATAAAAAGTTTTTTTTTTTATTTATTTATATAAAAAGAAATGTATAATAATAAAGGGGTAATACTAAAAATAAAAAAGTGGACTAATCCAGTGGCTCTCAACATTTTACAAATGGTGATTTCAAAAATTATTATTTTTATTTATAAAAAAAGAAATGTACAATAATAAAAAGATAATAAGTACTAAAAATAAAAAAAAAGTATAAGTAAGGTCTTATAATAAGTTTTACAAATTCAGTGGCTCTCAACATTTTACAAATAGAAAGTTTTCAAAAACAAAAAATATTTATGTAAAAAGAAATATACAACAATAAAAAGATAATACTAGAAATAAAAAATAAAAATCTTAGTTAAGTCTTATAATGGTATACCGTTTTTGACTAGCCGGTGCAGATATCAGGCTTTACTGCAGCCTGTTTTTTTCCACGGTCGGGTGTCACCCCTCATCGGAGTCGGGTGTCACCCCTCTTCTGGTGGCACCCGGGGCGGACCGCCCCCCCCTCGCTACGCCACTGCCCTCCTGCCTTCAAATAAAAATACACACATTTTCAAACCAGTCGCACACCATCTGTAGTAATTTTTTTATACAAATTTCATAACGCCAGAGCTTTCAATTGTATAGAAATACTCTTCTTCTAAAATGCAATGTTCTGTAAAATTTTTGAGTCAATCCATTGATTACTTGCAACCATGGCAAACTGTCAACCTGGCAACTGAAACGCGCTGGCCGCGGCAACTAGCACGGCGAGTTGCAAGTGACTGGTTGTATCCCCCTTGACAACTAGTCTTTTGCCTGTGTGCAGACCGCCAATGAAATTGGCATGTTGCTTTCCTCTGGATAGCGATTGAGTTTGTTTTTTTTTATGGGATGGGCTTAGAGAAATAACCTTATTTGAATGCTTTTAATTTTTTTTTTTATGCGGTTAGATAAAACTTTGAAATTTCCATTAAATAATATAATATTTAAAACCGTATTTATTTTATGTAACATACATGTGTCCGAAAACTGGTGAATATACATCGTATTTGTAGTCGATTTTGTTGTATTTCTTTTTTTCATTTGAGCTCTGGTTTTTGAGTAAATCATGCCAGAAGTTGGAATTGTTTAGGACAATTTAGAAAAAAATCGGTCTCTAGGGGGTTAATATCACTATAGTGTTTTAAAATGCATCTAAGCGCAGACCCGACCCCAAAAAAATGAAGAAAAGTAAATTAAAAAAAAAATTAAATGCTCAGACTGCAAAAAATAATTTTTTTCAGGTTCTTTATGTGATGTAAATTCACCAGTTTCTTTCTTTTTTGTACTATGGGTTTCCTGACACTGTGTATTTTAGCTTAAAAATTTGCATTATCTTAAAAATGTGTGTTGTGGTTTGGTGATTTTTGCCTGAAGGCGACGATAAAAAGTTAATGCTTTGAGTTTTCACAATGACCAGGACTTTGGAGCTGATCCTCATGTTCCTGTTGGTGTGGTACTACTGCACCCTGACTATCAGGGAGTCCATCCTGAAGGTGAACGGCAGCCGCATCAAGGGCTGGTGGCGCCTGCACCACTTCATCTCCACCGCGGTGGCCGGAGTGCTGCTGATCTGGCCACAGAACGAACCCTGGCAGATGTTCCGGGACCAGTTCATGTGGTTTAATGCTTATATCAGTAAGTCACTGATCTTTAATATAATGTTGCTTCAATAAAGTCACTTTTCAAGGGACCGAAAAGATATTTCTTAACAGCCCTAGATACAAGCTATCCAAATTCAATTGGCCTTTAGAGATGACCTCAGATGGCTGTGTTTCTCCAAGGGATATGGAATATTATTGCAAAATGTTTCTGTTTTCGCGCAATATTGAACTCTATTGCACTGGTGGTAGATGCTACATTAGCCCTTGGCTTTCGTATATATGTATTATGTAGTTGAAAATTGCATCCCGTTGAACTGCGCAAGTTTAAAATTGTGATTATTTTGAATTTTTTGATATTTTTGGGTTTGTTCTAAGTAAATAAGGATTGATATAATATGTATTTGACTCATGACATCACGGGTATTTGTTTTTTTTTCAAGTTTACTTTGAAAGCTCGTAACTTCATTACGAAATTGTTGAAAAACTAATTTTACTGTCGTTATTAACTCTTTAAATATGTAGTACTCTCTCAGTAATCCACCGCTCGATTTTCCGATAACCACTATAATCTGAAGTTGAAAGCTCAAAATCTAGTTCTATAATTTGCCGGAGTTCAAATTTCAAATTCAGTAGTCTGCCGCGTGCCTGACTCGAGTGCCAAGTTTTTACACCGACGTAATAGTTTGGGATATCTTACTCACTTAATCAATATATGTACTGGCGTCAAGCTTTCTCTCACTGACCATTTTACCAGTTGCCTTTTATTGTGGTTTTACGACATTTCAGTTATTCCTGATACCTTAAAAACAAAAATAATTGATATTTTACGAAAGATCGATAGCGGTGTTTTGTTTGTTTTTACAAAATATCTATTTCATTTTTAGCATTTATGTACTATAATTTGCCGCTCTCACTAATTGGACACTTGTCTGGTTTTTGGGGTGTCGGATAAGTGAGAGAGTACTGTAATACATATTAACTAATAATCTAAACGTCCCAGTTGAGACCATTATCTTTTTCTATTTTTCTGTGTCGTGTTCTCTTCGATATTTTAGTTTAGATTATTAGTGTTATCTTCTTCTTCGATGATATATTAATTATTGTTTTGGTAGGTGTTGTACAATATCTGCAGTTCCGCTATCAGCACGGGGTGCTGTACCGACTGAAGGCCCTGGGCGCCCGCCACAACATGGACATCACCATCGAAGGCTTCCACTCTTGGATGTGGAGGGGCCTGTCCTTCCTTCTGCCCTTCCTCTTCGCGGGCTACCTCTTCCAGCTCTACAATGCCTACACCCTCTTCCACATTGCCTTCCATCCGCAGGCCACTTGGCAGGTTAGTGACAGATTTACATGATCCAAATTGAGATCATCTGACGAGCATAACAACACGACCGTTATGCTTGATAGCTGATCATCATTTTATCAAAAACTGAAACAGATTGTTTAACTGGGACCATTAACCCCTAGAAGACGGGTAGTATTTTGTAAATATCTGAAAACCAAAAATAATATTGAAAATTATATTTGAAATAGTTGACTGTATCTACAATATCAACTTTTTTGCTTTCGAATTTTCATGGACAATAACAAAATGCATTAAAAACTTCTAAAACCTAGCTCTATACCCACAAATTGCAGTACATTTGTAGGTGTAGTCATGATTTCACTGCACTGCTATTGTAGTTGGTCGTATCCTAGGGGTTAAAATGTCAAAATGGCACTTGTCGTTAATTTGTTGGTCATCAGATATGATGGAGTTTGAAACACTCCAACCTAAATCACAGTCTTTTAACCACTTTGCTGTAAACTGTGCCCTCAGAGCTGCGCACACGAATACAGTCTGTTCATTTTCATATAAAATATACGGATATCATAAAAAGTGTTATCTACAACCATTATCCTAAAGGTGAAACTACTAAAGCAATTAGTTTATTCATGTCTGTTGATTTGAGGTTCTCTTCTTGTAATGATGAATGATTCAAAATTGGCCTTGGAGACATAAGGTATCAGGGTGGCCCAAGACCTGGAAAATCAGGAAAACTGAGAATTATCAGAGAATTTTGAAATCCGTTTTCTGTGACCACCTGGGTATAAACTCTTCTAAGCCAAAAGGGTGTATATGACAAAATGCAACTTGTTGCGTGCCCCCCATATATAATATAACATTGTATTGGAATGGAGAATTTGCCCTGTGCTGTGTTTATACATGTAAACCTTTAACGATCTAATCTATTCTCTTTCCAGTATTTCTCTATGTGACTGATTATAGATTTTTAACCTAAGTACGAGTATTATATTCAAACTAATTTTTCCACAAGAGCAAGTGATGTATGGATTGTTAATGTTTTCTTCAGATATTGTGGATAGTGTAATATAGATAAGTATTTTTTATCAATTGATAGAAAATGCACTGTATTTTGTACTAGAATTTTCATCGGAATTAAATAATTAAACTTCAATTTGTTTTTGTTTTAATAACATTGAATGGTTTTTTTTTTTACTTCGGTACCATATTGCAGTATCCACAACCATGTTTTAAGAATCATTATTTATGGACTTGCTTTGCCGAAATTTATTTTGAACCAGTGAAGATTTTCAGAAGGTAGACTGAATATTAATTTCATAATAAACACATGTGGCGGTCAATTCAAAAAATCTGTAAAAAGTTTTAGATGTTTTTAAATTATTATTTAAACAAATTCAGCCCAATACAAGCAATCAGTGCATTAATCTGATTTTGAAAAATAATGTGTTTCTGACAAAAAAATCTACAGAAATATGTACTAGCTATGGTCCAGCCACCAAGAGCTTCCTCATAACCTCAATCTTTTAGGGGAATTTAAAATTGATCACCACATGTGTTGTTATAGATTTCATGTCAAAAAGTAGCAGTGATAAAACAGAAAAGTTAAGAAAAAGAGAGACGAACCTAATCTGACATATTCTTTTATCATGCTCTGTTTTATCTGGCTATTTTTTTCTAAAATGAATTTGTAATGCTTTCTTGTTTGATAATATTGTTTTTGTAGCAATGAATTCTTCCATTTTCTCTTTTTACCTTGTGTACCATATTCTGTCTGACCTGTCTCCATTAGGTCCCAGCACTGAGTTTATCTTTCCTGGTGTTGTCGGTGGGAAACATCGTCACCACACTGATGGTCATCCCGCAGAAGTTGTCAGAGCAGGTAGCGTAACCACGCCTCGCCCGGATTGCACTGTACCGTACTAGTACAGTCCCAGGACGGTGGCCAGTGGCCGTAGGGAGCTAGCCGCAGCATGTGTAGGGGTCTCTGCTTTCGATGTTCACCGTGTTTTCATCGCAACTATGCCGTCTCGCCCGAATCACAAAACGAAATATCGCTCTTACAGCTTAGCAACTTACAGCTTGGCATAATATTCTAGAAATTTATTCATAAGGTATTAATTTATTTTTATTTTTTAGCAACACCAAGCTTCTCACTTTGTCTTTGAAGTTTATTCTTCACATTCAAATTTCTTCATATTAGTGTTTGACAATAGTTCATTTTCAACAAACATCGAAGTCCAAAGGAAAAACAACGTAAATCGATTTTTGATGTTTTGTTTTTAATTTGTAATTTTGATCTGTGAATTAGATTTTGTTTTGATTAGCATCTAATGCTGCGTATACATTTGCGAACATAAGCTCGAGTTGAGCCACGAATTATGGGAAGGGAACCAAACAACTGCAAGCGGAATTTTGCACCCTCTTGCGGTTGCTTCGTTCCTTTCTCATGATTTGTTGTTCGTCTCGCGTGTGTATATATTTATGTAGAATCATCTTGTTTCGGAAAGTACCACTAATTTCTACTGCATTCATTTTCCTATCTTGGTGTTGTCTTTTAAAACCTTTTAAATGATTGCAGTGCCCTCATTTTTGGTCTACTATTAAATTTCAGACTGTATGTGTGAATATACTAACAGATTACAGACAGTTTGTCCAAAGTCATTCACCTTTCGATGTTTTTGTTAGAAAAGACTTTTTACTCAATTACCACTCAGAGGAATGAGAATAAATATCATCCCTGACACTCAATTTAGTTTCACTTAACCTTCGCTTAGTGTAAGTAAGGTTGAGATCTTATAAAATTGAAGTCAAATTTAAAACTTGCTATTTGTTGCATTGACATGTTTATTCCAAATCACATTGGTTGAATCAAATTTGTTATGGTTGATTATGGTAAAAATAAAATTAATAGATCATAATGTATAAAATAAAATTTTTAAATCAATGGAAGCTGCACAGAAAGTGTAGCTTTATTTTCGAATACCAATTGCCAGTCATCAATTATGTAGATTCTCCCGTGAATCATTTTATGCTTTGATAACTATGGCATTATCGGGATGTTAAAATACAAAATAGTATACATACATGTATAAAAGATTTTTCTCGTTTTTATAATAATTACGAGTAAGTCAATGGACAAACTGTTTAGTAAACAGATTTTCATTAGCCATTCCATTTGTACGTACATTACTGACTGAAAAGCATTTTATGATTCACATAATAATGTAACGCACAGTTCACAGGGAAGTAATCAATTATTATTAAGGAGCACAATTTCATCTCGTGATTTGGGCATTTTCTTTAGCACCGCATCATGTTTACACCGTGTTTCACGTTCATACCACTAAAATTCAGGAGTTCATGATAATCTAAGGGAAAAAACAGCAATTGTATCGTTTTTTAAACAAGTTGTACTTTGTATTTACGAGGTTACACATGTCAATTAGATTAACACATCTGGAAGGTGAGTAACCCAACCCGCCTTGTAAATAAATTATAATAAATAATCCACCTAATATGGCGCCTTTTAATACATTGACGGACACTTACCGGGAAATGCCGGAAAACAGAGGTTCGTTATACCACACATGCTATCACACGTCTTTTGGGAAGTTGAAAAAATTTGTGATACAAAATTATCATCTTTCTGTGTGACACTATCAAGTATAGATGTGTTTGCATTGGGACATAAATAGACAGGCTACATGCAACCGCATTACAAAACTTGATTCCCAGTCCGTTGTGTCGTAGCGCATTTCTAATAATTATAATATCTGTACATTGTGTCATATCACATCACCTTTAAAATGACGTCAATAGATCTTGTATCATCACATCTTCTCCAAAAATTCGTCAGTAGACATTGTGTTTGTGAATGTGTTCAGATTCAATCACCTCATTGGCACTTTATAGAGGTAAAGTAGCCTTTTTTGAAAGAGTGATTAATTTATTCTAAAAGTTTATAAAACCAGTTTCTGATTTTAACTGATGGTTAACCCAGACTCTGTCCCCTAACTTCACAGCATTATACGAAAGGGTTCAACTAGTCTGTTCAATGCATTTTGGATTCAATGAAACAAAGTTTTACTGAATTAGTATGAGCTTAAAACACGGTGTATACTGAAAAAATAGTTTTACTCACATTTATTGTGTTTATAATAATTTTAATATATTTTTTTTGTGTTGATTGACTTTCGAATAATAGCAGTAGCTAAATAATGAATTTTTAAGTCTGAGCTTGACTGATGCAAAAATATATTTTTGATTGTGTTTTAAATTTAGTCCAGATTTTGGCTTTTATTAGTTTTATTGTTTAATTAATGTTTTGCTACAATAATGTGAAGAATGTGTTTTTGAGATTAGGGTATATACTTACATGCTTTGTTGTAGTATCTGATAGAGATTAGAGAAAAAATCATCTACTTAGGTATTTGGTATTAATAGATTATATGATGTCTAATAAACACTATGATGATATAATTTTAGTAGTTTGGCATTAGTTTGGTATTTTATTTGTTATTCAAACATTAATTTCTGGTTACCTCATAATATTAGTTTCTTGAATACTAGATGAGTGGGTTTTTCCAGTTTCAACCCTTCCTCTGCCTAATATACACGAAAGAGATTAAACATATATATTTTAGGGCCTCCTTTGCAGAGTTAATATTAAAAATAAAGCTCGATGAAAGACATTTTAATGCATAAATACATATTAAGAGTCAAAATAATTGTAATATTATATGGAGGTAGGTAGTCAATATTTAAATTAAAAATTATTATTTTAAGACACACTAAATATTTTTCACCTGTATTTTCTGTATGTGCATTAGGATGGATAGTAATTGTTTTAAAAAAACAATATATTTATCTTATCTTACCTTGATCAAAAAGTTTTAGAAATTTATTCATAAAAATCATACTTTATTCCTTCAAATTACTCGACTGCAACGCACTTACGCCAGCACTTGATCCAATCCTCGAAACACCGCTGGTACTCAATTTTTGGTATGTCCATCAGAGCCGTTATCGATCTTTTCACGACATCATCTCGGGTGCTGTAACGCATTCCGCGAAGCGGTATTTTAAGTTGGTTGAACAGGAAAAAGTCGCAGGGAGCCAGATCAGATAAATTTGAAGGCTGCTGGATAGTATTCGTGCTGTTTTTATTGAAAAACTCACAGATAAGTATCGCATTGTGCAACTGTGTGTTATTGTGGTACAAAATTGATGCTATTTTCAAACTTGTAAAAAATCGAAAACACGCACAAAGGTACCCAGTATTGCGCAACTTTTACAAATATCAAGCAAAGACACTGAAATTTGGAGAGAAGCTTCAATGACAGATGTGGTAACCTAAAAATAAAAATTCAATCAGGTGACTGACAGCGCTACACGGTGGCCGGTCCTTAAACTTTTTGATCAAGGTGGTATATTCAAAATTGGTGCTTCATTAGTGTGTGCATCATTATTAAATTAGATCAGATCCATATTGTTTTTCTTTCAACCTATTAAAAATATACATAATCCATCCTAATGAATATTGTTAAAATTTAACAATAAAATCACTTTCGCTTTTAACTTTCCCAAATTTGATTTTATTTATTTTGTTTTTTTAATATTTGATACATAAAAGCAATCTTAGGAGAAACGATCTCAAGATTTTTATTTATGGATTTATATTAATTAGAACGTACATAATTTTATA
This sequence comes from Limnephilus lunatus, assembly GCA_917563855.2. NCBI lineage: Eukaryota > Metazoa > Arthropoda > Insecta > Trichoptera > Limnephilidae > Limnephilus > Limnephilus lunatus. Next base: position 31,988,538 of record OU830599.1, on the reverse strand, counting down.
CCAACTTAATTACATAGATAATTATTGTAAAACAAATGTTTTTACCATTCATTTTATTAATATCATCATTTGGACTACTTCGAAATATTAACTGTACTGTTTATATATTTTTTTAATTTTTGCATGTTTGTGTGTTTTCTTTTATTTTCAGTGATTCGTAGTTAACAATCTTTTTTATTGTTTTTCAGTTGCTATTTGGTTTTTTTAATATGTAGAGTATTTGTTTATTTTAGAACAATCGATCATTATTGTATAAGAATTTTTTTTTAAGGTGCCCAAAAACACGGCTAACAAATTAATTGAGTTAATTTTGTTATTTTTTAATTTTGATGCAATAATAACCATTTATTTGTCCTAAAACAAGCAAATACACTTCTCTTGACTAATATATATTATTTGTAATTTCCCAGTATGTGCTTATTAGTGTAACCGCACGCTAGCTTGATTTTGGTGTACTAATGCTCTAGGTGCCGACAATCGCCGCACTGTTCTTCATTTTGTTTGCCGGCAATATGACCACCATGCTGGTGGTGTTGCCAGAGAAGTGGAAGAGCAAGGTTATGTTGAGGTATAGACTGAAGGCGCTAGTGGCCATGTTGAACTTCCACAAAAATCCTTCGGTACGTTTTGTTTGTTAAATTTTTTTTTTACTCTAAAAAAAATTACATTTTTTTAATGTTCTTTCCCTACTGAAACATTATAATAATCAAAATATGCCTACTTTCTACCTAAATTCAACATTCAAACATAATGGACTCTATTTCATTTATATTTTGAGATTGATTCTTGTCTATTAAAAAAGATTGACGATAGAGTGGAATATACTATCTGTATCGCCCTGGTGAGACAACACCATTCAGAATTTAAAATTTACTTAAAATGACTAGCTATATTTAGTTACCAAAGGGTAACCAGGTATTTCTAAAACTTTCGCCCCTCACTTCCTTCAGATCAAAAAATTCCCCAAATGGGGATTCCATAGTTCCACTGGCTTCGGGAAGCTACAACTCTTGTGCTGTATGACGTGAAAAATTAAATAATGTAGTTTTTCTATACAGTAAAATTTTTCAGCTAGGTACATATAAATACAAGATGATTGTCAATATTTATTATGGCAAAGTATTTCAAAATTATATGTTTTTGGTTTGAAAATTTGATCGCTTAGAAATATTATAAATGCTTTAAATATATACCGCAAGTAGAACACATCTTGGCCTTTGCTATAATCAATTATTTTTAAGTGTTTTATGCCTAAAAAAATCAAGCATCAGACCTATCAAAGAGTGCAAAAAATCTCCTACTTACAATGTGTACCTATATCCAATATGTACCTCTCTTCGGAGGTTTTTTTTTTGTGTAATATGGGAAGTAAATAAATCGGAAAACATTTAAATATTTGTGACTGAAGGCGATCCACTAGTCCTTGACCCATTCGGAACTGGGCAGAGTAAGCAACTTTAGGACGTTGACCAATAAAAAACCATAATCAATAGCCAACAACGGTGTTTTGTTATTCCTCAAGTATATTTTTACAAAACGAAGTGATGTGAGGAGCAAGGCACGTCTACTCATCTCGAAATCTGGGCGGCGATTAAACAACACGCTTTTGGTCCTTCTGCAGATGGCAGAAGGATGAAAATCGCAGTTGGGTACTGCCTCCTTTAATTCACTCGAAAAAGAACATTGCCAAAATTCATGTCTTATTTCATTTTGTGAAGTTCGGAAACAAATATTAAAATGTTTTCTGATTATTTTGTAAGAAACTTAATTAGCTACATTATTCAATAATACCATATCCGAAAAAGAGTTTGTAAGTAAGAGATTTTGCACTTTAAAGCATTTTTTTGTAGGCCAGATACTGATGCTAGCATATTTCAAAGGCCAAGATGTGTTGTACTTGAAGTATTTAATTAAAGCATCTATAATATTTCTAAGCGATCAAATTTTTAAACCCATAACACGTAATTTTGCATTACTTTGCATTGGATCATCTGAATTTCACAAAATAAAATTAACCTTTTAAATGCCAGTAGGTAGAAGTGTAGCTGTGTACAGCAGGCCGTGAACTTTTAATCAAAATAAATCATTTTTACATCTTATTTAAAAAATAAATAATAAAATCAAAATCATCCCAATGTCGTCTCTGTGTGTTCCATATTTTAAATTAATAAAAAACGGGACATATGTATGATACAGAGGCTCAAAGATGAGCGAGTAAACTCGCTATTTTTCTATGGCCGGCCTGCTGGACACGACCAAGGATGCGAGAAATCTCGCTCTTGGCACAGAAGCGGTTAAACAAAACGTGCATTCGCTGCCAGTATTAAAGCGGGAATTTCAACCTTATCGCCATCTGTGTAAGGAGTATTGGAGAAGATGTTGCAGGCCGAGGTGGATCGCCTTAAACTTTGTCTTAAATGTAACACAATTAGGTATGAATAAAAAAAACACTGAAAAGCATTTATTTGTAAAGGACATTTACCTGAAATGAACAGGTTTCATTTAGCAGCAGCTGACGGTGGTGTTTAATGCACCAATAACTCTTGAAGGTTATGATGAATTGAGACGACATTCACTGTCTCTTGCAGTTATGCCCCATAACAAGTTAAGTAAATAGTAACGGGGATTTTATTACCGGCAATGTCCAAATGGAACTAAGCCAAGGAAACCATTCTGCGCATGTGTTAACCATAGCTTGAAAGTTTGTTTTATCGTTGAGATTTAATTGTTTTTGATGCTTTTGTGTGTTGTAGACTTTGGTAATAAAATTAGATGCGTGTTATGCATTATCAAGCACTCTTCAATGCGATATTAATGCTTTTAGTGTTTGTTGTGTAACACTGACCTATTTTCTCATTTCTGCAATGCCATCTTTCATTGTCAAGGAAAACATATTAATACATTCACTTATTTATTTATTATTGGGTCAACCTTTTTGTTAACTTATTTTTCTTGGGTTCCTTCTAACATTGTTGTCTATTTATTCTTACATCAAATTGACTTTTACATTATACATGAGCTGTCCGTAAAATAAGGTCTCCATGGTGCTGTGGTCGCGAGGAACGATTTTACACGCAATCCGGCAACACTGGCGCGTACCACGCTGCACTCTCGTTCACGATAGCGTTTTCGCTCGCCGCACCGCCAGGTGTGAATTACGCTCTGTAATTAGTTTTTTTTGTGTGCAAAGAACAATATCCTGGTAGACAATCATTCCCAGCTGCATAAAGTGTACAGAAAACAGTGTATGGGCGCAAAAGGTTGGTTTAGAAGGTCTCGTCCCCAGTCACAACTCAAGGAATTCGGGCTCCTTTAACCCATTGTTGTTTGTGATCTTCGGTGAGCATTTTTGGGACCCACATTGCGTAGTAGTTGTGGTATCCCAAATTTTCTGTCAAAATCTTGTCGATAGTGGTCTTACTGATATGACCATATCACAGACCTCCGAAAAAACGAATTACAGAGTATTATTCGCACCTGGCGGGTGCGACGAGCAGGAGCTCCATCGCGAACAGCTGCCACGCCGAGACTAAGCGTCGCAGAGAGTGCAGCATGGTAGGCATTTGGCATGAGGGAACCAGGGCACACACCAGTTTTGCCGGATTGCACGTAAAACTCAGCACGACCCCAGCACCTTGTAGACCTTATTTTACAGACAGCCCTTGAAATAATATACAGTATGCATGAATATGTTCTCTTTTTCCATTATTTTTGTTGTGATGAAACATGTTTAAATTTGCAATATTATTTTTGTTTCAATTTTATTTTTCAAATAACACTGAAGTTGATAAAAGTAAAATTACATTATTTATCTTCCCTCATTATTAGCAACTCCAACTACTAATTAACCTTCCTACTAATAATCTTCCAATGTCTAAACTAACATTCTTTTTCAGGGGCAGGACAAGAAACCAAAATCACCGAAGGAAGAAATAAAAAATGAGTAAAATTCTTTGTTTTCTTATTCTTCTTTAGACGTGGTATAGTTATTTATTTAATTACCTTTAAGGGGACTTTTTTTTAGTTAAATAAAAAAAAAAAACATGAAATAACATAAAAAATGCTTTAGAAATAACATAAAAATTCATAATCCTTGATAGTTGTATTTATCAAACACCAACACACCGTAAAAGCATGTTTTTAGTAGTAAAAACTTATTGGAAGAAGCAAACCATTAACCCATTTTTGATAAATAATATTAAAAATAATGTTGTTGTCAAACGGTTGTAATTATGTATTTATAATTTTTTTTAATAACTGTCAAACAAATATATTGTGTGTTTTGTAATTTCTAAATAATTAATTATCGACAAAAAACTTATTGTAACTTGTATTTTCCCAATTTTGATAAAAAAAATTCATCCCATCTTGTTGTAACTTGTTTTTGCCCAATTTCAGTGAAAAAAATCAAAAAGTTTTTGTAAAAAATATATAGTTGTGCATTCTGCAAAGCAATTATTGTTACAATCATAGTATATAATTAATATATCAATGTTTGTTGAAGACGATGGAAAGGGAAAGGTTTCTCCTGAGAGGCAAATGATTTTTTTTTAAAACAAAGTTTGAAGTTTTTCTCAAGAAATCTTGAGAGCTTGCAAATCTTGAAATATGCGTAAGAATTTTAGAAAAACATACATAAGCTTTTACCAGTGGCACTGAACAGCATGATTGTTTCTACTGGCCGATTCAAGTGAATTTATTTAATAAAAAATATATTGATATATCTAAATAGAAACACTGTACTTGTATATTATGCAATATTTTGTATAGAGTTCATCACATTTTATGGAACCCAGTGAACTTGTTTACCAACGCATTCAATCAATGATTGATTAAATTTTACGACTGTTTATTTTTGAGACGTTTGAATATTAACCGTGTTTGTGTTATTTGGTTATTTCATAATTAAATAATATACCGCTGAACGGAGTGAAGCCGGACTTGGCAGGTAAAGTCAAAACCACTAAAAAACATGCTGGTCATCTTAACGAAGGAATTTTAAAGTGTGCTAAGTGGGGATCTCCAATGAGAGTTACTGATGTTCACCTACTGGTACAAAATAATTTGAATAGAGTTAAAGTGGTGAAGTGCTAACAGAAACTGGAAAGGAATGGTCAGCATTCTATTGCATGCAATCTATCTTGCTGAAAATATGAAGAGAGTGCGAGCTGAAGTTGGCCAAATCATCTTAAAATAATATTTTGACAAATTAGAAAACATTCCCCCAGAAAATGTACTAACGATCTACTTACAATGAAAAGCAAAGTAGTTATTCTACATTTATGTCAACCCCTCTCTAAAAAGCACAATGTTTGAAAATTACATTTTTGTTTGTTACTAGATATCGATCCTCCCCATTTCATATCTGTCCGGATTCACCACTTCAGGCGATGTAAAACCTCACTTGAAGTGGTGAATTCTTACAGTTTTTGAAAATTTGCAAGCACAAATATAAAAAAATTTATACAATGGTTTTAATGTATGTAGTTTAAGTGTAAGGTTGGCACGATTAAATAAAATTTTCAAATTATTTTGTTGACTCAAATCCTCGAAAACTAAAAAAAAATACTAAAAGGGGTCCAGCTTCACCCCTTTTCACGGTAGTATTAATAGTTAAATTACTGTTGACTTTACAATTATCTATATGTATTAATACCAGAGTTAATATACACTAACTTATTCAAAATATTCTCATTAGCAATATCTGCATTAATAAATATTCTGTAGAAATGTTTTTCCATAAATGTATTTATATATTTGTAATTAACTTTGTATGTATAAAAGTTTGGCAGAACATGGGATCAAGTTGCTATAAGAATTGTGCAATTCATCTCTAGGAGATTGGTAGTCTGTATGCTTTGAATGTTTTTAAACCCGAAAACGCAAGTAGATATGTACTATTTCATGGAAGCTTTTGAAGTCCTTCAACTACCAGTAGATTGATCATTATACAGCGGAATCTCACTAAATCACCACTGTATTGTAAAGCTGATGGTGCCGGATTTCACAATGAGTCGTGAAGTTACAAAACCGCTCTGAAATTTTCAGAAAACTGGAGATGCCACGAAAACTGTTTGAAATAGTTTCAATATAAAAAGAATACGCCTTTTATGCTAAATACCAACATAATTATACATTCAGGTGCTGTCAGACTACACTATAATGTAGCAAGCGTTCTTGGGTTCGACCTATTTCAGCATAGCACTCGCCATACATTCCCAATTGGAGCGATATTCTGAAATAGGCCAAACGACGACAGTATATCGTAATCTGACACAGGCATTATTCTTTTCACATTTTGCTAAAAATATCACTAATTATAAAAAATATCACTAATTATATTAGAATAAGTTAACAATAATAATCTAAACGAAAATATGAAAGAGAACAAGACACAAAAAAACAGAAAAAGACAATGGTCGCAACTGGGACTCTAACCCAGACCTCTCCGTCTAACCGGGACGAGTGCGTTAACCAATTTCGCTATTGCCACCTTCTGTCAAAACGTCATAATTGTCAATCTCATATTTTCAAATTTTAGAATTACATTATTATCAACTAATTATTTTTCTCCATATTACGGGCAACTACCCTTTTTATTGGAAACAATCATTCTAAGAATTGGTTTGTGTTGTGTAAAGTACTTTTTGTGAATAAATCAAAACCATCAGAAATTTTCAGAGCGGATTTTTCACCGAATGCTGTAAAATTGGTGAGATTATTGAGATTCTGCTGTCAACGTGGCATTTAATATTTATTTTCAATGAACACTCGACAGTACATTATACTATAATATATTGTTTATGAATAAAATTGATTACTCAAATATTTGTAAATAAAGTCATTATAAAGATGTTGTATTTTTCAAATTTATCTGTAAGGCGGTGCGTTCGAGTTTTATTTTTATTGGATTAATATCATCTTTAGCCATACATGCTCTATCACTATTTATAAATTAATAATGTTAAAGATTTAGTAATGTAAGTGGTGGAAAAGGGTTGTGGATAGGTTATGAGAGGTTGAGTATTTTTATCAAGAGGTTGTCTTTTTACTATAATTCTTTGAGATATTTAAAATTTAGAGTTTTATTTAGTGAGGATTTTTTAAATATTCTATTTTTAAACTATCATAATTCTATCAGTTTTGGTCACAATTTTCTTGACGGGTGTTTGTAACCACAGAAATTTGTAACCCGAACTTTAACCTTTTGTGCATCTCTTTATTTTTTATTAACTTTGATGTAGGTACACTAAGTTTCATTTAAAATTGTTTCATCACAAAGTTACTTACTAATTTGAAATATTGTCGATTACGCAAACAAAAATGATAATTCAATGATTAATTATTAATAATAATATAATGATGCAAACAGGGTATGCAGATGGGTCCTACCTTATTTTCACTTGTCTGATTTTTTTATTAGTAGGTATGATGTTATTTTTAATGCTCTTTGACTATTTTTTTAAAATGCTTTTACTTGAATTATTTCTTATGTTTTTCAAACTACAAAAATAAAATTTCAAGAAAAACTACTAACAGTAAAAGTTTATTATTCTCATAATTAAATATATATTTTTGTGCCCAAAACTAATCTTCTTTTTCTCTTCTCTTCGTCTTTTTATATTTTTTTGTTTATTTCTTATTGGGTGATGTCGAGAAGATGTTTAGGTTTGTGAAAGGATGTTCTGAACTGATATGCGATTTTTTATAAAATATTACCTAGATAATAATATCTAACAAACCAAAAACTATATTTATTTTATATAAGCATTTTAATGGTGTACTTCCAATATTCAACAATTGTAACTACGCATTGATATTGAAAAAATAAATTGGATAATACACTTTTTGTAGCGTATTAGAATATGCATGACGCATGACAAAAACCATTAATTAAAGGCATAAATAATGATTGTAATAACTGAACTGTTATGTCGATAGACTTTAGCTGTATTATTATATTCTTTTGTAAGTCTGCAGTTAACTTTTTATCTGTTAATGAATAATATTAATAAATATGCGTTATTAATACATTGTGGTGTTTTATTTCTAGAAGCTTGTTTGAAATAAGAACATGACTACATATTGGCATATTGATAATATTGTTATTATAATATGAACTTTTCTTGTCTGTGGTATTGCAAAAGACACCTGCTTTTTAACTGTTATAACAGTAATATCATCCAAATGTTAGTAAAAGTTTGTGTAAATAGATTTTTCTAATACGGAAATGTTTCACATGTTTATGGTTTTTAATCTACATCTACTATAATAAAAAAGAGTGTCTGTGGCGGGCAGCGTGGCCATGTTTTACAAACAAATCTACAGTTTTATTCCAAGATGATTGATTATTTATATTAGTTTTTTTATGGTTGTATGGTGAGGTTTTACTCATTAAAGTTGAAATAAAAATATTCATCCGAGACTTGCAGAAAAGTCAATAGATGTCTCACTTTAAATAAAATTGGATGCATTAGTTCGAGAAGAATCTTGCAATCATAAGTAAAGATGGCAACCAATAAAAATATGCCTTAAGGTGAAGCCATACTAAATAATGCAAAATCATACAAAATCGTATGTTTTAGTTTTGAAAATTTGACCGCTTAGAAGTATTATAGATGCTTCAATTAAATACTGCGTGTAGAACATACCTTGGCCCTTAAAAATATCGGTCATTTTTTTTAATAAATCTTTTAATAAGCTTAGAAAAAAATAAAGTATTAGGTCTATAAAAAACATTTTTAACTGAAAACTCTCCTACTTATAAACACTTTTTCGGATATGGTTTTATTGCATAATGTGGCAAATTCAGTTTCTTATATAATTATCGCGAAAAAAATGATATTTACGCCCGAACCTCACAAAATAAAATATAATATGCATTTTCGCGTTGGTATTTTAGACATCACGGCGACAATACGGCAGTCGACGAATTTATTATATCAAAGTGAACCTTATACCGTCCACCGAAGAACGACTGGCAGCCGCCCCGATTTTCTGTCATTACTCCTCCGAACAGAGCGGAGAGAAGACTTGTTATGCTCCGCGCCGCTTATTTTCGTGAAATCAATTTAAAAATTCCGTTTTATTACAATAAACAATGCATAAAAAAGGAATTAATGTTTTTTACAGGCCTTTACGAAATCAACATGTAAAAAAAAATCTCAAATATCTTTTCCAACCTTATCCAAAAGCTTTTTCTCAAGTATTTTTAAACTCCTCCCATAAAAGGGCGTGAATTCCGATTTCCGATTTTTTCCTGTACTAGTGGATCGCCTTAAGAAAGTTGGTAGTTCATCGAAGTATGATTACAGTTTAAATATGACTGAAGGGGGATAGAGTCCCATTAGCTCAGTCGGCACAGACCGGCAAGGCTAAGGTCCTAAGTTCAATTCCTAGATGTGACTGTTTTTCTGTTTCAAATTTTCGATTGAGAGTCGCTAATATTGCCTTCAGTGATTACAGTGAAACTGAGGGTATATTTAGATCATATTCCTAACCACAATAGTAAGGGAGACACAACCAATTCTATGAGACCTATATGAGTTGTTCCGAAAAACGAACAAATTAGCCTGTGGGGTTAGATTTACAAAAAGATCACTGGTTTGTTAAAAAAATTTGAATTTCGCTGGTAATAAAGTAAAGTTAACATTCGCACTGGTTGTTGATCCTTTGCCTCAATTGGTCGTGACATACATCCACTAAACAAAATGTACCTACTGACTTGGGTCACAAAATGAATGCAACTCAACTCAAAACCTCTTTTAAAAAGTCATTAAAAGCTATGAAGAAAAAAAATTAAATACTTCATAACCTAACCTATCTAAACATTTTCTTTTCATCGCTTTTAACGACTTTTCAAAGGAGGTGTCGAGTTTAGTCGATTCTGAGTAGTCCGGTCACCCAAAAAATATATCCAAGGATTGTAAAATCGTTTAATACTTAACTTAAATACATCTATTTGAATTTCAATTTTTTTTATTTAAAACGAAAGACAAACATTCCCTGACCAAACCAAACTAAACCTGACAATATTTAAAAATCTCCTACTACCTCTACAGTAAGCGGAAAATGTTGCTTGTGTCGTGATGGAGGACTGAGACAGCCGAGGACCCAAACGCAATGCCAACTCAGCCACTGACCGGTCTTTGTGAATGAATGAATAAATACAAATCTAGGAAGTGGAAATTGACCCACTTTTGATCGAACTGAAACTCAGTAGATAGACTTGTTGTCGATGACAATGCATTGCAACTTTTGGTGGACTCATGCACACATGCGCAATTTTCTGAAATTGGATGTCAAATGTCGGTAGCAACCAATTAGGATTAGGTATTAGCTGTGTTCACTTTCAGTACCTGGGGAGGAAGGATCAGTCAAAAAAAAAATTAAGACACCTCACAGCAATTAAAAGCCTGTCCCTGGGGAGGACGGTTCAATCCTCAGACAAACCTTTTATTTTTCTTTGAAATTGGCTACTAGCTGGCCCAAGAGATAACCAATTAGGTCGAACATTTAAAATAGATGTTTTATAGAAAAAAAGCTTGTTATATACTGGTTATTTTTTTTTTTAAATCAGTCGTAAATTGGTTCCCAAAAATATAAGAATAAAATATTAAATAATATGCTTGCGGCACGTTCCAAAGTGGAAAATACTCTCAGTATCGCTCTTGTTTGACCACCATTCAGAAATAAAACATTACTTGACCAGACTGAATAGTCAGATGCTTCCCCATCTTCCTCTTTCCATCTCCTTCCCCTCCCCACTACCTTTGGCCTCACAACAAACCCCAATTGGGGATGCCATAGTCTCACTGACCTCGGATGGTTGGGACTCTTGTGCAGTACTCTTATAAAAAAGCACTACAAAAATATCAGAAAAATAACCATAGATAAAAGTGGTCGGGTTCTATTTTGCAGAATTTCGCTTGTGGAACTAAATATCCATAAATATCATGCCAGAACTCATTGCGTACTGATCTCACGCCGCCGTTTCTCCGCAAGTATATGCAAAAGATAGGCCGCCACGCTATATCTTGGCACACACTGCTTGCTTCAATCACATTCATATACCTACACATGGATACATGTGTACTCTTCTCAAGAAAGTCATTGTCATTACTGCTCAAAATTCAATAAATACCTAACAAGTGAAATCATAACATTCTGTCACGAATTCCAGAAATTATTTCATGTATTAGAGTACAAACTGATATATTGACAGGTGTAAAATTCTTGGCATTCATAAGTGATCAGTGATCACCATTGGTCTGAAATAGCTAAGTATCCCCACTGCCTACAGTATGAAGTACAGTTCCCAGTTCTGAAATTGCATAGTTACTGCAATGAATTCATAGATCGCATAGTTTCAGTATTAGTTATTATGGGTTTCGAGATCTGGTGCTAAACATCTGTTAACACTTTCAGACCCGAATTTTAATGTAGGTATTTAAAAATTTTGAAAAAAAAAAAAAATTGGAGGGATAATACAGGGTGTAACAGGACATACCCGAGGGATTTTAACCAGCGATTCCTGAGCATATTTGGGGTATAAAATATAGATATCATTTTGCTGTCCAATGACATTTTTTTCCTAATAAAAATATTTTTCCATCACACTATTGCAAAGTATTGCGTCTCGTTCTAACAGCATATATCCGATATAGCGATAGGAACAGTAGCGCGGTGTAATTGAAAAATATATATTTTTTTTTTTTTAATAGAAAAAAAATATCATCAGACACCAAAATGACGTTTACATTTTTAACTCCAAATATGCTCAGGAATCGCTGGTTAAAATCCCTCGTTTACGTCCTGTTACACCCTGTATAATGGAGGAACAGAAGAATACACCTAGTCTTGTTTTTTATTTTAAAATACCTAGATAGGTTCTGTACGTATTGCTATTCATTTTTTATTAAGATCGTAACTTTTTTTTTTAATTTGATGGTGTGTCTGTTTCTGCGTGCCACTCCAGTTCATTGACCTTTAGAACTGGGATTTGCTCTGATTTTCAAAATTGGAGTTGATTGTGGAACCATTCATACGAGCGATAGAGTAAATATCTACTAAAAATATTTTATTAATAGACCACTTGCATCACATTAAAAAAAAATCGGTTTAGGCAAATTTCTAAAACATTCCGTTTTTTTTAAACGTATTTTTGAAACCCTGCCTTATTTTATGGGTGCGAAAAAACGATAATTACATAGGCGAAAATTATTTAAAAAAAAGAAAGAACGTTTTCCACACGAATGGCACATGAGAATAACGAGGCATACCAAAAATATTACATCTCATAAATATTTTTTCCTTGATCCATCTTATTGATCATTAATCATTATAATTTTCGTTGTTAGTTTTTGGGGTGTTATGCCGTGTTGCGCTACCTCCTTCTATAGCCGACGTTTCGGACAGCGTTGCAGTGTCCATCATCAGGGCAGATCCGGTGGACACATCGTCGGATCTACTGGATCTGCCCTGATGATGGACACTGCAACGCTGTCCGAAACGTCGGCTATAGAAGGAGGTAGCGCAACACGGCATAACACCCCAAAAACTAACAACGAAAATGCTTTCGGCCGTGAAAATCTAAAAAACTTATCCAATCATTATATTGTTCAACGTCTATACATATATATTTTTTGCATGTACTCTTAATACTCCTCCCATAAACACGAGCTCCTAGAGCTCAACTTATGGAGTAGTAGATTAAAAAAAATAAAAAATTGTTGTATAACCTTGCATATGTTATCATTTTTTTAATGTAAAAAACGAAATAAATAAATAAAATAAATAAATATGACTAAATCCAATGTAATGTACTTGTAAATTATAATAATAATATATTAATTTTAACAAAATTTTATTTTGTTGAAATCCGCACCATTGCCACTATACTTCTAAAACAGGTACAGAAGGCATAAATTGTACGGGGTTCTCTTCGTAACATCTGTCAAAATGTCAAACCAAACGATAAGTTCGCAGAGAACAAACAGTAAATCTAGTGAATGTTAAATTTCAAATTCAAAAATTCGCCTGAAATCAAAGTGTTACCATAAAAAATTAAAAAATTAGTTTGGAATTTTATAAAATTAATGGAACATTATCGGAGACGGGACATCTGTTTGTTGTGACGTCACGCGCCCAAATAATGGATTAATTTATTTAAAAAAAACTCTAAGTTGGTACATTTCTAAAAAAATTTCCTAACATTTTCGTAATCTTAGTAAAAAAATCTATCCACACGATTTTTTCCAAGTCTTTAGGAAATCTATGCAAATGGCCTATTCTGTTAGAAAAGTGAATTTATTTTTTTGCATAATTTTGACAGATGATTTCATAATTTTCAAGTTTATAGTGCAAGATCCCAGGGCCCCCAGACGTTACTTATTTTCTCCAGCACCAAACGTGTGGGATAAAATAGTGTTAATATGTTTATTTATTTCTATATATTACAGTTTTTACCTTATTTTTAATATTTTTACATAATATACTTTGAAAATATTTTGACATTTGTGAAGGTGAAACTGTTGGTTGATAATGTTTTATGTTTCGTGAACACCTCACTAGGAGAACCTGTGCTGAGGTGTTTACGTGTTTATGATTCAGTGTGGCAAGTACAGGTATTTGTTGTTGTAGAAAGTTTACTTTGAGTGTTTGCATACCTGCTAGCTCGACGGCCAATCTACGGACCAGCTGGTGCCAAAGGTACATAAAAACATTGCTCGCTGTACAAAGTCTCGGTGCTGATTTTTATGTATATTGTAGAGAATATTGTTACAAATTATTAATTAATAATCAATACTGCCAGACACTTTCCGTCGGCGGTAACTTTCGCCAGACGCTTTAAAGCTCCCAAAAAAATGTAATCTTACTTATAGTCTCAGTCTTTATTTTTATATATGTTACTCAAAGAACTACTTCAATACCTTCTCTTAGCAGCCAGACCAATCGTAGGGGCCAAACACCCCCCAGACACAATTAAAGTGTTACTATGAGAGAGAGTCACTACTTTAGATCACACGACTGAAGTAAAACTTCACTAACTTATGCCGTCCATTAACAATATAACAATAACAGGAATAAAAATATCCCCATCCCCTCAACCTCCCCATCAACTCAACTCAACTCTCAGCTCTCAGCTCTCTGCTCTCAGCTCTCAGCTCTCAACTCAACTCAACTCAATTCAACTCAACTCAACTCATATCATTGATTAGCGTTTCACATTGATAACGTTTCATATTGATTAGCGTGTCACATTTTTTCGTAACGTTTCATACTTTTTCGTAACGTTTCATAACGTATTCATCACTTTACCCCCAAGTGTCGAGCGTGCGTAAAGAAGTTTTACTTCAAATATATAAAAATAGGTTACGTTAGGTTAGGTTATAGGCTACTTATCATTTTTTTTTCGTAGCTTTTAATGAATTTTCAAAGAGGTGTCTGCGATAACACACCTACAAAAGTAATTTAGATATAAACATGGCTTCCGCCTGAACCTGAAAAACGAAAACCACCAATTTTTATTCGTTCTCGGTTCTGGGAAGGGAGGGAAAAAAATGAAAATCTGTGTGTATTCAAAAATGTGTACGGTCCGAACGGGTTAAACGTTAAACTGTTCATCTTAGGTCGTAACGTAGAACATTATGCAAAATCTTTGACTGCGAGCGGCGTTTGTCAAGGTGCTGCACATTTGTTGTATTATATGAATATGATTTATTATAATAATATGTGGACATGTCGAGAATTGATGTTACGAAAATTGCGTCACTGGAAAGGGCGCATGAGTCGTAAATATATATCTACGTACCTAGATTCATCGGTGAAACCCTTTTGCTTTTAGTGATGAGATGAGTGACGAATTTTACATGATTTAATAAAGTAATGAGTTATCTTGAGATTTTTTTATTATTCTGGGTTTTTCGTGAGCGAACTACCTATCCATTTTTAAATGTTACGATTTAGCGAGGAGATAAGTATTGAGTTATGCTACTTGCTATTTATTTTATAATATTTATCAGAATAATACATCTATTTTGTATCTCTAAGGAGTGGGTCATGCCCAAGATATAAATAGAAAAGAAGTATCCGTAAAGATGCAAAAAAAATCTTTAAAATTTCTTGTGAACTTTTTCAATGCACAAAATGTACATTAGTTCGTGTGGGGTCAATTGGGTTGTATAGGTAATAGCCTCAGCGTTTGTGCATTTGAAGTGAATATGAATTTCTAACTACGAAGTCAATAAGCTTGAATGCTTTTTTTACTAAATCGTTAATGTGTAAGTGGAAAGTGAGTTTATTGTCGTAAACAACCCCTAGATCTTTGATTTTGTTTAAGCTTTGGAAAAAAATTCGTTAATTTTATAATCAAATACGTACGGATTCTTCGACCTTGTTTACGAGACGATGTTGCACTTAGGTGTACTAAAACTAAGAGCGTTTATTTTGTCCCTGTTTGAGACATGGTCGATAATGCGTTGAAGAACAGTCAAAAATGTTTTTTATCGAACGATATAGTTCTAAGTCATCCGCAAAAATAGTATGAATCAATAATGACTGAACCAATATCGGCAGAAACAAAAGCGGTCTAAGGATAAATCCCTGAGGCACTCCAGAAAAAAAACTACAAATTTGAAAGAACTGGAACCCTTATAAAAAATGAACTGTCTACGATTTCGGAAATATGAGCAAAAAAACGGAGTAGTCTTGCGGAAAGACCAAACGAAGGTAACTTGTTTAGGAGAATGTCGAATTCAATCTTGTCGAATGCTTTTTCCAGGTCAAAATAAGCAACATCAACCTGGTCATTGTTGTAACTGTTAATCTCAATGACCACAACTTTAGATGTGTTGGGAAACTTCCAAATAAGTTTGAGGTTCGTGTGATTAGGTACTAGTTGATTTATTGAGGTTAAAGATTACAATGAATATTGAACTGGACTAGACTCCTTACTTTTGTAGGCTCTAAGTAGTTCTAAAGCTGCCGGCTGCCAGACTGATGATGCTCGCTCTACTCTCAGATGCCTTCGTACATAAGACGCGAACGACGATAGATGATACTCTTCTGATATAACGCGTACGATGGAAAATTAATACAAGAGTGTGGAATGTATCGGGAGCATCTCCTATCCTTATCCTATTTTCCTCTTCCTCTCGTCCTCACCAAAAATTAAATTTAAGATATAATAAAACTCCTTCTCCAAGAAACTTAAACATGGGAGACCTTCTTGGCTTGACTTAATTTTACTTTGTATGTAGGTATGTTTCTCTATATTTTATATCCATCGTAAGTTGTTTGTCTCTTACAAATAAATCAAAACTTCTTATTACTAACTATACTAACGACAACTATTGATGGAGGCTGAAACTACATTATTAGCCTATACACTACAAAACAGTCACCCTTGTCAAGAGTTCTTGATAAAAAAAAATCTGAGATAAATAGGAGGTTAGGTGTTACCTTTGACATTATATAATCAAAGGTGTTACTAACCTATTTGTGCAAATTTTTCTCAAATATTTTCGCGATAGTGCATAGAACGGCGACCGGTGGATATTATCGGATATTGCAGAGTTTTATTGTACATAGCAGTATTAAAATTTGTTTTTTTTAATGTGAATATTCCGCAGAAGAGTTACAACTGCTCGCAACTATCCGGATCCAGTGAGACTACGCCATGTCCAATTTGGGTAGGTATGTTAAGGGGAACGTATGCGCGGCCCATTTCAGCGCGTTTCATACAAATCTTAGATTTGGATTTGACATCAAAATACCCACCCAAGCCGAAAAAATATTTTTGTAATTAAAAGGTATATCAAATATCTAGTAAGGATTTGAGCTACTTTATTTATTTTTGCTTTAAATTATAAGATATAGGCCATTAAAGATTTTAATGTTTCTGGATTTTAGAGGCGATTTGGGCAATTATTTGTGAGTAAATGAAAAACAATAAAAAATTAATTTACTCTATTTACCATATAAATATGATGAAATATAAAATAAAAAATAAAAATTTATTAAAAAAATTATTTTGATGGGTGTAAATTTAAAATTAAAAATACAAATTAACTATTTACGGTGGAATAAAAAATAATCGTTTATATATTGAAATAACTACCAAAAAATGCATTTTTAAGAATCACTTATTTTTTATTTTATTTTTCATTGCATTTTTTAAATTAATATAGAAAAATTATTTTTTTAATATTTTTCATTTACTCACAAATAATTGCCTAAGTTGCTTCCAAAATCATGAAACACTAAAATCTTTAATGACCTACATCTTATAATTTAAAGCCAAAATAAATAAAATAGCTCACATCCGTTCTAGATATTTGAAGTACCTTTTGATTACAAAAGTTATTTTTCAGTTTGGTTTGGTATTTTTATCTCAAATCCAAATCTAAAATTTGTATGAAACGCGCCGAAATGGGCTGCGTAGTGTGGGAAGGGAAAGACAAGGAAAGTTGGGAAATACCGGACTATTCAGATCTGCTAACAAAATTCGGCTTAAGCCATTTGAAGCAATTTTTTTCGATTCTGAATATGGTCTTTCACCGGTAGGTATTATTTTTTATGGTCACTCATCTAAAACATCATTTTTTTGCTGCGGATCATACTTACAGAAAAAAACGTACGCCCATTGATATCGATCATTCACGAAAATAATAAAACATGGCACATAACGGTTGAAAATGGCGGTTTGTAATCCAGATCATCTGTAGTTAGTAGTCTGAGATAATCTGATATTTCCGCCCTTCCATTGGCGGGCATTTGCGGTACTTTTGCAATTTTTCTGTTTGAATTTAATAATAAGTAACAAATATAGAGGTCAACCATGAGCTACTTGCATGCATTTTTTGCACGGACATGAGATTATACACGGATTTCGAAAACTCTTGATACAAACGGGAAACTGGTGAATCGAAATCCTACATTATACATGGACTCGATTTTGTTGTGATTTTATTTTTTTGAATAAATCGAATTTTGAGGTGTTTGAATTTATATAGGCCAAATTAAAAAAAAAACACTTAATATGCGTCAAAGCGTGGACACTGCTCTAAATGTTTTTTTAGCCCTTTCGCTGCCGAAAATATGGAAAAAAGTTTTAAAAAAAAATCGATATGCTCAGATCAAAATGATGATTTTTTGGATCTCTACGTGATGTATTTACACAACAGGTTTTCCGGACACTAATTGGAAATTATGAAATTTAAAATAAATTACAGTAACTCTTCAAGTATCACGTGACTTACGTGAATTCGAAAGAACGTATAAAAGAAATATCTAAAATTCGTCAAGCCACAATAGAAGTTGTACACAATTATATTTTTTCAAATATCTTTTGTAAATTATAACACTTGGAACTATGCATTAATGAAATTGTACAACATTAATTCGTTGACGACTTCAAACCTCATTCGGAGTTATTCGGCGTAAAATTCAAATAACGTAAAGGACCATGGAACGCAATCCTTACCTGCCTACGTAACTCGGGGTATTCCTGTATGTTCGTGATTTTAACTCGTTACGTCACTGTATGAAAATACTTGATGTTATATTATTCATGTGGTAAGGTTTGTTCGGGTCTCCTATTGCGTAGCGGGTCGTATCAGGATAGACTGGTTGAGGGAGAACTTTGACTTCTCCAGCCGGGCTTTCTCGACTCATCGCCTAACACCGCATGGATTCATTCACCCTCAGATTCCTACCCACCCCTCATATTTTTTTCCTTCACAGGACTTTCCTTCCTTTCCCTAAAAAGACATCACACACACCATCCCTAAAGATGTAATAGACCACGAGGGAATTTTTTTCCTCTACACCCCCTGTGTGGATACAATGCAAAAAACGTCAAAACGACTCATTTTTTATGTTTATAAAAATGCTTCAGATTTGTAGGTAGGTAGGGAATTGGAGTCTACTCAGGAAAAAGTTCAATAAAAGGCAAATTTATAGATACTTTAGGAACTTTTTATTAGAAAGTAAATCCTTACTTATTTGACTATCATTTAATCACAGCGTCAACGTTACATTATTAGGCATTTGGCCACAGACAAACTTAAAAAAAAAACAGAATCGCTCCCATCAGCGTGCATCCATTAATTACGTGAGCAGTTTTTCTTCCAATCTAGACCCCCCCCCCCCTTTCCCCCTCGGTGCGATAAATTTGGGCCAATTCGTATATTTTTTTCAAGTAACGTGAGATTTTGCTGGACCCCCCCCCCCCCGCTCACGTAATTAATGGATGCCCCCTTACCCGACTTTGCGGAAATGAGAGCCTATAACTTCCCATATGTGTAATGGGAGCTACTTAGTACTAGCTTAATAAGCTCTTACTTACTGCCTAATAAGCTCTGATTACCCGAATACCACCCTCCTGAAATTGAATAAAATGATATCATCAATCTAGCTTGCAATGAAATTATACGCACATATAATCAAAATTGATAACATTAGCTATAAAATAAAACAGGTTTGATTATTAATAATAATAATAATTGGACAATTCGTAGAGCGCCGTTTTTGTGAAAAATCACCTCAGATTGTTACAAACATATCTTCACACTTACCTGGCCGTTGAAATTTTGTATTTTTTATAAGCGCGGTGGAAAAAATCGACAAGCGTCTGTTGTCACATAATGCATGGCACTGGCGAGCCTAGCGCGGCAGGGTAACACGGCCGCAGTGTGACGAAGGTACCCGAGTGGCAACCGAGCTATAGTTTTGTCTCTAGTCGCACCGCCCCCATTACCCGCTGGCTCCCATTACCCCCTGCTCCCCTACTTACACAAATGTTAAATTGATTGAAATTGATGAAGTTTTGAAATACCATTTATAAAGTTTAAAAGATACTTAATATCTTTGAAATAATTCTAAACCAAAAGAAAATCACCTTGCAAGTTTTTTTTATTGTTAGGTATCAAGTTTTATTTGTGGATATAACTCCATTTTAATTTTTATTTCCAATAATTACATAGCAGAACTTGTTTTAAATAAACTGTTTTTATAAATTGAGCAACAATATTATTGAATATATGAGTATAAAATATTTTTTTTTTAAATTTAAAAAAAATGCAAGTTGCTCATTTGACGTAGGTATCTACTCAAATAAAGTAATACTCGAATAAAAATCTGTAGAGTATAAATCCACTATAAAATATTTAACGCCGTGTGCTGCAGGAGTATGCGGATATAAAATACGACATACATATGCAGTCTGTTTATGGTAATACGCTATACCTACTTACATAAATATTTAATAATATAACTAAGTGTCCCGGTATACCGCAATACACAAAATATAATAAGTGTAGAGAATGTGTACCGCTGAATAAAATAAGTACCTATAAAACATTTTTTATTCCAAAAGTATCAAGAACAAAACTATTTGTCTTTATACCATATAAACCAGCGTATACCTAAGTACAAAAAATAGTCACTGTAAATAAAATCGTTTGATACCCATACCAACTTACATTTTTTAAAGATATTAGGTTTGAAATTGTAATGCACAAAAAAATTATAATTTTTAAAGGCAGCCATTTTAAATACATGCAGGATTACGAAAGATTTTTTAAATATTTAAATTGAGGGATCAGTTAAATTGAGGGATCAGTAGGATTTATCGGACCATCATCAGAGCCGAACCCTCTGATATGAAAATATCTGGAGTCGGTGAAATATTTTCCCATTATGTTTCTGGTGGATTGACGTATTGTTCTTGTATTGTTTTGTATTTACTATACTTATGTAGTGCACTTACATTGCGTGAATTTACTAGATAATCATTTGTGGAAAAGTGTGTGGAAGGGTTTAGTCTTTCATTTGGGAAAGATTTAACCCGGACATAAAATCTGGAGCACCGTTAAAAGTAACAAAAGTCGTCCGGTAGTACGTATTTTTTAAATACGTGAGAGTCCTTCACGTCTACCTAATTAGGGGCCATCCATAAATTACGTCACACCTTAAGGGGATGGAGGAGTAGAGAAGTGTGACAAGGGATATGGGGGGGTAATCAGCTCTGTATATGTAAAAATCTAAATGATAAAAACGCAAAACTTTTTTTATATGTAAAATTGCAAAACATGTGACGTCACACTAGGGGGGAGGGACTCTCACAAGTGCGACGATGTGTGACAGGGACGGCGTAGTCCAGCGGTAAGGCTCTTGACTCGGACACCGTAGGTCGCGGCATCGAATCCCAGCGTGGCAAATAAATTTTATTTGATTAATTTGTGTTATTTCACAATTTATTCATTTAAAATAATGTATAGTATTATGAGCGTTACATTTATTTATTTACGCGTATGGTATCCCCATTACGCGGGCAAACCTCTCTGGTTTTCTCCGATAATGACCGAGCGAATGATTCCGAGCGAATGTACTCGTTCCGACAGGCCACTATTGTCATTTTTACCTCTCTACCCGTTTCGTACGCGAACGCTATAATTTTTAAATATTAATCTCAATAAATGTTATTCTCTCGAACATGAATAAGCGTTAAATCATCATCAACCATAATTTCTGAACACCGGATCACGGCCTGGAAGTATCGCGATCCTCAGGAGCCCGTCTACCTCCTTATGGTAAAGTTTTAGTGCTGCCTCGCCTGATGTGGAGACGGAGCACCAGGTCGAACACTTTTCACCAACTCCTGAACCCTTCCTACAACACTTCCAACAGTATGTTTGCGGCACGTTCCAGAGTGGAAGATAAGTATATCGCCCTGGTGTAAGACCACCATTCAGAATTGAAACGTTGCTTGAAATGGCATTAGCCGTGTTTTGTGACCAGATATGAATAGCCAGGTACTTCCCCACCTTCTTCTTCCGTATCTCCTTCCCCTCCCCACTACCTTCAGCCTCACTACATACCCCAATTGGGGATGCCATAGTCTCACTGGCTTCAGGCGGGATAGTTGGGGACACTTCTTAGTTATTTGTGTAAGTAGGTAGGTACCTATACCCTAATTCCTAAGCCGAATGCATATAAGCCGTCCATGTAAGCCGTATTTTGTTATTCGGCTGTATATCTTTACTGGATACTCATTCGGGGAAATGGCATTATTATTAGGCAAAATATTTGTACAGCGGATTGAAATATGTAATATAAAAATGACAGCGTAAAAATATTTGATATAAGTGCCGACTTTTGTTATACTCTGTGCATCATTTTTTAATTTACCAATAATTGAGAACCGACCGTACAGCAGAAATAATCTTTGGTTGATCGCGAGTGCTTTTTGAGTCGATCTCGAGAAAAAATTGCCGATGTAAGTACCTATTCACAGTTTTTATTTTAGTTGATCACGCATTTTTCAAGCCTTTTTGGTTATTATTAATTTGTAGGTTATATTGTCAATGGTGCGCCTTTTTTGATTATTTACTCTATCCTCATCTATGGTGTGTGACGACACAAGTCCCCATAGAAAAAAAAATCGTCAAATTATTGCACATTCATGGTGAAATATTGTCGAAAATTGAAAAGTTATCTATCTAGTTTCTAATGAGTGGTTTGGTTTATTATTCCGAGTTGTAAACTTAGGGATACGATGGGTGGTTATCAAGGGCGGATCCAGGATTTTTTTCTGGGGGGGGCACAAGGGGCGGACGGGTAAAAAAATCAACAATTATTGTTACAAATAAACTTGAAGTATCATCAGTGGCGGACTAAGCCCGTCAGAGGCCCGGGGCTGCAAAGCTGAATGAGCCCCCCCCCCCCCCTAGTTTAAAAAGTTGATGTAAATTTTATTCAGTTCACACGGGCCTCGGGCCTCATCGTAAAAAAAATTGTCATTTTTTTGTATTTCATTTTCTACAAGATGCTTTGTTAATAATGCTATCATCTAATGTTTTAAGAAAATTTAAAGAAAGTTTTAAACAGTTTGTATGTTGAATTATCCTTCAGCAAAACTTTGAACGCATATTTCTCGAAACTACGTTTTTCAACCTGGTTGATAACATATTAGAAAAACTATAATTTAACATCCGATTTGCATGCACCGAGTCTTTAACTGTAAGAAAATCCAGTCACTCTGGCACCACACAGGGATTTTTTTATACCTAAAGGGCCCCCTTCTATTTTTTAAAAGAACGCTGAAAATTTGCCATAAAAAAACGAATATAAAATTCCCCTACGTGGTGCCATAGACACTGGATTTTCTAACAGTTTTTTTAAAAAGTTTCGAGAAAAAAGTATTAAAAGTTTTGCTGAAGAATAAAATTCAACGTACACATTGTTTCAAACGGTTTCACGTAAAATGCTGTAAAAAACATTTGGTGAAAGCATTGCTAACTTCAGAAAATTAAATTTTAAAAATATTCCAAAAAAATTTTTTTACAGTCTCCTGGTGCCTTAAAGCCTTGTTTGGGATTTTATATCAAGGAAACATGGAGGCGTTTGGAGGCCCCCGGGGACCAGAGGCAGCCCCTTCCATTCCCCCCCCCCCCCCCCCCCGTTAGTCCGCCACTGAATCTTTTTAATTACTTGCCTATTTTATTACTATCTGTAATGATAAGATAACCTTTAGCAAAGGGCCTAAGTTAGTAAAAATAATACGAAGTGCAATACATAAGTGATACTGGAACTAAAACTTTATAGATATTAAAAAGATTATTTAATTATAATGTATTACAAAAACATGGTAAGTAACACAATATTCCGTTGAGTTGAGAAAAAGACTCATTACGGGAAGGACAGACACATATAAGTACATTTTACAAATACACGTTTAAAAAGTACAACATATTGAAAAGGAAAAAGAGAAAATTAGTAGCAGTAATTTTATTTTAAAAATAGTAAATTACCGGTTCAGGCTGCATTTATTTATTTCAATTTTATCTTTCACCAAATATTGTAAGAAATGTCTTAAAATTGACGGAGATACAGTATCATATATATGAAACCGTTTTAACAGTTTGTGTGTTGAATTATCCTTCAGCAAAACTTTGAATGCGTTTTTCTCAAAACTACGTTTTTCAACCTGGTTGACAACATATTAGAAAAACTATACATCATATTTGCATGCACCATGCACCAAGTCTTAAACTGTTCGAAAATCCAGTCACTATAACCAGGGCCGTATTATCCACAAGATTTATAGGCAAATGCCTAGGGGCCCCGCATCAGTTAGACCCAATATGTTTAAGCCGGCTATGTCATGGAACTGGAACTTTGAACGCGTTTTTCTCAAAACTAAGTTTTTCAACCTGGTGGCAACATATTAGAAAAACTATACATCTGATGAACCAAGTATTAAACTGTTAGAAAATCCAGTCACTATAGCCAGGTCCGAAGCCAGCCCTGGCAGGGCCGTATTATCAACAAAGCAGTGTAGGCCACTGCCTAGGGTCCACGTATCGGCTAGGGGTCACACATCTGCAAAACCTAAGCGTGGGAACTTAGAGAGGCATTATAAAACCATTCATAAAAACTATAAAAAGGATTTCCCGCCACAGAGTGAATTAAGAAAATGAAAAGTCCGTGATTTGATAACTTGTTTAAAAAAGAACAAACCGAAAAGAGCAGTTATAAATTTGTAGTAGAATTTATATAACATGATTTTTATTGGAAGAATACTTGTCACATGTGACATAAAAATCGCCATAAAATAAGGTCGCAATAAAAAAAAAGTTTGAGCACCCCTGTTTTATCAACTGGCAGAGGGATCAACTGTCCGGGAGATCAACTGTCCGGTAGATCAACTATCGGCGGGCCAACTGACGAGGATCAGCTGTCATGGAATACTCAATGAAGATAATTTTAGCAACATCAGAATTTCGTGTTTTGTGCGAATTCTCGGTAGAAGTAGGTACCTATTTTTAGTTTTAAGTATTGGGCTCACCTCGGATACTAGTTAAATAAAGATCGGCATTTCTCCCTCATCAAATATCGTTAAGCTATCCACAATGTGTAGATTGTTTACATTCAATACAACTTTAGTTAGTCGATAATTGACCCACATACATATCGGCGTTGGTGATCTTCATAAATTTATCAACATTGAAAATTTGAGTGCTGTTGTGGATCATTTCGATATGGATATCTCTATTCCACTCATAGATCGGCCGACTAAAATATTTTTTTTCGCTGTTGGTAATAATATTAAAATATTCGTAAATACTCGAATATTTCATTCTGATCACTGGAGAGAAAAATCGATGCAGAAGTGTGTTTTGGGCGTGTCCGCGCGCTTAAAGTAAGTAAAATAAGTACCTACTTCTGGTAAAATTTAAAAAAAAATTCAAACCCAAGCCTTTTAGCCTATCTGGAGTCTTGAGGTGAAATGAATTATGTAAATTGACTAAAACCCTTTTCTTTCAAATCAATTCCACACTATTTATGTGAATACCGTGCAACAGTGCCAACTGCTCTGGAGCCAGTGGGATTATAGGATCCCCAATTTAAGTTATGGTGAGGTTTAAGGATGTCGGGAAGGGAAGGAGATGGGAAAGGGGAAATATGGGAAAAGCCTGGATATTCACAGCAAACACCGCTAAAGCTATTTCAAGCAAGCAACGTGTCGATTCTGAATGATGGTCTTCGATTATCCAAGTTTTTTTTTTAAACTTTTTTTAAGCATTCTGTAATGCTTTTACAGCCTTACTAATAAAAAAAATCACTTAACGACCGTTAAACAGTGTTTCTGCTCGTTGCTCGTATTTCTACAACTTTACTTATAACATAATGACGTTTTTATGTTGGCTGCATTGCGCAAGCGTAGCGGCCATTTAAAATAAATAATAATGTTTTCGCTTCCACGGTCGTTTATCGATTGAAAAAAAATTTCACGACGTTTTTAAGTAAGGTTGTTAGTGTTTGGTGTTAGAGATGCGAAATAGGATTTCACAGCTGTTTTTTTTTATTATTAAAAATCAGTTTATAAAGTATAATAATTTTTAATACAAAATAAATTACATAAAAAGTTTTCACCGATTATTTTTTTAATGATATTTCTCTTCTATAGAAGCAGACGCTTGTAATTAGAAGAGGGACGAGTATCGGGATGAAAATATATTTTTTATCTTATAATTAATTATGGTAGGTACTTTAAAAAAAGACAAATTTAATAGTTATATAAGTTATGAAGATAATTTCATCATTTTGTTATTTTTACTTTGAATTGCTCTTTAATTGCTTTTAGTAGGCATTTATCGTATTCGATTGTTCTTATCTTTTCAGGTAGGCTATTGAAGTATTTTTTTTCCTAGATATGTGTAATGATGTTGTACAAATGAGGTGTACATTTTTGTGTTGGAAATATATGTTTTTGACGAGTACGACTTTCAGTTATAAAGGTATGATTTTGTTTTTCTTTTATTATTTAAATCATTATATTTTTTCGGACTAGATCATTAAATTTTAATACCTTAAATTCTTTAAAAATAAAGTATGTTCGATAATCTCTTGGTTTTTCAATATAAACAACAATTTCTCAAATGAAATGGAAATGTTTCAATTACAGGCATTATGTCACGGAATACAAATTGGTCACGAAGAATAGCAAATAGTAACCGCGCGCCGCCATGCCATCAGCCTTCGCTCCCAGCACCCGCCATCACCTGCCATCTACCGTAATACCGCAAAAGGTCATCATATTTTCACCACAATTGTTCCTGCCTGACATCATGAAGAGATTTAACTAGATACTATAATTTTCACAGTTTATGCTTTATTTCGACGTTTTCCAAAGAAACAACTTTCCGTTTTAAAAAATTAGTGAATGTACAGTAAAGAGTTTTCTGTAAATAATTGAAAAAACCAAATAAATTTAGCCATTTTGTTTACAAAGGTAAACCTTACATGTATCCATTTTTTATTTATTTAATCATTATTACACGATAACAGTGTAAGTATTATAAAGTTTTTATTTTTATTTTTTATTGTTTAATTACTAGTAAGTCAATAACGAATTACTGGTAAGTGTTTAGTTACTAGTAAGTAAACCAATTTTCATACTAGTTCATAGTAAGCCAATAACGTCATCCAAATAGTAAAACCAATACTACTCCGAAAACTCTGCAGAGCTACCTACATTTTTGCATTGCGTGCAACTGTAGACCGATCACTCTTGTCGACCGTCTGGCGTGGTGTAAATAAATGCACTAAGTTGGTCATAACAATTTTAATAAATTGGGTTGAACATCTTAACGATTTTGAATTATTTTTACCCTTTTCTCATTAATTTGTTATCCTGTTTCTCATTTGAAAGTCTGGAGAAAGATCGGAGTGCTACCCTAAACATTCAATATTAATGGTGATCACAATAAATATCACGATATTTATCAAATATCTTGATATTTATTGAAGGTCTGAGTTAATGTATAGACGAATCACAATATGGATCACATGATTTCTGAAACCAGAATTCCGAATGGTAATAATAAATATTGAGCGTTTAGCCAACGCATCAATATTGATCACGATCCGTGGGTTCACGATACGGAATTCAGGAATCTGAACATCAAGTGATCCATATTGTGATTCGTCAATACTTTCAATAAATATCACGATATTTTACGAAGTGGGACATTTGAAGTACGATCACAATAAATATTGAATTGTGTGGGGCTAGCCTTAGTTTTACAGGTGGGGTACCTGCCGGACACGTGGACGTTATGGTAATAATCCTATAGCAATTAAATAAGCGATAAATAATTTATTATTGATCAATGGCCATGAATTTTGACAGAAGGTAGGTACCTACTTACCCGCATAACACTCGGCTGCTATCGCGGGTATTATTAAAAACAGATTACGAACTAAATTGAATACGAAATTTACATATAGTTATTTAGTTTGGCAATCAAATTTAGAAATTTATTCAATTGGAACTAAAACCTTTCATTAATATGCCAACACTAAGCTAGGTACTCACTTTGCGGAGTTAATATAAAAATTAAAAAATAGAAAAACTTTGTCTTTGAAATTACATTCGAATTTATGTTAATTCGAAATTGAAGTTCGTTTTAAATAAACTAGGAAAAACGGCACAACTCGGTTTTTAAACGTTTTTATGATTCTTTTAGATAGATTCTTGTTATTACTTACTAAATACTAAATTTGTATATTTTTCCTCAAGATTAAACTTATAAACTCAATCCTCTACTTTTGTAAACTATAATATTGATCTGTATGTAAATTAAATTTTGATTTAACATCCAATAAATTGCCTTGAAGTACGAAAAATCGCCTTTTTATCTAATTTTCTTTCTTGCAAAGCGTTTAATAATAAAAAAGTTTAAAAATATAATTATCTTATAAAATATGGTCCAAAATCATCTTCTTTCGGAAACTTCCACCAATTTCGGAACACCGTTCGGTTAAAGTAAAAAACATGCACTCGCGCTGTTGTATTTTTTTAACCCTCAAGCCAATTCGTTCGTTATTGTCATCGGTTATTGTGCTTTTTTAACATACCTCATTTTCCCATGAACCGTCTTGGTGTTGCCATTTAAAACTTTTTAAACCATATATTATAATTTGACTTCCGATTTATGAACTAAAAATATAAAATAAAAATGATTTTTTTTCCCTTTCAATACAGATTCCTACTTATAGGTATATTATTATTATACCTTTGCAATGTTGTGTTAACATAATATAATGAAGAATAACGATATTGTTTTAAAATATAAAGCACAGTTTAGAAATTGCTCACGTTTATTTAATACTAGCTTAAGTACCTACCTAGCGTTGCCCGGGCTTTAGATCATGTATCTAATTTTAGATCTGAATATATTTAACTCATTCAGATCTAAAAGTAGTGCAACTAAACTCACCATTAGTGATTCTTCCTTTCTACCTACTGTTAAATTCAAATTTAGGTATGTTAAATTAAATGAAAGCCAATCACTTTGTAAAAAACCATTTGATCAAATTTATGTCATTAAGTGGTACCTTAACAACAGTGCTTGATTTTAAGTTTTTTTTTTTTTTAGTCTTGATTTTAAGTTTTTTTTTCTTTAAGAACAAAAAAATGTTTTTTTAAATGTGTATACAGTGTTCTTAATATTCAGTGTCATTACACTTTAAAGTAATATTTGACAGTTAATTTGGTGTTGCCAGCCTATAAATTATGTAGTTCCATTTTTTTTATATTTTCTACTCTTATTTGACAGACTATATGTGCCTATTAGGTACTTATTGATAGCCGACGAATGCAATGACTTTGATAACCTACTAGTAGGTATCTACAACTGGTCCCTCAGTGATATAATGTATCTTAGTACAATATTACTTCGTACAAAAATATTCAAATAAATGCAAATATGAATATTATTTATTATGTGGCTACCTATGTACATACAAGAGTATGTGGGCTGATATTTATGGTGCTTTCCTCTCTAAAGTCGAGTCCCCAGCGACAAAATGTTTTACAAAAACATCCGACAAATACAAAAAAAAATAGGCAGGGTCACAATGTTTTAGTTGAAAAACAAAGAAAACGTTGTGGCCTCGACCTAAGCATCCAAAACACCTACGATTTTTTATCGGAGAGAGAGATCCAAAGCTCGAACGGCCCAAAGAAAAGTGTAGGGTAATAGTTCGCGAAATAAACTTTAATTATAAATATAATACGCGATTATCGATTAATGTTATTTCAGAACGCAGATATAAAAAAATGTATTTATTTTCTTAGGTATCTAGTATATGTAATTACTCTCTTCTTTATTTTTCCACTGAAATCCCCGGCATTGCCCGGGTTTATCGTAGAGTTTTTTGAAATCAGGCGTAGACAGTGGTAATTTTCTTCTAATTTTGAACGTCAGGAATACAAAATTTCATTAAGTATCAAAATTTGGAAAAGGGGATGGGGGGTGATTTTTTGTAATCTCATATAGACAGTGACCTCCGTATTGTTTTTAAGACGAAGTGTGCAAAATTTCATCAATCTCGGAATAAAACTGTTTATTCATATAATATCAAATTTACTCCGTTCCCGCCACAGACACTCTTATTTGTGTAAATAGGTTATCCTCTATTTATGTTTTTTTTTTTAAATTATATGTAGGTATATGTACATATGTGCGAAGAATGGACGGTTACCTCGATAATGTTTTCTCTTGGGGTAAAAATAACCTCGTTGAATTTAATGTTTCAAAGACCCAATCATGTCTGATTACATCTAAAAGGGATGAAAATCTAGTCTCTTTCAACGGAATCAATCTTCCGAACAGATCTTCCATTGATATGATTGGTGTAACTCTAAGTGACCAACTCAGATATGGGTTAAATTAGCCTTCCAAAAACTAGGTGTACTGTACAGGGCCCGCAGATACTTACATAGTATACAACTGTTAACCTTGTACATATCGCAAGAACGCCCCACGGTTGAATTTTTCAGACACCTCTAGTCTGGAGATCCAAAATACCTGAAAAACCTTCGACTCTGTGCAGAAATTGGCGGTCCGTTTGATAGATTCTCCCACCTTAACGTAGGGTGTGAATGCTATCCTTGTCCTACCGGTATTACCGGTAGATATTCAATGGAAGATGACCTGTAGAATATATTTATTTCGCCACCTTGTACATGCGTAATTGTACTCAGAAATTCCGGAATAAACACTTTATTATGAAAGGTTTTCACTTTGTGACGGCATTATTTGTTTTAATAAAAAGACATTTACATACAGAATCTACATTTTTCGTGAACACCGTTCACATTATCAGGAGTAAATATACACTAAAGTTAAAAATTAAATACAGATATATGTAAAGGAAGGGGTAGAAGTAAGGGGGAGTGGTTTACAAAAGGTAGTAATGTAAACTACTTTATTATAATTAAATATGTTTATAAATATCTACAAATGGACATACTTACATGAAATAATTAAATCCCGTGTTTTGAAATGTTTATATTATAAATAACTAATATAACTATAAGTCCCCGGCGTTCTCTGGGCTTAATACAGTTGTTTTCGAAATCAGATGTGAAGAGTAATTTTCTCCTTATTTTCAACGTCAATTTTTCAAAATTTAATCAAGAAGTATCAACATTCTGCTTTAAGGGGTGGGAAAGGGGGATGGGGGTTATTATTTATGACTTTCCTTCTGTTTTGAAAATCAAGTGTGCAAAACTTCATCAATCTTGGAATAAAACGTTATTTTTTTACATTGTCCTGTGTGGAGCCCTGTGGAGCCCTGTGCTCCACACAGGACACCCTGATGAAAATATTCCCAACGTGTCATCTTTGGGGATGCTGTGTAGAGGGTTTTTAGAAGAGCAAGGAAAGGGTGTACTGGGAAAGAAAAGGGAGTGGTAGTAGGAATCTGGGGTCAGTATGTCCAGGAATGACGGACACATGAATTCATCCCTCCCACTACGGTGCAAGGCGATGCGAGTCCGGCTGTGTAGGTCAAAAGTTCTCTCTTAACCAGTCTCTTCCGATCCGGCCTGCCACGCAGTTGATGGGCAAACGCATCCGCCGCTAAGACCCGTACAAAACTCAATCCCATGAATCCAGACACCCCAGCTACGTCCCCGTGGTGTGCGTGATTTGAAATTGTATTCCTACGTAGCTTGTAAAAGTATTTCATTTTAAAAATTAGAACTGATAAGTATAAAACATATAAGAAAAGCGATAAAGTAGGCAACAAAACAATTTTTAAATGTGTATTTCTTCGTATCTATCAATAATTCATATATCTAAATCTAAATCACTAATATTTTTTAAAGTTTACTAACGGTGGCCAGTGTCCATTCGAAAGGTAAATCTGATAGTTTCTCTAATTATTTTTCAAAATAAATTACATTTTAAATAAAATTGACAATGTTTGTTTTTGATGGACAATGATCCCGAGGCAAATATTTTTATATACTTTCAATTTCACAAATCCTACAATTATAATATCCCGCGATTTTTCACGGATGTATGCGCTAGTATTATCCTATTACCGTCTAATGTTAGATATGCCGTTTCGATAAATCGTAGATTCTTTCACAATATTTTTTTGATAAAGTGTACATGACCAATAATGACCTTAAATATAATATTTTGTAAGATACCTATGTATAAATATGACTCACATTATTTGTATTACAATATATTTTTCAAATAAATTTAGATTAAAATATTACCAACTCTCCTTCTCTCCATATACCCGTTTAATAACAACTGTGGGCTATAGGGGTGACGAAGGGATGTCTCTAATTAGATGCAAAATCTGCCCCACATAAAAGATTCTCCGAAATATGATAATGATAATTTATTTGTGTGATATTATAATCACGATAATAATTATTCTCGCTAAACCGGGCCCTTTCACCCCGCTTCGTATTTCAATTATGGTGGAACAGCTGCCTGTAAACTGGTGAGGATTTATTATACAAATAATCTGACATAATGTTTAACTGAAAGCAAGAAATCGGACACGGCCAAAGTAGGAGCAGAGTTGCTAAGCCAGTCCAAATAATTGATATAAATATTAACTTATTCTCGGAGTGCGATTTTGAAATATTTGTTTAAATATTATGAAAGAAATAATAAATAAATATAAATGATCATTATGATAAGAAATTTTTTCCATAGGAAAGCTGATAGTTCAGAAATGCACAAAATAATATGCAAGGCAGATAGAAATATTTCACCATTAAATTTATACGACGAGAATGCCAGCATTCTTTTAAATACCAACCAGGAATTATTAGATTCCTGGTCAAATAAAATTCTTCACGCAAAACACTTCAATTATCTCAACCAAACATATGTTGACAAATTTTCGTCAAACAAATGGTTGAGTATTGGAGAGTTGAGCGCAGAAATAGAAGGCTTTATGCTTGCCATACAAGATAGAGTCATTAATACTAAAAATTATAGGAAGCATATCATCAAAGATGCAAATCAAATTGATGATTTATGTAGAAAATGTTTGGCATTTCCGGAAACTATAGAACATATTATATCGGGATGTTCTGTATTAGCGCCGTCCGAGTATACATTTAGGCACAATCAAGTTTTAAAAATAATTCACCAAAGTTTGGTAATTAAACATAACTTGATTGACTGCCGTAATGTACCATATTATGAATATGAACCAAATTCATTTTTAGAAAATGAATTTTATAAAATTTATTATGATAAAACTATTCTGACAGACAGAACAATTAGTCATAATAGACCCGATATAGTTTTACATGACAAAATTAAGAAAATAACTTATATAATTGATGTCGCTATTCCAAATTCTTGTAATATTCAGAAAACTGTTTCTGAAAAAATAAGAAAATATACAGATTTAGGAAATGAAATTAAAAGAATTTGGCATTCTCAGACTATAAAAATATTACCATTTGTTATTTCGGCTACTGGCATTATACCTAGCTCTCTTATTCAAAATTTAGGCGTATTAGATTTGTCAAAAAATTTGTACATAAAAATGCAAAAGTCGGTCATTTTAAATACATGTAGGATTACGAAAGATTTTTTAAATATTTATATTGAGGGATCAGTAGGATTTATCGGACCAGTTAGGATTTCATCAGAGCCGAACCCTCTGATATGAAAATATCTGGAGTCGGTGAAATATTTTCCCATTATGTTTCTGGTGGATTGACGTATTGTTCTTGTATTGTTTTATTCTTATATAGTGCACTTACATTGCATTAATTTACTAGATATTCATTTGTGGAAAAGTGTGTGGAAGGGTTTAGTCTTTCATTTGGGAAAGATTCAACCCGGACATAAAATCTGGAGCACCGTAAAAAAAAAAAAGTAGAATGACAACTATGATTTATTTATTTTGATACAATATTTAACATTTCAATAGTAATTTAGTAATTTTGGCCTCACTAAGTAACTTACCCTTGCTGAGGCCTCCATTTTATAAAATGAAAAATATTCATAATAAATTTTAAAAATATACCTATAGATATTATGTAGGCATGTATAAAGTATGGTTTATTATTTTATGTTATGAATTTTTGGTGATATTGTCTTTTTTGTTCTTTAATCCATTTTGTAATTTTATGTCTGAATTTATTTTTGTTTTCCATTTTCAAGTCTTAGACTGTTGAATGCTTTTATAGTTTGGTATTTATGGTATCTTTGTCCAAAGGTAGTGTATACCGTTGGAGTTTTTATGTTTTCTTTTAACGCTTGTTTGAAATTTGTTTTTTTGTTCAAAAATGTAGTTTGGTAGTGTTTAAACATATAATTGGCGTATATCTAGTACGTCACAACTGTTGAATATTTGCTCTGTGTCAGTCAGTCTATGTTTTGTAAGTATTACCTTTAAAATCGTTTTCTGCGCGATTTATATGTAATCGATAGCCAAGTTTGTAGCTCAAGCAATTATTCCATATTCTATTATTGATTGACAAAGTGCAAAATATATTGTTTTATTTTAGATATGTTTCTTGTGTTTATGAAAACGTGTTTTGTTTTGAGGAGTTTATTTGTGATTTGTTTGATGTGATGTGCATAACTTACTATTTCACTGTCTACTTCCAAATCTGCAAAGTTCATTTATGTAAATAGTGAAAAGAACGGGCCCTAGTATGCTTCCTTGTGGAACTCCATATGTAATCGGCAGTGGTTTGATAGTATGGTTGTTAATTTTGACTTGTTGTGTTATGTTACTAATATAACTTTTTAATAGTTGGCGTTCCTTGTCTTTGATACCCATGTTTTTTTTAAGTGTTTTGTGGCAGATCAAAGGCTTTAACTAACTCTAGAAATATCGCTATGCATTGATTAAGAGGAAACCGGGCGGCGTTTTGTCTGTTCAAACGTATTTCCCAATTTCCTCTCTGGATTTTGACACCAGTGCAAACATTTTCTTAACATAATATGTATATCGACCACTAGCGTGTCAGAACGTTTTGCTTTTTTTTATATGTAACTTCTTATAGGAGTTAAAACCCTCCAAAAATTATTAATATTAACTGGTTATATATACAAACTAGACATTTTTAAAAAGTTAAACGTACAGATATAGAGTATTTTCTTCTATTATAAATAGAAAAAAATCATTAAAATTGATCCAGTTTTGGTGGAGAAAAATGGGGAAAAACCTTGATTTTGATGATTTTATTTTGGTATTATCAGCTTGAGGTGACGTTGTCACTTTCGCTCAGTATTCGGGGGAGTTAGAGCGACAGTGACAGAAACATTTTGGTAAAATACCTATTGTTTAAATTTATCGGTGACCGGGTTTACTATTAATGTGTTATCTGTCAGCCAGGCCTTGGTGACTGTATTTTAGCCATTCTTGATTATTTTATTTGATGTGCCTAAAAAAACATATTTACAATTTAGTTGTGAATGTTGGTAAATGATAATTAATGATTAGACAAAGTGCAGTAAGGTTGGGTTATTTGAACCTCCGTCATATTTGATCGACGATCAAAACGTTTGAACAAAATTTGATCAAACGCTGAGACAAGCGTCGACGATTAACGGGACCATTGCACTGACAGTCGGTTCTTACATTTCGATAATTCAACAACATTGTTAGGATATTGCAAGTGAAAAGAACCAAAGCGATAGGTGAGCTAAATCGGATGCAAGCAAGATGCAAACTAATTTTAATCAATCAACAGATCAATTAAATTGGAATGAAATATAAATGAAACATAAAATTTGAGTTTAGTACGATATAATAAACTTGTTACCCGAACGTTGTATTCGTAGATGCTTGTTAGTTGTTAGATATGTTTTTGACCCTGACAGCTGGTGTTTCTAATATGCGTGTTTGTTGTTATTTCTTGTGTTTTGTGTTGTAAAGGAGTATTGTTTTTTAATAGATTTGCTCTGCAGTAAACGTTCAAAACTAAGAAGAAGATTGTTTGAAAGGGAGATATGTAAATACGAATGTTAAAGGGAGGTAATTTATATATTACAATTAAGCGAAAACTGCTAAAAAATTAAATAAATCACGACATAGAGCAACAATCTCTCGACAAGTGTCTAAAGTACC
Organism: Limnephilus lunatus; assembly: GCA_917563855.2. Classification (NCBI taxonomy): domain Eukaryota; kingdom Metazoa; phylum Arthropoda; class Insecta; order Trichoptera; family Limnephilidae; genus Limnephilus; species Limnephilus lunatus. The sequence continues at coordinate 31,952,613 of OU830599.1, read as the reverse complement.
ATTTAAAGATAAACAGTGATTTTTTTCATACATGTAGCATATTAAATAACGAAAAATGTGTTTTTCATAATTTTTGAAGCATTCTTTCGGAGCAATTTTTTTCTGTCGAGGTAATTTCATAAAATTACTGATTCCGCAAAAGTATTGACATTATCTTAAAAAATTAGTATTAGTATTATGCATGGTGGCATTTCGGGTTATATATATGGTATTATCATTTGCGCTGTCCCATTAGATAATACCATATTCTAATAGTTAATTAAAGATAATCACATAGATCTTAATCAAATTTTTTTGGCTTAGATATTCCTGATTGTTTGGAAAATTATGATTGTTTTAGTGACCAAATCTGAATACCTGTAATCTTAGGTATTACCTTACTATTGGTTTTAAATCAAATAACAAAAATTGACAGTTACAATAGGCGATATTGGTTTTGTACGAAATAGTGTGGTGTCTAGCGTGAATGGTTTATTACATGTCAATTGGAATCAGTTATTCTCAAATAATTATCGTTTATAATATTTTAATGATACTATCCATGTTTATAAGAAAGGGGAACACCAGTCGGAAGTTATACAGCATAATAATATGTTTATTACGAGCACCTATTGCAATCATCTCATGTATTGCAGGTTTATTTGCTTCGATATAAATATTCTGAGAACAAAAACAAGTTTTATTTGAGATGAACTTTAATTTGGCAGGATGATTTTTTTTTTAAGTTTACGTAAACGGCACAGGAAAGGGCGTCAGCTTAGAATTTAGAACATCCGCAGGAAACTGATAGTTTATTTAATATTGTTATGATTTTGCAAAATAATTGAGTTGTGAAGCAAAAGATATGTTTAAATAAGATATAATACAAAACTAAAGAATATAATAGAAATATAATTAATAGGCATGAGTACAAATATGAGTTTTGGCATTTTATTTCTCGCGAGTTCAAAGTTCAAATATCATCATCGGGGACTGTCTTCGTGTTTTTACATAATACTGCAAGTAGGTGAAAACTATTTAGTGTTCGGCAATAGTTTTTTGCAATTTGGGAGGTGGGTATGTGTACCGCCGCCCCTGGAACCATTTATTGGAAAACCAACACCTCTGCCATACGTCACCTCAAGTGGTTCGCTACCTTTGGTGACTTAGCAGGGGTGTCCGGGTTCATGGGGTGAGTTTTTCTATATGGCAGGCCGGATCGGGAGAGAATGGTTGGCGGAGTCCCTTTGACTTCTCCAGCCGTATTCTCTTGTAACATCGCCTTGCACCGCAGTGCGAGGAATGGATTCATACGTCCAACACTCCTGGACACACTGACCCTCAGATTCCTATACCCACCTTATATACCCACTATCCTTTTTCTTCTCAGAACTTCCTCTCCTTTCTTTCCTAAAAAGACCCTCCGAACAGCATCCCTAAAGATGACATAGGCCTTGAATTGAATTATTTTCCTCAGAGCCTCCTGTGTGGAGCTAATGTTTAAAATAGGCAATAATAGGTGATTTATCTTACCTGATTACCAGCACCTTAAGGTTCCGCAATTAGCATTAAAAAAGAAGAAGAAGATGCTTGGAAGAAAGATACGTAAATATGAATGACAAATAATGAATAAATGATAAAAAAAAAGATTGCGCGTAAGCGAAACTATTAATAAAGCATGACACGTTTAAAATAGAGGAATAATCTCTCGATAATTGTGTTGTCTCTCGTAGCATTTTATGAAATACAGATTTTTTTCGTATCTATAAAATGTTGGGTAAATAAATGAAACTAATGTGTTTTAAATAACTATCCTCACTACCTCAACTCGTAAAACTGTTTACTACGCTCTCTGCCAATCCCTACTAGCATACGGCATTATAACTTGGGGTGGCTGTGCACAATCTATCATCGAACCTCTACTAAAAGCCCAAAAAATGGTAATACGTGTCATTAACAAGCGACCGACTAGATACCCCTCCATACGACTCCTCATCGAGTATAACGTCTTAAACATACTGTATCTAAAATTTATGCTAATACATTTCCTGTTCAAATACAAAAATAAAACTCTCTTACAACACAACTACACCACCAGTACAATAACCAACGGACACTCCAATATACCTAAACTACACACCACGACAGCTCAAAGACAATTTTTCTTCCTAGCTCCTAAAATCTTTAACCTTATCCCTGAAAACTTAAAAACGTAGAGCCAACCCCATTCCTTTAAAAAACAAATAACGAAATGGATCCTTACACATCGAATACATTACAATTTTAATACCCATTCACTTCACACTCTATCAATTTAATCACCCTTCAGACAAAACATAATATTTCTCTGTTTTCTAAATTAGCGGCATTGTATGTACAAGATTAATTAGTGTGATCTACACATATCTAACAACTCCTCAAATTTTTCATTTTTCATTTTCTAATAATTCTCTAACTTCTTCATCTTCTTCTTGTAACCCAATCTAACTATATGTATATCATTTTCTTTTTATAGAAGACCTGTGTGCATAGTATTACGAGCAGGCAAAATATGATATATTTTTATTTACTATCTAAGCAGCATTGTTTGTATGTATAAGACTGATTACTGTGATTTATATACCAATAATTCCTAAATATATTAATAATAACTTCTCTTTTCCAATAATTCTTTAACTTCTTCACCTTATTCTTGTAATCCAATATAACTACTTAAACTCTTTTTTTATTAAATAAAACATACAACGAAGTTGCACGTGTTATCAAAACTCATTAAGGGGTCGCCAATTGGTACTTTTGAGAAGTTAAACCCAACTCAACCCAATATGTAGACACAATGTATGAATAAAAAATTTACAAAAAAATTCACAGAAGCAACATACAGACACAAACATATGAAGAATCACTTTACAAATATTTCACAGAAACATGTTTTATAAGATTTTATGAATTTGTATAACCGACTCATTTGATTTATGTACTTTTGGTTTCAAAAAGTTAAAGTAATGTTTCCTCCATGATGGACTAGTGAGATGTACTAAGAAATGCATAAAAAAAAAACAAAATCAGCAAAATACAATATAAGGTACGGGCTCAAAAATATACAGACCTATTACAAGATATTTACATACAAATACATGACGAGATTTAAGAAAGGTATTTTCAACCTATACTAATGAATCTATATCCGCAAACAGTAAACTTCACCCGCCATAACACAGGGTCATCCCTAGCATGGAGGGTGAAATATCATAAAAAACTATATGTAATTTCAATAATTCATGTATTAAATAAATAAATAAATAAAAATAATTTTCGGAGTATGCTTTGCGATTTTTTATTGAGGGAATTTCATAAACTTTCTTTTTCGGCTCGGCAAACGCCCTGACATTATCTTCAAAAAGAACATAAGAAATATGTAATAGGTATATCGATGTAAATTCGCAATGCGGGGACTCTTTATTTCAAACAGGTAGGTATAAATTTTTGTTCGAACCAACAACAAAATCTTTGATTTAATAAACTGTCCAGTTTAAGTTTTAATGATTATAAAATATCTGTGAAGCGACTGTAAAAATATTGGTACCAGTTTAAATTAACTAAATTTTGAGAACTAGGTATCTAATCTGTTTTATCAGTCCTCCCACGTCTATATCGCTCAGTTTGCAAAACCGGTTAGTATTAACTTTGACTTCGATTGAGATTTCGATTAAACTCGTTTCGCTGCCTTCCCACTGGACATCATTTCCAGAACCTAAACCGACGTTAATATATCAGCCAAAGATAATAAAGAGGTGTATCTATTTGCTGAACGATTGAGTGATATTATTTGCAAAGGAACACCAAGTGCAACCCACCTTATATTTTAACGTTAACACCCACAAGAGTCCATAATGTGGAAGTTTGAATGGAGCGAGTAGGGGGAGGTGGTGGAAAAGAATGGGGAAGTACCTGGCTTTTCAGATCTGGTCACTAAAAACGTGTATTGTCATTTCAACCAACGTTTCGATTATGAATGGTTTTTTTTTATTTTTTTTATTTAAGCGACTATATAAAATAATTCCATAAGCATACAAAATATAATGGTTAAGTAAGGTAAAGATATTGTATTTCTTAGTCCTCTTCACCAGGGGTTCCTGTGCCGAGGCGGAATAAAATTGTTTAATTACAGTTTATTTGTCTTCTATGTCGTCTTCATTAGGGTGTTTTCGTTGACCTCTTTCAGCCATATTTTTATTTAATTAAATGAAGACAATATTAGCGAAACTCAATCAAAATCTGATTTTTCTGTCTTCAGATTTTGATTGAGTTTCGCTAATATTGTCTTCATTTAATTAAATATTATAATTTTAGTTTTTACTCATAAAGTTAAAAATAAAAATAAAAATAGTCATCCTAGACTTGCAGAAAAGTCAATAGATGTCGCGTATTAAAAATAAAATGGATAAATATTTATCCAGACACTATCTAGACAGCATTTAGTTCGGGTTGAATCTTGCAATCATATATGTATAAAGATAGCAGCCAATAATATGTGCGTTAAAAAAAATGAAGATAGTGTTGGTAGTTCTTAGTCGAAGTATGATACAGTTAAAAGTGACCGAATTGGAAATGGGTTCCATAGCTCAATCGGTAGAGCAGTTGGCCATGAATGCTAAGGTATCTTTCAGATTTTGATTGAGTTTCGCTAATATTGTCTTCATTTAATTAAATATTATAATTTGAGTATATACTCATAAAGTTAAAAATAAAAATAAACATATTTTTATTCTTGATTTGTACTCATTAAATTTTTTATTAGTTTTATGTCTTGGGGAAGAATGTTATGGAGTTTAGTTGCTAAATAAGTGTAGTTTCTTTGTCCGAATGTGGTTTTATAACTTGGAATGTTTTTTATGTCATTTTTGCTTGGTCTAGTCGTCTAGTGTGATGAATACGCTGTCTAGTAGAGGATTCGATATTTTTGAATAGCTTCAATAATATATTTTTGGCATATATTCTTTGTACATTTGGTACGTCAAAGCTTTTGAATGTTTCAATTGAAGGTCTTCTAATTGGTACTTTCAGTATGGTCTTTATGATTCCTTTTTGAACTGTATTCAGGTTTTTTATGTATTTATATGTAGTAGATCCCCATCCTATAATTCGATATTCAATTCGAGAATTACATAACGCGTAGTAAACCTTTTTCAAATCCTTTTTATTTACTACATTTCTTAGATTTTTTAAGAAATATATAAGGCTTATGAGTTTTTCAGTAATACCTTTGATGTGTAGGTCCCATCTAAGATTTTCATCAATTATTACTCCGAGATATTTTATGTTTTGTGGCCTTTCACCAGGGCGATACTGAGAGTATCTACCGCTTGCATTCGTTGGAGAACTCTGTAGAAGAACCCTATCTGTCTGTTTTTTCGAGATATATGTATAAGCATTTCAACATCGTCTAACTTTCCAAAAACTTGGTTGTAAATAGTAATATCAACAGAACAAATCAACAGAAAACGTACATATAAAAACTTTAATACGTGGTTAATTAACAAATAAGAAATTTCATTAACAACTTACTTGCAAACCGTTCGTGTTAATTTTTTTTTATATACGCTGTATATTGACATTTAAATATATATGAAAAACATTCACACTAAAAAAATTATTTGATTATTTCATTCACACTAAAAAAAAACATTTTTATATATATATGTAATATTTAAATTATTTTATGTAGATAATCTTTGTATTTCTACTTAAGTTTTATTATTTCTTTTTATTGTATTCTGTATCTTTATTTATTATCTTTTGTATTTTTAGTTACTTTTATTGTTATTTAAATTTTATGTAATGATAGATACTGCTACCCGGCTCAGAACAGATATTGTCTAGTGAGTCGGGTAGCGCACATGATTTATATATTATACTATTGATGTTAATAAACGCCCGGGTTACCGGCATTAAAAAAAATATATATATTTTAAAATGAAATCTACCGGTATATAATAGTTTCAAATTATAGTCATTATTGAATAAGTATAGGAAAATCCTGTTTTAATTCAACCGTTTTGCATTTCTTCTATTTGTAAATTTGCTGGTACGCCCCGTTTCCGTTTCAAGGTGGAGGCCGTTAATGTTTCGGTAAGAGTTCTTTTTTTGAAATGTGAAATCTTATTGTTTATTTGGACTTTCTTGTTCGCGTTTTTTTAATATCATGATATCTACCGACTTGCCTGAAGAAAGTTGACAAAAGGGTTGTCATTGAGATATTGAAGTTTCTATGGACAAATTGAATTATAATTCCTTTTTTGATTTTGATTTTTGATGCTTCCTTTAATATGATAGAAAGTTTATAAAAGTAGATAGGTACATTTAAGTTCCTACTTACGAATCTCATGATATCAGAGGATTTTGGTTTTGGAAACTTACTTATTTTGGACGTGAGATCTATTCTGCCGTATTAAGTAAATACACAATAATTCACATGGGAGTCATTCTCCAGAATCAAGGATCAAAATTTTGCAATTTTGTTTAACAATTTAGCATTTTTGGAATTGGCCGAATGTACTGATTTTTTACCAAAACACATCAAGACACTTGTTCTATATTATCTTCGAAAAAAAGGTTTTACAAAACGGAACAAACGGTCACGCAAACGTTCCTCATAATAACTTACCATACTCAACTCATTTTTGTTAATTTTGGTAATGACATTTTTAGTTACGACCGACAGTTAATTACTGTTTACATAACTACTAGTAATAGTTATTGGCAGAATTCCTGGAGTTACACGTGTTATTAATGAGGGAAATCTATTTTAGTGAGCCAGCCTTGCAAAATAGCTTTCTATTTTAACAACACATAAACAGAAGAACTACAATAGACTTGAGGGGGTTTTATTTAAACCAGTCAGAAGCATGGCACATGGCAGTAAGCAGGTGCTTATTTTAAACATTGCGAACCCATTATAATATTTTACAACCAGTAGTTTCTGTGATCTACTGTTCAATAATCGTGCCAATAATTAAAACTAGTTCTGCATTTCTGTGAACAGTAGCAGTAGACCTCGATCCCAAAAAGTGTGTTTCCAATATTCTCTTATTTAATAAATCGAAATCAAAATATCCTCTGAAATCATAAGAATTATAAGTAGGTACTTAATTGCACCTGCTTTTATAAATCATATTTTTTTTAATATTTTGCCCAACGGGAATATATGGCGAGCGATATGCTGAAATAGGCCGAACCAAAGGAGCTTTTATCTATTATAGCAAACGTCACTATCTGCGTACTTAAATACCCATCTACTTTATTACAAACCATGTACTGTTTAAAGTGACACTTAAAAAAATTTACATAAAAAAATCCAAAGTCCTGTCCAAAGAAACGTCACTATCTCAATAATATTTTTTTTTTGCCCTTCCTTCAGGCATTCAAAGTTCACCTAGTCAAAGTTGGCCATGTTATTTTTAAGACAATATCTACACACTTGTAGAGCCGTAACTGTAATTATTTGAAATTACCTCAATACAAAAAACACATTTTGTTCTATTATTTAACATGTTATGGGTGTGAAAAAATTAGTGTAGTGTATCTTTAGATGCATCATAAGCATTTGTCGAGAGATTTTTGCTTTATTTTAAACGAGTCGTATTTTATTAAACATTTTCACTATTTTCGTTTAATTATTAACTTGTTTAATATTAGCACGCTCCCTCTAACATTTGGATTTACGTCCTTCTTCTTCTTTTTGAACGCTTTTACTTGAATAACAAAGTGGACGTGGCAGATTTTCGAAACCGGAAACGTACAAACAATTTTATAGAGTTACGGTTGGGTTGAAACAGTAGGTACTTCACTACACTGTGTCAATAATAATTTTTTTATCTAACTTTAATTATGTATAAGGAGTTGGCATGTCGGCAAGCTATTTCAACAAATTGAATTCATCCACACACTTTATTCAATTTTAGTACATAGTTTTTTTTAATGAGTTCTGACATGTGTACGTTCTTGTAAACGTCTTGTCTGTTAAAAAAGTGAGAACGAAAATAAGCCACGAAGCAATTAGTAAGACGACAGGCAAGACACGCGGAACGTGGAATATGGAATTTCCACGCATTTTCCGTTTCTGCTCGCGGCGTAGAGAGCCTCCGTCTCAATTGGCGGTCTCACGACAAGTGCCTTTGCCTTACTTCTTTGTGGAAAGCAGGCTTAGCGATATTATATACCTACTTACAACTGTAGTATGATGTCAGGAAAGAATTCCCGGGGAAAATGTTTAAAGTTCAGTGGCACAATGTAAGATAATTTGGGAAGCTGGTATGGGTACCGCTTCGGAAATCATTTATTGGATAACCAACGCCTCTGCCACAGGTCACTCCAAATGGATCGCTATGTTTGAGGGGATGCCCAGATTCATGGGGTAAGGTTTTTCAACAACAACAACAAAACATGTAATGTAGACATAAAATCAAACAAAAACAGTCAATTACTTTTGATAAACGAAGAATCTGTAAACCCCAAAATCTAAAATCTTTTCACAACGCATAACGTGTGTTGAAAAGGGAATAAGTCAGTTTTCCATTATGAATAACGAACTACTAGTTGGATGCCTGCTATTCAAGCATCCAACCCACCAGCTATTTCTTATCACATTAAAATATCGATTTGAATGCACTCACGAGCGCATAAATCCCCTTAAGTATTTCTCTTCCACGCCTATTATAATTTATTTCGGAATATTCACCGTCAATCGGGAAGGTCGAAATATACTCGGCACAATTCCAAATATCCCGATATGCCGAAAATTGTTTTTACCGCCGCAATAAATTATCATTGATGTTTCGAAAATAGTTCAGCGCAGGCAACACTGTGATACTGACCACTTCAACACTAGGACTATACTATTTTCTGTAATCTTAATGATATATAATACAATCTGTGTTTGAAAATCATAATCATTACTACGCTACATTTCAGGTTGCCATTGGCTCCTACGCGATCTCATACAAGATGCATCACAATACAAATTAACCCAAAGATATTAAATACTAAATGTACCGACACCGAACAAAATATATTTGCTCCAACTCCTTTTCCAGGTATTACCCCAATAGACAAATATTTTGTATTACTACAAATTTTTTGAGGAGGTGAGGTGATGGGATGTTTGTACATTGACACTACTGTACCTACCTACTACTTATTGTGTAAGTGATTTTTTTTCTGTGAGCTATATCCCGGAATTCAAAAATATATTTTTTTGTATTTTTATTTTAGTAACCTGTTAGGGTACCCCGATGTCGGCTTCTAAACCAACATCAGCACACCAACACGTCCCTGGCTAGCTCTCAGCGGGACAAGGGTACTCTCTATTCAGGGGGTGGGCAGCTCAAGGCTAGGGAACTTCTCTCCATCCTTCGGTGACCCACGGGATCCTCACTGGCCAACAATCCTCCCGCCGTAGCAGAATAATAACAATGTTAAATCATTTAGACATGTATTGTAAACTCAAACACATACATAGGTTTCTACAGTACAATTCAATTACAAGAAATGCAAATTACACAAACCTAGCTAAAGTGTTTAACTCTCTCTGACTGTCTCTCAAAACGAAACTCTCCGAGTCGTGATTTCCGCGGGGGCCCTACATTTCACTGAATTACGGACACATTTAAGGAGGAAATCAAGATACAGCTTACATGTAGGTTGGCAGGAACCTCGTCTCATGTGGCAGCTTCATCAGGCACTTTCATAGTCTAAATAGACCGAACTATAGTGGCAAAAAGGCTGATTCTACACAAAGGTATTTCAATAATAACTCGCGGCCCCATTGAATTGGGTCCGCTGGCTTCTAGTGAGCCGCTAGCGTGTGTTCGCAAAGGCGCTCAGATTGTTTCTGTGAGCGGAGTGGCCGCGGGATGCCGAGAGTGGCAGGGTACGGGGCGAGGCAAGGAGAAACAGGATACGGCGCGGGGAGGCGGCGGCCGAGCCGTGAGGACAGCTGCGTTCTCGAAACTACTCGCTTCAAGGGCGTATCGTAACACTTCCCCCCGCGCTTGGAAAAAAAGCGACGTGGCAATGGAGCTGTAGGATAAAAAAATCCTCTTAAACTTCCATTGGGGTTTTTTTGAGAGATTCGTTGCTTGAGAGATGCCTAGCTAGAACATGCAATTTATGTTATAGTTTAGGTCACAATGTTTGTAGGGAATGGGTGAGGGGTACATACAATGTTTGGAGAAGAACAGTTTTGGTGAAAGTACATGGTGTGAAACAACATACAAGATTATGCAATTGAAAGATGACAATACATGGTTATGCAATTGAACAAAATAACAATACATGGTTATGCAATTGAAAAATAACAATACATGGTTATGCAATTGAAAAATAACAATACATGGTTATGCAATTGAAAAATAACAATTCATATTTGTACAATCGAAGAACAAAAAAAGACAACAAGAACAAAAATGCCTGTGTGATTCTAAGGTTTCATTGGTCTGGGAGCTAAGTTTGCGAAGCGTGGATTTGTTTGGTTTCGGAGAATTTCGAAGAGGAGGACGTGGTTTCACAGATTCTAAGGATTACATTATCACTGTAATCAGACCCCTTTGAGATAACACTCAAAAGTACACTTGGGCCTTAGAAAACACTTGGTTTCGTCGAAGACGTCGAAGTTCATGAAGTGGAGACTGTGGTTGCTGTGCCGCGACTATGGTTACAGAGGTCATTGAAGAGGAGAATCCAGTGTCTGCAGACATGCCAGTACGAATCCTAAATGTTATTAAGGTAAACACGGATCGTATATAATGGTTATTGAAGCATAATGTAGCTCAACATAACTTGTATTGGTACGCATTCAGCGAATACTGGAGGTCAAGGTAATGATGGTTTACACATGACGATATATGCGTCACTGCATGACAGCGCAAGAGACGACATGGTTGGCATTGATAGCAAGAGTAAGAACAAACCTAGGAGCTAGCGTGCCCAAAAGGTGGTTCAGAGTGTCATGATGTATAGTGGGACAACTCAACTTGCTGTGGCACGACAAAACAACATACATATGGGTGGTATGGTCTGTGCTTTCAGGAACAAATGCGTAGAAAAATGGCAGCAGGAGGGACCTAGTAACCACAGCGCGTGCTGTCAGGAAGTGGAGCTCAGCTTGGCTGTTGGTGATGACATCCGCCTGGGCTTCTTTTTAATCCGGGAGAAATTATTATTAGAGCAAAATTCTTGAAGTTTACCTGCCTAGGGACCAATGAAGAAAAGGTTTGGAGAGAAACAAAATGTGTCCAGATAATGAAATAAACGAAGTTTTAATCACCGACCCAGAGAGTGACGAAGAGAGAGTTTTCTAACTAAATTGTGATTACATGAACATTTTCCTTTACCAGGATGACTTGGCGTTTGCCGAGTGACAATATGTCTTGGTTAAAAAACAACCGGCCTTCCATGGCCTATGTTAACATAAAGGTGGTAACATTTTTTGTAGAATTTCAAAAAGCAAGACAAAGAAGTCGTGAATGAGTCACGGTAAAAGCAGAGAAACCAATTCATGAATAAAGGTTGTCAAAAGGAGACAGACGGTACGCCAAGTGCATATCGTACATATCCAACATTCATGAATGTGTTTCGTAAAATTGAGAAAAAGAACAAAAGGTGAGACATATGCAGAGAGTGAGGGAGAAAGCCTGCTGATAATTGGTTAGTTTACCGATTCGCACTCCCAGTGAGGGCGAATTATGGTTAACAACAGATTTTCCTCTTCATAACATATACCTGAGAACATGATGGTGAGGAGAAAGGAAAGGAAAAGGAAAGGAGTTGAGTGACGAAACTTGCTAGAGACTGGACTAATTTCCACTTCAAACTCCATGTGAGAATGAAACATGATCAACCAGCAGATTTCCTGACTCTTTACAATTGTTAAAAGGATGAGGAGAAATTTGAATACACATTAACAAAGAGACTAATCTTTTGCGTGTATTGGGCAAAAGATTAGTGGGTCATTTTAAAAACTCCTGCGTGATTGTGAGAAAAGACAGACCCTTGCTCCAATTTCACAAACCTGGGGGTTTTCTTATCCGTTCCCCAGACAACGAGTTATGCAAAAAAGGGCACAAATTGCATCATAAAAGATGACACACGATATTGTATCGTTCGCACGAATCATGGTAAGTGTTTTAACGTCTCCACGTATGGCGTATAAGAACATGTAAGTACATACAAGATAAAACTCAATTATAGACAGAAGTCAAGAGTTTATACAATGCCTCTTAAAGAAGATGGCAAGGCCGATATTATGTCGTTCGCACGAATCACGGTAAGTATTGTTATTACGTCTCCACGTCTCGTGTACAAGGGTTGTACACAATTATACATACAAGCGGTACTCATGACAAATTAATGACACACGACCAAAATACAAAAACGGTACTCATGACAAATTAATGACACACGACCAAAATACAAAAGCGGTACTTATGACAAATGAATGACACACGACCAAAATACAAAAGCGGTACTCATGACAAATTAATGACACACGACCAAAATACAAAAGCGGTACTCATGACAAATGAATGACACACGACCAAAATACAAAAGCGGTACTCATGACAAATGAATGACACACGACCAAAATAGATTGTACAGAAAGGGTGGTACTCATGACAAATATGTCACACGACCAACTCAATAACATTTAGCTATGAGCAAAAGTGATTATGACGAACTTCTCGTATCGTGGCAGGTATTTTAAGGATCCCTCCTATAACGGTGGATGTTTTAAGGATCTCTCCTATGACGGTGGATGTTCTAAGGATCTCTCCTATAATGTAACAGGGTTACGTTTAAATACAACACAATAAACGTTAACGATGCTTGATTTTAACACATTTTATAAAGATTCGTTAGATTAACTAACTCCGTAGCCCAAGAGCGTACGACAGAGAAGATAGACAATTTGATGCTACTTCATGTGTTACAAAATACAAGGGTGATGGCAGAGTATAATTCTACTTACACCAAGTATTTAAAACAAAGACAGACCTATAATGGTTTTACATACTGTCTGTTGTGGCAACCTGCAGTGAGGAAGACCAAAGAAAAGGGACCAATTACGGTTTTACATACCCTTTGTGCAGTTACAAACATACCAGGTTATGTGCAATTTGGGTTGCAAATACTTGGTTAAATGGACACCTAAAAGTAGTGAATTCCAAAATCAGGATGACCATAAGGTTTTATTAACCTGTCTCGTAGGGTTGAAACGTGTCATATAAGACATACGTATCGTACAAGCAAAAAAACAAAATAACAAAAAGGCAGTGGCTTTGTTATAACAACCAAAGACCGGATGATTCGGTTTTACGTACTTTAGTTGAAACGAGCCAAATTGATTTATATACAGGGTTATAAAGACCAATCATTGGTTTTATAAATACAAGTTCCAAAATGGACGTGTCGATATCCAATTTGGGTACAAGAGCATGAATTTGGGTAGGACGCCATCAATTTTTAATTTAAGAGGAAAAAATTGAAAAAATCTTATATACACGAGGGGCGACTATGTAAGTAACCACTGTTTGATTTTCATGCTAGAGATACCTCGGAAGGTTTTACAACTCCTGATGAACAAGATAAAAGGAAAAATTGTAAAAATAGTTAACTGGTTCTGAGTCGGAATTTAACACTTTGGAATTTACAAAACCCGACTTCTAGAACGACACGCCGATGGGCAATTGTCAACTACTTTACATGAACAAAATAAACAGGTGAGAAAGTTCCTTTCCACACGACAAAAATGCAACAAAAAAAATAGGAGAAAAATTACAAAATTACATGACAAGACAGGGTATGACATGGCATGAACATTGCGTAGTGTATGTGTTGAAACAATAAATGGGCTCGCGACTTCCCAAACATTGAAACTCGAAAAGTGTCTCCGTTCCAAAGTGATCAGTTTTAGAACAGGTGAAAAAAATTGTCGTGAGGGCAAGAAAGAACAGTGCAAAAACAACATTTGAAAGTAACTTCAAGGAGAGTACGCATTAATTTACAAAATAATTTACAACTTGTTTCATTTACGAAACGATGGGCATGTGATTGACACAATACACGCCTGACGTAGTAAGACTCTGTAAGCTTACAAAAAAGGTGATGCATACTGGATCATTTTACGTTTGCTGAGATAGTGGGGGCAGTTTTACTTGACTCCTCACTTCCAGACTTTACAATGTCCTTAATGTGGTAATTACCAATGTGCTTTCCAGATGAGTCAGACAAGGAGTACACTAGGTCTGATATTTTCCTTAGGACTTTGGCCTTCACGAAACGTGGTGCCAGCTTAGCAGAGAAGTACATGGCTCCTTGGGAAAGTGTGTTGTTCTTTCTCCAAACTATGTCTCCTGTATTGAAGGTGACATGTTTTCTACGTAAGTTATATCTGTCCGCACTCTTTTGGTGAGCCAGGAGCAAAGCATCAGTGACTTCACTGTAAATGGCCGACAGTTCTTCCAAGCGATGGGCATAATCTGCGGTAGGGTTGCTTGTGGTGGCAGATGACGTAGGAAAGTTTGTGTCCCTATGTAGAGAACCATGGACGACTTGTTCCATACCGTGTTTTAAGAAGAAAGGTGTGTAACCAGTGGCCAGGTTAACAGTGTTGTTCATAGCGGCCTGAATTTTATCTAGGTTTTTACACCAAGTGCGTTGATCTTTATCAACTAGAATAGCTAGAGCTGTGTTGATTGTTTGGTTGTAACGTTCGACAGTGTTATTTTGGGGAGTGTACAAGGTGTTATAATAAATGTCCTTGATTCCGTATTTGGCAAGAAATTCTTTGAATTCTTGGGCAATAAACTGTTTTCCGTTATCAACAATTACGGTTCTGGGTGTTCCGTAAGGTATAAAAATGTGTTTTTCCAGAAGTTTGATGATGGCGGACGCATTGGCTCTTTTTAAAGGGAAGATCCAACAGAATTTGGTGAAAACATCCACTACACTAAGTATGTGCATGTGTCCGGCATAACTTCGAGGAAAAGGTCCGACGAGGTCCATTGACAATGACTGTAGGGGTCTGTCGGCGCGTTTGGGGTTACCCATTAGGCCGGCAGGTGCTGCCGTGCTATGTTTATAAGCTTTACAAGTTTCACATTTAGAGATGTAATTGCGAATTTGTTTGAAAAGACCAGGCCAGTAATACTTCAAGGAAATCTTTTTATACGTCTTGAAAGTTCCTGGGTGTATAGAGTCGGGAGCACTATGATTGTCAATTATTATTTGTTCTCTTCCTTCGAGGGGAACGACAAGTTTTCAAGAGTAATCTTCGAGGATGGATAGTGGTGCCTTGCAATTACGGTATAGTTGTCCTTCTTTTATGATAAAATTAGGAAACTTTTGTTGATTATTTTTACAACCTTCGAAGATTTTCAAGTACCATTCATCTTTTGTGGATGGAGGGGGGGCAATTGTGTCAACATTTAATGAAGCCAATTCAATTCTTGAAAGAGCGTCAGGAACAATATTGTCCGCGCCTTTACGGTGTACAACATCAAAATTGAATTGAGACAAACGGGAGGCCCAACGAGCGAGTCTACCGGAGGGATTACTTAAAGAGATCAACCATTTCAAACTACTATGGTCTGTGACTACAGTAAATTTGCTACCGTCTATGTAACCGCGGAAATGGTGAACAGAATCCAATGCAGCCAATAACTCCTTTTCGGTAATTCCGTAGTTTTTCTCGTGTTTATTTAATGTACGGGAAAAATACGCTACAGGGTGTTCGCCATCTGGGAATTCTTGAGTTAGGACTCCACCGATTCCTACGTTGGAGGCATCCGTGTGGAGGGTAAAAGAGAGTGCAAAATCCGGGCAATTCAGAACGGGGGCTTTTTGAAGGGCATTTTTTAAAGTTGTAAACGCTTCTTCAGTTTCAGCAGACCATCGGAAGTTGCTGACACCTTTACGGGTGCCGGTAATTTTATTTAAAGGGGCTGCAATTGTGGAAAAGTCTTTGATGAATCTTCTGTAGTAACCTGCAAGTCCAAGGAAACCTTTGACTTCCTTCGCGTTTTTGGGTCGGGGAAAATTTGCCATGGCTTCCACCTTAGCGGGGTCTGTTCTTAGACCTTTTTCGTCGACAATGAATCCCAAATAACGTAAACGGGACTTACAGAATTCAGACTTCTTCAAGTTGATGGTTAAACCAGCGAACTTGAGTTGTTGAAAAACCTTTTCCAACATTAATAGGTGTTTTTCAAAGGTGTCGCTGACGATGATGAGGTCGTCAAGGTAACAAAACAGGCTGTTATCGACTTCAGGACCGAAGAGCTTGTCCATCAGTCTTTGTAATTCGGCGGGGCTGTTCTTTAGACCAAAGGGTAATCTTTTAAAATGGAACATTCCCCTACCAGGTACAACGAAAGCAGTTTTTTCACACGATTCTGCGTCCAAAGGTATTTGCCAAAAAGCTTTGCTTAGATCAACAGAGGAGATGAACTTGGCGTTGCGCAGTTTGTCTAAGGTCGCGTGGACGTAAGGTAAGGGGTATGCGTCAGCTTCCGTACAAGAATTTAAACGTCTACTGTCAAGACAGAAACGTGCGGAGCCATCTTTTTTGAAACCAAAAGAGTTGGGTTGGTCCATGCACTTCTGCTGGGAACCACCACACCCATTTTTAACATTTCATCAAGTTCTTTTTCCAAAAGTTTAAGCTTTTGGGGGGCTAAGTTGTAATAACGTTGCTTTATGGGTGGGCCATTGGTTTTAATGTGGTGTTCTACCAAATTTGTCAAACCCAATCCACATTTTTCGAAAGATATTGATTCGAATTTATTGACCATTTCCTTTAGTTGGAGAGCTTGGTCCGTGCTTAAATTTTCGTGAGGTATTATTGTGCGGATCTCACTAATTTGAGCAGCAGTGGAGGTTTCGCCAAGAGTATTAAATACTTGGGGAGCAACGTTAAAAGCCTTCCAGAAGTCAACGCCAAGGATGAAATTCTGGGATATAGAGGGCACTATTAGAAAATTGATTGTAATTATTTTATTGTTACAATTAATTGGCAGTGCAAGGGTACCGATGACCGGCTGGGAAACATTATCCGCAGTCGTCAGGTGTGTTGTTTGTGGCGAAATTTTAAAATCACTGTTAACAAAAGGCAGGTGAGCATTGTTGCCAAGACAGCTGACAGATGCACCGCTATCAAGTAATCCGGAAAAGGGCACATTGTTAACAGAGAAAAGAGCATAGGGTCTCCCATCTTTAGCTTGTTTGCAACAAACCGAGGAAACATTTAAGGTCTGGTTAAAATACTTAATGTGTGATAACCAATCAGTCCATTCTTTAGACCTTGGTTCAGAATGGGTACCTGAGAGGTTATTATTTAGTTTTTTGGCCTCTTCATGTAGAAATTTGGTGGGGGCTTGGAGAAATCCACCTGAGGTCTGACATCGCTTGGGTTTTGTAACCTTTCTGCATTGTGCCTTGATTTCTTAAAAATGTTGCGCAGTTCGTCGCGTGGAGAGCGGTCCCTAGAGTGGTGTCTCTTGGATGTTCGGGGTTCCTTGGATTCCAGAAGTCTTGCTTGCTTGAAACAAGTAGCGGCCAGGTGGCCTACTTTTTTGCAAAAGGAGCACACTTTTTTGTTGTCGAATTCTGGCTTTAAACCAGACGAACGGCTTGGCACAACCACATTATTCGACACATTCTTTATGTTTTTCCTATCCTGGTACGATTCCAGGAGGAGGCAGACTTCGTTTAGCTGGGCCAGGGATGCAATTTTCTGTGAGGTGATGATGTTCTCGTATTTGCTTAAAAGGCCATCAGTTATGACTGGTAATAGTTCAGCTTCCGGAACAGGATGTGAAAGCTTGATGTTGATGGATTCAGCCCTTTCTATGAATGTAGCCACAGGTTCATCTACTAGTTGTTTAATAGATAGTAGAGATAGTTTGATCCGGTGCTGGGCCTCCTTTTTTCCAAAGCTAGAGATTAGGGCAGCTCTGAGTTTATTCCAATCTTTGCATTTAGTCTTTTGGATGCGGTGCCACGGAATTAATTCTGGGGAGATGAGTTCTATAAAGTTTCTCCGTAGAATCTCGAATGGGATATTTTTGATTGTAGCCGTTTCTTCAATACGGTCAATGAAATCCAGCACATCGGAGACGCCATTATATTTGACTTTCCAAGAGGATAAATCGTAAGTTTTATCTTGTGTCAAGATGGGTGCGACGTCCTGTTTTATCATTACATGCGGCGTAGGTTCTTTGTCAAGATTATCCAAAACTTGCGTAGCCGAACATGAATTATTTTCGTTGGCGGGGGCGAGATTTATTCTCCTAATGTACTTTTTGTTGAATAAAAGTGCATATGCCTTCAATGTAGATTTAGATTTGCTTGATGGCGAGAGTCCTCTATCCCTTAAAGCAGCTTGTAAGTGGGCTTTGGATAAACTATGCACATTGGGAATGGTACCCAAGTTGGATGATGTAATAGTTTGCTTGTCCTCCATTGTGAGTTTCCTGGGTGGTGGGGAGAAGAAAAAAATTGGCCAGGGGTTTCCTTTAGAAAGCGCAAAAATTAATTTTTGTGAGGCACTTTTCACTTGGTGATCACTGTTGGCACTTCCAAATGTGTTTTGTGTACATGACACCAGAATTCTTGTCAAAGAGAGGCAGGCGAGAAAAAATTTTGCGTGGAAAGACCTTAGTGGTAAAGGTTTTTGTATTTCACTGATCACTTTTGAGAAAACTGTGAAATTCACAAGTATTTATTTATTTTAGAAAAATTTTGCCAGGACTGACCTTTAGAAAACAGGTTTTTTATTTTCACAAAACACTTTGCACTGAGAAAGGCACTAAAGTTCACAAAAGGCACATTTCTGGCAAATAAAGGACAAACTTCCGGATGAAAATGACTGAATATGGGGTTTATTGCATCCAACCATATTAAAATTATTTTATTTATTCATGGAATCAGTCATTGGCTTTATTATTATTCCACTTTTCACTTATGTAAGGAAAAAACACAATTCACTTTCACTTATGCTGAAAAAAAACAGTACCTATAATGTACAATGGGGAAAGAAAGTCATTATTTTGTCCATTTGGAGAAACATTAAATTGTACTAATTTGACAGACACAAGTGGGCCAATTGGTATATTGTGCAGAAATAATAAAAATACGTAAGTCCGAAATTTTCATTAAGGAATTCGCAAAATAACTGGGGTTCCAGAATCAAATTCATAATAATGATTTCCGTTGGTAACCGGTTCAGTCATAAAAAACGGTTTGGATTTAAAACGCAGCCTAGCAACAGTCGGTTAGGCGGGAACAAGGCATTTGCGCGCAATCCGGACTATCGCGTGAAACAAAGGCCGTTGGATTTGGGCGCGAATGACTGTTGCTAACG
This sequence comes from Limnephilus lunatus, assembly GCA_917563855.2. NCBI lineage: Eukaryota > Metazoa > Arthropoda > Insecta > Trichoptera > Limnephilidae > Limnephilus > Limnephilus lunatus. The sequence goes on along the minus strand of OU830599.1, from coordinate 31,933,214 downwards.
CGCCCGCCGCTTGGTGACGCAATTCAGATTCGCGGTCAAAAGCTGGCGTTTCGGGTACTCAAAATGGCCGTTTCAAATGCGATTTAATTCATAATTTCAATCAGATCTGTTATGGATCTGATTTACATATTGGTTTCTGTGGTTTTTTCACAGGATTCACTGTAGAATAACAAGGCATAATTAATGTTTACAAAATAGTTGTTGTGCGGGAAGGATTTTGACAGAGGAAGGTCCCGCAAAGTGACCGGGGTAGAGAAAAAAAATTCCAGGCTTCACGTTGATGCGCCAATTGTTAGGGTACCCCGATGTCGGCTTCTAAACCAACATCAGCACACCAACACGTCCCTGGCTAGCTCTCAGCGGGACAAGGGTACTCTCTATTCAGGGGGTGGGCAGCTCAAGGCTAGGGAACTTCTCTCCATCCTTCGGTGACCCACGGGATCCTCACTGGCCAACAATCCTCCCGCCGTAGCAGAATAATAACAATGTTAAATCATTTAGACATGTATTGTAAACTCAAACACATACATAGGTTTCTACAGTACAATTCAATTACAAGAAATGCAAATTACACAAACCTAGCTAAAGTGTTTAACTCTCTCTGACTGTCTCTCAAAACGAAACTCTCCGAGTCGTGATTTCCGCGGGGGCCCTACATTTCACTGAATTACGGACACATTTAAGGAGGAAATCAAGATACAGCTTACATGTAGGTTGGCAGGAACCTCGTCTCATGTGGCAGCTTCATCAGGCACTTTCATAGTCTAAATAGACCGAACTATAGTGGCAAAAAGGCTGATTCTACACAAAGGTATTTCAATAATAACTCGCGGCCCCATTGAATTGGGTCCGCTGGCTTCTAGTGAGCCGCTAGCGTGTGTTCGCAAAGGCGCTCAGATTGTTTCTGTGAGCGGAGTGGCCGCGGGATGCCGAGAGTGGCAGGGTACGGGGCGAGGCAAGGAGAAACAGGATACGGCGCGGGGAGGCGGCGGCCGAGCCGTGAGGACAGCTGCGTTCTCGAAACTACTCGCTTCAAGGGCGTATCGTAACAAACCACATATTAATTATTTTTACAATTTTATATGAAACATGTTAGGTATATATATAAAATAGAAATAATATTCGTAGTCCTCCTCACTAGGAGATCCTGTGCTGAGGGGGACTATGCTTTGGATAAGTTTTCAGCGACTTCTGTGGTTTAACTTCATGGTTTGAATAAGGTTTTCCAACAATGAAAATTATATCTTCTACGACGATGTTTTAAGTATATCTACTAATAAGTTCATTTTCCGATAGTTCCTTCAGCCAACATTTAATGTCCAATGTAGCTATTTTTTGTCTTAATTTGTTTGATACTAAGTGGGAGTTTTTTATATAACTTTACTGCTAAAAATTCAGAACTTCTTTGTTCAAATGAAGAGTTGCACTTTGGTATATTAAGTATGTCTGTTTGTTTGCCTCTGGTTTTATGATAATGTGAGGTGTCTGCCTCTGAATCATTTTTGAGGTGATGTACTAGAATGTTTTTGGTATAGATTTTTTGTATGTTTGGAACATCGAACTGTTTAAAAATTTCTGTTGTTGACGTCCTTATGGGGACCTTTAGTATAGTTTGTTTGATGCAATTCTGAGTTACCTTCAGTTGTTTTATGTGTTTAGATACTGCTGAGCCCCATCCTATTACTCCATATTCCAATCGAGAGTGTCATAAAGCATAATATACTCTCTTTAAATTCTTGAAAAATATTTCAAAATATTAGGCTGTACATTTTAGTTCCTTTCTGACTTTTTCACCTCACTCCTCACAAGGTGTGAGGAGTGCCTCACGCCTCTTTACCTCACGCCTGATTCCAGTTCCTCTCTGGTACTCCGAGCTTTCCATCGTTTTGTTGTTCTGTCATCTATTATTCTTTCCATGTAACCAGTTTTCATTACAGTCTTTGGGACTCTTAGGAACTTACACCTCATGATTTATGGCTAGTAAGATTCTGAAGGTCATGGATTATTTTAATTCTGAAGAATTCAATCTTTACCTTTAGTATTTGTACAATTTTTTTGTCAAAGTGTGTTGCGTTTCACACACCTACAAATCTACAACTTTACGTTCGAGTAAACAAATAGTTCGCCAGTTAATTTTTGGCAGCTTTGTTCATTCGTTAGTTCTTTATTGGACGCCTGCATGGATACATGTGTAAATTTCATAGACTACGACCCCAAATCAAGACGGCCGAAACCAATATGAAAAAACTGGAATCTACCAAAACGTTAGTGGTCTTTTCTTGTTGAAACCTCGGGCACCTATTCGTCTACTATTGGGTATTCTGTAGTATGTACCACGTATCACGTCTGCAAGATGCATAAAGGCAGTCGCGGAGGAGGGACTCTCCTACTCTACTGGCCCTCTCTACTACTATCTTGCAGAAAGGCTGGCCTCCATGGAAACCCTAGGTGAAGAATGGCCACTACAACACGGGCATGTGCCTAGCGTGATGGCCAAAAAATTACCCATTTTCTGTAATATATAAACTTTACTGAATAAAGAACATTAAAAAAAAAAAAAAAAAAGAATGGTGAATGAATGCGTCACACAGAAATGTCATTATGTACAAGTATTCTAAATCGACTGTCCCGATTTTTTAATTTTGCAATAGAGCTGTTTAATGTTTAATTTCAACATTTTTACTGTTTTTTAGATAAAAACATAAAGGGTCATTTTTATATTTTACATTTCATTTTAGTTTATTAAAAATTCCGAAACACAGACTTTTAAATCAACAATCAATAAGGCAACAATGCGATTTTTAATTTTTAGCAGATCTGACATTGTTCTTCGGGACCGTCGAAATGTGTGACCTGTGTAATAAATGGTGTAAAAGCACATACCTGTATGTGTAAATAAATGATTTTAATCAGCAATTCTTGAACATATTTGAAGTTAAAAACGTAGATGTCTTGCTTTCCGATAAAGTATATTTTTTCAATTAACCCTTCAAAAATTTGGCATTTTTTCAGATGGTCAAAATATTTTCGCTTTACAATAATATGCAAATATTTAAAGTATTTCTGAGCACATTCAAAAACTAAAAACTGTTTTAAAAGGTGACAAAATACGCTTTCAAATTATATAATTCGAAATAAACATATAATTTTTTAATTATAAAATTTTTGCATACAAACATAAAAAAGTTTTAAAAAAGGCTCACTTTACGTTTTTTCTAACTAAAGTTACTGATAATAAAAAAACACACACATAAATATTTTATTAGACAAACGTAGATATAACAAACACATATTGTAATTTCACTTTTTTGTCGCTCTATGTAAAAATAATTTATAAAAAATTTCCCGAAGTTTCAAATTTTTTTTCAATTTGCTATTCAAAACCTTCTATACATAAAAGTGTACATTTTACTTTTTTGGTGGCTATTTTTTAGATTGGAATTTAAAGCGTGGTGTTTTCCCTTTCTAACACCGTTTAGAACATATTTTTCACTATGATAGTAAGGGAGTTACAGCGTTATATACGAGACCTATGTGCGTTGGGACAAATATGGTCTCCTGCCATTCAAAGGGTAGCCACTGGGAAGTTGAGTGTAGCCTAGCGAGTCACGCAAAACGTACTCCGTATTCCTTGTATACATATCCGACGAGACAGAGTACGTATCACGCGCAACTTGTAACAGTGTGATCAATGGATTTTTTTTTAATTTTTAGAAAATATCATAGGACGAAAAATCCACATATTTTACTTCAAAAATGCTCACGAATTGTTGGTTAAGATCCTTCGGGTACGTGCTGTTACTCCCTGTATATTGGTCTATAACTGTTTGATGGAGACTATGAAAAATAAATAAATAAAGTAAAATCTGCACTTTGGTTTATTTTATTGCATTTCGAGGCATATCATTGTTCCAGAGAATCTTATAAAGAAATTCTCACTTAACCTTCAAATCAAGTATTACCATGAGCCGGATGATTCCTTTGTTTCTTCCTGAGTAGCAGTTTCAGTACATTCACACAAGCAACTACCAAGCACAGCGTATATGTACTGAAAATATATATCATGGGAACAGCATGTTGTATACTTGAACACTTGCACTACGTACCGCGATGCAACTACTTTAAAATGACGTGAGACGCACTTGAAACTTCCCGGCGCTCGCGCTCGTTTGAGCTGTAAGAACTTGACGCCATTATAAGGCTAAGTTCTGTTTTCATTAATTCACAACTGCAGGAGTTTTGGAAAATCTTGTCAGGTTTATCTTGACGTTAATTGGCATTACGCGAATTTAAAATACGTTAATTTTAATGGTATGTTATTAAATAATTGTTATTTATAGAAGCGGCAAAGAAACAAATATGGTGTTTTATAAAAAAAAGTTGGAAGGAAGTGTACAGTCAGCGTTGCTAAGAATGTTTTTAGTTGAATATAAAAAAATCCCAACAAGGTCAACAGCAATTTTGAATTTTGAAGGAGAGTAGATTTTGAATACCTGCGTCATTTTTTTATGTTGACAAGCCAATAGGGAAAATATGACGACTATTTTTAGGTACCGCATAACAGTCCCAACTGCCTGGAGACAATGTTGTGATGCTTCGAGGATAGAAGATGGGAATAACATGAAAAAGAGGAAGGTTTATAAGTCGGTGGCACTATTATGTGAAATTTAAAAAATGTGAAATAATTCAAATGAGGTGGGTATTTAATGGATAACCAACACTTCTGCCATAGATCACCCCTTCTCACCAGCTGCGTGGCAGGCCGGTTCAGGAGATGTCAGTTTCAGGAGACCCTTTGACCACTCCAGCTGCTCTGAGCCTTGCACCGCAGTTGGAGGGATGATTTCATACAACTGTCACTGCTGGGTACACCGACCCCCAGACTCCTACCCATCTCCCATTCCTTTTCCTTCCCAGAACATCCTCTCCTTCCTTTCTTTAGCTAGACATAGGGCTTGAGGGAATTTTTTTTCCTCCCGTGTGGACCTAATATAACAACAAAGAAATACAAACAATTTAATTAAAATAAATGATAATGATTAAACATATCTTTCATTGCAACTTTCCACATGTGAAGTAGGTATTTAAATTTAGATCAATTTAATTAAATTACCTACCTAATTAAAAATAAATTTTAAATTTCATAAATCGAATTAATTTACAATTTTCATAAAATGAAATAAAACTATTATTTCAATTAATTTAATTTTTTCGTAATTTTAAGTACCTAATTCAATTAGTTTATAATTTTATATTACCTATATCAATTAGACGACCTATGTGGTCGAGGGGTAAGGCTCTTGACTCGCAATCCGAAGGTCGCAGGATCGTATCCCGGCGTGGATAAATAAATTTAATTTTGTTAATTTGTGTTATTTCACAATTAATCCATTAAAAATAATATAGAGCATATTTGCAGTAAGTTCCAGAGTAGAAGATACTCTGAGTTTCGCTCTGGTGTAAGACCACCATTCAGAATTGAAACGTTGCTTGAAATGGCTTTAGTCGTATTTGGTGACCAGGTGTGAATAGCCAGATGCTTTCCCACCTTCCTCTTCCCCATCTCCTTCCCCTCCCCACTACCTTCAGCCTCACAACATACCCCAATTGGGGATGCTATAGTCTCACTGGCTCCAGACGGGAGCAGCTGTGACTCTTGTGAGGTATTGATATAAAAATAAAATTTAATAAATAAATGATTTAGAACAATTTGCAATTTCAATTAATTTAATATTATCTAACAATATATTTTTTAAATTTAATTTATTTGTGTTTCGAACCCGTGTCCTCTGGATTCGGAGCTGACGATCTTAACCTCTCGGCCACGAAGGTCGTCGCGTACGATTTCAACCAAATTTCAACCGACATTGGAGGTTATCCACCGCCCTGGTATAATGCCTACAATACACGACATCTTTTTTCAGCCCGATTCCAATTAAGAGACCAAAGTAAACATTTTTCGCTTTACGCGATCGCTATGTTCATCTCTATTTTATATAGATCTACGATTTCAATTGTCATCACTATACAAACAACACATGAACCATGCTGTTTGCTGTGATGCCAACTGAAATCGTAGATGAAAATAGAGATGAAAATAGCGATCACGTAAAGCGAAACACGTTGACTTTGGTGTCTAAGTGGAATCGGGCCATAAGTATCAGATGATTACTCCTTGAAGGCTCTCGCAAGGACTCTATTGAATGAACGAATCTACATTTAATTTTGAACGAATCTAGACCTCCAGTGTCCCTGTATACGTTGTTAGTAAGCAGTATGCAAGTATATGATTTCAACCGATAGCCTGTAGGCAATTCCAAAGTTCCACAATACACGAATACACGACATAGACCTTGAGGGAAATTATTTTCTTTATGTTTACAAGCCGCCCCAGAACTATGACCGTAACGTTCAGCCAACAATTGAACCCAACTGTAGCCACCTAAAAATAATAATAACCATAATTATTTATGAATGTTGTTATGGTAGCAGCCGACAACTACACCTCTAATTACGTGGAAACCCACGCATAACTCATTCGTAAATTATTGAGTGCGATTTCAATAAGCAACTCTGTACGTAAATAGCAGCAATAGTTACCTAAATACCAAAACAAGTAATTGTCGGTTGTTTGAATTTTGCGCTTCCTGTGGTAAATAAAATTAACATATATGTAACTGTAAACACCGCGTTGAGTTTATCCACCCAGCCGATTTTTTTCGCTTTTGTGAATAACTCATATAGGCCTCATAGAAATTGTTGTGTCTCCCTTACTATCGTGGTGAGAAATATGATTTAATTTATGGTACTAGAAAGATAAAACACCACGCTTTATATTTAAATCTAAAAGTTAACCGTAAATTAATTCAAATTCATTCATCCGCAAGTGGAAAAAAATGAAACTTTGGGAATTTTTTGTTAATTATTTTAACATGAAATTATTTGTTTTTTCGATACGTTTAGAATTTTTTTTTTTTTTTAGAATTATTCTTTAAATTATTAAGATCTTTATTAACTGTTTGCGCCAGCACACGCGCAATATAAAAATGACCTTTTATTTGGATTTTAAGCGGAAATATTTTAACCTTCTGACAAAATATGCCCGAGGCCAGAGGGGTTAAAAAACGGGTTCCACAAAACAACAAGCAAACAATTATAGATACTCTTCTATTTAGGTACAGCGCCATTGAGGCGATTTTTCATAAAAACGAGGCTACGCCAATCATCAAATTATTATTTATCGTTATTAAATGTGCCAATAATACGTTATAAGAATCCTAAACTATTTTGTACCCAAAATATTTAATAAACTTCCAAAGACAATAAAAAATATAATCTAATGAAATGACTATTAGATACTGATGATTTATATTGATGTCCTACCGAAGCCCTTGGAATTTACTTTCCAAGGAATTAATTACTTATATATCATCTGAAACTATTGATGTACTTGTTGATTATATTAATTTGTTATTACATTCATTTGTACTTGTTGAATGTATAAGACTTATGCTGCTATTTACATATTTATATTTATTCTATTATATAATTTAATCAATAACATGATAATAAATTTACAGTTAGATGATGCATAGATGGGGCCTTAAAGAGTCGGCGATGTGTGAATGCGGTGCGGTGTAGACCACCGAACATGTGGTCAACGAATGCCCGCTCCATTCATTCCCCGGCGGGATTGATGAGGTCCACAGGGCAACGCCTGAGGCCCTAAATGGCTCGCAGACCTAGATGTTCCCCCCTGACCACCACCATACGAAAGAAGAAGAATAACATTATATCTACATATAAACCGTTCGAAATTTTTTTTGCATAAAATGTTGTCATTATGTACCTGCTGACAAACTACATAAGTAGTGTGTATGTACTTACAAGGTTTGAATGTTGGTATAACATTATCACTCTATAACTACCAAACCCTTCTCTCGCCACTTCTTCACCCTTAGAACATACCCCAAATTGGGAATACCTATCATAGTCCCACATGCTCCGGTCAATTGAGACTTTTGTGCTGTAATATTCATGTACATTCAGGAGTAATAAGTTATATTGACGGCAGGCGTAGTCCAGCGGTAAGGCTCTTGACTCGCACTCCGTAGGTCGCTGGGTCGAATCCCGGCGTGGCAAATAAATTTGATTTGATTCATTTTTGTTATTTCGAAATTTATTCATTTAAAATAACTTATAGTGTATTTGCGGCACGTTCCAGAGTGGAAGATACTCTCAGTATCGCCCTGGTGTAAAACTACTATTCAGAATTGAAACGTTGCTTGAAATGGCTTTAGCCGTGTTTGGTGACCAGATCTGAATATCCAGGTACTTCCCCACCTTCCTCTTCCCTATCTCCTTTCCCTCCCCACTACCTTCAGCCTCACAACATACCCTAATTGGGGATGCAATGGTCCCACTGGCTCCAGACGGGAGCAGTTGGGACTCTTGCGCGGTATTCATGTAAAAAGAAAAAAAAAGTATTACGTGGATCTATAATCGGAAATGTACTAAAAAATAACTCTCAAATAGACAAACCCGTAATCAGGCGCGGCCGGTGCCTTAATTTTTTGGTGGTTCACCGATTTCGTAAAAAACATAATGTATGCATAGAGATATACTAAATGTATGTAATTTATATAAATGCACGTATCTTACTTATTTATAGAGAAGATCAATTCTTCGATCCCTTTGCCAAGTTCATGCGGTTTTTTTTTATAAAGTCCACATTTATTATTGCATCACTCATTTTAAAAAAGGGTAAAGAAATTCAATTGTACCTAAAAATATTGATTCCAGAATAATTCAACAATAATGATAATAATATGTAATGATAATAAAGGGATATTTTATAGAGCGATGTTTTTGTGTGAAATCATCTCATGGGCAATATGGGCATTACAATTTTACTATTTGCAGATACAGATATACTCACCTGATGAACTCGTTATCCAATAAACACATTTATATTAAAGTTTATGCTTGGAGGATACGACTTTGCAAGCGGTGACACTGCATTAAAAAACTTCAGAAATCATAAATTGTTTGCTATTTTACACTATGGTTCATTTATTTTGATATTACATCTATTAGTACCTATTAGAGGATTAGTGGCAAAGAAGAGAAGGTATTTATTTTAAAAGACTCAACTTTCGGATATGAATTAACATCACAATAATGTTTTAATTTGCAGCGTAGGATACAAACATTGCAAACGGTGGCGGGTGTTTACTTACTGACCCACTAAGCGTCGGTGTGAAGTTAGCAATAATTAAAAAAAAACGCACACAAATAAAAGGTTACTTTATGCAAAAAAAAAGCAAATAATAAAGTCAATGCCAAGTATGTAAATCCGGAGGAGATCACAAGATAATATCGCACGCATAGCTGACCCGTGACCCGTTGACCCGAGGTTGCATTTTACAAGAGAAATGTTATGATTTTACTTCAACTTGTCCAAACCCTACATCGCTCGAGCCCTTCGTTCGGAATTCTTCGATTCTTCGTTCGGATCTCTCCGCTGACCGTGCGGCGTACGGTCAGCGGTATTTTTCTTGATACGTTTTGTCAAAACCACGGTCCAGATATGTTTCGTATGGGCGGCATATAAAATATTATTAGCCAAACAAGGCGCATAGCTAAAGCGCGCGGTTTGGTATGTACCTCGGTTTCTCGTTCCTAGCCAGTGTAAACGGCGCGCGGGTGCAATGTTTTTGCTGTTTTTATCTACAATATTTCATCGTTAGCCTCGTTTTAGTAACATTTAGTATGTTATTAATTGCAATTTTTAAGATTTTAAAAAAATTTTGCTTAATTTTATAATTAAAAACATTAAGTAAGATTATGATGAGCTGTAAATTGTTGTTCAATTTTGTTGGCGGTTCATTGCACGAGTGCACTAAGGCACTAGCCGCGCCTGCCCGTAATGATGTGGTTACTTTTTGGCTAAAATAAAAATACATATGAAATTGTAACTTATGCCTGACTCCCAAGCATTTTTCGCTCTAGATCTACTAAAAATATACCTTCAATTTCAACTATAAATAACTTGGTATATTTATCTACATTCTAAGTATACAGACATATTCAAAATATTCATATTCCAGTGCCTCCCAGCTCCAAAATTAGGTTTCGAAAGGCCTTCGTTTTGTTTTTTTAATTGATGTATTCATCCGTATTAGGTAGTGTCGGTAGGGACGGTAGGTACTCGAATTATACTAATGAGTGCTCGCTGATCATGGTCCACGGCAGCAGTCACTCGTTTGTCAAATCTGTCCGTTATTTGTCGAGATTCGGCCATCCGGATCCATAACCCATCGCGGCGCGAGTTTGCCAGTTTGATAGTTTCTTCAGTCGGCAGTCGGCCGAGAAGAGTCGTCGGCAGCGTGTCGCGCGGCGCGTGTCGTCACGGATGACATAACGAAATTCGCGGTGCATCCAAATAATAATATATTACGATGACTGCAGCGGCCCGGCGGCAGTTGCAGCGAGAGCGAGTCGCCAGAACCGTTTCCCGCCCGACTCCGCGCGGTCACAGGCAGAACCGCTCCCGTCACAGGCGCAAGTCGTAGCCGGTCCCGTCATAACAATATGGAAATGTCAGTTCCGTAGTCGAGACAGCTTATTTCTAACAACTCGCCCCCTTGGAAAACGCTTTTCGCAGTTAATTCTTTTTCGAATTTCGTCTTCCTACTGATTTAAATGCGAATTATTTAGTTTTATTTGAAATTTCGAATCTAGTAGGGATTTAACTGTTTTCATTTTCCCGGTAGTTTGAAAATATAAACTTTTGTGTTCGATTTTCTTTTCGTTTTTAATTTTTAACGCGAAAAAAGTTTCGGTTTGAAATAATTAAAAACTGTTTGGTTTTATAAAGTGCGCTGCGTGAGTGTTTGTGGATATTTATTTATAAAACAAGAAGATGTATTCGCAATATAAAGCTGCTTGTGTTTTGGCCGTTTTAGGTAAATACAAAATTCACTCCTAAACTATTATCTTTAGCCTTTTTTCCATAGAACAAGTAAAAAAATTAAAAATGTATTGTGAGCTTTCTACTGTGTGTCCAAACTTAAATCATGTTTTTCTTACTTATATATAAAATGATCAACCCTTTTTTTTAAATATACCTATAAATCAAAATCCCTTACAAACATATTATTTATGGCCCATTTCAAAAGTAGGGTATGTCTGGGGTCTAGAATTCGAAAGTCAATGTAAATTACACCTACCTTTTTTGCACCCCCTCATTTTTTTTATAATAATTCTTTTCGAGTTAGCATTTCGTTAAGGAATTTATAAAATAAACACTGAGATGTATTTTTAAATAAAAATGTTCAAGTTTGTCTCTAAATACGACTTCAAACCAAATTAATCACTGATAATATATTACAATCCGCCTATTTTGATTAAAAAACCAGCAAGTCAGCTGTTGGAACACGTAGGCTCGTGAACATTATGAATGATGTATGTATACAAATTAATCTCGTAATAAGTAGTTATTTATAAGTCCCACCTTTTTTATTTATTAAAAATACTCTGTACCTGCCTGTATCAATTTCTTTTGAGTTATAGAGGTAGGTAGGGGAGACTGGGGATGGTTGAAACACTTTTACTTTAACTAGGCCTAGTAATATTTCTTATGTATTTATGGAAAAGATGTTTATAATAGATGTTCTATGATCTATCTAGTTATCAAATTAAATTTATTGGATGGCCACAACTCGTACAGGTAAGCTACAATGACCACTTAAAGACGATGGGGAAAACTGTTTCAATTATCCCCATAGTGTGGACGATTGAAACAGTATGTGGGGATAATTGAAACACTCTAAATATCTATGTAATAATTGGAATAATTTTAATAAATGTTCAATATTTTCATTATTAAAACAGTACTCAATGAGATCATGAATAGTGATTAAATATATCACAAGTATTTAAAAAATTATAAACATAAATGTCTTGAAATGAAACAACTTTAAATATATTTTTTATTATTTATGTTTACGTGCTCTTAGTTATACTTATTATGAGTATTTGGCATAATCAACATACTTTTACTGCGATATTATCCTGGAGCAGAATAGAACGGTATTAAAAATAAGTTTTTTGCTTTCATACAAAAGTGCTTGTTTCAACCATCACACTGTTTCAATCATAACAATGTAGAATTTACATCTGAATTAAGAGCATTTTTTGTGTGTAAAATTCAACAATTAACAAGTAAAAAAAATAAAAATTTATTGAATTTATGGTTTGGGATGTGACATCATTATACAAAATATCGCAATATTTTAGATTTATTTTTAAATATTCTGTTAAGTTGCATTAAAATCTATTAAACAAGTAAATATTATCTATTAAAAGAAAAGAAAAATCTGGATGAAAAAAGATTCACATGCGTTAGAAGTGAAATATACAGAAAACCAAAGTAGACAAGAGTGGAGACTACGAAGCACTTTTTTTATCAATGTGAAGGGTGATTTTTTTTCATATTTTTGTCCTCGGATTCCAGTGCACCTTTTCCTATACATTGTTCATCTTGTTTGTGGTTTCTTCTTCGGAGTCTCTAGGTGTAGTTTTTTTTTGCCTGTTCATTTTGGAATGGTTTGAAGACTAAATATTGATTTTACAAAATAATATTATTTTTTGATTTTGTAGGATTCGACCGCGATGAATGATTATCAAGTTATAAAAGAACTTTGCGATCTAAGGACGAAATGGTGAATTTTTGAAAATGAATAAGAAATTTGGTAAAATCTTCTTCTTGCATCCAGACAGATTTGTTCGTGGTACCGATACTACCAATCGGACTATCTTTTAAGAAATGGCTTAATTGATACTTAGAAATGTGAACATCGGCGGAATTGAGTTGCCAATTGCATTTTGCCGCTACAGACAGTTATGAAAGTTCCTCGTTCGGCCGACGTTACTGCATCTACTTGCCGAGTTCCTCTCCTGGCTATAAACCGATTAGGTTTTTGAACAGTTGTGACACCGGTCTCATCTACGTTATAGACGTCCTTTGGTTCAAATTTAAAACTATCCATAACGTTCGCTAAATTGTTGAAAAATTTATCAACATTATGTCAATTAAAATTTGTTGCTTGTGCCATACCTACTCGTGGCTTGGGCACATCTTATAGATAATAAATTCTGGATAGCGCGCAAAAATCCTCGGAGCCATTCTATTCCGGCCATCCCATTTGTGTACCATGAATCTGGCCTTGTGTGTTGTGTGGTCAAATCAAATGCCAATTGTCTTAAATCTTTTGAAGATAGCCCAAAATAGATAAAATGTTGGCTCTTTTTTAGAATAGTTTGCAACCTCGGTTTCTTGAGAAGGGGAACACACTTTCTTCAAAACATAATTTTTTTCTCTGTTGTTTTGTACTTACATAATTGATAAAACAATGTATACTATTAACGTTGATTTTTTTTTAGTTATAAATGTAAGAAAATCAATAAAGATATGTTATTACGAAATTGTCACGTGAGGGTGTGTGACGTCGAATGTGGTCGAATGAGATTGACTTCATCAACCAAGATCACAGAAGTTCACCATTCAAGATCACAGAAGTACATTAGACTGATTTGAATTTTAATAATACTTAATGATTTAAATTTCTGACCTTTTTTCATTATAACTCTTAAATTTTCTCTCAGTGTGGACGATTGAAACATGGTTATGATTGAAACGTTGCAATCATCCTGGTTAAGCATTATAATTTGTTTTTTATTGTTTGTTCGAAAAAATATTTAAATATATTTTTATCACAGGGAACGGTAGTTACTCGCTCTTTGAAATTAACAAGGAACCTGAAATGGATTGATTTTCAAAAATAGAGCAAATAAAAAAACTGTCATTGTGCGTTTGTTTGGATATTGTTATTTTTTTCATTATGGAAAGTTCCTCTTTGTAACATTGACAAGAAACTGATTTCTGTTGTATAAAATGTTGACAACAGACTAATTGTGAAATTGAACATGTTGTAATGGACAACTAATTACTTGCGCGATTCAAGACAAAAGGATTACACTTATTGATCAGAAATTTGGAGGCCTCCCGAGCTGCAGAGAATTGCATAATCAAGGTTGGTGAATTTGTTATTTTTCTTGGAGTGTAAGACTGCTCTGTTCCTTTGTGATATATTTGTTCGCGCAGGTAGAATTTCATTTTAGGATTTCCTAATCGTATATTGGGTATTAAGCCCAGAGAGCTTGGGGAATTTACACACCTCATGCTCACAATTTATAATGCATAATTATGGTCCTTCATAGCCGGATACGTTCTAGCAAGTTAATATAATATAAATGGACATTCGGTTTACGTAATTTTTGGTAAATCCGGAATACCTATATTATATTGCTGGTTCTATTTATGAAGGTTTTCAGAGTCACGTAATAATTGGTGATTTTCTTGAAATACCTTCCTCTTATGGAATTTGTTGGTTATTTCGATTTTACATACTTTTTTCGGTAAATATCGGAGTACCTACCTGTATTATTGCAGGTTTTTGTTTAAAAAAGCAAGTCTAGCAAGAATTTGTGTAATAAATTGACAAATTTCATTGAAAGCTATTGATAGCATTTTACGTTTTCTTCTGTAAATTTCTGAGGTACCTACAGTAATTATAATTATTGTAAACTTTAATTTTTGTGATAAAGTTATTGTATTTTTTTTTAAAATGCCGAGAATTACAGAAGAAACTTCAGATGATCAACCGGATCGAATGCTTGTTATGTTAACAGCTAAAAGGGAAAGACTTTTTTCACGCATTAACGATCTATTCAACTTAACAAAGAATATCTCGGATTTCGATTCCAGAAGGAATGAGACATTTATGGTGCAGTCCGAAATAATTGATCATATGCAAACACAGTTTGAAAGCATTATTGACGATATAAATGATCGTCAATTGTCCTTAAATCCAAGTTTTCAACCGGAATTTCAGGCTTTAAACGCCTTTGAAGATCTTTTCTTGAAAGTGAAACGAACCCGTAACCAGATACTGGCCACGGCACGTACACTCTCGACTCAAAATAATTCTCGCGAACCTTGCGTCATCAAGCTTCCCGCCATAGATTTGCCGAGCTTCGACGGGAAGATGGAAAATTGGGCAAAATTTTATGAGTCTTTTAAAGCTAATATACACAATAATAAACAGCTAACGGACGCTCAACGTGTTCAATATTTGGTTGGGAAATTGACGCACGGGGCGCTTAAGGTCACGGCCGGCATTGTGCCTGCAAGCGACACCTATAATATTATTTGGGATGGTTTAGTAAAAAAGTATCAGGATAAACGTGCGTTAGGTACGTATTATTTAAATAACATTCTAGATGCCAAGGGTTGTATAAATACACCTAGCAGTCTTGATGTTTTTATTCAAAGTTTTTCCGCATCCGTTTCGGCATTGAGGCAGTTAGACATTGATGACTTAGCCGATTTTATAATTTTGAACTGTGCGTTAAGAAAAATAGATCAACAGACTGCTCAGATTTTTGAGTTGACTGTGCGGGGTAAAGAAGTGCCTTCATACACGGAATTAATTTCTTTCGTACAAGATCAAGTGAAAATATTAGAGCGTTCAAAGGGGTCATCAAGTGCCATGAATAAGCCGCCTACGGCGACTTCATCCCGTTCGAACAATTATAAATCTTTCGTCGCGAGTAATGAGAATGTACCTCGAGTACCAACTCCGCCCCTGAAATCTTGTATGTTTTGTAAAAAAACTGATCATGCAATTACTGCTTGCTCTCGGTTCAAAGGGCTAAGTTCTCCACGAGCCCGTTTTGATTTTATAAAATCAAAACATTTGTGTATAAATTGTTTTAGCGCATCACATGCTGTAAGCTCTTGTAAATCGTCGCTTATGTGCGATTTGTGCAAAAAACCACACAATACCTTACTACATTTTGGTAGTGGGAATAATTTGAAAACAAATACTCATGTACATACGTCGGAAGTACTTACCAATGAGGAGCAGTCTTCCCCCCCTTTGGTACCATCCAGCGTCAGTGGAACGGATAATTGCAATATGCAACTAGAGGAACCCTTGCGCGTTAGCCCTTCGTGTTCGCTGTCAGCCAAAGTAACACCTAATTCGACAATTTTACTTTCAACCGCTCAAATATATGCGAAACTTAAAAATGGTAACAAAATGATTGTTAGATGTTTAATTGATAATGGATCGCAGAATAATTTGATTACGGTAGATTGTTGCAAGTCGCTGAATTTGCCAATAATTCCTTTGAGTAATTCTTTTGTTAAAGGAATTGGTTCAGCATCTCGACCAATTTTTGGTTACGTTTATTTGGACATTGAGTCTCGCGTATACCCAAATAATAAATATAACATATATGCGCTCGTTGTCGAGTGCATTACCGATAAGTTACCTAATCACTATATAGCAAATGGTGATATGAGGTACTTAGAGGGCATACCCCTCGCTGATTTAACGTGGAATATTCCTGGGAATATAGATGTCGTCTTAGGGGCACAATTATTTCCACATATCTATTTAGGGGACAGGGTTGAATCAGGGACTAGTGCACCCCCCGCATTATCGACCGCGTTTGGTTTCGTTCTAATGGGTGACTACCCTCATAAAGTGACCAATACAAATATGTCATTTTCCGCACTCGCGCTAAATGATTTAGTGCAAAAATTTTGGCTGTTAGAAGAAATACCTAACATACAATTTCTGAGTCCAGAGGAGACGGAATGTGAGAATCTGTTTACTACATCTATTTCTCGCGCTGACGACGGGAGGTATTCTGTTGCTTTACCTTTCTGTAAAGACCCGAACCAATTGGGGAATTCTCGAACTACCGCTCAGCGTCGATTTATGGCCTTGGAGCGGAAATTTAAACAATCGCCTTCTTTACAGGAGAATTATAATAAAGTTATCAGTGAATATATTGAAAACAATTACCTGTCAGAAGTCCCAGAGTCTGATATTATAGATGATGGATATTATATCCCGCATCACGCCGTCATTCGTTCTGATAAACCCATGCCTCGGATTGTGCTTGACGCTAGTGCTAAGACACATACAGGGCTGTCACTAAATGACATCTTGCATACTGGTCCCAATCTACAAGCTGATTTGTTTTTGCTTTTACTTAACTTTCGTCTTTTTCCCATCGCTATGACTGCGGACATAAAGCAAATGTATTTACAGATTGAAGTTCCAAGCAAGCATCGTAGATATTTGAGAATCTTATTTCGATTCTCCAACAACGATCTCATACGGACTTTTCAATTTAATCGGGTCCCTTTCGGACTAACGGCAAGTCCATACTTATCAATGCGGACTGTTCGTCAGTTAGCCCAAGATATGAGACCACATTTACCGGATGCTGCCAATGTGGCAGAGTCCAAGTTGTATATGGACGACCTGGTCTATTCTATTGAAGATGAATCCAGCGCCGTACGTCTTTCTCGAGAATTAATCTCGTTATTCAAGTCCGGTGCCTTTGATTTGGTCAAATGGACTAGTAATTCTCAAGTTGTACTTGAAAACCTTCCAGATTCTCACCGCAGTACGGTGGACTTTACTGTTGGTTCTAACAATACCTCTAAGGTGTTAGGCCTCTCGTGGGAACCAGTTGATGACAGCTTCTTCTTTACGACTTATTATGTCCAGGAGAAGTGTACAAAGCGGAATATACTGTCTATAGTCGCCCGCTTATTTGATGTCCTCGGCCTGGTCGCCCCCTCCATTCTGTACGCTAAATTGCTTATTAAGGAGCTATGGCTGTGCAACATTGGTTGGGATGATACTCCCCCTGAGAGCGTTATTCAAAGGTTCTCGGCACTCACACAGGAATTTCCTTTAATTTCTACGATAAAAATCCCGCGTCATGTAGGTGTCCTAAAAGACAGTACAGTGCTCATCGTTGCTTTCTGCGATGCGAGCCTGAATGGTTATGGCTGTGTGATATATTTACACACAACTGATCTGTCTGGGAATATAACCGTGAGATTGTTGTGTGCAAAATCAAAGGTCTCTCCCACCAAAGTAACAACACTCGCTCGTTTGGAGCTGTGTGCCGCGGTCTTGATGTCCAAACTAATTCGGACGGTTCAAAATAGTTATCGTTCGCGTCTTACTATTGCAGGGACTTATGCGTTTTCAGATTCTACCATTGCGCTTTCATGGATACATTCGTCGCCTCATCGATGGTCGGTGTTTGTTAGTAATCGCGTGGCTCAATGTCAGGAGAATTTGTCTCCTGAAAACTTTTATCATGTCGCCGGTAGTGAAAACCCTAGTGACTGCCTTTCTCGTGGCATGCTTCCTTCCCAGCTTATTTCACACGAATTATGGTGGAATGGACCATTGTGGATTCGCAGCCCACCCTCGGGATGGCCATTAAGACCGTTTCATTTCTCAAATATCGGTGAAATGCCTGAGCACAAAACTAATGTGCTCACTGCAATAGTTCAGCGTGAACAATCGGTCCTGAGTGAACTGGCTCAGCGTATATCCACATGGAATAAACTTTTAAGGATTGTCGTTTTTGTCCTCCAATTCGCAAAAAAGGTATCACCCTCTTCTGGAACGGTCAATAATCTTATGACTGCTGAAAAGGCTGTGATTCGTTCCGTGCAGAGTATTCATTTTATAGAAGATATTGCTGCACTCCAGAAAGGCAAATTGCCTTCAAAAAAGCTTAGGAATTTATCAGTTTTTCTCGATGAGGATAATTTGTTACGTATTGGTGGGCGGCTTTCTAAATCGGATTTACCATTTGAGGTTAAACATCCGGTTTTACTACCTAAAAATGACTGTGTTGTGAATCTTATCATCGATCATTTCCATGTCATGAACTGTCATACAGGCCCTGGACTTCTTATGTCCATCTTACGGCAGCGCTATTGGATATTAGATGCCAGGACTGTTATTAAGGCAAAAGTACGGAAATGCAATTTCTGCTTCCGCTTAAATCCGTCGCATCCTATACCGAAGATGGCAGATTTACCTTCCTATCGTATTGTAGAAGCAAAGGCTTTCGTTCATACCGGTGTAGACTATGCAGGTCCCCTCCGTATCACGCTTGCTCGTCGGAGAGGACAACATTCACAAAAGGCATATGTCTGTCTTTTTGTATGTCTTGTAACCAAGGCCATTCATATTGAGTTGGTCTCTGACCTAACTTCAAATGCTTTCCTGGCTGCTTTCAGCCGTTTTATTTCTCGGCGTGGCCCTGTGTCATGCTTGTATTCAGATAATGGTACCAATTTTGTTGGTGCCAAGGCACAATTAGATGATCTCTATAAGTTTTTGGTTGAGTCGGAATTCGAGCCCGCTTTAAAGCGTGAACTCGCTAATCGCCGGGTTGAGTGGAAAATGATTCCACCACGCGCGCCCCATTTCGGGGGTATATGGGAATCAAATGTAAAGAGTATGAAGACTCATTTGTATCGTGTAATCGGAACTCAGCTCCTCACTTATGAAGAACTACAGACCGTTCTGGTTCAAATAGAGTGTATAATGAACTCGCGCCCACTCACAATCGCGTCTTCCGAACCCTATCCGGAAGTTATTACGCCTGCACATTTTTTAATGTCGACTCCTTTACAGTATTTACCTGCTTCTGTTTTGACAGACGCTAAAATAAACTTTGCTCAGCGCAAGCAATTATTGGACGGCATGGTTCAATCCTTCTGGAAGAAGTGGCGTTTGGAATATCTGCATACGTTGCAAGTCAGGCAGAAGTGGGCTACCACTGACCATCCTATTAAGGTTGGAACTGTCGTACTTATGGGACAGGAGGATTCGCCTCCGTTAAATTGGCCTTTAGGCGTAATCACGGATGTTCATCCTGGTACTGATAAAATCATTCGCGTTGCGACGGTAAAGACTAGATATGGACTCTTTAAACGTCCTGTTGTTAAATTATATCCCATCCCAACGCAATAATTTTGTCTTTATTTTATTTTATTTTATGTTAATATTCTATTATGATCTAATTGTTTCTGACTTAGCCAAGATATGTTTCTATTTATTGATTTGATCTTTACTTGTTTTCATATTCGTTGATTTTTTTTTTTTGAAAGTTCTGCGAACTTCCAAGGCGGGGAGCATGGTTAAGCATTATAATTTGTTTTTTATTGTTTGTTCGAAAAAATATTTAAATATATTTTTATCACAGGGAACGGTAGTTACTCGCTTTTTGAAATTAACAAGGAACCTGAAATGGATTGATTTTCAAAAATAGAGCAAATAAAAAAACTGTCATTGTGCGTTTGTTTGGATATTGTTATTTTTTTCATTATGGAAAGTTCCTCTTTGTAACATTGACAAGAAACTGATTTCTGTTGTATAAAATGTTGACAACAGACTAATTGTGAAATTGAACATGTTGTAATGGACAACTAATTACTTGCGCGATTCAAGACAAAAGGATTACACTTATTGATCAGAAATTTGGAGGCCTCCCGAGCTGCAGAGAATTGCATAATCAAGGTTGGTGAATTTGTTATTTTTCTTGGAGTGTAAGACTGCTCTGTTCCTTTGTGATATATTTGTTCGCGCAGGTAGAATTTCATTTTAGGATTTCCTAATCGTATATTGGGTATTAAGCCCAGAGAGCTTGGGGAATTTACACACCTCATGCTCACAATTTATAATGCACATCCCCACACGAGTTGTTTCAAACATCCCCATGCTGCATTTTCTGCTTCAAAGTCAAAAACATGCCTTTTAAATAGACATTAACGCCACGCAAATGAATTATAAATACTCTTAAATAGATAAAGAAGAGAATGTAATGAAACATTTCGTCAAGCTGCGAGAGTAAAATGAGTTATAAGATAAGCAATAATGTCTTAAATATTTACGTTTTAGTGCGAAATTCAATAATGTCCCCTATGCACGATTGAGTCACTCGCCGGCTACTGCGCTTTTGTAGAAACGTCCCAACAGACCTGACGGAGTTTCGAGTATTGTATCACACTCTTAGGTATTATAGTTTTCGAGTAAATTGAGATGTTTCAATCATAACGTGTTTCAATCGTCCCCAGTCTACCCTATATATTTAAAAAAATCAGAGGACACAGACAAGCGGGAGATGTCAAACCTTTACAAAACTAAAATAGACAAGAGTGGGGAGACTACGAAACACCGCACAAAGAGGAGACATATTATTCTATCTCATTCTCTTCCAGGCTATGTCCTGTAGATGTATGTGTTTGTCTCTTTTTAGTGTCGCTTTTTCGTTTCATCGAGTTTCAAAACACAACGGTGCTAAAAGAAGCTAAATTTCATTTACATGAAATAGGGGCAGGCAGGTACCTACTTTTCCACGGTAACAAGTGATTTTTCATAAGGTACCTACTATTGTTTTCATTGACTACAATGTAATCTTATAATCGGATTACATTGGACTGTGCATTTACGTATTTTTTTATAATAAAATGGTATTCCCTAAATAAGAAAGCCAGAAAAGGCTTACTACTTTAAAGATCTTATCGAAGTATGAAAAACAAATTTTAAAAATTTAGAATACATTATTTTAAAAAAAAATTCTACTCTTTTGTTTCGTAGAACCAATTTTTATTAGATATTCATTTCAATGAGGTTACATAGTTTTAATTCTAGACAAATCAGTTCCAATTTTGAAAATGGCAATTAAAATAATTTTCAATCCAAAATATTATTACTTTTACATCGTTGTCTAAATCTCCAAATAAACTCTTCGTTAATTGACTCGGTGTTACAGAAAGACGGACAGAGTCACAACAGTTTAAAAGTTACAATAAGTTTGATATTTGGTATGTTTTTAATTTTTGACTTTTGAACGGTTTCTCATGGGCGAAGATTCCCGGCCCTTTAAGGCTGTTGATCGAATTACTATCAGCATTCAGCAAAACAAAATGACCATTAGGCTTAACAGCACTTCAACGGGGACGTTCAAATGTCAAAGAAACTTCAACCCCCAACTTTCAAAACTTCATTGGAAGCATAGAAGGCTAAACCCAACTTTTACAGATTAGCGTCGCGTCGGCGACGTATTGAAATGTAAATAAATCGAGTTTATTTGTTTATTGGAATGCCAAATTTCTTTTGCATTATAATTTCTGGACATATGTAATAATCTTCAGCTAGCAACGCCATTTCCATTTCCGTTGAAATCTGTACATAGTATAAAACTATAAAGCAGAGTCGCTCCCGCTGTCTGTACGCTTAGCTTAACGGATTTTCATACGGTTTTCACAAATAGTTAGAGTGTTTCATGAGCAAGGTTAAGGTATATAATTTGTCAAGGTTTTGTCTAAATTGGTTTAAATATATAATATATAAATGGATCGGGCTGGCAAGCGGGCGGTGTGGATTTGATATGTATGCAAATTAACAGATGGCATTGGTTATAAAGGTTGGGTTATGGCGTTGTCAGTAGATGGCGTTGTGTTTCGTTAGCCACAGCAACGTGTAGACGGGTCTGCTAGTAATAATTAAAAAAAATCTAAAAAACATTTTTTTATTTATGAATACCGCACAAGAGTCACCAACTGCTCCCGTCTGGAGCCAGTGAGACTATGGCATCCCCAATTGGGGTATGTTGTGGGGCTGAAGGTAGTGGGGAGGGTAAGGAGATGGGAAGAGGAAGGTGGAGATGTACCTGGCTATTCAGATCTAGTCACCAAACACTTCTAAAGCCATTTTAAAAACTTTTCAATTCTGAATGATGGTCTTACTCTAGGGCGATACTGAGAGATTCTTCCACTCTGGATCGTGTCGCAAATATACTATATATTATTTTAAGTGAATTAATTGTAAAATACCACAAATTAATCAAATAAAAATAATTTGCACACGCAGGATTCGAACCCGCAACCTTCGGAGTGTAAAGAGCGTAATACACGAGCCCGATTTTCAGCCCGTTTCCAATTGGAGACAAAAGTCAACATTTTTCGATTTGCGCGATCGCTATTTTCACCTCTATTTTTATATCTAGGATTTCAATTTTCATCGCTGCAAACAACACATGAACCATACTGTTTGTTGTGATGCCTACTGAAATGTAGGAGTCAAGAGAGTTACCTCGGGACCACGAAGGCTTATTATTTTTTAGGAGGGTTATTCTTTTTGTTCAATTTTTGCATTTACTTATGAAACACTGACACACCTACATACAATCATTATTTTATTCAAAAGCTTGGCAACAGTATTCTTGGCGGCTTAGTAGGTACCTACCTACACATTAAATTGGTAATTAGTAATTACCTATTCAATTTAATTATCATTATCAGTTATATAGTCACTATGCACCTACCCTATTATGTACGAGTATGTATCTACCATGAATCTGTTTTAGTGGTGTACTTAATAATTATTATCAAATAAAAATGTAGACTAAAATAAAATTTCCACGGTTATTATCGGACACTACGGAGTGAATTGCATTTTTTGCATTCATTAAAAGAAACAATTTGTAAATAAACTGTAAATGTGTCAGATACTGGTAAAGTGCAAAGCAGTGGTTTCAAAACCCAATAATTAAATTCAGCCTAATAAAAATTCCACGAATGGTTGTGACATCTGACATAGTCACACTGGCTCCGGCTGTTACCGGGGCGACACTAATTCTTTGAGAGAATAGCCCCTTTATTCAAAGCACAACACACACCAACCTTGATCGTTAAAGTCAGTGTTCTTTTGCATACACGTAATGAGATGGGGAAAGAGATAAATAATGTGAATTATTGATATGGAATATATTTACACCTTGACCGGAAACTTGTTGTATAAGGAAACTGGGGAATCAACCAACATTTACTTTTTTTTTACTTACGCTCAAGAAACGAAATAATGCCATAGATGGAGCCGAACATCGATATAGATGGGGGCGGTATTCGGTACCGATGGAGCCGGGCTTCGATATAGATGGAGCCGGGCATCGATATTGATGGAGCCGGGCTTTTATATAGATGGAGCCAGGCATCGATATTGATGGAGCCGGACTTCTATATAGATGGAGCCAGGCATCGATATAGATGTAACCCTGGCATGATGCCAGTGGCATCGATATAGATGGAGTCAAGCTTCGATAAGATCAAGCTGGGCTTCGATGTATATGGAGTCGGACATCGATATAGAATTATAAATGAAGCCGAGCATCGATGTAGATGGAGCCGGTCACTGATATCTTCTGAGCCGGGCATCATTATAAATAGAGCCGGACTTCTATATAGATGGAGCCAGGCATCGATATAGACGTAACCCTGGCATGATGCCAGTGGCATCGATATAGATGGAGTCAAGCTTCGATAAGATCGAGCTGGGCTTCGATGTATATGGAGTCGGACATCGATATAGAATTATAAATGAAGCCGAGCATCGATGTAGATGGAGCCGGTCACTGATATCTTCTGAGCCGGGCATCAATATAAATAGAGCCGGTCTTCGATATAGATGGAGCCGGGCATCGATATAGATGGAGCCGGTCATCGGTATAGTTGAAGCCGGGCATCCATATAGATGGAGCCGGTCATCGGTAGATATAGTTGAAGCCGCGCAACGATATAGATGATGCCGGGCAACGATATGGATGAAGCCGGACATCGATATAGATGGAGTCGGGTTTCGGTATAGAGGGAGCCGGGTCTGCGCTTAAACGCATTTTAAAACAAGACGAACAGCATAATATGCTGTATCTTGAATTTCAAATATTATAAAATCGTTTCCTGCTTGTACACCTTGTATACGTTTGTATTATAATTAATTATTGTTATTGATTACCGACTCTTCAGAATAATTAATTGAACATTCTCACCTGAGGACTACTAGCGCACCCAATTTGGATTGTTTATGTGGTGCCTAAAAAAATGAACGTGTGTTAAAATTATAATAAATTTGCTCAAAATTAGCAAGCGTCGTTTAGTGAAAAAATCGTCTCATGAGCTCATGGTACCGATACAATACCTGCCACACTTTTATTTTTATTTGCTTTGCAGCAGCCGTAATCGGTGTTGAGTTTGTTGATTTTGAATAAAAACCGTGATATATGGTTTCGAAGAAACGTCGGTTGTCGGTTTTCCCTTACAATTTGCGATTTTGTTACTTCAATGACTAAAATAATTACATGTTTATGTCATTTGAGTGGGTAAACTTCATCTCTCAAGAAACTTCAAAGCGTGATCAGATTTATCTCCTTGTTATTTATTAAAGTTACGACATTTCACACAATATTTCTTTATACTTTATTTAATGTCAAAACGATTTACACAATTTTTCTAAATAATGTGTTTTTTAACATTTCATTTTCCATATAGTGCAGCTCTAGAATCTAAAGCCGGTAAAGTTTTTTTAGAGTAACTGCACAGTACTAAGGATAAGATGGATTAAGGATTTTTTTTTAAAATAACACATTGATTCAATTATTTTAAAAGACAACTATTTACGTCGAGGAGATAAAAAATATCTTAAAATCAGTTTTCTCTCGGTAGCCATTATTTTTGAAGAGATAGTTGGTAAGTTTTTACGTTTTTTATTTTCTAACGCAATGGCTGCTTTTATAATTCTCACGGCAACAACACGGCGACGGCTGCGACTCGCGGCATCTCATTTCTTTAATACGAATGGAAGAGATGCAAGAAAATGATTCCTTTTTCCTTTAGAGGAAACAGACACTCGTATATTATTAGTAACCGTGGGAATTAGGAAAGCGCCTATTGGGAGCTTTTATAATTCCCAACGGTATATGGCGACGGCGACGGAATGTGGAATCTCATTTCGTTAATACGAGTGAAGGAGATGAAATAAAAATGATAACTTTTTCCTTTGGAGGAAGCAGACATACATATATCGTTAAAACGAGTTAGGGAGATGAAATAAAAGTGATAACTTTTTCCTTTGGAGGAAGCAGACATACGTACATAGTGTGTCTCATCTTTGTCTCACCATTATTTAATGTGTAAGAAAGAACTGAAGCATTATTGTGATAAGGAATGTACGTTTATCGTCTGTTTTATGCCGTCGCTGTGCCGTAACCGTGGGAACTGTAAAGGCCCTTATTGTAGGTTCTTAGTTTGGGTTTAATTAAAAAAGAAAAATCACTATCCAAAAAACATATTTTCATATTACAATGAAAAAACATGTCCTGAACAAAATAGGTAGTCAAATAATCCGAATATTGAATGAAATAGCTGTTAAAATATTATATTTTCCATCATATTTTTCCTCGACGTAAATAGTTTTTCATTAAAAATTAATAAACCCTGAGTTTAAACTACTTTTATTGTTTAAAAAACAAACATGTTTCAACAGCGATGATTTTTGAAGTAGGTAAGCATTGCATTTACAAATTGTTGTCTATAGTAATTAAATTGAATCGAAGTGTTATTTTAAAAAAATATTCGTATTAAGCGTGACCAGTCAGGGTCTTCGCTCATGGAGAAACCAAAATGGCAACTCAATTCAATTTATCAACCTCCTGAACAAAATCGATATTTTTCTGATCTGACATATCGCAAATTACTACAAAACTTGACAGGTCGTGAGGGACTACTATGGCATCCTGTCAACATGGCAAGTGAAACGAAACTGCCGCGGTGACCAGCCAGCACTGCTGGTCACCGCGTCGCCCTTGACAACTGATTTTTAACGGGTTGCCTGTGTGCGGACCGCCAATGAAATTCACTGTGTTCGTTTCCTGTGGATAGCGATTGAGTCGCCAATTGTTTTTTTTTTTCAGTTTCTCCGTGAGCGGATAGCCTTACTCTAAAACTTTTGTACTTTTTATTATG
This sequence comes from Limnephilus lunatus, assembly GCA_917563855.2. NCBI lineage: Eukaryota > Metazoa > Arthropoda > Insecta > Trichoptera > Limnephilidae > Limnephilus > Limnephilus lunatus. The sequence continues at coordinate 31,906,453 of OU830599.1, read as the reverse complement.
CCACTCACCGTTTCCAACAAAACCAGCTTATTTATCCATCTTTTCCAGGGATAGTCCTCCTGGAGCAGGGTCACTCCCACCAGGATTCCAGGACCGGTAGACAGGACGGCATTATATATATAGACGGGGAGTACCCTCCGTCGGGCTCGCCCTCCATCCTGTGTAAGAGGTTCAACCTGCCCCGGACCTACGGAAGGGAGGTTTGCGCCAGAGGAGGGACCACCTACACCAACTCGATGTACGTCAAATGCCTCAACAGGCATCTGGCCAGGAGAAACCGTGAGTAGCCTTATTATATGGCCTTATATTATATCCGTTATTAAACGACTCCAGATACTAATATCTACAGCCTGTATGTCGGACGAATATCTACAGCTCATATGTTGGACAAATATCTATGAACTTCAGAGTAAAGATTAATATCTACAGAGCTAAGGTCGGATAAATATCTATGACGGTCCCAGTGGTGACGAATATCTATGGAGCGTAGGTGGGACTAATATCTACAGATGGCAGCTGAGCAAGAGGTGTACGGAAAAGCATAAATTACTTCAATTACGTAATACTAACCTAACCTAACCTAACTTAAATTAAGTTTTTTAAACTGCATACGCAATATGCTATACATAATTGCAAATCCAACCTCTGCCAGTGCTGTAGATATTCGTCGACATCACCTGTTCCATAGATTTTAGTCAGCAGTTTGAGCTATAGATATTCGTCCTCACTTTGGTCTCATAGATATTAGTCAGCAGTTTGAGCAGTAGATATTCGTCTTCACTTTGGTTCTCATAGATATTAGTCCGATTTGTTCAGTTTTTTTGAATACCTGTAGATATTATTAGACGCCTCCTTATTAAACCCGTGAAAAATCGTGGTGACCGTACAACTCAGAATCATGCAACTTCAACACTGCCTTTGAAAACTGGTGAAAAAAATTGATTGAATAGGTTACGTCAGGTTAGGATACGGGCTATTTTTCAATTTATATTTTTCATAACTTTTATTGACTTTTGAAAGGAGTGTTGAAATGCCACTTTGTTGAGTTGTAGTGGAACTAAAACCGTAGGGTATTATGAAGCTGAAAGTGAGTATTTACAAAAAAATAATGAAGAAATTTACCTTTCAATGATAGCAAACTTCATACATTTAAACAAAAGAAATACACACTTCTTGTAAAATCGAATTTGGGAGGCGGGTATGGTTTCCATTTATTGCATAACTAACACCGGTGCCATAGGTCACCCCAAGTGACCAGGGGTGACTTAGCAGGGGTGCTCGGGTTCATGGGATGAGGTTTGTCTAGGTCTTAGCGGCGGATGCGTCTGTCCACCAGCTGCTTGGCAGGCCGGACAGATTGGTTGAGGGAGACCTTTTGATCTCTTCAGCAAGACTTTCTCCGAAAATCGCCTTGCACCGCTGTGGGAGGGATAGATTCACAAGTCCGTCATTCCTGGACACATTGACCCCCAGATCTTTTCCTACCTAGAACTTTCCCTAAAAAGACCCTCCACATAGCACCCCCAAAGATGACATAGGCCCCGAGGGATTTTTTTTCCTCAGGGCCTCCTGCGTGTTAAGCTAATGTGAAGAAAATTAATAATACCAAATCCGCAGTTTGGCGATCACTGGACTTCTGACTGATTCTGGAGACCACCTCTGAGTTTAGGTACCTATCTAACTAATGACAATTTGTGATTTTAATGATTAGTTTAGGTGTTTTTTTTATGAAGTTTTAATATATTAGGTACTTACTAGAATATTTTTTTCAGTAGCATATTATCAATACCAATTAACCATTTTTATATTACCAGTTAGAAATTACTGGAAGTTAATGTTATAATTACATTCAAAAATATTTTGTCGGTATTTGAAATTACTCATACGTCCATCGGTTTAAATACTTGCAGAAAACACGATTAATATTTATATACCCAACCAAACACGGTAAGGTGATTGACCAGGTAACATGAGTAGGTATATTTAAAGTCAATTAGTAACTCATTAAAATATTAATAACACACATAAATTTGTTCATATTTGCTGAAATTTCGACGGCGACTACAGTAATGCGAACATTGTGTACCCAAAAAAAAAGATTAACCATACATGTATGTATATTACCATTCATTAACATATTTTTAATGATAGCATATTTTTTGTTTTTGTTTTATATGAATACCTAACAAGAGTCCCAATTGGGGTATGTTGTGAGTCTGAAGGTAGTGGGAAGGGAAAGGAGGTGAGGAAATACCTGGCTACTCAGATCTGGTCACCAAACACGGAAAAAACCATTTCAAGCAACGTTTCAATTCTGAATGGTGGTATGGCGATACTGAAAGTATCTTCCACTCTGAAAATGAAGCGGGGCGGCGGAAGGGGAACGGGACGGATGGGGGATGGGAACAATTTCTTTATTAAGTGGCATTCAACGCATGCCGGGAGCTCACCAGTAAATTAATTAAAAATATACCTACATAATAAATTCGCAAACCCGGCTCAAAGTCCATTCAATACAAAGTTATGTTTATTCGACGGTTTTATTTTTTAAACTTCCGGAATTTCGAGTCAGCTAGCATTGATGTATTTGCAAGTAAAGTGCCGGAGTAAAAAAAATCATTACAGATAAATTAATGGACATTGCATTATTATTTACTTGTATTATAAAAATTTATATTAAAATATTGGCAGCAAGTTCGAACCTTGATCGTTAATATTGCTGAGACAATTAAAAAATGTTTTATTGTTTTCGGAATTACCACATGATGTTATGAAATAAAGGCAAAGGTAGATTGATAGACCTGCTCGTAACTAAGTGAATTTAAATTAACTCTTCTTGGAAATGCGATCTGTGAGTCATGCATAGTGTGACGATAATATACGAATAATTAAGATTAAAAGTTTATGCCGATTTATTTGCACACAGTTTTCTTCAATAATGTCTACGCTATCATAATATCAAGCACCATGATTCAACATGCATGTTGATGCAGGTAGGTGTGTACACAGGTATATAGTTTCAAATCATACTTTCTTACGGTTTTTTTTCCAAGTGAAGGTTGATTTTAATTTTCTTACACAATTTCAAATTGTAGAATATGGTAGCGGTTAGTAGTTAGCAGCCGTTTGGATTGGACAAATAAGTTGATTTCCACCTAGACGTCGCAGGTTCTATCCTAGCTAGATCCTCCATGCAGTAGCCGTTTACACGGTTGAAAATTGGGAAGGCACAAACATTTTTTAAAGCAAGCATTATGTGTTAAACGGCTACCTTTCATATCGATTTCCTGTGTTTTCCCCACTCCCCTCCCCTACATAAAATCAGCGGCTCTCGGAGGCGGGCCCCACCTCTGCCTCACTAGCGTATTATATGCGTAGTATTTCGTAGTAGCTCGGCTTGCGAGCAGAAATCCGAGTGTGGCCGGCCGCGGTGCACTGGCCTGATGAGTTACATTGAACGAGTATAAAGACAACTAGTTCTAGTTAAATTCGAAGATATTCGTGGATAATGTTTAAATTGATGTAAATTTAAGTGTTTTACGTATGCATACTTGTATCTTGTATATTTTTCTCAATTTTCTTCTCTATTTTTGGAGAGGCTCAGCCTCTAATGCCTTCTTCACCTGCACGAACAACGTATTCCGTTTATTTATTTATTTGGAATTTCACGCCCGGCTGGGCTTTTACATACATTATTTTTAAAACAAAGAACATCTAAATCTAAATGTGCATAACAAAATAAAAAAAAAAACAAAATCATAAAGAAAACAAAAACAAAATCAAAATCAAAATCAAAATCAAAATCAAAATCAAAATCAAAATCAAAATCAAAATCAAAATCAAAATCAAAATCAAAATCAGAATCAGAATCAAAATCAAAATCAAAATAAAAATAAAAATCAAGATCAATATCAAAATCAAAATCAAAACCAAAATCAAAATCATAACCAAATCTAAAACAAAAATAGAGTAAAAAAACAAATTGAAATAAAATCAAAATACTCCACCATGCAAGATGGAAAAACTGTAGACTGGGAAAAGTGCAATACATGTGAAATAATTCGAAGCAGAGCTATGCAGTTGGAATTATTAATTTTGTGGTTCTTCTTTCTGATATAAATTTTACTATGACTTGTTTATATTTAGTGAATGATGTGTTAAATATGTCAACAACATCTTTATAGTCATTAGCCAAATTTTGTGTACAACAGGGGTATACAATTTTGATTCTGTGTTGGAGTTGTCACAATAGAATGGTAGATAGTGCCTCGATGTTGAATTGCGAGGTATATGGAAAGAAATCAAGTATAATAGTTCAGGGCTGAATATTAATATAAATTTATAATAATGGTAGCATTAGTAATCAAAATATTTTATTTACTCGTAACCCGAGAATGTTTTTCTTATAAATATTAATTATGTTTGTGGAAATTTCGCGGAGATAAACTTTTAAAAGCAGATTTAAAGAAACGTCAATAAAAATGTATTATTGTTGATGGCATTGAAATTCCTGAGGTTTGCCGAGAGCATTGTCGTCCAATTAGCGCATACTTACAAAACTTCCTATCAATTCTCAGAAGTGGAATCCCTCGTGAACTTTGTATTGTATTATTTGCATAATATGTAATAACATTACTGTACTGCATCGACATGCAAACACGACAAGCGAGCCAATAAACTGCCAACGGTGCACGGTGAAATTGGACTTTGTTCGACCACTATGTTAATTTCTCAGTGAAAATCGTAATTGAAAGTATTTGTAAATATTTTTTTAATATGTGTGTTTTGCACGAATTTCCAATATTATGACTATGACCGACATTGTTAGCATTTTTTTAACTTCATATTTTCTGGTCATTGTAACAAAATAATTATTTTTAGATTTCCTACAACATCTTGGTTTTGAAGTTTGTAAAACAATTTATTTGTATCTAGCGAGTTCCCGGCATGCGTTGCTTTTTTTTACATTAACTCCACACAGAGGCCCTGCGGAAAATATTTTCCCTCAGGGCCTATGTCATCTTTAAAGATGCTCTGTGGAGGGTATTTTTGAGGAAAGGAAGGAGTGAAGAGTCTCTCGAAGAGATCCATGTTGTAGGAGGGAGGAAACACATAGGCCGGCAAATCGTTCCACAGCCGCGCTACTGAACTCAAGAACGAGTCGTAGAAACGACCCGTTCTCATGTGACTAATGCCAACCGTGTACAAATGTTGGGTGCGTGTTTGGCTTATTTCCCGACTATGCACCGGTGCCGATGACGCTAGTTCCTCGGAGCTTCTTCCATTGTATTACCGGTAGAACAAGGACAGCATTCCCACCTGACGCCTGTGCTCTAAAGATTGCAAACCGTATGTTAAGACAGGAGAATCTATCAAACGGACCGCCCGTTTCTGCACAGAGTCAAGGGTATTTATTTTGGTATTTTGGAGCTCCAGACCAGAGGTGGCTGCCAAATTCAACTGTGGAGCGCACTTGCGATTTGTACAGGGTTAGCAGTTGTGTGCTGTGCTATTAAAGTATTTTTATGTTGCTACGCCACTTAATAAAGAAATTGTTTCTCCCTGCGTGTCCTTTTCCATTCATCGTGTTCCCGTTCCTCTCCCCCTCCCGCATTCCATACATTCAGTCTCCAAACCGTTTTATACAAAATTCATAATGCCAGAGCTCACCAGTATGTATAGAAACCATCGCGGGTGTGCGCACATCAAATCCCCACAGTTTCATCGCGATCGGATTAATGGTTCAGCAACGCATAGACATCTCATATATTTACATATCAGTATAAAGCAAAGTCGCTCCCGCCATCTGTACGCTGATCTTTTAAACTACGCAACGGATTTTCATGCGGTTTTCACCAGTAGATAAAGTGATTCATGACGAAGGTATATAATTTGTCAATTTGTGTGTATATTGGTTGAAATATATTATAATATATAAAGGAAGCGGGCTGGCAAGCGGGCGGTGTGGATTTGATATATGTGCAAATTAACAGATGGCGTTGGTTATAAAGGTTGGGTAATGGCGTTGTCAGTAGATAGCGTTGGTTTTTATTTTTTTACATGAGCTCCACACATGAGAGGCCCTGAGGAAAATAATTTCCCTCAGGGCTTATGGCATCTTTCGGAATGCTGTGTGGAGGGTTTTTTTAAGGAAAGGAAGCTGAGGAGAGTTCTGGGAAGTCAAAGGGCTTAAGGAGTGGGTAAGAATCTGGGGTTCAGTGTGTCCTGCTCATCCACCTCCAAGACCTAGACAAACCTCACCTCATGAACCCGGGCACCCCTGCTAAATCACCAAACGTAGCGAACCACAACCAACACCTTGGCAGAGGTGTTTGTTATCCAATAAAGGTTCCTGGGGCGGCGGTACCCATTCCCGCCTCCCAAATTGAGTGGATAAGAGTGCCTTATCTTACAATATGTTCTCCATCCTTGTCGAGGGGAGTGCTAACCAACTCTCCTTCCAATAGACATAGTGTTTCGTTAGCCACAGCAACAGGTCTGCTAGTATATGCGTAAAAGCATATTTTGAATTAATATACATGTATACATATATTGTTGTTATATTACCCATGTATGTGAACAACTAAAAAAAAGAGAACAAGATTTGAAAACCCGGCGTGCGTGCGCAAAGTCTATTTTTTCATAAAGAATAATACAAAAAAGTAGATTAGCGAAACGAGATGTTTTGAGATGAATGCCGCAGACGGCAGGAAGTACCCGCCTATGTAATTCAGATTGCTGGTGGCCCTTCAAAGCGATGACGATCAATTCATATTTTTTGGATACGATAAAGTTGATTGCAAACAAATTACGACTAAAAAATAAACATTGTTGGCCACTCGATTATGGGTTTGTTGATCTTCACAGGTACTTCAAATTAAAAGGCGTTGACAAGTTTGGCGTGGGTGTTACCTTGCACATATACACACATAATAATAATATTAGAGTCATAGACATACAAATAACTAGACGAGAACTTACAGATGAGGGGTAAAAACCAACTATGGCGGGGCGAAGAGAGGAAAGAGACTTGTGATTCGCCAATAAATCAATCTAACAGTATATAGGCACCTCGCACTATAATATCACTATTTAGTTCTTGATAGTAAAATCTGCTTTTGAATGAATAGACCTTTTTATATGGGAGCGCGAATTGCATGCCACGGTATGAACAGATGTGTAAAATCCAAATTCGCAAAGTAAGGTCCTGAGTATTTTCATAGTGGAATATTTTGTTGCCGTAGACACTTTTACAAATGTTTCATGATTTACCTAACCCATTAAACAGCGGCTTTGTGTTTCGCGTCGCTATGTATCTCGATGTCGTAGTATGTGTTTCATAGACATACAGCGTCCGTGCGTAAAATGTACGATGAGAGCACGACACTGGTCCGAACACGCCCAGCCGGTTCCGAAAAATGGTTCCAATGGGAGGGGGAAATAACACGTTTTTTAACACGTAAGGGCATGTCCATATATTTTGTACGTCCGTTATTAGAGTTCATTCTTCGAATTACGAGGCTTTAAAATTTTCAAATAATTGAGACTGATTTACTCAGTTTGCCTTTTTTTTCAAAATATGCACCGCTATGAGCTGTAAAAACCCGCAAAACCCGTTAGTCAGGTCAATTTTATAAATCTGTCTTTTTGTAACATTTGTACAATATTTATTGTAAGGTATTTGCACTTTGATAACCAGGTCGTTCTAGAGAAAAACAACATTTTTGTGTGAATGGATGGCTAATTCATTACAATAATATTAATTATAATTTTGCGATGATTTGTAAAGCGCCGTTTTGGTGAAAAATCACCCCAAGGGAGAAAATAACTTTTCGATTCTGAATAGTGGCATTTCACCAGGGCGATACTGAGAGTATCTACAGCTCAAACACTTGTTGAACTCTGGACAAGTGGACAAGTGGCTTGTAACTTATTTGGTCGATACTTGTAACCTTATGTTGCGTATGTGTAGTTAATAATATTATAATTGGGTATCTCGGTGGAAGAAATATCAGCAGCAAAATAATTTCACTAATAAGCGCTAATTTTCACGTCAACGGCACGGCAACGCGACGGCAACGTGAGGAACATTTTTTACTTCAGGGAAGCTGACGTATGTACTCCGTTTGTCTCATTTTCGATAGCTCTTACTTACGCACAATTATTTTAGTTTGTTAGAATGAGCTTCAGCATTATTGTGATAAAGAATGTACGTTTTATGTTTTTTGTTACGTTACTGTGTCGTATCCGTGGGAATTACAAAAGCACCCAATATGGGTGTAAATATCAGTATCCGTTCTCTTAGTATACTATATCGAGTAAGTACTTACATTTAATTGCGAATTATTAATCTAAGAGTAATTTGTAAGTGCTTACCTGATTTAATTACAGTTTTATATGATGTTATTTCTAAAACTTTGAAGCGCCCTTCAGGTGACATTTAGTCAAGTATAATTTTATTTTAAGTGTTAAATATTTATTATATTACAAGCTGTGAAAATTCCTCGTTTAAACCAAGGCGACTTTCGGAGAATTTAGCAAACATTATAAAAAAATTATAAAAATTAGGTACCGTTTGACGGGGTTACTTTACGCACTGGCAGTTTACTTTCTAACCAACTTCTAAGTAATCCTAAAATGTCAATTATTATCTAAATAGAACACATTGCGTAGAACATTTAATGTTGGTTTTCATGTGATTTTACTAAAACAGCTTTTGTTGAAGCGAGTTACAAAGTGTTGGAAGTGAAATGTTTGTTGTTGTTAAACTTTACGCACATAGCAACTACAGTAAGTGTAATTATCATAATTAGTCTATGATTAGTTCCTACATTACTTTAGTTGTATATGGGCTCTTCGAGTCCCATGGTCTCGTTTCTGAGTTGTGCCGAATGTATCCGAAGGTAGATGTGCAGAATCATTATAATGCTAGAGCTCGACAGACTAAACCTAGCTTTCGGCCAGGAATGACGCCAGTTCTCCGAAGTATAATTATAAATTATAATACGTCAATAAATATTAACTTTGATTTAAGAATCTAAGTCTTTCAATAAGCATCCTGTGGTACTGGAGAATACTGGACCCAGTATTATTTACAAATAACTAATGTCTCTGGGGATAACATAGAATATCTCCAATATCTAACAGTAGTAAGGGGGCATCCATTAATTACGTGAGCACAAACGGGGGAGGGGGGGGGGGGTCCAGCAAAATCTCATGTTACTGGAAAAAAATATACGAATTGGCCCAAATTTATCTCACCGAGGGGGAGGGGGGGGGGGGTCTAGATTGGAAGAAAAACTGCCCACGTAATTAATGGATGCCCCCTAAGCAAAGTCTGCAGTGTGCTCCATAACATAACAATCTTACCCGCTTACTAAAATATATGAAATTTTACACAAGTGAGAAACAACCATTTACCATACCATACCATAAGTCAGGTACGCCTCATACGTCGTACATATTTCTGGTAATGTTATATTATCGTGAGAACGACCTTATGGGTCCGAGTCATTGACGTAGGGTATACTTGGTCAAAGGTCCGAGTGGTTAATGGTTGTATAACAGTTGTGTAAAATTTAAAACAGTTTTAGTAAGGCCCCTAGAGTGAATGACGTTATAACCTAGCATATTGTGCTAGGTAGGTACTTCAAATGAATAATCCTAAATCTCCTGATGAGGCGTTTGCGAAAAATTTCTACCTACCTACCTATACATCATCAATCTGTATTCTATTATTTTTTTTAATATTTTTAAATATCTTTAACTTAATAACATAATCAATGCACGATATTTTATAACTTACAAAAAATCACGTGAACACCTTAGCACAGGTCTTCCCAGTGAAGTGTTCCCCTTTTACAATTATTCTTACATATACCATTACAAGAATAGATGTATACCCATATGTATATCTATATATATTCTATAAGTAAGTCTTTATATTTTAATTGAAATAAAATAGTCAAAGTAAAAATTGGGTTTGTCTAAAGTAGCCCCTTCTTAGGAACTTACATTAAGCACGTTTACAAACATTCAAACATTGCAAACAAATATTTTTATAGATTTCTTGTAACGAACGTGCGATTGTGAAATTTCTGTAAAATTTTTGCACAAATTTCAAAAAGACTTAAAAAGGAGTGTTCTTCATTTAATCGACCACCATAACATGGGCATCAGCCTAGCATGATGGTCGAAAAATCCACAAATAATATAACCATAATATGCAATGAATAAAGAAAAAAAAATAAAAATATTTTAAGTGACAAGTAGGGAAGGCGAGGGGAATCCGGGAGGGGGTTGGAACGAAGGAGAAAGGGGGGGTTCGCAGAAGGGAAAAGACGGCGGAGGTGGAAGGGGAACGCAGGAGAGGAGCTGCGGGAAAGGTGGAAGGGGAAAGCGGGAGGGGAAAGGGACACGGGAGGTTGACGGGGCGGGAATGAAGACGCATGGGATAGGACACGCAGGGGAGGGGTGGGGGACGAGGGAAAGGCACGAAAGAGCGAAAGAGACGGCACCAGAGAGCGAAAAAAGGATTATAATCAAGTATGAACAGTTGTCCAACACCTCTTCTTCAACATATGTTACTGTTTTTATTTTTTTATTTAATTTTATTATTATTTATTTTAAAAGAAAGACAAAAATTATCGGGTTACGAATAACCCAACAATGTTTGAAAATCTCCTACTACCACCACAGAAAGCCGAAAATATTGCTTGTGTTGTGATGGAAGACTTAGCCAGCCGAGGAATCGACGCCCGGGTGGGACCCAATCGCTATGCCCACTCAACCACTGACCGGTCAGTATAATTACGCTGTGTTAATTGCTGTCTAATTCCGCCAACTCAAACTATGGTATTTATAATAGTTATAAAGACATGAAACGAACACAACATTTCTGAAACGAACACAACATTGTTAAATTAATCAGTTAAATTAAAAAAGTGGAATAATTTAACCCCATCTTACGGTGGGTTAAAAATGTGCATTCTTCCCGATAAGATCATTATCACGTCAAGGTCGCGTTTTATTGCAATCAGCATACCTGAACGAGTCATCGTGTTTGTCTATGCAATACACAATAAATTCTTACTTTATTCATTTACGACGGCCTCCGTGGTTACTATTCTAGTCCACGGATCCGTAAGTCGCGGGTTCAAATCGCTAAAAAAATGTATGTGATTGAATTGTGTTATTTCACAATTTAATCATTTAAATAATATAAGGTGTATTTGTTGCACGTCCCGGACTGGAAGATACTCTCAATATCGCCGTGGTGTAAGAATTCCCATTCAGAATTGAAACGATTGGTGACCAGTTATGAATAGCCAGGTACTTCCCCACCATCTCCTTCCCATCGTCTTCCCCATCTCCTTCCTCTCCCCACTACCTTCAGCCTCCCAACATACCCCAATTGGGGATGCCATAGTCTCACTGGGTCGAGGAGGTTGGAAGCAATTAAGACTCTTGTGCGGTATTCACGTAAAAAACATTTCAATAGTTCTGATACAACAATATGAACAAAGTATAAAAGTTCACTGACACTGCTTTTAAGAAAATGCTTGAATCACCTTTATCTACGCAAGAAAGAAATTCGATATTTGAAAACGCTTGGATTCATTTATTTTTTATTCAAGGAAGAATTTCGTAATGCGAAAATGCTTGAATTAGTAACTGTTATTATTTATTCATGAAAGAATTTCGATATTTGAAAATACTTCAATCAATTTTTAATCTATTCAAGAAAGAATTTCGTTATTTGAAAATACAATAAATTTCAGTGGAAAATTGAACTTAAGTAGGTTCTTAGACATGCCTATATTTTTTACATTAGCTCCATATAGGAGGCCCTGAGGAAAATAATTTCCCTCAGGGCCTATGTCATCTTAGGGGATGCTGTGTAGGGAGTTTTAAGGAAAGGAAGAAGAGGAGTTCTGGCAAGGAAATAGGTATGAGGGGCAAGGAAATGGGGGTGGGTAGGAATCTGGGGGTCAGTATGTCCAGGAGTGATGGACGTATGAATCCATCCCTCCAACTGCAGTGCAAGGTGAAGAGTCGGGGGATTCTGGCTGGAGGGGTCAAAAGACCTCTTCAACTAGAGTCTTCAAGCGGAGGTGTTGGTTATCCAATAAATGGTTCCCGGGGCGTATATTTCCAATAGGGATTGGGAATACGCTCCCGGGGCAGCGGTACCCATACCCGCCTCCCAAAACGAAAATTAATAGTCTTCAGAGTTTCTCGAAGTCTTTGAAAAACCTGCCAATATGTTGAATAATAAATTTCCTCCACTGAGAGGTACATTTTGAAAAACCTATTGATTTTTTGTGTTTTTATCGATTTTCGGGACATGGAATTTTGATTAGTTTAATTTTAAAAAGCCCCCAGGAAACATAATTATACAGTACTTATACTGATAATTAAGAACAGTTAGGATACATTAAACTTTTTTCAGACCGAAAGTTTTAAAAGTGAAACTTCTTTAGACTCGTTGTGATTTGGAATTCAGATGAAACGGAGATGACGCATCACAGCACATGCGAAGCATCAAACCGCCGCAAACTAAAATGACGCTAAGTCTTCGTTCATTGGCCACTTGATTACGGCACAATTCTAAAGGCTGCTATTGGTTGAGATTGTTTTTGGTAAAGTTTCGCTTCTACCGCGTGTGAAACGTACTCGATTTTTTTGGAGTAAAATACACTTATTGGGGATGCTATAATCTCACTGGCTACGGGCATGTGCAGTTGAGACTCTAGTGCTGTACCCTAAATATACTTCGATACACATTTGTCCTCCGATTTTACCATAGATCCACCACCGGTTTTCATTACATTTTATTTATCCGCCACGCCATTAGATATTTGATTTAACAAACGAGTCGGCCTCGTTGTCTCGATTCGGTAAGACTAAATTAATGTCGTTATTATAAATTGTTGATATTAAGAGATTAAGCAATGAATTACACATTTAGAGCACAGGAAATAGTACCTACCTGATGGAAATCGACTAGACGTCCTTTGTAATAAAGCTAATGAATAATGATTGATTCTTATGCTTGATGTAATAATGGGCAATGATCATTACTAACCGATTTATTAAGGGGCAGCAACTCGAATTTCTACCGATTTCTTACATATCTCCCTTAAACATTTGAAGTTTTTAAGCTCTTAAAAAAATATATGTCATTTTTGAAGATAATGTCTAGATGCTGCCCAAGCCGAAACGCAAATTATATGAAATTCCCTCGATAGAAAAAAATCGTTAAGTATGCTCCAAAAATTATTAAAAACATATCTGTTTTTATTATCTTATAAATTATATTTGTGAAAAAATTCACAATGTTTCTTTAAGTGATACTTAAGATGCTCCCCACGAGATTTTTGCTCTATTTTAAACAAATCGTGTTTTATTAAACATTTTCGCAATTTTCGCATCGATTTTGGCGCTGTAAATGCTAGTGCTCTCCTCTAACATTCGTAATTTCGTATATCTCCATATTCTTCTTTTCGAGCCCGGTTGCGGAGCCTTAATGACTTTATTAACATTGATGTTCTTTTACAAAATACTTTAATACAAAAAAAAAAGATGATTTCTAAGCTACCATGATTTTCCAAGAATTAAGAATCACAAAAAAAGCATTCATGTAAAAGGTACATTTCCCCATATGCACTTGGTGAGCCGTGGCACGAGGGCCTTGTTGATACCCTTATCGTAGAACTCCGCCGCCATCGTACGAAATACAAGGTCAAACCAACTATTCGAAATCCCGCACTCAAAAACAAATTACTCGCAACATTCATTTCTCAGAAAGACGTCCACAAAATACAATAATATCTTTTCAGACGCTGATATTTTCCATTTGTCCGCAGGACACTTTACTAAAAGCGTAATAGAAAATATTAAAACAATTATTAATTAGAACCCTCTACCTTGTTTTCTGGTCAATAAAGTGTAGTGTGTTGTTCCTTGAGGATTCTTCTCCCCTCTGATCTTCCAGGAGTCACTTTTCGTCACTGATTTCCAGATATTTATAACCTTTTTTTCACTACTGTCACTTTCCATACATATTGTTTTTTGTAATTTTGTGAACAATGGAGGAGGATTTCCCTCCTGGACATCCTAAAAAGCCCCCAGATCCTCCCCCTGACCCCCCAGATGGTGAAAATATTGTAATTTCTGACAGTGAATCTGTCATTCTAACTTCTACAAAAAAAAGGAAGTTTAGTCCCTCTTCCCCAGTAAAGCATGACTCTCCTTCTACTTCTCAGTCTCTACCAGATCTTCCTCAACCCCCTCCAACCAATTTTTACTCTACTCATTCCTGTGGCCCCTACATTGTTTATGCGCAAAAAACTGAGCAAGGTAAAACCATTCATCCTCTTGAATTTGGTAAATTCCTTTCAACCAACAAGAACCATTCGATTAAGCCCGGAGGTGTAAAAGCCGAGGGTCGCTTCCGAATCTCTGTTGAATTCCTCTCAGGTTCAGCCGCCAACAACTTTATTAAAAACATTTTTATTACATCTAATTCTAAATTCAAGGCGTACATCCCAACTTTCAATGTCACTCGTATGGGCCTGGTCAGGGGTATCTCGACCGATCTGTCCATTCCAGAAATTCTTTCTTCTCTTTCAACCCCTCAACATATCGGCAATCCCATAAAAGCCAGGAGGCTAAATTATAAGGACACCTCTGAGGGCAACGTTTCCTGGAAGCCCTCCCAATCTGTTGTGATCACATTCGAAGGACAATCTCTTCCCTCCCATATCTATTTATTTTTCAACTCCTTACCAGTTGAAATTTACACTTACCCCACCACCCAATGCTACAATTGCTGCCGTTTTGGTCATAACAAAGCTGCATGCAGATCCCCTCCCAGATGCTTCAAATGTGGAGAAAACCACACGGCTGACCAATGTTCTTCTCTCTCTTCACCTAAATGTTTTAACTGCTCAGGCGCTCATTCCGCCATTCACTCTTCTTGTCCTGAACAAACTCGCCAAAAAAATATAAAAATTTCCATGGCCTCTGAAAACTTGTCTTTTCTGCAGGCTTCTAAACTATTCCCGCCTGTCAAAAAATCTTTTGCCGAGGTTTTATCCAGTAACTCTCCATCCAATCCTCTCCCCTTCTCCTCAACATCTTCTCGTTCAACTAAATTAATGTACAAAAACCCTGTCTCTAAACCGGCTCCTGGATACGATCGGCTACAACACAACTCACTTCTCTTAAATCCCAATGGTTCTCCTCTTTCAAATGCCACAAATGGGTGCGCAAACAACTATAATTCGTCCTCAACAAACCATCAAAAGCTTTCTGAACAACTCTCGCAAGATAATTCTTCATTTATACAAACTCTTATTATGCTTCTAATTGACCTAATTTCTTCTCAAACTAATCTACCGTCCAACGCTGCTTCTATTATTTCCACGTTAAAATCATTTGTTCAAAATGGCACTTCAAGATGTCAGAATACTTCAGTGGAATAGCCGCAGTGCTATTTCTAACAAATCGAACCTTCTTAACCTATTAAATTCAAACCTTGTTTCTGTGGCTGCTGTCTCGGAGACATGGTTTACTCCATCCACCCACTTTAATGTGGGAGGGTACTCCTGTCTCCGTGATGATCGCCTGGAAGGTACGGGCGGCGGTGCTGCCCTTTTTATTAAAAAATCCCTTCCGTTTTCCCCAATAAATAATATCAAACCCCCCAATGCTGACTTTCAAATGGTTGCAGCTAAAATAAAGGACACATCCTTTGTTTCTATCTATATTCCCCCATCATCTCACTTCAATAAGCAAGCTTGGTTACAAATTGTCCGTCAACTAAGCCCTCCATTCTTTTTATTGGGCGATTCCCATTCCCCCGTCTGGGGTTCTGCTTTCTCTGATCGAGATGGTCGAAATGTTATGGATTTTTTAGATGAATCCAACCTTTTCCTTTTGAACGACGGATCTCCTACGAGAATCTCTCGCCCCAACACAAACCCCAGTGCAGTGGATCTCTCCATATGCTCTACAAATCTGGCACCTCTCTCCCCCGATCCTTGCTCCAGTGATCATTTCCCGATCACCATCACTTATCAAACTTCTTTCCATTCAGACAAGTCCCATATTTCGACGAAGATTAAAACAAAACACACCAAATGGGACGAATTTAACTCGCATATGGATAAGTTTATACAAAATTTACCCTCTTCCGATGTATTATCTGTCAAAGATGACTACGATAACTTCAAATCGATGCTCATAACTGCAATACATAAATCAAATCCTCCCCCTAAAACCAAATCTCTTAAAAAACTCCCTCCCACTCCCTGGTGGGATGAGGAATGTTCTAAGGTAGTGAGAATTCGGAAAGCTAAATCTCTTTCGTATCGTCACAATATGACTATGGAGAACTATCTTATATACAAAAATGCCGAAGCCAATGCCAAAAGGGTATTGAGGTCAAAAAAAAGATCTGGGTGGTACAACTTCTGCAGTTCAGTATCTCCGAATACTCCAATTTCGGAAGTTTGGTCTATGATTCGAAGATTTCGATCCTCCTTCAGTTCAACATCTCCTCGAGCGTCTCATTCTAAATGGATAGATGAGTTCTTGGACAAAATTGCCCCCCCTTCTGTACCTAATTTAGATGAAATAACTCCCATCCACAACACTCCTATGTCTGATCATTGGCTAGACTCTCCATTCACTTTAATTGAATTAAAAAATTGTTTATTAACAGTCAAAGACTCATCTCCAGGCAGAGATGGTATTCCTTATAGCATTATCAAGAATAGTAATTATAATGTTCTAAATCACTTCCTAAGCATCTTAAATAAAATCTTCCAGTCTGGCATAATGCCTGATGACTGGAGTTCTCAAATAATCATCCCAATCCTAAAATCAAACAAATCACCCAATTCTGGATCCAACTACAGGCCAATTGCTCTTTCATCCACCCTCAGTAAAATTTATGAAAAATTAATTAAAAACCGGTTAGAATTTTTTGTCGAAAGTAATCAGCTTCTCTCTCCATCTCAATTTGGATTTAGGAAAAAAAAATCTACGCAAGATAACCTTGCCATCATCAGCACTGATATTAATTTATCCATGTCTAACCATGAAGTATGTCTTGCAGTCTTTATAGACATAGAAGGTGCCTTTGACAATGTTTCCATCCCAATCCTTAAAAAAAACTTTTAGGCCTTGGCCTTCCCCCCATGTTTGTCCAATCTATTATTAATCTATTTCTTGATAGAAAAATTTTCATTGAGCTACCAGATGTTACTCCTCAGAGTAGATCAATTTGGAAAGGTTTACCCCAAGGCGATGTATTATCCCCTATACTGTATAATATATACACGTACGATATGCATGTCTCTATTCCCCCTCAAGTAAAAGTTATTGAGTTCGCAGATGATTTAGCTTTCTTCTTATCATCCAAAATCATCCCACTTGCCGTCAAATATCTTAATGAAGCCATGGATGCCCTTTGCACATGGCTCACTTTAAATGGTCTGGAACTTTCAGTCCAAAAGAGTCAGTGTGTCACCTTCTCAAACCGTCATAAAAATCCTCCTGTTCAAATTTTATTTAAAAACTCTCCAATCCCCAACGCCTCTGAAGTTAAATTTTTAGGAGTAACATTTGATAGGAAACTTAAATGGTCTTCCCATATTCACAATATAGTTACAAAATGTGAAAAAAATTTAAATATCATCAGATCATTGACTGGCGTTTGGTGGGGTGCTCACCCTACCTGCATTAAGTTGCTTTACAATGCACTTATTCGAAGTCATCTCGACTATGCCTGCCCACTTTTTAGTACGGCCTCCAAAAATGCACTCAGTAAATTAGACAAAATTCAATCGAAGTCATTGCGAATAATAACTGGAGCGATGCAGTCATCGCCCATCAATTCCCTTCAAGTGGAATGTTCTGATCCCCCACTTTATTTAAGGCGACAACTGTTTGCTGACAAATTTGTTCTTAAATGTTTAAATTCTAAATGTCATCAGGTTATTCCCAGAGTTTCGTTGTTCAAAGACTCAACACATTCATCTACAATCAGAGCTCGAACTAAACCTCTTCCTGCCATCTGTAAAAATTTTCGCTCTCTCTCAGAGCTTCAAATTATCCAAAATGATCTTCTTCCACTATACAAATTAAAATATAGTCACGTCACCCTATCCCCAACAATTTTGGAAGGGATCGGCATCCTTAAAAGTCATTCCAATCTCCCAGCCCGTACTGTTAATAATATGTTCAATGACATTATTTCTTCTAAATGGCCCAACTCTTCTCTTTTATTTACTGATGGCTCCAAATCTCCTGACTCTCCTAACTGTGGTATAGGTATTAACGTTTACCACAATAATTCTAATGATAGATTATTTTATTCAATTTCAAACCAATTTTCAATATTTTCTGCTGAGTGCATTGCAATAATTGAAGCACTCAAATATATAATCAAAAATAATTGTGAACATTCCCTTGTTCTCTCTGACTCTCTCAGTTCCCTCCAAAAACTTAAATCCTGTCCTCTTCTTCATCCTGATGATCACTTTGTATGCCTCATTAGAGTGCTGATAGCCTCCATTCAAAGCTCTGGAAAAACCGTAATTCTTGTTTGGATCCCTGGACACATTGTCATAGTGGGTAACGATATTGCAGATTCTTTGGCAAAACAAGGAGCGTCCAACCCTATTGTTACCCTCGTAAACCATATTCCCCTATCTGATATTTTTTCCATCATCAAAGATAGATCCCGCAATCTTTGGACAGAGTATTGGAACATTGCCAGTCAATCCAAGGGAGCTCGCTACGCCTCAATACAAAGGACTATCCCATCAAAACCGTGGTTTCAAAAATTTCCCCATTTTTCCAAAAAAGAAATTTCCTCACTTATTCGAATGAGAATCGGTCATTGTTCCGTTCCTTCTCACCTTTTTAAAATTCACATCCTTGACTCCCCAGATTGTACGTTCTGTGGTCTAGATGTGGGCACTTTAGATCACATATTTTTTGGTTGTCCCTCTCTAAATAAATATCCTCTCTTCTATCAAGCGTTATCTAAAATTGCCTCCCCTCCATTCAACATTTCATCTCTTCTAAGTCTGAACTCGACTCCAATCTTCCATATAATTCTGAAATTTGTACATTTAAATAAAATTAATATATAAATTCATCTATCCCTTTCTCTGTAATTTTAAATGATGGCCTAGAACACCCTTGAAGGGTGAAAGCCAGAAATAATTGAAAAAAAAAAACCCTCTACCTCTGCTGGGAATGATCGACGATGCGTCTGATCTACCGGATCTGCCCTGATGATGGACACTGCAACGCTGTCCGAAACGTCGGCTAAAGAAGGAGATTGCGCAACACGGCATAACATCCCAAAAACTAACAATGAAAATGCTTTTGGCCGTGAAAATCTAAAAACTTATATGTTCTCATCTCTTCAAAAATGTCCACATCCTCGTCGGTCTCGAAGTTTTTTCCCGGATATCCTCCCGTCATTCTGCTCATAGCCCCGACCTGGCGCCGAGTGATTTTCATCTTTTTCTACACCTGAAGCAACATTTGAAAGAATAGTAAACGTAGAATTTCAAATTGTTCATACATATATGGTGGAAATTTTCGAGTGCACAACAACACGTCGCGCGTCGTTCATTATTATGATAAAACATATGCAATATAATACGGTACTTGGTATTTGGTACTGCTTCTCATGGAGAAACAAAGGAATCATCCAGCTTCGTGGTAATACTTGATTTTTGAAAGAGAAGTGAGAATATCTTCATTAGCTCCTCCAGATGGTTCAAAATACAGTAAAAAAAATAAATGTAATCTTGTTTATAACATAAAATAGGGCCAGTGCGACTACGGTATCCTCAATTGGGGTATTTTGAGAAGGCAGAAAGAAATGAGAGGGTAAGGAGAAGAAAAAAGAAGGTTGGGAAGTACCTCACCATTTAGATACGGTCACTAAACACGACTCGAGGCATTTCAACCAACGTTTCAATCCTGGATGGTTGTCTTTCACCAGGGTGACGCTGAGATTATCTGCCGTTCTGAGACGATCCCCAAATATTAAATCATTGACAGTAAATATATTAGGTATGTAAGAATTTAGGTAGGTTTTTACAAAAAAAAAACGACTATGACATTTCAATGTTTGAGATAGGTAGGGGTATTGTTTTTGCATTTTCAGCGCATGGTTACTAAACATAGATAGGTACCTACTGTATTCCAAGCAATACGTGGTCGTCTCCCACCAGCTCGATATTTCGAGATATTCACGTTAAACAATAATAATATTCAAGATATTCAATACAAGAAACCACTTTTGTCAATATATCTGCATTCACGTTTAATACGTCCGCGATTTTGGCACTGCATTGCTGTTCCGCACGTCATAGACGTCAATTAATCCTATTCTTTCATATTTATGGATTACTCGGCTAACTAAAATGTCTTAGTTTTACTCTAATATACTAACAAATTAAATTTATTGACATCTCTGCATGTTTGTTTAGGTACTACATTTTTACCTCATTTCATTTTTATTCAACCATTTATTAATTATCATTTATTTATTTATTTACGGACAAATAGTCCATTAACAATATAACAATAACACGAATAAAAAAACAGATGAATATGAAAGGAGAGTACATAAAGATGAAGAGTATTGACAAAATACATATACATCTAATATAAAAGTACCTACATATATAAGGTAACTAACTACAAGTAGCTTAAAAGACTTTAAAAAATCACATTGCATATCGAGTGCCGAAGGTCATTTAGGCATACACCAAAAAATTCGATGCTTTGATTATCTGAACACCAGTTCATTATCCGAACACCAGATCAAAGCCTGTCAAATTTTTGTAAACTCTTCTCTTATACTACTTATCATAATTTCTCATTGCGGCCCCTGAAAATAATACTTTCTTTCTAAAATAGGTACTTAATACCTAAGTATAACTTGTTTACGATAGTCTGTTAGCGAAACAGATAATACGCCAACACGACTTACCAAATCTGTAAACCTTTTAAAATCACGACATCTCATTTTATTTTTTCTCAAAAAAAAATAAACTAATTTAAACGATTTATTTATCGAAAGAAAGCATCTTTTATGGTTCTAATATAGCGTTTTGTAAACCTTTTACAGTACCTATCATCAGCAGACAATAATATTACAAGACTGGAAAAATAATCGAAGAGCTTCCACAAACACTAGGCCATAGATATAATCATGAATTGAGCACAATGGTGTTGAATTAGTGAAACTTTTTGTTGAATAGGTCTACTTTTGATCACTTAAAATCGTAAGAGATGCTTTCATTTATTTTCTTAATAATAATAGCAAACCGATATAATTTAACACTTTTACTTCACGACTTTTCGAATGATTAAAAATTGATATCTCACATCGACGAGGTGTGAATGTGGGTCAGTTATCTGAGTTAATAATAGATTTAGACTTTCTCGTGATTTTTAAACTTGATTAGGATTAGTAATTACTTTTACTGTAGGTAGTTATTACATCATGTCTACAATGTGTATCAAATGGAGTAGTTACTAGGAAAACTTTGCTAATAATTGCTAATTGAAATTACTGTCCTATATTGCAAAATCTGATGTCGATACCTACTTACCTAGCACGGATGATCGCTAAAGCCCTATATCAATACTATATTGACTAAATCCGTAATTTATTATCAGTTATCAATAATTGCGAGCACGGTCAACAATTGATGTAAGATATTCCGACCGACGATTGACAAATGTTAGTGCGGCCTCTATAGTATCGAATAAGTTTCGGTCAACTGTCAATATTCAATATACACATATTTTTGGATAATGTTGTTCGTTATGCAAAATAACTGTCTTATTTTGACGCAATTAAACTAACGAAGCTCTTAGAAATGAAAGAAGTCGTACAAGCGATCCATAGACTTAAAAATACTTCATCTAAGACGCGATCAATTTATTACGTTCGATCTTTAAGTGACGAAAGTGGTTGAAATGTATCTAAAGACCTCATTGACTAATTAGCTCCTAGTGTCAAAAAGATCATGCGAAGTTCCAATGTATATTAAAGTTAAATTCAATTTATTGGTATTTTTAATTTTAACTAGCGGTTTGACATTTCCATGATCCGTTAGTGTTGCCGGCATATATCGTTTTCTTATTTATTCCCTGTCAATGTCGGTTCGCCTGTCAACAGTGCAACCGTGCTCGGGATTAGATATAGGTAAAATCATCGGAAGTTACGGTTATCGATCCGATATTGTAAAGTTATCGATTTCTCTGTTCTAGATCTCCAGAAGAAAAGGTCGGCTATCCATTTTTAGATAGTTACATACCTGCACATCGACTATAATATCGACATCGATTATTATAGTTCATATATCGATGGGTATAGTGTGAGGTTTAAAGACTATCCTACAACAATATTTACCGATTTAACGAACTTTGGGTACACAGGCCATCAAGGTCGAGTGTCCTTAGGTATTCAGAAGTCAATAAATCGGTTGTTATGTCACAACAGTTTACCTTGTAACATTGAATGTGAATTGTCTGTGGACACCTATTAATTATTGTTGCCTTATTACTTCAAAACAAAACGCACAGCCATCAATATTGTCAAGCAGTACAGATTGTCAGTGGCGGCTCGAGCACTTCTTTAGTGGTGGGGATCGACTTTTTTACGTACCGGAATCTCATCACCCGTAGAATATTATTATTATTATTATAAATTATAAAATTTCTAAAAAAAAATTTTTGATGGTCTAATCATGCTAGTCGGATATATTTAACACAAAATAATATAAAATTTCTATAGAAATATGCCAATTTACAATGAAATATAATAAAAATAAAGCTTTACCTTGCGAGATTATCATGAAACTAATTTGAACGCGAGCGATTCCCGCCCGTAACTTCGCAAACAAATGGTTCTATGGGGATCCAGTAGAGTATGGATGGATTTTAGTTCCATGGGGGATCCAAAGGATTGTCCCCGCAGATGCTTGAACTCACATACTACTGCGCATGCGCAGTTGCATAGTATGGGGATAGTTCGGATTGTCCCCCAAGTGCGCAGTAATTCTGCGCACTGAGAAATAGACCTGCGTTTTTTTGCGCCGTACATTGTTCGCTGTACGCGCGTAGGGTCTTATTAAAATCATCCGGAATAATTGTTTGTATTTTATTTCTACTAATGTTAATTACTTTTATGTTTAAAGAATTAATTCATTTTGGCGGCATCGACTGTTATTTCCTTTAGTAGGTTTTGAGTGTAACTGGTGGGGACTGTCCCCATTGTCCCCCTGTAAAGAACCGCCACTGCAGATTGTCTTTTTTGCAAATTCCTCTCTCCTGATCAATTTTTAATTTGACTTCCGACGCTCCGACCTTCATTACAAATCAAGAATATTTTAGGCGTTTTTACTTGTAAATTAAACGGAAAAAGGAAAACAATGATTTATTAGAAGAAAAAAAGTGATTACGGCACAACAGTCCCAACCGCTCCCGTCTGGAGGAAGGGAGACTATCCCCATCCCCAATTGGGATACGTTGTGAGGCTGAAGGTAGTGGGGAGGGGGAGGAGGTTAGAAGAGGCAGTATTATAATAAGAATGGCTAATCAGATCTGGTCACCAAATACGGTCAAGCCATTTCAAGCAACGTTCAATTCTGAATTCTGGTCTTACACCAGGGCGAAACTGAGAGTGTTTTCTGGAGCGTGCCGCAAATGTACCTACTACATATTATTTTGAATGAATTAATTGTAAATGAAAACATATTAATCTGATTGGAACCCGCGAACTTCGGATTGCTAGTCGAGAGCCTCACTCCTCGACCATGGAGGCAGTCTGTATATATTTATTGAATTGCCGACCCGTTTTCTAATGTCACATTATTATACGCCAAACTTTAACTTTTCAAACGTTGATACAGAAATCGTCGCAATAGGCGAGTTTAAGGTTCTAAAAGCGGCATACCCCGCCTATGCCTTTCTCTGTCGCACCTATGTTTTACGAATCTTTCTATTTCGCTTACGGTCATAAAAAAGTTAGTAAAAAGTGACTTACCTGCGCATGTTCATATATCAACTCATATCGGCTAAAAACATCAATCCAAAACTTAATCGCGATTTTTCTAAAAATTTTTCACACATCTATAATTAAATTTTAATACAAGTAGATAGGTACTCTAGTCGATTGTACCGCTATGTATCCCGTTATAATTGCCCTAATCAAAGTCCCATCTTTGTCGGCTAGGACCCTATTACTTAGAAATAATATTGGTAGGTATGTAAGGCGATTAACGCATTACGATTATTATTGTTCAAGGACTTGGTCAATGGAGCGCTAAACGTTTGAGATCAAAACGTCTAAAACGTGTAGGTGTGGGATATGTTATATATTATGTACATAATACTACGGACAGACATGCTCATTACACAATCAAGCATGCTACTATAAATGAGCAACAATGCTACTTAGCGGCACATGTGTCAGTGAAGTTGCTAGTACTGAGCATGCTCATCCCAAACCTTGCTTTTCGTGATTTATTATCGAAGTCACGAATGTGTTTGGAAAACAGGGTCAACAAAATAAGACAACAAGTTCCTTTTCCTCCAAAATGAAATAAAATTATATTGCAATTAGAATTTATTGAAGTAAAAACTTCTTTGGCACGGTTGTGATTTGAAACTCGATGAAACAAAAAAGCGATACTAAAAAGAGACAAACACATACAACATGCATCTAGAGGATTTAGCCTGCGAGAGGATAAGATAGAGTATTCGGTCTTCTCTTTGTGCGGTACTTCGTAGCGTCCCCGCTCTCGTCTACTTTAGTTGTCTGAAGGTTTCATTTCCACTGCGTGTAAACTGCATACTTGAGGTAAGTTTTTTAGATTTTCACGGCCAAAAGCATTTTTGTTGTTAGTTTTTGGGGTGTTATGCCGTGTTGCGCTACCTCCTTCTATAGCCGACGTTTCGGACAGCGTTGCAGTGTCCATCATCAGGGCAGATCCGGTAGATCCGACGATGCGACGATCCGGTAGATGCATACTTGAATTTATTATATGTGATCATTTTGAAGTGGAAGATATTCTCAGTATGACCCTGGTGTAAGACCACCATTCAAAATTGAAGCGTTGCTTGAAATGGCTTAAGCCGTACTTGGTGACCAGATCTGAAGAGCCAGGTACTTCCCTACCTACCTCTTCTCCATCTCCTTCCCCTCCGTACTACCTTCAACCTCACAACATACTTATATTGGGGATGCCATAGTCTCACTGGCTCCAGAATACAGACCACATAGCTGGGACTCTTGTGAGGTATTCACAAAAAAAATCTGAAAACAACAAGCCTAAAAAATTTCCTAATTGGATTTTTAAACGACTTCGAAAAGGAGGAGGTTATCAATTCGACGGTATTTTATTTTTATTTTTTATGTTTGTTACCTCAGAACTTTTGATTGGGTGAACCGATATTGATGATATTGATGATTCTTTTTTATTAGAAAGCTGGTGCTTCCCGTGTGGTCCCATTTTAATTTGGTCCAGTTCTGACAATGGGATCCATGAAAAAATCATATATATATGTCTTAAATTTGCAATAAGTATATGCCCGACAAATGGACGAATAACTCAATACATATAACGCCAACAGATTTCGATGATTCTTTTTTTGAAGTAAAACTTCTTTACGCACGCTCGTCACTAAAAATCAAAAAATAAATAAAAATTTTAATAAAAAAAAACACGACTCCAAAATGGCACTCAAAAGTAAAAAAATAATTTCGTACGATTGTTATTTTTGGAGTCGGTGTCAGCCAAGATCTGCACAACTCACATATAACAACCTATGTATGTAGTTACCTTGGCTGACACCGACTCCAAAAATAACAATCGTACGAAATTATTTTTTTACTTTTTAGTGCATTTTTGAAGTCGTTTTATGTTTTGTTAAAATTTTTGTTTATATTGTTCAGTTAGAATTTTTGTCGGCTTGTGGGTACATTAGATGTGTTTATATTGGACGAGTTATTCATACGAGTATTTTTCCAAATTTGAGATAAGTAGGTAGTACCAGTTGTGAATGTCTTGGAAAAATATAGGTACCTATGTGATCTATTTCCACAACCAATTAAATTAGCTGCATAAGTCCTCTATTGAACACCTGCCTCGAATCTGCCAACGAAAATCCACAGCTTACCTTTCGTCAAGGAGCAATGCATGCCACACGCTACTGTCAGTAAGGATATTTTTATAGCACTAGGTATATCAATTTTATACCACAAAATAATGACTACTTACACATTTTTACAAAATTCAAACAGGGATAAGACAATATGATAAGACCTTGTTATTATATAGCTACACATCTATATCGACCAAATTCCATATATCGATGCAGACGCACACCTGTCAGGTCGGGCAATGCAGCAATGTCATTACCACGAAGTAACCAAGAACCAAGCTTATGAATATAAATTTTTTGATATTATTATATTACGTATTATTTAGTGTTGTTTCAGGGCTTTGGGCAGCATAATGCTAGCAAACCCACTTTAAGGTACCTACTTTGTTTTAATTTTTAATCAAGCTCTTGAAATTCTGAAAAATTATTTTTGTCTCCCAGAAATTTTTTATTCACATTTATTTTATTTTGTTATCGCAAACCAGTATATTTTGTGTACTGGTTGCTGATCACGATTGACCAGGAAAAAGGTAAAACCAGTACCTACCTAATCATTTTAACTCGTGTAGTTTACGGCGGCGATAAAAGATGGCGCTACTTCCGTACGAGGCTGGGATATGGACGCTGCCAACATGTTGGTTTATACCTAAGATACACGTTGAATCGTTACTCTGGTTTCCCTTCAATAACGAATAAATCTTTCGCCTTTTACTAAAGATTTCCGTGGAGGGGAGCACTCAAATGAGTCTATAAACCAATTTTTTGTTCCCTGCTTCTTGAAGCAGGGCCCTAACAACGGAAAGAGGTGAGCGGCAGAGATAGGGAGGTCAGGGAGTGGGGAGGACTCTTATTTCAGTGTTGCGAACTCGGATTTCCAATAATCCATGAAAAAGATGTAGGTCGGACGTCGGACTAGAAACTAGAAAAATTACGTGAGTTATAAAAACCCTATGGCGAATCCAACATCCAACGGGTGTGGTGCGAAATGGGATATTAGGCTCCTTCCCACACGCACACTTCGGAGTGAATCAGCACAAGACAGGGACTGAGGGACTTATGGAGGAGCCTTGTCGATGCAATGGGTCCCCGACCCGAATAGGACAAGGGGAAGAAGATGTATATGTATATGATTTTTATTAGGAATTCCGCTTCTAATTTAGTGGTAAAGTACATACTTTTAAATTACGGTAAATTTTCGATCGAACTGGCTATATATAAATATTTACGATATTTTTAACAATATGAATATTTTTTATAAAATATAAAAAACATTTTTTTAATAATAAGAAAATATTTTTTAGAAAATATGAATAAACATTTTTTTAATTATAAGAAAATATTTTTTTTTTTATAATACGAAAATATTTTTCAGAAAATATTAAAAAAAGTATGTTTTAGAAAAAAACCTTCAGATTCGCCTTAATTACCATAAAAGGCAACTTTTTGTATTCGGGTTACTTCATACGGATACATGGAATGCGCCCCCCCCCCCCTCGACATGGGTTTTTTTATTTGCCAAGGTAGTACCCACGAAATCTAGGGAAATTTCACCTCGAATTCTATAATTTTTTTGGGCATCACATCCCTGCTTCGGAGCGACCGAGTCCCGCGTCACTTTAGGCCGCCGCGCAGAAAAGTCTCACGGTGAACTGTGCTGTAAACCTATCGGTCTTTACTTTTCTGCGCGGCGGCTTGAAGTGGCGCGGGACTCGGTCGCTCCGAAGTGTGCGTGTTGGAGGCACTATTATGGCTTATGGCGGATATATTTCTCCTAACGGGTGGGTCGAAATGGGATAAAGAGTTCCATACAAAAAGACCGAAGATATCGATCTAGGTATTAGTTCATTTCACGGGATAAAGTAATAACGGAAAATATGCTTCTTGTGTTATTTTGTTCAAATTTTGACAATTTTAAAGAAAATACGTAGATTGAAGATTCTGGACTTCTGAAGTTAGCAGGGTGTGCAGGAAAGACCTAAAATTCGTAGATCTCTACGTAAAAAAACGTAGAGTTGGCCACGCTGGCGCTGTTTGGTATTGGTGTTCGTTTCGTAGTGTTCTTATGAGCGTAATACACGAGCCCGATTCCAATTAGAGACAAAAGTCGACATTTTTCGCTTTACGCGACCGCTATTTTCAACTCTATTTCCATACATACGATTTAAGTAGGCATCACAACAAACAGTATGGTTCATGTGTTGTTTGCAGTGATGACAATTGAAATCCTAGATATGAAAATAGAGGTGAAGATAGCGATCGCGCAAATCGAAAAATGTTGAATTTTGTCTCTAATTGGAATCGGGCTCGTGTATTACGCTCATTAGTTCGTAATTTCGTAGTAGTATTTAAGATGTAAATTCCGGACACCGGATGACCGGATGTTGTTGATGCAGTGATGCCTGGTCCCAAATTCCATGATATGGAGGATGTTTTTTCGCAAACTTTTTAGTGAGAATTTAAATAAGAAAACAACGGTTCCTAATTATATGATCTATCTATAATGCTTTATGCCTTCATGTTTAAATATCATTTTTCCTTTGAATTGTAGGATAGGATAGGACAAAAATAAAAAAAAATTATTTACTTACTGTTACCTAGTTAAATTTGTATAATTCCATTATTTAAATAAGTAATAAAATATTTAAATAACTTTTCTTCCAATCTAGACCACCCCCCCCCCCCCCCCTTATTGAGATAAATTTGGGCCAATTCGTATATTTTTTTCAAGTAACGTGAAATTTTGCTGGACCCCCTCCCCCCGTTTGTGCCCACGTAATTAATGGATGCCCCCTAATGCATATTGATACCAACTGCACTGCTTATACGCGGATTTGCTTAAAATTAAGTTAAGTTGTCATTAACAGCCGGCGTAGCGCAGCGGTAAGACGCTTGACTCGCGCACCGAAGGTCGCGAGATCGAATCACGGCGTGGCAAATAAATTTTATTTGATTAATTTGTGTTATTTCACAATTTATTAATTTAAAATAATAAATAGTAAATTTGCGACACGTTCCAGAGTGGAAGATACTCTATGTATCGTCCTGGTGTAAGACCACCATTCAGAATCGAAACGTTGCTTGAAACGGCATTAGCCGTGTTTGGTGACCAGATCTAAATAGCCAGGTACTTCCCCACCTTCCTCTTTCCTATCTCCTTCCCCTCCCCACTACCCTCAGTCCTCAGTCTCACAACATACCCCAATTGGGGATGCCATAGTCTCACTGGCTCCAGACGGGAGCAGTTGGGACTCTTGTGAGGTATTCATGTAAAAAAAAAAAAAACTTTCAAATTGCGGAAACTGGCCATTAGAGAATATTGCGTGAAAAAAAAAGTTGATTTATTTAGCTCGTGCATAGTTATAATATGTTAAATAGAGGCCAAACAGGAAAAATACCAGTAGTAACGTCATTCAAATATTATTAGTAGGAGCTATATGAATAGTTGCTGAAAGTTAAAAAGTATAAATCATTAATTCCGTAAAAATAATAAATTAATTATTAAATTATCGTATAAAGGTCGCCAGCTGATGTGTTAACATGGTATTCGTCGTACGTAATATGTATTTAATGTTTTCCTGTAAATGCCTTTCACAGCGTCATAAATAACACGATACTTACTGAAAGACTTAATAATAGAAGTGATTTCATGTTTAAAAAAACTTTACCGCCCGAAACATAAATACGCTATATATTTTTTATAACACTGCACTATGAAATTAATAATATTGTTATTTTTATATCGTTACAAATTAGAAAAATCCTCAAGTCACAAATTTGACAAATTGGGACATGAACGCCATCTCTTAAAATCCGCATATTTACTAAAATACAAACATTCTCAAAGTAGACATGATTTTAATTTGTCACGACCAAAAGTAATATCGTTATTTATTTATGGTGTGTTATGCCGTGTTGCGCTACCTCCTTCTCTTGCCAATGTTTCGTCAGCCTTACAGTGTGCAACAACAGGGCAGACCCACATCTGCCCTGATGATGGACACTGTTACGGATCGCGTACATATACGACTTCTTTCATTTCTAAGAGCTTCGTTATTTAGTTCATTAATAAGTCAGTACTTTTTCTTAACAAATGACATTATCCAAATAAATGCGTATATTATTAGTTAACCGAAACTTATCTGATAATAAATGTGGAGGCCGCACTAAAATGTATCATTCGTCGGTCGAAATTTCTCTTACCAATTGATCTTGACCATGGAACTAATATCTATGGAAGCGGCATACCTAACCCGGATTGTATAAAACCGCCAAAACCAGTGTAGCTCTAAAAATTTGTGGCCGCCGGGAAGTGGGGATACAGACGGGGTAACGCGGCCAGCGTGCGGGGGGAGGGCAGCCGCCAGGAGATAAGGGCCGAATTGGGAATGGGCTTCACATTTTTTTTTATTATTAAAAAAAACGTTCGTAAATTTTTTATACATTTTGAACATATGTATAATAGTTGTTTTCTGAACAAGGAATGGTGGTGAAAAATAAGTAATGAGGAAAGGTAAGTACTTAACAAAAGACTTTTGAGTAAGTTAAGTAATTTGAGACTAAATTATTTAATTTTTAAAATGTCCTGATGTATGTTACTCATCCAGACCACAAACAATCACATCAAAAACAGACATGTCGTGACAATAATTCGAAAAAAAAACCTAACGGAAGATACGATTATCTGACCAATGCCATGTTGAATTATTCCGACTGATGACGAAACTTATTACTGTTGGATACTAAAAAATATTTTGCTGACACCAGATGTTCATCAAAAAAATGATTCAAAGCATCAAGAGTTTATACTGCTTTCATCAATTCAGGATGGTAGACATATACAAGTTCACCCTACGGGCTCGTCGGATACATAGATAATATATCATACTCCCAGGTGTCCAGCAGTCAAATGATCCCCGTCTTCATGATATTGTCGAAAACAAAGAAATTTTGCTGCCACCAGCTATCCAGCACCTATTATCAGTAGAACTAAAATTCACGTGCAATATGTCAACAAAAAAAGTGAAATCAACAATTACTAAATATATATTTTTTTTAAATGTGATCACCTCACAAGAATCCCAACTGCTCCATTCTGGAGACTATGGCATCCCCAATTGGGGTATGTTGTGAGGTTGAAGGCAAGTGAGGAGGGGAAGGATATGGGGAAGAGGGAGGTGGGGAAATACCCGACTATTCAGATCTAGTCTCCAAACACGGCTAAAGCTACGTTTTAATTCTAATTGTTGGTCACTCAGCCGAGTAACCGAACAACTCCTAACCCCGCCTTTAGCTGTTCAACACATTCCATTTTTTTTTATGTTTTTGTAGAAAAAAAAAACATCAAAAATCTCACAGAAGACCAAACTTTCAGTTACATTTTTTACTCCAAATAATGTCAGGAATCACCGATTAGAGTAAGTCAAGTACGTCCCTTAACACCCTATATATACACACACACACACGTATATATATAACATAAAATTCGAATATTTATTTATATATATGTAAATAACAAATAATCGAATATGTACATATGTATAACACATAATCGAATATATATATATGAGGGGAAGGAGATAGGGAAGAGGAAGGTGGAGAAGTACCCATCTAATCAGATCTTGTCAACAAGCACAGCTAAAGCCATTTCAAGCAACATTTCAATTATTATTGGTGGTCTTACACCAGGGCGAGACTGATAGTATGTTCCACGTGGAACGTGACGGAAATATACCTTATATTATTTTTAATTATTAAATTTTGAGAACACAAATCAATCGAATAAAATTTATCTGTGCGCACCGGGATTTGAACCCGCGACCTCCCGATTGCTAGTTTCTCCCCTCGACCACGGGGGCATGTCAATGTGAATTTTACATAACAATACAGTGATTATTTTATTTTATTTTATATACTATGAATTACAATTGTAAACATATGTAAAAGGAGTGTTAAATTAGTAGAAAAAGAAATAAAAATAACAGTGCAAAAAAGACGAAGTAAAAACGTTTAAAAATGAATAAGCTAAACGATAAAAAAACACGTACATAAGACATGTGTAAATCAGAACTTTATATTTGTGCATTATGTAAATAAAAAAATAAAAGTTTTTTGGTAACTTTTAATTATTAAAATTTAAGTTGACTGATTCGGCCCATTGCTAGCCGAAGATCACGTGCTAACATGCGATGACGGTTGAAATGAACACGTCGACAATTATAAAATGTATATTTAAGCTATGTTTAAACACTTATATGTTAAAGGTAAGACCGTCTTTCTTCTTAAAGGTCTTCATAGAACTACTTTTACACAAGTTTACGGCGCATTGGACCATTTTTCTATGTTTTATGAACGTTTTACTGGGAGCTCTATACGCGACCGAGGTGTAAAAGCCAATGTCAACCGTCTAAAAACCGTTCGGTAAAATTTTTGAAAAGTCACACTTCGGGTCAGTGTGCACACTTTACATGCCGTCTCTCTAATATCCATACTCTTAGATCTTGACTGATTTCTCTTGGCCGTGATCGCAAATATTGATAACTGATCATAGAAGACGAATTTGATCAACATCGTATTGATATAGGGTTTTTATCGATCGTCCATGCTAGAGGGAAATACCACCGTTTAGAATCGAAACATTGTTTTAAATTACATATCCTTGGTCCGAATTGTCAGAGACTTTACAACATATCTCTTCCCCATTTCCGTCCTCTCTTTACTTTCTTTAGCCTGGCAACATTTCCCGAATTCGGGATGCCATAGTCCCACTGACTCTGGGCAGATTCCCAACTGTCCATAGAGACCCATCTTGTGTTAAAGTCATTCTATGATATTGCATTACTATTGGTGAAATCAGTTTCACTTTCCAATAATGCAGGATTAAGCAAAGTCATTCAGATCGCCAATATTATTCCGCCTTATTGAAAATCCTAAAACTGTGACCTTTTCAAACGGGGAGTCATATCACTTTGACGGAAAAGTGTGTCACCTTATTCGAAATCTAAGCTGGCCTAAATTTTGTTCAGAATCGCTAAAAAATCAGAATATAATTAGAAAATTTGTTCAAAATGAACTGACTGATGTCGCTGACATATTTAATTTAAACTTCGATTCATTTAAAGCCAAATTAGTCCACCACTTTTTAGATGTAAATAATAAATGAGTAAATTTTATTTTATTTCGATTTTCTTTTGTTTATTGTTCTTATTCCAGTAATTAAGTAAAAATTAATGTGTTTTGATTTTTTTTATGTTTTTGTTGTTCGTAGGTATATGAATTGTTGTACCTACGAGTTCTAAAGTCATCCATGTGGAATTAGCTTTAGATGTATGTACTCCTATTTTTTTTAATTGAGTTTATGCTTTATTTGTATATTTTGTAATCTTTTTTGAAGTTTGTTATGTACTGTTGTTATAAATGTTATTTGATTTTAAATGTTAAAGCCCAATAGGGCGTCAATAAATAAATAAAATTCCAATATTATTAAATAACTTCGATTTCCACAAAAATGTAGACAGTAAGCATGGTTTGAACGGGCTTCTTTGGTCTCCTGCAACCGTTTCAAAAAACATTTTGTGGATGATTAAGTTAGGGCCACAATATTTTTGTTTTCTGTGGCCGATAGAAAACAAAAACGTGGTGGCCTCGCACCAATGTTTTTGTTTTCTATCGGATATTTTGTAAAACATTTTCAACCTTGCCTACCGGAATAGTAATGCTAAGAAGGATGCTGGAATTGTTTACATGGATGATTTTGCATGTTTTATATTAGAAGAACTTTCTCCAAATGTTTAGGTAGTGTTTTTTTTTCATGTTTCAGGTATGTCGACTTCGAAGTTTTCAGCTTTTAGGATTTTGACTATCAGGATATCGACTTTCAGGTTTTCGGCTTTCAGGTGTTCGATTTTCAAGTTTTCAGCTTTCAGGGTTTTGACTGTCAGGATATCGACTTTCAGGTTTTCGACTATCAGGTTTTCGGCTTTCGGGATTTCGACTATCAGGATTCAATTCTCAGGTTTTCGGCTTTCAGTATTTCAACTTTCAAGATATCGGTGTTCAGAATGTTATCTCTCTGAATCATGAACGAACCGGTCTTTACTGAGTAGATAATATGAAGTAAAGATGTCGGTGTTATTGAAGACGTCTCCTTATCTTTTTACATACATAATACAAATGTTAAATTTCTTCTTTCACTATCAAAAAATTTCATCTGATAGATATTGTCAACAGGTAAAAAGATGAGTGAGGTGGCTTTCTAATGACATTTATTAGAAAGCCACCTCACTCATCTTTTTACCTGTTGACAATATCTATCAGATGAAAATTTTTGATAGTGAAAGAAGAAATTTAACATTTGTAATATGTATGTAAAAAGATAAGGAGACGTCTTCAAAAACACCGACATCTTTACTTCATATTATCTACTCAGTAAAGACCGGTTCGTTAATGTTCTAATTCGGTTATTCCAAAATCTCAGCCACATTGAATGGTCCCCGTTTAACACCGATTCTCGGGCCGTTTCGGCTTTTGATCGAACTGTGATCAGTTCGAGCAAAATAACATTAAGAGGAAGCCAGAAGCCAAATTTTTTTTTTTAAAGTAATTAAAAATTTAATTTTAATTCTGTTCAAGCGAAACGACAGAATAAGTTCAAATTTATTAAAAACATATTTTTGGTTTTCATAATATAAATCGATTCGTAGTAAGGATTAATCTAAAGCTATAGTAATAATGTAATGTTTGCAGGTATCGAGGTGGAGCACGAGGGAGAGTGCCAGAAGGAGGCGGACGCTGTCCAGGCCTGCGAGAAGAACATGTTGTACGAGCCGGTATGCGGCAGTGACAACGAGACCTACGCCAATATGGAGGCGCTAATGTGCAAGAACGCCATGGTGCCGGGATACGGTAAGACCCCATAGTTTTATACCTAGGTATATCTCTTCAATAACTTGTGTCTCTTTAGATTCCTCTTTCTCTGTTATAGATCTTTACTCCATATATCCCTTTAGACGGTCTTTACCTTTAATTTTTTTTTTAATAAACAATGTTATTACTCCAGGTCTAGGCACACACTTCTTCATATTGTTATGGTACGCCCTATAGCGGGTAGATTCAGATCCCATAACGGCAACTAGAACGCTAGACAAGTCCGGACACAACACGGTCTCCCCTCTCTCCCCCCTGTTTCCTGCTTCCTGCTTCCTTTTCCCTTGCCCTGCCACTTGCCCATTCCGCCACCGGCCAGTCGAGAAATGGGCGCCCTTACGTGCACACGTACCGCCGGATTGATTCCCACTGTACGCGGGCTGCTTTCGGGCGACCGAACCGAACTCAAATGTAACCCGCGATGTTAATTGAATAGCCTACGGGTTGGAGCTGGCTTACGCCATGCCTGTGTTAACTTCGGTTTGTTCTAACTCGGGAGGTGCCCTGGTTGAAATCCGAAAGAAGACGAGGACCCTGCGATCTCACATGTAAGCTGTATAATTGTTTCCCTCTTTTAAATGTGTCCGCAACGGTGAATTGTAGGGCCACGCGAAAATCACCACTCGGAGAGTTTCGTTTCAGAGAGATAATGAGAATTAAACACTTTAGCTAGGTTTGTGTAATTTGCATTTCTTGTATTGAATTGTACTGTAAAGACCTATGTACTGTGTTTTGAATTTACAATACATGACCTATTAATTCAATCTTGTTATTATTCTGCCACCGCAGGAGGGTTTTTGCATAGAGTGTATCCCGCCAGACGCCGGAGGGGTAAGGAGAAATTCTGTAGCCTCGTGCGACCTGCTCCTTGAATAGAGGGTATCATTGTCTCCGCTGAGAGCTGGCCTGGGACATGTTAGGGCCCCCTTGGCCCCTGAGCTGGTGTTGGTTTTTGAAGCTAACAACGAGGGCCATAACAATGGCGCCATAACGTGCGGCTCAGAATTTTTTTTCTATCCCGGTCGCTTTGCGGAGTATCACTTGTCGAAATCCTCCCTGCATAGGAATTGTTTTGTAAACATTAATTATGCCTTGATGTTCTGCACCCAGTGAACAATGAATTCTGTGAGAAAAGACCACAGAAATCTATGTGTAAATTGGATCCATAACACAGATCTGATTAAAACTATGAATTACATCGCAGTTGGAATGACGGCCATTTTGGATGCCCAAAAACGCCAACCTTTTGACCGGGAACTTAACTGCGCAGGCGTGACCCCTTTGTTCACCAAGCAACGGTCAATTTCGCGCCAATTTCAACGGCAAATGTTTCACGCGGTAAAGATACCTATTCTCTGGGATTGCGCGCGCAAGTGCATTGTCTCGCGCCAAAATCCAACGGAAAAAACCCGTTGGAGTGAAGCGAATTAATTACCTGTTACTATGCAGCATTTGTAATCGAAATCGCCTTTTATGACTAAATCGGATAGCAATGGAGATTACTATTATAAATTTGGTTCTGGAACCCCAATTATTTTGTGGATTCCTTAATTAAAAAATCTCACACTTACGTTTTTTCTTGCACAATACACCAATAGGCCCACTTGTTGTGTCTGTCAAATTAGTACAACTTATATTCCACCAAATGGACAAAATAATGATTTTCTTTCCCCATTCTATGTTGTAGGTACCGTATTTTTTTTTCAGCATTAGTGAAAAGTGAATTGTGTTTTTTCCTTACATAAGTGAAAAGTGAAATAATAATAAAGCCAATGATTGGTTCCATGAATAAATAAAATAATTTTAATATGGTTGACTTAATGAATCCCATATTCAGTTATTTTCATCCGGAAGTTTGTCCTTTATTTGCCAGAAAAGTGCCTTTAGTGAATTTTAGTGCCTTTCTCAGTGCAAAGTGATTTGTGAAAAATAAAAATCCATTTTCTAAAGGTCAGTTCTGGCCAAATTTTTCAAAAATAAATAAATACTTGTGAATTTCACAGTTTTTCTCAAAAGTGGTCAGTGAAACACAAAAAACCTTTACTACTAAGGTCTTTCCACGCAAATTTTTTTTCTTCTTCCTTCCTTTGACAAAATTCTGGTGTCATATATACCAAATTGTAATATGGAATTTCTATAACCATATTTTGGAAGTGCCAACCAGTGATTACCAAGTGAAAAGTGCCTCACAAAATTAATTTTGCGCTTACTAAAGGAAACCCCTGGCCAAAATTTTTTTTTCTTTTCTCACCACCCAGGAAACTCACAATGGAGGACAATCAAGCTATTGCACCATCCAACTTGGGTACTATTCCCAACGTGCACAGCTTATCCAAAGCTCACTTACAAGCTGCTTTAAGGGATAGAGGACTCTCGCCATCAAGCAAATCTAAATCTACATTAAAGGCATATGCACTTTTATTCAACAAAAAGTACATTAGGAGAATAAACCTCGCTCCCTCAAGCGAAAATAATTCACGTTCGGCTACGCAAGTTTTGGATAATCTTGTTCCTAACAAAGGACCTATGCCGCAAGTAATGATAAAACAGGACATCGCACCCACCTTGACACAAGATAAAACTTACGATTTATCCTCTTGGAAAGTCAAATATAATGGCGTCTCCGATGTGCTGGATTTCATTGACCGTATTGAAGAAACGGCTACAATCAAAAATATCCCATTCGAGATTCTACGAAAAAACTTTATAGAACTCATCCCCCCAGAATTAATACCGTGGCACCGCATTCAAAAAATTAAATGCAAAGATTGGAATAAACTCAGATCTGCCCTAATCTCAAGCTTCGGAAAAACGGAGGCCCAGCACCGGATCAAATTATCTTTACTATCTATTAAACAGCTAGTAAATGAACCTATGGCAACATTCATAGAAAGGGCTGAGTCCATTAACATCAAGCTTTCACATCCTGTTTCGGAAGCTGAACTATTACCAGTCATAACTGATGGCCTTTTAAGCAAATACGAGAACATCATCACCTCACAGAAAATTGCATCCCTGGCCCAGTTAAACGAAGTCTGTCTCCTCCTGGAATCGTACCAGGATAGGAAGAACATAAAGAATGTGTCAAATAATGTGGTTGTGCCAAGCCGTTCGTCTGGTTTAAAACCAGAATTCGACAACAAAAAAGTGTGCTCCTTTTGCAAAAAAGTAGGCCACCTGGCCGCTACTTGTTTCAAGCAAGCGAGGCTTCTGGAATCCAAGGAACCCCGAACTTTCAAGAGGCATCACTCTAGGGACCGCTCTCCTCCACGCGACGAACTGCGCAATATTTTCAAGAAATCAAGGCACAATACGGAAAGGTTACAAAACCCAAGCGATGTCAAACCTCAGGTGGATTTCTCCAAGCCCCCACCAAATTTCTACATGAAGAGGCCAAAAAACTAAATAATAACCTCTCAGGCACCCATTCTGAACCAAGGTCTAAAGAATGGACTGATTGGTTATCACACATTAAGTATTTTAACCAGGCCTTAAATGTTTCTTCGGTTTGTTGCAAACAAGCTAAAGATGGGAGACCCTATGCCCTTTTCTCTGTTAACAATGTGCCCTTTTCCGGATTACTTGATAGTGGTGCATCTGTCAGCTGTCTTGGCAATAATGCTCACCTGCCTTTTGTTAACAGTGATTTTAGAATTTCGCCCCAATCGACACACCTGACGACTGCGGATAATGTTTCCCAGCCGGTCATCGGTGCCCTTGCCCTGCCAATTAATTGTAACAATAAAATAGTTACAATCAATTTTCTAATAGTGCCCTCTATATCCCAGAATTTCATCCTTGGCGTTGACTTCTGGAAGGCATTCAATGTTGCTCCCCAAGTATTTAATACTCTTGGCGAAACCTCCACTGCTGCTCAAATTAGTGAGATCCGCACAATAATACCTCACGAAAATTTAAGCACGGACCAAGCTCTCCAACTAAAGGAAATGGTCAATAAATTCGAATCAATATCTTTCGAAAAATGTGGATTGGGTTTGACAAATTTGGTAGAACACCATATTAAAACCAATGGCCCACATAAAGCAACGTTATTACAACTTAGCCCCCCAAAAGCTTAAACTTTTAGAAAAGGAACTTGATGAAATGTTAAAAATGGGTGTGGTGGTTCCCAGCAGAAGTGCATGGACCAACCCAACTCTTTTGGTTTCTAAAAAAGACGGCTCTGCACGTTTCTGTCTCGACAGTAGACGTTTAAACTCTTGCACGGAAGCTGATGCGTATCCCTTACCTTACGTCCACGCAACCTTAGACAAGCTGCATAACGCCAAGTTCATCTCTTCTGTTGACCTAAGCAAAGCTTTTTGGCAAATACCCTTGGACGCAGAATCGTGTGAAAAAACTGCTTTCGTTGTACCTGGTAGGGGAATGTTCCATTTTAAAAGATTACCCTTTGGTCTAAAGAACAGCCCCGCCGAGTTGCAAAGACTGATGGACAAACTTTTCGGTCCTGAAGTCGATAACAGCCTGTTTTGTTACCTTGACGACCTCATCATCGTCAGCGATACCTTTGAAAAACACCTATTAATGCTGGAAAAAGTTTTTCAACAACTCAAGTTCGCTGGTTTAACCATCAACTTGAAGAAGTCTGAATTCTGTAAGTCCCGTCTACGTTATTTGGGATTCATTGTCGACGAAAAAGGTCTAAGAACAGACCCCGCTAAGGTGGAAGCCATGGCAAATTTTCCCCGACCCAAAAACGCGAAGGAAGTCAAAGGTTTCCTCGGACTTGCAGGTTACTACAGGAGATTCATCAAAGACTTTTCCACTATTGCAGCCCCCTTAAATAAAATTACGGGCATCCGTAAAGGTGTCAGCAATTTCCGATGGTCTGCTGAAACTGAAGAAGCGTTTACAACTTTAAAAAATGCCCTTCAAAAAGCCCCCGTTCTGAATTGCCCGGATTTTGCACTCTCTTTTACCCTCCACACGGATGCCTCCAATGTAGGAATCGGTGGAGTCCTTACTCAAGAGTTCCCAGATGGCGAACACCCTGTAGCGTATTTCTCCCGTACACTAAATAAACACGAGAAAAACTACGGAATTACCGAAAAGGAGTTATTGGCTGTATTGGATTCTGTTCACCATTTCCGCGGTTACATAGACGGTAGCAAATTTACTGTAGTCACAGACCATAGTAGTTTGAAATGGTTGATCTCTTTAAGTAATCCCTCCGGTAGACTCGCTCGTTGGGCCTCCCGTTTGTCTCAATACAATTTTGATGTTGTTCACCGTAAAGGCGCGGACAATATTGTTCCCGACGCTCTTTCAAGAATTGAACTGGCTTCATTAAATGTTGACACAATTGCCCCCCCTCCATCTACAAAAGATGAATGGTACTTGAAAATCTTCGAAGGTTGTAAAAATAATCAACAAAAGTTTCCTAATTTTATCATAAAAGAAGGACAACTATACCGTAATTGCAAGGTACCACTATCCATCCTCGAAGATTACTCTTGGAAACTTGTCGTTCCCCTCGAAGGTAGAGAACAAATAATTATTGACAATCATAGTGCTCCCGACTCTATACACCCAGGAACTTTCAAGACGTATAAAAAGATTTCCTTGAAGTATTACTGGCCTGGTCTCTTTAAGCAAATTCGCAATTACATCTCTAAATGTGAAACTTGTAAAGCTTATAAACATAGCACGGCAGCACCTGCCGGCCTAATGGGTAATCCCAAACGTGCCGACAGACCCCTACAGTCATTGTCAATGGACCTCGTCGGACCTTTTCCTCGAAGTTATGCCGGACACATGCACATACTTAGTGTAGTGGATGTTTTCACTAAATTCTGTTGGATCTTCCCTTTAAAAAGAGCCAACGCGTCCGCCATCATCAAACTTCTGGAAAAACACATTTTTATACCTTACGGAACACCCAGAACCGTAATTGTTGATAACGGAAAACAGTTTATTGCCCAGGAATTCAAAGAATTTCTTGCCAAATACGGAATCAAGGACATTTATTATAACACCTTGTATACTCCCCAAAATAACACTGTCGAACGTTATAACCAAACAATCAACACAGCTCTGGCTATTCTAGTTGATAAAGATCAACGTACTTGGTGTAAAAACCTAGATAAAATTCAGGCTGCTATGAACAAAACTGTTAATCTGGCCACTGGTTACACACCTTTCTTCTTAAAACACGGTATGGAACAAGTTGTCCATGGTTCTCTACATAGGGACACAAACTTTCCTACGTCAATTGCCGCCACAAGCAACCCTACCGCGGACTATGCCCAACTGTCGGCCATTTACAGTGAAGTCACTGATGCTTTGCTCCTGGCTCATCAAAAGAGTGCGGACAGATATAACATACGTAGGAAACATGTCACCTTCAATACAGGAGACATAGTTTGGAGAAAGAACAACACACTTTCCCAAGGAGCCATGTATTTCTCTGCCAAGCTGGCACCACGTTTCGTGAAGGCCAAAGTTCCAAGAAAGATATCAGATCTAGTGTACTCCTTGTCTGACTCCTCTGGAAAACACATTGGTAATTACCACATTAAGGATATTGTAAAGTCTGGAAGTGAGGAGTCAAGTAAAACTGCCCCCACTATCTCAGCAAACTTAAAATGATCCAGTGTGTATCACCACAACCCTTTTGTAAGCACATCAAGTCTTACAATGGCTGGCGTGTAAAGTGTCAATTACATGTCCATCCTTTCGTTGATAAAACGAATATTGTTAAAAAAAAATCATTTTTGTAAATTTATGTACATTCTTACGGTGCAATTTGCCTCCGTTTGCTGTTTTTGAATTGGTGCCCACATCGTTCGCGACAGTTTTGTTTCATCTTTCTTTTTCTTTTCTTTTCTTTTCTCACCTGTTCTAAAATTGATCACTTTGGAGCAGAGACACCCCTCGAGTCACAATGTTTGGGAAGTCATGAACCCAATCATTGCCTCTCAACCCCTCACACTACGCAACGTTCATGCCATGGCACGCTTTGCTATGTCATGCAATATTGTAATTTTCACCATTTTTGTTTGTTTTTCATCAAGTTGGAAGGAATCTCTTCAATTTTTTCCTTTGTTCATGAAAATTATGTTCTGCAAGTACTGGAGCGTCGTTCTAAAATCGGATTTTGTAAACTGCAAAGCGTTAAATCACGACCCAGGACTAGTTAACCATCTTAACATGCCCCATATTTTACCTATCATGGTAAAGCTAAGTGGTTACTTACATAATCACATTCCTTGTGTATAGTAGTTTTCAATTTTTCTCAAATGTTAAAAAATTGATGGCGTCCTACCCGAGCTCTTTGCTAACAAATTGGATTTTGACACGTCCATTTTGAAATCATATGTATATAAATAAAGGAAAAGCCTTTAAATTGGTCTTTCCATCCTTAGACAAATCCTCATGGGCTCGTTTCAACTAAAGTACGTAAAACCAAATACTCGGTCTTTTGTTGTTATAAGAAGTCCTCGATTTGTCCCTTTTCTTTTCTATTATAACATGTATGTCTTGTATTACATGCTTCAACCCTTACGGAAAAGGTTAATAAAACCTAACGGCAACCCTGATTTCCGTACATAAATAACTGCAGTTTAACGTAAATCATCAATGTTTTGTTTGATCATCGTTTTACAAACATAGGCATTCAACTCCTGTTTCGCCATTTAACCAAGTATTTGCAACCCAAATTGCACATAACCTGGTATGTTTGTAACTACACAAAGGGTATGTAAAACCGTAATTGGTCCCTTTTTCTTTAGTCTTCCTCACTGTAGGTTGCCACAACAGACAGTATGTAAAACCATAAGTCTGTTCTTGTTTGTTTGTCACATGGTGTAAACAGAAATGTACCCTGTCATCACCCCGCCTTTACAACATACGAAGTAACATTAAATTGCTTACTTCCTTGTTATTCTATCGTACGCTCTTGGGCTACGGAGTTAGTTAATCTAACAAATCTTCATATTCTGTGTTAAAACAAGCATCGTTAACGTTTATTGTGTTGTATTTAAACGTAACCCTGTTACATTATAGGAGAGATCCTTAGAACATCCACCATTATAGGAGGGATCCTTAAAATACCTGCCACGATACGAGAAGTTCGTCATAATCACTTTTGCTCATAGCTAAATGTTATTGAGTTGGTCGTGTGTCATTCATTTGTCATGAGTACCACCCTTTTTGTACAATCTATTTTGGTCGTCTGTCATTTATTTGTCATGAGTACCGCTTTTATGTATAATTGTGTACAACCCTTGTACACGAGACGTGGAGACGTAATAACAATACTTACCGTGATTCGTGCGAACGACATAATATCGGCTTTGCCATCTTCTTTAAGAGGCATTGTATAAACTCTTTGACTTCTGTCTATAATTGAGTTATATCTTGTATGTACTTACATATTTTGTACACTATACGTGGAGACGTT
The DNA here is from genome assembly GCA_917563855.2 of Limnephilus lunatus. Classification (NCBI taxonomy): domain Eukaryota; kingdom Metazoa; phylum Arthropoda; class Insecta; order Trichoptera; family Limnephilidae; genus Limnephilus; species Limnephilus lunatus. The sequence goes on along the minus strand of OU830599.1, from coordinate 31,862,892 downwards.
AAAACACTTACCATGAGTCGTGCGAACGAAATAATATCAAACCTTTTGTGTGCGATCTACGAAATGTAGTCCACAACCCTTTGTTGTCATTCAACGCCAATGCCCGTGGACTTCCTGTTTTTTTGCTTCTTTGCAAAAAGGAAAGAAGCCCAGGAATATCTACTATCCCAAAAGGACTAGTTTGTAGCTTCACTGCTAACTATGGGGCAAAGTGCTGTGGGAGTTAATCGATTGAGCACAAAACCACCTAACTCGTTGTCTGGGGAACGAATAAGAAAACCCCCAGGTTTGTGAAATTGGAGCAAGGGTCTGTCTTTTCTCACAATCACATAGAAGTTTTTAAAATGACCCCTAATCTTTTGCCCAATACACGCGAAAGATTAGCCTCTTTGATATAATGTGTATTCAAATTTCTCCTCATCCTTTTTGATAAATGTAAAGAGTCAGGAAATCTGCTGGTTGATTATGTTTCATTCTCACATAGAGTTTGAATTGGAAATTAGTCCAGTCTCTAGCAAATTTCGTAACTCGTCTCCCTTCTCCCCTCCTTCCTCCCACCCCCCTTGTTCTCAGACTTATGTTATGAAGTGAAAAATCTGTCGTTGACCATATTTCGCCCTCACTTGGAGTTCGAATAGGTAACTGTCCGGTTATCTACAGGTTTTCCCCCTCAATCTCTGCATATGTCTCACCATTTTTTTTCTCTTTTCTCAATTTTACGAAACACATTCATGAATGTTGGATATGTACGATATGCACTTGGCGTACCGTCTGTCTCCTTTTGACAACCTTTATTCATGAATTGGTTTCCCTTTGCCGTGACTAGTTCACGATTCTTTGTCTTGTTCTTTGAAATTCTACGAAAATGTTACCATCTCATGTTAACATAGGCCATAGAGGGCCAGTTGTTTTTTAACCAAGACATATTGTCACTCGGCAAACGCCAAGTCATCCTGGTAAAGGAAAATGTTCATGTAATCACAATTTAGTTAGAAATCTCTCTCTTCGTCACTCTCTGGGTCGGTGGTTAAAATTTCGTTTATTTCATTATCTGGACACATTTTGTTTCTCTCCAAACCTTTTCTTCATTGGTCCCTAGGCAGGTAAACTTCAAGAATTTTGCTCTAATAATAATTTCTCCCGGATTTAAAAAGAAGCCCAGGCGGATGTCATCACCAACAGCCAAGCTGAGCTTCACTTCCTGACAGCACGCGCTGTGGTTACAAGGTCCCTCCTGCTGCCATTTTTCTACGCATTTGTTCCTGAAAGCACAGACCATACCGCTCATATGTATGTTGTTTTGTCGTGCCACAGCAAGCTGAGTTGTCCCACTATACATTATGACACTCTGAACCACCTTTTGGGCACGCTAGCTCCTAGGTTTGTTCTTACTCTTGCTATCAATGCCAACCATGTCGTCTCTTGCGCTGTCATGCAGTGACGCATATATCGTCATGTGTAAACCATCATTACCTTGACCCTCCAGTATTCGCTGAATGCGTACCAATACAAGTTATTTTGAGCTACATTATGCTTCAATAATCATTATATACGATCCGTGTTTACCATAATAACACTTAGGATTCGTACTGGCATGTCTGCAGATACTGGATTCTCCTCTTCAATGACCTCTGTAACCATAGTCGCGGCACAGCAACCACAGTCTCCACTTCGTGAACTTCGACAAAACCAAGTGTTTTCTAAGGCCTAAGTGTACTCCTGAGTGTTATCTCAAATGGGTCTGATTACAGTGATAATGTAATCCTTAGAATCTGTGAAACCACGTCCTTTTCTTCGAAATTCTCCGAAACCAAACAAATCCTTTGGTTTCGGAGAATTTCATATGTAACTTAACTCCCAGACCAATGAAACCTTAGAATCACACAGGCATTTTTTTGTTTTTGCTTTTTGTTCTTCTCTTGTACAAATATGAATCGTCTTTCTTTCAATTGCATAACCATGTATTGTTATTTTTCAATTGCATAACCTTGTATGTTGTTTTACACCATGTACTTTTCCCAAAATTGTCTTTTCCAAACATTGTATGTACCCCCTACCCATTCCCTACAAACATTGTGACCTAAACTATAACATAAACTGTATGTTCTAGCTAGGCATCTCTCAAGCAACGAATCTCTCAAAAACCCCGATGGAAGCATAAGAGGATTTTTTTTCCCTACAGCTCCATTGCCACGTCGCTTTTTTTCCAAGCGCGGGGAGAAGTGTTATGGTACGCCCTATAGCGGGTAGATTCAGATCCCATAACGGCAACTAGAACGCTAGACAAGTCCGGACACAACACGGTCTCCCCTCTCTCCCCCCTGTTTCCTGCTTCCTGCTTCCTTTTCCCTTGCCCTGCCACTTTCCCATTCCGCCGCCGGCCAGTCGAGAAATGGGCGCCCTTACGTGCACACGTACCGCCGGATTGATTCCCACTGTACGCGGGCTGCTTTCGGGCGACCGAACCGAACTCAAATGTAACCCGCGATGTTAATTGAATAGCCTACGGGTTGGAGCTGGCTTACGCCAAGCCTGTGTTAACTTCGGTTTGTTCTAACTCGGGAGGTGCCCTGGTTGAAATCCGAAAGAAGACGAGGACCCTGCGATCTCACATGTAAGCTGTATAATTGTTTCCCTCTTTTAAATGTGTCCGCAACGGTGAATTGTAGGGCCACGCGAAAATCACCACTCGGAGAGTTTCGTTTCAGAGAGATAATGAGAATTAAACACTTTAGCTAGGTTTGTGTAATTTGAATTTCTTGTATTGAATTGTACTGTAAAGACCTATGTACTGTGTTTTGAATTTACAATACATGACCTATTAATTCAATCTTGTTATTATTCTGCCACGGCAGGAGGGTTTTTGCCTAGAGTGTATCCCACCAGACGCCGGAGGGGTAAGGAGAAATTCTGTAGCCTCGTGCGACCTGCTCCTTGAATAGAGGGTATCATTGTCTCCGCTGAGAGCTGGCCTGGGACATGTTAGGGCCCCCTTGGCCCCTGAGCTGGTGTTGGTTTTTGAAGCTAACAACGAGGGCCATAACAATATACAACACTAGTGCATCAAATAACTCACCAATTACTCGCTCGATCACACCGTACACTAATTACTTACTCTAAATTTCTCCTTATCTTCCACACAGTTTCTTCCTTTTTAATAATTTGTTTATTTTAATTATTACTCATAATATAATAATATATATAATAATGAGATTGTGTGTGTAGAGTGGATTTGATATGTGCGAAGATTGACTGACGAAGGACCTTGATTTTTGTGTTACTGTTTACTGCTTGGAATGAGGAAAAAACATATGCTGCATATAAAGGAAAGGACTCACCGAACAGGATAAAGAACTTGTATGCTGGCAATTTTGTCTGCTTTCTCCCCGTCCAATAGGCACAGAAACAGCAATAGGCGTGCGTTTCGTTTACACGGCGGAACACGGCGGAATTATGTCAATGTCGATTCACAGGTAGCGGGAGCACAGTGGCTATTATAGTATATGTTGCGGCCCGGGCTGTTGATTGCAGACTGGAGCACATGGTGATAATATTTTTAGGAGCGGATTTTGGAACAAGGTAGGACAGGATTTGCAACAATATTAATACCAATCCCAAGCAGTAACAGTATGTATGCGTGCTATGTAGGTGTGGGTATGTGTAGGTATGTGTATTGGCGTAACCAACAACCTTTCTCATCCCAGGTGAAATTACTAAAATATTGTATGGACATATGTAATAGGTGCTTTAACTGTTTATAATAATTAATATACCCAATCATTAACTTGTAACATAATATACCTACTGTATAAGTCTAAATAAACAAATAAACCAATTATTTAATAATAATAATTTGATAATTTGTAGAGCGCAGTTTTTGTGAAAAATTACCTCAAGGGCGCTATTTGTTTTAAGAATTAGAATTAAATCTACAAAATTAAGAAAGTCCATATATATATAAATACGCAGCATTCGCCACATCACTTTTACCTCGAGTTTTTTATTCAACAACTTGGCTTTCGGAATGATTTGCCTCTCTCGTGAAACAGAGGCCTTTTTTAAGATCCAGTTCACTTCTCTATTTCATAAAAAAAACAATCTTCACCATCATCCTTCTCAATCTTCAACTTCCCCAAAGATGACTTAGGTCCTGGGGGAAATTAACTTCCCTCAGGGTCACCTGTGTGGGGTTAATTTAATGAATAACAATTGACATCTGTATCTGTATTTTCTCCTAAATAAATAAATAAATAAATAAATAATAAATATCTAATTGTCAGTAACAATACAACATTCGAGACATGAAAAAAATGAATTAATCTTAACTTAACAAAATATTACCTACCTGTAGTTATGGACTATTATGGTCAAGGTTCGTATAAAATACATTCATCGAGGGGGTAGAGCGGTGATTGGCTAAAAATTCGTGACGTAGCTTGCAGTCCATGTTCCACCGGGAAATTTGAATTAGCTGCAGTACAAGTGGCAGTCTTTTAGTTCAAGTTAAATTTCGAAAGTGGCCCGACGAATTTTTTTTCGAAAAAGGCCCATTTGGGCTAACCTTGTTGAACGCATTTTCTACGATCCTTGGTCTATGGTTATGTATTCAATTTTTGCCCATTTCATTTTTGATTGTGGCTTTGTTAGTGGAAAATGCTTTATAATAATAATTATATTAGGTGACTTGTATAGCGCCGTTTTTGTGAAAAATCACCTCAAGGGCGCTGTGTGTATATTGTCTGTGTTTATCCTCACAAATTTTAGGTAATTGTTTAGTTACCTGACATATCCTTCACAAAAATATCACATTTAAACGCATTTTCATGATTAGATAGTGATCCAAATTATGACGATAGGATATCCCACCATATGAAGTTCTAAAATTTTAAAAATTCACGCTGGTCGCGTAAATTCACGAAAATTTCTGTTATAACTTGGATGAAACAAATACCCATCTATCTACTTCAGATATGTCCATTCCATCGATATCTGACAATTAGGCTAGCGACTGTCTTCGAATACATCTCTGACGTCGTGCCTTATGCAAAACCATCTTCGTACTTGAAGTTTGATAAAAAGCTACTTTTGTAATAGAACCGAATTCAAGCAAGTAGCCGATAATCTAAAAAAATGGCGCCACTTACGTTAACAGTTAGCGTGAGGGACGTTGACTGGCAGGCGTAAGTAAGTATTCCGTGAATCTCTATAGGTATGTAGAGATTTATGATGACATGATTATTATTGTAACTGGCAGTTGTGAATAATCGTAATATAATTATTTATTGTATATGTCGTCATTGCCTGTGGCGGTTTCTTTGTCCCGGTGACTGGCTGTCACTAGATCGCTTGAGATTATTTTCCGAGGAATCGGCTATTTTTGGAAACATTTCCTATCTGATTTGTAAAACGGTCACCAACACTTAAATTGGGCGAAGCCAGACCAAAAGCCACCCGCAGGGCCTAGCAGCAAAAACCTGCGGAGCGGATTTTCAACTGCTAGTAATATGACTAACGTGTGAATGGTCCATTGAGTGTGACGTATGGCCATTCAATCGATGACACACGACCGTGAATGTACCGGTTCCAATTGATTTGGCCGTTCAGTTTATAGGTATTTTCATAATGTTGACGTAAACGGAAAATAGACTCACACATTCGTTTTCCTTCGAAATAATTGCATTATGACCTAACACCTAATAGAACACTCGATTTACAGCTACACATTGTTATCTTATTATATTTTGTAAATTCAAAAGTTAGTTCCAGTATCTGAGATTATTTTTACGAATTTTCATTATTTTAGTGAAATCCAATTGGATTAACTCTGAAAATGAGAATGTTATTCCCATAAATAGATACGATGTTTATTTCGCGGCGTTAATTGAATAATCAGCAGGTAGGTATGTAAGCGAAAAAAACATTTGCATTATGGCCTAACACCTAATAGAACACTCGATTTACAGCTAGACATTGTTATCTTATTATATTTTGTAAATTCAAAAGTTAGTTCCAGTATCTGAGATTATTTTTACGAATTTTCATTATTTTAGTGAAATCCAATTGTATTAATAATTCTGAAAATGAGAATGTTATTCCCATAAATAGATACGATGTTTATTTCGCGGCGTTTATTGAATAATCTGCAGGTAGGTACGTAAGCGAAAAAAACTTGACAACTCTCCAAGAATTCACAGCTGATTTTTTATTGCCTTTCAAAACTACTCTAAAGAAAGGTCGAATCGGGGAAAAATAATAACACCTAATATTTCACTAAAATCATAGTCTGAATAAATTGTGTAGTCTGTTTATGAATTTATGATTACAACTTGGAATAAACAATGTTTTTGCTACCAATAAAATAGATCATATTTTTAACCTAACGAAGAACCGAAATCTTTCGAAAATTTCTTTGGCAGATAATGTAATATAATTAGACTGGTCAGTGGCTGAGTTAGTATTGCGTTTGAGTCCCACCCAGACGTCGCTTTGTCGTGAGTTTAATTCCTCAGCTGGGTACTTACCGTGGACTTCCACTGACCACGACACAAGCCACATTTTTCATATAAAACCATTATATAAATTAGATAAAATTATTATAAAATATGTTTCCATTTATGTTTAATTTCCATTATGTTTAATTCGTATTTTTATATATTCCTATTTTTTAAAGTAAATAAAATTTAATAATGTTATTACTAAGTTATGCAAGTATTTTTTTTTCATGACAGCTGTTTCAGCGTTTAGGACGTTTTCTAAACTGTGGTTTGGGCATGTTATGGGACGACTTATTTATATGATTCTATTTTCTCCGCACAATTTCAATTTCCATGGATCTTAAATTGATTTATTACCGATTAAACCGATTTATCGGGAAAATAATCGTGTCAATTGATTCTTTATTCTGTAGGGTACTTCGAAATCAGTTTTCGCATGTCGAATGGTAATGTTTTCTTAATTGTTTAATTATGACGTGACTGCTATTGACCGATGAGTGGGGAACAAATAATTTTCCTGATTAATAAATAACATTTATCATAACTAGTATTAGTATAACCTATGTAATATATTTTTAAATTACAGCGGTTCTGCGGCATTCAATACACCCCTGTGATTCTTTCATGGCTCTGACCGTGACCTTGAAATTACATAATTTGGCACCGTTAATGTTCAAGATGAATGATCTGGCAATCGTTATTCATTGAAAAAAAGCAGATGTCTTCTGAAATCAGAAACATCGGCATTATCATCAACATGCCAGTTGCCAGTTGCTGCTTGATGCACAATTAACGCAGTTGCCGGGCCGTGCACTGGAATTTATTATTTTGCGAGTTATTTTTATAAAGCTCGTTTTTATGATAAAACAAAAACATGGTTGGCGTAATTCCACATCGTGTTAAGAATAATAAATCTTAATTTTAATGAATTACCACTTTTTTGTCCGTGCAATTAATTTGTTCTGTGATAATAAATTAAGAATTAATTATTATTAACTAGCAGTTTTAAGATATTTATCTATACTAGCAGATAAAAACCTGCTCCGCCGTTGCTACTAGGCTCAGCGGGCGGCTTTTGGTTCGGCTTTGCCCAGTTTGAGTGTTGGTGACCATTTTATATATCCGATAGGAACCGGTTCCAAAGATAGCCCGTTCCTCGGATCCACTGTCATCAAGTGGTAGCTGGTCACCGGAACAAAGTAACCGGGACAGGCAATGACGTCATACGTAATATATAGTCGCTTAATTAATTTATTCACGATATTCAATACTGAGTATAACCGTCAATATTTCCATATCCGGAGAGATAATACAAATTCACAAATTCGTAGCACTTATCGGGGATATCTCCCCATGCGTCCTGCTAACGAAAGTGACGACATCTTTTGATGAATTCTTGAATTCGAAACCAACATACAACGGTAGCTTGGTTTGAAATTTCACGTATGTATATACGCAGATTTGTTGCTGAGAAATAGAAGTTTTATTTTGTCTTAAAACTAATTACTAATTAGTAGGTAAAGGGAAGAGGAAGAGAAATATAGGATAAGGATAGGAGAGGCTCCCGATACATTCCATTCTCCACTCATGTTTTAATTTATGATCGTATGCGTTACTTCTGACTTCTGAAGGTTATTGCCAAGAATGTCCGCATTATGAAAGATTGCGATAAAAAAAATCTTTGTTCAGTTGATCTTCGCGGTAAATGAGTTATTTATTAAATTGGTAAACTCCGCCAAGTCCGGCCCTTTATTAAGAATTAAAAATAATACAATTTAATCAGAAAATAAACGTTTTTGTTTGAAGAAAGTAGAAATTGTGGAAATTAATGGATTTAATCTTAAAATAATTCATTATCTGCTCGTTAATAGATGGTGCTGATTTAATTATTTTATGAAAAGAAAACTTTTTTGCGCGGTGTACGCCCAACAGTTTTTGCGAGTTATGCTTTAAAATATTGATAAATAATTTATTTTTACATACGGAATGTGAATATGAATAAATAGTTTTGTCCATAAACAAATTCAAATCTTTAAAAAAAGCTTACAAATACCATGTTTCATTGAATCACCGTTGCGTGCCTTTCTTCAAATGATTGGGTTTATATACGAACAAAACTATTTATTCATTTTGCATATTTACGGGCGCAAACATACAATTCGTCTTAATATTTTACTGCATAACTGGAAAAAGGCTGTTTTTCCTAAAATAATTAAATTACCGCCATCTATGATCGAGCAGATTATGAATTATTTTGTGATTAGGTACCTACCCTTATTTTTCAACGACCGCTTTAGCGTATGATTGGCGGTCTTCGGATCGATTCCTGACGTCCAACAACAATAAAAATAACAACGTCCAACGACAATAAAAACTTCTGTATAATTTTTGTACTTACAAAAAAAGTAGTACAATTGGGTGCATTCAATCATTAAAATATATTTCAAGGTGAACTAAATCATCGAATTGCCCTAGATTTGTTTTACACACTTTATAGCGGACGTTATCTGATTTTATACGGATAATTACTTTAAATTAAAACCATGCAAACTCATTCAAAATCGTGTTGAGAAGGTTGTGCCATTCAAATACAGGTTTTAATTCAATAAATCTGAGAGGTGACTCCATTGATCAATAGGACCGAATTATTACATAATGTTAATCCAGATTATTTCTTTAAGACTTTTTTAATATTAATTCCGCACAACAGACAAAGAGGAAAATCATTTCCTGCAGGAGCTATTTCATCTATGGGTTTGTTTTATAGATGGAATTTTTAAGGTATAGATTGGGGGAGGAAGTTCTGGGGTGGGAAGGACTCTGAGGATCAGTGTCCAGGTGTGACGGACGTGTGAATCCATCCCTCCCGCGGCGGTGCAAGGCGATGGATCGAAAGGGTTCGGCTGGAGAAGTCAATAGGTCTTCCTCAATCTCTTCCTTCAGTTCTTCCGTGAGCGACACTTCCGCTATCAAGACCAGGGAAAACCCTCACCGAATGAACCCCTGCTAAGTCACCATACGTAGCGAATAACTTGCAGTAGGTACCACGGAGGAAGGAATTCACGGTTTCTTCATAAATTGTAAAGTGCATTTATTACATTTAAACGATGACGTGCAGTGTAAAGTTCTGTAAAAACCGTTCAGAAAAACAGTTAAAAACTAGAGATGGCATTACTTTTCACCTGTAAGTATTTTTACTGTTGTTTTTTTATAATAAATTGCTATTTTGGTAGAAAGCAGTAAGTTTGTGATTTGACATATTAATTGAAATTAAATAATCACTTTGTTTGTAACCACGATTTAATTCTTTAATTTTTTTAATAACAAATTATTAAAAAAAATTAATCATTGCTAGTTTTCCGCAAGATTCTACCACACATTTGTCGTAGGTAGCTGACTTGACGGAATAGATTATGGCAAAGTTATGCGATATTGGGCTTTGAAGAAACTTACTTTAGAGCTTACAATCGCACAGCATTGATTTGTGAGATGGGACGTTCTTATTCCAAAGATTAGGTATGATTACCAGTTATGACTTTTTTTTGCTGCAAGTAGGTATATTATTGTTATTTTGATCTTACAGGTTTCCGGTAGATTCAGTGGTAAGAGAGCAGTGGAAGAAGCTTGTCGATAAAGATGGTTGGAATCCAACAACATATTCAAAAATTTGCTCTAACCACTTTAAAGATAACGACTTTTATACCACCAAAAACGGACGAAGAAAGCTGCATAATGGGTTTATATGCCGAGTTTATTAATAAGGATCACCAACTTATTAAAATCAAAAGCAAAGGTGGTCTACGATTTCCCTCTAATGATGCATTTCTATTTGTGTGCCCACTGAGTGTATGATTAAGACTTTCAAATCCGCATCTCTACCTAAATTCTAAAAACTTCAACAAGGCTCACATATTTTCAAACGTCATGAAGAGTTTGGTTGGTCAAAGATTGTTTACAACTTTAAATGGTCACATGTACGAACAACAGCCAATTGACAATCACATTTTTGTGTTAGCCAAATCAATTTCTGAAAAATATTGCGACATACGACTAAAATATTTTGCTATTTGTGAAAACATGACCGCAACGACAATACAAACATTAACCAAACTTATCTTATTTAGAGGAGAGTAACGTTTTTTAAAATTTAATTTATAATTGCAGTAACGTTGTATTGTTTATATACAAGGTTTATATGTATAAAACATGCTTATTATAGTAGAGAAAAGCCGATAAATTTAAATATTCATCATTACATATTATAAAATAAAGTCGCTCAAAATGTTTGTGCGTTTAGAGCAACGGATTTTCATGCGGTTTTTACCAATAGATAGAATAATTCAAGAGGAAGGTTTATTTGTAAAATACATACTTATTATAGTAGAGAAAAGCCGAGAAATTCAAATATTCAATTCAGGCAGCGGGCAGCTGGCAAGCGGGTGGTGTGGATTTTATAAAGGTTGGGTAATGGCGTTGTGTTTCGTTAGCCACAGCAACGTGTGGCCGGGTCTGCTAGTGGTTTAATAAACTCCCGGAAAATTTTCCAGGCAAAACTACCAAACGACTGAACTACTAGTGAGGTTAACAATTAAAATAAATACTTTCAATTATATCTACCATGTGAAGAATCAATAAATAAAAAATGGGTTTTAATACCATTATGAATTGTTGCTTAAAATGACTATTTTTTATAATAATTTTACACGAAGGTTGTGCTTATTTTTGTTGTTGAGTAGTTTACTAATAAGATATCTAATAAAAGAAAGTGTATTAATATTTGATATTATTTGTATTGTTTAGCTCTTGATAAAAAAACCCTTTTGATAAAATTCCAAAAATTAAATAGTGTGAAGTGGTTAAAACTGGGGATTTTCCCCTATTCTGGATAGATGGATGGGTGTGTCCATTTTAAATCCCACCCATACTTACCGCGCGTTCCTTACCTCGTACCGCAAACTGGCGACAAAATCGTCGAAGAAAAAGTTCCTATCGCCACCTCCACTATATTCCTTCCTCCGTGGTAGGTACCCACTACCATTAGGGTACACCTTTCCTCTAACAGTTTCTTACGTCAAAACTAAATTGTTTAAGTTGTCTGAGTCTAAATAATGCTACTCAGCACTCTCTCAACGGTTGAGGTGATTTTTCACAAAAACGGCGCTCTACAAATTGTCCAATTATTATTATTATTATTACTGATTTTTTAAAAAATTTCATCGAATTAAATTAGTAAAGAACCTGCAGGTTTTTATATTATTTTTATTGATTTGTGCTTTACCCCGCTATCTCAAGGTCCAGAGTCAAAGTTCTACATTTCCTTTGCAAATATCTGGATACTAAAGTATTGTTTGTCCATCACTAGGTGTGAGCTTGGTGAAGAAGGGTGAATGCGATATCTTGCGCTGCCCCTGCTACCGGCCCGACCACAGCAAAGTGTGCGCTTCCAATGGCCTCACTTACAGCAGCGTCGGGGAGGTGCGCTGCCTGCGAAGATATAACCCTGGTGAGTGCCATACTACTCCCCACTTTACTTGACACAACACAACAGACTATGCCAATCGATTGGAGAGGAATCCCACCCGTTTTCCAGCGCAATACTTTTATTATTTATGTACTGTATCTTCCTCCCTACAGGTGCTTGCAGGATACGCTGGATACAATCACCCAGCGCTTGCCTCCTTGCGGACTATCACTAATCTTGTCTATAGTCATACTAACACTTATTGTATCTTGATTTCCCGCTAAGCACTTGCATACTGCTTACTAACAACGTATGCAGGGACACTGAAGGTCTTGATTCGTTCAAAATTCAATGCAGATTCGTTCATTCAAAAAAATTTGAGTCCTTGCGAGTGCCTTGAAGGAGTAACCATCTGTTACTTATACCAGGGCGGGTAAATGGTGGATAACCTCCAATGTACACAACCGACTAATGACTCATTTAGCCCTTCAACAAATTACAAATATTCATTTCAGCAGTCAAATTATTGCTTTGGAAGATATTCTGAAAAAAACTTGATTAACCGACGGCACAAGAATTCAAATTTCGTTGAAAGATGGTCTTGCGTATCGGACAACTGCACAGGGCGGTTCCGATGAGAAAGATTGATTATTCTCCGTGCCAGCATTTTCAACTAACTACTCAATACCGATTTTTTACCTTATTTAGGTTAATTCAATTTACGTTAATTCAAGTTAGCCATAAAAATGTTCAAACGCATGATGATAAAATTGTTAAAATTATGTAGGTACTTTTTGTAATTATTTTTGATCATGAGTAGGTATTTCTAATTTTTCAACAATGTCTAAGCAAAATAAGTGTTTGTCTCAATTTGAGAGGCGGGTACGGGTACCGCCGCCCCGGGAACCATTTATTGGATAACCAACACCCCTGCCACAGGTCACCCCAAGTGGTTCGCTACGTTTGGTGACTTATCAGGAGTGCCCGGGTTCATGGGGTGAGGTTTGTCTAGGTCTTGGTGGCGGATACGTTTGTCCAACCACTGCGTGGCGGGCTGGATCGTAGGAGACTGATTAAGGGAGGCCTTTTGACCTCTCCAGCCGGACTTTCCTGACCCATCGCCTTGCACCGCAGTGTGAGGAATAGATTTATACGTCCGTCACTCCTGGGCACATTGACTCTCAGATTCCTACCCACCCCTCATACCTTTTTCCTTGCCATATCTTCTTCTCCTTCCTTTCCCTTAAAAAACCCTCCACACAGCATCCACATAAATGACATAGGCCCTAAGGTAATTTTTTTTCTTCGGAGCCTCCTGTGTGGAGCCAATGTAAAAAAAAAGTGTATAAAAAAATCCAAGATATATTTTTTTGTAAGACCGTAATTAATTAACTTCTTCACAAAATACGTACTCTGATTTACGTGTTTTTTTTAAATGATTTTATTGAGCTAATATTAAAATTCTGAAAGGTAGCTTTCCTAGATAATTTATTGGTTTATTTTACTGCATGATTATATGATTTGAAATGTGTGTTGTATAATACAACATTTGGTTTGAAAATTTAACAAATCTGCTAACAAACAAAAATAAACGTAGATATTTAAAAAATTAAAAAAATAATTTTACCGAATAAAATAACAATCTTTCGAAATCAACTTATATATATTTTTTTTTTTGAAAAAAGTTTATAGGTACGTCTAGAATTTGATTTAAAAATGACATATTTCCGATTGTGTCTGGTTATTCAGTCTTAAAATTTAACCGGTTAATATTAACAGTTATTGATATGTGTTTCGCGGTATGAGTGTAAATAATTGTTTATATCAATTTTAACATATTCTCTTTAAAATCTGAAATTGATCATATATTATTTTGTAACGTTTAAAATAATTATAAAACAATGGAACATAATAATAATCATGTGATACATTGTTATTACAACATCTATTATTGGTCAACATGTGGTGCTAATCAACTAATTGTACTAAAAATTAATAAACGTTAATGAAGGTTACGTTGATAAATACACGGATAAATAATAGAAAAACCTTGATCGTTAAACTCTATGACTTATTCGGTAAACCCGTCGTATTTCATTCAGTAGTCACTTGAAGAAATCCATTGTAATCGACACAAAAAGAAATTCAACCTTTTATACCTAGGTCGTCCATGACCTAAAATATTCCATTTATATATTGTAACACATAATATAAGTCAACTGGCATAACCTATAACAGGGGTGGCTAACATTTCGATCGCAAACCTATTTTAACATTCGTAATTTTTTTAAATCAAATACTGTCTCACAACTGTTGTTATCAACTTTTCGATCGATCAATCTAATTATTCGATCAGTAATAAGTGATTTGTTTAGCAACGCTCGATTCGCCTGTTGGTCGGAGAGTTGCGTTGGGAGAGCGTATTTGAGCATTTGAGGAGTGTTGAGCCAAAATTTTGGCTCAGCTGTTGATCAGTAGGATTGGGAACAACGGCCGACAGTGTCTGTGTATAGTTCGATGCTGCCGTTCCTACCACTATCTACCGTTATTTTTGTTCTATTCTCAAACATTTTTGTTCTATTGTAACATTTTTCTTGGTTGTTGTCGAGATAATGTAATTTTTGCTGTGTTGGCGATTTCAATGTTATCATGTTTTCAAAATTCAGTCATCAGACATCTCTTACACTTTTAAATTTATATTTATAAAAAAATATGATATATTAACGGCACAGGTAGGTATATGTATATATACAGGATGTTAAGGGACGGACTTGGCTTACTTTAACTATCGATTCCTGGGATTATTTGGAGTAAAAAATGTAAATGAAATTTTCGTCTACGGTTTTTTTTTTATTTTTTATTCCAGTTAAAATAAAATTACATTTGCACTCATTTAACGATAAATAATTATATAAATTAAGATAAACAATACAGCACTATTCTATTTCATTATTTTGTTTATCAAGAATAAATATTAATAATTTTTTTTATTTCATCCAACATCTTTTCGTTTTTAATGTCGTTTGGGAGGCAATTATATAAGTTTCCCCCCTCGTAACCATAGTTAGTGTGGATGGTGTTTAAATGTATGTTATCGTGTTGTGTAAAAGTGTTTGTGTACTTGGGACGTTTTAATGAATTCTGTATTTCTGTGTACGAGTTTATTATTTATTTTATATATGAGGAGACATGTATTGTATTCATGTAGTTTTCTTAATGTTAATAGTTTTGTTTCCATATATGATTTTTTGTGAATGTTCTGGACTTGTAGAAATAGTTTTTTGATTACCTTATTTTATATTACCTGTAATTCATGTATAGTCGTGTTTCACATGCGTTTCCTCAAATTTCAATCAAATAATTTAAGTGTGAGTGTACGAGACTATAATATAAACCTTTTTTTAAATTTATTTAGCAATAGATAGAGTAAGTTCGGGTAATATGGCACACCATAAGCCTTTTTGGAAATAAAACACGAAATTTTTGAGATCAAACAGCTTTTATTGGTTAAATCAGTCCTTTGAACTTAATAGTATAAAAAATTTATAAATTTAAGGTTATTAACTTCGAAACATAACTAAAATAACCTTTTTTCTTAATCTTGAGAAATCTTAAAATCATAAATGTAGTAGGTCAATATGGCCCTAGGCCATATTGGCCACAAATGAAGTGTGCCATATTGCCCACCATATCAAATAAAATAAAAAAATCAAAATATATAAACTTTGTGCTACTTTGCAGAACAAAATTCGCATAAAAAAACTTCCGTTTCCACTCCTCAGCATTCTTCGTGAGCCCATAATTTACAACATAGGCATTGAACCCATATTTCACCTATTTTATTCATAGAATTGAGATCGTCACAATACAAACACTTAGCATCAGAAGCATTGCTCCTATCTGGACTTTCGTCAGAACTGTCATCATACAATGGTTCATTTTCTTCCTCCGAGCTCGACATTTGTACCTATTTAGATTTTGACTTTAGCTTTTTACCATTGCCCTTTCGTTTTTTACCTTCATCAATAGTCTTTTCAATTTTATCTTGTTTCTTTTTTAAATAGTCTTGCAATTCATTTTGTACGGTGATGAAGTAAGCAATGTCGGCGTAGCAGTCTTTCTGCCTCGGTTAGTAGTTTTCTAAATGTTATTTCTGGTATTGGAGACAATTTGGATTGCGTTATATCTCTTGAAGTCGAAGGCTGTGGCAACCTCGCAATGGGAACTACAACTTGTTCAAAATGGACAGGTAGTGTTCTGTTCTCGTCTCTTGAAGCAGAGGCTACACTTGTAGCCAACGCATCACTCATATCAGGTTCATTTATGGTGGATGTCATGTCAACAAATTCATTTTCTATTGTAGGAGTAGAACCTGAAGTAATTGGTTCTGGTGTAATATTTTCTTGATTTGATTCTACTACATTCTGGCTCATTGTCCATATAAATAAAATCGTGATTTTTAAAAACATTTCTGTTAATAGGATATAACCCTGTTTCACGAAAACCACTGATAGCTAGCTATCTCACCGCTTTAAGTACGTAGATATGCGTGTTCAAAAACTTTTATCATTTAATTTATTTTTTTTTACTTTTAAAAGAAAGACAAACATTCCCGGGTTACGAATAACCCAACAATGTTTGAAAATCTCCTACTACCATCACAGAAAGCCGAAAATGTTGCTTGTGTTGTGATGGAGGACTTAGCCAGCCGAGGAATCGAACATGCGACGCCCGGGTGGGACCCAAGCGCTATACCCACTCAACCACTGACCGGTAACCATATTGGGTTAGTGGGCATGAATTGTTCCTGACCCATGATCTCATCTTATCAGAAACATACTTTTTCAGTGGTTCAAACATGTATGAATTATCTAGTGGTTGTATTTTGTGGCTGGAATGTGAAAGAATTGATAATAAGTGGACAATATTTTGTCTCGCGAGGTCTATCAATTCCAGATTTCTAGTATGACTTATATTTATTTCTATGACCCATTTTATTATTTCGTACATCTTCGATTGCCTTTTCCATTGACACCTTGCACAAAGTTTGCCGTTTTCTTTGTGAAATTGGATTTCGTGGAGCCTTTGCCTTTAGGAAATATTTTTTAACTTATTAGAAAGATTTACTTTATGTGAGGCCAATATGGCCCGGTAGACCATATTGGCCACCTACCTTGTGGCCATAATGGCCGCAAGGACGTTTATGACAAATAAAATTATAATTTAAAAACTAATAAACAATGTGCTTAATAAAAGTCTCCACACTATTAATTAAAAGTTTACCTACAAAACTGTGTACAAGCAATTTAAAAACAATGATTATTTGAGGAACAGGAATGAGTGAAACTAAACCAAAAAATAACATCAAATCAGATAATTTTAGATCGTCGCACGCACCGGACAAACGCGTATTCGTCGCAACGCAGGAATCGAGTGAGGGGGTCAAGGGAAGGGGCCTGACAATATGGCGAATACGTAAACCACTAATATTGGTTGGTTTCGGAAAAAATAATACTGGCCATATTGGCCGACTAGGCCATATTACCCGAACTTACTCTATGACAGTGACTTTTTAGATGCCTTTTTTTCAATTTTTTCTACAAATCAAACAATTTTTTTTCCAAATATCTTTACAGCATAGCAATTGATCAGCCCTTCACCCGCCCCTAAATATCCAATACCTACTGAATTTGTACGTTTTTCGTTAAAAAAAAACATCGATAATATCACCGGTGAGCAAAATTTTATTTACATTTTTTACTGCAAATATTGTCAGAAATCGCTGGTTAAAAAAGTGAGCCAAGAACGTCTCTTAAAACCCTGTATAATTTTTTATAATAATATTTAGCAGTGAAGTGCAATCCATAAGGATTGAAAAGCTATGCCTACTTTAAGAAATCGAACTATAAAAAAAAATAGCACAAATTTTGAAATGCGATTCAAGCATTTCTGTTACACTTTACACACATTGCCGTCACAAAATTTCTGATCAAAATGTGTTTTTTACACGAATTTGATAAGGAACTTGTATGCGCATTTATTCATTTGGCCACTGCAATCAGCGGAATATGATAATAAAGTGGCCATTTTCGAATATTCAATACACAATAAATAATTCACAACAGACCTTTGGTCTTAGAGCAATGCACTGCATTGGTATGTAGAGATAGTAAATTTGACTTGGATATGGCTTTACGAGCATGTTTATAAGTTTTTTTTTTAAATTTGCGATTTATTACTATTATTTTTTTTACAATAGTTTCGCACTGGGAGCCTATGTCATTTTTTTCATCATGCGCTATGTGGAGGGTATTTGGAAAAAAAGGATGGGAAGTTCTGGGAAGGAAAAAGGTATGAGGGGTGATGGATACGAATCTGGGGGTCAATGTGTCCAGGTGTGAGAGATACATGAATCCATCCCTCCCACTGCGGCTCAAGGCAAAGGGTCGAGAGAGTACGCCTGTAGAGGTCTAGATTATATATGTTTCGAGCAGTCTATCCCGATCCGGCCCACCACGCAGTAGGTGAGTCAACGCATTCACCACCAAGATCTAGACAAACCTCACCCGAAGAATCCGCCCCTCACCAGAATTTTTGATTGGGTGAACCGATATTGATGATTCTTTTTTATTTGAAAGCTGGTGCTTCCCGTGTGGTCCCATTTTAATTTGGTCCAGATCTGACAATGGGATCCATGAGAAAACCATATATGTCTTAAATTTGCAATAAGTAATGACAAATGGACGAATATGCGCGACAAATGGACGAATAACTCAATATTACGCCGACCGATTTCGATGATTCTTTTTTTGAAGTAAGACAAATTAGAAACACTAGTATATTTTGAATTATTTGGCAGGTATTAGATAAACCAACATAGCTCAGTGGTAGAGCACCTGACCGGCAATCAAAAGGACACGGGTTCAAGTCCCGTTGGCGGCATGTATCTTTTATCGGAAGATTTTTCCAATATAGATGAGTGTTTCAGGCTGATAATTATTGCTTATAATAATTGTTACCCTTTGTGCTTTGCATAAAAATCTTATCTTAAAAAACGCTAGTTTATCAATTAAAAATAATAATTAATATTTGTCAAGTTAAAGTATTTCACCAAAAAAAATGTTGACATAATTTGTCTCGACGCCACCTGCCGAGAGAATTAGCACTAACAATGCCTCTCTCACAACAATAAAGTTGGTTGTTTTCAGGTGGAAAAATGTAATAAGCAGTAATTGTTGAATGAAACACTAGTATCTATAATAATAATAATAATAATATTTGGCTAATTTATAAAGCGCCGTTTTCGTGAAAAATCACTTCAAGGGCGCTGATATATTGAATTATTTGGCGGGGATTAGATAAGCCGAAATAGCTCAGTGGTAGAGCACCTGACCGGCTATCAGAAGGACACGAATTCAAGTCCCGTTGGCGGTATGTATCTTTTATCGGAAGATTTTTCCAATATAGATGAGTGTTTCAGGCTGATAATTATTGCCTTTATATTGTCTATTCAGATCTTATTTCTAATCACGACTAAAGCCATTTTAAATAACCAACCCAACGAATTAGTCAATCCAATAAAAAAAACAACTTGCTCACCCCTGAAATATACAATGCTCCACCAATATACCATCTATCTGGCGTAGTTTCGTCATAAATCACGTTAACTAGATTCTCGTACCTGCATTAGTTTAAAGTTTAAACGAATCGTTCCTATCCCATTCTCATAAACTACGTTAACCGTACTGGAAGTTTTCTTCAAAGAGGAATAATTAATGTAACATCAGAAAACGAGGTTAATTAATTTATTTGCATGGAATAAATAAACCAATTAACTGACTGCTCATCCCACATTAATCGCTCTTGGTGATCGAAAGGAATAGATAAATGATTACGTGTTCCCTGAACAGTAAGGTGGCCATCACACTAGGACACCACTTTTTTTTTTCAATAAACTAATTTAATTCTCGTATGAATAGATCATTTATTTATTATGAGTCTTTTTTTATATATGCAAAGTTTATTAAATTAAATCAAATATCGGGAAGGAAGATCAACTACCAAGCAAGATCTTATAGAAAAGATTATCAGGATCTGATGACATGACCCAGAGTCGCCATAAACCGTAAAAAAATCAATTGGAAGCATGCCACAGTGTATTGAAGGCATAATTGCCAGAAAAGGCAATGTCGCCCAATATTAATATGTGTATTTATATGATTTTATAGTCACAGTGGCGGACTAAGCCCGTCAGAGGCCCGGGGCGGCAAAGTTGAATGAGCCCCCCTCCCTAGTTTAAGAAGTTGATGTAATTTCCAAGCTTTTTATTCTCTGGTCCTGGGGGGCTTCCAAACGCCTCTATGTTCCCTTGATCAATCCTAAACAAGGCTTTAAGGACACCGTAAAAAAAAACATTTTTTTATTTCCTTTTTTTAAAAGATGCATTTGTAATGTTCTCACCAAATAGTTTAAGCAAATTCGTAAAATTGACGGAGATACAGCATTTTATATGAAACCGTTTTAAACAGAGAACGAGAAAAACGCATGAAAAGTTTTGCTGAAGTGTTTATTTTTGTTTTTTTTTTGTTTTTTTTTTTTTTTTTTTTCAACATACAAACTGTTTCACATGGTTTCACATAAAATGCTGTATCTACGTCAATATTTCGATTTTTTTTAAAACATTTGGTGAGAGCATACTTAATAAATTCATCTTTCAGAAAATGAAATTAAAAAAAATACATTTTTTTACAGTGTTCTGGTGCCTTAACGCCTTGTTTAGGATTTGATCAAGGGAACGTGGAGGCGTTTGGAAGGCCCCCAGGACTGGCCTGAGGAGATATTCCTACCGACAATTGATAAATTTTAGCTCGGCCTCCATAGTATCAGATAAGTTTCGGTTAGCTCTCAATAAACGCATATATTTGGATATGTCGTTCGTTATGCAAAATTACTGGCTTATTAATGAACGAAATTCAACTAACCAAGCTCTTAGAATTGAAAGAAGTCATATACGCGATCCATAGACTTAAAAAAATCAGAGCGTGCATTTCACAAGCGGTAGAAGGAAACCTTCAGAAAACTAAAGTAGACAACAATGGGGAGGCTACGAATCACCGTACAAAGAAAAGACCGATAGGCTACGAAGCACCGCTCAAAGAGGAGACCGATTATACTATCTCATTCTCTCGCAGGCTAAATCCTATCGGTTTCAAATCACAACGGTGCTAAAGAAATATTCATTTCAATAATTCATCTAAAACGCTATCGATTTATTTCGTTCGATCTTTGAGAAACGAAAGTGGTTGAAATATGACTAAAGATCTTATTAACTAATTAACCTAGCATAACAGAAAAAAAAATATTTAGGTTGGTATGTAAATTCAGCATTCCCAATTTATTAATATTTTTACGTAATTGTATGGCGTTTAACGTTTCGGAATGTGAATTCATGAAAAAACACCTCTATTTACTGCCAGAGTATTTGTCAATTTCTTATGTATTCCCTGTCAATATCGGTTCGGCAGTCAATGGTAAAACCGTTCTCGGGACATCGATTAAACTACACCTATCGATCCGGTATTCTAAAGTTATCGATTTCATTGTGCTAGAGCCTCTGGCCCTAAAGTAATGACCACCCATTGGAGGTAATTAAATCAATAGGGAATTAATGTAAGTTGGGATCGGAATACTAGATTAATTGAGTTATTTGCATTGAATAAATTAACTGACTTCTCATCACACGCGTGGCGATCAAAAGGAAGGGATAATTGGTCACGTGTATACCTTGGAAGTACCTACACCTACTACTGTATTACTCAGAATCTATAAAACATTCAGCTATCTGTTCAAAATCTAAATCCATGTAATTGGCTACGTAATATTCTTAGTAATTAATTATCTTAATAGAAACAGTGATTCATTGTCGATCAGTAGGTTACCTTTAAGAATTTAAATGTAAGTTTACGTTATAAGATAAGATTACTTATTAAAATAAATTATTCGCGATATCAGCATTATGGTCACTAACTTATTCGCAATATCCAAAACTATTTTATTAAAGTTGTTGAATTCCCCTTTGTTTTGGATAATAATCCTAAATAAACAAACTAATCCAAATACTATCAAGAGATTCCTAATCGTCCGGAGCGGAGAAGTTGATCACACTATAGTGGCCCCTCCGAAATTGTATAAAAATAATATTTATTTGTTCATTACTTAGATACCAATTTCAAACCTAAAAATCGAATCAGAAAAACCTCTATTAATATGTTGACGTGGATATCAAACGAATTTATTCAATATGTCGATTTTTTTACTTATACGCTGGTATACAATATACATCTACAATATCGATGTTTGAAAGAAAACTGAGGCGCATAACTCACGCCGCTAGAAGTCGCTAGTGTAGCATCCATCGCTGCCATCAGAATGCATGTGGAAATTTCATAAGTTGGAGGTATTATTAATATTATAGGGTATTTGACCAAACCTAACGAAAACAGAATAATTATTTAATGTAAAAAAAAAAAAATATATATATATATACATATATATACATATTATATAGATACCTAAGCAAGATTCTATTTAAAATGGTTTACCTGTACCTTTTTAAGTCGTTAGCGCCACCGTTTTAACACCACCGTTCATCTGTTAGTGGTGTTACTTGACCAGCAATGAATATTTACTTTCTCAATACATCATTAATAACAGTCTTTCAAAACATTTAGTGCAAACAATAAGTGATGTGGTTTCGCCAATTCAGCCCCATTTATAATGTCTGACGGATCGTATAAAATATGATGCACATTAGAAAGATCCCTCAACTTCCGCATAGTAAATAGTAGGTGACTGTTGTTAGGTTGTTTTCCTTGTAGGATCATCAGTCAGACGGGAACGTTCCGGGAATAGATGGGGCAAAACACATCATCTTATAACAATACCCTTCCTTGTATTATCCGACTCATAAGGATCGACTGTTAACTTTAGTGACTGACATCTCGGAAAAGTCGTTCCATAACGTTGTAAGTTATATGTGTTGCGAACTATAAAATATGTAAATATTAAATTAGAACTTGGAGAAATTTTCTTTTTTTTTTCTAATTAACTCCACGCGGGAGGCCTTAAGGAAAATAATTTCCCTCGTAGCCCAGGTCATCTTTGAAGATGCGCGTGGACGGTCTTTTTGATGAAAGGAAGGAGTGAACACGGGTCTTGAAGAGGCTGTTAAACTCAAGAACGAGTCGTACAAGCGACCCGTTCCCATATGACAGATGTCAATCATGTCCGTTGGGCGGACGTTTGGCGTTTTTCCCGACTATGCCGAAGGGATCAATGGCGCAAGTTCATCTTCCATTATAATACCGCTAGAGCAAGGTCAGCTCACCTACTTGACGCCTGTTGCTCTGAAGATTGCAGCCGGCTTATTAAGATAGGGGAATCTGTCAAACGGACCGTCCGACTCTACACAAATTCAAGAGGTTTTCAGGTATTTTGGGGCTCCAGACCAGAGGTGGCTGCCAAATTCAAAAGTGGGGCGCTCTTGCGATTTGTACACGATCAGCAGTTGTGCACTATTAAAGTATCTGTGGGCTTACGCCCAGTTTTTGAGAGGCTAACTTGACTCTGGCTTCGATGGGACCCCCGTTGAGCTGAGCTGGTATATACCTACCGGTAACTGCTCCTAACTCTCCAGCGCCAGTGGGACTATTGCATCCCCGATAGGTGTTTGTTGTGAGGCTGAAAGAAATAGGGAAGTGAGGGATAAGTGACAGAGGTAGGTTGAGAAGTACCTGGATATTTAGAACTGGTCACCAAACACGGCTAAAGTCATTTCTCTAATATATGCCACTCAAGGTACTAGTGTGTATAGCAAATTTTAAAATCCTCTAAGCTTTTATTATTTGAACTTGCCTATTGAAATGGTATCAATTTAAAGGGGTTTTCGGTTGATAGGCATATTGTTAACCAAATAATGCATTATTGAAATCAATTTCTAAATTGAAATCAAATGTGAAAAACAAACTACCAACAATAATATTGCTGCTTGAATAATAAACATAATTGAGAATTTCACCATTAGTGTGACAGTAAAATTTTACCATAATTTTGAGAGTAAAACCTTTCGTTGGAAGTAAGTTCATGTAAAATTTAATTTTGAAGTATTCACAACGAAAAAAATTTGTGGGCGTAATCTTTTAACAGTTTTTCTTCCACCATATATCAAGGTTTATTTGCAATTTCCGCATAAGAGTCATTATGACTGATATACATAGAAAAAAAATCTGAGTCAAAAGCGAATGACCGAATACGGCTTTCGTGCTTTTTTAGTATTCACAAAATTTTCAATTATAACATAATTCTGTAACTCAAACCGAAATTATATGAAAAACTTTCCTTTTGCATCCTTATTACATTTTTTTACTAAGTTAACCTAATTATTTTTAAATCTTTGAATTTTTTTTTTTGAAGTTTTACATAGTAAAATAATAAAAAATATAATACTTAATATTAAAATACTAATTATTACGACAAACTAATTATTATAATATTTATGAATTGCGTTGTAGTAAAAATATTTTACACAGTACAAACATACGGTGAGAAAAAAAAATAGAAAAAAATAGAAAGGAACTATATTATTTGATTTCATGTTCTATGGAGGTAGAAAGATTTAACTTTTGTTTTGATTTTTGAAAAAGATATTTTCATATTTTGAATTAAGATATTTTCATATTTTTTTAATAAGATATTTTCATTTTTGATATTTTCAGGTAATGCGTTAAATATTTCCGGAATTTTATGCCTTTTTGTTCTATCTCCGTACACATTTTGAGATTTATTGATAATAAACGTTTGTGCTTCTCTATGCCTAGTAGGGTAGTTGTGGTTTACAGGTTTTTTGAATTCTGTATTCCAGAATTCATCTAGCGTTAATTGGTAATTTACCTTACTGTGTATAGAGAGGACATTACACAAGGAGAACATTTTTTTATAATCACCTTCACATAACTGGACTTTTTTTTTGCCTGATATCAATTTTAGGAAACGGATTTGTAATTGTTCTGTTTTATTTAAGTATGTTTTGTACGTTAATCCGTAACTATTTATTCCGTATCCTATTTATTGATCTATATACGTGATGTTTACAATATATTATTCGATGCCTGTCTCGCTAGGGTATACCTGTGTTGAGACAGGCGTAGAGGTACATAATTGAATATCATATATAAGAATAATATATTTACAATTGAAGATAAAGATGATTGAAAGTGTGGGTAAATCACATAAAGAGAGTTTCCTTATAAATGAAGGAAGAGATACCGTACAGTAGTAAATCCTGTCAAATCTATTTATGGATTTAGATTATTTAGGATTTTATAATTTTAATTTGTTTTATATGGGTAAGGACGTATGTAGATGGATATTTCTGTCTATTTGTAGTTTATTTTACAGATGTTTGCAATAGTGTGACGACCAGTACTTATAATCTATTTCTTTATAACTTGTTTGAATTTGGTCTTTGATTCGGTTTGTCTAATCGTATCTGGTAGTGTATTGTGTAGTTTGCAAGCTATGTATTTAAAGTGTCTTTGTCCAAAGGTGATTTTAGAAAAGGGAGTTTGGAGGAGTTCTTTGTTTTTGGCTCGGGTATTGTGAATCGTTTGTGTTGCTTTGTATAGGGTTATGTTGTTTTTTATGAAAATTAACTAAGATGGATCGTGAATTTTTTTCTAAGTAAATAATTTTCTAAACTAAGTGAATGTAAATTAACTAAGATTGGATCTTGAAAGATGTGTGTGGAATAAGTACGCAAGGTAGGAAGAAAGGTGACGCATGCTGGGATGACGAGATTAAAGCACTGGTCTCAGAGAAGAAGAAAGCATGGTTATGTCTGATAGCGGCTGGCAGTGCTTCTAGCGAAGAGAGAGATAGAGCGAAAGAAGTATATAAGGGATGCAAGAAAAGAGTAAGTGTTGGAGTGAAAGTACGAAAGAAACGTCTGGAAGAGGAAGAGGGAATAAAAATGACAAAAAACTTCCAAGAAAACATTAAACTGTTTTGGAAGGAGGTCAAAAAGTCCCGGAGCGGTCCAGAGAATGGGAGCCTAAAAGTGATAAAATCGAAAGATGGAAGAATGTTGACGAATGAGGAAGAAATAAATGAGAGATGGATGAAATATTTTGAGGAAGTCTTCGAAAGCAACCCGAGTGATAGTGAGGCCAGCGGCGAATCGGGTATGAACGATGACGGAGTGAATGTTATCAAAATCAGCATGGATGAAATTAAAAATTCGATAAAATGCATGAAGAATGGTAAGGCTGTAGGTTTCGACAATATTGCGGCCGAATACTTTAAAGGAGATAGCCATATTATTCTCACATGGTTGTGCAAACTTTTTAACCAGTGTTTAGAGGAGGGTTACACGCCATTAGATTGGAGAAGGGCTGTAATCATGCCATTATACAAAGGTAAAGGGTCACGTATGGAATGTGGGAATCATAGAGCTATTAGCCTGCTAAGTTCAGTCGGCAAGTTGTACGGAAGAATATTGATTGAAAGGGTAAGAATGGAAACAAAGGATAAAATATGGGATGTGCAAGGTGCCTTTATGAGTGGAAGGGGATGCATGGACCAGATTTTCTCCTTGCGTATGCTCACTGAGAAGTTTCTGGCAAAAAACCAAAAACTTTTTTGTGCCTTTGTAGATCTACAAAAAGCATACGACCGAGTCGACAGGAAAAAGCTATGGAAGGTGTTGTCCAAGTATGGAGTGAATACAAATCTCATACAGGCAATTGCGTCTCTGTACGAGGGAAGCGTTGCATGTGTTAGGGTGAACGGTGGTTTTACGGGGTGGTTTGACATCACAAAAGGTGTTAAGCAAGGCTGCGTAATGTCACCATGGTTATTCAATTTATACATGGATAATTGTATGCAAGAATTGAAAGAGATGGGATTGGGCGCGAATTTGAGTGATCTGAAAATATGTTGCCTGTTGTATGCTGATGATGCGGTGCTGATTTCTAACACTATGGAAGATCTACAGTCTCTCGTGTCTAGGATGAACGAAGTGTGTATGCAAAATGAGTTAATGATGAATGTAAGTAAGTCTAAAGTCATGGTATTTGAAAGGGAGAGTACGAAAACAGTGTGCAATATAGTTGTGAATGATGAATACTTGGAGCAGGTGGATGAGTTTGTGTACCTGGGTAGTATGTTTACGAGAGATGGGAAGGCTGATAGAGATATTGAAAGAAGAGTAAATGCAGGTAACTCCATTAATGGAGGACTGAATGCCGTTGGCGCTAATAAAACACTGTCAAAAGACGCGAAGCTAGCAGTCCACAATGGAGTCCTGGTACCTACCTTGATGTATGGCAGTGAGGCATGGAGTTGGCAGAGGAAGGATGAAAGTAAACTGAATGCTGTCGAAATGAGATCCCTGAGGCGAATGTGTGGCAAAACCATGTATGATCGTGTGAGAAATGTGGATATCCGCAAAGAATGCAAGGCTGATGTAAGCATAATGAGTAAGATTAAGAAAGGGACCCTCAGATGGTTTGGACATGTAGAGCGAATGAAAGAAGAAAATAATGTGAGAAGAATATATGACGCAAATGTGAATGGAAGAATAAGTAGGGGACGCCCGAGGAAGACATGGCACGATCAAGTGAATCAGATACTTGAGTCGGGCCATATCAAAAGTCGGAATAATAGAAGAGTATGTATGAGACGATGTATGAATGTGAGTGAAGCAAAGACTGTGTGCCAAGACCGAGTTGTTTGGCGGTCCGTCCTCTCTGCCTACCCCTGCGGGGAAACGGCGTGATGGTTAGTTAGTTAGTTAGTTAGTTGGATCTTGAAAGTTTTTATGTAAATTAACTAAGATGGATCTTAAATATTATTAGAAACTGTAAAAAATCACTGCACTCTAACAAAAAAATATCAAAATTTTAGCAAGTGTGTAAACCTGCGTCTTTCTGTTACTCGTATATTATAATCTTCCATTGTTCAAAGCAAGCTCGGGGCGTTCGTGCTAACTTGTGTGATATTGGAGTAGGCTAAGCTAGTAACTAGGAAGGTGCAGTATGTATGGATAGGAGAGTAATGGCGAGGTCTCTATGAAGACTTTGGTCGAAAATTGACTCCGACAAGACACGAAAAGCTCCGAGCGCTTTTGTGATGTAGCTTTCGGACGGAGGAACGGGGATTATAACATTGTAGCGAATGGTTCTTTGAAACTATGTGAAGCTATCTGGTCCTTTACCATTATATGTCATTCTTCTTCTTTTCATTGGTTTTATCTTCTTTTCTTATCTTCTTGGTTTGGTGTTGCAGACATCTTTAAAAAATATATATCAAGTTTTCTTTTTTATTTCTCTACTTTATTTCTCAAGTTTTCTGGTTTATAGTTGAAAAAGTGTAGTAGGTGTTGAAGTGTCTCAGACAAGAAACTCTACAATGTTTCTGTTTTTTTTTTACAAACGCATCATATTAATTAAACTAGGTACACTGAGGACACAACTCTTAAGTTTTCAAAAAACCGAATAATATCGAAGATATTCGTCAAATATTTGCGGCTGACCGAAAAGCTTCTGTCATGCGCGGCGGTACTGCAGAACTGCATTTTGAATTATTAATTGTTATGAAGCATGTCTTGTGTGACGTCACGAGACACCATTGCACAAGTTTTACTCAAGTTCACTTTGAAAGCTAAAAACGCATTCTCCGTCATTTTCACAATTTTTTTTTAGTTTGTTGTATAATGCTTTATAAATAAAACATTTTACGAAAAAGGAAACTTAGGAGACAAGCTGATTCTCTCGAATTTTTAATTTTTTTTAAATATTCTTTACGTACAAAAATAGGTAGGTAATGTTTTTGTTCAATTTTTTACATAATTTTCGACAATCAAACTAGGCAAACGTGCCCATATTACGACAGTTTAAATTTGATATATATTGTGTATAATAAGTTAGTATAGGTACCTATCTAATATCATCTATAAATCTGTAGATACAATATAACGATATGTAGAACTGTTAATTTAAGATGAACCTCAATGGCTTCGAAACTTGCGTAGGTCCACTGAATTTATTTCACCCAAATTGAAATTATTGTTAAATAGAGCATTTCAACTTCTTTTTGCGTGCACTCGACCAAGTTTTTATGAGAATTAGAGATACAAAACTGACTCATTTTTGAAAAACTACAAAATACGATCATTTTAGTAATTTATTGCATCAAGTTCACAATGCAACGTATTTTCTTTAGTTCTTTCACAACTGCGACGATCCGAACTTGCATAGGTATACAGCAGAATATTATGCAAAGAAATCCGTTAGCTCATTTAAACTGGATTTAAATAGAACTTATCCTTCTGAACCGAGGGTCGATAACTTGCCATCTTTGTTGGTAGTCGCCGTTAGTACTTAGTACCCATCTTGGAGTCACGCTCCAGTACTAACTTCATAGGGTAATCCAATCCAATTATTCCGTGGCTATCATTGAAGACCCGTTGTTTTATGAATCCGAAGTTAAAATTAATCTCTAGATAAAGCTGCAGGAATATCAACGTTCCATAAATTGTTATGTTTGTTAAGTTTTACTCGCTTTTGCTGTTATTTTGCTAATGTTTGTTACAGCACACAAAGATACCGCCAAATAATATACCTATAAATTAATAAATTACTATTGTGCCTTGTATGATCAAATCATTTGACTGAGATTGACAATTTCTTCCTTCCTTATTATTTATTACTTCCTCTTGATAGCTTATTCGTTGAATAAACTATATTAATACGAGTAAAAATATTTTTTTATTTATTTTATTTAGATATTATAATTTTTTTTTTTCAAAAATTAATTACTATAAAAAAACTTTTTTAAAAAGAAAGACAAACTTTCCCGGGTTAGGAATAATCCGACAATATTTGAAAATCTTCTACTACCACCACAGTTAGCCGAAAATGTTGCTTGAGTCGTGATGAAAACTTGTCTAACTTATCCCAAATATAGACGCTATTATAAGTTCAAGTACCGCAATAGTAAACTCGGACATAAATCGTTAATCTAAATCGAAGATCTACGTTATCATATTAATTAGCTATCAAGATGATGGTGAAAAACACCTGAGTGTGGCGAAGTTCTGTATTACCTCAGCCGTATTACATTCCGCCTGAGTGTAATTTTTTTTTGTACGTTCCGTTTCCGTTTCAAGATGGTGGCCGTTTTAATAAATCAGTAAAGATCATTTTTTCAAATGTGAAAGTGTAGTATTTTTATGACTTTCTTATTCGCAATTTTTCAACATTATGCGGTACCTACCTGCCGGCAGAAAGTTTCAAAAAAAGATTTTTTATTAAATTTAATTATTTAAATTCCGGAGATCCGGAGGTAACGGATTTGAATCCCGGCTTGTCCAAGCAAATTTTATTTGATTGATTTGTGTTGTATGAATTTACTCTTAGTGTCACCCTGGTGTATTGAAAAGTTGCTTGAAATGGCTGTAGCCGTGTTCAACTTGGTGACTAGATCTGAATAGTCGGGTGATTCCTCATCTTCCTCTTCCCCATCTTCTTCCCCTTCCCACTTACCTTTATCCTCATAACATCCCCTATTGGGGATGCCGTAATCTCATTGGCTCTAGGCGGTTGGTAGCAGTTGTGACTCTTGTGCGGTATTCACATTAATACAGGTGTAACAATAAAAAAAGGGTTGAAAAAGGGGTAAGAGGAAAGTTGTAAAAACTGAATTATTCTGATCTGATAACCAAGAATCTATTGTCGTCAGTTGAAATTAATTATCTTTTAAATAAATTAAAAAACTTTCATCAAATTTCACGAGGTTCGGACACACTAACACGGCCTTAACACACTTCTATATGTCTATCTCTTCAGTGTTTAAAGCGGATATTACGAAAATACGAAAAAATAACTTAATAAAAATTATAATAATATAACAAGTATGTAAGTATCTATCATAAATTCTTTTAAATACCTGACATAATAATATTTATATAAAAATGACGACGGTGAGTGCATTATAGCATCATCGGAAATGCAAAATGATTTGCCTGACATAATCTCATCAACACAGATGATAAACGCACAACTAATTAAATAAACTTTGCACATTAATTGCTAACATAATCACAAAAGATTATATCATTGTCAACATTTTATTGAATTAACAACAACACATGGAGTATTTATTTACGACTTTACTGATGTAATGCATAAGCCACTTACATTCTGATTAAAAAATTTAAAAATGTATATAAAATTTTTGTTGAAAATTTTCAATCATATATTTTTTCAAAACCGCAGCATTTACAAAAGTGTTTAATTGGCAATATCTACTTACAAATTGACGCACTTTTAATAAACCAAAAAATTACATTTATTGAGGTTTTCCAACGCAGGCGAAATTACGAGATATTGCGTGGATATACGTACTTTAACTATATAATATTTAATGTGGGTAATAAAGCTAGTATTTTTGGGGGTACTCACCTGTGATAAAATGTGCCGTGTATGTCTAAATAAATAAATCAATTATCATAACATTTTTTAAAATTCCAATTATTGTCGACAGTCTACAATATAGCTATCATTTTTTCCAGATGTCAATGTGAAAGGACTTAATATCGTCGAGTTGTATTGATTAAATGGGTGTAATCAACTACCATCGGTCACGATAACAAAAATAAAACTATAATACTTGCAGAACTTAATGATAACAGTATTAATTTATTTTTAATTTAAAATTCAAAAAACAAATTAAAATACAATCGTAGGATTCATGATTGTATAAATACATACCGTACAAATCAGTTCTGACGGCCTCCGTGGTCGGGGGGTAAGACTCTCGACTCGCAATCCGAAGGTCGCAGGGTTCGAATTCCGGTGTGCGCAACCATTTTATTTGATTAATTTGTGTTTTTTTTAGATTAATTAATTAAAAATAATATATAGTACATTTCCGGCACATTACAGAGTGGAACATACTCTCCATACCACCCCGGTGTAAGACCACCATTCAGAATTGAAGCGTGGCTTGAAATGGCTTTAGCCGTGTTTGGTGACCAAATCTGAATAGCCAAGTACTTCACCCGCCTCCCTATTCCCAATCTTTTTCCCCTTCCCACTACCTTCAGCCTCGCAACATACCCCAATGGGATATTTCCACAAACGAGGGATTCTGTTAAAAATGTACGGAATATTTAAAGATCATTTTTCTGATTTTAATAATCCTACTTAAAAAAAATGTTTTTTATGTTTTTATTCAATATTATTGATTTTAAAAACGCTCTAAAACTGACAAAATCAAAACGGCCCGTATTTTGCAAATGTGTTTGTGACGTCACAAGCGTAGCTCACTGCATGAATAAACACTGTCATTGAGCGTCCGCACTCATGACGTCACATGATAGCCACGCCCCAAAATACATTTTTAGCAGTAATTTAAAAATGGGGAACTTGAACTCGCTGTAGAAAATTTATTCGTCAACATAAAAATAAAATAAAAATGCTTTAACCATCGGAATTTTTCGCTTAATTTTTTTAAACTATAAAAAACGTGGAAATACCCCATTGGGGATGCTATAGGCTCACTGGCTCCAGACGGCAGCAGTTAGAACTCTGTATTTTTTTTTCGGTATTAAAATCAATTTACGCCACTTTTTTAGTTTTAATGCAAGGATGTAAGTGGCTCATTTAAACCGACTAAAGTTTTTAATTGCATTTGAATCATTGCCAACCTGCCTGCATTAATTTACTGCATTTTCAGATAGCTCTGGAAATTTAAATACGGTCGTTAAACAATTCGCACAAAAATCTAAAGTGGGTACATCGTATAACTGTTGATATAACCTGAAATCTACTCCAACAATATTTAGAGCCTTGGCTTATCTTCTATAAATGACTTGATGATAATGATGATGGCTACTCCGGTGCATATTACAAATTACTTGGAAATAATTCAAGCGTCGTGATTTAAGCATCTTTTGAATTTAGATGTTATTTATAAGATGTCACTTTTAACTACATAATTGGTATAATCATTAGAATTGTCATTAACTATAAATATAAATTATTGATATAATCATTATAATAATACACGGTGTCCGGAGACTAGTAGAATAATCAAGAAACTGGTGAATCTATGTCATTTGTTGTGTAACTTTTTTTGATGTGAGTATACGTTTTCGGACAAATCGTGTCCTAAGATGTTTTTTTTTTTATAATGTCAAAATCGGGCGCTACCAGCTGTTAGCTGTTAGATGCCTTTTAAAGTTCGTCGAAGCGTAGACCTGACTCCAAAAGTTTTTTTAATCTGTTAGTTGCCGAAACGATTGGAAAAAATGAAAAAAAAAATTATGTTCTGATCGAAAAAAAATAAGTGTTTTTGCATTGACGTATGATATCTTTTGGGATCTTTTTGTTGTGAAGTAGATCACAAGATTCCTTGTAGAATAAATTTAGCAGTAACGTTGTTAAACTATATTAAGATATCTGGGAGCCTGGGATGAGCATTTCTAGGTTTTCTTTTCGTTTTTAAATGAGATTCTTATTATCTACTTATTTATTTCAATAATTACATATTTTATAAGAGAAATACATCTATATCTCAGTCAAAAACTAAAAAAAATTATATCTATTCACCTTTTTTATTCGAGTACCTACCGCGCATGAGTCTCAACTGATCCCAACCGTCTGGAGCCAGTGAGACTTTGGCATCCACAATTCGGATATGTTGTGAGTTGTGAGGCTGAAGCTAGATGGGGTGGGGTAAAAGAGGTGTTGAAGAGGAATATGGGGATGATCCTGATTATTAATATCTGGTCACCAAACAAGGCTAAAGCCATTTCAAGCAAAGTTTCGATTCTGAATGGTGGTCTTTCTCCATGACTGAAATTATCAATTGTTTACAACTCTGAACTTGTCGCAAATATGCTATGTAGTATTTTAAATTAATTAATTGTGAAACAAGACAAATTAATCTATTATAGGGCGTTTAACCAGCCAGCCGCCGAAAATCCACATTTTGTCGAAAGATGTTCTTACGATCATACAGGGCGGTTCCAATGATAAAAAGTAATTATTCTCCGTACCAGCTTTTTAAAATTATAATTCAATATCAATTTTATTTGATTCCAAAGTTGCTTTAATTTATACCTGCATCCAAAAATGCTGAAAGGCATGACGATAAAACTATTAAAATTATGTACTTTTTATAATTATTTTTTGATGATAAGTATTTATCATTTTTCAAAAATGTCTAGGAAAAATATGAATGTAAAAAAAATCTGAAAAATATAAGATTGTAAGTGCGCAAATAAATACACAAACGGACCAATTTTCGTCAAGAAACACATGTACGTATATATTTTTTAATGATTTTATTTAAATTATCGTAGAAAGCAAACACTTTGTGGCTTGACATTATATAGAATGAAACAAGTACTTTGTTTAAAAACCACTTTATTTTTATTTATATTCGTCGACCGGTTTCGGTTGAACTCAACCTTCTTCAGGACAATAAACATATAAACTTATTTATATGTTTATTGTCCTGAAGAAGGTTGAGTTCAACCGAAACCGGTCGACGAATATAAATAAAAATAAAGTGGTTTTTAAACAAAGTACTTGTTTCATTCTAGATTTTATTTAAACTAAAATTAAAATTCTGAAACATACGTTTACCAGATAATGTATTGATTTTTTTTACTGCATGATTATATGATTTGAAATGGGTGTTGTATAATACAAATTCTTTTTTGAAAATTTAACAAATCTGCCAACGACCTATGGTATAACCTTATTATACTAAAAATTAACATTTTTTCTCAATATTTTAAACATACCTTTACTAGATAAAAGAACAATCTTTCGAAATCAATTTATAATTGTTTGTGGAAAAGAGTCAATACGTCTAAAATCTGTTTTAAAAATTAATTTCTTTCTTTCTCTACCTATACCCTCTTAAAATTTACTCGTGCACGCCGGGATTTGAACCTTCTGCCTCTGAATTCAGTCAAGAGCCTTATCCTTGGACCACGGATGCACTTTTTCTATCCGAGATTGGCTGTCATCGGGAAATTTTCACCCTGCAGTTACCGGCGCTAGCTTGAGTTTGGCATAGCAAATAATTTTAAAAAATCTAATGCAACCGAATCTTGACTTTTTTTATAATCTAATAGGAAGTGGTGACATCCCGTGTCAACACTCTTCCATAAAAAAATCAAGATGCTGAAATTCGCACTTTGCTAAAGCAAACTATCTATAATCGTGCAGGTTGGGATCGGCATGTTTTTTAAATTTAAAAAATTCAAACCGACAGCCAAATCCCACGAAAAAAAGTGTTACATTATATTTATGTCTCGGTGACGATTTATCTAATTTGACTAATGTAAATTTAACACGGTTATGCAAAATCAGACCTGAATACCATTGCTGAAGAGAATAGCGCCATATTAAATTTGCCAAACCGTTTTTTTTTAAATATTTATTCTTCCCAATTTTTACATTTGGTATATGCAATATTGTTACATTTTATTTTTGTACCTAGAAATAAACGAACAGTGGGCATATAAAGCAAAAGCATAACTAAAATTTGTCTAAAAAGTTTGTACAAAGAGTGTATACAATAGAGCAGGGGTCTCCAATCCACGGCCCGCGGGCCAAGTCCGGCACGCGCGCCAGTATCATAAATCCGGCCCGCGACAGATAATGGCTTATTGTTTTGTGTGATAAGTTGGATAAAAAACACAAAATCGGTAAATTGGTTTAATTTACTTGCTAGGTAAAGCTTAATGAAAAATATAATATCGAACCAACGAGATTATTCGAGAAAAAGTACTACTAGCACTATCTGTTATCGATGGATAGAGGGTACTATACTATCACTACCTATTTCCGCGTGTAACCACCAGATGTCGTCAAGTAGTGTTGTAGTCGTGAAAATACAGTACAACACAATAGCAAGCGTATTTTTTTTACACCTAATGTCATCTTAGGGATTGCTCTGTGGACGATATTTTTAAGGAAGGGAAGGATAGGAAGTTCTGTGATGGAAAAGGTATGAGGGGTGGGTAGGAATCTGGGTTTTAGTGTGTCCAGGAGTGACGGACGTATGAATCCATCTCTCCAACTGCGGTACAAGGCGATGGGTCGTGATAGTTCTGCTGGAAAGGTCAAAAGGCCTCCCTCAATTAGTCTCTCCCGATCTGGCCCGCCACGCAGCAGGTGGGCAGATGCATCCGCCGCCAAGACCCGAACAAACCTCACCCGAACCATGAATGATAATGACAGGAAAATTAAAACAGTTTGGCCCTAAGAACTTTCTGGAGTAATCAGTATGACCCCAAGGCAGGAAAGTTTGGAGACCTCTGCAATATAATAAGCGTATAAGTTCGTGAGAAACATAAAGTAATATAAATTAAATAAATAATATTTCAACATCAGTATTGTTAAACCATAATTTTAACTCTTTAAAGTATTGAGGTAGTTTAGTTGTCACTTGATTTTTTTCGGTAAAAGATTGAAAGAACGAGGTCCAATAAAACTGCTGTGTGTTTGCATTTCTTTGGTATTCGTTCGGGGGTATAAAATACATTATTATTTCTAATGTTGATTCTGTTTTTTGTTTTTGTTTTTAAAGACATATGCACACGGTTGACATTGGTCACATGAGAATGGGTCGCTTCTTCGACTCGTTCTTGTGTTCAATAGCTCGGTTGTGGAACGATTTGCCGGCATTTGTGTTTCTTCATTCCTATAATATGGGTCTCTTCAAGACCAATGTTGATTCCTTCCTCTCCTCAAATAGACCCTCCATACAGCATCTCAAATGACACAGACCCCGAGGGAAATTATTTTCCTTAGGGCCTCCTGTGTGGAGTTATTGTAAAAAAATAAATAGTTTACGGAGACTGAGTAGTTTAGATTCTTTGTACAACGCGTCTGTTGAAAATGTTCTGTTTCTTTGATAATATATTTTTTAGTAATTTGGAAATGTTTTACAAATGCACCACCCCATCCTATTATAATATGTCGAACTATTTACCTATTTTGCCTACCTTACTGCCTGTTTATACGACCAGACGCGTTGGGTCAAAACCACAACCTTTTGATTCAAAGTCAAGAGCTTGGAAGGCCTCTGCAAAATAACCCTTGACATAGTTTGCGTAACATTATAAGTGAGATTTTTAATCCGTTCCCGGGGATCAGATGTACCAGGACTGCCAGGAGGTATCAGATTGCTCCGAAGCTGTGTCACGGTCGGCGATTTGCATTGGCAGGGGTATCCGTGACAGAAAATCTATAATCATCGACGCAATATCAGCATCATGCAGACTTCATCTGCAGTCAAGTTATTTGCTTATCGTCCGATCCCGTTTTGCTTTGTTTACACTGGTAAACAATGGGCATAAGTAGGATTCGCTCATGAATAAAATGAATCAATTTCAATTAAAAGTTACGTTGTTTATCTCAAAGAATTCGGTAGGTTTTTATGTAATCATAATAACAAACTTTTTTTAACAAAACGCGATAACAAATAAAAATAAATTAATGTGAGTGCCTGTGGTATATTGTATATGGTATATATTATATGGATTCTTACGTCAAACTATCAAATACATCCATACTATTAAACCTTTTCATTCAATATTATTTTTATTCTAAATCTACCTTATTTGTACTACTTGTATCTCTGATGTAATTGTGTAGGTACATACAGTTAAGGGACGTACTTGACTTACTTTAACCAGTGATTCCTGACATTATTTGGAGTAAAAAATGTAAATGAAATTTTGGTCTCCGGTGACTTTTTGAGATGACTTATTTTTCAATTTTTTTTTTCTTTGAAATCAATAAAAAAAATCCTTTCGCATGTCGTCACTGGTCACTCAGCCGAGTAACCAACCGGCCCCTTACCCCGCCTCCAACTGTCCAACGCACTTAAAAAAAAAAAAACACCAAAAAAGTCACCGGAGACCAAAATTTCATTTACATTTTTTACTCCAAATAATGTCAGGAATCACTGGTTAAAGTAAGTCAAGTACGTCCCTTAACACCCTGTATATACTTGTATGTCTGATGTCATTTCGCAATCAAATTCTACAATTAATTTTGTTGTTTTTTTAATATTTCTGATATTTTCTTATGATTTAACGACATGTAATCATTGTTTATGGTGTATTTATACCGTTGATATTAATAAATAAATAAAATCATTCACATAATATATATTAAATCGTAAACAACATTAATAACTGTCTTGAAAATCACACTCGTCATGTAAGTTTTTAAAGGAAAAACACAGTAAAAGAAATTCAAATCAAAATCCATGCCTTATTTGTAGACTGTGTTCAACATATCTAACATCTAACACACTATAAAAGAGGAAAGATTTGTTTGTTTGCATTGAATAGGCTCCGAAACTACTGAACCGATTTGAAAAATTCTTTCACTGTTAAGAAGCTACACTATCCCCGGGTGACATAGGCTATATTATATTTTCAAAAAAATTAGGGATCCTCCAATAATGTACCCCAAGGTGTTAAAAAAAATACCTAAAATATTCTTTGCATCGCGTGCGCTGCGAAAACTATTGATGATAGAATAAAATAATGTACTACGACTTTGTAGAACACATCATTATTTACAAAAAGTGTCGCGACAGCATATGTCTAACTATTATAGTTATGCCACAATAATTGTTATTTTATTTTAAAAATTTAATTAAAATGTCACCGCTTGAAAAGGCTCTTTATTTGTATCTTGGTTTTAATCCTTATCAAAAAAAATACTTGTTATTCAAGACTGACAATACCATTATTTAACTTTTTGAATTATTCAATTTGGATATTCCAATCGAAAGATATCACGAGTTTAAAAATGTAAGTTTTACAAAAAAGTTGCTTGACAACACATTATCAGTCTCTTTCACTTTCTCTTTTTATTTTCAACATTTTTACCAGTTGGCTCCCTACGCAACGGTCGTGTGCGGAATCGAATATAATTTAGTAGATACTTTAATTTTATTTAAAATGCCCAAAAGATCAAGATCTCAACTTTCTAGAAATAGTTACCTGGCGAGGGCATGACCAATGAAAATAATGTTTTACTCATGACCAACTGTATGTTGGCCTATCGCGGGTCGGAGCTCCTGAAAATCAATTTATTTTGCTGCCACAAAATAAAACAACATCAAATAACGTTTACAGGGAAGCTCTCACTCAATAAATTGAATGGTTTTTGTTTGGTACGTATGATCTTTTTATAAAAATTAGAAATAAAAATAAAAATAATCAAATATTTATTAATTTTTTTTTTAAATCAAAAAAAATAAAAATAAAAGTTTAAAATAATATCTAATATTCAAACTTTCTTTACCTTTTTTTTAGTAACCTGACGCAAATAAAAGGGTTTATGCGTGTGTATTATAATTTTTAATTTTTAAATTTTAGTTAAATTAAATACCCATGCGAAGCCGGGGCGGGACCTTATACATACTAGTATTATAAAGAAGAAAGCTTTGTATGTATGTAAAGAATAAACTCAAAAACTACTGAACCGATTTCAAAAATTCTTTTACTATTATAATGCTCCATTATTCCAGATTAACAAAGGATCTAGAATATTTTGAAAAGGTTAGGGATCTGTATGAAAACTAAATTATTTTTTAAATACCTATCTACCCGTGCGATGCCGGGGCGGACCGCTAGTACCATAATAACTTTCTCTCTGATGTGGATATCTTCAATTGTAACGAAAATTAATAAAAAAGCGGGTTTTTAACTGCTCGTTAAATATTGTCACGATAATATTTTTATATTGTGTCCTTACATATGAAATTTGCGTTTTACCGTACTGGCAGCTTAGATCTCAAATATCTTGTCTTTGGTTAGGAATTCCAAATTCAAATTTATGAAGCTATTTACTCATGTATTTGTGTTTCGAAAATTATAATTAATTTGTTTTTTCCTTAATTGTTTTTTTTCTTTGCGTCACTTAGCTTACAAAATGGAAAACTTAAAATATCGCGTTATTTACGAGTACGAGTTCCACCGTGGCACCAGTGCTGCAGAAACGGCTCGAAGGATTAATGATGTGTATGGCGACGGTGCCGCAAAAGAAAACACAGTGCGTTTTTGGTTCCAACGTTTTCGTTCTGGAAATTTCGACTTGCAGAACAAGCCCCGTGTGACGGCCGGAGACCAAAGTTGATAATGAAGAATTGAAGGCTATTGTGGAAGCGGATCCATCGCAAACCACGTCCGAGTTAGCTGCAGGCTGCGGTGTCAGTAATAAAACTGTTTTAATCCACTTGAAGCAAATTGGGAAGGTGAAAAAGCTCCCATACAAAATTCCCATAAGCTCCCATATAAAGTTCCTCCCATACAAAACGCCAATTTCATATGTAAGGACCTAATATTATAAAAATTATGTTAATTGAAAATTTAAATAGCAAAATAAAACCAGAAAGGAACGTACGTTCTGACTTGCTTCTCACAATATTGAATTTTTTAATTTGAATTTGTCCCATGAGTCCCAACTGCTTCCATCTGGAGCCAGTGAGACTATGGCATCCCCAATTGGAGTATGTTGTGATGCTGAAGGTAGTGAGGAGGGGAAGGAGATGGGGAGGAGGAAGGTGGAGAAGTACCTGGCTATTCAGATCTGGTCACCAAACACGGCTAAATCCATTTCAAGCAACGTTTCAATTCTGAATAGTGATCTTACACCAGGGTGATACTGGGAGTATCTTCAACTCTAGAACGTAACGCAAATATAGTATGCAATATTTTAAATTAATTAAATGTTAACACAAAATTAATCAAATAAAATTTATTTGCGCACGCCGGGAATCGATCCCGCGACCTTGGGATTGTGAGTCAAGAGCCTTACCTCTGGACCACGGCTGGCGGTGACAATGACCATTCTTCTATAATTGACAGGACCTCTACGATATAATACATTTGTATTAAGTATCAATAAGTACTAACGTCGATGATTCAGATATATACGTAATATTTTATTAAAAATTGCGTTTTATGAAATAAAGCATGTAATAAATACCATAATAATTCTACGATTCGAAAGAAACACGCACGTTCGCGAAATATGATATGGATGTTCGCGGATATGATTAAAAACATTCTACATTCCAGTATCCATTGACTTTTTCGTTTTCATACATGACGTGTGAGAAGGAACATTTTTATGAACGGCTTTTAGGACGATCGTCAATGACGTTCATACGACCCCTCCCTGGGACTAGTATACCATTGTGCAAGTTGTTCTAAATAACAATATTTCAATATAATTTACGATAATATTTCATTTTAGTAGGCACCAATTCGCTGAAAAGTTACAGATTTGTAAGGCACGTCAAAATATATGCATAAATATCTTCGACCAAGTATACCCATAAATATCGAATAAATTTTCTAATTCTTCTAATTCCCCGAACAAATAGCAACTAATTTAAAACATTATTCATTTAATCTTCATTCCACGATATCTTTTCTCTGCATTCCATGACGCTAGAATATTATTGAAGGAAGGTGAAAAAATGGTAGAATGTTAAAGTTGTCGATGACTGAAATCGCAAATAAATTCATAAATGGATTAATTTATTTTATATGGATATCACATCTAGCCATGGAGGTATGTGATCTACGTAGGCATTAGATTTAATAAGTTAGGTATGCCTCATACGTCGTACATATGTCTGGTAATGTTATATTATCGTGAAAAAAATCTTATGCATCAGAGTGGTTAATAATGTAGCTAGCTAATTTATTTATTTTATTTATTTATTTATTTATGCATCTATATAAAAAAAAGTTAACATTTTTTTTGGCCTTGGCTGTCTCACTAGGAAATCCTGTGTCGAGACAGACTAGTTTACAAATATTTTTTAAATATTAAATAAAATACATTTTTCAATAAAGTAAAAATATTTGACAAAAAATTTCAGGTTGGTAGGTAGTAACAATAATGGGATAAGAGGATTATATTTGGGTGAGGTGACTAATTATTGCACGACCTTTTTCGATGATCCATTGTTTTATCAGAATTTTTTATTTGTTAATATTATTCGATTGTCTTGTTTTGTCAGGTAGGTTATTGTATATTTTAGACGCAATGTATTTGAAATTTCTTTGACCAAATGTTGTGTTTGTTTTAGGTGTTTGTATGAATTCCTTGGTTTTGTGCCGCGTGTTTTCAATATTTTGGGTATTTTCATAAAATGTATGTGTTTTATTTTTAAACAGATGAGTTAAGATTGTTTTTGTGTAAATTTGTCGAATGTCTAATACATGGAATTTGTTGAATATATCTACAGTACTTGTTATTATGGGAACTTTAAGAATAACTTTCATAATTAATTTTTGCGCCTTCGATAATGAATCTATAGCGGATAGTGTTGCACCTCCCCATGCGATTATTCCATATTCAATGATTTGACAAAGGGAGTAATAAACAATTTTCATAGATTTGGAATCTAGTATGTTTCTAATGTTTTTGAAGAAATAAATATGTTTTCTAAGTTTATTCGTGATAAGTAAGCAATATGTATTCCACTTAAGATATTGATCAAATGTAAGACCAAGGTATTTGATATGATCCGTTCGATCTAGGCAAGGACATTGACAGAGTGTATCGTGAATACAAGAACATTCATGTACTTTTATTTCAACATCTTGATTAGGTTGGCCAACGATATTAATACTAAAAGTAATGTATTTTGTTTTGGTAGTATTTAGTGCAAGAGAATTAATATCTAGCCATTTTTTAACAGAGTTAATTGATTTCTCAGACATTTTGTATGCGTCTAACCAAGAGTCGGATTGAATGAGTAGCACAGTATCGTCAGCAAAACTTACAATTTTTCCATCTATCGTTAGGTTACAAAGATCGTTTATGTATATGAGAAACAAAGTAGGGCCTAAGACGCTTCCTTGGAGAACTCCGTAGGTTATAGGGAGGGGTTGGCTGAATTTGTTTTCGATTTTGACACTTTGAGTTCGATTAGTTAAGTAACTTTGAAGAAATTGAGTTTCTTTGAATGATTCGTGTATTTGAGTAGTGGTAGTAGGTACTCATGCTGGAACATGATTCATTAACCGCTCGGGCAAATTTCTTCGGTTTTGGGAACAGCTCATGTAAGTTTCATAAAAATCGTTATATCTTCCTTACTGCCACGGTGAGAAATATGATGTTAGAAAGAAAAAATACCACACTTTATATTCAAATTAAAAGTTAACCACAGACAAATTAAAATGTAGACCTTTACGAAATTAAGTCTCCGAAACTTGAGGAAATTTTTATTTATTATTTTTACTTGAAATGATAAAAAAGTGGGGTGACAATAGCCTTTAGAATAAATAAATTTGAATAATGAAATGAGTACCTATGTGTTTTTTTTTTCGTTATCGGTAATTTTAGTAAGAAAAAACGTAAGGTGAGCCATTTTAAAAACTTTTTTTAAAGATTGCATTAAAATTAATATATATTTTAAAAATGATAGGTATGTTTATAGCTAAAAATAAAATTTGAAAGCTAAGCAAAGCTACGACTTTTCAAAAAGAGTTTTTTTTTAATTTTCGGATAGGTACGTTCAGAAATATTTTTTATTTTTTTATTTATTTTATTTATTCAGAAATAGGAATAATCTGTCCGTCTGACAGGATGTGCTCGAGGCCTGAGGGGACTAACATTTTTTTAGTTTAAGTAAAGAAAGACAAACATTCCCGGGTCACGAATAACCTAATAATATTGAAAAACTCCTACAAGCAACATTATAAGTGGATAAATTAGCTTCTGTAAAAGGAGCAAAACATTGAACCTGCAACGCCAGGATGGAAACCTGACGCTTTGAACCACTCGGCTAATAACAACTCAAATTTCTATTTCTATGACTTTAGCAGTGTTTGGTGACTATTAGCCTGATCTGAATAGCCTGGTTCTTCACTCACTTCCTTTTTCCCATCCCCTTCCCCTCCCCACCAAATTCAGTCACACAACATACCTTAATTTGGGATGCCAAATTCTCGTAGACTCCAGACAGTTGGGAGTAGTTGGGACTCTTGTGCGGTACTCACATTAACAAAACAACAAAAAAGTCAGAGTGTGCAATTCGCACAAAGATTGCCGGAAGACGGGGCCCTGGAAGTAGAATCATGACTGAAAAACCTGAGACAGTGGTTTTCCAGTCTACACTGTAGAGTTGTTCCGGGCCGCAGTAAACAAAGTCCGCATAGCTAACGTCAGTTGAACGTAAAGGGCACGAGAAGAGAGAGATAGAGAGTACAATTCACACTAAAACCTTCAGAAAATTAAAGAAGA
Source organism: Limnephilus lunatus (assembly GCA_917563855.2). NCBI lineage: Eukaryota > Metazoa > Arthropoda > Insecta > Trichoptera > Limnephilidae > Limnephilus > Limnephilus lunatus. The sequence continues at coordinate 31,818,571 of OU830599.1, read as the reverse complement.
CAAGTGTGGGGAGGCTACGAAGCATCGCTCAAGGAAGAGACCGATTATACTATCTCATTCTCTCGTAGGCTAAAACCTATAGATGTATGTGTTTGCCTTTTTTTATTGTTAAAAAGTGTAGTGTAAAATGCGATTGGGTTTGACATGTTATGAATATTAACGAAGCTATTTATTGTTATCGCTCATGTATTATTATATTTGATATTCAAATAATAATGTTGTCCGATTATATACTTCAATATGCCTGAGCAATTTGGTGATCAAAAAACACTTTGGTGCTCTGTATCTAAGTAATTATACTTTCATAGTAGATAGGTACACCTGCATAACTGCATGCTGATGGATGCGTTTCGCTAATGTATCTATTGCGAGACCTAACTTAGCTGGTAATCCTAGATCTTCACGATCAGAGGCGGGCAGATTATGTGCTACAACAGCATCATCTTCTTCCTTGTGATCTATGATGGACCGTGGGACGCCGCCACTGGAGAACAAACGATCACATCATTTCAATTATCCGTCTTCCGGCGTGATTTCCTGGTTAGCATAAAGCACAAGATGGCTTCGATACCGACACAATCGAAACATTTAAATCGGAATGAGCTTACTGCACGATGATGATTTTTGTTTTAGATCATTGTTTTTTTTTTGTTTAACTTTTTGCAGCTGCAGCTCTAGTATGGTGAAATCGATAACTTTACAATATCGGATCGATAGGCGTAACTTCCGGTGATTTTATATCGATATCCTTAGCACAGTTACACTGTTGATAGCCAAATCGATATTGACAGGTGATAAATAAGAAATCGAAATACGTTGGCAGCAATGGAGGTGATTTCTATGAATTCATACTTAGGTATTCCGAAACGTCGAACGCCAAATAATAACAATAAATTTGAATTTTGAATTGAAATACTAACCTAAATATGCTTTGGCAGTCCGCATTTACTTTTTGACACTAAACGAGAGTTAATTGGTTAATGAGGTCTTTAGTCATGTTTCAACCACTTTCATTTCACAAAGATCGAACAAAATAAATTTAATATACGTACCAATAGATTTAAATCAGAAGATGGTAGATGTAAATCAAAGCAAAATTTTGTTTAAAAAATATATTTTAATAGCCGTCAAGGGACGCCTGGCAGGTGAGAAATATTGAAATAGATTTTTATTGAAGGAAGCGAAAATGAAAGTAAATAGGTCTTTATAAATTTGTCAATTTGACTGGCCTTAAACATGATCCATTCCTAATTGGCTAGTCAAAGTTTCCACATATGTTTAATTGTATAATTTTTATCTGAAATAAATTTATTATTATATTATTATTATATTATATTTTATTTTTCATAAGGCAGTGTAGGCAACTGCTTAGGGGCCCCGCATCGGCTAAAGGGTAAAGGGGCCCCGAGACGTGCTTTGCCTAGGGGCCCCGACATGTAATCTGGCCCTGCCCCTAGGCGCACCAAAAGATGTTTCACATCAAATTAGGATTTCATGTAGTAACGTCACCAGCTAGAGCACGGATTGGTTCAATTTATAATTTTAAAAAAAATACGTAAGACTTTTCGTATTTTCATACTTTCGCGTGAATTTTCTCAAAGCATTTTAAAATGCATGCAAGTAGCTCATCATTTACGCGGCAATGGACGCGACTTCAAAGCGATCAAGAGTCCCGGCGCATGCGCTCTCCACCATTGTAAAAATAAATAAAAATGTCATCGGTGCATTCGATTAAATTCCGCGATTACATTCTTTGCATACCAAAGTGGCGATTGGAATGCATGGAGAACGCGACTATCAGGATGTTGATCACAGATAAAACGAGTACAAATTGCGAGACGGGAATAAACCATTAGGTTTATTATTACCTTCCCATTTGATGAAAGTGCATTTTGATTGATTGGACTTTTTAGCTGACTTTCTTTTAAGAACCTGATAAAGAGAAAAAACATTTTCAACCGGTTTATGGTTTTCGCCTCCAACCAAGCCCCTAAAACAAATAAGGATAATTTTGTTAATAAATATTTATCAGCCACTGGAGTGACAGTGCAATTTAAAAAAAAAATCTCCAATTGCTCGACATTTTTTGGTGACCATTTTGAATATTTTCCGCCCACATTAAAAAAATCGTACCTCCGAATTTTAATACGGAGACATACTGATAACTGATTAGAGTTCTATATAGCCAAAAAATATATTTATTTCTATTCTTGAACATACATATTACAGATTATTACATTGGTTTACATAGATATTAAGTTTAGCAATAACGAAAAAAAAATAATGGTCCGTAACTGTATAGGTAAGTACCTAGTAGTATTTTGTGAACACCTCACTAGGCGAACCTGTGCTGAGGTGTTTCCATGTTTTGGAATAAAAGATTTTCTGTCGACATAAGTAGAAACACCGTATCCTCCTTGAATTCACCTATCTTTTGTAGATTATCACATATTCGTAGGATTTATATTAAAAATACAGTTAAATCGTAAACTTCTACTTAATTGCTTACAATTAAGGGAAAATTTGCCAAAATTGGCGGCAAAGCAATCCGAAGTGCTTTAAATGGTGCTATATTGTGGCAAAAAGCGCTCCATTGGTTATGCCAGGGCTTCCCAAACTTTTTTCAACTGTGACGCCCTTGGGAAGTTGCCATATTTTGGCGACGCCCCCCCCCCCCCCCCCCCCCCACCAAAAAAGATAAAAAAGCATTTTTTTCTTTAGTATTAATGAAGAGGATGTGCTTGCTTTTCTGAGCATAGTTTCTCAAAACGAGGTTTAGTACTAGCCCCCGCTCCCACCGGCCGCCGCATCATCACAATGTGCGTGGCGCTCACTTGAGTCGGTCGCGTCAACACAGACAGCCAACCTATTAGCGTCTCACACACGCACACCTCAGAGCGACCGAGTCCCGCGCCACTTCAGGCGCAGAAAGAAGACCGATAGGTTTACAGCGCAGTTCACTGTGAGACTTTTATGCGCGGCGGCCTGAAGTGGCGCGGGGCTCAGTCGCTTCGAAGTGTGCGTGTGGAAGACACTATAAAGATTGCCTCACGACGCCCCTGGGATGATCCCGCGGCGCCCCGGGGCGTCGCGACTCACAGTTTGGGAAGCCCTGGGTTATGCTAAATCTCAATGTCGAGGGTGCCATAGAGCCTAGCCTAATTATAGAAGAAAAAACCTTTTTAACATTAACTACTAGACTAATAGACAAAGTGGATTCGTAATTTAGAGACTGCTGATTTAATCTTAAATTGAGAAGGATTGGAATACCTGATGTGTTTTATGTTTTATTGGAATTAATCTAATGTTAGACAATAAATAGTTCAGGAGAAAAATGTCAAATCAAAAAGGCAACGGACAGTAGAAGATTTCACCAAAGGGAAATAATTTCCCTCAGGCTCATGTCATTATTGGTGATGCTGTGTGGAGGGTATTTTTGAAACTATATATAAGTAGTGAATATGGGTCTTGCAGAGACCCATGTTGTAGGAGGGAGGAAATGCGGAAGCCGGCAACTAGTTCCATAGCCGAACTGCTGAAAAGTGCCACGAACGAGTCTTAGAAACGGCCCGTTCTCATGTGACAATGTCAATCATGTACAAATATTGGGAGCGCGTTTGACATATTTCCCGATTATGCGCCGGTGCCGAAAGGATCAATGGTGCTAGACCTCGGAGCATCTTCCATTCAAATATCGGTAGAACAAGAACAGCATTCCTACCTGACGCCCGTGGTCTAAAGATTGCAATCCGTTTGTTAATATAGGGAATTTCATGACACAAGAGCTCAGCTCTGGAGATTTTTATACATTTTATATATGTATATATCTACTATGAAAGTTACGATTTATAATGAAACTAGCAGACCTGTTCACACGTTGCTGTGGCTAACGAAACACAAAGCCATTACCCAACCTTTATAACCAACGCCATATGTTAATGTGCATACATATCAAATCCACGCCGCCCGCTTGCCAGCTACCTTTATATATTACATATTTCAACCAATTTACATAAAACCTTGACAAATTATACACTTGAACCTTTCTCGCGAATCACTCTTTCTATTGGTGAAAACCGCGTGAAAATCCGTTGCGTAGTTTAAAAGATCTAAGCGTGTAGACAGCGGTAGCGACTTTGCTTTATAAGATACAAGAACATTATATTTTTAAAGTAATAAAAAAATATTTATTATATGGAAAAAACGGACGAAAAAATCATTTTCAAAGAGTTTCTACCGAAAAGCTCTTTTCTGAGGTTATTTGGAGATTTTAGATTTTGGAGGAGAGGTTATTAAATCTTTTAAACTACGCAACGGATTTTCATGCGGTGTTCACCGATAGATAGAGTGATTTGTCAAGGTTTTGTGTAAATTGATTGAAATATATAATATAAAAAGGGAGCTGGCAAGCGGGCGGTGTAGATTTGATATGTATGCAAATTAACTGACGGCGTTCGTAATATGTACCTACTTTAAAAAGTATAAAAGTAAGTACCTACAAGTACACAGCCCATATCCCTTAGGTATTTTTCTCAATACCATGATTTTGCCAAACGTTTCTTTGAATTCTCTAATTATTTATTATCATTCTTGACCTGAGCCCTAAAGATCAGAAGCAGAACAAAGAAGCCGCAATAAAGCGCTGTGATTTCGATCAGTAATGAATTCAATTGATTCAAAGGGCGAATTAAAATTAATATTATCGATTGAGTGAAATCTCTGAAGTGTCAAATGTGCAGCCGTCATGCGCAACCTGGTCATTTCATAAAGTGTCTGTGTCTGTGATCAAAGGCGGCGATATTGCGAGATGACCATTTTAAACTTGGCCTTACAATTAGATTGTTTGAATTTGTCGTTATATTACCGAAGCGTAGAGAATGCAGAAAATATTTGTACAAGCCACAATAAACTTCACGAAGAGTCACGACACGCCTTCGACATTCGTATTAGGTAGTTGAAAATTTAAAAATGTTATTTTGAAGTCAAGAAAACCACTGATAAATAAACGGATTAAGTGTGTTGCTTAGTGAGATCCATTTTGTTTTTTTGTATTTCTTGGGCAATAACTATGTAACAATTTCTTTCTACTAGACAAGTTTCACTTTCCATGTTCATTTGTTACTTAAATTTTAATGTATCTGCCACCGATTTCTTCACATCCGTTTCATTCACTAGCAAACTTAAAATTTATACAAGTACAGAAATGTACCTACTTGTATACATTTTAACATTTTATTAGGTGGTGGTAGTGGGAGGGATGATTTTGGGGGATGGGGAGAACGGTGGGAGGAGTCAATATAACATGGGAATATTGTCAATAAGGGTGATTTATAGGTTGCTATTATTTTGGTAATTAAATTAATTTTTGATTAAATTTATTTTTTGTTTATAGGAAAGCTTAGAAATATGCATTTAAGTAACAAATGTACATGGAAAGTGGAAAGTAAAACTCTCATCCAAGTAAAAAGGATCCATTTTATCCTACCACGGGTAAAATTGATCAAACATCGTAACCTCCGCAACCAGGGGGCCTAGTCCCTATCTTTTACGTTTTACTAACAGCCTGTTAGCTTAACTTGGTGGTTTGAGCAAAGTTGTCGCAACTGGCTAAAAATGGTAGTCAGTAACTTTTCTGTTTCTTTTCTGTCGGTCGCGACGATAAAATAAACTAAACCTTAACAGAAAAGTTACTGGCTACCATTTAGCCAGTTGCGACAACTTTGCTCAAACCACCAAGTTAAGCTAACAGGCTGTTAGCAAAACGTAAAAGATAGGGACTAGACCCCCAGGCAACCTGTTTTTTCAGGCAAGATATTTGGAGAATTACCAGAAGAAATAAAATTGGAAGAGAGCATAAAGTCATTTAAATTTAAATTGAGAAGACATATGATTCATTTGGTATAGTGTTATTTTATTATTATTATGTTATTTTAAGTGTATGTTTATTTATGGATTGTATTAGAACATAGATAACTATGTACCTAATTTAAAATACCGCAATAAACAATAGATTTCATTATGAACGATTGTGTTTGGTGACAAAAGAGTGGGTAACGCACCCTCCATAGTTATTTCAAATGCTCGTGTTATCAAATCAATATAGTATTGATGTATTAAATCATTCGCCGAAATTAAACCGAAGTTCGTGGTATTTGGGTCGCCTAGAAAGGGCACTGGGAAAATAAAACCGACTTGGAAAAATTGTGTGGATAGTTTTTTTACTAAGATTACGAAAATGTTAGTAAAAATTTTTAGAAATGTATAGTTTTTTTTTTTTTTTTTTAAATAAATAAATCCATTATTTGAGCTTGTGACGTCACTACATGAAAATGTCCCGTCTCTGATTATGTTCCCTTAATTTTGTAAAATTCCACACTGATTAATTTTTTTTTATATGGCAACACTTCGATTTCCGGCGAATTTTTGAATTTTCGTTTAACGTTCACTATATTTATTGTTTGTTCTATGCGAACTTATCCTTTGGTTTGATTTTTTGATAAAGATGTAGCGGTGTTTTTACAGATGTTATGAAGAGAACCTCGTACAATTTATTGCTATGCTTGTGGAAAACGTTCTTTTTTTAAATGATTTTTGGCTACGTAATTATCGTTTTTTCGCACTCATAAAATTATGTCCCGTCTTTCCGGTTTATAAAAAATGGTCTGATTTTTCGGATTGAAATTTTCAAAAAATCGCCAGGGTTTCAAAAATACGATTAAAAAAAAAAAGGGGAATGTCTTAGAATATTTGCCTAAACCAGAAAAAAATTTAAAAAATTGTGATGCAAGTGGCCTATTGAGGTTTATATCCATAGCCTTGTATTTTTTTAATTACATCTATTTTTGAATTTCACTTTTATTTTTTTTTATTTAATGAATGTATGAATAAAGCGGTATCTTGGATGTGGAAATTAACCCTCTTCCCGACGTCCGATCGAACTGAAATTCAGCAGATACACTATTTGTCAATGAAAACGTGTCGATGACAACTTTTGGTCGTACCATCATCCACACACACATATACACATTTTTCTGATTCAAAGAAATTAAAGCATTTAAGAGAAAACCCGGTCGTCGAGAAAATTTTAAAATACGTATTTTGCCAAACTGTTGCTCTCTTTGTCGCTCTTCTCCCGGAACAATGAACGAAAAGGACGACTGCACCTCAGTCTGATAATACCTACGTAAATGAAATCATCAAAATCGAGGTTTTGTATTCCCCATTTTTGCCTTCAAAACTGGACCGATTTAAAAAAAAATTTACTTATAACTGTATTTAAAGAAAATACTCTATTTCTGAAAGTTATTCTATTAAAAAAAAAAATTATGGGTCCTATCTTCTATAAGAAGTAACTTCAAGTAGAAGTAAATCAAAAAAAGCAAAACGTACCGATATGATGATAGTGGTCAATGTCTACTTTTTATTAAAAAAAATATTTGCAGTAGTGTCAAAATCCAGAGAGGAATTCCCCGGTTCCCTCCTAATGTACCAAATAAATTTCGGCTTTACCAACTCCGGATTTGACCCGGTTTGTAGCGCGGTTGATTCCGATCACTGGGTCGGAAGGTTCAAACCTCAGTCAAACCATTTTTTTAAGAGTTTAATGACATTTTAAAATAGATGTACGAGTATTATAGAAAAAAACCTTGATTTTTATTCATTAACAATTTTGAATGATTCACCTAGAACTAATTACAAAAAGGGTACAAGTTACAAAAGTTACACATTTTGAATCCTTTCAGGCACTGTTTATTTGACTTTAGTTTTATATTTTCCTGTAATTATTTAGGACCCAGTATCTCTATTTTACCGGAACAACGCCTCTAACCACTCGACCACTATAGATATCTACTTCCTACTGCAATGTAACTAACAAGAATTTTGCTTTCCTATTTCCAATGCCAACGCATTGTTTAGCTGGTGAGTTCACAATTTTATATATCTTCGTAATTCGGCACCTTCTAATGCCATCACATGTTATTCAGTTTTAATAAAAATAATTTATAACAAATACGACTTGTATAAGTCTCCAGTGTTTATATTAATTAAAAATATTTTTCTTCGTGATACTGTTTTTGGCTACATGAAGTCATTCATGTCTTTTCGTGACTCAACATAAAAAAGTTTTCTTATTTATATATGTGTATTTCTTATAATTATTCCAAATGTCAATACTTGTCGGTAAATATTATATTTCCGAGCGAATTAGCGAAATGCAGTCGGTAAATATTATATTTCCCGTTTCCTCTATGCACCAATCATTATTTATATTTTGCACAGGATGGTTTCGAAATATTCCTGATAAGGCATCGTATCATCGTAATCCCTTTAAAAACCCCTTTATTTATTTATATTATCAGGGTGGCCACAGGACCTGGAAAACCTGGAAAACCTGGAATTATCAGGGAATTTTACCGAACCTGGAATTATCAGGGAAATGTCAGGGAATTTCAAAAAAAATTTATAATATCAGGGAATTCCAAAAATAAAACTAAATTCGTTATTTTGCGATTTGTGAAACCCCAAAGTTGTGTTTTATTACTTTTACTTGCGACGCACAGTGGACGGAATGAAGAAAAAACACTAATTAATTCCTTGCTGACTAAATATTAATACAATTTTTTTTTGATCTTATTAATGAATTATAACTATTTTGAAGTAAAAATTATTAATTTACTCTTCCGTAGAAATTTACAACAACAAAATAATACATTTGAAAATATACAAATATCTAAAATGGATACCGCATATAACCATTCTTAAAAACAGAGTACGAAAATTGACCTATATTTTTAGCTGTTTGAGACACATTCTAAATAAAGAACTCTCGACACAGGTATACCCTAGTGAGACAGGCATATACATAAAACCATTGTAATTATATTTTATTATAGATAAATAAATAAAATAAAAAAAAACTACTGAGAATGACGTACTTCGCTTTCTGTCAATCCATAATCCAATATGGTATAATAGGATTGGGTGGCGCCTATAAAACTCACACACAATCTCTTTACATTGCGCAAAAACTAATAATTAAAATAATATTAAAAAAATCATTTTTATATCCATCTGAACTCATATTCAAAGAATTTAAAGTCAGAAAATTAAATACTCTTTTTCTGTATCACTCAACCTTACAAGTCTACAAAGAGGATATCCTAAACAAAACCATACCTTTCAAAAACACAGCAAATCTCAGGCAAAAATACATGTTACCAATTTGTAAAAAAACTTAAGGCCAACAAAACTACAAATACTTGGGAACAAATTTCTTTAATAAATTACCAGAAAATATAAGATCCCTTTGTGACAGTTTCAAAAATTTCAAAACACAATTAAAAAAATATTCTGAAAACCTTAACTAAAAAATAAATAAATAATAATAATAATAAAAATTTATATATTTATACATTTATAATTTATAAATTTATACATACATTTATCTTATAATTAACATAAACTAAATTTCAAAGTACTAAATATAAATAAAAACAGCAATAAAAAAAAAAATAAAAAAATCAAAATAACCAAACAAATAATACTTCCTCCCGTACACACAAGCATTTGCTTATTATGGGAGAATAATTTAAAAATATATATTATATAATTGTAATAATTATTATTTCATTTAAGCTTTTATATACTTTCATTATATTTATGTAGGTATCTATTGTATGTATTGTACCAAAGGAAAAATTTTTAAATAAAAAAAAAAAAAAATCTAGGCAAATAAAACATATTAATTTTAAATATTACATATTATATTTCACATATATAAACAATAAAAGACGGGCAATAATTAGGTACACACATATTTTAATCGAAAAACGGTAGAAAATCTAAGTGCTAAAGGTGTTTTGCGTTGTCGTTGGAGTCTAAATCGTCACACAAATTTCCAGAACCATTGAACGAATTTTTAGTAGACTTAAAACTTCAGTAGGTAAATAGAACCTTTTTTTTAGGAAATTCATTTCTTATTATCTCGGGAGTTTCTTTTTTAAATTGTAATCTTATTGGTCTGAAGTTCCTTGTAGATGAAGACCGTGGGTTTAGCTATATAGTCTTGCTTCTTGAGTTTCCTTCGCTGTAGAGCTGAAGTGGCACCTGCGACGTTGTAGGGAGATTCGAGTCATCATGATATTCTCCATCACTATACCTTTGCTTGAAGTGACTGTGACTACCATAACCATCGCATCCCCATTTATACATTTGTGCAATCTCATTTCTGCTGCTAACTGGAGTTCATCAAGAGTGCGAGACTCTAACATATCATGCACTTTTTTCCTTCTTTGATCTAGAACCACTTTCTTGAAATACTTCTATTGGTCTACCCAAAGATTTGGAGACAACTGTCATTTCTGACAACCACTCTAAATTATGTTTTTCAAACCTCACAATAATAACTGCGGCTTTTTCTCCATTTCTTCACCGATTGCAGTGAAAAATCTTGTTTCATGTGATATTTTTTTTAGTATCTTTTGGTTTTTTTTGTTTATTTGTCTATTTTTATCTGGTCTTTTCATTTATTCACAAATTGTCTTCAGGCGAAATATCATAAATTTGTAACAAGTGTATTTTGTTTTTAATGGATTATTGGGCTGCAAAGAAATAATAAATGCTATAGATGACGGAATTCCCTTTATTATTTATCTAACGGACGATATCCTCTTATATCAAATTAAACATATCAGGGAAAAATGTAGAAACTGCCCTGGAAAACCTGGAATTATCAGGGAATTTTGAAATCCGTTTTTTGTGGCCACCCTGATTATTCAATAGAATTTAGCTGACATGTGCTGAAATTACCAGAAGATTTAATTTATTGTCGAAAAATGAAGAGGATAGTACCTTTCAGGACATCGAACAGTTTGAAATGAGTTAGGAAAATGGAGGAGGGTTCAAAAGACATGAACATTACGATTTGCGATTTCTGACTCCTACAACTCAAGATTTTTGTAGACGTATCTATGTACCTGAAGTATAGTCGGTTTTATCTTACTTTAGGTGAAAAGTCGGTTTCCCACCCAGTCGTTACGGGTTCAATCCTCCGATATAAGTCCTCCACATGTTAAGCAACATTTTCCGCTTTTCATTATGGAAGTAAGAGGAATTGTAATACAGTCAGGTTAGTCCAGGCGCTCGCGAGCAATTTTAGTCGCGGGCAACTGTCGTCGTCGCTACATGAAAATATATTAATTGTATAATATTAATTGCGACACGCAGCACTAGGGTAGAGATGGTCGATGCCTGAAATAAGTTGTCACTGGGATTCCAGTTATCGGGGACCGATCCGGTTATAATATATACGTACATTTACATTTGGAACTAATTTCTCATACAGTCAAAAACCATGGGGGGGGGGGGTTCTAGGAAATTCTGAGAAAAATAAACCTGTTCCTTACAAATTCAATGTGTTGTGGCGTTTTTTAAAATTTTCCATTGATTTTTATTTTTTAAACAGAATCAGTCAGAGAAATTATATTTACGGTTCCTTGTAACCGGGACAGGAATATCGACGATCTCTCCAATAATGAGACTTTTTTTGGATTTAGAAATGGTCGCCAACATGTATAGCCGCAACTAAAGTTGCTCGCGTGTGCCTCTATAGGCCATCCACTCATGGAGAAACTGAAAAAAAAAACAGTTGGCGACTCAATCGCTATCCACAGGAAAGGAACTTGCGAATTTCATTGGCGGTCCGCACACACGCAACTTGTTAAAGACCAGTTGTCAAGAGCGATGCGACGCGGCGACTAGCAGTGCTGGTCGCCGCGGCCGTCGCGTTTCGGTTGCCATGTTAACAGGTTGCCATGGTAGGGCCTCACGACCTGTCAATTTTTCGAGTAATTTGCGATATGTGAGATCAGAAAAATATCGATTTTGTTCAGGAGGTTGATAAATTGAGTTGTGCCGTGAGTTGCCAATCAGTTTTCGGTTTCTCCATTAGCGAAGGCCCTCATTCGTAACACGGAAATGTTTATCTCAAAATAATGATGTTATCAAGAAATTCGAAAAACTTAAAACAACATTACAATATGCCTGTAAAGTAATATGACATGATGTATTTTGTTGTTGCCAGGTTTGAGTATCCTCCATTCGGGTGGCTGCACAGTGCGAGAGGTGCGCCGCACCCAGGGCCGCAGGTTCGCGTGCCACCTCGCCAAGAACAGGTACGAGTGGAACCCGGTGTGCGGCAAGAACAACCTCACATACGCCAACCCTTACGTCTACATCTGCCACCACCCACGTGAGTACACTTTTGGTTTCTAAGTAAATATGGACCTGCCGTTAATAGATCCGTTGTATTGTTCTGTAAGTTTGTAAGAAAATAGAAGAGGTTGGAACGGAGCTCTTCTATACTCGGGTATATTTTAAATCCATATTTATTTATTGCATGTTACCTTTGATATGACTCAATTTGGAAGGCGGGTATGGGTACCGCCGCCTTGGTAACCATTTATATTACCAACACCTCTGCCATATGTCATCCCAAGTGGTTCGCTACGTTTGGGGATTTAGCAGAGGGGCCTGGGCTCACAGGGAGAGGTTTTTCCAGGTCTTGGCGGTGAATTCGTCTGCCTTGCACGACAAGCGGGTTCGGGAGAGAGTGGTTGCGAGAGACTCTTTGACCTCTCCAGCCAGACTCTCGACCCACCGCTTTGCACCGCAGTAAGAGGAGGAATGGATTCATACGTTGATCACTTCTGGACACACTGACCCCAGATTCCTGCCCACTCCTCATACCTTTTTCCTTCTCAGAACTTATCTCATTACTTTTCCTAAAAAGACCCTCCACACAGCATCCCAAAAGATGACATAAGCCCAAGGGGAATTTTTTTTCCTCGGGGTCACCAGGTGAAAACAGCAACTGGGAAAGTAAATACCTTGGATAATACCGATAAGACCGGTCGGTGACTGAGTTGGCGTCGCGTTTGGGTCCCACCAATGTAGAAAGATGGATTTTTTATCCTGGTTAGGATGTATTCTCACAGTTTACAGCACTTCCAAACCTGCAAACCGGGGCTCCGTTATTGCTGTGGATGTTGCGAATAAAAATTCTCGGTTTACTAAAGTCAAGTTTATTTACACGAAGATAATTTTACAATGAATTCACAAAGTACTAAAGGCGTAACGACCCGCGGGGATCGACGCTAGAACGAGAATAACCAAAAGTCACCTTTCAAAAGGTTTTTTCATTCACGATACTTTTTTAGTCGAGCTTGTGATAAGAGATCTCCCAACAGCCGAAGTAATAACTTCCTGAATACCATTTCTGATATCCTGCAAGCTGTGCCTCCCAGGTTTTCCGTAATACGTGAGAAAATGTCGTTACATACGTAACTTCTCCGATTGCATGCCAATATTATTATGCAACCCAAACTCGGATGCGTGAAAACCAATTTTCTATGATTGGACATAATGGTTTCTAAGTTGCCAATCCAACAAATGCAGGGTAATATTAATTCACAGAGGATGTGTAAACAGTCGTAAAGCTATTTTGTCTTGAGGTGTTGCCAATTAGACCATTACACGTGACACCTGAGACATCGGTGGATTCTGCATTAAACAGTAACCACGTGCGCGTGATCCATCAAACAAGATTTGTAGCAGTCAAAGTCACAAAGATGTGGGCGTCAGTAGTCATCGACAGTTTTAACTGTTGTCTATTTATCTACGTAGGTACCTACCAGCTTTACTACTTACTACCCAGTTTCATCAGAGTTTCAGCTCTATTTTCTCATCGTAAAATAAGGATCAAACGTCTTGTTTTTATTAACAATTTAATTGATATGTTGAACCTCCGTAGGTCAAGATGGAAATTATACAGACAATGAGGAGTTGCGAATTAAAGGGGAGGGCTGTCTTTGCACTGAAGTGACCGGACAACTCGGAATGAAATCAACTCAACACCTCCTTTGAAAAGTCTGAAAAAATGGATTAGGTTATGGATTCTTTTAAAAAAAAAATCGTATCTCTTAGTGACTTTTCAAAGAGGTGTTGTTGAGTTGAGTTCATTCAGAGTTGGCACGGAACCGAAAAAAATAAACGCATTAAATGTACCAAAAAGTCGAGGAAAAGTGCAAGGGTTTATTAAAGTTACTTTTTTTTGGTTTTTGTGTCAGTAATTGTCAATAATTTTGTCATAAAATTCAGAGTTTTTGGAGAAAACCCGGCATGCGTTGCAGTATCCCTCAAAGAAAAGAGTGTTAGTACATATTGTAATGATTTTTATTAAAGTGCTTTTGGATACACTCTCCAAAACTTCGAGGGCTTCCGCACAACAACGCACGTTCCTTTCCCCTCCCGCGTTCCCTTTTCATCTTCCCGCCTTTGCCGCGAACCCCCCTCCCCTTCCCATCCTACATTCCCCTACTCACTCCCGCGTTACCCTTTCACTTTTCCCGCTTTCCCTCCTCCCCTTTTCCGTGAACCGTGCACCCTCCATCGTTCCCCTCCCCCCTCCCGGATTCCCGGATTCCCGTCCCCCTACCTTCCTCCCTCGAAATACATAAATTTTTCAAACAACTCGCGCACCACCTAATGTAATTTTGTTATTCAAATTTAATTACTCCGTAGCTCACCATTTATGTAGAAACAATAGGATGAATGCATGTATAGGAAATAATGAATTATGAAAGAATGCTGAATGGTATAGAAAATAATAAGTGACAAACAAAGAAACATTCATATTTATATATGTGGAGAATGTGGGATGCCATACCATGAGAAACTGCCGTTTTTTGGAAAAATACAAAAGTTGCACTAATCATGTAAAAACCCATTTTTATGAAAAACCGGTGAAAAAATGCAATAAAAACACACATTGCATTTTTTCTGGTCTTTACTGACGATTGATGAAATTTGCTTGATGATGAAATTTGATTTGATTGATGAAATTTGCTTGATGATGAAATTTGATTTGATTGATGAAATTTGCTTGATGATGAAATTTGATTTGATTGATGAAATTTGCTTGATGATGAAATTTGATTTGATTGATGAAATTTGCTTGATGATGAAATTTGATTTGATTGATGAAATTTACTTGATGGTGAAATTTGTTTTGATTGATGAAATTTGCTTGATGGTGAAATTTGATTTGATTGATGAAATTTGCTTGATGATGAAATTTGATTTGATTGATGAAATTTGCAAGCAGTTCCAATGGAAATAAAATAATAAAAACTCGAGGAGATATTAAATTATCTAAATTTGTTTTCAGTAATATGAATAATCAAACAAACAACAAACCACTATACCACTAAATGCTGATGAATACCAGAATATTTTCCAGAATTCAGATACCATATCAAAAATACTCTTTCAGTATTCTTTCAGTGTCCATACATTGAATGATGAATAATTATACGACGATCAGATATGGTTCGGTTTTACGAAGACCTGACCACCGCAAAGCTGGGACATGACACCATAACAGTCACAGTAGTGGTATGTCACAGTAACTGGGAGTTAGGCATAATCTCGAATATGTAAGACCGCCCTCAGTGATTTTTTATTGTATCATAGACGTGATATACATGTAAATACGTTGTTATAACAGCAAGGTACCTAGCATGGTCGATTGATATAGGATTTATCGACCAAATAGCAGTTTATGTCAAATAAATTAGGAACCCTTAGTCGTTGTGAACTGTTGTTTGTTCGTTAGCGGTCTGCAGCCGTGCTCGGGAGCGATGACAAGTTAGGTACCGATATTTTCGATAAAACCTATATCGATCGACCATGCTAGGTACCCAGGTCGAAAGTTTTTTTTTTTATAGTAATACCTCACTAGAGTCTCGACTGCTCCGTCTGGAGCCAGTGAGACTATGGCATTCCCATTTGGGGTATGTTGTGGAGCTGAAGGTAGTGGGGAGGGGAAGGAGGTGGGGAAAAAAAGGAAAGTGTGGAAGTACCTGGCTATTCAGATCTGGTCACTAAACACGGCTAACGCCATTTCAGGCAACGTTTCAATTCTGAATGGTGGTCTCACACCAGGGCGATACTGATAGTATCTTCACTCTGGAACGTGCCGCAAATATACTATACATTATTTAAATGAAATAATTGTGAAATAACACAAATTATCCAATTAAATTTATTTGCCAACGCCGGGATTCAATCCCGCGACCTTCGTATTGCAAGTCAAAAGCCTTACCGCTAGACCACGCTGGCCGACAAAGTGTGTGAGTCACAAAGTAACCTGCGTTGGAATGAAAAATGCTTGAAAAACAATAAACATAACTGGAAAAGCAAGTGCCTGTCTACCCTCTATCCCCCTAAGCATATGAAAACCTTCTTTAAGAGCTTGTGTACTACTGTTAGATATTATGTAACAGCGCCAAAATCATCCAACAAAATAGAAAACACAACAAGGGCGATAACCGTGTAGAACGACTTTCTCAACATTGTAACAATGGCATTGATAACGTATTTATATATTTAGTTCGTTCCAACACTCGAACGCAATGTAGGTACCCACATCTGCATTAAATTCTAAAGAAAACAAAAAAAAATCATCTCAATTTTGTGCATTTGGTACCCGAAAGGATTTCGAAAAAATATCTAGCCTAAAAAATATGGTTGGGGCGTTTGTTTAAAAAAGTTAGATTTAAAAAATGGACACTTTTTGCTATTTGGAAGCCTGATATTTATTTAATACTAGATGAGGTCCCGGCGTTGCCCGGACTTTACACAGAGTTATTTGAAATCATATGTGGACCGTAATTTTCTTCTTGTGCTCAAAATTTCATCAAGAAGTATCAACAGTAAAGTGGAATGGAGATGGGGGTGGTTTTCGAAATATCGTGTAGACAGTACCCTTTCTCGTGCTTTAAAGGTCAATTGTGCAAAATTTTATCAATCCATGAATTTCGAATACAACTGTACATTTTTAAAAAAATCTAATCCATGCCGCCCGCCCACCACAGTCACTCATCTTTATGTAAATAGGTTAGTTTATTTAGTTTAAGAAAATACAGAGTGTCCGGGGGTCAAGGAGCACAAAACTTCGGGAGGTGAATCTACACGGTGGTGGTAATAAAGAAGGTAAATAACTTTCTCGTAATTCCAATATTTTTCCCCGTACAGAAATATTTTTAGAAAAGTATTATTTTTTTCCATACAAACAATTCAACTTTTTTTTTACCTGAAATGTTGGAATTTCGGAGTAAATTATTTACCTTTTTTCTTTCATGCAGAATCACCTCTCGAAGTTTGTGCATTTTACCCCAGTACACTTTGTATGTTTGGGAGGTGGGTTAGGTACCGCCGCCCCGGGAACCATTTATTGGATAACCTACACCTCTGCCTTAGGACACCCCAAGTGGTTCGCTACGTTTGGTTACTTAGCAGGGGTGCCCGGGTTCATGGGGTGATGTTTGTTCAGTTGCTATCATCTGTTCCCGTCTGCTGCGTGTGCGGCCCGGATCGAGAAAGACTGGTTGAAGGAGGCCTTTTAACCTTTCCAGCCGGATTCTCTCAAGTCCATCGCCTTGCACCGCAGTTGGAGGGATGGATTCATATGCATGTCCTCCTCAACACACAGACCCCCAGATTCCTACCTATCTCTTATACCTTTTTCCTTCCCAGAACTTCCTATCCTTCCCTTCCTTAAAAATACCCTCCACACAGCATCTCCTAAGATGACATAGGCCCTAAAGGAAATTATTTTCCTCTGGGTTTCCCATGTAGAGCTAAAGTAAAAAAATATTGCATGTTTTTAAAGAAACTTTTGATTGCCTAACTAAGATTTCTAAGATTTTTCCGTTTTAGGACATTCGAATTAAAAATTAACCCTTGTGATATCGTATTTTAGACATACTTTATTTGGTCCGTAACACTGAGGCAAGGAATGCAAAGCTTGTATTGCGCTGCAGGTAAAATGTTTTCCAATGCAAATATCAAAATGTTTATTGCAGACCAACATAATTTAGGATTACATAAGTGTTTTGCATTAGTATAATGCCCTCATTACATGATGCATTTCGATACATCATTCGCTCATTAGTTGTTCATCTCGTCCTAGCCACAAAGAAGTCAAAGCCAGTTACATCTTGGTTGCCTATTAGTGATATATTTGAGTTCGTGAAGCCAACTTCAAGTGTGCCATTACTTCGTGTTTCTGTGGCAGGGAATCTCTTATCAGTTCAGTATTTGTGTAAATTTGCATAATGCATTACGTTGCACCGTATATTTGTTCTGATTCACCTCATTCCCTGTGCAAACCAACATGACATGACGTGTTGACATCATTATACCAACATCTTGAGACATTATTATAGGATGTTGGTAATACTTTTTACATAATATCACTGTTATTTCATATAGAAACATATGTGTATTTTAAATGAATAATCGTAACCCTAGCACAATAGGCAGTAAAATACGGATGACATTAATGCTTCAAGAAAACAATGTAAATGATATTATTTTGAAGGTTTATAGATAAACCAAGAACATATCGGTTGAGTGAAGGTTGCATGATTGTGACAGGATGAAATACCTACTGACGTATTTAGAATATAGATCTCCGTAAAGGTCGTAAACTAGTTCCTATCTAACAAATTAAACATCACGTCAGATAGGGCATACGTCTCTGTCTTTGCAAACACACTCCTTTCTTCCTTTAATGTCGTACCTACATCATATGGTGTCTTTGCAAACACACTCCTTTCTTCCTTCAATGTCTTACCTACATCGTATGGTGTCTTTGCAAACACACTCCTTTCTTCCTTCAATGTCGTACCTACATCGTGTAGTGTCTTTGCAAACACACTCCTTTCTTCCTTCAATGTCGTATATACATCGTATGGTGTCTTTACAAACACACTACTTTCTTCCTTCAATGTCGTACCTACATCGTATGGTTTCTTTGCAAACACACTCCTTTCTTCCTTCAATGTCATACCTACATCGTATGGTGTCTTTGCAAACACACTCCTTTCTTCCTTCAATGTCGTACCTACATCGTACTGTGTCTTTTCAAACACACTCCTATCTTCGTTTAACTTTGTACCTACATCGTACGGTTGTTGCAAACATACTCCTTTCTTTCTTCAATGTCGTACCTACACAGTATGGTTGCTTTGCAAAGATACTCCTTTATTCCTTCAATGTCGTACCTATATCGTATGGTGTCTTTGCAAACACACTCCTTTCTCCCTTCAATATCATACCTATATTGCATGGTGTCTTTGCAAACCCACAACTTTCTTCCTTCAATGCTGTACCTACATCGTATCATCATGTTGTACCAATATCGTATGGTGTCTTTGCAAATACACTCCTTAGCTCATTCGATGTATGTGTGTATCATGTTGTACCTATATTTATTGTTGTATGGTGTCTTTGCAAAAACACTTTTCTCTTTCTCCAATGTCGTACCTACATCATATGGTTTCTTTGTAAAAACACTCCTTTCTTCCTTCGATGTCGTACCTACATCGTTTACCATTTGTTTTAGCAAAAATATCAGAAATGACATATTTACTAATTCATATGCCTTAGAGACCTCATTTCTGCTGCATCCAACTGGAAAACATTATGAAAAAATAACATGTGTACGATAAGCCTGAATATATGTCTATTTATATTTTACAATGGGAGGTGGTTATGCCTACCACCGCCTCGGGAACCATTTATTAGATAACCAACACCTCTGCCATAAATCACCCCAAGTGGTTTACTACGTTTGGTGATTTTGCAGGGGTGCCCGGGTACATGGGATGAGCTTTTTCCGGATCTTGGCGGCAGACGCGTCTGCCTACTGATTGCGTGGCAGGCCAAATCAGGAGAGACTGGTTGAGGAAAACTTTTTGACGTCTCCAACGGGACTCTCTCGGAACATCGCAGTAGGAGGGATAGATTCGTATATCCGTCACATCTGGACACGCTGACCCCCAGATTCCTACACGTCCCTCATATATTTTCCTTCCCAGTACTTCCTCTCCTTCCTTTCCTAAAAAGACCCTCCACACAGCATCCCCCAATATGACATAGGCCCTGATGGGAAGTACTTAATGAAGTAAGAGCTAATGTGAAAAAAAATTAAAAAGTACAATTTTTTCGGATATTAACGAGGCTTTGTCTAACTACTACGCCACTGCGACATTGCGACCATTTTCTGAAAACCTCAATTTCAAAAGGATATATTTATTTAGAGGCTATCTACTGCCGAAACGCATACACATGACGTAAGAATCTATTATAGCATTGTTCAGCGAGTACAATAAGATATCGAGACAGCAATCACAACAAATGATTTCATTCACCATCTCGTCGTGGTCGGATAGGCCCTAATTTAAGCACAGAGTCGATATGATCTTATTTATATGCGGTAGAACGTCACCATTCACCTTTAGCGATGTCACCGTGATGGCATGCAGAATGCGGACCGCCCAGAACACGAACTAGATCTAAAGTATTGGTGCGAAATCGGCAGTTTCGTGTTTAGGTACAAGTGTTATTCATAGTTATGTAGATGTCAAAGCACAAAGCTTTCGTAGTTGAGAGTATCACAAGACTAAAATAATGTTTTTGAAGTAAAACTTCTTTACGCACGCTTTACTTGGGGAGCAAGCTGGTGAATGCGTGACGAGAGCGTTACGAAAAGTGTGATCGGGCGAGGTGAACGGAAGCTGATAGGGGGATATAAGTCAGAGAAGATAGAAAGAGAGAGAGTTACGTTTCGTATATTACTGTAGGGGCAAGAGAGAGAGGTGCGAGCAACATTTTCTTTCTCTCTTTCTCTCATAGCTAGTTACGTTTCGTATATACATATAAGACACATTGCAGGTCTATTGTCTGTATCACACTGTGGAGCAAGAGAGATAAGTGCGCGCGCACAATTTCTTTCTCTCTTATTTTATAAGTTAGTGTAGTTTGACTTCAGTCGTATGGTATAAAGCACATTAGCTTTTTTATCTTCTGTCCAGTCTCCGTACAATGTATGACTTCAGTAGCAGAACGGTAAGCTTCGAGGTTTTGGACCAAAAATCGTGGATTTTCAACTCGGTGTGGGCAAATTAAATATTGGTATATTTTGATATTTTACCCAGAGGGTTTGACAGTTTACAAACTTTGCCACGTCTGTAAACTGGGTGCGTGTGTTGTGGAGGTTTTCAATAATAACTGTTGATTTTAACGCGAGTCAAATATTTTTACAGTGAAACTTTGTGTTACAATAATTTGCACAGATTTAATAATTATCTTGCTTAGAGGAAAAGCAGGCAGAGGGAACGAACCTTAAAACCGGAATGAATGTGCATTATCATGCACCTAGACAGAGAATGGTGGCCGGTGATACCATTGTATAAAATCGGATAAAAATAGTATTTGTATGGTTGTTCGTTGCTCGGCTACAAATGTTTTTAAATCGTGTCTTTTCTTGTTTCTTTTAGAATAATATTTATTAGAATGGAGAAAAGTCACCAATACCAAAACCCAGTAATTGAAATTGCGATTTTTTTTATTATCAAGTGTATCTAAACCATGAATATTATAAACTTTAAACAGACTTCGATTTTATCTTCAAATCCTATCTTTTACTTACCACGGCAGAATAAGCATGCAAGCCAAAGTTTTCCAGGTCAAAACTACTGACGTACATTTTTCTTTTGACTATCGCTATACAGAAAACAATTTTGCAATGCATTAATCTACTCGATAAAACTTTACGACTATCATTAAACTCATTTCAATGATGTACGAATTTACGAGCTCTCTTTGCCAAGTAATTCAACAATATCCGAATGCAGTCTCCATATTCTGTACATAATTGTAATTACTTGAATATTAAATCTCCATAAGTTCTGTAGCGAGCTTTCCGATTCAGTAAGCGATACGAAAGCTCTTAAAAACTTGGCAGTGGAGATCATTTTAGTATTATGATGCAATACATATCAAGACTATAAAATGAACGTAGTTATGCAGAAAGCAAACAGTCCACAATTTTGACAAAAATGTGATGTTGTTGTCATCCGACTGAGTAAGTTCTATTAAAATCAGCCAGGCCGCTTTCATACAAATATTCTCATTAATCGCCTTCCGAAATATATATTGATCGCGAAAAATAACATTTAAAATGTGCAAAAAAGTAAATATTCAAAACACTTTTAATGCGGTCATTTCTCAAAATATATTTAGCAGCCAGAGTAACTCGATTTTAGCAATATAGCAATACTAGTTTTTACCCGCGGCTACGCTCGCATGGTATTAGTGGGAAATTACTGTATAAAGAATTTTCCCACGGTAATGAAATTTTTTTCGTGATGAAAAGTAGCCTATTTCATTTCCCATTCCTCCAATTATCTCTGTTTAAAAAAAATCACATAATACAAACAACAAATAACGATAAGACAAATAAAATTCTCGAGAATGACATTTCGCAAATAAAAATTCTATTTTAGAAAATATTTAAATTATAGAAATAGAAATTTATTTTAAGTACCTACTCCCTTTATTAGTATTTTATTCATATTTTAATCCAGAGTAACGTAAAAAAATAACAAAATGGCAGTCCATGTCAAACGCTATGCTTTATAGCAACGTTATGCTTTTTGTTCGGAGAATAAACATTTTTAGAGATATGTAGATATTAACTACGACGCCAAAAAAGTACTCTTTTTAATCACAACAAAGCACTCTTTTTAAGCCTAAAATTAAAAAAAAAAACATTGTTTCCAAGGTAACAATTTGTTTGACGTTTGCAATAACTCGATTTTGTTAGGGACAGAAAACGTATGATTCATAATTTCATAACGCCACAGCTCATTCATAACGCCAGAGCTTACCAATATATAAAGCCGTTGTTACTCGCAAATAATGTAGCTTTCGATTAGTGAAAGAATTTTTAAATTCCATTCGATATTTATTGCGTGAAAGAGTAAGGACCATCCAACCAACCATCCAAACTACATAATATTAGTAAGATAACCAACATTTTAACAATGACAAATATCTGAGCCTCTGTGGTCGAGAGGTAAGGCTCTTGACTTGTAAGCCGAAGATCACGGGATCGAATCCCGACGTACGCATATAAATTTTATATTATTAATTTGTGTTATTTTACAATTTAATTCATTAAAAATAATATATGGTATATTTGCGGCACGCTCCGCAGTGGAAGATACTCACAGTATCGCCCTTTCAAAATTGAAACGTTGCTTGAAATGGCTTTAGCCGTGTTTGGTCACCAGATCTGAATAGCCAGGTACTTCACCAACTACCTCTTCCTTACCTCTTTTCCCTCCCCACTATGTTCAGCCTCACAACATACCCCAATCGGGGATGCCATAGTCTAGAGACGGGAGCAGCTGTGATTTGTGAGGTATTCACATTAAAAAACCAACAGAAAACGTTCACGGTGCTTGTAATAACATATATTTAGTGTTTTGATAGCTCTGGCTGTTTTCTTTATATTTCACGTGGTAAAGTCAGACAGTCGATTGCAGAGCTTACATTCCTAATATTATGTTCTTCAGAAAAGAGCCAGATCTGAAAAAACACCAATAGGTATCTTTAAAAATCTACTCTTAAATCCACTTAAAAGTTATAAGAAATTGATATCCATGTATTATTTATAACTTTTTGAAATAAAAACCATTCTAGGTGTTGTGGAGATTTGATTATTTAATCTTTAGACAAAAGTGCTTTTATCATAATTTAGGAGGCGGGAATGGGTACCGCCACACCGGGAACCATTTATTGGATAACCAGCGCTCCTGTCCGTAGGTGCCCCAAGTGGTTCACTACGTTTGGTGATATAGCAGGGGTGCCCAGGTTCATGGAGTGAGGTCTGTCTAGATCTTGGTCGTCTGATTGAGGGAGACCTTTTGGCCTCTTCAGCCAGACTCTCGACCCATCGCCTTGCACCGGGATGAATGGATTCATTGGGAGTCAGTGTGTCCAAAAGTGGTGGACTCCTGGACACACTGACTCCCACATTCCTACCCACCCCTCATACTTTTCAGAACTTCCTCTCCTTCCTATCTTTCCCTAAAAAGACCCTCCACACAACATTCCCAAACATGACATAGTCCCTGAGGGAAATTGTTTTCCTCAGGGCCTTCTATGTGGAGCTAAAGTTTAAAAAAAATGTGCGGCTGGCTGCTTTCTGCATAACTACGTACATATAATGATCCCATGTGTAGTGTGTTATTGTTCTGACTACATAATATTTGGACACTCGTTCAAACATTCCGAACGATGCAAAATATTAATTGTGTAAGCATTAGAGATTGCAAATTTTCTGTAAATACGTTTTTATATCTATTCTTAAAATAGACCACTTTCGCTTTTTTATACTTATCACTATAATATAAATAAAACTTATCACTTGTTAGCGTCGTGTGACCATGCAAAGTCAGATACATGACTGCCTAGCCAACATAATATTAAATAATATCTATTACGTAGACTCATCTGTATTCAATTTTTTAAAGTAAAAAAAAATAAGTTAAAAAATCGGAATAAAAGCAGATTATTGTGTTTATTTTGTTTTTTTTTTATACATATTAGCTCCACACAGGAGACCCCGATGAAAAAATCCCGCAGGGCCCATGTCGTCTTTGAGGATGCCGATTGAGGAAAGGGCCGACAGAAGGTTCTGGGAAGTAAAAAGGTATGAGGGGTGGTTAGGAATCCATCCTCCCACTGCAATGTAAGGCAATGGGTCGAGAGGGTCTGGCTGGAGAGATCAAACCTCCCTTACCTATTCTGTAGGTGGGTAAACGTATCCGCCATCAAGACCCAAACAATCCTCACCCCATGAACACGGTTACCCACCTCCGCCTCCCAAATTTAAAGTGTTATTTTTTAGTTTTAGTATTAGGGAAACGAGCAGTTACCTATACATATTTTATTAAAGTAATTACAAATAGTTATATTTGCATGAACCAGCGAAGCTTTCGCAAAAAATCGTAGTATTTATAGAAAAACATAGATAATTAATGAGATCCCTGAGGTGTATGTGTGGTAAAACCATGTATGATCGTGTGAGAAACGCGGAGATCCGCAAAGAATGCAAGGCTGATGTAAGCATAATGAGTAAGATCAAGAAAGGAACGCTCCGATGGTTCGGGCATGTAGAGAGAATGAACGAGGAAAGGAGTGTAAGGAGAATATATGACGCAAATGTGAATGGTAGAAGAAGTCGGGGACGCCCGAGAAAGACATGGCACGACCAAGTGAATCAGATACTTGAGTCGGGCCATGTCAGGAGTCAGAATAATAGAAGAGCATGTATGAGACGGTGTATGAATGTGAACGAGGCAAGGAGTGTGTGCCAAGACCGAGTTGTTTGGCGGTCCGTCCTCTCTGCCTACCCCTGCGGGGAAACGGCGTGATGGTTAGTTAGTTAGTTAGTTAGTTAGTAGAATGGTAGAAAAATAATTAGAAAATATATGTACAAAAAATAAATAAAAAAACACATTTAATGGTAGGGTATTTTTTTAATCAATTTATTTCATCAATGGAAAATATAAACAAGTAAAATGGGCCTTGAATCATTATTTTTGTTATGGAACCGCTCACACAACGCGTGTTGCCAACATCGTTGTACTGCAAATCGTATCTGCGCACAGCGGCATCCCGCCATTGTCTCTACCTACACATTGATTGGTTTGGTCATAGCTCGGCGACAACAGGTAGCAGGCTTTTCAGAACTGGTCACTCAACACCAGCAGCGAGCAATTCATAAAGGCTGAAAAGCTGTGTCAAGCAAAGGCGAAATACATTTGCGGGATTACTGACATCAGTATAGGTATACTGAGATCGTGTAATGGCATAAAAATACGTCAGTAAATACCAAAGCGAAAACTGACACGTGTAATCACACGTGTAATATTTCTTTTAAGCTTAGGTATATGTAAGTTTCTTTTTTTTAATTACATTATTGTAAAACTGCATATCTCGATACAGGAATGCCCTAGTGAGATGTGCAGCTTATGTTTTTATGTATTTCTTATTTTTTCAATAAATAAATAAATCAATATATATTATAAAAGAGAGTGTACTTCAATGTGCGTGCTGTTAAACCTCAGAAATGAATCCCCGTAGAATCAAAGGAGTTATATGGTGTGGTAGCCCATTATTCCCCATCCATGAAGAAGGTTCCTGTTTTTATCTGAAGGACGTGCTTTTGAAGATAATAGGGCTGGAAGAGCTAGTAATTTCTAAAACTGTCCAGAATATGCGCGAATATTCGAGAGCATTTCACAACATTCCAGAACATCCCGGGACATTCCGGAATGTTGTGGAATGTTCGGGAATAGTCTGGAATGTTCGGGAATATCCCGGATCATCCCAAATCATTGTGGAACATTCCAGAACACCTCGAATGTTGTGGAATATTCTGGAACATTGTGGATCATTCGAAGCCTTTTTGTATGGATGGGGCTACCCATTGGTAGGGTTAGGTATATAAAACAAGATCCGCCGTGGGTTCGAAGGTCAGTTCAATCTCATCAACTCCCTGAGCGAAGATGGGTACCCCAGCTAATGGTATGATAAGATAAGCGAACCGTTAAAATAAATTCAAAGAAATTAATTTCTGATCGAAATGTGTTGTTTCCATGATACCCTTAAGGAGAAAAAGTTGGTTGGTAAAATTACCATTTTCCAATATTCAATGCCTAATTATTCATAATATCTACCCTAATATGAAAAATTACACATAACCCAACATTAGTCATAAAACAATGTACTCCTCTGCTAAACATAGTTTAATCCGTTTCACCTGACTGCTGGTCTTTGATCAAAGTGGATATATTATTGTACTACGAGTTTCCGGACACCGTGCATATTTATTTTTACACCTTGTTCGGTGGTGTAAAATTGTGCGAAAAAACCCAAACAAATAAAATGTCTATCTACCCACGTTAGGATTTGAACTTTTGAACTCTGGAATTCAAAAAAGTATGACCAAGATCCGATTTAAATTTGTACTCTGAATACATTATCTCTTACCCCTCTTGGTAGCAAGGGTGAAATATAATAATTACGAAATGGGTTCTACTTCGAAATACTTTTACCCAATCCCAAACGCATGGGAAATATTTAGGTAATATATTGTACGATATGCCTAACGCGGAATTTCGGTTATTCGGTGCACCGCATACTTAAAACCATTCTGCTACCTGCTTATTACAGTGCCTCTATTTACGGTATTTACACTAGGTAATTATGAATCTTTTGGCATTGTAGCGTTATAAAGTTATAATATATGCACCATAATGTTTACACGAACCAGATGCGATGATGCAATTAACATTCCTGACAAATGTTTGCTCTGAGCAAGTGCAGTAATTGAAATGCTAACAGCGAATAGGTTTTGGTACAACTATAAGTGAAATAGTTGCACGCGGCGCGTTGTATCGAGTGCCGATGCAGTACGCACCATATACTTATCGATTTATTGGCTGTTCTGCCTGTTAATCGCACGACCGCATTATGCTTTGATAGTTGGGGGTCTCGGGTTTATTGCGTAATGGAATCATCAACGCAAGAGTTGTATTTTTCAAGATTAAAAGTTTGGTCTGGTCTAGTTGTCAATTTTATTTTACATTTAGGTCAACACGCGCGGCCCTGAGGAAAATAATTCTCCTCAGCACCTATGTCATCTTTGAGGATGCTGTGTTGAGGGTCTTTTTAGAAAATGAAGGAGAGAAAGTTAAGGGAAGGAAAAAGGTATGAGAGGTGGATAAAAATCTGGGGATCAGTGTGTCCTGGCCCGCTAACATAGTCGATCGATAAGGATTGATAGGATAATTTTCGGTTACTTCTCATCGTTCCCTAGCATGATTGCAGATCGCCAACGAATAGGTAACCGTTCACCGTGGCTAAATGTTCTTAATATATACGGTGTCAACTGATCGGATCTGCAATTGTCTTAGGGAACGATGAGAAGTTACCGAAAGTTATCCTATCAATCTTTATCGATCGACCGTGCTTGGAGGCCAGGAGTGACGAACGTATGAATCTATCCCTCCCACTGCGGTACAATGTGATGTTACGAGAGAATCCTGCTGGATATGTCAAAAGGTCTCCCTCAACTAGTCTCTCCCGATCCGGCTTTCCACGCAGTAGGTGGACAGATGCATCCACCGCCAAGGTACAGACAAACCTCACCCCATGAACCCAGTTACCTCTGCTAAGTCACCAAAGGTAAAACTTGGGGTGACTTATGGTAGAGGTGTTGGTTATCCAGTAAATGGTTCCCGTGGCGGCAGTATCCATTCCCATCTACCAAATTGTAAAATTCAATGGCAATACTGTCCAGCGATTTTCAACGATTACTGAAAGATACCTTTACTCTTACATCGACCTGATGAAAGACCACCATTCATAATCGAAATTGCTTGCTTGAAGTTGCTTTAACTGTATTTGGTGAACGTGACTGAATAGTCAGGTACATACCAATCTTCCTTTTCCCATCTCCTTAGCTTCCCCATTTCCTCGAGCTTTACAACGTCACAATGCCCATAGTCCCACTGATTCGAGACAGTTAGGACTATTGAGTTTTACAAAAGTGCCGGATTTTCCAATCACATAAGGCAGATTAGGCAATTTTTGTCTATGGACCTGTCACATTTATGACCTCCACCACAATGTTTTAAAAAATTGCAATAATTCTTTATACATTTTAGCTTTAACATGAAGCACTACGGCCAAATATTTTAGGACGTCCCGATTTCTCTTGCGATACTTTTTTTCTCTTTCCAGCCGTTCTACGCGTCCAAACCATCGAACCTTCACTTTCTTTCGTCGTAGCATTACGCACATTCCTGCGTCTCATTTCTACGGCTTTCTACCTACGAATATTTCACCATTCCTCTACCAGATCCAAGACTTACTGACATGCTCTAGGGTTGGCATGTATCCTGTAATGTGGCAGAATGGGTATTTGGTATTTGGAAGTCCATCGTACTTTCATTTCATAAAAATCTCTAATTTCGTAAACAGTTTATTGTAAGTTTAAAAAAACTTTAATACTTTAATTACACGTGTTGTTTAATACACTGCTATCTTCTAGATATCTAGATAATACATTGTTGTATTCAAGTAATTACATTCATAAGCGATAAATCACTATGTGGGTCATAACTCATAACATTAAAGCAAATATATAAATGTAGGACATCTTAATGATCTTAAGATCGGTCGTCAATCGAACTGATAGAAGATGGGCAAACTGTCATGAGATGAGTACATAAAAGTGCACATGACGCGGGTTCCTTATTGAATGCACGTGAAACCATTCGTAACAAGGTTGTCGTCAAATTCATTATCGTTATATGGTTAACTCTTCATTACATAATGCATCTGTGATCTTCTCTATCCAATGGGAAAATTGAAGATGTTGACTTTATTTACGCAGCCAAGAAACAAATTACTTAAGAGCTTCATCAGTGGAAACCAGTGAATGCATTGCCAAAATTAATATATGTGCTATAATTTAATTCCTAAATTCTCAATAAAAATAATTCGGAGTGTCAGAATTCCAACAATTTTTAGACGAAAATCGTTGAGTAATTTCTAAAACGGAAATATTTTAGTATTGTTTTTAAAATCGGATTCCCCATCAAAGTGTCGCGCGTCGCGTTTCAATTATTTCAGGCTTTCATCCTTCAAGGGTGTTCTAGGCAATCATTTAAAATTACAGAGAAATGAAAGGTGAATTTATATGTGTATTAATTTTATTTAAATGAGCATATTTCAGAATTATATGGAAGATTGGATTCAAGTTCAGACTTAGAAGAGATGAAATGAATATTAGATAACGCTTGATAGAAGAGAGGATATTTAGAGAGGGACGATCAAAAAATATGTGATCCAAAGTTCCCACATCTAGAATGTACAATCTGGAGAGTCAAGGATGTGAATTTTAAACAGGTGAGAAGGAACGGAAAAATATCCGATTCTCATTCGAATAAGTGAATAAAATTTTTTTTTTTGAAAAATGGGGGAATTTTTGAAACCTCGGGTTTGATGGAATAGCGCATTGTATTGAGGCGTAGCAGGCACCCTTTGATTGCCTAGTAATGTTCCAATACTCTGCCCAAACATTGCTGGACCTATCTTTGATGATGGAAAAATATCAGATAGGGGAAATGTGGTTTAAAACCAAATGTGAATTGTTTTTCGAGCTCTGCGTCCTCAATGTATTTTATAATAATTAAAAATATATATATTTACTTGCGTTGGACATTTACAAAATTGCAAATTGCAATCCGAAATTGTTGGCTGGGTTGGTGGATTCAAAACTTTTCTCTTGCCTTTAGAAATCATCGAAAGAATATTAATAAAAAATAATTTATGAAAAGCCTTATTTCAAGAATTTAAAGTCCCTTCCCTCAAAATTATTTACAAAAAATATCCCCTTTACAGCAATAGACGAAGTGTTCTTGGTTCTATGACTATCCCTTATATATAAGTATTATAATACCACCACAGCTCAACAATTTTACTAACATATTGGAGTGAAATGGTTTAACCGATTACCCGTTATCATAAGATTGGAAACAAATGTGCGTAGGTAGTATAACAAAAAAATACTAATAAAATAAAAATCAAAAAAATTACTTTTTTAAAGGTAGAAGCGGAAAGCGGAATCAGGGTGGATTCCCGGGACGGGGGACGCGGGAAAGGGGGAGGGGTGATGGAAATATGGGAAAGAGCGATTGCAAAGAAAACACAGTAGCGGTAGGGGATTGTAGGAGCTAAACTTGGAAACTACGTGTTTCTCACGCGGACAACTGTCTGTGGCCTGCTCACGCGTCGGAAAACCTTCTGAAAAAATCGTGTACCCACCAGACGGAAAAACAAAAATATTTTTCATCCAAAAACACAGAACAAATTGATTTAAAACACAAAAACTTTCTTCCTGTAAGTGGCATTGCAACGCATGCTCAGTACTCGCAGTAATATATGTACATAAATTATGTTGTAAAGCAATCTTGAGGTGATATTGTCACGAAAACGGTGCTACAGAAATGATCAAAACCTTATTATTATGTGAATAGATAAATATAATGTACATGTACACTCATATTCCATCCACAAGCAAATGCTTTTAATGGAACAGCAGTAAATCAGAAGATATGAAAATTGTAAGATACCTCAAATAAAAAAATAAATGAAAATATATTTATATTTAATTAAATGGAGACAATATTAGCGAAACTCGATTGTATATCTGGAAACAGAAAAACAGAAAAAGATATTTGCACCTATGGAACTAGAAACCCAGGACCCAGAGGTGCAAATATCTTTTCTGTTTCCAGATTTTCGAATGAGTTTCGCTAATATTGTCTTCATTTAATTAAATATTACAATTTGAGGTTTTACTCATAAAATTTAAAGAATGAAAATATTGTTGTTTAAAAACGGATTAATATTGACCCATATTAAAGATGTTCCTTTTCCACAGCCGGAGAGGGCAAGTGCGCTGCCAAGCCCGGGGAGTGCGGCACCCTACGCCAGCTGGCCTGCTCCCGGGCGGACGACATCAACCACCGGCTGCTGAAGGCCAGCTCCCTGGTCTGCGGCTCCAACGGGGTCTCCTACAGGTCCTACGAGCACTTGCACTGCGCCACGGCTAATGACAGATGTAAGTACCCAGATGACTTACTTTAACCAATTACATATTTGACATTATTTGGAGTAGAAAACGAAATTTTGGTCTCTGGTGGCATTTTTGGTTGTTTTTTTTCAAAAACATTTTTTTTTAAATCTTTCACATGTAGTCACTTAGCCGAGTAGCCACCCTACCCCCTTTCCGACCGACCCTAACTGATTTTTTGTTTAAAAAAACTTTTAAATTGTCACCGCAGACCAAAAATTTTATTATATTTTTACTCCAAATGTCAGGAATCACTGGTTAAAGAAAGTCAGGTACATACTTTTTTCAACTGAAAACATTAAAAAATCATCAGGTATAGGACAGTTAGGGGCTGGGTGAGCGGGTGAGCGAGCAGTGTCTCGTCTGAAGTGACGAAACGTGGAAGATTTTTTTACTATGTACTTTGATAATCATAAATAAATATGTAATTGTAATATTGACAATAAAATATAAGGAAGTGGAATTAAACAAAGTTATTTTCAACCGAAACCGGGTTTTTATGTTCAACCGAAAATGGTTGGTTAAAAAAATATAAGGAAGTGGAATTAAACAAAGTTATTTTATTGTTATTATTATAATTATGTTCACCCACAAAGTGTTTGCTACATGTGAAAAATTAAATATTTAATTTATTTATCATTTTTATATTTTTCACAAATTTTACTACTATGTGTGTTTGAGAGGTAACTCAGGTGTTACGAGCTTGGCGCATCCCATATTGGTTGTCAAGTCTTCTCAAGTATTTTATAATCCCTCACAAAAAGAGGTGGGGTCCTTCCAATTTCGAATTTTTAGATTTTTGAATTCAAGTGAAACAAGCTACGGCGCACCCTGTTTTGTTTCACACAAGCTATACGGAAAAAAACTCTAGCACATCAATCAAGTACTTGTTATAGGTAACGCAACGAAAGATGAGCACAATAAAAATGCTTAGAATTGATGTATTGGTCTATCTGTGTGAACGTCAAGCGACGCCCACTAATAGATAAGGTTCTCTGTCTTGCTTACGCTCACTTATTGTAACTAGTTAGAAGAGAGGCAAGTTTTAACGACACCCTTACGGACTGCACTTATGGGGTGTCCTATTTATTCAGTTCGTAATTTGATTTAAACATACGTGCACCTACATATCGCAAGTGAAATAATTATTAATTTTTAAATTTGAAATAATAAATAGTTTTCATTATTTTTAATTCGAATCTTTATTAGTAGATTTACAGAGTGTTTTTAAAGTGTGCAAGTGTAATATTTATTACGACATCATGGAGTCCTGTTTCAAAACGGGACGTGGCAAATCACTGAATGGACAAAATCGTGAAATTTTATTCCGCGTGTTTAATTATTTTATGCATAATATAAAAAACGGTGGCCAATTTTTAAGCATGAATGACTTATATGATTTGACGTCTGAGGCAACTGGAGTATCGCAGACTAGTATTCGACGTATCGTAACTGGAGTGGCAAAGGAAGCAGAAACACCACCGTCGTCATCGTCAACTCAACGACCAACATTCAGCACACCAGGGAAGAAACGACGCAGACTATCAACCAAATCAGATGTAGATGATTTCGATAAGGAAGTTATTAGAAGATGTGTCTATGATTTTCATTTACCTAGTTCATAAGTCTTTGCCAACGATGAAAAAGATTCATAGAGTTCTGAAAGGAGACATCGACTACGCAGGATTAGAACCCAAGATCGATAATTACACTGATGAATTCACAATACATCTTGGGGAATCAGATGAAGATACCTCCGTTGAATCATCTTTGGGATCTTCAGTCAGTGGGGAAATGAGTGGCATAGGTGAACTTTTAGATGATTCTGACTAATGTGCTAAAGGTCCAGTGGGATATTCTAGGAAACAATATAACTTTGGAAATGTGGGTTAATTATACTTCTAGGAAATATATCAAATTAACATTAAACATGCTTTGTAAAATAAATATTTCTGGTCAGAATAATAATTATTCTCCGAAAAACAATTAGGTACCTATAAATTTCGATTGCCGCAATTTCCGTGAATTAGGGTCGTTACCAATGGAAGTTTGTTATTTACAGTATTTTTAAATAAATGACTAAGAATTATTAGCAATACCATTGTCTTTTTTTATGAATACCTACCCATTTGAATTCAATCCTGAAAATTATCACATTTACTTAGTTTAGAAAAAAAAATTGATAATCTTCAGTATTTCAATAAAGATGTTGTAAAACAAAATAAGTTTTATATGACCGACTTGACTTCGAAATCTCAATTGTGAAATAATCATTAATTGTTTTTTTTTTAAGCCTAAAACGAATCACGCTGTATGAAAGTTTTGCATCTGTGTGAGTACTGTGATGAAGTCAACTTAACTTGCGAGACCTATACTCACCTTCGGGGTGTATTTAACACTAATTAAATTATAATGTTTATCACACTTTGAAAAAAAAAAAAAATTAATTTTTATAAGATAACTTTATTTTAAAAATTAATGCTCTATTTAAAAAAAAAGAAAATTTTCGTTCGATTTTGATTCTTATTTTTAATAAGAGATTTTTTGTTTTATATAATTTTCTTATAAAATGGAATAATTTTTATAAATGTGTATACATATATATTGCCTTATTAGAGGTAAATTTACAAGAAGGAAATCCATCACTAGTTTTATGTAGGTATTATTTTTATTTATTTTGGCTATAGGTATATCTACTATTTTATATACTTTTTTTGGCTATTTACAAGAAGGAAATCCATCACTAGTTTTATTTTGACTATATATGTACAAACTGATAAAATGTAAACTATGAATTTTCGGAAAAAAATATTGCTAAGATAAATCATAGCATCGAGATCGACGTGAATTACTTTATGTATTATGCATATTAGATCAATCAACCTTCTAATTATAACTTTAGGACTTTAGGGTTTTATTGTTCAGTATTATATTTTTGAGTCTCTTTAATGTTCTTAATTTTAACAAGTATTTATTTACAGACCTGGAAGCAGTCAGCACAGGCAGATGCACGTCAGCCTACGACCCCTGTCTCCTGACTACCAAGCCTCTGATCGACCGAGGCGAACCTGTCTGCGGCTCCGATAGCCTCTCCTACTCCTCCATACACTCGCTGTGGTGCGTCAAGCACTTGGGGAAGAAAGGTAACAATTAACTTATCTACGAACCATATTTTGTAATATCAAATGCCCTATAATATTTATTAATAATACGACCAACTCCATTTAAATATTGGCAATATCAACGACGCTCTGTCCTCTAGGGGTGCTAGTGTATCATACTGACGTATTACATCCAACGGCGGTAAATTGAAATTATTTAGTACCTACTTGGTGGCTGTGTTTAGCGCTTTCTAATTTGTATTTTGATCAACACCGATAAAAATATGTAATAATTATAAACAACAAAACACAGCAGTTTTTTTCAGGATGCCAAAAAAATTCACAGGTTAGTTGGTATAATACATGAATAATATAATACCAGTTCGTGAAATCCTAACAAATAACATTAAACACTTGATTATGTAAAAAATATTATATCATGTAAGAGGATTATACCATGAAAAATATAATAATAACTTTTTTAAAGTTAATTAGAAAAGCTGTTAGTTCCATGTAGCATTCTGTATTTATGTACCTACCTATTTTTTTATCGTTTTTTTTAATATGATTATTTTGAGCAGCCGATATAAACATTTGAAGAAGAAATTTTGAAGTTTTCCGCTAAACCCTTTTGCAAAACAACAGAAACCGTTGAAAATTCTTTACTGATTTTTTAAATATTTTATTTAGTCAAATGGGAAGTACGAAAAGCTCGCGGGCCGCGGGTTGTTCGTCAATGCTCTAGGAGGATATGAATGGAAGAGATACAAGTACATACAAAACATATAAGTAGACAATATTCATTGAAAAGATACAATAGTATATCCTTCTTAAACCTATCTTTAGTGCAGTTAAATATATCCACCATCTCTGTGTACATCCTTATAACTTCCTATAATCTATGTACGAGCAAGTGTTGAAAGGCTTAGTCCTGATATTGTTACATATAAACAGGTTTTTGGAACGAGTAGCTCTCGTAGGTAATGAAATCTAAAGAGGTTAAGTAAATCAGGGCTGTCTGTAGGTACTACCATTTACAATTTTAAACATTTAAATATAATTCAGATATAATTCTTCGATCTGAGAGTTTAATAAATTGAATTATTTCACCAAGGAACAATTAATTATAGGTAAAGTTTTCAATGGGAGTATCGAGTTTAAAATATATCTTAAGAATTTGTGTTGAATTTTTTCGATGGTATCTGAATGTGTTTTAAAGTGAGGGAACCAGATTGATGAGTTATATTCTACTTGACTTAGCTTTAGGCTAGCTCTGCTAGCAAAGTCCACTGTCATTGCACTAGCAAAATTCGCTTATAAAAATGGTTCCAACATAATAGATAACGGAAGGAATTAAAATATCGCAGGATTTTCATATAGTGTGTTTGTCTTTTTTTAAATAAAAATCGATATTACAGCTTCAAATATCAGTACCTACTTATGTACAACAAATGGAGTAGAATATTGTTGTCAACCTGCATAATATCAATGTAGAATCAGACCTTGAAATGACAAAAAAATCTCTATTAGTATAGCAAATAGCAACTACCTATAGCTGAGTCAAAGTGCATTATTCCAGATTTAACCACGGATGACAATACACCACAGATGGGTAATTAATACAATGGTCAAGATCAAAATAGCATAGGCAATAACCTTGCACGTTATTTGATACATCCATTACGCAGGTACTCAATTAAAGGGGATCGAGTAATTAAAAGATGCGGTTGTTCTTGATGGATTCCGTTTAACGTGTATGCTGTCATAATGCTGTGATTATTTATTTATGTCTAACTTTAAGATGGTGATTTCCGAGGTTAATTAATATTGTTGCTGAAATATGACATCATTTTGAATTACGAGCAACTTATTTTTAAATTATGTGCAATCGTTTATTTTCTGGTTTGCCACTGAATTTGAATTTGGAATAGAATAAGATTTAGAATCATCTCCAAAAAGCGCTGCTAATAATTAAACACCATAATGAAAAAACACCTATAATGAAAAAATATACCTACACCCATTTTTTTTTTTTTTTTGATTCTACGGATTCCTTCGTAATCCTCTAACTAGCTAGGGCTTTGCAATACCCTTTCATGTTTCTAGCTACTAGTAGTACGGCTCATTTGGTCTTTTTACTATTACCTTCTGAAGGTCGTATTTATTTGACTGAATTTAAGTTACAATTAGTGTCATCGTGAGGAAAAAAACCAAACCGCACAGCTTTTTAAAACTGCTTCCTTTACCTTTGAACTTTGAACCATCTTGGTGTTGCCCTCAGATCATTCTATGATCTGTGGTATTGCCATTTGAATGATTACAGCGCCCTCCATTTTCTACTATTTGTCGAACTTTTGTTATAATTTTTCTGTGACAATTTCAAAACAAATTATGAGGCTCATACACCTATTAATAGAATGCATCATCTGGGCAATAAATTTGGGAATACTGTAGACATATTTAAAGATTCCGTATTATTCACAAAACGAAGTCTTTATAATTATTTTAGTAAAATGTATGATTTCACGACTCCGTAGTGAATACACTTTATATTTCTATTTTCTTTTAGTTTTTATATTTCTTTTTACAAATTTCGCTTTCCATACCTATAAATTTAATTTGTCTTAAATTTATCATAAATCAATATATATTGAATACTATGTATTTGCTAACACAACTGTATTACTTATATATCTATCTTGTAAAAGCCCACTAGGGCGTAAATGAATAAATAAATAATAAATAATTTATTTTGTTTTTTTTTCTGTTGCAGATCTCAAATACAAGCACGATGGCCCGTGTCTTTGATACATATTAGTAGGTCGTGTATATATTACAAAAGTGGAGATCATTTCACGTGGTGAAAGAAAAAAACATGTGTGATACTTGTATTTGTAATAAGAAATATTAATTTATTAAAATTATGTGTTACTATTTTTAAAAGTAGAACAAACGACTAATCCATTTGCATAGTTTATGTAAAGTTGGAACCAGTGGCGGAAGGGGCGGCCAGCCCCGGGCCTCTGGTCCTCGGGGGCCTCCAAACGCCTCCACGTTCCCTTAATCAAATCCTAAACAAGGCTTTAAGGCACCAGGACACTGTAAATTTTTTTTTTATCATTTTTATGCCCCCCCCCCCCCCTCCCCAGGAGCCTCATTCAGTTTTGCCGCCCCGGGCCTCTGACGGGCTTAGTCCGCCACTGGTTGGAACAGAAGTTAAATGTGAAATTAATGCTGTATGTATATCAAGAGATTTAAATACGTAAAATTAGAATGTATTATAATTTATAATAATGAAATTATTAAAAGTACTGTTTCGACCCCATTTTTCAAATACCTCAGTAATAACTAATAACACAATAGAATTTTCATATAAAAATCTTGAAAAACACATGGTGTTAAATATCATATTAAGTAGATAATAATATCTATTTTGTGGATCTGATTTTTTAATATCATTAATTGATTGTAAAAAAAAGTTTTTAATTTTTTCGATTTAGTTGTTATATCTACTCTTGGTATTCAAAAATAATTTAAGTAGCCATGTTGTAAAATATTACTACTAATTAATATTAGTTTCGTTAGAATTAGATAAATCACTAATTAATAACTTAACTTACACAAGTACAAATAAAAACTCCATTGTGTTTAGCCAATTTTTCAAAAAAATGTATTATGTATTTAACCACTTGTAGTTTAAAAATTAATTTGAGCACAAAAAACTTTGATAAAGATTGTTGAACACATTCACCTATTTTTACTTATTTACGTTATTTTGTCATTTTCTTTTTAAAAAATCTTCATCGATTTTGATGAAACCTACAACACCTTTGCTACTCGTATCTTCCATGTAGACCCATTATGTATCTTTATTTTTACCAGTGGCGTAGCGAGGGGGGGCGGTCCGCCCCGGGTGCCATGGGGGGGTGCCACCCGACTGAGTGTCACCCTCAAGAGCACAATTCTCTAGCCACTGGTGATAACACTTTGCAACTACGAAAAAGTCCTTTATTCAATTACACAATACTGTCATTAGTCATAAACAACAAATCAGAAAATAACATTTTTGTTATTTTCTCTTAACGTTTATTTACAAATTATAAAAATATATATACTCGTATAAGCGAAAAGCGACGTTTTAATATGAAACATTCAATATAACTTCAATTTGGGAGGCGGGTATGTTACCGTCGCCCGGGAATTATTTTTTGGATATCCAACACTCCTGCAATAGGTCACGCCGAGTGGTTCGCTACATTTGGTGACTTGGCAGGGGTGCCCGGGATCATGGGGTGAGGTTTGTCTGGGTCTTGGCGACCCACCTACTACGTGGTGGGCCGGATCGTGAGAGACTGGTTGAAGGAGGTCTTTTGACCTTTTCAGCCGGACTCTCTCGCAGTAGGTGGGATGGATTCATACGACCGTTACTCCTGGACACATTGAGCCCCAGATATTTACCCACCCCTTTTTCTTTTCCAGAACTTAATTTCCTTAAAAATACCCTCCTCACAGCATCCCCTAAGATGGCATAGGTCCTGGTGGAAATTATTTCTCTCAGAACCTCCTATGTGGAGATATTGAAAAAAAGCTTAATAATCTTGTAACAAAAAATAACCTTCCATCCATAAAACAGTTTTTTACAAACTTATAACTTGACCAAAATGTATAAAAGTGAAGTTATTGTCATGTTGAAGTTTCAATGTTTTATTTCAATGCTAACAGAACATCAACACATTAAACAAAATAAGTGTTTAGACAGAAAACTACTTAAGTTAATTTTTATTTTTTATGAAGTCAAAATGTACGTTTTGAATTTCTTAAAGTCAACTTTAATGGGGGTGACACCACTGTTATCCGCCCGGGTGCTACCCATGCTAGCTACGCCACTGGTCACTATCGTATAAAACGTTTGATAAATCACTCAAATCATTTGACATTCCACGTCGCGTTGTCAGTTATCATATATAGTAAGCGCTAAACTTTAATGCCGACCTGACGTTGATACAGAAATCGTCACAATAGGCGAGTTTGTGAAAAATTTCCGAAAAGCGGCATGCATCCCCTATGTTTTACGCATCTTTGTATTTCGCCTACGGTCATTGTAATGTTACTGTACCTGCGCGAGTATTCGTATCAAGTTCAGGTCGGCATTTAAGTTTGGCGCGTTCTATACCTTTTTGGCTTGCAGACAAACTGAGTCTTTATACATTTTCAGTTAGGGGCCATCCATAAATTACGTCCCCTTTCCCCCCCCCCCCCCCCCTTCGCCCCTGTCACACATCGTCACATTTGTGAAACCCCCTCCCCGTAGTGTTACGACACATATTTTGCAATTTAACATCTAAAAATAATTAAAACAGTACTTCAATTTTTTTTGAAACAGAGCTGATGACCCCCCCCCCCCCCCCCTCAATACCTATTGTCACACTTCTCTACTCCCCCCCCCCCTAAGGTGTGACGCTATTTATGGATGGTCCCTTAACCCAACCAGCCACATTTTGATTTTTTCTCGCTTGTAGACTTTTGAAACAACAAGAAACATCACTTTCATAATTACTTCTGTCACCAGTGGCGTAGCTCGCATGGGTGGCACCCGTGGCGGATAACGTGGTGTCACCCTTCCTCCCCATTAAAGTTAAACGCAAGTTTGTTGAGAATTATGCTCTTGGAGGTGACACTCGGTCGGGTGTCACACCCCCATCGGGTGGCACCCGGGCCGCCTCCCCTCCTTGCTACGCCACTGTCTGTCACTTTAATCATTGTTCTAATATTTGTCACTGTACTGACTGAACCAGTATGGTTTTCAACCTGTTGTCACATGAAGTATTATGTAGGTACTATTCTATTTGGTGCATTATGACATGTATATGTCGTACGCCGATCGTAAAATCAGGCAGATCATGATGTGCCTAGCCACACCGTGAAGTGCCTGGTGGCAGATCGTGAGTGTCTCAGGCGCATCATGATCCGCCTGATTTTACGAAACAGCAGAATTGATGTGCTTGCTAGTGTTGTCGCATATAAAATAAGATTATATGATTTTTTAAAACTAAATTATCTACTAATTAAATAAATAAAGTAGGTAATGTACCTTTCGAGATTTATTTGGCTTTAAAATTCTGCTTAGTTGTTGTGTTCTCATAGTGTTAAAATTTATTTAAAACAGAGGCGAAAAATTACATAAATAATATAATGAATGTATTTAATTGGTGTGATATTTGGGAAAGGAATATTATTTTACTGTAAGACCATTAGTGAACTAATTGTAAATGATGTATTATGTAGACCTAATTATTATTTATTAATTTTATTTTATTTATTAATTTAACTGCCAATTATTAGAATTATTTTTCGGCTATGTAATTTAATATGAAATGTATAAATATTTATTAATAAATGAAGCAATATTACTTTGAAAATCTTATATTTATTTATACTATGTGCCGACCGATTTCGGAACAACCCTTCCTTCCTGAGGGCGAATTTAACTAACTTGTCGTTACAAAACATTGGGTGCAAATAATATATTACTACTAGCTGGTTCCCGGCATGCGTTGCAATGCCATTCAAAGAAATATTTTGTTTCTCCCTGCATGTCCATTCTCATGCGTCCCCGTTCTCTTCCTGCGTCCCCTTCCCCTCCTGCGTTCCCCTTCCACCTTCCCCTCCATCATCACCCTTCCCGCGAATCCTCCTTTGTTACCCTCCCCTACACACATTTTGCCTGCCTTCCCTCCCTGCTGCTAAAATATATGAAATACACACATTTTCAAACCACTCTCGCACCACCTGTAGTAACTTTTTAATACAAATTTCGTAACACCAGAACTTACCATTATATGTATATAGTAACTCTCTTCTGCTAAAATACAATGTTCTGTAAAAATTTTGTGTCAATCCATCGATTATTTTCAGAGATTTGCAGACCAAAACGTACGGAATCTAATTTTTTGTTTTTTTAATGCAAATTTCATAACGCAAAAGCTTACCATTATATATAGAAACACTCTTCTGCTAAAATGCAATGTTCTGTAAAATTTTTCAGTCAATCCATCGATTACTTTCCGAGATTTGCGAACGCAAACATACGGAACCTAAATTTTTATATATATATATATATATGTAATGGCAATACATTCCATTTAAATTTGAATCCTGTAGTGTCAGTTGGAATACTTGGAATGTAATTATCAATTGTCACTTGTTTTATTTTCTATTATTTTATTATAAATAAACATAAATGTCGTTTCTTTGTTAAACTTTGCAACACAAGTGTTTTATTTATAAATCAATAGAAAAGAATTAAATCATATTATAAAACGACATTTTTCGTAACCACAAATGGAGAAACTTCAATTTGAATTTACGCTACTACCTGGAGGCGATGGCAAGTCAAATATTATTAGCATTACAAAAATAGTCACAAGTGATGAAAAAGTGTTTACAATACCAGAAATGTTACAATCCGCCAGCCATCACAAGGAGATTATGAAAAGTGGTGCTTTTGGCAAAGTAAAAAATAGTTTAAAAAAAAAGATACCAGGTTAGAAGAGTCTGGGTAACAATGACAGAAGAACTAAAAAAAACATATGTAGACGAAGATGGAAACCTACAGTTCGGAGACCAATACCTCGAAGAATTGGAAGAAGAAAGTTTACAAGTACATCAAAAAGAAGATACACTGGGAAGATTGATGATAAAATTAATGGAAGATAAGCAACAGAGCCTCAAAAACATTGCTGAGAATTTTGTTATAGAAAAATTCTGTAGTAAAAATACAAATGCAAGCCAGTGGATAGAAGTGTTTGAAAAAGAATGTTTACGATTTGATGTGACCATGGATGAAAAAAAATAGAAATACTAAGATTGTTCATGGATAAAAGTTGTGTAGATTGGTATAGTTCCATGATTATTAAACTAACAATGAACTCAGAGTGGTCAACATGGAAAAACAAATTCTGTGAATCATTCGCAAACAAAGGATGGAACCCTGTCACCTACGCACTATTATTTAGATACAAAGATGGTTCTCTGTTGGATTATGCTATGAGAAAAGAAAAACTTCTATTGGATATGAGAAGATCAATCGACACCGGTACTTTGATAGATCTTGTTGCTTCCGGACTACCAGAATTCATACTTAACAAGATCGATA
The DNA here is from genome assembly GCA_917563855.2 of Limnephilus lunatus. Classification (NCBI taxonomy): domain Eukaryota; kingdom Metazoa; phylum Arthropoda; class Insecta; order Trichoptera; family Limnephilidae; genus Limnephilus; species Limnephilus lunatus. The sequence goes on along the minus strand of OU830599.1, from coordinate 31,775,691 downwards.
GAGAAGGATTACAAGATACTGTGGATTTATTTAATGAAATAAACAAGTATGAACATATGGTCAACAAAAAAAGATTCATGAATAGGAGAACATTTGGGAATGCAGAATATAATAAAAATGAGGATAAAAAGCCATGTAAAATTTGTGAAAAATTGAATAAGGGCACTCGTTACCACCCCAAAGCCACATGCTGGTTCAAAACAAAAGAGGATGAAAAATTTAAGAGAAATGCCATTAAACATGTAAACAATTCAGTGATAGAGACTGAGATAAATGAAAATGATCAAAAAAACTAATAGTAACACCATTAATCAAAGTCAAACTATTACTAAATGATGAATTAAAAATATACGGAATTTATGATTCGGGTTCAAATGTTTCTCTAATTAATTCTAAGTTTTTGAAACTAAAAAGAAAAGGAAACAATTTGAATGAAGCAAATTTAGTAACGATTAATGGTGTTAAAAAAACGAGTGGTTTGACAACGTTGAAGATTAAAATTTTTGAATTGGAGAAAAATGTTGATGTGTACATTATTGATGAACACAATTTTAAGTATGATTTTTTGATTGGATTAGACATGATAAAAGACTTCAAACTAATCCAAAGTGAAGACTTACAAATATCACAGAAAATCTGCCTGAATAATACAAATAAAAAAAAGGAAAATTCTACAAATATGAAAACAAATACTGAATTTAAACATTCTGAAAATAAGAACATTATAGAAAAACACCAAATTAATTTAAATGAACATGTTAAAGAAGAAGATTTTAAAATAACAATAAATCATTTAAATAATGATCAAAAAACAGAAATAAATGAACTAATGGGCAAATACACATCAGTGTTTGCGAAAAGTAAATACGATGTTGGTACTGTTAATGGACAGGGCTGGGCAGTATTTGAAATACTTGTAATTGAAATACGTATTTGAAATACAAATACGTATTTTGTATTTGTATTTCAATTACTACCTTTAAATGTATTTTGTAATTGGTATTTCAATTACCTGATGCTGATGTATTTTGTAATTTGTATTTCAAATACTTATGGCTTCAAAATACATTTTCAAATACATTAAGCGATCATAATAATGATAATGAAAAACAAAATGACATAAGTAGATAATACATAGATTAAAATCCAGAGCAATTATGTTAATATTTAGAGTTGGCAAGACATGACAATTTCTATCGTATTATATTAAACTCGTCATTGCTTTGTATTGTTCATTTTTGTGTCATAGTATTAGATCAAGCACTATAGGAATAATTTGACTGAAGACTGGATTATTTTTAAGTTGATTACAGTAGAGCGCAAATATCAAACAAATCTGCGCTATACAAATGTCCTGTTATTATAATAATAGTCATTATCTAACCCCTGGGTCCTATTCCACAAAACTTTACAAGTGGAGCAGAGATTAGATGTGTCTTCTGAGCAATAATATTGGTAAATTTTTGCACGTCTCTGTTTCACTCAGTGTTTTGCTCAGATGCATAGGCCCTGGGGAAAATAATTTCCCTCAAGGCCTATGCATCTGAGATTCTGTTTGGAGGGTCTATGTGAGGAGAGGAAGGAATGATCATTGGTCTTGAAGAGATCCATGTTGTAGGAAGGATGAAACGCAGAGGCTGGCAAATCGTTCCACAGCCGAGCTGTTGAACACAAGAACGAGTCAAAGAAGCGACCCGTTCTCATGTGACAAATGTCTACGGTGTACATATGTTGGGCACGCGTTTGGCGTGTTTCCCGACTATCCACCGGTGCCGAAGGGATCAATGACGCTAGTTCCTCGGAGCATCTTCCATTGTAATACCGGTATAACAAGGATAGCATTCCCACCCGACGCCTGTGCTCTAAAGATTGCAATCCGTCTGTTAAGATGGGAGAATCATACTTGGCACTAAATGCTACTGCTTTTAATAATCGTTTATTGCCCGAAATTGTATCTTTAAATTCAGTGCAACTGACATTTAAATTGAAGAAAGCACATAATTTGATTTTTACGGTATCCACATCTAGTCGATTTCTTTCGTCAGTCCATAATCCATACTATTACCCATTACATTAAAAACTCTTTCTGCGAAGGCATTGAAAACGGCAATACCTACTACACATATTGTACCATTTTCAACATATATACTCTGATTCATCGTTAAAAAACGATGAACCACGTATCAATGGATTTTCCTTCAAGTAAAAGAAAAATACTTTGAGTGCAGCCAGTTCCTTACAAAGATTTTCAGGAAGAGTTTGCCGCTTCCATGGGGACAGCGACCATATTTCAATTAGTTCATCTAGCGTAGGCAATCTTCCGCATTCAATATCCAAGCAACTAAAAGTTTTGTAGGTGTTGTTTTCATTCTATTGTCCGGTTTACCAAAATTTTCTAGACCAGACAGCTATTCAAAACACCGAACTTTCGTCTGGTCCAAAACCGGAAATCTGGTAACCCTAGTTACACCAAGCATATGAATGTAGGGCCTGTTCGGAAGTTTGCTTCCGTTGAAGGAGACTATGTTTTCATTTCGATCCCTTTTAGACGTAATCAGACATGATTGGGTCTTCGAAAAATTTAATTTAACGAGATTATTTTTACCCCAAGAGAAAATACTCTCGAGGTAACCGTCCATTCTTTGCTTCAAAGCCCTCCGAGCCATGAGCCCTTTGGGGGCATGTCAAACAAAAAGCTATCATGGACTGAACTGTCATTCGCCTAACAATGAATTGGTGCACATGACAAAAGGTTGTTGACGTGCAACAAAAACGAAGTCGGGGACAGAACCGATCCCTGTGGGACGCCAGCATTTATTGAGTGTGAGGGAGAAGTGAAACCATCGGCTACCTTCTGAATCGACTTCCCCCTCAAAAAGAGGGTTGCGGGAAGTCCGTAAGAAGGTAGTTTTTTAACAAGTCCTCGGTGCCAAACCCGGTCAAAGGCCTTGGAATTATCCAGTGCAACCGTTTGGGTCTCACCGAAACGTTCCAGGCACCGCCCCCAAACATGCGGTACATACGCGAGAAAATCACCGAACGAGAGTTTCCGCCGGAATCCGTATTGATGGTCGTTAATAAAATTGTTTTCTCGAGGTATGTGAGCTTCTATGGAAACGTACCCTTAGATAAGGGCACTTATGACAATTTATTGTAACCAAAGGTTCTACCAAAACCAAATGTATTTTGTATTTTGTAATTTGTATTTTGTATTTGAATTAAAAAAATTGTTAAAATACTGTATTTTGTATTTTGTATTTCAAATACACGACTTGAAAGTATTTTGTATTTCGTATTTTAAATACATGCGAAAAAGTATTTTGTATTTTGTATTTCAATTACAGCTAAGCATGTATTTTGCCCAGCCCTGTTAATGGATATGAAGCGAAGATAGACTTATTGGTGGATAAATATTGTAGTAAGAGGCCTTACAGATGCAGCGTAGAAGATAAAAAGGAAATAGAAGAGCAAATAGCAAAATTAATAGACAATAAACTGATAGAAGAGTCGTACAGCCCATTTGCTGCACCTGTCACTCTAGCATTTAAAAAAGAAGAAAACAAAAGATCCAGATTATGCATAGACTTCAGAGACTTAAATAAAATAGTAATACCTCAAGCTCAACCATTTCCATTGATTGAAGACCTAATGACAAAGACCAGAAATTGCAAATTTTTTTCAACGCTGGATATAAACTCAGCTTTTTGGTCTATTCCGTTGCGGATTGAAGACAAAAAAAAAACAGGATTTGTAACACAGGAGGGGCATTATCAGTGGACCTGCCTACCTTTTGGATTAAAGACCTCTCCGGCAATTTTTCAGAGGATATTAAGCAATATATTGAGAAAATATAAACTAACCGATTTTGCTGTCAATTACATAGATGACATACTTATATTTTCAAAAACTTTTGCTGAACACATCGATCATTTAACAAAGTTGCTGAATGCAATCAAAACTGAAGGTTTTAGATTAAAATTTACAAAATGCACATTTGCATCAGACATGGTAAAATATCTGGGTCATATAATTCAGAATAATTCAGTCAAGCCAGTAAAGGATAATTTGATTTCAATAAAGAATTTTCCTATTCCAAAAACACAGAAGAATGTGAGACAATTTCTAGGAAAAATCAACTTTTATCATGAGTACATTCCGAAGAGTGCAATAATACTAGATCCTTTGCATAACTTACTAAGGAAAAACCAAAAGTTTATTTGGACTGATAAATGCCAAAATGCTTTTGAAACGATGAAAAACCTACTATGCTCACAACCAATCCTGGAAATTTTTGATCAAGATTTACCAATTAATATATATACAGATGCTTCTCTAGAAGGCCTTGGAGCTATTTTAAAACAAACACAGTCTGATGGAAAAGAAAAACCTGTAGCTTACTTTTCGAAAAAACTAAATGGCGCCCAGAAAAAGAAAAAAGCAATTTACTTAGAATGCTTAGCTATAAAAGAAGCAGTGAGATACTGGCAATACTGGTTGATAGGTAAACCATTTACAGTTTATTCAGATCACAAACCACTGGAAAACATGAATCTCAAATCTAGAACCGATGAAGAGCTAGGTGATTTAACATATTATCTTTCTCAATATGACTTTAACATAAAATATGCTCCAGGAAAACAAAATTTGGAAGCTGACTGTCTAAGCAGAAACCCAGTGCTGGAATCAAATGAAAATACAGATGAGCAATTAAAAATTGTCAACTTAATAAAATTAGAAGATATCTTAAAAGATCAGGTAAAAAATGAGAAGATACAGTGCAGAAGAGATAAATTGATTTCGAAAAATAATGTTTATTACAAGAAAGTAAAAAAAAGAGAAAAAATAATTCTATCAGAAAAATTCAGCATAGACTTTATCAGAAATGTTCATACAGAACTAGGTCACATAGGAATTACACAAATGCAAAAAATGATAAGCTCATGGTACACAGCAGAAAACATGACAAATAATATAAAGAGAACCTGCGAAAGTTGTGCAGTATGTTTAAAGAACAAATCAAGAGGTGAAAATAAATATGGATTGATGTCCCACTTGGGTCCCGCAACAAAACCTTTTGAAATATGTTCCATTGATACAATAGGCGGTTTTGGGGGTTCACGATCAACAAAGAGATACTTGCACCTGTTATCAGATCATTTCACGAGGTTTGCATATATTTTGACGTCAAGAACTCAAAATACCAATGATTTCATCAAACTCTTAAACTCCACAGAAACTAATGACATTGGCATGATACTCTCAGACCAATACCCGGGTATCAATTCTAGAGAATTCAAAAAATTTTTGGATGAAAGAAATATTCCAATAATTTTTACTGCAGTGAACTCACCTTTCTCAAATGGATTAAATGAAAGATTGAACCAAACGCTGGTCAATAAAATTAGATGCAAAATCAACGAAAATGACTCAAAAGTAGCTTGGACAACTATAGCGCATAATTGTGTAAAAAACTATAATGAAACGGAGCACACTGTTACTGGATATGCGCCACAGTACCTACTTGACGGCACAGATGTTACGATTTTGCCAAATGAGTTAAAACTTAAGAAGACCGGCATCGATTTGATTCAAGAGAGAAAAAAAGCTCTAGAAAATACTATGAAGTCACATAATTACAACAAGATAATTTAAAATAAAACCAGGAGACACTTTGACTTCAAAGTTGGTGATACTGTTTTTGTGGAGAATGGAAACAAACTTAACAGGAAGAAGCTCGACGAATTGAGAATCGGACCATACAAAATCATAGAAAAATTATCAAACTCAATTTACAAGATAAACACTGGTCGAAAAAAATTTGAATCAAATTTTTTCCACATCTCGAAGTTAACTCCAGCACCTTTATTTATGAACCATGAAGAGGACATCGAAGATGAGTGAAAATTTTGCAGTAATTTTCTTTCCAGGGGGAGGGGAGATGTAATGGCAATATATTCCATTTAAATTTGAATCCTGTAGTGTCAGTTGGAATACTTGGAATGTAATTATCAATTGTCACTTGTTTTATTTTCTATTATTTTATTATAAATAAACATAAATGTCGTTTCTTTGTTAAACTTTGCAACACAAGTGTTTTATTTATAAATCAATAGAAAAGAATTAAATCATATTATATATATATATATATATATATATGTATATCTTAATATATAAAACAAAGTCGGTGATCAAGATGACATTATTATACATTAATTTAAAGAAAGGGGATTCATTAGGTTTGTCACAGAACACGTAATGAAAAATTCCGTGCCCATTTCTATCGGTCTGAATCGTAGGTGCAACAAAAATATGAAACGAAATGGTTAAAAATTTTTGAGATATTATCATTATTTGTTGTGAAATGTGCCCCCCCCCCCAGATCAGATCAAGTTACATTCTTACTTGCGCCCTACCTGTAATTACTCATGCCCTATCTTAAATTCAACTCTGGCTACGGCCCTTACCCCATGACTTGCATTCTGCCCCGTAACAAATGCCACTTTTTGCAGATTGTTTACAACAAATTAATGATACTTTTCGCAGATTTTGTCAAAGATTTGGCACCATAGATGCTGAGTAAACAGCTTTCAAAGTTCGAATCCAAGCTTCGAATTTCGCCCAAAAAAATGATAATTTTTTCACATTTGCTTATTTTTGAAGTTTTGTAAAAATTTCCTCTTCGGACCATAGTTTTTGTAAGAATCCAAAATTTCAGCAGAAAATTGGTCCGTTTGTGTATTTATGTGCGCACTTACAGACTAATATATTTCAATTTTTTTTACATTCTTATTATGCTGCAAAAAATAATTACAAAAAGTACATAATTTTAATAGTTTTATCAACACGCCTTTCAGCATTTTTGGATGTAGGTATAAATTAAAGAAAATTTGGAATGAAATAAAATCGATATTGAGTTATAATTTTAAAAAGCTGGTACGGAGAGTAATTAATTTTTCTTATTGGAACCGCCCTCTACGATCGTAAGAACCTCTTTCGAACGAAATTATTGATTCAACTATCGCATTTCCCCTAACTACCTAGCGCATACCCCGAACAATAGGTACTAAAGGTGTTTTTCCACTTATTTTTCGAGTCCGGTTCCGAATTCAATCAAATGGTCTCTATTCCCCAGACTCGTTCATTATAATATGTATTTATAATACGAGAGTAAAAAAATAATGATAAACCAATGTGTTCAGTTCTATCGTAAATTTTTAGAACCACTCCACAAGCCCCATCCAGATATTATTACCATTGTTGGTCGATGTTTGAATGTGAGTTCAGAACCGGTGAGAGTCAATCCGGAATCGTTCCACTATATTTTGCGAACTTGGGCGAAAACACCTTTGATGCTACTTCCACACCAAAGCCAACCTTCTAACTCCTGGTGGTGGCTGCTGCCAACTCCGAACTCTGAACTCCAAAATGGCGGACGTCGAACAGCCGATTCGGCGCCGTATCTTATCAGTTGCCTATAATTGTGCAGGCGGTACTTCGGTTTCCATAATATTGATTTCGATTCGTAAAGCAAAAAATATAATATTTTCAAACAATTTTTATACAACTCTCCCGTAATAATATTGCGCAGACGGGCCAACTCGTACGAACCAGCCATCGCCGATCGCCTCGGAGGCGATCGAGGGCCAACTCTCCAACCTTCCAACTCGAACTTCCAACGCATGAACTACCCCTCCAGACAATCGTCCAAACGTTTGAAGTTGTTAGTTGGCCGCAGTGTGGCCCTACCATGAAATCAGATTCATTGGATTGATTGGATTCCTCTGGCCTGAACAACTCACTCCTACCCCCATACCCTGGGATTGTTTTTTTTATACCCTGTAGTGTCACTAAATTACCACAACTTTTCCTGTTTGAAACTTCTAGGTCAGAACATCTGTTTTCCCAATGTAATGCTATTTTCTCAGACTCTGTGGCATCGAACCTAAGATTGCATCGAACTGACTGAAATTTTGATTATGATCTGAAGAGGAGTCATGGACGAAATCTGAAAAGAGTAGCATTTGCGGAAAAATCATCATTCTTACTCGGCGAAATGCAAGGCTTGGGTTCGAGTTTTAAAAGCTGTTTTCTCAAGCTCAATGGCACTGAACCGGCTGAAATTTTGGATTCTTACTAAAACTATGGTCTGAAGAGAAATTATTTACAAAATCTGCAAAAAGTAAAATTTGTGGAAAATCATCACTCTTACGGGGGGAAATGCAAGGCTTGGGTTCGAGCTTTAAAAGTTGTTTTCAACGGCTCAACGGCAATAAACCGGCTGAAACTTTGGATTCTTACAAAAACTATGGTCTGAAGAGGAAATATTTACAATACTTCAAAAATAAGCAAATGTGAAAAAATTATCATTTTTTCGGGGCGAAATTTGATGGATTCGAACTTTGAAAGCTGTTTACTCAGCATCTATGGTGCCAAATCTTTGACAAAATCTGCAAAAAGTATCATTAATTTGTTGTAAACAATCTGCAAAAAGTGGCATTTGTTACGGGGCGGAATGCAAGTCGTGGGGTCAGGGCTGTAGCCAGAGTTGAATTTAAGATAGGGCATGAGTAATTACAGGTAGGGCGCAAGTAAGAATGTAACTTGATCTGGTCTGGGGGGGGGAGGGGGGACATTTCACAACAAATAATAATAATATCTCAAAAACGATTACGATTCAGACCGATAGAAATGGGCACGGAATTTTTCATTACGTATTCTGTGACAAACCTAATGAATCCCCTTTCTTTAAATTAATGTATAATAATGTCATCTTGATCACTGCAGCGACTGGCAACACCGTCTGGGTCGAATTTTGTTTTGCACTTTGATTGTTTATGACTAATATTCAACGGGAATGATTGAAAGAGGTCCGTGGGCGATGCAGGACAATTCTAAGAAAGTTTCATGGATCATCATGAAAGGATCATCAAACCATCCATGTGTTCCAAGTACAAAAGTAAGAGGAAAACCATTTTCTTGTTCTGGGTTTAGTAACTCTCCACACAGCATCCCTAAAGATGACATAGGCCCTGAGGGAAATTATTTTACTTTTTTATTTATTTTTCAACGACACAATAAGAAATTTTGGTTCTGTAATAATTGATGTTTCGGAGCGCTAAGGATATAAGGAGCTATTTAAACTCTTTTTGTCAGGAATTGCATCTTGTTGGTGTTGCTAATCTATAGTTTAATATTAGGTAGGTATACCTATATACTTATTGATAGTCCAGCATCCCTTCTAGAAAAAATCACCGACCGCCACTGATACATGAATCCAAACTATGTGCAAAGTTCAGTAAAAAAGTGAAATAAAAGGCAATTATTGAGATTAAAATTTTAATAGACAACATAATACACAATACAATTACAGTTGATTCTGCTTCAATAGAACACATCGGTCCCAAATATTTTGTCATAAATAAGTGGCTATCCCAAATAAACGAAGTAAGGTACCTAGAGGGAAATTTATTTTTAAGCTTTTTTATAAAATCAGTATTTTACATTTATTCGAGTTCACTCGAATGTGTTTTTGAATTTTATGAAATTTTTGAAAAAATATTTTATTACAGAAAAATAATTATGTACTAACTTTAGGTACATATCGATGCCTAAACAAAATACCCAAGAGAAGGACAACTGTATACTCAACACAATTTTTTTTTTTAAAGATGTCCGACTAATCAACTGAATGATCGAGATATTTAATTTTAAAATATTAACTTTGTTTTAATAGGTATTAATATTTTAATACTGTTGACCAAGTTTTTCTTCATATGTCTGTACAATAGATAATAGAAACATGGAGATATATGCCATGGAAGAAAACTGACTGTCGACGAGTTATGACCAAACTGCACGGACAAAGGAGCAGAGTCAATAAAAGTTGTGCATTTGGTGTGAAGGTAGAAACAAAAGCGAGGAACGATGTTGGCGACACTTTCGTACACGCAATTTCATACCAACAAAGGCTAATGACCCATCTCCCATGTTTTTATTATCTATGGTCTGTACATATTATATAAGGGCGGAGTGAGATAATTCAACTTTGTACTACATGTATTATGGCAATGGACTAAATATCAAAATTTGTGGTTTCGATACAAAACTGAAATTATTTCTTAAGTCTGTGCAGTCGGCTTCAAGTTTATGGTTTTCATTTATTATGTCTCACCTCAAAGCACAATATACTTAGGCTGCCATTACACACGTAAGTTTTTTCTCGTAAGTCGCTCACGTAAGCGACTTATGGCCAAATTACCAATGTAAACGACACCAAAAATCACTTATAGCAAGTTAAACTTATAGCAAGCCAAACGTAATTTATAGCAAGTCACAGAAGTTGTTATTGTGTAAGTTTTTTGACAGGTAAGTTGAGAGACTGTACCAAAGTAAGAAATTGTACCAAAATGCCCCGTTGCGAGATGTCAAAAATTAAAAGACAGTTGTTTTCGTAGGATTTTTTCCTGTAAAACTAGTATATTTTTTTTTATTAACAAAAATCTGATTGGGTTAAGTGGATAATTAATTACCTGCCTTATTTTCACCTGAAAACAATATAAAAACAACACTAGATATAACTCAAAATAGCACTACCCACGAAAACAAATTTAGACTGAAAGAAATTTTTCTGATTCCAAAAACCGAAGAGATATCTTTTATTTTTAGGGGAAAAAAGCTTTCAGAAAATGAGCATCCTTCTATTTAATTATCGGTCCAATCCTTTCTAATCTCAATGTTTCTGTTTATAACATTATGTACATATTTGAATTCAAAGTCGGTTGCTGTCAGGTAGCTGTCATTCGGACAAAATTAAAGAACTCCATCTATTTCCGCCTTTAACAGTACAAAAGGGTGTGGAGAATTGTTCATTTCAAGCGAAATTCTATTTCATTACTTTATTTGGGCCTTTTGGTCTTTATCGACAAAATCGTGTAATTTTGACAGCAGCAGATCGTTGTTGACAGGAAGCCATCTTACTGCAAGTAAATTTTCAGATATAAACGGTCGATATCGTCGCTATGAGCACTTACATAAGTTGAACTTCCGAACAACTTCCGTGAGCATTAATTATCTAAGTCGGATGCATATTTAAACACTCCTGTTACTTATCAAAAACTTGTGTAAGTCGTAAATTTTACTTATGAGTGTAAAGCTAGCCTTAAATTACATTAACGACACTAATCTGATTAAAAAGAACTATAATTTAAATGATGATAAGGAACATTTTACTAAGACAACAAATTACATACATACACACAAAATTACTTAAAAGTTTAGGTACAAATTGTTATGGCACAAATCGTTTAGTAAAAATAATATCATCAAGGAATTTATTCCGCCAAGCTACTACATATTGAGGTTTTCCTTGTAACTCTAATTAACACTCTTATTAAAATAAATAAGCTATTCCTACCTATTGGTTTGAACTAGATTTGAGCATCTCAGTTTGAAATGAAGTGTCCAGTACCAATTTCCGCGACATGTCAAATTCATGTTTTCGAGAAAATTGCGAGCTATATACTTTTTATCGTAGAAAGCAAACACTTTGTGGCTTGACATTATATAGAATGAAACAAGTACTTTGTTTAAAAACTACTTTATTTTTATTTATATTCGTTCATAAATAAATTCACAATAAACATATAAACATATAAAATAAAGTTTATATGTTTATTGTCCTGAAGAAGGTTGAGTTCAACCGAAACCGGTCGACGAAAATAAATAAAAATAAAGTGGTTTTTAAACTTGTTTTATTCTATATATACTTTTTATTAAAGGTTTTTTTTACATCAGCTCCTCCTAAACAATTTTTGAGTACTATGTAGAGGCTCTTTTTAGGGAAATGAAGAAGAGAAAATTTTGGGAAAGAAAAAGGTATGGGGGTGGGTACATCTACATCGCTATATCATATTTTATATGGAATAAGACGAATTTTGGAAACAATCCCTCAAATGGGAAATTTTGAAAGCGAGTAGTAATACAGATGAAGGATTTTAAAAGTGCTCTGATTTTTAAAGGGGAATTAGAGTAACAAAAAGCACCTTTTGGTATATGTATAATAAAAACCACTGAATTATAAGCAATCAACCTTTTGTCCAAGTAGACAAATAACAGAAATTGGTAAGGGAGACCTCAAATGCTTTCGTCTCATTCTAAATATGTAACTAAATATTTGTGAACACAGTATTTTTTTATAAATCAATCTCTCACCAGAGAAAGAAAAGTATGGTACAAAGGTGTTTTGTTCCCTCACTCTAAATTATTACATCATGAATTGAACTAGAACTTCACATAATAACTAAATTGAATGGTTATACTAATCGTAAACATTGAACTTTAAAATCTATCTTAAATTATAACTAAGGTAATGTTACATTTTTAAGAAGAGAGATCAAAACTGTTAAATGGTAACATATACACATGTATTTAAAAAACTAATTTATGGTTGCAATACATATGTTAAAAACATGTAAGATATTTTATTGCTGTTTTAAAAAGTTCAAGAGGAGTTCAATTAGAACCATTGCTTTACTGATAGGTACGCCATTCACCTATTAAATGTTTGAAAAATATATAAGGAAACTACTTATCACAAAATATTCAGATCCTGAAAACCTCAATTTAAATATTATGTATTTGCACTAACACATAATGTCTGTGATGAATAAACAAAACTGCCCAAGCCAAAAAATGATTTCTTTGTGTAGACACCTAATGAAATAGAAATCAGATTTCACTCAAACTGTACACTGGAATCTTCTTCTACAGTAGTTGCCTCATTTCCGAGGATCGTGACCCGCACTCCAGTTGCCCTGGTGAACGGAGCTCCTCCACTTCTCGCAGACGCGTCTGCCGCCAAGACCCGGACGAACCTCACCCCCATGAACCTGGGCACCCCTGCTAAGTCACCAAACATATTGAACTTGGGGTGACCTACGCAGAGGTGCTGGTTATCCAATAAATGGTTCCCGGGGCAGCGGTGCCCATTCCCACCTCCCAAAATAATGTCAGGAATCACTGGTTAAAGTAAGTCAAGTATACGTATATAGTTATTTCACTTTTATTTATATATATGTAGATGTGAAAATGTACCATTTATCACAAAGCAGGTAAATATATTGATTTTTGAAAATCTGAATTAGCTATAAAATAGACACCTACAAAGAGATTAAGAAAAAAATATACTAAAAAACCATTTGGATAGAATCTCTCTTTGTGAAAACGCTTTTCAATTCTAGTTTTGCTGCATGGAGTAGCGGATGCCGACGTTCTGGACGTAGGTGATACTTCATCACTCCAACGCATCGGTGATCTTCTCTCCTTCTACTAGGCCTACAGCACCAAATAAGAAATATTTTTCTGTGAAGTGTACCGTGATAAAATGATATTTTTGGCATTTGGGCAGTATTTATTGTTTATTTGCCATGGTTAACTACGAATTTAGTTGACTGAGACAGATGCAGAGTTGTCTGCTTTGTTTGTCATTACCAATCCAGTTTCAGACAGAATACCATTTTTCAGAAGTTGATTATTTTTAGGTTTTGAGTAAGTTTTTATATTTTTTACAGTGCCTGCACTTTGGAAATTGGCTTGGTTCGCCTTTACGGGTAATTTGGGTTTGTGCACGAGGGAAATGATGCCTTGCTTTTGCATGAGGTCCAAATCACCTTTCATCTTGACTTTTAATCCAGCTTTCAGGACGCTTTTCGGCAAGGGTAAGCGTTTGATGACTACAGAAGATTCCTTCATGCACGGAAATACTTTTTTGATATTCTCAGCATTACTTGTCGGGCTGAGAATGACCATATCGGAAGAAATCGAATTACCCGGGTTTTGTAAGACGGGTTCAGGTTTGATATTGAGATCTTCCGCTATTTGGAACGTTGGAACCGAATCCAAAGTTCCAAACAGGTCTTTGTTCATATTGACGAATTCGTCAAGAGTTATGGCGTTCTGTCTCTGTCCGGGATCCGCCGAATCTGCGGGAGATGCTTTGCCTTTTCTTTTTCTGACCGGTAAAGTGGGGTTTTTCTGCAAAAAATAATTGATGAGAATTAAAAACATGCAGATTTTCAAATGAAATTAACCACTCCGATCTATCGCGAATATGTACTTTTTACGTCTTAAACGACATGTCAGATTTACGAAAACTTTGTGTTATTTCCGCTTCACAATTAAAGCTCTATAAATTAAACATTTCTGAACGTAGCCGAATACTAAAAACTGTTGTTGAAAGGTTACGAAATAAGCTTTCAAATTGGTATATTACAAATAAATATTAACATTTGTAAATATTTAAATTTAGAATGCAAAGATAAAAAAAGGTAAAAATGACTCACATGTTTTTATGTGAAAACGGTACTAAAATCACGGATTGTGTAAAAAACAATACTTATTCTATTGTATAAATGTATAATAAACAATTTAGTCACCTCACTTTTTTATCATTTCATACAAGAATATTTAATAAAAAAATAACAATCTCTGACGGCCGGTAGGTGATTTTTCGGTCTACCATGAATCTGACAGAATAAGTCTTTTTATGTATTTCTATGGACAACTTGAATAGTGATGGGTAGCTTGATTTATTATGGAGCTTCTACTTTTTGTTTTAGGGATGTAACTAGAACAACAATGAGTTATAACGATTTCTGTGGAAACATACGAGGTGACGTGAAAACACGCTTATTATTGTACTTGACTGCTATTGTCATATTAACGTGTATATCTGCTTACGTTGCTGAGTGGTTAAAACATTTCTATAAAGCTATGCGCAAGTTCAGATGAAATTAATTTTGCAGTTAAATTTAGAGGAAAGGTTCCCACATAAAAAATATGTGGTTGAATCAAAATTTATTACATAAGTAAAATTCTATTATGCATTAACCCTCAAGCCGCAGGAAAAAACTAAAGTTATCGCATTTGTCTCTCACATGGGAGATGAATTACAACAATGAGCTCCACATATGAGGCCCTGAGGAAAATAATTTCCCTCAGGGCCTATGTCATCTTTGGGGATGCTGTGTGGAGGGTTTTTTGAGGAAAGGAAGGAGAGGAGAGTTCTGGGAAGGAAAAGGGTTTGAGGGGTGGGTAGGAATCTGGGGTTCAGTGTGTCCTGGTCATCCGCCTCCAATACCTTGACAAACATCACCCCATGAACCCGGGCACCCCTGCTAAATCACCAAACGTAGCGAACCACTTGGGGTGACCTATGGCAGAGGTGTTGGTTATCCAATAAAGGTTCCCGGTGCGGCGGTACCCAATCCTGCCTCCCAAATTGAAAATTCATAATTGTATATTCTTTTCAAGTAACGTAAGATTTTGCTGGACCCCCCTCCCCCCTTTTGAGCTCACGTAATTAATGTATGCCCCCTTACTGTGGTGGTAGGAGATTTTCAAATATTGTTAGGTTATTCGTAACCTGAGAATATTTAAAAAAAAAAAAAAAAACAGTTCACAAACTCCCTATTATGGACGCATAGATTTAACAATGGCATACAAAATTCAAACACATGATCTAACAATCGGATACAACACTCAAACAACGTGGACAGACCTAAGTTATCACTCGGTTCATATTGATATTCAATGTTTTATCTGCTCGGTAATTTTTCATTTTGTTTATACATATTAACATTGTTTCAAAACAATTATTTTTGGGTATTTATGAATAGTTAAGATATGAATGCATTACTTGGATAAGGTTTACAGAAGGAATTATCATCTAAAATATGTTAACAGTTTTTAAAAGTATTATAATTGTTGGCGAGACGAGATGAAAAAATGTGACACCTGAAGGTGACATCACCCATTCAAATGAAAGCATCCTAAAGGTTAACTACTGTAACTACATATGTATATAAATATGAATATGTATATTTGTAGCTTGCTTCTAAAAGGGCCAATGTCAGTTTTAGAATTATTTGCTCAAGCCGAGTGAAGTAGACGAATGAAACGTGTAACTTACAAGAGCTCTCCTATTGCCAGTCTGTTTCCCTGGTGGAATCGGTGCTGACAACTTCACTCTCCGGAAATCAAAGTCTTGATCAACTTTGGTTACAACTTGTTTTCTGAAAAAAGCACAAACAAACTGTTAGATTCATTATATATTAAAGAAAGATTTTAACCCCTCAGGATAATTTGTTCACTTTTGGGAACAACTAATATAGGTCTCACAGAAATCGTTGTGTCTCCCTTACTAACATGATTAGGAATATGATCTAAATGGTGTTAGAAAGAGAATATACCACGCTTTATATTCAAATATATAAGTTAACCACAAAATAATTAAAATGTACACCATTAGGAATCCAAAGTTTCCCGTTGCAATTTGTAAAAAATGATGTAATTAGGAATTTTTTATTAATTATTTTTTTATGAAATGACAAAAAAATGAGTTAAGGATAACATTTATAATACATTTGCCTAATAGAATATGTGTATTTTTTTTGTAATCAGTAATTTTAGTTAGAAAAAATTTAAGGTGAGCCATTTTAAAACATTTTTTTATGTTTGCATTCAAAATTTGTATATATATTTCAAAAATTATATATTTATTTCAAACATGAAATTTGAAAGCGTATTTTATCACCTTTCAAAAACAGTTTTTAGTTTTTGGATGCGTTCAAAAAAAATTACATTTATTTTGATTTTATCGCAAATCTAAAATATTTTATCCTTCCCACAAAATAGGCCCGAGGCTTGAGTGCTTAAGTTATCTTGAGATTGAAACTTAATTATTAACTTTAGTACCACCTTGGGTTATACAGCCGCTGTTGCTTCACAGCATTCATTTTTCAGAGATATGCATATTTTATTTTATTTGAGATCCATTCAAGTCATCATCCTTCACTAGGGTAGAATGAATATTTTACTGTGCATGACTCAACGAAGTTAATTGAAAATGTGCCAAGACAGGGTTTGTCGTCTGCCTCACCCTGGCAGCAAAAGGTGTGACGGTTAGTTAGTTCAGTTGAAGACTTACCTCATTTCTTCGCTAGTGACATACAAGTCCCCCGGCTTGTGGAACGTGTTGTGGAATTCATAAGCTCCCACAGAATAAAACAGGGCATCGCATGTTTTACATTTCACAATATCTCCAGGCGGTGGCATATGATCGGCTCCGTGAACACTATTTATATGTTTCTGCAATAAAAAGTAAACAAGTCTGTGACTTGAGTCCTGATGTAAATGTACTACATAGTTTGTTGAAATAGTGCAAAAGTGCAGCCATTTTCGAAGTAAGGAAATTTTAAAGTTACAGATTAGGAAAAAACGCAAGGCTCATGTAAGCGTAATGGATATGATTAAAAAAAGGGATGCCTGATATATTTGGGCATGTAGAATGAATGCACAAAGAAGGGGTGTAAGGAGAACAAATGAAGCAGAAGTGAATAGTGGAAGAAGTCAGGGGTGTCTGAGGAAGATGTGACATGACCAAATGAATCAAATACTTGAATTGGGCAATGTCATGAATCAGAATAACAAAAGAGTTTGAGACGATGTATTAATGTGAATGAAGGAAAGAGTGTGTGGAGGTCTATTCAGATTTTGGTAGGATGAGGAAAAAATTAGGAACCTTTCCCTGTTGATAAAGAAGGCAGAATAAAGACACTTGTGATTTACTTTGGAAAATTGGAGTTAATTAAAAAAAAAAAAACAATACAGTGGAACCTCGCTTAACGAGCAACTCTTGTAATGAGTAATTCGCATTACAAGCAAAATAAATTTTAATAAAATGGCTCCTTTAAAGAGCGATATTTCGCATGACGAGTGACATGGAAAGGGAAATCTCTCTTCACGTCACTCGCTTGAATGCTGAGACTTTCCGTGTTAGTGCTACATCTGACTGTAATTTAACACTCGTTCCACTAGCATGTTATAAGGGTCGACCGAGACAGGTTTTTCGTTCTCGGCCGAGACCGAGAATAAATTAAAATCTCGGCCGAGGGCGAGAGCCGAGACCGAGAATAGATAAATTGAACAAAAAAATGAAATAGCGCTATTTTTGCATAATATACTATATTTTTAAGAATGTAATAATGTTTAATTATATAATAATTTGAGATTTTATATAATATATCTAATATTAAATATTTAGTTAAACAATAATTTGAGATTGTCGATTAGTTGATTTGTATGTTCATTGCTGTTTTTGGCAGTTTATTATGAACAAAGTTCTAAGAAAAATAGCAACGAACATACAAATCAGCGAATCGATGTGTTCTGAGTTCTGATGAATGTGGCCAGTGAATCTAAAAAATCTTCGTACACTTACCAGCTTTCCAACATACGTATAAAATTATACGTAATGATCTTAATATTCACTTAACAAGTTTATGTAGTTATTCTGGCTAGTAAAGTAATTATAATTAATCACAACAACATATAAAAGAACTTACTTTTTTCTAGAGCTGTCGTGACACCAAGTGACGAATTTGGACGCGCGTGGTAGATTTGAATCCCATTATTCTATACCGTACCTACTTACAACGGTCTCGGTTACTGTCTCGGTTCTCGGCGATTTTTCGCCGAGAACCGAGACAGAGTTCTCGGTAGAATTTGTAGCCGAGAATGCCGAGACCGAGATCGCGGTCGACCCTTAGCATGTTAGTGTCGTTTGTGATCACACATTTTTTCAAACTTTTGTTCAGACATTTTTGTGATTTTTTTGTGGAAAGTTTAATAACACTTGCAATAATATATCCGAAGAAAAAGCCGCAAGAAGACAGCCATAAGAAAATATAAATAATTGTTGAAATGTAAAATCATTGAAAAGCGCGAATGGGGTGTGAGCGATATTTGGAGGAATTCAAAGATTCGTCAAGTTATTAACCTGATATTTGAAGGAATTCAAAGATTCGTCAGGTTATTAACCTTATATTTGGAGGAATTCAAAGATTCGTCAGGATATTAACCTTACATTTGAAGGAATTCAAAGATTCGTCAGGTTATTAACCTGATATTTGGAGGAATTCAAAGATTTGTCAGATTATTTAGTTGATATTTGGAGGAATTAAAACATTAATCAGGTTATTATTATTATTTGTTATTTATTTATATTTATTAACCCGATATTTGGAAGAATTCAAAAATTGTCAGGAAAGAAAAAAACAAGTATGTATTAGCACTAATTTTATGAACTTCAGTGTCGGGCTCTAAGCAGTGGGACTAACACCCATATGCATAGTTAGTTCCTCGAGATTTCCTCCACTCGACTGTGACTCGACTCAACCTCAAGGATAAAATCGGTATGCAGAACTGAAAAAACTATCCTTGACTCGAGCAAATTCCTCAGTCGAGTCGAGTAATGAACTGTCAAACTCAAGGTACGTCGCGATTTATCTTGAGGTCTCCTCAAAGCTTGTTAACAGCACTTTCCACATTATTTCCAAGGTTATTTCAAGTTTTATTAGCATAATGAATAATTTCCATGATTTTATTGACTACATTTATGAAGATTGTACCAATATCGTCCAACTCGATCAACGTCGTATCAACTCGACTTTACTGAAGGTTCCTCACTGGAGGGTGAAGCCGTAACTGAACATACTGATTTCAAGGGAGTTTTTAAGATTTCCTTGAGGTGACCTCGACTAAGGTCGAGTGGAGGAGGTCTCGAGGAACCGACTATGCATATGGGTGTAAGACATCCCCAATTGGATTATGTTGTGAATCGAAGGAAATAGGGAAAAGGGAGGTGGGAATGAATCATTTACTTTAATATGTAGCAATAATGTAATTTTTACCTGTAAATTATACTTAATCACGTATTCCTGCCCGCACAGGTGGCAGTAGTATACAGACAGGAGGTCTCCGTGGCCGTTGAGGTAGATTTTGTTGGACGGAGGGGGGGTTTGCACGTCCTGAAAGACGTGTGCTTTTCTATGGAACGATTGGCTATGGTACTTCACCGCTTCTCCTGAGAAAAACTCGTGTCCACATTCCACACATGGCAGCTTGAAAACAGGCTCCGTCAGGTTAGGGTGGGTCTTGAGATGGATATCACGAACTTGCTGAAATATTAATAAATAAATATGTTATAAAGTAACTACACTACTAAACTCTAGGTTTATGGTTTCAAAGAAAAATATATTAAGTGAACACCTCACAACTAGTGTCCTCAATTGTGAAGTATTGTTACGCCTAAGGAATGGGGGAGCACGAGGATACCTAGAAGGAGAGAAATTTAAAGTATTTGGCTAGATAAACTAATTGGGCCTTACTCATCGACATTCAAATTGATAGACCAGCCAATCAGGGAAAGGTGAATAAACCAAGTTGCGCAAAGCGGGGACGTGGCGTTACCGTTTCCCTTTCCGCGATTTATTAATAAATTAATCTGACAGTATACAGGCAACTCACATTGTGATAATCACTATTAGCTGTAGAAAATAAAATCTGCTCACGAATTGCTAGTCCTTTTTACAATGGCGAGCAAACTGCTGGCTGCGTGAAAAACTTAATTACAAATCCCAAATCGGGGAAACAAAAGTTCGGGCTTGTTTCCTGTTGTATCCGAAACTGCCTACGAATTACAACTTCAGATGCACTTGAAAATGGACTGACAAGTAGGCAAAAACACGTTTTTTGTTCAGCAAAATTCACCAGCCGCATAAATACCACAGAATTAATTCAGCAGCTTATGGGTTAAAAACTTTACAAAAACAAAATAACATAAAACAACAAAACATTCGATCAGCAGCTTATTTGTATTTAATGTAAAATCTTGTTCCTGCTTTTCCACCATTCAAGAAAATTTGGTTTGTTAACTGCCGTCATATTGTTTTTATTTAACCTGTTTTATAATCTAGTTTTAGAAGACAATATAGATTATTGTGTGAGGCCCAAGTAATGATTTATTGTGATAATTGGTATATTAGCGCCATTCACAATTGGTACTTGGAAATAGCTAGGAAGCTAGGACCCCCAGGAAGATGTTGAGATATTATATATGAACAAACCTTAATAGGAAATTGCTTTCCACACCAGGGGCAAAAATTGTTGTTTGGAGTGTCGGGATGCTTCCTAAACTTGTGCGAAATGGCTTTCGTGACTGTCTCAAACTTCTCGTCACAAACATCACACGGAACCAGCTCATTTTCTGGATGATTTCCAAAAGTCCGCGTTTTACTCTCGACGCTTTTGTCAACAGCTTTTTTAGTTTTCACGTGAGCGTGAGACCTAAATACATTGAAGCATGAATTAATATCACAATTTAAATATATAAAAAGGTTTAAGTTAGGTTTTTGTAGCAGTTTGTAATCACCTGAAATGCTCTTGAAATTCGATTTGACTAGGCAATTTCATATTACAGAATGAACACTCGAATGAATTTGAAGACATATTTGCAAAAAACGAATACTATCCAAGAGATAAAAAGTTTAAGATTGTAATATTTGTTAATTATTTAAGTAACAACCAAAACAAATCATTACAAACATGATGCCGCGACTTGCACCACCTGTCAAACTGAAAAAAATCGATTTGAGCGTTTGAAAATTGCGCCATCTAGAAGGTGTTGTGAAAACTAACCATAGAAATAAATAAACGGCAGATGTAATTTTTTCAGAGGTGTTTTTTTCTTTTTCTGCGACAGGCTTAAGCCCCGTTTATAATAGGAATAGTCTGTAATCCGTATTCTATAAGCCCTAGGCCGTAGAAGTTGGAAGATAGGAAACCTGTGTATCCGTTTATAATAGATGGCAATAATCTGTTATTTTTTTCCATAACAGAAAAGATGATACTTTATCTTTTACGGTTACGGATTGCAGAAAGCTTAGATATATGCTGAGATTTATATATTTTTGATCGATACTCTTTGGATTGGCTTTGGATCAGTGGGGTAGCGTGGGGGGGGGGGGGGGGGCGGCACTTTTAAGGGGGGCGGCAAATTTTGACAATAAATAATAATAATTAGTGTCCGATCGAAACAGGACTTTCTACCGAATCTGCGATATCTGCCTCAGTTAAGGCGAAACCGAAACCGAAACTTTGTTAGACGTGTTAAAAATCTATTGTTATAGAAATTTGACTTTTTTTTTTACACTTATAAAGACACGTGTTAAATGAAATAAAAAAGCAGTAATTGAAGTAACTACATATGTGAAATTTTCTTTATTTTTTTATATTACTGATATAAAATAAACGAAAATTATAAAAATTAACAAAACATGACGGCCAGCGTAGTCCAGTGGTAAGACGCTTGACTCGCACACCGAAGGTCGCGGGATCGAATCCCGACGTGGCAAATAAGTTTTAATTGATTAATTTGTGTTATTTCCCAATTTATTCATTTAAAAAAAATAAAATAGTATATTTGCGGCACGTTCCAGAGTGGAAGATACTATCAGTATCGCCCTTGTGTA
The DNA here is from genome assembly GCA_917563855.2 of Limnephilus lunatus. Lineage (NCBI taxonomy): Eukaryota > Metazoa > Arthropoda > Insecta > Trichoptera > Limnephilidae > Limnephilus > Limnephilus lunatus. The sequence goes on along the minus strand of OU830599.1, from coordinate 31,753,324 downwards.
AGACCACCATTCTGAATTGAAACGTTGCTTGAAATGGCATCAGCCGTGTTTGGTGACCAGATCTGAATAGCCAGGTACTTCCCCACCTTCCTCTTCCCTATGTCCTTCCCCTCCCCACTACCTTCAGCCTCACAACATAACACTGGCTCCAGTTAGGAGCAGTTGGGACTCTTGTGCGGTATTCATGTAAAAAAATAAAAAATTACTTCTTGGAACAAAAAATTGTCTGTAATCAACACTTACATTATAAAGGAAGGACCTCATTAATTGAGTATTTAATTTTAATTGCGTTTTCAATCGCAACATTCTTATCACACGTGTTAAATGAAATAAAATAAAAACTATAATTTAAATATGTGAATATATATATTTTTAAATAGATACTTATATAAAACAAATAAAAATTAACAAACATGTTAACTACTTCTTGGAAGTATTTAGCACTTTTGATCGGCCGGCGAACTCAGCTGACACCAAAGCTGACACACGAACGGTGACACACGAACCAACTCGGGTGACACACGAACCACGAACTCACCCGAAGTCAGCCGAACGACGCGCGATAATTAACGAACGCGGAGTTTCGGTGAGCCCGAAGGTTCAGCAGATTTTCTGCCGAAACCGAAAGTGACGAAAGTTGTCGAAACTTGCCGAAACCGAAAACGAAACCGAAACCGAACCTTCGGTTTTCAGATTTTCTGCCGAAACCGAAAGTGCTGAAAGTTGCCGAAACTTGCCGAAACCGAACCTTCGGTCGGTCACTAATAATAATATTATTTGGTAAAAATTTTAACAATTTTATTTCATATTTTTGTCGCACCTACGATTAGGACCATCGGAAAATGTTCTACGGATACTTTCGTTTACGAATCCAACTCTTTATTTTATTATTTATTATAAAAAATGTCAATAATTATATTTTTTAAACTTCAACATTCGTAATTCGTAGGAAAACCATACGCATATTATGAGAGTAATACTAATGAAAGCTGGGAATACGCATACAGATTCGTTCTTAATTAAAACCAGAATTGTGTTCAGAATGTAACGATTGAATTTCAATTGTGTATTCATCTGCTGATACATTTCGAAGGAAACCATTAATTTATTCGGAGTGTATCTATAAAATTCTAGTTGCTGACTATATATGTGTTGCCAGAATCAAAGAGAAATGTTGTTCATGTTCTTGAGGGTACTTTCGATTCGCCGCATACAGATTTAATTTATGGGTCTGATCATAGGAGACGCAAATTGTCCCACATATTTTATTTTAAAATAAAATTGTATGAATGCGATAAAATGTGAAGTGACAGTTTTATTAGGTACAACATTTTCTTACAAAAGGAATCTGCATATAAAATTTTAAGATCATTCTATTTGAAGGACTTTAATTGGAATATTCGCAATACTGTTTTTTTGAGCCAATTTATCTAAATTTCCAATGTCAAATTTTGAATATTTGGAAACAAGAATATTCTAACACACGTCAGCACGTCAGAAAAATTATTTTTATCTAGATTTTAGAACAATTTTAGTTTTTCAAAAAGGGTAAAAAAAATACCAATAAAAAGGAACATTTAAAATTCATGGGATGAGGTGGAATTTTGGACGCAAAACAGGCAAAATTTTATGGTTATCATTTTTTTATTATTCGAAGGATTAAACCAGTTTGCAGAATGTGAAATTCCGGTTGTGGATTCATCTGCTGAAACAATTCGAAGGATGAACAGATGCAGTCATAAAATTTTAGTTGCAGACCATGGACCATGTATGTACTGCCAAAATCAAAGAAAAAACATTTTCATGATCTGAGTGTACTTTTAATTCGCCGCATACAGATTTAATTTAAACTAGTTTTGTGTTCGGAATGTAAAATTCCAGTTGCATTCATCTGCTGACACATTTCGAAGGAATAAATTTTATTGTTCTATGTTCAGTTATAAAATTCTAGTTGCAGAGTATTTATGTAATGCCAGAATTAAATAAAAACCATATTCATGCTCTGAGTGTAGTTTAATTAACAGCATTAAATTAATTAATTCATTCAGTTTAGTTGAACAATAATTTTATTTTATATATATTTGCTGAAGACAAAAATGATCTAATATAAATATAAAAATGAATATAAATGACGCGGAATTGATTTCTTGGGTCGAAAAATTTCGACTTTTATATAACAAGAAAGAAAAGATTATAAAGACAGAATTGTCGTAGAAAACGTTATTTATTTGTGTTTTTTTCGTCAACTTTTAGTCAATTTTAGCGGGTGCTTAAGATGAAGAATTAAAAAAATAAAAATAATAATAAAAAAACTGTACGTCTCCATGTGCAGTATATGCTAGCCCCAAAATAAACAAAAACATTCCATATGCAACAATGTCTGACGAATCCAGAGTTTCAATATTTATTTATATAAAACAAAGTATAATATATTATCGGTTGACAGTTGACGTAGACAAGTGACAGCGGCATAGTCACTTCTATGGGCGTATTCTATTCTATTCCTATTCCAATTATAAACGAGGTTCTAAAATATTACAGATTACGGCACCGGCCAATTCTTATCGCTTATTCCTATTATAAACAGGGCTTTAGCTATGACCTCATGACCATCACCATCACCAGCCATCATCACCGCTCTCAACACCCCCCTCCCGGGGAGCTCCTCCTCGGATTTCCCCCCCCCCCCTCTGGATCACGCCTACCCCTATCTACCAAGACCGTAAGCGAAAAGCCCCTAACACCCCCCCCCCCCACAAAAGACCCAAATACCCACCTCGAACCGCTTCACCCCCCTACAACAAAACGACACAGACACAGCGACAAATTCAGACACAAACACAACTGACGGTCTCGAGAACACTCGAGACCAAACTGACAGCAAACCCAATCCCAACCCAACCCAACCCAATCCCACCCATCATTATAAAGTCAGACAAGAACTGGAACTTTTTGAGAAGCAAGCTGGAGGATGCGGGCGTTAAAATCGCCAACGCCAAAGCCATCCCCCAGGGCATTGTCCTCCACACCAGGGACTCCTCCAGCTTCCGTCTCGCGACCAAACATCTACAAGAAGACAAAACCAACTTTCACACATTCGAACTGTCCGAAGACAAAACAACGAAAGCCGTCATTAGGGGCATCCCTATCACCATATCCGAGGAGGAGATAAAAGTCGAACTCCTGGACATGACCCTGCCCGTCATCTCCGTCACCCGCATGCGAGCAGGGCCGGACCGTACAAACGTCCCCATGGTCCTGGTCCAGCTGAGCCACGGAGAAGCTGGCCAGCAAATTTTCAGCGTCCAGTCTATCTTCCACCTAAAAATCAAGGTATGCAACCTCCCCCCCCCCCCCCCCGCTGCGTGAAGTGCACAGACGGACACTTCACAGCTGAATGTACAAAACGGAGGGAGGATGGTCCAGCCACCTGCACCAACTGCGCTGGACCCCATCCCGCAAACTTCAAAGAGTGCCCGAAACGCCCTGCCGACCCTACACCCTTCGCTCGCCGTACTCAGGTACCCCCCCAAGTCACCTTCAACTCCCGCCCCACCTTCCACCTCACCTCCTACGCCCAGGCTGCAGGTCCAAACCAGCATACCCCCATTCCTACCCCTACCTCAAACCCCTTTAATATCTTTGATTTCTTAAAAAACATAAATTTCTCCAGGATCGGCGACTTCTTCGCCGACCTCATCCCTAAATTCATCTCTGCCTCTTCCACGTCAGATTATCTCTCCATCATATTCACTGCAGCCCCTCAATTCTTCGCTCTCTTTACCGTCTAATGGCTAACTCTGCTACTATGTCCTCCGCGCTGCGCTTGGCCTTCTGGAATGCGAACGGTCTCGCAAAGAGTTTACAGGAACTCAAATTATTCACCAACACACATAACCTTGATGTACTACTCATAAATGAAACACACTTAAACCCATCAACAACACCAAAAATTGCAAACTATACACTGTACCGAAACGACCGATTACACTCACGAGGTGGTGGCACAGCCATCTTCGTGAAAACAAAACACGCACACAAAAATAACATCACCCCCACGCTTTTATCCATAGAAATTACCTCTATAACTCTTTTTACCAAGCAAGCTGGCCTTTTGAGAATTAATTCAATATACAATCCACCACAAAAGTCTTGCAAAAGTCTGATCTTGAACTACTTCCCGAAGGACTAACGCCTACTATTCTGATGGGCGACTTCAACTCGAAGCATCCAAATTGGAATAGCAGGCGCGCAAACGCCAATGGTAGAATCCTCCTCGAATTCTCCAAATCCCACCCTGATCTAGTCGTCGCCGGCCTTGTGGATCCCACACACTTCCCCGCTCAGGGCCACCCACCCGATGTATTAGACATCGCAATATTCAACAAAACACCCTGGGTGTACTGTATCGAATCTATAAACGACCTCGGCTCCAACCACAACCCCGTGTTGGTAACTCTCATTAAATTTTCAGACCCCTCCCCCCCCCTAAGAGCGCTATCAAAACCTCAAAGAAAACCTTCCAAACACAATTAAAGAATTAATAAAAACCAAAAATAACCTTCGCCGCCACTGGCAAAAAAATCAAAACCTAAAAGTCAAAACTAACATAAACCGCATTCAAGCCCTCATTAGGAAAAAACTAACTGAGCACTCAAATACAACATGGAACATGAAAATTCAGGAGATAAATCCACAGGATGGCTCCCTGTGGAAATTATCCAAAAACCTCAAATCTACCTCCACACCGAACCACCCCATTCACGCCGAAACCTGCCTCGTCTTTGTATTCATATTGTCCATCCGGTGTTACAAATGCAGTCTTCGAAATTGAATCTTCAGCTATGGGTATTTGATGATACCCTTGTGCCATATCAAGGCTGGTGAAGAACATGTTCCCAGATATTCTGTTAACTTGATCTTCAATATTTCCTACTGGGTATCTGTCCTTCACCGTTATCGCATTCAGGGCTCTGTAATCTACGACTAACCTGACGTCTCCTGTCTTTTTTTTTCACTAAAATAATGGGACTTGCATACTCAGATTCAGATTCTCGAATTATTCCGCTTTCCAGGAGGTCGTCTACCTTGTTCCGCACAATTTCTCGTTCCTTAAAAGACAGTCTATACGGTTTGTAATGAACTGGTTGGGCAGTGGTCGTAATTATTTTCATTTCCCCAAATGTAGTTTTACCGAGCTCCTTCGTGGATGTAGGAAAACAGTGGGACCATTTATGTAAAAGCCCCAACAGGTTTTTCTTATGCACCTCATCTATTTCTCCAATGTGTATGCCTTCCGTAGCAAGTGAATTGTATTCTACGGGTATCCTTTCACCTTGAGAAGCACTGTCTCCAACTAGTCTTTCTGCCCTAGCAAGTAAGCATCCTGCAGCCACGATGATACATGACAGTCCTTGTCTTCTGGGTCTGGTGTCGAGCAATAGCACGTCACATTGGTGGCGATTAATGTCATAATATTGGCAGGAGGTAATATGTTTTATGCTTCCAAACCTTTTATGGCAAGGAGAGTCGTGGGGACACGACAACCAGTCAGGATGGACGAGTGTAACACCCAGATGGCTAGCAATAGCGCGGATCTATACTCAAGAAGAAGAAGACGTTTGGGTAGAGGGACGCTTGCTGGTCTATATGGACACTTCCGGCTTGCTGGAAAGGGAAGCAGTGCTTAAAAATTGCAACCGCTGTGTAATGGCTGTAAATAAACAGTTCATACGAGTAATACTGACTATTAATTAATTTTAACCCGCACCCTATTGAGTTTACGTTACATACATTTAATTATTTTTTTAAATGTAATAAAAATATAATGGAAAATAACAAAAGAGAAAGTGTCTCAATACTGTATTTTTTAATTTGTCACGGGGTGCTTTTGACACTGATCCAGCCTTACTTTAAAACGTAGTGAATTTTCTCCCCTTTAGAAACTGAAAAAAATAATACATTTCATGGAAAGACACACCACATATATATATTTCTAACCCAGTATGTATTTGTATGGGGGGGGAGGCAGGGACGGGGGGGAGGCAGGGACGGGGGGGGAGGCAGGGACGGGGGGGGAGGCAGGGACGGGGGGAGGCAGCGACGGGGGGGAGGCAGGGACGGGGGGAGGCAGGGTAGGGGGGAGGGGGAGGCAGGGACGGGGGGAGGCAGGGTAGGGGGAGGGGGAGGCAGGGACGGGAAGGCAGGGACGGGGAGGCAGGGACGGGGAGAGGCAGGGACGGGGAGAGGCAGGGACGGGGAGAGGCAGGGGGATGGGGAGGACAGTGCTGGCAGGGAGAGGGAGGGGTGGAAGGGGAGGCAGGGACAGGGGAGAGGGCGGCAGGAACGGAAAGGGGGTAGCAGGTACGGAGGAGGCAGGGTCTGGGGAGGGGAGGCAGCGACGGGGGGGGAGGGAGGCAGGGACGGGGGGAGGAGAGGCAGGGACGCGGGGGGAGGGGGGAGACAGGGACGTGGGGGGTGGAGGGGAAGACAGGGACGGGGGAAGGCAGGAATAGGGGGAGGGGAGGCAGGAATGGGGGGGAGGGGAGGCAGGAACGGGGGAGGCAGGAACAGGGAAGGTGCTGGAACGCGGGGAGGGGAGGCCGGAACGGGGGAGGGGGAGGGGGAGGCAGGAACGGGGGGAGAGGGAGGCAGGAACGAGGGGAGGGGGCGGCAGGGATGGGGGAGGGGGCGGCAGGGATGGGGTAGAGGGGGCGGCATGAACATCGGGAGAGGGGGTGGCTGGGACCGAGGGAGAGGTCGGCAGGGATAGCGGGAGGGGGCGGCAGGGACATTGGGAGGGGTGGCAGGGAGAGGCAGGGACGGGAGGCGCGGTAGGAACGGGAGCGGTGGGAAAGAGGGCGGTTGGAACGGGGGTGGGGGCGGTAGGGACAGGGGCGGGAACTTAAGTAGGGACGGGAAGGGGGCGTAGGGTCGGGAGAGTGAGGGGCGGAGGGGAAGGGGCGCAGGGATGGTAGGGAGGGAAGACCCAGGGGATGGAACAGTCGTCAAGACCAGTTTCCATTGAACATTGGATTATTGGCCTTAAGGCTCAGTTATCCGCACGAAAAATTTCGATTTGGACCAGTCGTGATATTTTCTTTTAACACGGCTTCATAGGAGGTGTATCGAATAGCGCAGATAATAATTAGCGTGCCTCATTAGAGACATCTATGAAAATGACAGCAAACTAAATATCAGTTGATGTATCGTGGTTGTGTTCTCCGGGCGGTCTTGATGTTCAACGAAGATTCACAAACTCTGGAATGAATTAAATATTTTTTAAATTTTATAATAAAATGTAACTTAATATATTTAAAAAAAAATTGAAATTAATGAAGGTTTTTCTTATTAGGTTATCTATACAGGGTGTCCGGGTGCAAAGTGCACAAACTTCAGAAGGAGATCCTACATGACGAATAAAGTAAAATACAACTTTTTTCGAAATTTCAATGTTTTTTTTCCCTTATAAAAATATTTTTCCATGGAAGAATATACTTTTTTCCATACAAACAATTCAATTTTTTACCCGAAAACTAGCTTAAAACGTTAGAATTTCGAAAAAAGTTATTTGATTTTATCTCTTTTACTTGAACTATCATGTAAAATCATCTTCCTTGCGCGCTTTACCCCCGGACACCTTGTATAAAGAATATAATATATGTATATTCATAAATTATCTACTTTTGAAAATTTATATAAATTATATACACTCATACATTTTTGATGCTTATCATATTTTATTTGTATAACGAAGATAATTTATACATATAAAAAAAATGAAATTTCTAAAAAAGTTGTTCATCTTTTTTACTTCTACCATCATGTAGAATCATCTCATAAAGTTACTGCTCTTAAGCCCCGGATATCCTGTCCATTATTCTAATATGAGATATAGAAGATATTAATACAATGGAAGATATTACTCGTAACAAACTAACTAACCATCACGCCGTTTCCTCGCAGGGGTAGGCAGAGAGGACAGACCGCCAAACAATTCGATCCACACACTTCTTGCCTCGTTTACATTCATACATCGTCTCACACATGCTCTTCTATTATTCTGACTCTTGATATGGCCCGACTTAAGTATATGATTCACTTGGTCGTGCCATGTCTTCCTCGGGCGTCCCTGACTTCTTTTATCTTTGCGGATCTCCACGTTTAGAATTTATAATAACACGAATATTATTTACATTTTGACGACCGGCGCGTAGTCCAGCGGTAAGGCTCTTGACACGCATACCGAAGGTGGCGGGATCGAATCCCGGCGTGGCAAATAATGATTAATTTGTGTTTTCACAATTTATTATAAAAAAAATATACACATAGTATATATGTGGCACGTTCCAGAGTGAAAGATACTCTCAGTATCGCTCTGGTGTAAGACCACCATTCAGAATTCGTTGCTTGAAATGGCACTAGCCGTGTTTGGTGACCAGATCTGAATAGCCAGGTACTTCCCCACCTTCCTCTTCCCCATCTCCTTACCCTCTCCACTACCTTCAGCCTCACAACATACCCCAATTGGGGATGCCATAGTCTCACTGGCTCCAGACGGGAGCAGCTGAGACTCTTGTGAGGTATTACTATAAAAAAATTATATATTTATTTTAAGTTTTTTTTTCAAATCAACAGGATTTGCACACTAGGTACAGGCGTGTACTTACTTGTACTCCAACAGAATTCGTTTTTGTGATTATTTAAAAAGCTGGGGCATTATTTATGCACATTGGCGAGATGTGTAGTTTCTACTATTTTTAAGAGTTTAAGTTTTCAGAGTGCTGTCAATTTTATTTCCAATTCTTTTTGGTTATATTTTTAGATGTTATTTTAAGTTTTTATATGTTTTATTATTTAATTTGTCAAACATATTCATTTAACTATACACATGTAATAATTTATAGACGTCAGCAACAACAGGTGCATTAACGTGTTCATGTTCGGTAGAAAAGGCACAGAGGTTGATTCTAAGTCATTCTACGAAAACCATCTATATTTCCAACTATACAGTCATTTAACTCCTTCAGGGTTCTTAGTTTAAATAAAATTTAAAAAAAACTCACTGTTACAAACACACAAAGATCAATTCAATACTATAACAACAATCACAAAAATAAGTAACCGATCACGATCACGTGGCAACTTAGAAATTCCAAAATATAAAACAAGTGCTTCTCAACTCCATTATACTTATCAAGGTGTAAAAATTTTAATGCTCTCCCATATAAAATCAAATCTGAAGAAAATTATAAAGCCTTTAAATCACAAATCAAAATACTACTAGATCAACCCAACACTAATTATAAATTTTAATTACATAGAACGAATTTCTACGTTTATTTTTATTACATTGCACCTACTAGTAATAATTGATCAAGTGTTAATTATAATATTATGTACTTAAGTTTAAAAATAAATAATTAATTTCATCATTAATTTTACAAAAAAAAAATGTCTTTCTCTGTTGTAACATATCCTCTTAAAATATTTTACCAGCATTTCAGAGTATAATCAAAGATTATTGTCGCAAAATATTATTATGTACCTAGTCTTACAATATTATCGGGTAATTCCATTATAACTGAATCATATTTATGTACTTACCACCTACCAACTACCTATTAATTGAAATGTAATAATATTTTTATTTTACTAGTACACCTATATCCTAACTTTTATTTATCTATGTACCGTACATCTAACTGTTAAGTTAGTAAATTTCTATATTTGTTTTCATTCCTATAAGTTTTATTTTATTTCTTACATCAAACAAAAACAAAGGTTTAATGTAATGACACGACCCCCCAATTTAAACACGAGAAATGTTTTTCATTATTAAATTGGGTAATTTCATTAAGAAAAAAAATAAAAAATATTGTAATTAGTTCCTTGTATTTTTCTTCTGTAAATCTGTCATATGTATGTATTTCAAATAATAAAAAAATAATAAAATGACGAATGAAACTAAGTAAAATGACAACCTAGAAATAACGCTTGTTATTTGTTGGGACCATAATAAAGAATAAGACTGGGACCATTACATGAACCGCTAGGCCAATACAAACGAAAACGTAAATTGAATTTTATAAATGTATTTATAAATTTTATAAAAGTATATCTAAGAGTTACAATTTAATTAACCGTATTATTAATCTCTAAAAAATCATAATTCATAATCAAGATTTCTGATTCCCCACAGTTTAACAGTATATCAGCGGCGCAGGATATGCTGGCCGCACGCAAGTCGCAAGTCCCGACAGAAGAATAAAATCTGACTGCGAGAGCCAATAGTTAGACAGAGACGGCCTGTAATAACGATCTTCAGAATTAAAAAACGCAAGCGCCTGTTGTTATAATATTTAATTAAACACGACTTACCTTAAAAAGTGCAAAAATCTCGCGATTATTGTCTTTAGTTTTATTTAAAGAAACGCTGTGAATTTTTGCATACATATAACTTGTAAAATAACTGAAACAAACGTGTTTATAATAATTTTTGGAGCATACTTTGCGATTTTTTTCTATCGAGGGAATTTTTTATAATTTGCGTTTCGGCATGATAAACCACTAGATATTATCTTCAAGAATAACATATATTTTTTTAAAAGCTCAAAAACTTCAAATGTTTAAGGGAGGTTTGCAAGAAATCGGTAGAAATTCGGAGAACCGTCTCTTAACGCTTGCTTTATAATCCTTCGCATTAGTTTTCGCACTAATTCGTCGATTCTAAACCCAACAAAATAATGTGATAACAAAAAGGCGAAGAATGTTATGAAACGTAGAATAAATAAAAAACCGAAATCACAAATTTTTATTGGAGACAACCACATAACAAAATAAGACACGTAAGCAAAGTCTTGTAAAGAAGCAAGCCCTTAAAAACCCGCTGTTCAAACTCTATGAAACAAACCCATCCTAATTATTTCAAAAGTCCAGTCAATGAAACAGATTTTCTTCTTATTATTCTTCCTCTTCTTAAACATTGCCCGCACAACTTCTCAAGGAAGAAAGCTGAGATGCTGAAAGATTAGGCGAGGCTGTCAGGCGGAAGGTCAGCTGAAAGATAAAAAAAGATATATTCAAACAGCGGTTGTATCGGAAAATATCCCATCGCAATGTTAAATAAAGATTAAAGAAAATATTACATGAATTGCCAATATTACGAAAAAAAAATACATTCTCGCAAATGTTCATTTTTCTACAGTTGCCTAATATATTAAATTCGTAGTCCATCGGTTTCGGTTAAGCCCCTTTGCCGACAAAATCAAGAAGCTCATAGATCACCTATTGAAATTAAAAAAAAAATGGAAACTATTCCCGACGAAAAATCACGGGTACATTCGTTAAACTTACACGTAACACAAAGAATCCAAAAAAAAAACTGTTTTTTTGTTGATTTTTTTCTTTTTTTCCGACATCTGAAAAAAAATGGTGTACCGTTTGTAGACACTTTAGACGCATAACATCTGATAACGCCCTTTTCAATCTATAAATTTCGATCAATACTAAAAAAAAAAGATTTTTCGGAATAACTTAATGATAATATTAACGAATTTGAAACAGAAAAATCATAAAAAGATGCAGTCACTTCTAGGAAGCAAAGGCTTGGCGAAGATCCCCAGGGTTCAACTCCTAGATGTGACCGGTTTTTTGTTTCAAATTTTCGATCGAGTAGCTAATATTGTCTTCAGTGATTAATTACAAAAATACCTTATTTCTATTACAAATTCTATCAAAACTTTTTTATGTGAATACCGCAAAAGAGTCATCAACCGCCTGGAGCCAGAGAGACTATGGTATCCCCGATTGGGATATGTTGTGATCCCGAAGGTAAGTAGGGCGAGGAAGGAGATGTGGACGAGGAAGGTAATGAAGTAACTGGCTATTCAGATCTTGCCATAAAACACGGCTAAGACCATTTCAAGCAACATTTCTATTCTGAATATTGGTCACGCCTATTTGCGTCTTGAATGTTAGTATTTTTATAAGCCGAAAAAAATATAGTGCTGGGTTTATAAACCTGTTCAAAATCTTCTAACTACGAATCCTTTTTCATTTAGACCTGTGCCATATCGCTCGCCGTACATTACCAATGGGAATATATAGCGGACGATATGCTGAAGTAGGACAAACCACATATTTTATAGCTGTGTGTAACACCCATCTTATGGTTTTATTGCATAATGTGGAAAATTATGTTCTTCAGAAAATTATCGTAAAACTTTAAAATGTTTGTCTGAACTTCGCAAAATAAAATACACTTTTGGCAATATTAAATTACAACACGCGGCTGGTGTTTAGGAAATTTAATAAAATATGAATACTTGCTTAAATTTTTTTCTATTAAGAGACATTTAGCTAAGTATTTACTCCAAAAAACATGGAATGAAAAAAAAAGCTTGGTTCAAATGACTTTATTCGTGTTTGGTGACCTACAAACAATCCCTTCAGAATCACAACATATCGTAATTGGGATACCATAGTTACACTGGTTCCGAACACTCGGGAGCATTCGTGACTCGCGGTATCCACATAAAAAACCACTATCAGAAAAATTGTAATACCACACTTAATACGCATGTCACCAAAAACGTTTCTTTTTGAGAGACCCAAACTAAGGACCTAAAAATTTCTTTGACAAATTAGGTTCTTAGTATGGGTTCAATTAGAAAGATGAGGCATACGAATCAATTTTGTTAATATGTATAGGTTAACATGACGATGGCCACCATGATATTAAAAACATAAAATATTAATTTTTGTGTGAACGAAAATAGCTCTCTGCTCGTTTAAATAATAAACATACCTAACATACTTGAATGTTATGCCGGCGCCAGACACGAGTTCAAATAAGTGCGGACTTATTTGAAGACTGTGCTCACACATTTGGTCACTTATGTGTGTCACTGCCAGATATGTGTTCAAAGGTTTGATCACTCCTTTGAGCTCACAGTTTTCAAATAGACCTCACATAACATGGACGACGTTTTGGTCGACTCAGTTTGCTTATATTATTTATATGCGTGTAATTATTTTTTACACGTGCAAATAAATAAACAAAAACAGCCAAAACGAAGACGTGAATGGATGTGTGAAATGTATCGTAATAGAATAAGGCATAAGTGAATTTTATTAATTTTATTTTAACAGCTAGCACGACACTTACAAAAATAAATCAGGAAAATTATAAGTCACCGTACATACATATATATATATATATATTTTTTACATGAGCTCCACATAGGAGACCATGAGCAAAATAATTTCCCCCAGGGCCTATGTCATCTTTGGGGATGCTGTGTGGAGGGTTTTTTAAGGAAAGGAAGGTGAGGAGAGTTCTGGAAAAGAAAGGGGTTTAAGGGGTGGGTAGGAATCTGGGATTCAGTGCATCCTGGTCATCCGCCTCCAAGACCTCGACAAACCTCACCCCATGAACCCGGGCACCCCTGCTAAATCACCAAAATCACTTGCGGTGACCTATGGCAGAGGTGTTGGTTATCCAATAAAGGTTCCCGGGGTGGCGGTACCCATTCCCGCCTTCCAAATTGAATATAGAATAATATTAAGATAATGTTTTCCCTGTAGTCGTTTTTATTTAAGAACTGTTGTTGATGAATGATGCCTAGACCAGTGGGTTACTTCAGTAATTTTGCAGAATGTCTTCTCCATAAATAAGTCTTCTCCCCACGGCGACGCTCGCGCTACTGGGCTTCGCGCAGTGTGGCAGGCAGTGTTGCCAACGGTTATACCAGCTTTCCGCCAGATTGACCAGATTCTACCTTTAAATCCACCAGAAAACCACTAAAAAATATAGTACTACACTCACACTCGCAAAATTTTCCCCTAAAATAAAGTTTAATGAAAGACATTGATGAAAGAAAATAAGTTTAGAAATTATTTGTTTTCTTTATTATTACAAAAATAATAATTAGTAACCAACACACCATTTGTAGGTAAATCAACATTTTAAAATTATTCAATTAAGACTAATTCTAAATTAAGTCGTCTTCTTCAGACGAATTTTTACCTGCACCAAAATAGTCGGTTTCAAATTGATATGACCGATATATAGTGCCGATTTGATTTACAACGGCTACTGGAATGTTATAATCATTGCAGCATTTTCTTTCCAACCTCAAACCACAGCGTACTCTCAATATAGCAGTTAAATGATTTACCTTACTTCATTCTATTCCCCTGTTTGTTTTTTATTATATTCATGCTGCTAAATAGTCTCTCAGCTCTCAACATCGGCATTAGAATGAGGCAGTATTAGGAGACTAATGGCAAAAGTCGCTAATTCCTTAAACCTCAGCCCTCCTTGAGCATCTTTAAAATTGAATACTTCGTTCCAAATTTTTTTTGTGCTTTTCGTCTCATCTCACTCCATTTCAATTAATGAATTTGACGCCACTGGTGCTGCCTACACAGTAAACGTAAATCCCATTTAAAATTAAAGAAACTAGAACGAAAAAGGATGAATAAGATTAAAAATAGAAGTGGATTAGTGGCTGAGTGATTGTGTTTTAGTAATTAAACAAAAATTTTGGAAACCACTAAAAAATCCACCAGCCACTAAAAGAAATATTTCGCCACTAAATGAAGTATGAAAACCACCAGTTTTAGTGGAAAATCCACTAAGTTGGCAACACTGGTGGCAGGCATACAAACATTTGGACTTTGATCCCTTTGATGTGCGCTAAAGAAACCGACACGGAACGGCAAAGCGCACTTAAGTGCTCAAATAAGTGAACACAGTGTCAAATGCCCGTGCCACACATGTGAACACTTATTTGAACACTTCTTTGAACACATGTCTGGCACGGGCATTAGGTAAAACTTTACGTCTCCATGAAAGTTGATCCCCCGACAGTTGATCTCCCGGCATACATGGGGTGAGGTTTGTCCAGATCTTGGCGGCGGATGCGTCTGCCCACCAGCTGCATTGCAAGCCGGATCGGGAGAGACTGGTTGAGGGAGATCTTTTGAACTCTCCAGCAGGACTCTCTCGGAACCTTGCCTTGCACCGCAGTGGTAGGGATAGATTCATACGTCCGTCACTCTTGGATACACCGACTCCATATTCCTACCCACCCCCCATCCCTTTTTTCCTTCCCAGAACTTCCTCTCATTCCTTTTCCTAAAAAGACCCGCCACACAGCATCGTCAAAGATGACATAGGCCCTGAGGGGAATTATTTTCCTCGGGGCCTTCTGTGTTGAACTAATATAAAAAAATACTTCTACATTACAACATTAAGTCGATTTACCTATACCTACAAACTGTATGTGCCGAATGGGTGTGCTAATATTAAATACCGCCGTAATTTTAATTGAAATGCGTCAAAGATACAACTACTCATCTATAATGTACATAAATACCAGCGTGTCAGTGCAAATAACCGACATTGTAATAATTCGTTTGATATTTGTACCGACTTATAAATATTTTAAAAGTAGATTTTAGGTTTGAATAATAAAGAGAAAACAGTAATTTATAATTAATTTCATTTCGGGGGATCAGCTTTCGGAAAATGTCGAGGATCAACTTTCTGGGGAGCAACTTTTCGGGAATCAACTTTTGGGGCATCAACTTTCGGGGAATCAACTTTCGGGGAATCAGCTTTCGGGGGATTAACTGTCAGGGGGCCAAAAGTCGGGGATCAACTGTCGGGATCAACTGTCGAGGATCAACTGTCGGGAATCAACTGTCGGGGATCAACTGTCGGCGATCAACTGTCGGCGATCAACTGTCGGGGATCAACTGTCAGGGTTCAACCTTCGGGGACCAGCTATCGGGGACCAGCTGTCGGGGATCAACTGTCTAGGATCAACTGTCGGTGGATCAACTGTCGGTGATCAACTGTCGGGGATCAACTGTCGGGGATCAACTGTCGGGTAACCTAAATTTTTCACACTATTTACAAAATTGAAAATATCGACAATAAACTAATCCCAGCGAGAGCTCGTCCGGACCTCATCGAGATGAAATGTGGTATTAATCAAAGAGCGCTTGGCAACAAAATTATAATAAAATCGTTAAAACACAAAAGAAAATTTTTAAAATGAATTAAATAAATTAAAAACCTTATTTTAGTATCACAATAGTTCAAATTAGGTTATTGATAGCCACAGATAATAGAAACAAAGGGAGATATGCTACGTTGGCCGCCAGACCGTGGGCGGACTACGGCGTAATACGCGTAGTATGAATACGGAAAGAATTCGTTCATTTATTTGATTTTGTGTCGTAACCGAGCACGGTTTGTGCCCGTTTTATTCAAAATGCCGTCTTGTTCAATGCAACTATGTAAAAATACGACAAGCAATGTGAACTTCATGATAAATTGAGTTTTATTTCACCGCTAAGTACAAAATTAAAGTGAATTAACTGAATGAAAGTGAATTAACTGAATTATACGACTTTAAAAATTTTTTTTACACACATAGGAAAATGGCCATTTTGGAAGCATTCTGATTCCTAGAAAATCAAACTAGTTATTTTTATACTAACTTTGGGCCGGGGAATCCGAATCTGAAAGAATTAGGCGGCGGCAAGCAATATTAACTGAATTACACGACTTTTAAATTTTCAATAAACACAAACGAAAACAGCCATTTTGACAAATGAAAACCATAGAAACCATCAAATTAAGTGTTGCCATTAAGCAGTAATATCAATAACGTAAAACTTTCCGACACGATAATTCTTCACATGATAATTCATCACATAACACATTAACCTGATGAATTATGACTATCTCAACGGCCGTATTCTTAAACCAAAAGTATGAAAATTCGTAGTCTTAAAAAGTTGTTACCTAGACCGGTCACCAATATCAATGTTATTATATAAAACCTAACCTAACCTAACCTAATCTAACCTAACCTAACCCAACATGGTTTGTGCCCCTTTATACCGCCTGCTCGCGTCAATTTAAAAAAAAAAAACCCAGTTTTCAAGTAGTTTAGCTGCTACGCTAGGTTTGTGTAACATGGTTTGTGCCCCTTTATACCGCCTGCTCGCGTCAATTTAAAAAAACATCCCAGTTTTCAAGTAGTTTAGCGGCTACGCTAGGTTTGTGTAACATGGTTTGTGCCCCTTTATACCACCTGCTCGCGTCAATTTAAAAAAACATCCCAGTTTTCAAGTAGTTTAGCTGCTACGCTAGGTTTGTGTAACATGGTTTGTGCCCCTTTATACCGCCTGCTCGCGTCAATTTAAAAAAACATCCCAGTTTTCAAGTAGTTTAGCGGCTACGCTAGGTTTAGGTAGCATGGTTTGTGATACAAAAGTGAGTAAAATTTATAAAAAGTAAGTACTTAAATTATAAACATGTTATTTTACGTTATTGATATTACTGCTTAATGGCAACACTTAATTTTATGTGATGTAACATCTTTATTCTTTTTCTATGTTTTCTTGCGAATTCGATAATGTCAAAATGTCTTCTTTTTGTGTCTGTTTATAGCAAATTTTAAAGTCGTATAATTCATTTAATATTGCTTGCCGCCGCCTAATTCTTTTTGATTCGGATTCCCCGGCCCAAAATTAGTATAAAAATAACTAGTTTGATTTTCTAGGAATCAGAATGCTTCCAAAATGGCCATTTTCCTATGTGTGAAAAAAAAAATTTAAAGTCGTATAATTCAGTTAATATTGCTTGCCGCCGCCTAATTCTTTCAGATTCGTATTCCCCGGCCCATAGTTAGTATAAAAATAACTAGTTTGTATTTTTAGGAATTTCGCCACTAAACCGAACTTTAGCCCTCATCGATATTCGTCCTCTTCCTTCTCACGCGCATTGTTGAAGACCGAAAATACTAGAACAATGACGTCACCTGTTGAGACTAGTACGCTCGGGCCGAGAATTTCAATCTTATGAAATGTGGTATTAATCAAAGAGCGCTTGGCAACAAAATTATAATAAAATCGTTAAAACACAAAAGAAAATTTTTAAAATGAATTAAATAAATTAAAACCTTATTTTAGTATCACAATAGTTCAAATTAGGTTATTGATAGCCACAGATAATAGAAACAAAGGGAGATATGCTACGTTGGCCGCCAGACCGTGGGCGGACTACGGCGTAATACGCGTAGTATGAATACGGAAAGAATTCGTTCATTTATTTGATTTTGTGTCGTAACCGAGCACGGTTTGTGCCCGTTTTATTCAAAATGCCGTCTTGTTCAATGCAACTATGTAAAAATACGACAAGCAATGTGAACTTCATGATAAATTGAGTTTTATTTCACCGCTAAGTACAAAATTAAAGTGAGTTATCATTTTTTAATGATTATTCAAAGTTATAATTGACGTAAGGCCCCGGTCAAGCAAACATCGCCGCCATGACGAAGCTAGTGAGGGGGACGCGAATTCTTTTAAAAACCGACTATCGATATTTCGTAAAATTAGCAGGGCTATGTAAAAAAAAAAATATATACATATAAGTACAAACATATTATTTCTTTTGAATTTTTTTTTGTAGATAATTTTGTGTCAATGCTGATTTGTGGTAGAAAAAAATGCCATGCTTTTCTTTTCAAATCTTTATTTTTTATAAAAAAATTAATTGTTTGTTTCGCATGTGTACCATTTATCCGATTTTCAATGAAACTTTGCTGATTTTTTGTGCCCGAGCCCGCGGAGGTTTCTATATATAGGAGTATAACAGTGGGCTCTAGCATTATGAAATTATTTCCTTTACCATACATCCGAATGGGATGAAACTTTGGTAATTTGGTGTGGGCACGTTCGTGAAGGTTTATATACATTTAACGGTAATCTCTGGCGTTATGAAATTTGTATATTTTTTGACGCGTGATCAGTTTGAAAAATGTGTGCAAATCATAAAGTTAAGCGGCAGGAAGGGAAGGAGTAGGGGAAGGGAATCCGGGACGACTGATCCGATAGGGAGAGGATAACGGGGGTGGGGGAGGGAAACGAAGGGAGGGGGGGGGGGGGTTGGCAGGGGTGAGAGAGGGATGAAGGGGGGGGGGGGGTTCGCGGGACGGGGAGAAGCATAACAAAAAAGACATTGGGGTGACATATGAAATTGGGGTGACATATGACCATGGGGTGACCTATGACCCTGATGTGACCTACGACCGTGGGGTGACCTATGACCTTGGGGTGACCTATGACATGGTTAGTCAACAAATGATTCATTTTGCTCGCACCTCTCGATAACATTTTTCGTAACGCATTCGCCAGCTTACTCCCCAAGAAGTTGAAGTAAAACTTCTTTACGCACGCTCGACTTGGGGGGTAAGCTGGTGAATGCGTTACGAAAAGAGTGATGTTACGAAAAGTGTGATGCGAACGGTAATCGATGCGAACGGTGATAGGGCGAGGTGAACGGTCGGGCCTTGATGCACGCTTGACTTAGGGAGTAAGCTGGTAAATGCGTTACGAAGTGTTATGGAGAGGTGCGAGCACAAGGAATCATTTGTTGAATAACCATGCCATAGGTTAACCCAAGGTCGTAGGTCTCCCCAAGGTCGTAGATCACCCTGAGGTAGTAGGTCACTCCAAGGTCATAGGTCACCCCACAGTTTTAGGTCACCCCAGGGTCACAGGTCACCCCATAGTCATATGTCACCCCAATGTTATATGTCACCCCAATCTCAATGTCAATGTCACCCCAATGTCATGTGTTCTTTTATAAGTTAGTGAAGTTTTACTTCAGTCGTGTGGTCTAAAGCACACTCGTTTTCTTAAAAATGAAAGACAAACATTCCCGGGTAACGAATAACCCGACAATATTTGAAAATCTCCTACCACTACCTCAGTAAGCAGAAAATGTTGCTTGATTCGTGATGGAGGACTTAGCCAGCCGAGGAATCGAACACGGAACGCCTGGGTGGGACCCAAACACGATGCCCACTCAACCACTGTCCGGTCATACTATGTTTCGATGTGTTTTCTATTTAGTTTTTACAAAGCATATTTAAGATGAGATGGCTGTTAGACAGCATTCAGAGTGGGATAGTACACAGATGCATGGGACTCTTGTGAAGTACTCAAATACAAAATAAATTAACATAAGTAAAAAATTAGAATTTCTTTTTATGGATTTTTACAACAAAAGCACAATTTGAATGTTATTGTGATTAATATTATTGAACAAAACCAAAAACTGTTAAAATTCTAAATAGATTAGAAACAATTGATGTGGATTTGTTACGAATGGGACACGTTACGATTTGGACACACTCATTACGATTTATCGGTTCTGAGAATAGATCACACTTATTCCGGTTTATCGGTTCTGAGAATAAGAATTTTTCATCCAAATCTCAACTGGAATAATTTTAAAATTAAAATACCGATTGCTGTCGATTTATATTGTTGCAATCTTTATTCGTTTTCATTTGAATGTATTGCTAATTGCGAATTCAGCCGATGCGTGTACGAATAGAAATCTGTCCTAAGTAATAGTGCCAACGAAAACGACAAGTTTCAAGTGTGAGTTCGAAAAGGGGCGGATACTTTAGCGTAAGCGAAGGTGTGTAATAGTATTGGTTAGCAATATCGGCGACACGAGGTAACGCAGTTCTAAAGGGTTCAAACTGCCTATAGCATATCTTGGGTTTCTAATATCTTTGTTGATAGCACAACAAATTATTGCGTCACCCCTAAACCCCTTTCACGTGAGCTACTTAATGCTGTGCATACATTCACGAACTTTGGGAGGCGGGTATGGGTACCGCTGCCCCGGGAACCATTTATCGGATAACCAACACCTCTGCTATAGGTCACCCCAAGTGGTTCGCTACGTTTAGTGACTTAGCAGTGGTGCCCGGCTTCATTGGGGTGAGGTTTGTTCAGGTCTTGGCGTCCGTCGACCTGCTGCGTGGCGGGCCGGATCAAGAGAGACTGGTTGAGGGAGGCCTTTTAACCTTTCCAGCCGGATTCTTTCGATTCATCGCCTTGCCGCATTGATATATATACATAGATGAGACAATTAGCGAATAAATTGGTTCGACGGAATCGCAGGTTAGTACCTCCATTTCTCTATTAGTACAACAACAACCGTCGACCGTGGCTGACGTGTGACTATCAAAGTAGGATGGAAAAGGATGAAACCATGGGCTTGAGTAAAATGAAAGGCCGAGCCTTTCGACGCGGTGGCTTCAGCTAGAATTCACTTCCCCGAAGGCCTGTTCGTGCATTATTTGAACACGAATCTCGGAGGATTATGTACGGAATAGCGCCTATATAGTATATCTCTATGTATGTCCGTCACTCCTGGACACTCAGATTCCTACCCACCCCTCATACGTTTTTCCTTCTAGAACTTCCCATCTTAAATCCTTCCCTTTCTTAAAAATACCCTCCATACAGCATCCTCTAAGATGACATAGGCTCTGAGGGAAATTATTTTCCCTAGGGTCTCCTGTGTGGAGCTAATATAAAAAAAATATAAAACATGAACGCGTACCGAACCACTAATTGTGTGAAAGGAACAAGCAACGGCAAACGACGCGAAACGCCGTCTGCGATTGCTTCACTCCTTTCCCATAATGCGTGGTTCAGTTGGCGGAAATCTGCGTGTCACATAGACATATGAAATATTCATATGTCTATGGCGTGTCAAAACGCAACATAACGTTAATAAATTTCAATGAATGAAAAATAATTCTTCGAAATTCGAGGAGAATCCCGAAACCCTCATAAGAGTTTTACAAATTCTCAAACATTTTCAAATATCACAAAAAATTATTGCGCAATATTTTATTTATTTATTAATTTACGGACAATAGTCCATTAAAATATAATAATAAGACGAATAATAAAAAGCAGAGGTGACAGTGAAGATAGAGCACATATAAATGAATAGCAATGACAATATAAAATGTAAAAAGTACATATGTATATTATAGAAGACACTACAAGTCAAAGCATGAAGAAGCATTTAAATATTGCTTATCGACTGCCGAAAGTCATTTAGTTTTACATCAAAAATTTCAATGCTTTGACTTGCGTTGACAAGTCTCGACATTCTGGATACAGGAGAATGGTATCCATAATTAGTGGAATGTTGATTGAGGAACAGCAATTCATTATTTCGGAGTCCACGGTAGGGATGTTAAACTGGATGAGTTCAACATCCCTTTTCGAAATATCACAACAAATTATTGCGCAACATTTTAAAATATCACAACAAATTATTGCGCAACATTTTGAAATGGTAAAATGCAACAACAAAAAATGGAAATACAGTAATAATTAAATTGTTATGAAATAATCATTTTTTCATTAGCTCATAGCCTATGTCATCTTAAGGGATGCAGTGTGGAGGGTTTTTGTCGAGGGAAGGAGAGGAAGTTCCGGGAAGGAAATAGGAATGAGGGGTGGGTAGGAATCTGGGGTCTATGTGTCCAGGAGTGACAGAGGTATGAGAATCCATCCCTCCAACTGCGGTGCAAAGCAACGGTCGAGAGATTCTGGCTGGAGAAGTCGAAAGACCTCCCTCAACCAGTCTCTCTCGATCCGGCCCGCCACGCAGCTGTTGGGCAGACGCATCGGTCACTAAGACCTGGACAAACCTCTCCCTATGAACCCGGGCATCTCTACTAAGTCACTAAACGTAGCGAACCACTTGGGGTAACCTGTGGCGGAGGTGTTGGTTGTCCAATAAATGGTTCCCGGGGCGGCGGTACCCATACCCGCCTCCCAAATCATATGGCAAACTATTATGTTGCATATCATTTTAGATAGTTACGTAAAATATTGTGAAATCATACAAACTCACCTGAAATGGCTTTAGCCGTGATTTGTAACCAGATCTGAATAGTTAGAATTCCCAACCTTTCTCTTCACCGTCTCCTTCCATTTACAAAGCATTGCGCAACATTTTGAAATGCTGAAAATAAAACAAAAAATTGAAATGCAATAAGAAATAAAATTAAATTGTTTTGAAATAATCATTTAACCAATTGCAACAATATTGAGATGATTGTTTACAACATAATATGCGCGTAAAACAGCAACATTTTGTATTGCATAACATTTTAGAAAGGTACCTAAAATATTGTGAAATAAAACAAACTCACCTGAAGTGGCTTTAGCCGTGTTTTGTGACCAAATCTGAATAGTTAAAACTCCCAACCTTCCTCTTCACTGTCTCCTTCCATATCCCATGGCCTTCAGCTTCAATGTACCACCATTAGGGAAGCCATAGATCCTCTGGCTCCGGACTGTGGTGACGTAGAAAACTTGTCTGAAATGAAATAATTTTATCAATCCGCTTTCGAAACACCAACTATTTTCACTAACACAAAAGTTAGCTTGAGGACTGAAGTTTCAAAATAGATCTAATTTAAAATGAACAATTGACTTGACTTATTTATACAATAAAAAAATCTTTGAAAAAAAAAACTGAAGAGATATTAAACAAATGAAGTTTTACTGATATCGTAAACGCATTATAATAAAATATCAAACAACTATTTAAACAATTTATTAATGAAACACTTACCGAACCGACCGCCGACGAATCAAAAATATAAATGAAAATTTGGCCCAGGTGGCAGGGATGTGATGCCCAAAAAAATTATTTCCCTAGATTTCGAGGTGAAATATCCCTAGAATTTCCCTAGATTTCAGGGGGAACTACCATATGGCTAGTTCGATCGAAAATTTACCTTAATTTGAAAGTATGTACTTTATCACTGAATTAGAAAAGGAAATCCTAATAAAAATCACTCTGCAAAATAAAAATCAAACGCAATTACTGAAACTGAAGAAAAATTCTTGTAATAAACATAGATTAAAGCGTAACTTGAAACCTAAGCAATTTTTTTTAGAATCCTCATTCATCTTTTTAGGTACATAATATCATTTTGAGTTGTCAGTGTTTTTAAAACAACATTGCTTGAATTTCAGTACATCAACAATATTTAAGATTCATGGGAATTCCAAAAAAAAATACGACTAACAATACCAGTCATCATCAGGATAGTTCAGTCGGAGCTGACTAGCGGACTCAAAGTGAGCCTTAAGATTTCTAATATGATTCGTACCATGGGGATGGTAAGAGCAGCAAATATTAATATTTTTATTAAAGGCAGTTGAAGTAATGGTTACCCATATATCTTCAGCCTCTAGTGTTGACCAGCTAGATTGATGGTAACATTTTATTTGGACTGGACAGCAATAAGAACCAGGGCCGGATCTACGAAATCTGGCGCCCTGTGCAGTAGGTACCGATGGCGCCCCCCCCCCCCTTCCTACATTTTTATTTTGATTAAAAATTCGTTCACCCCAATTTTTTTTTTTTTTTACACTAATTTATCAAATAAAATCAAGACATATAAAGGGTGTAAATTTTCCAAGTTACCTGGCGGTAGCTCTCGCACTCGTTTTTTTAAAGAGAGAATCGCCAGGAGCTCTATACTCTCTGAATCTATTGGGAAAACATAAAATTATGGTGCTATTTTAATTATTTTAGGAAAAACTCTTTTTGCGAGTTATGCTTTAAAATAATACAACGAATTGTTTGTTTGTGCCCGTATTATGATTTAAAATAAAGGTTACGAGACAATGCGGGTGGTTTCGCTGAACTAGGTCCATTAGACATTCTTGAGATTTACTGTGTTTATGTATATACCCAACGCGAATATTAATAGAAAAGCAAATACAAATCGTTCTCATGGCAACGTACAACACAAGAATAGGATCTACAGCTTCTGACTAGCTCTAAAATCTAATAAGAATGTGTACCTTGCATTTCCCCTGTGTTGAGCGAACAAACACCAAATTGAGCGAACAAACACCATTCAAACACTAAACACTGACGTATGGTATCAACGGCTTACGAAAGACGCTTTCACTGACACCGTAAAATAACAAATCCAACAAATCTAATATATATTAATTATACATTTAACGAACTTCAAATAATATGTCAAATCAATGATGAAACTGTCAACACGTTGCAACCTGGAAATCCTGCAAACCGTGCGATGCTTTTGATAATGGAATTTACTGAAGATTTTATAAGAAAATGGTCTTTAACTACCTTCTACTAGAGACTTAAATCGTACAAAATAAAACAATAGCGAGCGTATGGACGACATACTCACAAAAATTGTCAGCATTTTGAAAGGCGCAGGTCGGTTTGTTTGATTCACAGGAACAAAAAAACTGCGCTGTGATTGGTTATTGAATTTGGATCGCACCATTTCGTCGTAAAAGATTTATGGAAAAATAGATCTTACATTCAAACCAAATATATGGAATTTGTAAAAAAAATTCTGTAACTGACTATAAATTCGTAGCTGTTGATTTCGACCTGATGCGTGCGGATTCTGTTTCTTTGGAAAGTGTTGCTAGAGCGTAATAATTATTTCGTACCATGGGTAATTTTTAAACGATTCAGGGAATACTATAACTAAATTTTAATACAATATTTATTTTCTCACGGCGCCCATTAGGAGTTGGCGACAGGTTTTTTGCACGTTTTTGAACGTATGGCAGATCCGGCGCTGATAAGAACACCACCTCCCAATTTTCCCTAATATTCAACGTGTAAAATGCTCGTCGATTACCTACGTGGTGACATGCTCGCCGGTGAATAATGCGCTAATATTTGTTGATGCATTGGGCTGGTCGTTTGTGTACCTCTCCCTAATTTTTGAAAACAGAGCATGTAAAAGAAAGAGAGGTTAAACATGAGTTCTCAATGGTAGGTCTAAATAGGAAAGTACAGTATAATTTTATGTTTACCCAATAGATTCAGAGAGTATAGAGCTCCTGGCGATTCTCTCTTTAAAAAAACGAGTGCGAGAGCTGCCGCCAGGTCACTTGGAAAATTTACACCCTTTATATGTCTTGATTTTATTTGATAAATTAGTGTAAAAAAAAAAAAAAATTGGGGTGAACGAATTTTTAATCAAAATAAAAATGTAGGGAGGGGGGGGGGGCGCCATCGGTACCTACTGCACAGGGCGCCAGATTTCGTAGATCCGGCCCTGGTTCTTATTGTTGTCCAGTCCAAATAAAATGTTACCATCAATCTAGCTGGTCAACACTAGAGGCTGAAGATATACGGATAACCATTACTTCAACTGCCTTTAATAAAAATATTAATATTTGCTGCTCTTACCATCCCCATGGTACGAATCATATTAGAAATCTTAAGGCTCACTTTGAGTCCGCTAGTCAGCTCCGATTGAACCAGTGGCGTACCGTGGGTATCAGCCGCCCGGGGCGGAGGAAAATTTTGCCGCCCCCCCCCCCTATATAGGTACTTCTTCAGGGAAGGGGGGGGGGGGGGATAGTGATCCTTTTTTTAAAAATATTTATTCATTAAATCTGTATGCGGTGAATTAAAACTACACTCAGAACGTGAAAACGGTTTTTCTTTGGTTCTGGCAGCACATAAATTGTCTGCAACTAGAATTTTATATTTGCACTTCGAAAAAAGTTATGTTTTCCTTCGAAATATGTCAGCAGATGAATACACAATTGGAATTTTACATTCTGAACAATAAAACTGGCTTAAATTTTATCTGTATGCGGTGAATTAAAACTACACTCAGAACATGAAAAAGGTTTTTATTTGACTCTGGCGGCACATAACCTTTCTGGAAGAATTTTATTAAGCACTTCAAATAAGTTTTTTCTTCGAAATGTGTCGTCGGATGAATTCACAACTGGAATTTTACATTCTGAACACAAAAGGGGTTTTAATTAAATCTCTAAGCGGTGAATTAAGACTACACTCGGAACATGAAAATGTTTTTTCTTTGATTCTGGCAGCACATAAATTGTCTGCAACTAGAATTTTATATTTGCACTTCGAAAAAAGTTATGTTTTCCTTCGAAATATGTCAGCAGATGAATACACAATTGGAATTTTACATTCTGAACAATAAAACTGGCTTAAATTTTATCTGTATGCGGTGAATTAAAACTACACTCAGAACATGAAAAAGGTTTTTATTTGACTCTGGCGGCACATAACCTTTCTGGAAGAATTTTATTAAGCACTTCAAATAAGTTTTTTCTTCGAAATGTGTCGTCGGATGAATTCACAACTGGAATTTTACATTCTGAACACAAAAGGGGTTTTAATTAAATCTCTAAGCGGTGAATTAAGACTACACTCGGAACATGAAAATGTTTTTTCTTTGATTCTGGCGGCACATAAATTGTCTGCAAGAATTTTATAAAGCACTTTAAATAATATAATGTTTTCCTTCGAAATGTGTCGTCAGATGAATCCACAACTGGAATTATACATTTTGAACACAAAACTGCTTTTAATTAAATATGTATGCGGTGAATTAAAACTTCACTCAGAACATAAAAATGGTTTTTCTTTGATTCTGGCAGCACATAGATAGTGTGCAACTAGAATTTTATAACTGCAATTCGAATAAGTATGCACACACCTGTCAGCTATTTAACTTTTCTGTGATAATAAATTTAAAATATATCAATGTGATATACACGTGGAAGAAAACCGTATAAGTGTAATTTTTTGTGCGCTTTCAGCAGGGCGCACAAAGCTTCACGAATATAAAACACAAATCGACTATCAATTAGAGCTAAAATGATACTGTTGCCATTTACATTTTTATTTAAAAATAATGTATGTGTTAGAAATAAAAACAAAACGTCTGTCATTAATATTTTGATTTTAACAGTATATAAAACTTAAGAAAGATGTTAAGAAACTATAAACTAGAAAAAACTTTTAAGTCCTGACGCGAGAATAGAACCCGCGACTTCCCCAATCCAAATTTTTACAAGATGATTATTGATTGTGAAATTTTGCCGCCCCCCCAAAAGTGCCGCCCGGGGCGGGCCACCCCCCCCGCCCCCCCCACGGTACGCCACTGGATTGAACTATCCCGATTATGACTGGTATTGCTATTCGTATTTTTTTTTTGGAATTCCCATGAATCTTAAATATTGTTGATGTACTGAAATTCAAGCAATGTTGTTTTAAAAACACTGACAACTCAAAATGATATTATGTACCTAAAAAGATGAATGAGGATTCTAAAAAAAAATTGCTTAGGTTTCAAGTTACGCTTTTATCTATGTTTATTACAAGAAATTTTCTTCAGTTTCAGTAATTGCGTTTGATTTTTATTTTGCAGAGTGATTTTTATTAGGTTTTCCGTTTCTAATTCAGTGATAAAGTACATACTTTCAAATTATGGTAAATTTTCGATCGAACTGGCCATATGGTAGTACCCCCGAAATCTAGGGAAATTCTAGGGATATTTCACCTCGACATCTAGGGAAATAATTTTTTTGGGCATCACATCCCTGCCACCTGGGCCAATTTTTCATTTATATTTTTGATTCGTCGGCGGTCGGTTCGGTAAGTGCTTTCATTAATAAATTGTTTAAATAGTTGTTTGATATTTTATTATAATGCGTTTACGATATCAGTAAAACTTCATTTGTTTAATATCTCTTCAGTTTTTTTTTTCAAAGATTTTTTTATTGTATAAATAAGTCAAGTCAATTGTTCATTTTAAATTAGATCTATTTTGAAACTTCAGTCCTCAAGCTAACTTTTGTGTTAGTGAAAATAGTTGGTGTTTTGAAAGCGGATTGATAAAATTATTTCATTTCAGACAAGTTTTCTACGTCGCCACAGTCCGGAGCCAGAGGATCTATGGCTTCCCTAATGGTGGTACATTGAAGCTGAAGGCCATGGGATATGGAAGGAGACAGTGAAGAGGAAGGTTGGGAGTTTTAACTATTCAGATTTGGTCACAAAACACGGCTAAAGCCACTTCAGGTGAGTTTGTTTTATTTCACAATATTTTAGGTACCTTTCTAAAATGTTATGCAATACAAAATGTTGCTGTTTTACGCGCATATTATGTTGTAAACAATCATCTCAATATTGTTGCAATTGGTTAAATGATTATTTCAAAACAATTTAATTTTATTTCTTATTGCATTTCAATTTTTTGTTTTATTTTCAGCATTTCAAAATGTTGCGCAATGCTTTGTAAATGGAAGGAGACGGTGAAGAGAAAGGTTGGGAATTCTAACTATTCAGATCTGGTTACAAATCACGGCTAAAGCCATTTCAGGTGAGTTTGTATGATTTCACAATATTTTACGTAACTATCTAAAATGATATGCAACATAATAGTTTGCCATATGATTTGGGAGGCGGGTATGGGTACCGCCGCCCCGGGAACCATTTATTGGACAACCAACACCTCCGCCACAGGTTACCCCAAGTGGTTCGCTACGTTTAGTGACTTAGTAGAGATGCCCGGGTTCATAGGGAGAGGTTTGTCCAGGTCTTAGTGACCGATGCGTCTGCCCAACAGCTGCGTGGCGGGCCGGATCGAGAGAGACTGGTTGAGGGAGGTCTTTTGACTTCTCCAGCCAGAATCTCTCGACCGTTGCTTTGCACCGCAGTTGGAGGGATGGATTCTCATACCTCTGTCACTCCTGGACACATAGACCCCAGATTCCTAC
Source organism: Limnephilus lunatus (assembly GCA_917563855.2). Taxonomy (NCBI): domain Eukaryota; kingdom Metazoa; phylum Arthropoda; class Insecta; order Trichoptera; family Limnephilidae; genus Limnephilus; species Limnephilus lunatus. The sequence goes on along the minus strand of OU830599.1, from coordinate 31,723,852 downwards.
CCACCCCTCATTCCTATTTCCATCCCGGAACTTCCTCTCCTTCCCTCGACAAAAACCCTCCACACTGCATCCCTTAAGATGACATAGGCCATGAGCTAATGTAAAAATGATTATTTCATAACAATTTAATTATTACTGTATTTCCATTTTTTGTTGTTGCATTTTACCATTTCAAAATGTTGCGCAATAATTTGTTGTGATATTTTAAAATGTTGCGCAATAATTTGTTGTGATATTTTAAAATGTTGCGCAATAATTTGTTGTGATATTTCGAAAAGGGATGTTGAACTCATCCAGTTTAACATCCCTTCCCGTAGACTCCGAAATAATGAATTGCTGTTCCTCTATCAACATTCTACTAATTATGGATACCATTCTCCTTTCAAGTCAAAGCATCGAAATTTTTTATGTAAAACTAAATGACTTTCGGCAGTCGATAAGCAATATTTAAATGCTTCTTCATGTTTTGACTTGTAGTGTCTTCTATAATATATGTACTTTTTACATTTTAAATTGTCATTGCTATTCATTTATATGTGCTCTATCTTCACTGTCACCTCTGCTTTTTTTATTCGTCTTATTATTATGTTTTGATGGACTATTGTCCGTAAATTAATAAATAAATAAAATATTGCGCAATAATTTGTTGTGATATTTTAAAATGTTTGAGAATTTGTAAAACTCTTTTGAGGGTTTCGGGATTCTCCTCAAATTTCGAAGAATTATTTTTCATTCATTGAAATTTATTAACGTTATGTTGCGTTTTGACACGCAGATATTTCCGCCAACTGAACCACGCATTATGGGAAAGGAGTGAAGCAATCGCAGACGGCGTTTCGCGTCGTTTGCCGTTGCTTGTTCCTTTCCATTGATATATATATAATAATAATAATATTTGGCTAATTTATATAGCGCCATTTTCGTGAAAAATCACCTCAAGGGCACTGAATAATATTATATATATAGGTACTTCCTTTCACCAATTAGTGGTTCGGTACGCGTTCATGTTTTTTTTAATATTAGCTCCACACAGGAGACCCTAGGGAAAATAATTTCCCTCCGAGCTTATGTCATCTTAGGGGATGCTGTATGGGGGGTATTTTCAAGAAAGGGTAGGATTTAAGATAGGAAGTTCTAGAAGGAAAAACGTATGAGGGGGGGTGGGTAGGAATCCGAGTGTCCAGGAGTGACGGACGTACATAGAGATATACTATAGAGGCGCTATTCCGTACATAATTCTCCGAGATTCGTGTTCAAATAATGCACGAACAGGCCTTCGGGGAAGTGAATTCTAGCTGAAGCCACCGCGTCGAAAGGCTCGCCCGTCAGACCGTCCTTTCATTTTACTCAAGCACATGGTATCATCCTTTTCCATCCTACTTTGATCGTCACACGCCAGCCACGGTTGACGGTTGTTGTACTAATAGAGAAATGGAGGTACTAACCTGCGATTCCGTCGAACCAATTTATTCGCTAATTGTCTCATCTATGTATACGTATGAATCCATCCGTCCAACTGCGGTGCAAGGCGATGAGTCGAGAGAGTCCGGCTGGAAAGGTTAAAAGGCCTCCCTCAACCAGTCTCTCTTGATCCGGCCCGCCACGCAGCAGGTCGGCGGACGCCAAGACCTGAACAAACCTCACCCCAATGAAGCCGGGCACCACTGCTAAGTCACTAAACGTAGCGAACCACTTGGGGTGACCTATAGCAGAGGTGTTGGTTATCCGATAAATGGTTCCCGGGGCAGCGGTACCCATACCCGCCTCCCAAAGTTCGTGAATGTATGCACAGCATTAAGTAGCTCACGTGAAAGGGGTTTAGGGGTGACGCAATAATTTGTTGTGCTATCAATAATCTAATTTAAAGTATTGTGATACTAAAATAAGGTTTTTAATTTATTTAATTCATTTTAAAAATTTGCTTTTGTGTTTTAATGATTTTATTATAATTTTGTTGCCAAGCGCTCTTTGATTAATACCACATTTCATAAGATTGAAATTCTCGGCCCGAGCGTACTAGTCTCAACAGGTGACGTCATTGTTCTAGTATTTTCGGTCTTCAACAATGCGCGTGAGAAGGAAGAGGACGAATATCGATGAGGTCCGGACGAGCTCTCGCTGGGATTAGTTTCCGACAGCGGGTCCCCGACAGCTGGTCCCCGAAGGTTTATCCTTTACAGTTGATCCCCGACAGTTGATCCCCGACAGTTGATCCCGACAGTTGGTCCCCCGACGGTTGATTCTCCGACAGTTGATCCCGAAAGTTGGTCCCCGACAGTTAACCCCCCGACAGTTGATCCCCGATAGTTGATCCTCGACAGTTGATCCCCGAAAGTTGGTGCCCGACTTTTGATCCCCTGTCAGTTGATCCCCCGAAAGTTGATTCCCCGAAAGCTGATTCCCCGAAAGTTGTTCCCCCGACAGTTGGTTCCCCGACAGTTGATCCCCGAAAGTTGATCCCCCAAAAGTTGATTCCCCAAAAGTTGCTCCCCAGAAAGTTGATCCTCGACATTTTCCGAAAGCTGATCCCCCGAAATGAAATTAATTATAAATTACTGTTTTCTCTTTATTATTCAAACCTAAAATCTACTTTTAAAATATTTTTAAAGTTGGTACAAATATCAAACGAATTATTACAATGTCGGTTATTTGCACTGACACGCTGGTATTTATGTACATTATAGATGAGTAGTTGTATCTTTGACGCATTTCAATTAAAATTACGGCGGTATTTAATATTAGCACACCCATTCGACACATTCAGTTTGTAGGTATAGGTAAATCGACTTAATGTTGTAATGTAGAAGTATTTTTTTATATTAGTTCAACACAGAAGGCCCCGAGGAAAATAATTCCCCTCAGGGCCTATGTCATCTTTGACGATGCTGTGTGGCGGGTCTTTTTAGGAAAAGGAATGAGAGGAAGTTCTGGGAAGGAAAAAAGGGATGAGGGGTGGGTAGGAATATGGAGTCGGTGTATCCAAGAGTGACGGACGTATGAATCTATCCCTACCACTGCGGTGCAAGGCAAGGTTCCGAGAGAGTCCTGCTGGAGAGTTCAAAAGATCTCCCTCAACCAGTGTCTCCCGATCCGGCTTGCAATGCAGCTCACCTCACCCACATGTATGCCGGGAGATCAACTTTCATGGACACGTAAAATTTCAGAAGATCTCCCTCAACCAGTCTCTCCCGATCCGGCTTGCAATGCAGCTCACCTCACCCACATGTATGCCGGGAGATCAACTTTCATGGAGACGTAAAATTTCAAAAGATCTCCCTCAACCAGTCTTTCCCGATCCGGCTTGCAATGCAGCTCACCTCACCCACATGTATGCCGGGAGATCAACTTTCATGGAGACGTAAAATTTCAAAAGATCTCCCTCAACCAGTCTCTCCCGATCCGGCTTGCAATGCAGCTCACCTCACCCACATGTACGCCGGGAGATCAACTTTCATTGAGACGTAAAATTTTACCTAACATTCAGTATGTTAGGTTTGTTTATTATTTAAACGAGCAGAGAGGTATTTTCGTTCACACAAATTAATATTTTATGTTTTTAATATCATGGTGGCCATCGTCATGTTAACCTATACATATTAACAAAATTGATTCGTATGCCTCATCTTTCTAATTGAACCCGTACTAAGAACCTAATTTGTCAAATAAATTTTTAGGTCCTTAGTTTGGGTCTCTCAAAAAGAAACGTTTTTGGTGACATGCGTATTAAGTGTGGTATTTAAATTTTTCTGATAGTGGTTTTTTATGTGAATACCGCGAGTCACGAATGCTCCCGAGTGTTCGGAACCAGTGTAACTATGGTATCCCAATTACGATATGTTGTGATTCTGAAGGGAGTGTTTGTAGGTCACCAACACGAATAAAGTCATTTGAACCAAGCTTTTTTTTTTATTTCATGTTTTTTGGAGTGGATACTTAGCTAAATGTCTCTTAATAGAAAAAAAATTAAGCAAGTATTCATATTTTATTAAATTTCCTAAACACCAGGCCGCGTGCTGTAATTTAATATTGCAAAAAGTGTATTTTATTTTGCGAAGTTCAGACAAACATTTTAAAGTTTTGCGATAATTTTCTGAAGAACATAATTTTCCACATTATGCAATAAAACCATAAGATGGGTGTTACACACAGCTATAAAATATGTGGTTTGTCCTACTTCAGCATATCGTCCGCTATATATTCCCATTGGTAATGTACGGCGAGCGATATGGCACAGGTCTAAATGAAAAAGGATTCGTAGTTAGAATATTTTGAGCAGGTTTATAAACCCAGCACTATATTTTTTTCGGCTTATAAAAATACTAACATTCAAGACGCAAATAGGCGTGACCAATATTCAGAATAGAAATGTTGCTTGAAATGGTCTTAGCCGTGTTTTATGGCAAGATCTGAATAGCCAGTTACTTCATTACCTTCCTCGTCCACATCTCCTTCCTCGCCCTACTTACCTTCGGGATCACAACATATCCCAATCGGGGATACCATAGTCTCTCTGGCTCCAGGCGGTTGATGACTCTTTTGCGGTATTCACATTAAAAAAGTTTTGATAGAATTTGTAATAGAAATAAGGTATTTTTGTAATTAATAACTGAAGACAATATTAGCTACTCGATCGAAAATTTGAAACAAAAAACCGGTCACATCTAGGAGTTGAACCCTGGGGACCTTCGCCAAGCCTGGGCTTCCTAGAAGTGACTGCATCTTTTTATGATTTTTCTGTTTCAAATTCGGTAATATTATCATTAAGTTATTCCGAAAAATCTTTTTTTTTTTTAAATATTGATCGAAATTTATAGATTGAAAAGGGCGTTATCAGTCGTTAAGTGTCTACAAACGGTACACCATTTTTTTTCAGATGTCGGAAAAAAAGAAAAAAATCGACTTAATAGATAAAAAAAACAGTTTTTTTTTTGGATTCTTTGTGTTACGTAGTTTAACGAATGTACCCGTGATTTTTCGTCGGGAATAGTTTCCTTTTTTTTTAAATTTTAATAGGTGACCTATGAGCTTCTTGATTTTGTCGGCAAAGAGGCTTAACCGAAACCTATGGACTACGAATATTATATATTAGTCAACTGTAGAAAAATGTACATCTGCGAGTATGTATTTTTTTTTTTCGTAATATTGGCAATTCATGTAATATTTTCTTTAATCTTTATTTAACATTGCGATGGGATATTTTCCGATACAACCGCTGTTTGAATATATCTTTTTTTAATCTTTCAGCTGACCTTCCGCCTGACAGCCTCGCCTAATCTTTCAGCATCTATGCTTTCTTCCTTGAGAAGTTGTGCGGGCAATGTTTAAGAAGAGGAAGAATAATAAGAAGAAAATCTGTTTCATTGACTGGACTTTTGAAATAATTAAGATGAATTTGTTTCATAGAGTTTGAACAGCGGGTTTTTAAGGGCTTGCTTCTTTACAAGACTTTGCTTACGTGTCTTATTTTGTTATGTGGTTGTCTCCAATAAAAATTTGTGATTTCGGTTTTTTATTTATTCTACCTTTCATAACATTCTTCGCCTTTTTGTTATCACATTATTTTGTTGGGTTTAGAATCGACGAATTAGTGCGAAAACTAATGCGAAGGATTATAAAGCAAGCGTTAAGGCCAATAATCCAATGTTCAGTGGAAACTGGTCTTGACGACTGTTCCATCCCCTGGGTCTTCCCTCCCTACCATCCCTGCGCCCCTTCGCCTCCGTCCCCCACTCTTCCGACCCTACGCCCCCTAACCGTCCCTACTTAAGTTCCCGCCCCCGTCCCTACCGCCCCCACCCCCGTTCCCACCGCTCCCTTTCCCACCGCTCCCGTTCCTACCGCGCCTCCCGTCCCTGCCTCTCCCTGCCGCCCCTCCCAATGTCCCTGCCGCCCCCCTCCCGCTATCCCTGCCGACCTCTCCCTCGGTCCCAGCCACCCCCTCTCCCGATGTTCATGCCGCCCCCTCCCCCCCGTTCCGGCCTCCCCCTCCTAACGTTCCGACCTCCCCCTCCCAACGTTCCGGCCTCCCCCTCCCCACGTTTCTGCCTACCCCTACCCTGTTCTTGCCTCCCCTCCCCCTGCTCCGGCCTCTCCTCCCCCGTTCCTGCCTCCCCCTTCCTCCATTCCTGCCTCCCGCCCCCCCCCCCCTTCCCTGCCTCCCGCTCCCCCGTCCCTGCCTACCCATCCCCGTCCCTGCCTTCACCCTCCCCCCATCCCTGCCTCCACACCGCCCCGTCCCTGCTGCACCCTCCATTTCCCTTCCCTCCCCCCTCCCTCCCCCCTGCCCACTCCCTCCCCCTGCCCCCTCCCTCCCCTCCTGCCCCCTCCCTCCTTCCCCGCCCCCCGTTCCTGCCTCCCGCTCCCCCCCCCGTCCCTGCCTCCCCCTCCCCCGCTACCCTCTCCCCCGCCACCCCCCTCACCCTGTTCCTGCCTCCCCCCCTCCCCCTGTTCCGGCCTCCCCGCCCCCCCTGTCCGGCTTGCCCCTCCCCCCGTTTCTGCCTACCCCTCCCCTGTTCCTGCCTCCCCCTCCCCCCGTTCCGGCCTCCCCATCCCCACGTTCCGGCCTCCCTCTCCCCCCGTTCCGGCCTCCCCCTCCCCCCGTTTCTGCCTACCCCTCCGCTGTTCCTGCCTCCCCTCCCCCCCCCCGTTCCGGCCTCCCCCTCCTAACGTTCCGACCTCCCCCTCCCAAGGTTCCGGCCTCCCCCTCCCCACGTTTCTGCCTACCCCTACCCTGTTCTTGCCTCCCCTCCCCCTGCTCCGGCCTCTCCTCCCCCCGTTCCTGCCTCCCCCTCCCTCCATTCCTGCCTCCCGCCCCCCCCTTCCCTGCCTCCCGCTCCCCCCGTTCCTGCCTACCCATCCCCGTCCCTGCCTTCACCCTCCCCCCATCCCTGCCTCCACACCGCCCCGTCCCTGCTGCACCCTCCATTTCCCTTCCCTCCCCCCCTCCCTCCCCCCTGCCCACTCCCTCCCCCTGCCCCCTCCCTCCCCTCCTGCCCCCTCCCTCCTTCCCCGCCCCCCGTTCCTGCCTCCCCCGCCACCCCCCCTTCACCCTCTTCCTGCCTCCCCCGTCTAACCGTTCAGGCCTCCCCGCCCCCCCTGTTTCGGCCTGCCCCTCCCCCCCCCGTTTCTGCCTACCCCTCCCCTGTTCCTGCCTCCCCCTCCCCCCCGTTTCTGCCTACCCCTCCCCTGTTCCTGTTTCCCCTCCCCCCGTTCCAGCCTCCCCATCCCCCCCGTTCCGGCCTCCCCCTCCCCACCGTTTCTGCCTCCCCCTCCGCTGTTCCTGCCTCCCCTCCCCCCGTTCCGGCCTCCCCCCCTCCCGTTCCGGCCTCCCCATCCTCCCCGTTCCGGCCTCCCCTCCCCCCCGTTCCGGACTCCCCTCCCCCCCCCCCCGTTCCGGCCTACCCCTCCCCCCCGTTTCTGCCTTCCCTCCCCCGTCCCTGCCTCCCGCCCCCCCTTCCCTGCCTCCCACCCCCCCCTTCCGTGCCTCCCCCCATCCCTGCCTCCCCCCATCCCTGCCTCCCCCTCCCCCGTCCCTGCTTCCGGCCCCGTCCCTGTCGCCCCTCCTCCCATCCCTGCCTCCCCCTCCCCCCCCCCCCCCGCCCCCCACCCTGCTGCACCCTCCACTTCCCCTCAGATATCTCAGTATCGCCCTGATGTAAGATCAAAGAATTGAAAACGTTGCTTGAAATGGCTTTAGCCGTGTATAGTGACCAGATCTAAATAGTCAGGTTCTTCCCCACCTTCCTCTTCCCTATATCCTTCCCCTCCCAACTACCTCAGTCTTACAAATACCCCAATTACGGATGCCATAGTCCCACTGGCTCCTGGAGTAATATTCAGTTGGATTGTAAAAAATGTCTATTTTAAAATATTTATTCGGGTGCACATTTTTTTTTTTATATTTATATGAATACCGCCCAAGAGACCCAAATGCTCCCGTCTGGAGCCGGTGAGACTGTGACGTGGCTATGGGGTATATTATGAGGCTGAAGGTTGGGGGGGGGGGGGGGGGGAGGGGAAGGAGATGGGGAAAAGGAAGGCGAGGAATTACCTGGCTATTCAGATCTGGTCACTAAACACGGCCATAGCCATTTCTAGCAAGTTTCAATTCTGAATGGTGGTCTTACACCACCCAGGGTGATACTGAAAGTATCTTCCACTCTGGAACGTGACGCAAATATATTATTTATAATTTAAATAACTGTGAAATAAATAACCCATTCAAATAAAATTTATTTGCCTACGCCGGGATTCGATCCTACGACCTTCGGATTGCGATTCAAGAGCCTTACCCCTTGACCACGCCGGCCGTCAATAGGTAGTATCAGTAATTTGGAAGGCGGGTATGGGTACCGCCGCCCCGGGAACCATGTATTGGATTATCAAAACCTCTGCCATAGGTCACCCCAAGTGACTGGTTCATGGGGCGAGGTTTGTCAGGATCTCGCCGGCGCGGCAGTTGCGTCTGGCCATTAACTACGTGGAAGGTCGGATCAGGAGAGACCGTTTTTTTTACAATCGCTCGACACACTGCCTATCTCTACTTTGGGAATGCTGTGTGGAGGCTCGTTTTAGGGAAAGGAAGGAGAGGAACTTCGGAGAAGGAAAAGGGTATTAGGGGTGGGTAGAAATCTGGGGGGTCAGCGTGTCCAGGAGTGCGGATGTATGAGGCCATCCCTCCCACTGCGGTGCAAGGCGATGTTCCGAGAGGGTAAGGCTGGAGAAGTCAAAGGGACTCCCTCAACCACTTTTTCTAGATCCGACCTGCCATGCAGCTGGTGGGCAGACGCATCCGCCGCCAAGATCTAATAAATGGTTCTCGGGGCAGTGGTACCCATACCCGATTCTCGTGTTTGTTTTTTTGTAATACGAAAAATGGATATAAAAAAAGCCTACCCTCCCACCCCCACTCAACCCCCCCCCCTCAACCCCCACTTCTAACTCCTATCCATCCTCCGGCTCCTTTACCCCCCCCCCTCCCCCTCAGCCATTCCTTTCATCTCATCTCAACTCTCCTCCAACCTCCCTCCCTTGGGAGCTGTTGGACTCTTATGCGGTATTACCTAAAAATATTTTTTTGGATCATTTGGGACTCTCGTGCGGTATTCACATAGACAATAATTTTTTTTTTAAACTAGTGTGCTTTAGAGTCTTTAGACCACACGACTGAAGTAAAACTTAACTAACTTATAACGGTAAATTTAAAAAAAGTCGTGCTTCTCAAACGGACAGCTGTATGCGACCTGCGGACGTGTCGGACGAAAACACAAAAATATACGTGAACCTATCCAAAAGCACTTCAACAAACAGAATTAAAGCGCACAAACCCTTTCTTTCTTAGAGTGGCCTTGCAACGCCCGCCGGGTGTCCGCTATATATGTATAATGTTATATAGTGCAGGCGCTTGCATTATAATGCAGTTTTCCGGGACTTGGGATGGAACCATGCTGGGTACCCGCTGTATATAATGTTATATAGTGCAGGCGCTTGCAATATAATGTAGTTTCCCGGGACTTGGTATGGAATCATTACAATTTAGTTGACCCCGAGGTTACAGTGGCCTTGCAACGCATGCCGGGTACCCGTTGTATATAATGTTATATAGTGCAGGCGCTTGCAATATAATGTAGTTTCTCGGAACTTGGGATGGAACCATTACAGTTTAGTTAACCCCGAGGTTACATTGGTCTTGCAACGCATGCCGTTTATTTATTTTTTATTGTATATGCCGCCATTTATTGTTCCAAAATTTGTAATATATTTTTTTATATAATAAATTTATTTCTAATTATCTTTAGGTATTTGTACCCACTGTATATAATTTATTTATTTATTTACGGAAAAATAGTCCATTAACAATAATACGAATAACATGCGTTCGTTAAGGCCCGACCCGCCTAGCAATCGATCACCGTTCGCATCGATTACCGTTCGCAGGACATTTTTCGTAACAATCATCAGTTTTCGTAACGCATTTACTAGCTTACCCCCCATGTGTCGAGCGTGCGCAAAGAAGTTTTACTTCAAAAAAAATATTTTCAAGCAGTTGGGACTCTTGTGCGGTATTCACATATTATATTCTGGAATAAACTATTTTTTTTATTTTACGGTGCTCCAGATTTCATGTCCGGGTTGAATCTTTCCCAAATGAAAGACTAAACCCTTCCACACACTTTTCCACAAATGAATATCTAGTAAATTAACGCAATGTAAGTGCACTATATAAGAATAAAACAATACAAGAACAATACGTCAATCCACCAGAAACATAATGGGAAAATATTTCACCGACTCCAGATATTTTCATATCAGAGGGTTCGGCTCTGATGAAATCCTAACTGGTCCGATAAATCCTACTGATCCCTCAATATAAATATTTAAAAAATCTTTCGTAATCCTACATGTATTTAAAATGACCGACTTTTGCATTTTTATGTACAAATTTTTTGACAAATCTAATACTATTATTATTATTATTATTATTATTATTAATATAAGAATAATTTACAATAAAAAATATTAAAAATTATAAAAAAATTTGCATAAAAATATTCAATGAACATGAATTTTTGCGTTCGGTAAACCCTGTAGTTTTTACAAACACGAAACTATGATTCGTCATTCCAAAATGTTACGATACAGAGCGCCGCGGAGACAACCGCCGGCTGCCACGTTTGCGGGCAGCATAAATATACCAAACCACCCACGCGGCCAGAGTGACTTATCAATTCTATGTCGTCGAGCTATAAGAAAAATGGTAAAACGCGAGCTGTAAATTAATTACTTCTTATGATTATTTTTAGATCAAAATTTTTATTACTTGTCAATAATGTCTTAGCAAAATAAGTATGTAAAAATATCTTGAAATATATTAGTTTGTAAGTACGCAAATAAATACACAAACTGACTAATTTACGTCAAGAAACACATGTACGTATATATTTTTTAATGATTTTATTTAAACTAAAATTAAAATTCTAAAACATACGTTTACCAGATAATGTATTGATTTATTTAACTGCATGATTATATGATTTGAAATTGGTGTTGTATAATACATGTACTTGTTTGAAAATATAACAAATCTGCCAACGACCTATGGTATAACCTTATTATACTTAAAATAAACATTTTTTCTCAAAATTTAATCCAAACGTTTACTAGATAAAAGAACAATCTTTCAAAATCAAATTATATTTTTTTGTGGAAACGAGTCAATACGTCTAAACACTGATTTAAAAATGACATATTTCTGATTTTTTATTTTTATTTTTATTTTTTTTTTTTGTTTGAAACATTTACAGAGTGTTAACAAATTATTGCATTAATATTATTACGTTGGAATATGAGCTGATATTAACACTCCAATTAGAAATGTTCACAGAATGCGTAATTAAGGTTTAGTTGTTGCTAGACGGAGATGCTAGTAGTGAAAAGAAAACAGAAATAATAATAATACTAAAAAAGAAATATAACACAAGAAATTTAAAACATGGTAAGTGTACAGAGAAAGAAACGTTTATGGAAAGGATAATAAAGATAAAATAAAGAAAAGACATAATAATAAAGCAATTAACAATCGTAGCATATCATCAATCATGACATATCATCAATTAACAATAATTAAAAATCTTCTTCCATGACATATCATGGTAGAAGATTTTTAATTTGTTTTTTAAAATATTCGAGACTGTTTGCGAAGATATCAATAAGGTCACATTCAATTGTGTTGTACAAACGACACATTCTAGACCAGTGATGGGCAAAGTACGGCCCGCGGGCCAGCTCCGGCCCGCAATAGTATTTAATCCGGCCCGCCGACGATCTTTCTAAATTATAAGTACACCTATTATATACTATTATTTCGAAGGATCGTCGGCGTCAAAATATAATTATCGCGGGTTATTATAGCCAGTTGTATAAATTAAATGATTTGAATTTGAAAAAAAGCCATTTCTAGACTAGCCACGTAGTATATGTATTTTTACACGGCATAATTCACCAGGATGCCCTTTGTAAACCTTCTTTAGATATAAGCCATGTACTAAATGTGGTTATAAAACTAATTAATATGATTCGATCCCGGGGCTTGGTACACCGGCAATTTCAAGAAATTCTGGTTGAAGTTGATGCCGATTACTCTGTTCTTCTTTACAACGCAAAAGTAAGATAGCTAAGTTGTGGGTATGCATTCGAGCGGATCTGGAATTTAAAAGAAATTGATTTTTAATTCCAAAAAATTAGATTTTTATAGAACACTGCCGAAAACTGAATATCCAAAGATAATTATTCACACCCAGAAAATAATAGCGATGTTTGGGTCGTCGTATGTCTGCGAACAGACTTTTTCGACAATGAAATTGCGGAAAAACTCAGTCAGAAATCGAAGCTGATGAGCACCTTTTCTCGCTGCTAAAGGTTACTTCGTCGCAGTTCAAACCTGCATTTGAAGACATTATGGCCAATCAAAAACAATTTAATATGTCTCACACACCTACCATAGCAGGGCCTTCGAATAAAAGTTAAATAATTGTAATCTGTAATTTATATTAGCCTTTGTGTATAAAGTTTTATAATTAATATATAGATTTTAAAACAAAATGCATTTTGGCTATACTCCTGGCCGTCCTCTGAAATTTCTTAAAACTTTCTGGCCCCCCATGAAGAAAGTTTGCCCACCACTGTTCTAGACAGTGGATTGAAGTATGCAATATTGTTATTAAATATTTCAATATGGAATATATTTTGACTTCTTAAGTTACGTCTATTAGGAACTTTAATATGTATGTTGCTCAGACAATGAGTGGTTAAAAGTTTATCATGAATAATTTTATATAAACATATTAAGTCAGCAAATTGTCTTCTTTTTTCCAATGTTGTAAAATTAAAGTGTTGTAATCGTTCCTCATAGGATTGGAGTATGGCATTAAATCCAAGTTTAAATGATAGCAGTCTTAGGAATTTTTTTGCACAGATTCAATTGTTTTAGAATATTTTAAATAATGTGGATTCCAGATAACACTCCCATATTCCAAATTGCTTCTGACCAACGAGTTGTACAAGGTTATAATGGATTGGGGGTATTTAAATGGTTTTGATATTCTATGGATGAATCCAATCATTTTCAATGATTTACTTATAATTTTACTGATGTGTACATCAAACATAAACTTTGAATCAAGAGTGATTCCTAGATCTCTTATAGTGGTGACTGCATTTAATAGAACATTATTAATGGAATATGCATAATCCTTTCGTCTTCTGTTACGAGTAAAAGTAATAGTGTAACATTTTTCAATATTTAAAAACATATCGTTTTGAATGCACCAGATATTTAATGTGTAAAGGTCTTCTTGAAGCTTAACATGATCAGAATCAGTGGAAATTTTACGGTAAATCTTGAGATCATCGGCAAATAGAACAAAATCACAGCGTAACATGGGGCCAAGGTCATTAATAAAGATTAAGAATAGCAGAGGGCCAAGGAATAGCAGAGGGCCAAGGAGCCTTTCTCTAGTAATATCCTAGAAAAACTCGCATATTCGCAAAATATCTGAGTGGTTAAGAGAGTTTAACCAACCAGCGGTAAAAAATTCCCATTTCGTCGAAAGATGTTATTACGATCATACAGGGCGGTTCCAATGAGAAAGATTAATTACTTTTTAAAATTATAACTCAATATCAATTTTATTTCATTCCAAATTTGCTTTATACAAACATGCTGAGAGGCGTGTTGATAAAACTATTAAAATTATGTATTTTTTGCAAATATTTTTTGATCATAAGTATTTATCATTTTTAAATAATGTCTGAACAAAATAAGAATGTAAAAAATCTGAAATATATTAGTCCGTAAGTGCGCAAATAACACACGTACGTATATATTTTTTTAATGATTTTATTTAAACTAAAATTAAAATTCTGTAACATACGTTTACCAGATAATGTATTGATTTATTTTACTGCATGATTATATGATTTGAAATGGGTATTGTATAATACAAAATCTTTTTTTAATATTTTACAAATCTGCCAACGACCTATGGTATATCCTTATTATACTAAAAATAAACAGTTTTTCTCAAAAATTAAAACATAGGTTTACTAGATAAAAGGACAATCTTTCGAAATCAATTTATAATTTTTGTTGGAAAAGAGTCAATACGTCTAAACACTGATTTAAAAATGACATATTTCTGGTTTTCTCTAGTTATACGCTCACAACATGGAAATTTTTCATAAAAAACCTTTTAATTCACATATTATAAAAGACGACTATTTGCATACGGTTACGAATAACCAGACAATATTTGAAAATATCTTACTTTTCTTACATTACAGGAGGCCCTGAGGAAAAAAGAATTCCATCAGGGCCTATGTCATCTTTGGAGTTGCTGTATGGAGGGTTTTTTTAGGTAAAGGAAGGAATAGAAGTTTTGGGAAGGAAAACGGTATTAGGGGTGGGTAGGAATCTAGGGGTTAGTGCATCCAGGAGTGACGGACATATGAATCCATCCCTCCCACTGTGGTGTAAAGCGATGTTCCAAGAGAGAACGGCTGGAGTAGTCAGAAGTAAGAGAGAATGGTTCCCTCAACCATTCTGTCCCGCTACGGCCTGCCATGCACTTGGTGGGCAGAAGAACTAAACGAAACCAAAAGAATAATACCACTTCTAGTAAAATAGTTTAGGCAATTTCGTCTTTATTTTTAGAAATAAGCATGGATGCCGTGATTTAATATTAGTTTCAGAATGAATTTTAATTGACTTTTCGAGTAAGAAGTAAAATCATGGCTTTAAAAAAAACGCAGCTTCGGCAAATTTAATATCAGCAAAATAACTTTTATTTAATGCGAAAACAACGACGATATTGTTGCAACATTGTCTTGGTGATATTGAAATATCAATTACATACGTTTGACAAAGGTCCATCCTTATTGTAGTCATATTTATCGCCAATTTTGAATAAGACCAGCTGATTTTAATATAATCTTGTGCAATGTGCGATATTTAAGATTGCTTTGTTTTCGCAGAGAACAGAAGACACGCCATTAAAAAGCGATGTTGCCAAATGTAGGAGTTGCGATACGCGAATCAATGAAACATATATTATGCTAAAAATATACGCTCATCTACTGCAGCGCCGCGGCTCGCCGCTCGGTGGCAAAACTCTGAACTAAAATAGTATATTACATTTCATATATTTATATTCAGTATATATATTTCAGTTGATTTAGGTACCAAAACCGCGTCTGGCTTATTTTAGTTTTTGAACTGTATGAGGATACAGGAGTGGGGAAAACTTGAAATTACATGTGTTCAATCCTGCGTCCGTATACCGGACGCAGAATGACGGTCGGACGCAGGATTGAATGAAAGTGGACCATTAGAAGATGCAGTAATGATAACGGGATGTATATATATATATGTACATTGGTTATCCAGCCAAAGACGGTAGTTTATCTGTTATATATAAACGGTTTTTAATAATAATTTATCAACAAATTTCGGAAAAATGTGTCGAGGCGATGAACAAAGTCCATAGCAGTGGTCAATTTATATGTTCTAAAATACCCAAAATAGATGTTCAAATTCCTAACAAGCTCCTACATAAAAATAAATAACTCTCAAATGAAATAATATGTTTTGTCAATTTTCTCTTTCGTTCAGACATAAAAAAATTAGAATTTTTTTGAAAATTTGCCGTGACATTATGGTACATTCTCACTTGTAATTGTAAATATTATTTTTAAATATGGTTAGATAATCAGAAAATGCTCTTTTCATCGGCATTTGTAACGCCAGTTTTCATAATATTGTAGAATTCCCGCGTTTTCCACACATTTAGGATTTCCTCCTCACAATATACCTAATCGTTTTGAATTCTAAGAAATTCCCGCATTTTGGAGAATTCCCCGTGTATTGGTAGCCCTGGTACATAGATGATAAACTGCTTAGATTGGTGAGGGGAGGACCGCTCTCCATCTAGCGGATATTTTGGAACTTCTCAGAAAACGGCCCATTCAGGGGGGTATAACTCCGTCAGTTTTTGTAACCCGGTCACGTGGTTTGCGACGTCATAGTAACGACTACCAATGGGAATCTTACAATTTCCATAGAAAAACTTTTGAGAACTGAGTGGTAAATAAAGTGGGATATCTATGGTATTATATGTCAAATAGCACGTTGGCCGAAACAATCCGAACATTCAAAACAACGAAATATTTTGAAAAAATGCTTCCTAAATATCGTTTCAGTGTCGAAGGCTGTGAGGATAGTGTTTCAGTTCGACACAGAGTACCTAACTGCGAAAATAATGAGAGTCGTTATGGGAATGGACGTTGAGAATCGGCAGATCTGACTATTGCTTATCCGATTTTGGGAAGTTGTGGTTATGTTTGGTTCCCATTTCACTAATAACTGCAAAAATTCCAATGGCACGTTAAAAAAAGACGCTTTGCCGACCCTTAATCTTCATGGAATCAGAACACATCGGGGTTTACCTAAAGAAAACGTAAACGATCGTAGGATACCAAAATACAGGTGCGAATCTTTTGTTTGTTCAGTGTTCCTAATATACTTTGTAACTTTTCCCTAACTTCACCTAAAAATTGTATCTGTTTTCGTTTTTAGACTTTATCCATATTCTACCTGGAGTGTCCAGCACGAATGGTGCCGTCCAAGACCACAATTACAGTTTAAAAGGTATAAATAATGTCTTCTCTATACTCTATATGGCATCAACCTATTTTATTCATAGAGATAGATGTTGATTCACTGAGTCTTATTATAAAGATACTCAATACATTTATTATTTCTTCAAACACAGCAATTCCATTATTATTAAGATATTTAATATGACAGGCGCATATCCGAGACGCGTGGTCGTTGTTCTTCATTTATTTTCTCTTTTATACTCTGCACTGGTAGGATATAGTTCATAGGATGAGGCTGGGTAATGTAATGAATTTTTTTTTGTTTCAGAACCAAATTTGTTCTACCTGGTCCGAGTACCGTGCGTTTTGCTGCCAAAAAAGTAGTGGAAGATTATACAGGTATACATCTGTATTTATATTTCATTAAAGGAGATAATATTCTATGTTTTGCTTGCGAACTTTGGTTAATGTGATGAATATGTTTATTTCAGAACCAAACATGTTCCCTGGGCTGAGCAGCGTACCGTGTGTGAATTGCACTCTGTTATTACATTGTCTTCAGACCTCTGCAGCCATACTCGGTCAACCATCGCCTTAGCCGCAGTAAGACGGATAGATTCATACATCCATCACTCTTGAACATATTGACCCCCAGATTCCTAACTACCCCTCTGTACATTTTTCCTTCTCAAAACTTCCTCCCTTTCCTTTCCCTAAAAAGACTCCACACCGCATCCCTAAAGATGACAATAGGCCCTGAGAGAATTTTTTCCTCAAGGCCTCCCATGTGGGCTAAAATTCTATCCAAACACTTCCTTTTTTATTATTATTACTCATATTTTCATTAGTTATGATTAAAAAAACCTTCCCTTTCCAGGTGAAATTACTGAGATATTGTAATCAGTTCCTTCTAAATGAGTTTGCACATGATTGTATTTCCATTTTTGTGTTATTATGTATAAAGCAATAAAATACTACATGCAATTATGCGTTTTCATTTTATTTTTAAAATAATTTTTAGGCTAATGATTTGGGTAGGTACTAATATTGTGTGAGGTGGTATCTTTTTTTTTTTTTTTTTTTACTTTCCTCTATCCTTGTCGATGGTCTGTGACGTCATAATCGCGAAATGAGCATTATTTATGGTCAAATAGTGTTGAAGCCCGTTCCATACAAAAAGCCCGAAGATATCGATCTAGGTATTAGTTCATTTATGGGCCCATTACACGTTCGTTTCGGCGGGCCAAAGATTTGTAGCGTGTCCCTCAGGCCGAACCAAACTAACTCTACGTGTAATGAACGCTAAAAGATAAAAATAGAATTTATTATTTTCAAGTTCTCGCACTGCGTTCGTCTGTTTTGTCTTTTGTCAAGTTTTGTGTCAGATTTCCTACGGGTCGACATCTTTTGTCAAGTTCTACAATTTGGTCGTATTCCGGAATAATTGGACGAGTGTTATTAAATTGGATCTGTATTTTAAATCGAATGTAAGTAGAAAAATACTTAATTTGACGCTCATTGCATCAGATTGAGGATTATTATTTTATTCAAAATTGGACCACTCGTGAATCATACGTAGGTGTAGGTACATAATATACTATGCCTAGGTTGCGCGAACCTGGTACAAACGTCCAAACCAATAATAATGTTGTTTTCGTCTAATCTTTAGAATTTTCGTAAGCTTCCCGTATGTTAAGTCTTTTGTGTATGATGGAAGCCAAGATACACAACTACTTTAATCTTTAATGCCTTTCGTACTGTAAGCAGCGTAGAAAGTGTTTCATGTGTGTCATATTTAATGTGTAATTATTATTGTATTGAATCTGAAAATCCTATGGATTTCTTGATTCGGTGACAGGTGACTGGGAGATGCACTTGCATACAAACAAAATTTCTATTGTATAGATTATTGATTGATTAATTCAAAAATTATTATCTTTGTGTATTCATTTCGCATGGCCTATTGCCATTCCAATCGATTTAGGTAAACTTTCGAAATCACTGGACACGCTTTACAAATATTTTATTGAAAAAACCTTTAGATTTAGGTACCTTAAATTATTGTAAAAGACATTTTTTGCATTCGGGGCGATGGAAAATGCTGCATTCAAACTGCCAATTACTAGTATGAGTTTGTCACGAACTCAGAAGAAGTTTCAGAATTTAATGCATTTTTAAAAGATTGACTATGGGTTTGACGTCTATTGCACGCTATTGACAGTGCTACAGGCATCTACTACTCGTTTGGTAGAAATGGCTTGTGAACATGATTTGAATGTCAAATTTGTTCTGGAGGTGGGAAAATATCCATATTTATGTAACTACAATTTACTGAATACGCAAGAAAGGATTTAGCGGAGAAGGTGTGAATTAAGGTTAGAAAAAAAAGTCAATTTGACATCATTCTCATGTAGTTCCCTGGCATCAAATGCCCTACAATTATTATTATTTAGTTGTATGGGTGAACCCAAAATTTTCTTTTAGATTGTTTTTTATGTGTATAAAGAATATTGTCTATGAATCGTATCCGCACCTACGTTTGTGTACTTCTAAATTTTTCTCTAAAAATCACTAGTTTCTGAATATTATAAAATTATTTCTCTCTAACCGAGGCAAGAGATTTCAATAAATAAAAAGATTTTTTGTTAAAGCCAAGACGTAAACAATACCATACTTACTAAACAATACGGTAATTGTTCGGAACAAAGTCAACGGTCAATACGCACTTTTTTTTATAAAACTTTTAGATTCTTCTTAATTACCATAAAATACAACTATTTGCATTGGGGGAGGTTGAAAATGTTACATTTTTAATTTTAGTTACGTAAATTGAAAATTTGCTTTCACACTGTCAAATCACTCTGTTTGCCATAAGTATTATTGTTATTTTAATATGTTGGTATTACTGATATTTTATATTGCACTGGCTGTATAAGATAACGTTTTTTTTTAAGAATTAATTACACAAACCCGCTAGGATAAACCCTGCCTTGCCCTCAAACCATTAAAAACCTGGGATGTTTTTTAAAATTATGATGTCATCGGAATATTTATTTCATAACAATTAATCATAATTACACAAACCCGCTAGGATAAACCCTGCCTTGCCCTCAAATCATTCAAAACCTGGGATGTTTTTTAAAATTATGATGACATCGGAATATTTATTTCATAACAGATTATCCTGATAAAGGTTTGTTTTTTTTTTTTATTATTTACGCACCTTTGAATATATTGCCATGGAGTTAGTTACTGTATGATGTAGCTTTCCATATAGTATCAGTAATACCAACATAATAAAATGACAATAATCATTACAAATTGCATATGGTGAAGCGTTGTATCTAAATACGAAAGCAAATTTTCAATTTACGTAGCTAAAATTAAAAATGTAACATTTTCAACCTCCCCCAATGCAAATAGTTGTCTTTTATGGTAATTAAGAAGAATCTAAAAGTTTTATAAAAAAAAGTGCTTATTAACCGTTGACGTTTGTTCCGAATATTTACCAACAATACCATACTACATGTACAAAGTGAATATGTATGGTGAACACGCACCGTGCATAGGCATGATTCTTGAACACTGCAATTGTAGGGCTGCGTCCTCTAGGGGTCAAAGTGGTTTTATTTTTGTAACTATAATAGATAGCCAAGTTAATTTTTAACCCATATTGTAAGACTGGCTAGATTTGCAATCCAATAAAATAAGGACTACCTTGAGGTGAACTGCAGTGTGTAGAGCTAGATTCTAGAAGTTTTGAACATGAAAATACCAAAGTAAAAGTTGACATTATTGACATGCCCCATTATTTCGAATACAATTTTCAATGTTATAATTAGCTTTGAGATAATATATACTAAATATTGCCTGTCATATAAGGGTTGAAAGCATTACAAAAAAATCAAATAAACCCCAATATATAATTTTGATAACACAAAAACGAGGTCTCCAGTTCTACGCTTGTGCAATGATATTCCAAACAGGGGCGCATGTGATGAAAGGTTAATTCCTGGGTTTTTAATGTTGCAACCGGCTGATTGTGTCTGTACCTGTTTGCCCGGCTTTCCCCTGTGACTCAAATCCATTTTTTGAATGGTAAATTTATTAGTAATATTTCCTTCTATTTATTACTTATCATCTTCTAAATGGCCAATGAGTCATTGAAATATCATTTCCAATATTTAACTGCAATATTCTAGTTTCGTAATAAATGTAGTTATTTTCAATTTATTAAATTGAATAATACACAGTGGGTTATTTGATCTTCTTTAATATTTTATTTTTCAAATTATCACTAGAGGTCCTGTTAAAAACTACAGAAACAAAAAGTTAGCAGTCATAATATTCAACTTGAAAGTAGTAACATGCAGTTAGCCATTTCTGTTTTTCCAAGGTTTTAATTAACACAGTCAGCAAACTGTAATTAGAAATCCTTTTTTGACTTTTTTTAAATAATGGCATACATTTCCTTTCACCATGAATTAATAATATATGGTTTATTTTGTTTTTTGTTAAAAATCATTTGCAAGGGAACATGGCTGCAATATGGGGAGATTAATCTTGATTTAACTGAGGATTTGTTTAGGTTTTTTATATATGAACGTCTTCGTCGTACCGGACGAGGCGTTTATGGACGCATTTCCATGGGTGCGAATACCCGCCTAAATTCTGTGTTTTTGATTGATGTGCTTTTTTTTAATAAGAGGATTTCAGTATATTTGTGGAGTTGGGATACCCTTATCCATTTGGGGGCACCCAGGCAGTGGTGTCCAGGACGGACCAATTTTTTATCAAGTCGAAATTTGCGTTTGTTAACTTTAATGGGGGGGAGTGATACCACGTTATACGCCCCGGGTCCCACCCATGCTAGCTACGCCACTGCACCCAGGGCTATGCATATGTCTTTATTCTGCAATATTTGAAGTTTTTTCAAATGACACTCTGGATTAGAATTCCTATTATATAATAATTCGAGGAAACACTAATATACAAATATGTAATGTCAAAAATTGTATGTAGATAGCTATCCTCTAAAAACGTCTGCTTGCATTCATTTTTGTGTTAACCACTCCGATATATCGCGAATATGCACTTTTTGCGTCTTAAACGACATTTCAGATTTACGAAATCTTTATGTTATTTCCGCTTCACAACTAAAGCTCTATAAATGAAATATTTCTGAACGTAACCGAATACGAAAAACTGTTTTTGAAAGGTTACAAAAGAAGCTTTCAACTTGTTATATTACAAATAAATATTAACATTTGTAAATATTAAAATTTAGAATGCGAACATAAAAAAAATGTAAAAATGACTCACGCGATGTTTTATGTGAAAGCGGTACTAAAATCACGGATTATATAAAAACAATACTTATTCTATCGTATAAATGTATAATAAACAATTAAGTCACATCACTTTTTTATCATTTCATACAAGAATATTTAATAAAAAAATAACAATGTCTAACAGTGGGTAGGCAATTTGGCGGTCTATCATGTATCTGACAGAAAAGGTTTTTTTTATGTATTTCTATGAACAACTTGAATAGTGATGGGTAGCTTGATTTATTATGGAGCTTCTACTTTTTGTTTTAGGGATGTCACTAGAACAATAACGGAGTAATAACGATTTCTGTGGAAACATACGCGTTGACGTGTAAACACGCTTATTGTGCTTGACTGATCGGCATATTAACGTGTATATCTGTTTACGTTGCTGAGTGGTTAATATTTTTTCAGTTTCATTTTTCATATGTTTTTATATTTTCATGACCAAAAATATTTTCGTTATTTGATTTTGGTGTGTTATGCCATGTTGCGCTAACATATCCGAAACGTTGGCTAAGGAAGGAGGTAGCGCAACACAGCATAACACCCAAAAACAAATAGTGACAAAATTCATTTTTCATAATTTTCTTGCTTACTTGTTTTAATTTTTTGTATGTAATGTTATTTTGTTATTATTTGTATGTATTGTTATTTTGTTATTATTTCTTATTATTTATCTAATGTCTTTTTTTATTTCAAAATATGTATTGCATTGCTATTATTATACTAGCTGACCCGGAAAAACGTTGTTCTGCCATATAAATTATTATTCTGTCATTCAACAACATAAATAATTTAAATCTGTTTGAAATACGAATGACAGTTAAATTTGTTCATACAAAAATACTAAAATTGCGATTAAAAAATGGGAGGGTCGCGATTAAAAAATAAGAGGGTGGGTGTAGGAGGGTGAAAATTTGTGGTTATAGGTATTTTTTGATACCAAAAAAAAAATACTAAAAAAATTATTTCAAAAATTTCAGGATAGGGACACCCTAATCACCCTGCGGTTTGAAATATACTTTACGACCTATTCTCAAACCTACCAAATATACATAAAAAATTTCATAAAAATCGGTGAAGCCGTTTCGGAGGAGTGCAACCACAAACATTATAGATTATAATTATTATACAAATTATTTTATTTCAAATAAGCTGCAGCAAAACCTTTTGATGGAAAGGTTACATTAAAGGTTAGGTAATTTTAGATAGAATAAACAAAAATAATTTTATTATGAAACTGCATCCATTAATAAATAAATTTTAATAAGGAATAATAATATATTTTATTACGGCAATATTTAAGAACTAAACATAATATTCGTTAATGATTATTAACCACAATTATTAATTTCAGTGTATTAATAAATTCTAAGGCAACGGATTTACAGCTTGTAAGGAAAATTGTACTGCCAAACTTTTCCCTTCCCCATCTCTTTCTCACTCCTTCAGCTCACAACATACACAAATTGGGACAGTTGTCATAGTCCCACTGGCTCTGGGCGGTCACCACATTAAAAAAAAGTTTAATAGGTATCTCTAGTTTAAAAAGATACAACTTATTTTTTAAATCTGTGAATGTTGAGAGGCGGGTATGGGTACCGCCGCCACGGGAACCATTTATTGGATAATCAACACCTATGCCATAAGTCACCCCAAGTGGTTCACTACGTTT
Organism: Limnephilus lunatus; assembly: GCA_917563855.2. Classification (NCBI taxonomy): domain Eukaryota; kingdom Metazoa; phylum Arthropoda; class Insecta; order Trichoptera; family Limnephilidae; genus Limnephilus; species Limnephilus lunatus. The sequence goes on along the minus strand of OU830599.1, from coordinate 31,700,191 downwards.
AGTGACTTAGCAGGGGTGCCTGGGTTCACGGGGGTGAGGTTTGTCAAGGTCTAGGTGGCCGATGTGTCTGCCCACCTGCTGCGTGGCGGGCCGGATCGAGAGAAACTAATTAAGGAGGTCTTTTGACCTCTTCAGCCAGAAACCTTCGACCCATCACCTTGCACCGCAATTGAAGGGATGAATTCATACTGGACACACTGACCCCCAGATTCCTACCCATCCCTCATGCCTATTTCCTTCCCAAAACTTCCTCTTCTTCCTTTCCTTAAAAAAATCCTCCGCACAGCCTAAGATGACATAGGTCCTGAGGGAAATTATTTAATTATTACATAGGGCCTCCTGTGTGGAGCTAAAGTAAAAAAAAATCACATTTGTTATTTTAGTAGAGAAGTCACCCTCCATTATAAATAATGTTATGCCATTTTCGTAATCAGAATCGATAATGTATAATATTAAATAACATAATAAAGTCATGAAGTATCCATTACACTGCCATTGTGGGACGCTTCAATGCATCAAGGCTATGAAGTTGTTGCTATAAAATCGATTTCAAAAGTATGAGTAATGTTAACCTTCTGTACTTCCACAGGCCCATAATATGTTTAATAGTTTTGCAACTTACATGTGAATTTGATTATAATTGTTTTGAAACATACACGTCAATTTTTTTACTCATGGTTTGTTATCAATGTACTGTATACCAATATACGTTACTGAATGTGGGAGAGTTTCCCACGAGAGAAATAGACAAAGTTATACGGCCGCTTTGCGCTAGAAAGTAATGCAAGTACGTACACTATTAATACTACATGTTGGTCGCTCACTAACACTTCATTAGTGCACTGGGCGCAGTTGTTTTCTGACATGCTTCAAAATTAATATGACCGTTTAAAAATCAACTCTAAAGAAATTTACATAAACACTGTGTCAAGTATCGACTGCTACTGTAAAGTAGCGATTGCGAAAAGTTTGAGAAACTGAAAAAATATTAAACACAAAAGTGAATGCAAGTAGCCGTTTATAGAGGATATTTGACCGTCTCCAAATGGCCATCAGGGGGGACTCCATCCAGGCAATAATGGCAGTGACAAATGTATTCTTCCATTGACATAGTCTTCCATAAGCTTCTGCCATAGTTCTGCCATGCGTTGGCGGAGAAGTGCTCTGAAATTGTGTACTCGTCCCTCCAGGAACATATCTGTAGCTCTGCAGTATGTTGGTAGGCGGAATAGTTGGCGATATACATTTCTTATGCCACTGGGATGCAGTTTAATCTATCCACAGTTCTGACGTATACTGTGATATGCAGAATGCGTTGAATAGAATACTATTTACGTTTGGACCGTAAAAGTGAAAACGCCTTGACAGCATACCTGCTCTAACGGATATTACTCGTTGTCTTTCCATAGCCTCAATGTCTTTCATGTTGTCTGTTTTAATAGGTCCATAGGTTCTTAACCTTATTTTGCCCACCGCCCACATTGAAATTTTTATTTTTCTAGAGTCTACCATTTTTTTTTTACTTACCATCTGTCGCTAATCTGAAACAGATGTTGCCGATTATATTTACCACAACTTGTTAATATTCTTCCCAACTTATTTACCTTGTCCCATTCGGGTTGGGGACCCACAAAATTTTTCATGTCATCCAATTTAATGTAGATCTGAATGTAATGGAATCTTTCAGTTCAATTTTCATCCACTTCCCAAACTACCGAAATATGTGAATTTTCCTCACGTGATAAAAATGATTACAATACAACCAATAACAAAAATTAAAGTTTATTACGTACGTGATCAGCTTGTTTTTTGTCTTTTTTAGGCCATTTTTTTTAATCTGCCCATGCCCTTACTGTGCCATCTCAACGCCCCCTAATTTTCTCTGGGTCTTCTACTGCCCCCCTGAAAGTCTCAAACACCCATAAGGGGGCATTATCGCCCACATTGAGAACCTATGGTCTAGCCATACTGAATTATTTATAGCAATTCCTAACAAATTAGGAATCTGCATCCTCTGTTAGAAGTTGAAACCGTTATGATTATTATTTATAACAGCTATATTTTACTTGCCACCCGGTATATTCGCTATATCATGTACCAGCTGCTTCAAATAGGAAAGAAGTCTTAGTATGAAGGTATGCAACTGAAAGACCATTCCAAATATATCGACGTTTTATAAGTTCACTTTTGTAAATATGTAAAACTAATACGTCACCATTATTGTTTCTACCAATAACAATCATATTTTTTCATGCGAAAATACTCTTTGAATTTTCTCACATGTATGTTTCTATTGATATTCAACACATGCGAGAGTTTGTTCTGTAAACATTACGTTTGAATAAGCAGATTATTTAGGAAAATAGCTGCACCGTTTGGCAGAATGTTTCCAATAAACGTCTTATAAAACAGCTGCTTAGGTTAGGTTAGTTTCTATAAAGTTGTTTAGGATTTGACGAGTCATTTCAGCATTATATTTCAATCATTGTTGCACGTGATTCAAACAATATTTATAAAACAAATAAACTGAAAATTGATGTGAAACTTTGCACCATTATCCAATAGGCCACTTGCATCATATTTAAAAAAAAAAAATTCCAGCTTAGGCAAATATTCTAAGACATTCTGTATTTTTTTATTTTTTATTGTATTTTTGAAAACCTGGCGATTTTTTGAAAATTTCAATCCGAAAAGTCAAACCATTTTTTATAAACCGGAAAGACGGGACATAATTTTATGGGTGCGAAAAAACGATAATTACATAGCCGAAAATCATTTAAAAGAAAGAACGTTTTCCACACGAATAGCAATAAATTGTACGGGGTTCTCTTCGTAACATCTGTAAAAACACCGCCATCTTTATCAAAAAATCAAACCAAAGGATAAGTTCGCATAGAACAAACAATAAATCTAGTGAACGTTAAACGCAAATTCAAAAATTCGCCGGGAATCAAAAGTGTTGCCATATAAAAAAAATTAATCAACGTGGAATTTTACAAAATTAAGGGAACATAATCGGAAACGCGACATTTTCATGTAGTGACATCACAAGCTCAAATAATGGATTTAATTATTTAAAAATAAAAAGAACTATACATTTCTAAAAACTTTTACTAACATTTTCGTAATCTTAGTAAAAAAATCTATCCACACGATTTTTTCCAAGTCGTTATGAAATCAAGTGGATGCAAGTGGACTATTATTTTTCAACTGGTCAAAGTGACGGCCAAATCAGGTTTGTTGAAGATTTGTTCTGTTGGGGGTTATCCAAGTTTCACACCTTACTGTATCAACCCTTTCAAAGCAATTTATCCCATCATGTATCACCTTAGTGAAACTTTGATGTAGAACATATTATGTGACATCCGCTTACGGGGATAGCCGCTGACGGCTCACTTATGTGACAGCTGCAAAGATCGGATTAATGCCTAGACATTGACAGCACAACTAGCAGTAGGTGCATGGACAATTTGTTGGATTTCTAACACTTTTTTGTTTTATCTATGTTTTTCTTTTAATTTTCATCTTTGACCGCTATGTTTTTACAGATAAGACTTGAGTAAATAAACAAACATCCGCTGTGTACGAAATAATGTTTGAGCAAGATCGGCGAACATTTTTGTTTTCGGTCTGTAGGCATATTTATATAGGTTGGTGTTGAGTTACCTATGTCATTTTCATCCAGTGTTTTGCGAGTTAATTATTTATATTTCAGTTGTTATTAGAAGAATGTTAATAGTCAGTGAAATGCAAATTATTAATATAAATGTATGAAATATGTGTTTGACCCCCTTTTTATAAGAAGTTTTAACATATTTTTATAAGAAAAGTTGAGATCTGCTTATGCACAGTGCCCTCTTTTAGTATTTTATAATTAACTAGCGAGTACCCGGCAAGCGTTGCAATACCATTCAAAGAAAGAAATTGTTTCTCCCCCACCTGCATTCCCATTCCCGTCCTCCCCTGAATCTCCCCTCCTTTGATCCCCTCCCCCTTTTCATCCCTACCACTAAACTGTATGAAATATACACATTTTCATCTGCCAAGATATACACCGTTTCATCTGCTAAGGGGCTATTTCCCACCATTCTAAAAAAAGGTCTCATTATCCCTATTTTTAAAACTGGCTCCAAACTTGATATTAGTAATTATCATCCTATTACGTTGCTAAATTCCCTCTCAAAAGTATTCGAAAAGATCGTCAATAATAGTCTCATGGAATATCTGGAAACCAATAACTTAATATCGCCGCGGCAATTTGGATTCAGAAAACATAAAAGCATCAACGATGCCGTAGCCGCAATTACTGACCATATTTCTGGCCACCTGGATAAGGGCTTGAAATGTCTATCGGTATTTCTCGACCTATGTAAAGCTCACACATCAAATTAAAACGCAAAATGTTTAATATATGTATTAGGAACAAAGAATTATGTCTCCTCTCCAGCTTCTTATCTGACAGATCCCAATGCATTAAACTCAGTACCACAAAGAGCCAGAATTTGCCCATTTGTTACGGGGTCCCTCAAGGCAGTGTTGTAGGTCCAACGCTCTATAGCTCTTCCTAATATATATTAACGAGTTATGCAACCTAGATATCGATGCCACTATTGTCAGTTTCGCCGATGACACTGTCCTACTCTTCCAAGCGAAAGATTGGCTTACCGCATATTCTATATATAGGAATTCAACAGGTAAAATATTGGCTTGACTCGAGCACATTAACTCTAAATGTACAGAAAACAAAATACTTACTGTCTAGTCTCACCAATATCCCAAAGTCAAACCTAACCCCGCCATTAAAAATACACGAATGTAAAAATTCATCTCTAAACCGGAACTGTGACTGCCCATGCCTAGAGCAAGTAAACATTATCAAATATTTAGGAGTAACCTTTGATACACACCTAAATTGGAAGCAACATATACATAACACTACAAACAAAATCCGCAAATCTATATCCTTTTTCAAACAAACACGCAATTTCCTTAACCTAAAACTTTTAAAAACAGTGTATCACTGTGCCAATCTCACATCGAATACGGAATTTAAGCCTGGGGTAATGCATATTCCAATGCCCTTGATCCCATCATGATAGCACAAAAAAAAACTAATCATAATTACTACCAGCACTGATGCTATCTTCAATTCCTTCAACGTTATGGACATAAAACAGCTCTACTCAAGATCCATATTAATTAATTTACACAAAAACAACAAAACACTATACAAAGCTACACAAACAATACACAATACCCGAGCCAAAAACAATGAACTTCTCCAAACTCCTTTTTTCAAAACCACCTTCAGACAAAGACACTCTAAATACATAGCTTGAAAACTATACAATACACTACCAACTACGTTCAGACAAACTGACTCCTTTACAAAATTCAAACAAGATATTAAAAAATGGATTATAAGTATTGGGCACCACACTATTACAAACATCTGTAAAATAAATCACACATACACCGAAATAACTATTCACATACAACCTAACCCATACAAAATAAATGAAAATAATGGAATCCTGTCAAATTTAACCTATAAATATAGGGTCCGCCATCTAAAGTTTTTTTTTTCAACTAGTGCTTATTTCGTGAATGGTAACACTTAGCTCATGTCTGATTTGACAGATAATTAGTTTTATCCTTCCGCTGAGCGAATATGGTTGTGTATACGCTTGAACAACGCTGGGAAATATTGCGACATTACTTTGAAAATCATGGTAATGTTGCAGAATGTGTGCGAAAATTGCGTACGGTTTTTGGAAGAAGAGAAGCACCGTCAGCTCCGTATGTTCGTTATCTTGTGAAAAAAGTGAAAGAAACTGGCATCCTCATCGATAAACCAAAGCGTGAAAAGCCAAAAACAGTGCGTACACCCGAGAATATCGATGCTGTGGCAGAAAGTGTGCGTGAAGCGCCATCAACATCAATTCACCGTCGTTCTCAACAATTGAACATTTCGGAGACATCATTGAGACGAATTTTGCATAAAGACCTTGGTATGACGCCATACAAAGTCCAATTGGTTCAGGAGTTGAAGCCAACTGACCATCCAATGCATTTTCGCTTCGCTGAGTGGGCCTGCGATCGACTTACAGAAGATGCCGATTTTGCCAAAAAAATCATCTTTTCGGATGAAGCTCATTTTGATCTTGGCGGGTATGTAAACAAGCAAAATTGTCGTATTTGGGGCACAGAAAACCCGCACGCATACATTGAAAAGCCGGTACACCCAAAACGAGTCACTGTTTGGTGCGGATTTTGGTCCAGAGGCATAATTGGGCCATTTTTCTTTGAAAATGAGCAAGGAGTGGCCGTTACAGTCAATGGCGATCGTTATCGGGCCATGTTGAACGAATTTTTGTTCACAAAAATTGAAGAGGAGGATATTGGCAACATTTGGTTTCAACAGGACGGCGCTACGTGCCACACAGCCGAAGCTACACTCGATGTTTTGCGCCCTGTTTTTGAAGATCGCATTATCAGCCGCAGAGCTGATGTCGTTTGGCCACCTCGGAGCTGCGATTTGACACCGTTGGACTATTATTTGTGGGGTGCCCTCAAAGATAAATGTTACGCCGACAAGCCAGAGACAATTGACGCTTTAAAGGACAATATTCGTGAAGCCATTGGTGAAATACAGCTGCACACAATCGATAATGTGCTTAAAAATTGGACCGATCGTGTAGGCTACTGCATGGCCAGCCGAGGCAGCCATTTGAATGAAATTATTTTCCATTATTAACCGGAAGGATTGTACTTATAAATAAAAAAAGAAATTTGAGAAAATATTCAGTAGTTTTTTTTTTATAGCATTTTCAAAAAAAAAAAGTTATTTGGCGGACCCTTTAGATTAGGCAGAATTTACTTCTTTACTTCATTTCCAACATTTATAAAATAACTCTCTTTAAAAGATTTACCACCCTTCCAATCACCTTTCTGTTTTAATTCTATTCAAAGTGATATGTATTTTACCTTAAATATTCTTGTAACTACAATATTCATTTATATACCTGTACGCCTGTCTCGACACAGGTATATCCTAGTGAGACAGGCATACAAATAAAACCATTGTAAATATATTTTCTTATAGATAAATAAATAAATTTAAAAAAAACTTAGAGCCCAGGTGTCGGGTGGGAATGCTCTTCAAGTTCCGGTTATTTTTTATGATGATAGTTACGGTTTATTTTTTATTCCGGTATTTCAATGGAAGAGGCTCCGAGCAACTAGTGTCATTGATCCCTTCGATACCGGCGCATAGTCGGGAAACACGCCAAACGCATGCCCAACATATGTACACGTTTGAATTTTGTCACTTGAGAATGTGTCGCTTTTTCGACTCGTTCTTGTGAACAGCTCGGCTGTGGAACGATTTGCCAGCCATTGTGTTTCCTCTTTCCTACAACATGGGTCTCTTCAAGACCAATGTTCATTCCTTCCTCTCCTCAAAAAGACCCTCCACACAGCATCTCAGATGATATAGGCCCTGAGGGAAATTACTTTCCTCAGGGCCTCCTGCGTGGAATTTAAAAAAAAAAAATGGTGTAGGAAATAATTTCATAACGCCAGATCTCCATTATATATAGAAAACTTCGCAGGCAAGCAAATCACCAAATATCTCAATCGGTTGAATGGTTTAGGAACGCATAAGGGACAAACAAAGAAACATTCATTTTTGTATATTAAGATTAGTTTCTATTACTTGTCTGATGATCACGGCAAGTTTTGGTTAGTTTGGTATAATTTCGGTTTTTTTCCTGGCAAATTAAATCTATTTGCTGTACAACCAATTTCCATATTAACAACCTGTAAACTTGTTACCCAACTTCATAATATTATTCAGTTTTTACCTAAACAATAATATTGACAATGACAACAATGATATATTATTTTACACTGTTAATAAATACTGACAACTGTATAATATTATCACACAAGTAATTTGAGATTTTTTATTCAAGTAAGAATGTAAATAATGCTGAATTTCACTTTGAAAACAGTTATCCAAATGTTTGAATGTGATGACAAAGAAATTTCTGATTAAGTCTCTGTACGTGTCTTGCAAATTTGCATAAAAAAATCACGACTAAGAAATATTCAATATCTTCGTTGTGTAAGCATCAGCCGTACATGATAAACGTGCTTTTTAAATAATGTGCTGCATTTGCTATATGGCTATATAATGATGAAATGAATATGCAATTAGGATCATTCTCTTATATTCCTTCATAGAGACAGTTAGTTTGCTGGAATTGTTATAGTCAATCTTAAATAACTTGGACTGCTATCAGATCTTGTCATTCATAATACTAGGTTTGTTAAAAAAGTAACGGGAATTTTCATTTTTTGAAAAAAATATTTATTTGTTCGTCTACATTAATGTTGTCGCCTTCAAAGGAGTTCCCATTAGATATTATGCACTTGTGCCAGCGCTTCTTCCAATCCTCAAAACACTTCTCAAGCTCAATCTTTGGGATAGACTTTTGTTCATTCAGCGATGCGTGCCTTTTTCGGTCTTGGCCATCCAGAATGCCTCCACTGGGACGATTGAGCCTCTGTTTTGTCACTTGTTATAACAGGTTTCAGTAATTCTGCATCGTCGTTGGCTTCATTGAGCAACTTCCATTCGCCGTTGCTTTTGTTCAAAATTCAATATTTTGGAACAAATTTTGTTGCCACGCGTTTCATACCCAAAACATTCAAAAAAAATTCATGGCATGAGCCAATCGATATGCCAACATCATCAGTGACTTCTCTGATTATGATTTGGCGATCGTTCATAACCATTTCTTTCACTTTTTCATTGGTTGTTGATGTGCTGGGGCGTCCGGGGCATTCATAATCTTCAACGTCTTCACGGCCATCTTGGAAACGCTTATAGCACTCGTAAACTCTTGTTTCACTCATAGCAGACTCACCATAGGCCTTTGTTAACATTTTACACACTTTATTTCATTTTTTATGCAAAATTTGATACAAATTCTTTGATCCATTTAAAAAAAAAAACAAAAATTGCTGGGCTCATAAAAACACGTTTAACTTTAGCGGTTGCCACAGACAAACTAAACCATGAATACAGCTCACAATTTTATCATACTTCAGGGGCATATATACCAACATAAATAAGAAGAAAAATTTGACAATCGGACTCTCCAAACCTGCGAAATTAAAAAATTCCTGATACTTTTTTAACAAACCTCGCATACTACATTGTAGTGTAGAATTCCATTTCAACCTATTAGAACTACTATATTATTAGAACTATTGGAACTACTACAGTATTCATATTTGAGAAATGTTTTGAGGCTGGAAAATTTCTGGCTAATTAAGTTTGGTCACGAAACGTAGCTAAATCTTTTCAAGCAATGTTTTGATATTTAATGGTGGTCTCTCATTACGGCGATACTGAGAGTATCCTCCTATCTGAAAGCTTGATGATGAGAAGATCAGGACATTCCGACTTTCCCCTCCAGAACTTGCTTAATTTTCCCAACACTACCCATTTTGGGGATGCTGGCCTGGGCAGTTAAAAGTTATCACATTAAAAAAGACAATATTCTGTATTAACATCCCAACCTTCACCGCCCCGTCTCTCCCCAATCAACCTTCCGTCAACCCAACCCCCTTCAGCTTCACAAGTGCAAATAAACCCAGATGTTCAGCGCACGTTAAAAAGTCGATCCTCTATACATATTATATCACCGTGACTGCAAAGGCAGGATAAGTGCCAAAAAAAATGGAGCAGTCATGGAGAGACCAAAAACATTACAAATATTAGTGGCGTTTTTCAAAGCTTCCGCCGTCTGAAGCTGGCGGTAAAGTGAATAACAATGTCAATATGGTATTATATATTTAATTGTGATTGTTTCAGAGCCGCTTAGCTGACGATGTTGAGGTTGCGGCCCAAGCTGGGCTCCGAGCGCAGCAGCGAGTGGAGATGCTGCTTCTGCCTGCACGTCCGCACCGGCACCATGGTGCTCGGCATCTGGCACTTGGTAACACTTTTTTGTTACATTCATTGCACACTTCATCCAAGTCCACTGTAACCACAACTGTATTTTAAAAATACACTATCTATATATAACCGTTCCTCGTCGAAACAGAATTCAATTCAATTCAATTTATTTTATTCTTTCAAAAACAATACAAAATTAAACATTTTAATGTGTTTTTAAAATACAATTGTAACAGTATTACATTAAACATAAATGGTGGGCTACAAATTATACAAGCATTAATAGAGTTTGCCTTTTAAAAACAGCTTCACTAACGCTAAATATGTCGATATCCGAATTAATTCTGTTCAACAGCAAGATTGCCCTCCCGACCGGCATGACCATTGGCAAGTTAGTCCTGCAGGCCGGAAGATAGAACAGTCTGTGCTGTCGGTGGCGAAGATAACCATCGGGAACATAGAAAAAAACAAACGACCTAAGCTATCGTTGTCACTATTCTGTTTTGTCACTATTCTGTTTTATCTGGTTACCTTTTGTGACACCTCCGGGAGCTCCTCTGGCTTTACACAGAGGCAGGGAAGCTTTTGTGAAGTGTTTCAAAATCTCCAAATCATATAAAATTGCCCTCAAAACACCTTTAACCCTTGATCGCCCCACAAGCTACATAAATCATTGGTCCCAATTGTCAATATTTTTATGGAATGTTGATAATATAAAACAAATGTGGGCGTTGCGCTTACCTGAGTTGTTTTGTTTATTATTATTTTGTTTCGTAAAGAGAATTGGATCTTGACAAAAATTTTGTTTTGCTTCACCAAGAGTATGGCAAGAATTCAAACTTATTGTTTGAATTCACATATTGGGTACCTACAACCTACCTACCTTATTGGTAACTACAACCAGCCGCTGACAGCCACCTGCCGTCGGTCTAGTTTAGGAAGTTTGATCATTCCCATCGCTATCGTTACATTATGCAAATTAATTTATCGCTTTGCTAATTTTATTTTCTTACCTTGATTATTGTTACGAGCTACCTAACTCACCAATCGAATATATCGTCGCTATATGAGTAAATCAAAACAAAAAACTATTACGAATGCCTGTGGTTCTTTCATTAAAATATACAAGTGCCAACCGAGGTATTCAACTTACAACAAGCAACACAACCTACCATGAGTACCTTTGTGTCGTATCTTGCTATTTGGTTGCTGCTCGTATAGAGCGGACATTTAGTTCCCACTCTAACTCTGGTGAGATGGTGCCAACCTCGCTCCTATCTTACAAATAATATTTTTCAATGAGATGATAGTTACTGCTTTGAGAGCGCCGATTAGTTAAACCATTTTTAATATGTAGCTATGATTACTAATTATTTTCTGAACAGTGATAATGAGAGTTGCAAAAATGTATAATAATTTGTGTGTGTTACTATTCAATATGGATAGAAATTAACTGAGAGAGTTAATATGTAGGGCTATTAAAATGATATTGTGGGAAATGAGAAGGACATGAAGAAACTCTAATACAGCAATGTCCCGCCCCACCTTGATGGGAAGAAGGCTAAGACACCTTGGTAGCTACAGCATACAATCAGGAGACAGCCGAATAACCAACCATAACCCTGGTGAACTTTATTGTATGGATTGGGTCACTGTCACAGGAGATAGGGATCTTAGTGCTATGCAGACTGCGGACCGTCTATTTTACCATTAATTAATAAACTTTCCTTTTCAGATGCTCCATATCATGGCCCTTGGAGTGCTGGCCATGATTCTGCGAGAACCGTCTCTCCTCCGCAAGTTGCAGTCAGGCTCCGGTGACCTCTCGGAGGAACCCCCGGCACCTCTGCCAACCCCTCTGTCCAATGTGGATACCCCCAACTCCTACACCAACCACAGGCAGCCTGAGCTCATCTACCGTGAGTACACACAGCCACTCTGTCCGTAGATGATGGAAACAAGCCTCCTACTGCAAATCGCATCGCCTTTTTTTTTTTTACCTACACACCGATCACGCGATAGCCTGTCTTTAATGAGAGGATTGCTATTGAGACATTTAGTTTGAAAGATGACTTTAATCTTTAATCCCTAAGATTTATGCGTAGTTCATAACTTTTCACTAAGCATGAAGGCTATTGACCACAATTTGTCATGAGTCATTACCGAGATAGCTGTTGAAAGAAAGAGAGATTGCATGTTTATTTGAACAGCTGTAGAAATAATTACCTTATCGAGAGTCTAGATTTTCCAAATGAAATTACTTGTATGGATATTATGTAGATGACATGATAGTGCGAAATCTCTAAAGAGAAAATTTTATTTTAAAATCTACATCAGCATAAAAATGATTGATTAAAATAACAATATTGATATTAATGACATTCCTTTTTACGATGTTTACGTATTTTTAATAGTATTTGGAATAAAGTTGTTTTTACTGCTTATTTTTTCTGTACTGGTTATACATAACATGTTTTATAGTTATAAATTATGCTATGAAATATAATTACGTAGCATCATTTTATTTCCTTTCAGAATTCCAAAAACGTATGCACCTTCAACAAAAAAAATATGGAGATACTTTCTGTTGCCACCAATTTCTGTTCCTCAATTCATTTCATTCCTCTATTCTCTTCTTTCCCCACTTGCCAATGCCGTAGATAAAATGATGCCCCGTCACCGTTTCAACCTCGATCATAGATGTATAAATTGTGTAGACCGGGAGTCTAGAGCTCATGACACAGAAATAGAAATGGTTAATCTGAAATGGACTGTCACTGCGGTTCCGGGCTGAAACTGCGATGACAGCCTTTTTTAGATTTCAGGTATCTACCATCTCTATGTATGTGTAGCGAGAATTAGATTCGAGTCACACAGTCTACTAAATTTGTACTTCTATGGTCGCTCACCACACCATCATCGGTATTGACTGAGCTGACAGCTCATCGATCAAATGATCGAATCATTTCTGAAAAAAGTGACCTGATCGATCATTGGTGGTTTGTGAACGGGTCAATCACGCCCGACCCATTACTACTCAATATTACCATCTGCTGGGGCAGATTAAAGGAAACATACTCTTAAACCACATAACACCCAGTCAATTAGTTGAAATTATTATTTCAGAAAATCTTCTAAAACCAAAAATTGACATTTTATGAGTTAAATAAATAATTTGGACAAGAAAAAGAAATCATATTGGTGTTAAAATGCGTGATAGCTGTACTGTGATTATTCAATAAGATATTTTCATTGAGCAGATGACGTAGATATGGGCGCCCTGGTGACCGTTTGTACGCTGGCCATCACCCTCATGCTGATCTATGGAGCCGCCAAGGGAAAACCCGCCCATCTCCTGCCCTTCTTCTGTCTCCAGCTGTTCGATTTTGCCATCACCACGTAAGAAACAATTGATTGTGTAGTTTGGCCCCATTTCTAGTAGACAGAATTCCAACAATTGTTTGATCTCCTGCCACATTGCAACATCACACACTCAACATTACATTCGACATTGTCATATTTGACGAGCACAACTCGACATTCAGCGCCATTTTTAATATAATTGAAACTGTTTACCGCCGATTCTCACCCCATCAGCATTTTGCTGTTTGATTATCGGTTGGGTTATTATTTGATCAGTCGTTGATTAACCAACGATTCTATGACTTGACAGCATTTGGTCTGTTAATACCTACCCTTTTTTTGTGACAGTTAATGTGATTGTACAAATGTCGAAAATTCCAAGAACGGGTTGTTTCACAGAATTTGAACAATTCATCAAATTTCGAAGACAATATTCAAGTTGAAAAAAAAGCTTACCACAAACATTTCGAGAAACTTCAACAAAATAATATAAAAAAGCACAGTACTTTTATTTAAAGAATTTGCAAGAAAACTGTCACTTCACTTTTATCTCGTTCATACAATAAACGAAATATATAAAAAAAATTTAAGAAAGTATTTAATATATTGCAATTTTGAAATTCTAAAGTATATTTCAAATACAAAAATTTAAAGGGTAATTTTATCTAGTTTCTAAACTGGTATTTGTATTACATCTTCAAAAATTAATAAAAAATTCAAAAATTGATGACGCATTTTCTGTTAAACATGGCATCAACCTAATCAATCAAAAAAATCCCTTAGGGACTATGTATCTTTGGGGATGTCATGTGGAGGGTATTTTTAAGGAAAAGGAGAGGAATTTCTGGGAAAGAAAAAGGTATGAGGGGTGGGTAGGAATTGGGGGTCAATGTGTCTAGGAGTGACGGACGGTATATATCCCTCCCACTGCAGTGTAAGGCGATGGGTCGAGAGAGTCCGCCGGCTGGAGAAGTCTAGGTTAGATTTTCCTCAACCAGCCTCTCCCGATCTGGCCCGCCACACAGTAGGTGGGCAAACACGTTCACCACCAAGACCTAGACAAACCTCACCCCTTGATCCCGGGCATCCGGACAAGTCAGTGGACATCTTCAATTTATCTTTAGACAAATACAAAATGCTGTTACTGAGGCAGTTCAGTTATGTACAATAAATACTGTATATTTCTTAGTAAAATAAATATATACCTTTTTTGTTTGTTAGTGAAAGAAATATATAGTAATTTTTCGAAGAAAACTTCTTCGGAAAGGCTTTCACTTTGTGATGGCATTATTTATTTTAATAAAAAGACAAATAACTTTGTTTACATCACTTTTATTGGTACACAATCAACATGTTTCGTAACATGTTTCGTAACCAATAAAAGTGATGTAAACAAAGTTATTTGTCTTTTTATTAAAAAATATATAGTATTTATATTTTATTTAATCAAAGTGTAATTTTTAAATTGAATATGTAAAAACCCCGAAAAAGGGCGTAAATAAGTAAATCCCTGCTAAGTCACCAAACGTATTGAACCACTTGGAGTGACCTATGGCGGGGGTGTTGGTTATCCAAGGTTTCCCTTACCTGCCTCCCAATTAGTGTTACCATCCATGTGAAACATATAACAATTTTGAATTATTAACAAAAAATGAACTGTTATCTGTTTCCCTATTGTCTGATGTCCTCTCAGTGATGGCTGCACCATTAAGTGATTCATTTATGAGGTATTTTAACTGAATTGCATTTTGTAGTGTACATAATATATTATCTCAGGAAACCCTTGCATAAATTAAAACCCCTACATAATAATAAAATGTGTAATTTTCTTGGGTCCAGCTTGACAGCCACGGGTTACCTGTGCTACCTGCGCTCCGTGCACCGCGTGGTGGCCGAATCACGCCACATCCCCTGGCGCAACCAGCTGCTGTCCCTCTCCCCGGCCGCCCTCTCCCTCTTGGTGCTGGCCACCTTCGTGTCTGCCATGCTCATCAAGGTAACACATGCATAGAGGATGTCAGGCAATGTTGCCAGATGGCTATTACATTGAGCTGATAATCTTTTATTAGGCTAGCTTTACACACTTAATATTTTTCCGGTAAATCCGACACCAAAAGTCGCTTAACGTAATTTATAGTTTATAGCAAGTTACAGAAGTTGTTCTTTCGTGAGTTTTTTGGCAGGTCTAATTGCGTCCGCTGAATTTCCTGCCTTCTCAAAAATTATAAAATCAGTTTGATAAGTTGAGAGACTTGCCGCTTGCAGACAATGTCAAAAATTAAAAGACGGTTGTTTTCGTAGGATTTTTTTTCCTATAAAACTAGTATTTATTTACACTTATTTAAGTTTTCTGAAAATAAGCATTTTTTTTCAATTATATCGGTCCAATCCTTTCTAATCTCAATGTTTTTGTTTTTAGCAATACGTTTTTGAATTCGAATTCGGTTGCTATCAGGTAGCTGTCATTCGGATAAAATGAAAAAACTCCATTAATTTCCGCCTTTGAAGACACAAAAGCTCTTGGAGAATTGTTAAATTAAAGCCAAATCTATTTCAACACTTTATTTGGGCCTTTTCATCTTTGTTGACAAAATATATAGTAGATTGTTGTTGACAGGAAGCCATCTTACCACATATAAATTTACAGATGTAAATAGTGTCTGACCGAAACAGGACTTTCCACCGAAACCGAATCTTCGGTGTCTGTCTCAGTTTCGGCCGAAACCGAAACTTTTTTAGATATGTTAAAAATCGATTGTTTACTGTTATTTGGCTTATTTTTTTTTTCACTTATTCAGACAGTTAACACTTGTTAAATTAAATAAATAAAAAAAACAATAATTGAAGTATGTGAAAAAAAATTTTTTTTTTATATTGCTCTATAAAACAAACAAAATTTTTAAAAAATAACAAAACACTTTCTGCCGAAACCGAATAAACTGATACCGAAACCGAACCTTCGGTCGGTCACTAGATGTAAACGGTCACACGAGCACTTACACGGGTTGAACTTCCGAACAACTTCCGTGAGCATTAATTGAGTCGTGTGCATATGTAAACACTCGTGTGAGTAACTTTTCAAAAACTTATGTTAAGTTGTAAATTTTACTTATGAGTGTAAAGCTAACCTACAACTTTCTATTTTCCACGCTTACTCTTTTATGGTTTTCTAAACTGACATGGTTTTTTCATTCCAGGCCTACTGCATTAACATGGTGTGGCGCTGCTATAAGTACCTGACAATGCGCCAGCACGCCATCCGCTCCCTCATGCCGTACACGGAGGCCCTCTGCGCCATGTCCCCAGGAAGCCCCCCGCCGCCTCCTGCCCCCCTGCCCGACTACGAGGAAGCCCTGAAGCAGGCCCCACCCCCCTCCTACCAGGCCGCCATGATGCTGGACCCCCCCGCCAGCCAGAGCACCCCTACCAACACCACCACCAGTGTTGTCAACACCCCATCCATCCATGTCGTTTAGGCACGTACTGCCGACGAGTAAGAACCTTATTTCAAATTCAATGTTGCCAATGGGAATTTAAGAAAAAATCATTCTGATTTTAAAAAATTTGCAATGTTTTTGTTTTTGTGAGAATTTTTTTATATCTGGATTTCACAGCAGCATTCTCAGTTTGAATAATTTTTATGTGCAATAATTGATTTGAATTTTACATGTTGCCAATGTGGACAAGTTCCAAGCCAAATTGCAGACAATTATTTTGTACGAGTATTGAATGTAATAGAACGACATAATGTATTATTTGTTGCTGATATATTGCTTATAGCACTATACATTTATTAGCCATATGCTTTAAATACATACATATATTCAAATCACTAGTTAGTTTACACAAAAATTAATGTTTAAAGAACTGATGTGTTATTCCATCCATAAGCTTAAAAAAAGCTGTATAGTTTCACTGTTTTCTCACGTTAATCGCTTGCAGGAACATAAATGTATGATATTGTTAAATTATAAATACCAGAGATCTTAGCCCCGCCATTGGTTGAATTTGAATGAAGGTTAAAATTTTAAAAATATTTAATCTTCCTACAATTATTTAGAATAAACATTTACTGTGAAAGCGCTGTCCAGTACGGCCTGGAGGTAATTAGCCAAGTCTAAGCTAAACCTAAAGTTTAATTTTGAGGAATTTATTCTCAGTGTTATTTGAAATTCCAAATACTAATTAATATTTCTAGATAAATTATATACGGTTATTTGTCGAGTTGTTTTCTCACTTCAATGGAAGGAACTCTATGGTTTTTATGTAAAGTGTATCTTTATCAATTATTTAATAAATGCGCAATGCTTTTATATCTTCATAGATGAATAAAGTCTTAATAAATCAATGTTTACTTCTCTGCAAACACACTTCATTTAACACTGTAAAAATGCACAAACTAAAAATCTATTGTGTTTTTTTTAAATTCATTTTAGATTGGTGTTTTAATTTGTTTAGTATTATTATTTTACTCTTCGAAGCATTCCGAAATCATTTATTGAATCATGTATCATTTATGAATCATATATTATTATGATTTGAAAAAATACATACCTATTAAAAGTTTTTATTTTTCTGCAGTTTATTTGCTTTAATTTTGCCTATTTGATATTGTAGATAACGTTGTATTGTATTTTTGAGGAGTTCTACTTGACCTGAAGGTCAATGAACTAAAGTGGTAACAGAGAATATATTTTTCATCTACTGACATGTATTTTGGTTTTTATTGGCATTTTAGTGTGACAAAATGATCTTTCTACATTTTGTAAATTATTTTTCTAATGAAATTTGTTTCCCTAACCTCACATATTGATTTTATTTATGGTGTTGATTGATGCAATAAAAATTTAATGTTCAGTGTATTTTTGTCAATTTAATGAAATAAACAATAAAAATATATCAAAAGCCAATATTGTTTCAATTTTTCCTATTCACATAAAAGACTTCTGGGTTCAGGTTTGGGCTTCGTCTCCATCAAATGGGCGCTTTTATAATAACTTAAGCAAAATGTTCGGGTTTGTATGATTGTATGAAGACGCTTATAATTTACCGTTGGAGGATGTCAACGGCAACAGTAAATTAAAGGCATCTTTCATACAAACCCATACATCTTGTTTCCGTGTTATGTCGTGTCAGTCATACAGTATATATAAATATATAGTATTGCCTGTTATGCTGGGTAGTCATATAACTATACAGTCAGGCCGTGCAGTGTCCATTGCCGTAGGGCCCGTTTCCACTTCCGTTTAAAAAAAAAGCAAACGTCATGCACCCTGGTCACTAGCATGGGGTTTGAAAATTTTTTAACAAATGTAATAAAACAATGCACTGAATAAAGAAATTTAATTTAAGACATTTTTAATTTTGGTAGTTTAAAAAACGGAATGATAAAAAATTGGATGGCGGACACCCTGGTCACACCTTTGTTTAAAAATCGGATGTCAGACACCGATAATTTGAATGAATTATTTTTATATGTTTTTGTCATTTTATACTGCAGCATAACTCTTTCTTGGAGTGAGATTAAATTGTCGGGATTTATTTTCTTCTCCACAATAACAAAATAACCTATAAGCACGCAACATGCAGCTAGAGGCACGAAGACGCTGCGTGCATGCATCCTTGCGACCAAAGAGCAGGAGGGTTAAGGGATCGGGACGTAGTGGGGCTCAAGCCGGAAAGACAAGGCGGCATTTGTGAATGCCGCCTTGTCTTTCCGGCTTGAGCCCCACTACTACTTGAGCCCTACTACTACTCATAGGTAGACATGAAACCTTAGGGCAATCAGTAAGTAAGAAAAAACACAGAAAAATGTTAATAATATATTTATAAAAAGTAAACATAAAAATACACGATGACTTGATTTAAAAAAAAACAAATTTTAAAGATTCATAAAGATTTCAAAAACACATTGAGATTAAAAGTTTTTTTCTTTTATATATTCAATTTATAAAAAATAGTTAATTTATAAAGAAGTTTCTGCTATGTAATTTTATTATAACGTGTGTACAGCTGTTTCGCCTTCTGAAGGCATTATCGAACTGTGGTGAAGCCACTACAGATAATCTATTTATATTACTTCCGTTAATATATTAGGAGGTACTTACAATGAAAAAATTGCTTTTATTTATTATTACCAACGCCCTTATTGATTTCCGAGTAAATTGCATTAATTATCCTGTTATTAAATAATAGGATTATTATTGAATATATAAAAGAAAAAACTTTAAAGTAAAATGGGTTCTACAAATAAAGCTTTATAACAATAAACACATAGAGACTCAAACTCTTAACACAGAAGTAAATTATTATTTAATGGGAGTATAATCATCAAATTTATTATACATGTACATAATATTATTTTAAAGAACTTGGCAAATAATATATGGTTAACCTGTTGACTGTCCTTGTCACCTAAAGATGCTGACATTGTTCACACATTCATCGCAACTAAAGATCCGCTTGTTCTATAATACATGCAAGTGAATTCATTTATTGATTAAATTAATTCATTTAAACACACGAATTATGTTCCCTTTTTAAAGACAATGTGCTTATTTTAGTCTTTTCTCAGGAAAAATAAAAAAAATATAATTCAGTATTAGGGGATATTTATTTAAAGGCTAACAAAACAATAATTTTAACTTGGTATGTAGTGCCTTGCACTATTATAATTGGTTAAACTATTCAATTACAGTGAAACCCTCTTAAGAAGTTCTCTGTTAAGACGTTTCGTGGCTTAAGAAGTTTGGTTTTTTCGGTCCCTCGGCTCAAAATTGGTCCAATTTTTCCCACATATAAGGTTTTCCTGCTTAAGAAGTTTGTTTTTTCCGGTCCCTTGGAAAACTTCTTAAGAGGGTTTCACTGTAATCAGTTTTGAAGGAGCCAATGGTAAATCTGATTAAAATTCTAAAAAAAATACTATATGGCAACGATCTGATTAAAAATATCATTTTTGGATACCTCCTTCACAACACTTCTGTCAGCGCCTCAATATGCTCAGAAAACATACATATTATCACACTGTGGCAGGAATTAAACGAACCACACCTCCGAATTAAAAAATCAAATCTGTTGACCTTTAATTGCCTAATTATGAAGTTTATCAATACATATTTATAAAGATTTTAATGCTTTGAGTAATAACATAAATCAAATATCAGTAAATAATAAAATTATCCCAAAATATTGTGTTTGATAAAAGAAAGACAGGACTTTGCAAATTATTTGGGTATTTTGATATTTCCTATGTCTTGAAACTTAACTAAACTGATTAGATTGTTAAATTTAATTAATCAAAAATGCAAAAAATTTATGAGGACACAAGTAAAATCTGTATATTACGTAATAAGTGTGGAATTTATTTTATTTTTAATTATTTAAAAAAAATATTATAACACGCTGACATAATTTTAAAAAGTAGACATATTGGAGACTATTTTATGCTAAGTTTCCTTATTTGAAGATTATTTGTAAATTCATACAAATTTATTATTATTAATTTGAATAATATTAATCTATTGTGGGTATGAAGTAATAATTAACATTTCACACATGCGTTAAGTTTACAGATAGCTATCTACTTTCATATTTTTTTAGTAACATAATACACATAAAATATAACTTATAAGCAGCCAATATTATATAATTAGACTATGATTAACAACATCTTATAATTAATAACATATTTGGATTTAAACATTTAGTTTTGACTAGTCAAACAAACAATATACAACAAAATGAAATCTCTCATAAAATACAAATAACAAAAAATAAATTTGTCTAAAAATTGATGTGACATTACAATAAATTGAATATTTAGAATTATTAAAAGACTCCATTAGATGCCAGCAAATAATCTGTGCCCACGGCGTTACGTCATATTACATTCCTTTTATAGAAAAGTTATGACTGTCAGTAATTTCATATAAGTCATGAATGCGATAAAAGAGTAAGACAATCACCATTTTCAATAACTTTTTGATTTTGTTTTGGCTTTTAAGAAATAATTTTGAAAAATAAATATTTTTTAAATCATAGCACTGAAAGTGATCTAAGTTGATGGTCTTAGAAAGTATTTTAAGTAATCACAAGCTTTATAATATTCAAGGCAATAATTGATGGCATTTATACATACAGCATTTAATGTCTAAAACTCACAATAATATACATATTCTAAGGATTGCTTGAGATAGTAATTTGAGTTAAAAATGGGTCTGGAAAAATCTGTTATCGAGGTTTGACTTTACAAAACAACTTTGTATGAATGAAATATGTTGTTATGGTTTTTTACCCATTGAATGCAGATAGGTGAAAAACTTTGAATATTTTTTTTTATTAGTTTTATTGTAATCAAATGACAACCCAAATGATCCTTAAAATACGTTACATGTATGTCTCTTTGTTAGACCGTTTATATTATGTACTCCTTACCTAATATTGTAAAAACTGATCTAGAATATTTTAAAATACTCAGAATATGTTTTGTAAGATTTATTACAATACATAAGGCATATATTTTGTGTTCAGCACAGAGATGATTCCACAACAACTTTCTGTGTGATAACAACAAACTTTATAATAAATTACCTACTAATGAAACTATTAATTTAAAAGCAATATCAATATGTTTGTAGGTACACAAATTGGATATTATGCATCATCTTTGAGAAAAGGTGAGGTTCATTTAAATTCAATATTCAATAATAATAATTTTATCAACATTCCATACGTAAAGAGCTCATTTGCAAATCTGTATTTTGAACCTTTTCACTGTTTTCCTTATATAATATCCTATAATATATTATGAAGGAAAACAAGCATTTACAGCTATCTTCGTGGCATACATATTTGAATGTACACAGTTATGCACATTGCTCTGGTGATATGGATTTTTCACGCATAGCAAAAGGGTTAATACCCTTTGAATCTATTGTAAAACTGTTAAATAAATTTTATTTAAATTTTAATTTAATTTTCATTTTTTTAAGCGAAATTCCATGTGATTTTTTAAAACAGTTTTATGATAAATTAAATTTGAAACAAGTTTAGACAATAGCAAATTTTTAATTTTCAGGGTAATGAAATATGTAACAAACAAAAACCTGACGCCAAGAAATAGATTTGCAGAGTAGCTACTTTGTATGGGTTATATCGTTATGGCAACATTTATCTAAACTGACAACTATATTTTCATGGTAGAAAACTGGAATTTTTATTCGCCAATTAAATTTTACCAAGCATAAAAAGCCAATATTTACGAAAATAAGAATAACTATTTTATAAAATAATTTTTTGACAGTCTTCTCACATACATAGTTCATCAGGTAACCAATACATTTTATCTCAAAAATGTCTATAAAAAGGATAATACAGGCACACAAAAGCAGTACCTATATATTATTTTGGTAAAATATAAACTTCTTACAATTCTTGTGTCTTCACTTTCTTTGAGGTTTTATCTCAGATAATAAATTCATCAAAGCATCTTTTCCTCTAGCTGTCTGCAATCGACTCGTAAGCGACTTCAATATAATAATTATTGCAATTTCATCAATCATTCACTAGGCAAATTTACTTCATTATTAATTTCCCTTAAAATGAATATGAAACCATTTTCGTACAACAAACTCAATAATCAACATTACAAATTACAACCACCAAATGCAAAAGAATTGAATTATGGAAAAATCTGTAAATAACATTATATATTGTTCTTTTTGCAAATCAATGGGAAACCAAATGCAGCAGCAAACTAATAACTTTTTCTACAGTAAATGTTACAGTAAAACAATGCACGAGAAATTTTTAAACCTATTTTTTCAGTATACAATGTTTTGTACTGAGAGTTTCAGATTAAAGGTCCCAAAGAAGAATGTCGGATCTGCTAAAAATTAAAAATCGTTTTGTTGATTTATAAGTCTGTATTTTAGGAAATTTGAATGCAATGCAAAATATCAAAACAACACTATATTTCTTCATTTTAAAAACAGTAAAAAAGCAGAAATGAAACTTTAAACTAAGAAAACTACAAAATCGCACATCCGACATTGTTCTTCTAGACCGTTGGATATTTAGAGCGCTTCACGATTCACTTCGATTTCTGAAAATCTTTTATAAAACATAAAACTATATAACTGTATATTGACTTTAAGAAGAAAAAAATAACAAGCCAACATTGGATGGACACCTGCCGAGTGATTCCATATCTTTTGTGGGATCGTTGTGAGATAACGGACATGATCTCCTGTCAGATTTGTGTGATTTTTACGTATTTACAGTCATATATTTTAGTTTAGATCGTTTTAAACACGAATTCCTGCAAGTATGCATGATTATTTATTCATTTAATGTGTTTAATCATAGAAAAAGCAAATAAATCACACAAATCTGACAGGAGATCATGTCTGTTATCTCATAACAATTCCACAAAAGATATAGAATCGCTCTTCTGAATGAAACTCTCTAAATTGCTGAATAGACAGTAAAATATAGTAAAACAATCTAAAAGTTTAATCCAAAAGGAAGATGTTGAGATTATTTAAAGTACTATTCAGTCCTATATAAAATTTGTGACTATTATCACTTTAATTTTAATAAAATTATATTCTAGCATTGATGACTTTTAACTTTCCTTTTAACCCTTCAAAGCTGAATACATAATAATAATTACATATTTATGATTAAAACCACTTTTACCTAATATAATTATTAAACATGAGATTGCAGCCTTAATTTTATGAATTATTAATTGAAGCGCGTAAGATAGTTTAGAAAATCTATAACAAAGATATAGAATCTCTAAAAAGGCTCTCCAATACAGCAAACGCTGCAGTTGTTGTAGGCCAGTACCACTGGGAAATAGTACATTGCAGGGATCATGTTATGTTTCATATCATCACTGTGAATCTATCACTGTTTCAATAAAATAACACAAGTTTTTAGGGGAGACAAAAAAGCATCTCTTTTGAAGAGTAAACTCAAACACAGATTGTCAGCCCTAACCCGAAAATGAAAGATAGTAAAGCCATCTTGTAGTGAATAATTTAAACTATGCTTGCCTCTAAAAATTAAATAACACCACGTGTTGGTAAAAAAAATACAGAAATAAAAAAGGAAGATTAGTTACAAGCATTTTTTTAAATATCAATGTATTTTTCTGTGCGAGTATTTAGTGTATTTCCAAAATCTGTGCAGCAAACTAGAGTGCATAATGATTTCAAGAAGTAATACTAAACATGTGGAATAACAAAGTTTAATGGGTTTTTGCAATTTTTGCACTCACACTACATTAATTAATTTGTGACATTGTCAGGTATGAGAGGTCCAAAGAGCTGGGGCATAATGTCTTATATTTGTTAGAAAACTTTGGCAAATACATACTTACATATTTTAATTTTTCTCTACAAAATGTCAAACTTTAATTAAAGTTACAGTGATAGATTTTCAGCGATGATTCGTTCTAATCTGAGCATTTTCTAAATGCTTACAATGCCCAATTTACACATTCTATATCCGTGTCCTATAATGATTAGGTACTTTGAGCAGCTTACAAGCGAGACGCGCTACGACGTGGGAGATATGTCCGTGGGAGAGATGGCTACTTGTGGTGCGCAGTGGACGGGCGGTCCTCCTCGTCGCTGTGTTCCTCCTGCAGCAGGCCGCCCCCGCCGCTTGTGGCATTGCGGCTCTTGCTGCCCTGCCACGTGAACACCCTGGTCAGCTGGGAGAACTTCTTGCGGGATACTGGAAGTGATAAGAAAGTTGATAAGGGACATGAGCTTTACAAAAACCGTAAACATCTCAACCATAAAGCAATAAAGAAACCTATCGTTGGAAGCCACCAAAATTCTCGAGCGGTGAGCTCTGTCAAATCTCTCCGATACGTAAGCAGATATACACAATAATATAACGATAGCAGTCAAGTACAATAAGCGTGTTTTCATTCTATTCTCCGTTATTGTTCTAATGATAAAACAAAAAGTAGAAGCTCCATAATAAATCAAGTTACCCATCACTATTCAAGTTGTCCATAGAAATACATAAAAAGACATATTCTGTCAGATACATGGTAGACCGCAAAATCGCCTACCCACCGTTAGACATTGTTATTTTTTTATTAAATATTCTTGTATGAAATGATAAAAAAGTGAGGTGACTAAATTGATTATTTAAGGGGTTTAAGGGGTGGGTAGGAATCTGGGGTTCAGTTTGTCTTGGTCATCCATCTCCAAGACCTGGACAAACCTCACCCCATAAACCCGGGCATCCCTGCTAAATCACCAAACGTAGCGAACCACTTGGGGTGACCTATGGCAGAGGTGTTGGTTATCCAATAAAGGTTCCCGGGGCGGCAGTACCCATTCCCGCCTCCAAAATTATTTATTATACATTTATACAATAGAATAAGTATTGTTTTTTTACATAACCCGTGATTTTAGTACCGTTTTCACATAAAAACATCACGTCGGTCATTTTTACATTTATATGTTTGCATTCTAAATTTTAATATTTACAAATGTTAATATTTATTTGTAATATAACAATTTGAAACCTCATTTCGTAACCTTTCAAAAACAGTTTTTAGTATTCGGCTAAGTTCAGAAATGTTTAATTTGTAGAGCTTTAATTGTGAAGCGGAAATAACACAAAGTTTTTGTAAATATGACATTTCGCTTAAGATGAAAAACTTATTGAATAATCGCAATAGATTGGAGTGGTTAAGCTTGCAATGTTATTTAAATCATGAACTATAGAGACCCACTAGCTGGAAGTTTTACGTGGTAATCATATGATGATTATTATTGAGAAAACAGTTATGCAAAAAAACAACAAGACCAACAAAAACAGGTAACATATTGCATCGCACAGTACGCTCAAATGGTGTCTGGCGAGGTAAAACCATGAGCCACACATTGGTTGAAAATCCATCAATAAAAAGGTTTACAAAACTGGATCAGTTTCATTGGGCAGGAAATGCGGAAAAGATGAAAGATTAATCGACCACCAAATAGGCTTCTTCATAACAAGCGTGCAAGACAAAGGAGTGTTGAGAAGTTTAAACTAGAAGGTGGCTAGATGGTGAATGATGGGGTCTAGGCCTGAGGTCTTCTCTGGAGTTGCTATCCCCAGTTTTGTCTGAGGTGGCCAACTGGACGATTTCTCTGAGGAACTGCCAACAGTATTTTGTGTCTGCAGTTACATAAAAATGTATAAAAGTTTACTACGCACATTTCCCCATATTCCTCAGCCTATCTCTAAAATCCGCTTCCTCATCCCCCTTCCTCTCCTCCGGTGAAGTCTGCTCCTTGTCCAGCTCGCAAAGGAAGTCCTGGTTCCAGCGCAGCTCCGCCATGAACTCCTCATTCTGCAGGAACAGTGCGATCCTCTCGTCCTCCAGGTCCTCGCAGTCGGGGGGCAGGCGCAGGAACGTGGGGGGCAGCGGCCCCAACAAGGGGGGCTTCCAGCCGTGTTTCAGGCGTAATGGGCCTGCTTCTGTTGTGTCACTAAAGAATGATGATTGTTTTTAAGAAAATTTAGATGATTACCGTTCCTATAATTTCACACAGCTATTTTATTTTTATTTATTTATTGATCTATATGTATAAGGGATGTTTACATTATATTATTCAATGACTGTCTCGCTAGGGTATACCTGTGTTGAGACAGGCGTAGAGGTACATAAATGAATATCATATATATCAGAGTATTAAAGGATATCCTAAGAATATTTAAGGTTAGATATATATGTATATAAATTTGAATACAATTAAACATAAAGATGATTGAAAGTGTGGGTAAATCTCATAAAGAGAGTTATCTTATAAATGAAGGAAGAGATACAGTACAGAGTTAAATTATTTAGGATTTTATTATTTTAATTTGTTTTACATGGGTATGTTGTTTTACGTATGTAGATTGATATTTTTGTCTTTTTGTAATTTATTTTACAGATGTTTGCAATAATGTGACGACCAATACTTATAATCCATTTCTTTATAACTTGTTTGAATTTGGTCATTGATTCGGTTTGTCTAATCGTAGCTGGTAGTATATTGTGTAGTTTGCAAGCTATGTATTTAAAGTGTCTTTGTCCAAAGGTGGTTTTAGAAAAGGGAGTTTGGAGGAGTTCTTTGTTTTGGCTCGGGTATTGTGTATTGTGTATTGTTTGTGTTGCTTGTAGGGTTATATTGTTTTTATGTAAATTAACTATTGGATCTTGCGTACAGCTGTCCATAACGTTGAAGTTATTGAAGATAGTATCCGTGCTGGTAGCTATGGTCCTACGCCAAAACTGTGGTCCAAACACCCATGCGTACGAAAACACCAATATTTGAAACATGAGTGACATCTAGTAAAAAGTTTACATACTAAATGATATAGTAAAGATTTGACGATATTGTTATGGTTAAGGAACAGGTTTGTCTATTTACACTAACTCCTCACTTTAACGTTTTCTCAATTATGATTCTTTATTGATTTATTAAAGGAAATATTTAATGTAATTCATAATACAAGGAAGCTGTATGGTCATCTTAGACAAACTATTAATCGGTTTGTGTGAATGGGAGTTTTTATTTGAGATATTAGCTGTCACTATTCATCACTGGCCGCTGTCCAGCTATTTCATAGTACTGTTAGCAGCATATTTAAATATTGCCGCTTCACACGTTTGGTTTACTCGTGTCCCCCGCCAGAGGTACTGCTATCGCCTCTGGCGGCCAACAAGGAAACTACACCAGCTACGGCGGCCGGTAAAGGAGGAAACTACTAACTCTTCCTGGTTGGCAGCACTGGAGAACGACCAACAGCACGGACAGCGAACGGCTCCGGCTGGATTTACAAATGGCAGAACATAATCTTGCTGATTCTTGAATGTTGTTATTGTCAATTAACGTGGAGACAATATATGTCATCATAAATATTAACTTAGCGTTTTATTATTGCTAACAGTACATCTTAATATATAAAACAAATTCGGGTTAGTTACACTATTTATAACTCGAGAACGGCTGGGCCGATTTTGATGATCTTTGATTTGTTGGATTTGTCTCCGCCCCGGAAAGGATAATAACTATTAAAACATCACAAAAAATAACGAAAAATATAGTTATTAAGAAAATTATTTTCCCCATACATTTTTTATGGAACGAATTCTCATATTTGAAAGAGCTGCAGGCATTTTGTGATAAGTACCTATAATATTGAATAGTGAGCGAGTTCCAAAAATTCAAACCATCAAATATCAATGCGCTAATTGCTTTGCTTTTGTTATAAAACTTTTTTTTAAAATTATTTATTTGGTTTTCACCCATTAAGGGTGTCCTTGGACATTTCTTTATTATTAAAATTATTCACATTTTCATTTTTTTTTACATTTACAGTGTTTTTAAAATTAGTGACATATTCAGGTTTTTTAAAATTAGTGACATTTTCAATTTTTTACAAGGAATAGATAAATTATATTAGCAAATATAGACAATGTGCTAAGACAAATATTCATATGGTTATGCAAGTTGTACTAACATACAGAGTTGGTTTTGATAATAATTACAAAATAGTAGAGTAGGAAGATGTACAGGTTCCAAAAAATAGGAACCTGTACAATTGTACTAATAACACTGCAGGAACAAATGCATACGTATGGAAGAGAAAGAAATGTGATTGATGCTTATATGTTAAGGCCATTTTTACAAATAAATTTTGCTAACAAATAGTGAATTTCAGGAGAGCTGATACTAATAAGGCAGGGTACACTGGTAGAGAATTCAATTTTAGGTTTTACCAATTCATGTAGGTATGTAGTTTGGAAATTGGTAATTGATAGGACACTCAAAAAAATTATGGTCTAAAGTGTCCTCTGAACCACAATCACAATAAGGCGAAATGACTATGTGGAATCAGGCGAGATGGCTAAGACAACAAGTATGACCTAGAAGCATTCGAGTTATGGAAGAGATGTATTTTTTTAGGAATGGAAGTGTATTTGTGAAACCAGGGCTTGACAGGAAGAGAAGGTTGAATTAATGAGTACTGGTGACTTTTTATCAGAGAGGATGATTTCTATTCAGAGGACTATTGGCGTTGTCCCTTATTTTTAAAAATAGGGAAATAGTGTCTTACAGGAATATATATACTACTTATATGGATTCCTTAGCAATAGAATCAATCTTTTAATTTCCAATAATAGCAAAGTGTCATGGGATCCAGGCCAAGACCACTAACACACTTGTGCCAGCGACATGGATTTTTTGTAGTGAGCTACGTGAGCCTGAAAGGATGAGATCATTTCTAATGTTGAGAGATTTGACGAGTCGTAAAGCTTCTATGATACGAGAGCTATGCATTCAGCAGAGAAAATGGAACACTATTTGGGAGGTCTGCGTGGGAAACACAATTTCCTGTAAGGTTCATAGACACTGGCTCACAATGGGAGTCCGAACTGAGTTCCAAACTAGATGGTTCCAAACCATCTGTGAAAATGTTTATATAATTTGGCCAGTTATTTTCATTAATTTTGTTGAATTCTGCATTACTGGATTGAGCTGAGTTTTTAAATTTTTTTTTACATATTCCTATAGATTGGTGCACCTTTGGATAGAAAGTAAGACTTTCATAGGGATATGAGTATAAGGGGAGAGATTCATTGCGATAGAAGTTTGTGGATGCATTCAGGAAAGAGTTGAAAGAGGAAAGAATTGAAAGAGGAAAGAGTGGTTGATATTAAATATATAATGCTGCCCCTTTTTCTTACACACTATATGTCAACAGTCAAAATGGGACAAACGGTGAACGTATGTCTACGTCTACACCCCTCCAAAGGAAAAATACAATAATTATAATAAATTTCCATCACACGTATAAAGAAAATGAAACGCGATTCCCGAAAGTAAGTCGAAAAGTAAGAAAAACACATAAATTATAAATCCGTACACAACGCCATCTCTGGTACTGACAAAAACAAAACGCGGACAGTTACGAATCAATAATTGCTTCATTGTGTAATTTTTAGCAAAATAAAAAAAAACTTAATTTAATTCAGCTAATAAGTTAACACAACAGTTATTGATTCTGATGCGGTACGAAGTTCGCCGGGTCAGCTAGTTTCAAATAAATTAAGAATAAGAGCAGTTGTTTTTATGTACCTATGTAATGCTGATTGTCCTTGTACTTTTACTTTAAATGTATATAACATTGTTGTTGTTATCCTTATTCTTCTTTTTGTGTTAAACTACTTATGTTAAAATGCGCCTGCTCTCAACACAGGAATTCCTAGTGAGACAGGCACAGTACAATCACCTATGTAACTTGATAAATATAGATTATAATAATAAAAAATAATAATAATTATGCTACATGAAAAAATTCATGGATATCTTTTTTTTTTTGTAGTTTTTTATTTTATTTTATTTATATTTGGGAAAGTTGACAGCAAATCATGAATTACACAATAATACAACTATAAAATGGTTAATTATGCCAATTATAAACTTTCCAATTATATCTTATAATTTTGGGGGTTAATGACCATTTGACCTAAGGAGTGAACCTCTCCTATTGCTAATAGCTCCGCTGTAACATAACTAATTGTTACATTATGAGAAAGAAGGTGAGATTACACATGATCTATCAGTGGTATGCCTATAGCCTCAGAACTTTCCAATGGTACTCTATATCATGCTAAGTCTTACAGGGCCGATCTTTCATTTAAAAGACAATAATATAGAAAGCAACGTGAAACAAAAAGTAATCCTTTATCAACTTGTCATAAATGCATTTGTGAAACATTATTATTATTTTTTATGTGATTTTAACGATTTTTGCAGAGACTAGCATAATGTTAGATAAGACATTTTGTGTGTTTATGTGTGAATAAACAAAATAATTAACTTATCATTCCAGTCACATAGTTTTCCTTAACATCATTTGTTTATGATTGAAAGAAGAGAGACGCTTTATGGTACAGAAGTTAACACATAAATAGGTGGTGCAAGT
The DNA here is from genome assembly GCA_917563855.2 of Limnephilus lunatus. NCBI lineage: Eukaryota > Metazoa > Arthropoda > Insecta > Trichoptera > Limnephilidae > Limnephilus > Limnephilus lunatus. The sequence continues at coordinate 31,668,864 of OU830599.1, read as the reverse complement.
ACATGTATATTTAGATAAGGTTTTATATACCTATTTATAGCTTTGGGATCATAAAAAATCAACCCAAAATAGATACAATATTTTACATTTCATGGTACAATCCAGTAATGTTGGTCTCACTTGGAGGCTTACCCTTGCTGAGGCCCCATATAAGTCAGAACTGTGGATTGATTACACTGCCTCCCAAACTAAAAGTCACTTACAATAATACTTATCACCAATTATTCCGCCTATCGAGATACTACAGCGCTACAGATATTGCGCAAACTACACCAATTGAATAATACAATCATCACTGCCATGGTTGCCTGAATGGAGACCCTCTGATGCCCCTCTGGAGACGGGTAATATATCCTCCATAAAAAGCTGCTTGCATTTATTTTTGTGTTAAACATTTTTTACTTCTTTCCTGCTTTTTTTTCTGTTTTTATTTTATGAACCAGACGAGCGAATCTATATCTTTTGTGGGATCATTATCGAGATAACGGACGTGATCTCCTGTCAGATTTGTGTGATTTATTTGCTTTTTCGATGTACAACGCATTTTAAATGAATAAATAATCATGCATATTTGCAGGAATTCACATTTAAAACAATCTAAACTAAAATATGTGACAGTAAATATGTAAAAATCACACAAATCTGACAGAAGATTACGTCCGTTATCTCGATAACGATCCTACAAAAGATATAGAATTGCTCGGCTGTATAGTTATTGTGTTGAATTTATTTTCTTATCGTTTGTCTAAATTCTTTGTTGTTATTTCTAAATACAGAATGTATTGCATTGCACTACCCTTGCATACATTCTCGAATAATCTATTATTATTAATAATTTTTTATTATTAAGTAACTGCTGTAATGTCATCGAATTTCAGAGAAATGCATATACAGGGTGTCTGGGGGTAAAGTGCATTAACTTCGGGAGGTGATTCTACATGATGGTAGGAGTAAACAAGATAAATAACTTTTTTCAAAATTCCAACATTTTTTTCCCATACAAAAAGACGTACCTACTAAAAATCCTTAGTGTGAGGTATGATCTTACTTGCTGAGCGCCCGCCGGGCACTATTGTGGCAACATAGCATGTTTGTGACTGGCCCGTATCGTAACAGCGGAAAATAATAAAGCTAGCGGCACACGCCGGTCTATTTTTATCTTTTTACCACAAAACAAGCCCTAAGAGTTGGAATTTCGAAAAAAGTTAATTTTCTTTTTTACTTATAATATCATGTAGAATCACCTCCCGAAGTTAATGCACTTTACCCACGGACATCCTGTATATGTCCGGGTGTGTTTACGTGATTGCCTCAAAAAATGATAGAATGCATTGTCATCAGAAGTGGGTTAATTTCCACTTCCAAGATTCCACTTCAAACAAACATAATCGAAATGCAAATAGACATATTTAATAAATTTAACAAATGTACTTAAACTGTGGTTTCCTTTTGTATGAATGCTACAATCTGTGAGCAACTTGTTTTTATAAATAGTCAAATTATAATTTAGAGGTGCTTTTCCAGGAACCTATAATAAGTATTTTATTATTATAATAGTGCCAAATAGGACGCTGGTACCTAGATCATAATATAATAATAACTAACAATATGTAACTTCGTTGTAAAATTTTGTTAACAATCTCTCTAAATCTATGTTTATTGTGGGCATACTATACCTATCATTGAAAGAAAAGCATAAATTTTTAAATACCTGGGAGTGTTTGCAACATCATTTGCTGTAATTTTGGGACTAGATATGGGAACTGGAATTAGCGGCACAGGACGCCGCACGATAGGTTGGCCGGTTTCATCTTGCTCTATTTCTTGTCTTAATCTCTCATTCTGGTTATCTGTGCTCATGGTCAAGAGCTGATCAATAGTCGCATCCACGGCTCCCTGGTTGGCACGAAGAACAGCTTCTATCACGTCATCGTCCATATCGGGAAACATTGTTTTAAAGTCTGTCATGGCCTGCGTAAATTCTAATTGCATGGTGGAGGCCATCCTTCAAGAGTTTCCACTGAGATTCTAATGGGATTTACGCGCTAGCGATCTATTTAAAATTCCCGCAATCATTTATAACAATCACAACATGACGTTTACGTTCTGGTTCGCCTCAAAATTTTGACACTTTGGGTAACAATTTCACTTGCGACGAATTTCACGTCTGTCACCCAGCTGATCGCTTGCGTTGCAATTTTCGCGGAAAAAATGATGAAAATATTCTTTGCTACTGTTTACTTGTACAATATTGACTTTGATTATGTTTTCGTTTTTTTATTATCAATTTATAACAAAATACTAAACTTATTTCGGTGTTTAGGTGCGAACTGAGAGCGCTGCAGTCTGCAGTGCTCCCATAGAAATATAATACACATAAATAAACCAATACTCGCTGTGTATGCACTTTTCGTAATAATTTTCAGCTTCCGCGCATGTCAGAATTGGCGTTTTGTCTTATTATAGAATGAATTTACGCGTACAATGGGAGCGAATTTGGAGGTGACTTAATAAAAAGAAGACGAGCAAATATTTGCATACATCATACGATAGGTATTCACGCTCAGAATTCTGTTGTGATGAGTCATTGTAATGTAAAAGGATGACGATGTTTACTAAATAAAGAATTATTTAATTATATGTTATTTTTAATATACTATTAATTGTATATTATTATATTAATTATTCATCTTTACTTGGCTAGGTATATTAAACTTATAAGATGTAGGTACACAGAGAAAAAGAAATTTAAAAAAATCGTTTAGTAGGTACCTACATAACAAATAAAATTGTTTATTTTCACAAATGGAATAAATTTTTTTATTTTTAAAGTTAATATAAATTGTGATTTGAAATTCGGTGAAATGAAAAAGTGACACACACACACCTGTAGGATTTAGCCTGCGAGAGAATGAGATGAGATAATCATTCTCCTTTTTGTGTGGTGCTTCGTAGCCTCCCCACTCTTGTCTACTATAGTTTTCTGAAGGTTTCACTTCTACCACGTGTGAACTGCGAATTTTTTTTATTGAATACTTGACAAGAGTCCCAGATGCTTTTTTTAATTGAATACCTCACAAGATTTCCAGCTGCTCCCGTCTATTGGGATATGTTGTGAGGCTGAATGTAGTGGGGAGGAGAAGGAGATAGGGAAGAGGAAGGTGGGGAAGTATCTAAAAAACACGGGAAACACGGCTAAAGCCATTTTAAGCAACGTTTCAATTCTGAATGGAATTACACCGGCGATCTGAGAGTATCTTCGCCTTTGGAATGTGCCACAAATATACTAATTATTATTTTTAATTAATTTATTTTGAAATAACACAAATTAACCAAATAAAATTTATTTATGCGTGCTGGGATTTGATTGCAAGTCAAGAGCCTTACCCCCCGACCACGGCTGATATATAATATAATAAACCAGAACAAATATTGAATATTCATAACTTGTTTCAAAATGGATTTTTTAAAACATTAACCCCGTACAAGAAGCCCTGAGGAAAATACTTTCCCTCAGAGCCTGTCATCTTTGGGGAGGTTGTGTGGCTGTGGCGGTCCGTGAGTTTTCAGTGAGCTAGAGTGCTAAGATTGAAAAATAAGACCTTATTGATGTTGTTGTAGCTGAAAACGATTTTTTTTTATGAAGATTTTCAGGATTCTTTCAGTCAAGGGATACGCCGCATCCACAAACTGAAAGATCTTCATAAAAAAAGTTGAAATTTTGAAAAAAAATAAAATTCATTTTCAGTAAATCAATAACGTCGTATTTTTCAATCTTAGCACTCTAGCTCACAGAAAAATCACAGACCGCCACTGCTGTGTGGAGGGTCTTTTTAAGGAAAGGAAGAAGAGGAAATTCTGAGAAACAAAATAAGGTACTTATCAGGGTCATTATGTCCCGTACGTATGAATCCATTCCTCCCCCGCAGTGCAAGGCGATGGACGGAGAGTGTTCTGCTGGAGAGGTCAAAGGGTCACCCTCTACCACCAACCTCTTCTGGCTTCTTGATGCCTTGACAAGTCGGCGCCCGGAGTGGACTACCTTACGCCTGCACAGAGCTACTACGCCAGTATTTGCGCCTGCACAGGGCCTGCCCCGACTATTTTGACAAAATGAAAATAAGCTTCATGGTTAGTTTGTTTCACTCTTTTATTTAAAAACCCAAACACAAAAACCCAAAAGGTTAGTTTGGGTTTAATTAAAAAAATATATAAAAATAGCCCAAAAAATCTACTTTCAAATGTCAAATAATTTGAATGAAATACCTATGCATTATGGAGACTGACATGCTTACTCCTCATTGTTATTAAATTGATTCAAAATGTTATTAAAATAATTCGTATGTATTTAGGATGTTCAATCTTCTGGATAATTTATTTATTTTTATTTATTGCTTCTTCACAATTTAAATACATTTTTAGCATGTAATTATTAACCCCACCAGAGTTCGTTAGTTGTATCAGGGTATGTATAATTACCAAAGATATAAATAAAAGAGATGTGCTATCGGCAGTTTTTGCTGGGAGGGACTGTGTTTCCTGGTGTCGCCGATATTGTTAACCAATACTCTGCACACCTTAAAAAAATGAACTAAATGAACAATTTTTTTCCGTATTCAAACTATAATGTGTACCAATGTACTGCACACGTTAAAAAAATCAACCAAATTCCGTATTCAAACTAGGACCATTAAACAGTAGTCCGCCGACGGTCCGGCGGCCATCACAGCATATCTCTTTGTATTTCAGTATTTTTGATAATTACCACAGACTAATTTACTTCGGTAATTTACCTCCAATTGGTGCTTTAAATTTTTTTTTGTCACTGTCAAGGCAAGAACTCCACTGCGATTTCTAGTTGCGTGTTTGATCAGTGGCAAAAATAAAACTCATTGTTTCAAATGAATCATCAACTTGCAAAACCCACTCTCGAAATGTTTGAAGTAAAATGAAAATAAATAAATTATTCATATTTTTTGCTCAATATCAAAAGAATAATGTATAATTATTTGATATTTAAGCATAAAAGGTAAATTCTTTTTATATTCAAAGTGTTTCAAGAAAACTTATATAGGTTTCTGAAAAATTTCAGAGCCAGTTTTGTAAGTCGACGATTCAAATAAAGGGGCACACATATGCAACTAAACAACTCGCACTAGATTTTTGGTCACGGCGACCAGAAATTGCAAGTGGGGAACCTAGGATTTTCAGCCCTTTAGCGATCGGTAAAATTTTAAGGACCGTTAGGCTTGATGGCTTAATAAACAGCCTAAATTAACTAACTATCAAGCCGTTACCGCAGGGGTAGGCAGAGAGGACAGACCGCCAAACAACTCGGTCTTAGCACACACTCCTTGATTCACTTGGTCGTGTCATGTTTTCCTCGGGCATCCCCGACTTCGTCTACCATTCACATTTGCGTCATATGTTCTCCTTAAACTCCTTTCTTCATACCTACATGCCCAACCAACTAAGCGTGCCTTTCTTAATCTTACTCATTACGCTTACATCAGCCTTGCATTCTTTGCGGATCTCCACGTTTCTCACACGGCTTTACACACGTATGTCTCAGGGATCTTATTTCTACATCATTCAGTCTACTTTCACCCTTCCTCTGCCAGTTCCATGCCTCACTACCATACATCAGGGTAGGCTACCATTCACATTTGCGTCATATGTTCTCCTTAAACTCCTTTCTTCATACCTACATGCCCAACCAACTAAGCGTGCCTTTCTTAATCTTACTCATTACGCTTACATCAGCCTTGCGGATCTCCACGTTTCTCACACGGCTTTACACACGTATGTCTCAGGGATCTTATTTCTACATCATTCAGTCTACTTTCACCCTTCCTCTGCCAGTTCCATGCCTCACTACCATACATCAGGGTAGGTACCAGCACTACATTATGGACGGCTAGTTTCGCTTCTTTGGACATTTTTTTGTTGGCCCCAGCAAAGTTCAGTCCTTCATTAATGGAGTTACCTGCATTTACCCTGCTTTCAATATTTATATAAGCATTCCCATCTCTCGTAAACATACTTCCCAAATACACAAACTCATCCACCTGCTCCAAGTATTCATCATTCACTACTATGTTGTACATTGTTTTCGTACTCTCTCTTTAAAACACCAATTTAACTTTGGCAAACTGCCGACATTCCGAAAATGACATTAAAAATGGCACTTGTGACAACATCAAACACCTGGACCTAAATGCAGGTATATTAAAACAAACAATAATTTTTTTATAAAAAAATATTTATTAACTTTTATTATAAGGTACTCTTTAAACTTATAAATAAATCCATACATCATTAAATCTGATAAAATGTGTACACCGATAAAAATAATGTATGAATAAAAGTCCACTTATTTATAATATTCTTTATAATGTACATGATTTATTATCTTTAACTCTGAACAAAAATTTACAGGAATTTTATTTCAAAACCATACCCACGACAAAAGAAACACTGACTGTTATTTTATTAGAGAATCTTTGTCTATTAACATTTCATTATCAACAGCACCAGCCTAAAAATAGTAGAATTAAATAATTAAGGCTACATTCTTACAGGGCGGATTCGTCCATTTTAGAATCTGAATTTATTTACCGGACTAATTGTCTCAACCCATAACCAGCTCAGTTGGAAATTTGAGAAGCTATATCAAACATTCAATCTGTTTAAAGTCTCATGTCAATTGAACACATACAAGGCAATGCATAGAATGTATGTGATCAGGATTCGTACGCATTGAGTTTTAGCAGAAACCGGATTGACAAATTCTCCATGCAACTATAGAATGAATGGATGAAGGTCGATACAATTATTTAACCCCTCAGGCTAATTTGTTCAGTTTTCCGAACAACTCATATAGGTCTCATAGAAATCGTTGTGTCTCCCTTACTGTCATGGTTAGAAATATTTTCTAAACGGTGTTAGAAAGAGAAAAAACCACGCTTTATATTCAAATCTAAAAGTTAATAGAAAAATAATCAAAATGTACACCTCTATGAAACCAAAGTTTCCGACTGCAATTTGAAAATAAAAATTAAATTTAAGATTTTTTCATTAAGTAATTATTTTTGCATTAAATGACAAAAAAGTGAGTTGACAATAAGGTTTATAATACATTTGCTTAATAAAATATGTTTTTTTTTTTTTTCATTAGCAGTAATTTTAATTAGAAAAAAACATAAGGGGAGTCATTTTTGAAATTTTTTATATGGTATACATTCAAAATTATTATATTTATAACTATATGTTTATTTCGAATTATAAAATTTTAAGGCGTATTTCATCACCTTTCAAAAGCAGTTCTTAGTTTTCGGATGCGTTCAGAAATATACCTATTATTTGGATTTCATCGTGAAGCGGAAATATTTCAACCTTCCGACAAAATAGGCTTGAGGCCCGAGGAGTTAAGAGTAAATTTTGCATGGACGAATCTGTCTTGTCTGCTCTTGATCTAAGACCCTGTCCAGATGAAGCTTTTCAGTTGCACACTTAGAAACGGGGTGTGAAATCGCATTTCAAATGTAACATTGTCATCAAATGGCCATTCAGCTCCTTTTTGGTTTATGGACATTTGAAAGATCCCCCTTAAATGCCGATTCTTGGTTTGTTTTAGCTTTCTAAAAAATTGTGCTCAGTTGACAAGAGTAACAAACATGACAGTTGTGTTTTTCTACTGACCACAATTTATCAAGCTTTCAAAGCTTAAAAAGATCTAAAATCATCATTTAACAGGAATTTTTCAAATTTAAAAAAACAAAATGGAGCTCATTATCCTTTTGATGACAATGTTACATTTAAATTTCTGCGAAACACCCTAACCAAGCCTCTTGAATACCTTAGAAGCGCTCGTAAAATGCATTACTTTTGCAACTGAGATATACAGCTTCCATGTGTCCAAAATGTTTTTTGTCACAAAGTTCAAGGGTTCAGATACAAATCGCATCATCTGGACATACCCTAAGAGTTTTTTCAGCGTTAAAGCTGAAATCTGATTTCTCCGTGAAATGTCAAATCTTTAACACAACCTTTGACCCAAGATTCTTTTTTTACTACGGTAGTAGAAAAAATGGTAAATATCTAGAATTGCTGAACACAGTTGCAAATTATTTTCAAAACGCTTTAATAACAATGAGAAACAACTATTTCCATCACTAGAAAAGGAAAATAATGAATTTCATACAGAATAGCTATTTTGTTCAAAATATGGATTATTTGACGTCTTTTCTTCACACCATCTTTTGACGTAATATTAAAATTATTATGTAAAATTATGGTGTGAAAGTGAATAGGTTTTCAAGCTAGTTTTTTTGCTTTATAATTTAAAACAAACTAAGAACCTATTTTAGGTTCGTTTCATTAAAGTTTTTTTTAGTTAAATAAGAAAAAAAACTGACCTTAAATCTTGAATTCATATTAATTTTAACAAAAAAACCATTTAATGCATCATTTTCCATTTCAGGTGACTGAAATAGTTGTTTCTCATTGTTATTAAACTAATACAAAGTGTTTTTAATAAAATAATAATAATAATTTTAATAAAATAATTTGTGCAAATTAAGCATAGAATAAAGAAGAAATCTAGAAATGTTTTAATTTGAGTATTGAGCTAAAAAGAACAAACATTCCATTTAGCTCAATAGCCCAGCGTTATCCTCTCCATCCATTTGAATTTCGAAAATAGTCTTGTATAGGAAATTTAAGCCTGGATTGAGCAAATATTTGGATCACGAAATACATTCAAAAGCATTTCTTGTGTTCTTCTTTATTCTATGTCCAGTAATTCTAGATATTTTCCGAAAAAAAATAAAAAAGTAACAATAGTAATAAAATTTGAATTTATATAATTTAAGTATTTGTGAACAACCGCGGTGGTATCAGAGCGTTGACTTTAAATGGGTGATCTCACATTTGATTCCCAGGCAAGTCTAAATACAATACTGAGTATTGTGATTGTCACACACACCAACTATTTATTATACCTGACGTATTGTGGTATGTTATGTCCAAATCTGACATTGCAGTGGTGGAAGAAGCCAAGGGAGGACTTCACCCAGCAGCGGATTGAATATAGCTGCTAATAATTTACACATTTAAAAATATTACTCAGCTGAAGGTATTATAAAGACAGATTTAGAACCAACCGAGTTTTGTTAAACAAGATTTGGAAATGACTAAAAGAAAACAATTTAATAGAAAATTCACCAATCTAATCATACTAGAATTTTAAGACAAAAGCACTTATAATGGAGCCAGCCTTTTCCATTGATCATTACAATATCATATTTCATACATTTTATGCCGTAATGTCAACATCATTTCTTACAAACTATAATAATATTCCATATTATATAAAGCATTTTTAAACTTACAGATAAATATACATTTATGGCAAAATTATTATTAAATCCATTATACGTTTAAATTAAAAATAAAATGGTAAAATATATATTATTGCCTCTACAACATTATCTTATCCATAAAACAATGAATTAATAATAATTTGCAATAAAATACAATAAATATTACAAACTAAAATCAACAAAGTATTTTATGTGCTTGCAAATTTCTCTATCTACATTAGCCTTGCAAATTCTCATAATTAGATAAGCCAGGAGAATTTATTCAGCTACATAAGTCTTGTAAATTTCCTCAGTTACATAAACTCGCAAATTTCTTCATTTTTGTAAACTGCAAAATTCCTCAATTACATAAACCTCGTAAATACAAACTGCTTGATTAATTTTAAAATCTTAAAACAAAATTCGATATTGTATCAAAATGTATGCAATATTGTTGGCAAATACCTACACCTTATGTACCAAATAAAATGTTCATACATACCCATATTCTGTTATAATATTTTGTATTTTATCAATAAAAACCATAAATAAATATAATTAGAATTTCTTGGTTTGTACTACAGCGCAATACAGCATAACAAAACATACTAATAAATTTACTTCAAAATGAATATACATATTTACCAATTTTACGAAAAAAATTATATTTATGAATAAAAAATTATTTTCAGTGGTGTAGCGATCGCCCTGCGCACGGAATTTCAAATGAACAAAATAGTGTGATATTATGCAGAGGGTTGGCTCAGTGGTGGCGGAATTAGAAAAGTCCACTTTCGAATAACCTGACAATATTTTAAAAACTGTTGGAAAATGTTGCTCGGGCAATAATGGAGAACTTAGCTAGCTGAGAAATTGAACCCACAATGCCTGAATGAGAACCCAACCCATGTGTTAACTCAGCTACTACAAATACAATGATTTAATTTAGGATGACTGCATTCAAAATTCAACAAACCATTGTTGCACTAATTTAAGACAAAGCCTTATTTGCAACAGAATAAAATGTAGACAAATTCATAGAGTAATCATTTTGCTTTATGAACTGTTACAGATAATAATATTTGCTGTGTAAATTGAACTTAACTCCTGAACAATGAATTATTATGTTTATTAGTACAATATCACTTAAGCTGTCAGGTCACATAATGGGGTTTTCATCACGAAACATCAATAAAACTCACTTATTTTCTTTTCCATTATGGTCATTACATTAAGGTGAAACCCTCTTAAGAAATTTAGTGGCATAAAGAAGTTTGGTTTTTTCCGGTCCTTGGAAAACTTCTTAAGAGGGTTTCACTGTATATAAAAAGTTCTGGAAAGAGAGCAGCTTTTAGGTTTTTCAGAAAAAAAAGTGAATTTTCATGACACTATGAGCTCACCATTCGAGATATTTTGCTTCAGAAATCAGATTACTGCTTAAGATGCTTTTAATTTTAAATGGTGAGTAACTTAGTTACAAGCTTACCAAGGATGTCTGTACACCACTGATTATAATTTCATATACAGTAACGGCCGCTGTTCCCAATTCTACTAAGCTGAAACTAAGGTTCAAAACTGCTTAAGCATCACTTAGTCTCGATTAAGTGATGCTTAAGCAGTTTTGAACCTCGGTTTTGGCTTAGTAGAATTGAGAACAGTAGCCATGAAACCCCTTTATATGGTTCACACACATAAGACTTAACCTCACAAGAAGTTTTTCCAGTCCCTTGAAGGTCTTTACAAGAGAGTTTCACTGTTTTGCTTTATACATGCTTTATAATGGTGACTTTTCTGAATGAACAGAAACAAGTGCAGAAATTAAATAATTAGTTTGAATAATAGTTGCTAGATGGCATTTGAATACATTCCTGCTGGTTTTCAATGTTAAAAAGCTAACAAAAGGAGATACGATTCAGTCTTCAATGCACCAAATCAATTTTTCGTGGTCCTTTATTCCTCTTCCAATAGTTTTTTCTATCTTAACCTTTAATCCATCCTCGTAAAGCACATTTTTATAAAATCAATACATTCATATTGAGTATTATTACATGGAGAAAAAAATCTTTTCTAAATTTTATTAATCTAGAAAGATATACAGCGAAACCCACATACAAAGTTTCCAAATAATAATATTTTATGCTTAACTCCTGTGCTGATCCAACATTTTTGCCATGCACCCTCTGATTCTATTTTTGTCATAACATGTTTATTGCAAAATTAAATTTTTGTAAATTGTACTGTCTTACCAGATACTGTGTTTACATATTTATGAAAATATGATATTATCTATTGTAAGTAGTTTCCCCAGAATAGCTAGAAATATTCAGAGAAATGATTTTTTAATGTATTCTTAAGGACTTGCTGGCATTCAAGAGGTCAAAAGGTTTGTTTTCGATCCCTTGAAAAACCTTATAATAGAGTTTCACTGTAATTACGAATACAATTATATTATATAGGCAGAACTTTATCCCAAGGTGTGGTGTCTCTTATTGATCAGTATGAATACAATTTTTATCAGTTAAGCTGTGCATTTTTTACCATTATAAAATGTGTCATGGAGTAAATTTATAATTATGATTTTGGGCATAAACAATTTTGCCAACTTAGTGCTACGGGACCTTTAGTAGAATGTAGGGCAAATTCTCTTAGAGACACCCCAAAGCTTTCATAAATAATTCAAAGATGTACCATCGAAGCCATTGACCATTTGTATCATTAATTATTAGTGATTATTTATAATCTTAAGTATATGATATATTATAGAATAAAATACATAAGAATAAATACCTATGATTAATAAATAAAATTTAATTAGGCACATTCATAAATTTTGATTTCAATATTGTATCCAAAATTTAAAGAAAAATTGAAATCATAGAGAATTTGGGTGAATTTACGCTTTTAATCCACGGAAGTTATTGATAGAGTAAGATTATTTTGAAATATTAAGAGAGAATAATTTTTTTGTTTAACACCTAGAGGGCAGACCCCTGCATTTGCAGTGTTGACCTTATACATTTATTTTGTCTTCGGATGTTATCTCTAATATTTAGTCAAAGTATGGTATTGTCTACATGTTGGATAAAAAAAAAAAACATTTTTATTTGTTGAAGTTTCTTGTCAGTCCCTACGGGTTAAGATTAAAAATAAGTTCTGGCTGCTATAAATGTGTCTACACCATATTTTCTATAATATTTTTAACTTGAATCTATGGCTTTGTTTAATAATCTAAATGAAAATATTGTATTACCAAAGGAAACAATCACTTTGTGGGTTTGACATTTAATAAAATATTGTACATAATATGTACAAAAATTCAGTACTAATGAATAGATAAACCCATTTAACTACTTCGATCTATCGCGAATATGCACTTTTTACGTCTTAAACGAAATGTCAGATTTACGAAAACTTTGTGTTATTTCCGCTTCACAATTAAAGCTCTATAAATGAAACATTTCTGAACGTAGCCGAATACTAAAAACTGTTTTTAAAAGGTTACGAAATAAGCTTTCAAATTGTTATATTAAAAATAAATATTAACATTTGTAAATATTAAAATTTAGAATGCAAACATAAAAAGTAAAAATGACTCACATGATGTTTTTATGTGAAAACGGTACTAAAATCACGGATTATGTAAAAAACAATACTTATTCTATAAACAATACTTATATGTATAATAAACAATTTACCTCACTTTTTCATCATTTCATACAAGAATATTAATAAAAATCAACAATGTCTAGCGGCCCGTAGGCAATTTGGCGGGTCAAATATGTATCAACCGTGTATCTGACAGAATAGGTCTTTTTATATATATTTCTATGGACAACTTGAATAGAGATGTGCAGCTTGATTTATTATCGACCTTTTGCTTTTTGTTTTAGGGATGTCACTAGAACAATCACGGAGTTATAACGATTTCTGTGGAAACATACGCGTTGACGTGAAAACATGCTTATTGTACTTGACTGCTATTATCATATTAACGTGTATATCTGCTTACGTTGCTGAGTGGTTAAGAAGTATACAATCTTAACCCCTCAGGCTAATTTATTCATTTTTGCGAACAAACAGCTATTATCCGAAGACTCAATTTGTTCGCTTTTGGAAACAGCTTGTGAAGTCTCAAATAGGTGAGGTCTCGGTATAGAAATCTTTGTGTCTCCCTTACTAACATGGTGAGAAATATGAAAAAGTTGTCAGAAAGAAAAAACACCACGATTTATGTTCAAATCTAGAAGTTCACCACAGAAGAATTAAAATGTTGTATATGAAAGCAAAGGATCCAACTTTTTTTATGATGAAAGTTTATGAAACTTTGTGAATTTTTTATTAATTATTTTTTATACGGAATGACAAAAAAGTGAGGTGAAAATAATGTTTATAATACAATTGTCTAATAAAATGTGTATTTTTTTGCGATATCAGTAATTTTAGTTAAGTGTTTAGAAATGATAAAAACGTAAGGTGACCCGTTTTAAATTTTTTTTAACGTTTGCAATTCAAAATTTTAACATGTATGTCAAATAGTAAAATTTGAAAGCGCATTTCATCACATTTTAAAACACTTTTTAGTTTTATGATACATTCAGAAATACTGCATTTCGTTGGATTTTATTTCAAAGCGGAAATTCACAAAAAAATTCCGACCTTCTGACAGCGTCTTTAAGAAATACAAGATATGGCAGAGCCTGAGGGGTTAAAAGGTTTTGTTTGGTCAGTTCATTGAAGCACAAAATAATAAAACAGTCTAATTTGTCCCAAATACGGGTGTAAGGTTTTCCCACGTAAGAAATGTTTTTCATTCACTTGGAAAACATGATAATAGATTTTATATGTAATTATTAATTATCATGCATCTCTCTGATAACAAAACAAAATATGTTCATATTTACAAGATTTCTTAGAAGCAGTACTTGGCTTTCAGTGAATTTTCAACCTTCTATGTTTTCTTAATTCTTTTATTTTATCCACAATAAAATCAGTCCCTGAATTCATTCAATTTCACAATATGATACTTAGAATTTAATATATTATAAATAATATTTATATTTTCCTTTAACCTAAAAATGAACAGGTAAAATTAAATAAGTTTTTTTGTTCATAGATTTTTAAAGTTTTTTCAGAAGTTAAAAAGTTTTGTTACCCTCATAAACAAAGAATAAATAAAATATGTACATAAAAGCTTTGTAATATTAAAAATAACCAAATAATTCAGCGATACAGTTTGAACTACACAAACATGTAAACAGTTTAAAATATACCAATTATTTTGCCTGTAGCTATTTGGTGCTATTCTAGTAAATATACAGCGGGCTTCATTTTGTACAGTTTACGGTGGATGAGTTTCCAGCAGAAGAGCGCAGTGACTTTATTTCTGATTTAACACTATTTTCCAGAATAAATATTAAATGATGTTGATATTTTTATGGAAAAAATGTAAGCATTGTAACCTTAAAGATAGTACATTAAAAGAGAATTTTTAAGAAAAATGTCACTACACGCCACTGTTGCCTCTTGTTTCTAAATCAATGGTTAACCTACTCACTGCTCACTACTCACATCATCTTTCCGTTTAGCGAGTCTGCGTCCGCAAGGTACCGAGAGAGCCTTGAGAAAAGTAAATCTCATTTGCCAGGACCCACCACCGCTTCATCCATCAGCTCATCATCCGTGATACACGGCGAGTTGGAGTGCGGAGATGGGATGATGAGAGGAGACTGCACCGGAGACTTGACGATGTGCACTGAAAGAGAAGGGGATTGCGTGGGAACCAAGGGAGGAGTGTTTCTTCGGGCACTGCCCACAGCCCGTTCCGCAACCGATTGCAACTTGTTCTTTATCTCCGCACTGGATTTGGAAGAAGAGGAAAAGTCTAATAAGATCTCTGTTTCTTGGGAACCAGCGGGAGTCAGCTTCCCCATTGAAACGGGCGGCTTCATTCCCAACTCCACATTGATAGAAGATAACTTCCTTCCATCTTCGCTGCTCTTCAACGTTGGAACCGTAAAGCTTTTGCTCTCCAGCTGTTTGACTATGGATTGGTTGATTGTTTCCGCACTGCACACCGTGATGGCAGGGTATGTTTTGGAAAAGTCCATCTTAGGATTAGAATCTTCTTTTAGATTGACCACCGGATTTGATCTAATCAGCGCGTCTGAGTTTTTTCCCTCTGTTTTTGAATCTTTGGAGCTATCGGACTGAGATTTCGACAGCCCACTCAATGAAAAATTTGTCGGTTGTAGGCCGTCCATGTTATCTGATATCTTGGGAGTTGCCAGCACCGGAATAGGAGTGGAGAGCTTTGGACTCGTCGAGCTAAGGTTCATGGCAGGCTTAGTTGAAGACAGTAATGAAGATTGGGATTTCTGTATTTGATCAGGTAATTTAGCATTGGCAATATGCTGAAATGAATACTTTGATCCCAGCATGTCTTGCTGCCGTCCCATAAAATTCAGTAACTTGGGAGCACCATCGGTGAGAGCACTTCTTCCCATATCAGGTTGTGATACACTTTGTTGCACGCTAGACTTTTCGATACTGGAAGTGTTTTTTGATTTACTGGTATCATCCGAAGATGTCCTGGCAGACAACTTTGGGATTTGGTATTTACTTGTGGTATCCAATGACTTAATAAGACCTTCCACAAGAAAATTTTGTTCCTTGCTGTGCTGCGAGATCATCTTAAAGGCTCTTTCTCCATCCACTTCATCCCTCATGGGAGCGGGGCTTGACCTCCTTTCACCACTCTTACTGCTGGAGAATATGGACTTGTCACTACTGTTTCCTGAACTACTTTTCATAGAGCGTGACTTGTCTCTTTCCCTGTCTCTTCCCAGCTTGGATAGATCGGTGGCAGAGCTGGACATTTTGGGAGAACCAGTGGATGTTTTGGAAGAAGACTTGGTGGGTGCGGAGCTTGACATATTGGAGCTTGATTTGGTAAATGGCACTTTTGAACTGCTACCTGATGTACTAGAAGAAGAACCAGAACTAGTTTTGCTACTGCTGCTGACACCGGGGCTTCCGGAGCCCGATGGGTTTGCAGAGCTTGAAACAGTTCCAGTTTTAGAAGATTGTAGCACTTGTGGCTTCTTAGAAGCCGGACCACTGATGACACCGGGTTTCAGGCCAGTGTGAGTCTTGGGAGAGCCAGTGCCGGTATTGGACTGTACACCGGTACCAGAAGATGACTGTTTCACAGCAGACGTAGAGAGACTGGATGATCCTGACCCAGAGTTTCCACTAAAACTGGAAGATTTTGAGCTGCTTGAGCTAGAACTTGATTCCTTAGTTCTTGTTTTATTAATTGTAATTTTCATTCCATCAGAACTGGGCTTGATCATGTATTCTTGTGGTTTACTATTATCGCTCAGTTTGGAACTACCACTGCTACTCGTGTTCTTTGAATCAGGTAGCTTGCTGGAGCCAGAACTAGTGCGGTCTTTGCTGCCGCTGGTGGAGGATGATGATTTAGCCAGAGTCATTTCCATCTCCGACCCGCAATGCTGAGCTGATTTTAATTTGTCAATCACCGCACTGAGGGAACCTTTCCTATTACGGAGCTGATTGCTAGTTGCAGACTTGCTCAAATCAAGGCCTGGAGAGATAAGGTTTTCACCCGACGTGTTCAGTGTTTGCACATCGGTGACTATAGATAGATCCAACTGCTTTAATTTGACACTGGAAGACTTCATCTTGGGACTACTACTCCCGGAACTGGAGTAAGTCAATCCGCCTGAAGACTTCCTGTCTTTATCTCTGGAACTAGAGGAGCCCGAGGAACTTTCCTTACTGGAAGTCACTTTAGATAACTTGGAGAGCTCGTATCCGCTGCTGCTAGACTTTCCCGAAGGAGACCCGCTGGCGGCAGACTTGAGAGTGGACATGCTGGGCTTTCCCGAACTACCAGAGCTCGAACTGTGTTTAGGCGAAGAAGTCCCGTGGTTTTTTGGACTCGAGTAACCGGTGAGTGTGTGTTTGGGACTGCATGGTATGGGAGAATGCCTCGGGCTGCTGTGATGGCTAGATGAGCCCGTAGGTTTTCCCAAACTCTTCACGCTGCCAGGACTGCCGGTGCTGCTGGTTTTGGTGATGGAGACTGACCTTCCGTGAGTTGGACTCGGACTAAATTTTCTTATAAGAGTATTTGGCGATGACGATCTGATGGAGAGAGGAGAGTGAGAACCATCTGCAGGTTTAATACTGACGGAAACAGGTTTAGTCAAGGGATCCTGTTTGAGAGGAAGCTTATTGGGAGGTCCCATTGCATCTTCCCGACGGCGTTTCTTCTTTTTATCTTTGCTCCTGTCTCCGCTGCTACTCCGGGATGATTTTCCCGAGGAAGCCGACTTGCGCTCGCTCCTGTGGCGTTCATCCATCGATTTGGCTTGAGAGGAAGTGATGGGCGTGATGGTGATGGAGCTGGGCAGGGCTGCCTGCGTGCTGGGGGAGATGGGGATGATCTCGATGCCCGGCCTCCTGTCCAGACACATGCCCGAGAGGACGGAGGAGAAGGAGGGGGAAGAGGTGGTGGGAGGGGCGGTGGAGACGGGGGTGATGCTCACGGAGCCCGCCAGCCCCGTTCCTTCTGCCAGTTCCATAAGGATAGAAGAAGCACTTAACTTATTGCTGCTGCTTCGATGCTCACGATTCTTCTGCCGGTGTTTCTTTGACTCACTTTTTGAAGGCGTGCTGGCCGATCTGCAAAAAAGAACAATTGTATAAAGAATATTACATCCTTACAACCATTAATTTATACCGCTCAAGTAAAGTTTTGGTTCCTGATGGTTTAGATGTGTAAATAAGACGATCAACTAACTAATTGACCTATTCTGAGACGAACAGCTTTAAATGCGCATAGGAAAGTCAAGTGACAGATTGGAACAATTTCTAAAAATACAAAAAATATATAATAGCATTAGTAGCATGTACCTTCTAATTTCATCGACATCTTGCAAATCATTTAACTCTCCTTCACCAGAATGGTCAAACTCGGAACCGCTGGTCTTGTTATCATTCGAAGAGCCCATCAACAACTCTGCTGGATCCAGTCCCGACAGCTCCAGATCGTATCCGAACCCCACCTGCGAAGAGGGAGAAGCCACCTGCTCATCCTCCTCTTCGTTGGAAGAGTTGTTAGACTGAACAGCAATGTCGTCTTCAACATCGGACTCTTCCCCCGATTCCGAGGAACTATCCGAACTCTCCAGAAGAACTTCGCACATCATGGAAGGTTTGCTCTTCTTGACTGTCCAGGTGTCTCCATCACCTTCTGCCTTTCTCTTCTTGGAGGATTTCTTCTCCTCGACATTCATCTGCTGGACAGGGGTGATGGTGGCGTGCGAGGAAGGCTGAATGTTCTGCATTCCCAATCCTGTGCCATTTCCCATCATGGATGCCAGATTCCCATCTTGACTGCCAAACAGGTTCTGTTGATTTTCATTTAGAAAATTTCCTGAAATACAAATAATAACTGTAACAAATACAATGACGAAGCACAGATCCAAGTCTAAAAAGACATACAATTTCTTCTGGTTTGAATATAGAGTAGGATGATTGAGAGAAAAATATTGCAGGAAGAATGTAAAGCAGACTATACTGTGAATAATAACAGGATATTATAACTGCAGGATTTGTGAAGCCAGAAGTATTTATAAAAATATATTTGCCTCAGCCTTTCAAAAGAAGAAATTTACCTACCGAATGTTAGCAAACTCGCAAAATTACCATGTCAAACCAGGTGACCGGCCAACTCAGAATCACCTCAGAAAGGTCATTAAGAGTGACAGAGTGATTACAAAAAATTGGTTAAGTTCGATTAGGGTTACCGGCTATTTTAAAATTATTTATTTTTTCATAGCTTTTAATGACCTTTCTGAGGTGGTTCTGAGTAGGTTTCATTCTGAGTTGGCATGGAACCGTCTAACCAATGACATTATAAAAATACATACTAATCAAACAAAAAATGAATCACCACTTAAAAGGGTAGTCACTCAAAGAATA
Organism: Limnephilus lunatus; assembly: GCA_917563855.2. NCBI lineage: Eukaryota > Metazoa > Arthropoda > Insecta > Trichoptera > Limnephilidae > Limnephilus > Limnephilus lunatus. The sequence goes on along the minus strand of OU830599.1, from coordinate 31,649,491 downwards.
TGCATATGGACCGAGGACATATGGACGCTAACGACCTAGTTCAGTAAAACCAGGGGGGTATAACTCCGACTTATTTTGTGACCAAATCAATGTCTATGGCTCGTGACATAATGAATATCATTTCCGCCATCTTTAGATATGATCCACCAATAGAAATCTTCATACGGACTTCCAAGTCCAAAGAAAAACTGAGTGGTATGCAGTAGGATATCTATGGTTATATTATGTCAAATAGCACATGGCAGAACAATCAAACGCCAACGTTAATATTTTGAAATGCTACCTAAATACTGTTCTAGTGTCAAAGGCTGCAAGGATCTGACATCAATTCGACATAAATTAACACACAACGAAAGTTATTATAGGGAATGTGCATGGAGAATTGGCAGAAGTGACTTCGTTGTTCACCCGATTTTGGGAAGTTGTGGATATATTTGTGGGTCCCGTTTAGAATACAAATGCAAACATTCCAACGGTTTGTTGAAAAAACGTGCTCTGCCGTCCCTTAATCTTCCTAGAATCGGAAATCATCGGACTTTACCCAGTGAAAACCTAAACTTACGTAGGATGTGGTTGCCACCAAAATACAGGTGAGGATCTCTCTTTGTTCAGTGTTCCTAATGTGGGTACTGTGTATATTATCATTGTTCGCCTCAGAATTGAATCTATTTTTGTTTTTAGATCGTGTTCTACCAGCAGTGTCCAGTATAAAAGTACCAGAACCAAATGTGTTCCCTGAAGCCAGCAGAGTGCCTTTTGCTGGCAAAATGATCCCTGAAGGTATTTGTATTTATATTTCGTAAGAAATAATATTCTATATTTTGTTTACGAACTTTGGTTAATGTGATGAATATATTTATTTCAGAATCAAATGTGTTCCCTGAAGCGGAAGGGACGTGGGACAGGAATGGGACGAATTCCTTAATTAAATGGCATAGCAACGCATGCCGGGTACCAGCTAGTAATCCAATAATTGCAAATCCTTTCTTCAAAGTCTTATTTTCACAAGACAGATTGACATCACAAGACATCACAATGAACATCTTGTTTTTGGAAATCAGCAAGAATAATAATCCTAAAAAAAAGAAAATGTTTGGCTTTTCCGGAAACTATAGAGCATATTATATCGGGATGTTCTGTATTAGCGCCGTCCGAGTATACATTTAGGCACAATCAAGTTTTAAAAATAATTCACCAAAGTTTGGTAATTAAACATAACTTGATTGAATGCCGTAATGTACCATATTATGAATATGAACCAAATTCATTTTTAGAAAATGAATTTTATAAAATTTATTATGATAAAACTATTCTAACAGACAGAACAATTAGTCATAATAGACCCGATATAGTTTTACATGACAAAATTAAAAAAATAACTTATATCATTGATGTCGCTATTCCAAATTCTTGTAATATTCAGAAAACTGTTTCTGAAAAAATAAGAAAATATACAGATTTAGGAAATGAGATTAAAAGAATTTGGCATTCTCAGACTATAAAAATATTACCATTTGTTATTTCGGCTACTGGCATTATACCTAGCTCTCTCATTCAAAATTTAGGCGTATTAGATTTGTCAAAAAATTTGTATATAAAAATGCAAAAGTCGGTCATTTTAAATACATGTAGGATTATGAAAGATTTTTTAAATATTTATATTGAGGGATCAGTAGGATTTATCGGACCAGTTAGGATTTCATCAGAGCCGAACCCTCTGATATGAAAATATCTGGAGTCGGTGAAATATTTTCCCATTATGTTTCTGGTGGATTGACGTATTGTTCTTGTATTATTTTGTATTTATTAAACTTATATAGTGCACTTACATTGCGTGAATTTACTGGATAATCATTTGTGGAAAAGTGTGTGGAGACGGTTTACGATTAGTTCCTGTGAGCACTTAGGCCATAGGCCCATTGTGCTATCTCCCACTTTACCTCAATCCTTTAACAACAACCCAGTCCCTTTAATAAAGTTCACCAGAGTTATTGGAAATGAAGCTACATCTTCTGGTTCAACAATGTGTCTTCCCAGGTCTCATTTCCTCTCTTCAAGAAGGCTTCATCTCTCCTCTTCACTCCTTAGTTCCCCGAAGGCTCCACGACGGAGAGTCCACTTCCCCTTGGTTCCCTGAAGGCCCCACAAGAGAAGATTTCACCCCACCTTGGTTCTCTGAGGGCCCCAGGAGGGAAGAGGACTTCATCTATCCTCTTCATTCCTACTAGGTTCCACAAAGGCCCCAAAAAGGGAAGAGGACTTCATCTCTCCTTTTCACTCCTCCTTGGTTCCACAAAGGCCCCAAAAGGGAAGAATTCACAGAGATGGTCTCATTTCTCCTCCTCACTCCTTCATGGTTCCCTAAAGGCCCCACATGGGAAGAGGACATCATCTCTCCACCTCACTCCTCCTTGGTTCCTCGAAGGTCCCACGCTGGAAGAGTGCCCTTCCCCTTGGTTCCCTGAAGGCCCCACAAGGGAAGAGTTCATGGAGGTGGCCTCAGCTCTCATCTCCACGGCTTCTCCTCTTGGTTCCACCTACAGGCCCCAGGAAGGAAGTCCACGGAGGTGGCCTCAGCATTCCTAGGTTCTCAAAAGGCCCCTAGTTTTCGAATGGTCCAATTTTTTGTCCCACGAGTTACCAGGGAAATAGAAGGTCCACTCCAGCAGAGCCCCGAGTGCTGGTGTAAGGTCTTAATACTCCGAGATACGACCTTGTTTCTCGGAAGCACCGTTTGTGACACTGTTCCCCAGGACATTCAACCTGAGCATGGTAGCTCACACCTTGGCTTAGGATGGCTATTGCAGGTTTGTGTTTCCACTCCCTAAGCGATGGGTTCGCCACACTCCCTACGCTAATGACCTACTACTAAATGCTTGGCAATATTCAGTAATAATTTCCGAAAGGTGGTGAGTGGATTATCATATATTTACTAGATAGCTACCTTGGTTGTGGGGCGGATGTGGCGCCGTCGGCGGCGGGGGCCCCCCCGGCTCAATCCCCGCCCCGGCGCTAGTAAAACCCTGGCGCTCCCAGCGCCCCTGCAGCGCACGCACCAGCAGCGGCACGCTCAGCGTCCTTGCCAGCACCCGCGACAGCCGCTCTTCCAGGGCCGTGCCCCCCTCCAGGGCGCCCCCGCCACCCGAGCTGCCTGAACTACCCGAGCAAGAACCTCCGCAGTGCAGCGACACTCGGGGGGCCGAGCCGCACTCGGGGAGCTCCAGTTCCAGCGTAGCCATGCCGCCCTCTCCGGGCCGTTCCAGCAGCACGCTGATGTGCTGCCACGATAGAGCCGATACTTCCACCATCACGGATGATTCCAGATCTGAAATTAAATTATCAGATTTAGTAAAAAGAAATATATGGATGTATAGTCTGTCAAATAAGAGTAGAAAATATAAAAAATGGAACTAAGACATTTTTAGGCTGGCAGCACCAATTTATCTGTCAAATATTCTTCAAAAGTGCAATGACACTGAAAATATAAAACACTGTAAGTATACACATTTAAAAAACATCTTTTTAGGTCTTAAAAAAAATTAAATCGAAGAAGCACTATTGTGAAGGTACCTAAAATGACATAAATTTGATTAAATTGTGTTTTACAAAGTGATTTGCTTTCATTTAATTTAACATAGATTTGAATTTAACAGTAGGTGGAAAGGAAGAATCATTAATGGTGAGTTTAGTTACACTACTTTTAGATCTGAATGAGTTAAATATATTCAGATCTAAATTTAGAGGCATGATCTAAAGCCCGGGCAACGCTAGGTATTTAAGCTAATATTGAATAAATGTGAGCAATTTCTAGTGTGCTTTATATTTTATTACAATATTGTTATTCTTCATTAGGTTCACACAAAATTGCAAACGTATAATAATAATATACCTAAATGCTATTCTAATTTTGAGATCAGTGGGTAGCTGTATTGCAACCAATTTTTTTTTCACTTTTATGCCTTTTTAATTTTTAATAAAAGTGTAGGTTACATAGCTTTAGATTAATACCATGATTATATTATTAGTATTGCCATTTGGGCAACGGTAGCGCCCTCATATATTTTCTACTCTTATTTGACAAACTGTAAGACACACTTTGTTATTCAACTAACAACATAACAAACACAACATAGAAGAATATACCCTATCAGTTTCCCTATCACACATCTGTGCTGAACCAAGCTGACTCCCGATGCTGTCAATAGGCTGGATAACTGTAATATATTATAATATCAGTCTATAATCAGTTCTAACATTGTTTGAATTGTCTATGCAGTATTTGGGTAACATGGTGTCAGTTACGACTTGGGTCGAAGGTAGTCAGTCAGTAGAACACAGATAGGCAGACATGATTTTGCGAGAGCTCTCCTGACAAAATCTAGCTTCTGAGTTACAAAGATATTGTGTCCTCTTAAACAATATTTGTTTAGTAATAAATAACAATAAACATCTGATCTCAATGAACTATAAGACTTTCAATCAATACAGAATTACTGATACTTGCCAGTACTAATAAAATACAACATCTCTGTTAAGGAAGGACCACAGAGAAAATTTACCAAAACACATTCGCCCTTGAGGTGATTTTTCACAAAAACGGTGCTCTACAAATTGTCCAATTATTATTATTATTCAACTCCACCATTGTACAAAGAGATACTTGCAAGCTAAGTGACTGATTCAAGAAGTTGCCTACTGACAAGCTACTCTTTAACCCTTTTTAGACGAGCGTCATCTGCATATACATGATGCATATTTGAAATACCAGTCCACGGGTATCGCAAATTCTTAACGACATCGTCTTTAAAAGATTAAAGCCGGTTTCCATACACAGCGCTACCTGAATTATACTGAACTTGATAAATTTTCAAGTGCAGCCGTGGAATTAACATGATGTCAAGTAACTCTAGGGATGAAGAAAATAATATTTTTCTTCTTTAAAAGCATAAAAAACGATCTAAAAGATGATTTTGGGTTCACCCATACAATGAAATAAATTTTAATTGTAGAGCAGTCGCCGCCAAGGAACTACATGAGAATGATGTCAAATTGACTTATCTTTCCAACTTCAATCCACGCCTTCTCAGCTAAATCCTTTTAGAGGAAAACAAGTAAATATTTAAAAGTAAATTTTATACGAGCAGTAACAAACCTTGCAATTTAAACTCTGCTTCGTTGATGTTTAGTTAATTATTTCATTAATCAATTCTTAATTTAAGAGATTCCATTTAACAACAAGATAACTCTCCCCACCGGCAAGACCATTGGCAAGTTGGGAGATACTCGTACAACAGAGTATGCTGTCGGTGACGGAGATAAACAATGGAGAATACAGAACATGATGGACACTACAAGCCTGCCTTCTGAAGCATTGTCTAAAGGAGGAGGAAGATCAAATTATTTCGGTCACAATCCATGGGACTGTGGGGAGATTGTAGGAAGGTTGAGAAGAACTGGCTATACAGATATATTGTTGAGGAAGTAAAGTTGTCCAGACCTTGCTTGCTGTTGGGCCTCACACAGCTGGAGATGAGAGCGTTGAACAGCGCTTGCTGGCGGAGTCTCGCTACCAACGCTGGTACTTGGCACGGGTGCGTGAAAGGCACGCTGGTGACCAGGCAGCCGTCTAACCCTCGGGACTCTGTCAGGAAGTAACACTGGCTCTGGTCGGGCAGGGTCTGCAAATAAAAGGTATGAGAAACATTGTTACGCATGTTGTAATAAAAAACCAAAAGGTTTTCTAATTACTAACTGGGAATACATAATATGTAGATTCAATGAAAACTTTAAGCCTTCTATATCACTAAAGAAAAGATTTAAGGCGCGGTATACCGCTCAAATAGAAGATGGAGAGATATGTAAATATGAATGTTAGAGAGAGAGCGCTAATATTAAAAAGGATAATATTTAAGCGAAAATTGTGAAAATGTTTAATAAAACAAGACTTGCTTAAAATAGAGCAAAAATCTCGTTGGATTGTCTAAAATAGCATTTAAAGAAACACTGTAAATTTTTTCATACTTGTTAAATAACTGAAAAAAAACGTGTTTATAATAATTTTCGGACCATACTTTGCGATTTTTTTCTATCGAAGGTATTTCGTATAATTGCTATTTCGGCGTGAGGAATGTATAGATACTAACTTCAAAAATAACATTTTTTTTTTAAGAGCTTTAAAACTTTTAGTATAAGTATAAAATATGTAATAAATCGGTAGAAATGCGGGAAGCCGGGCCTTAAACGAACAGATGATTAAAGTGCAACTCTCGAGTCATATTTTGAGACTTTCCTCAAAATAAAGACAGTACTATGACTTTTGAAAATGAAAAATTATGATACGGAAATTGAGATGCGCTTTTTCTCAGATAAAAAATCAATGCTAGCAAGTGTTGAAATGACAGGCTAGAATAATATTAGAATATATTTTTATTATATACATTATTGCCAAGTGAATGAAATTAATTTTTGTAGATTAGGAGCTTAAAATACAATAAAATTGAGGCAAGTTTTGTGAGTTCCTGCTACGAATTCGCTGTCATTCCAAGGGTTAATGACGGAATTTTAATTCAAACTCTACAAATTAAGCAGCAGAGAAGTTTTTTTACATTAGCCACACAGGAGGCCCTGAGGAAAATAATTTCCGTTAGGGCCTATGTCATCTTAGGGGATGCTGTCAAATAAAAATATAATAATCCGCACTCACCACAAACAGACCCTTATTAGGGTTGATATCCGTGCCGGCCGTGTGCTTGGCTATCAGCGCCAGCAATGGTCGCATCTCTCGGGAGGTCTGGGGGGCCTGAGTGAGCGGGGACTCGCCGTCCTGCCCGCCTGTGCCACCGCCCGCCATCATGGTCAGCAGGGCGCCACACACGGCCATCGGCTGCGATAGCTTCAGCACGAAACGTGCAGGGAGGGTGGCACTGTTGGCGGCCGTCAGAGCGGAATACATCGGCACGCTGGAAATATAAAAAAAAATATTCTTTATTTCTTCCCATTATTTTTACAAAGTTTTAAAATATGTTAATATCTAAACTTAAGACATAAGTAATGTGAAAGTAAGTACATACATATATTAATATAAGACACATTAAGTACATAATAGGAACACAATAAGGCTCTGCCTGTTTGTGGGTTTCTGTTTATTATAACTAAAAAAAATACAGTTATTTTATTTTTATTTTAGTTTATTAGGGAAACAAACAGTTATACATATTATAAGGTAATTACTTATTACATGGATGCATTAACCAGTGAAGTTTCCGCAAAAAATTTATAGTATAAAAACATTAAAGAAAACAAAGTGGTAGAAAAAAATAAAAAAATATACATATATGTATACAACAGAAATGAAAAAGCACAAATTAAAGCATGTGGGGAAGAAAAGATGAAGCTAAGCAGTGAACCCATATAAAAGTAATACATTTTCATATAATAAGAAAACGTTCAAGGATGAATGATTAGCCATTAAATAACATACATCAGGGGTGGAGGGTTCGCAATTAACAATTGGTTTTAATTTTTTCAGTTATGGATTTAATAAATTTGCCTGAGGACAAATGGAAAATATCAGCTTCGTAAAACATATCATTGTATTTTTGTACATATCATGTCATGTCATTGTATCGTATCATGTTATGTTTTTTTGTTTTTTTTTTTTTTTTATTACAGTAAATTTTATACGATAATTAATTACATAATATGGACACATATTTGATTTATCCCCATAAATAAGCAGGGCTTGTGTGTATGGGGGGTGTTATTATATTGGTTGTATGTAAATACTTATATTATTGTGAAAAAGTGGAGCAAAAGTTTCACAATACTTTCTTAATTTTTTTATACAGTAACAAGCTAGTATACAATGTTAGTTTCGAAGTTGGTAGTATTGTAGTGAAATGTATTACAGAACCAAATATCTCATTTTGTTAACAAGTATTACAAATGCGTGCACAAATGTAAATTTCAATAAATGTTATAAATGAACATGTCATTGTTTTACTGCCAGAAGCAAAATAAGTGACATTTATTTTTTTTGTATTTTTAATGCGTATAATCATAGGAGACCAAATTTGTACCAGTTACATAGGTCTCATATAAATCGTTAAATCTCCCTTGACATCATGATGAGAAATATGATCTAAACGGTGTTAGAAAGAGAAAACTCCACGCTTTATATTAAAATCTAGAATTTAATCATAAAAAAATATAAATGTGGATCTCTATAAAACCAAAGTTTCCGGTAGCAATTTGAGAAAAATGTATAAAATTTAGAGAATTTTTTAATCATTATTTTTTTATGAAACGACAAAACCGTGAGGTGATAATAACGTTTATAATACATTTGCTTTATAAAATATGTGCGTGTTTTTCTTTTTTCGTTATCAGTAATTTTAGATAGAAAAAATGTAAGGTGAGCCATTTTAAAATTTTTTTTATGTTTCAATTAAACATTTTAATATTTCAGAAATTATATGTTTATTACTTACTAGCTGAAGTCCCCGGCAATGCCCGAGCTTTACACAGAGTTTTTGAAATCAAATGTAGACCGTGACCTTTCTCTTGTTTTGAAGGTCACACATGCAAAATTTCATCAACCTCGGCATAAAACTGTAGATTTGCATACAAATCATATCCACACCGCCCGCTTGCCAGCTCGCTCGTCCACCACATACAGACATTCTCCTTTATATATTATATATTTCAAACAATTTAAACAAAACCTTGACAAATTATATACCTAAACCTTTCTCATGAATCACTTCATATATTGGTGAAAAGCGCATGAAAATCCATTCAGTAGTTTTTGAGTTTATCGCGAACAGACAGACAGGCAGATGCGGTGGAGGACTTTAATTTATAATATGTAGAGATAATGTTTGAAAGCATATTTTATCACCTTTTAAAAACAGTTTAAAGTTTTCGGATACATTCAGAAATATTTCATTTATTTGGATTTTATTGCAAAGTGGAAATTTTCTGATATTCTGACAGAATATGCCTGAGACCTGGGTTAATATCATGTCCGGTGTTAGATCAAGAAGGCTCTTCTGAATAAAGCTAGCCTCACACAAGCTGTAAACTCTCATAATGTATAATGTATGTGGATTTGACCTATTTCACCAAAAACTAGAGTATAGCTCTCGTGAGAGACTAGCATAAGCATGTTAACCACTCCGATCTATTGCGAATATGCAAGTTTTTCATCTTAAACGAAATGTTATATTTACAAAAACTTTGTGATATTTACAAAAACTTTGTGTTATTTCCGCTTCACAATTAAAGCTCTATAAATGAAACATTTCTGAACGTAGCCGAATACTAAAAACTGTTTTTGAAAGGTTATGAGTAAGCTTTCAAATTGCTATATTACAAATAAATATTAACATTTGTAAATATTAAAATTTAGAATGCAAATATAAAATAAATCACCCGACTAGGGTCACCAAAGAATCCAGCTCTTGTGTTGACCACATTATGATAAAAACGAATAATCCATATAAAACACTTGTTTTTGAATCTACTATTACTGACCACTATGCAACTATGATTTCATTAAACACACCATCAAAAAATCCAAAAATGAAACACAATTATTGCATAAAACGAGTTGATTATGAGAATCTAAAAAAATCCTTTTCCGGTAATTATTGGCACAACTTACTACACATACCCAACGTTGAAGATGCATGGACTTACTTCATAGACAAACTACAAACTGAAATAAATAACTATACTAATTCTATAGTAAAAACAATCCCTCACAAATTTAAACCTCTAACTCCCTGGATAAATCACACCATTATAAATTGTATAAGAAAAAGAAACTTACTCCATAAAAAAACTTCATTGAATCCTTCTGACACTATACTTAACAACTTTTACAAAAGATATAGAAACATATGTACAAAAGTCATCAGGAATGCTAAGGAATTATATTACAGACATAAAATAGAAGAAAGCAAAGGTAATCCAAAAGAAATGTGGAACATTTTACGCGAAGCTACTCATACTAAGCCTAACTTAAACACTGACCTAAAACAACTCAATATTGATGGACTGACTGTCGACTTCTCAAAGAATCCGGAAAAAATTCTAAACCATGCAAATACTTTTTCACTTATGTCGGGAAAAAATTAGCAAACAAAATGTCCTCTCCGAATTCTAATACAAAATTACAGGAAAAACCACATATACCCCATTCTAAACAATTTAAATTTCAAACGGTTACACATGACGATATTAAGAATACAATTAACTCATTAAAAGACACAAAGTCCGCCGGTATGGATGGCATCACCGTAAATTTACTCAAGACACTTGTTCATGAACTATTGGAACCTCTCACTTACATAATTAACCTCAGCATATCACAGGGAATTTTCCCTAAACAATTAAAGCAAGGGCTCGTCATACCCATATACAAAAGTGGTCTAAAAGTGGACATTAACAATTATAGGCCCATAACAATACTTAACTCACTCTCGAAAGTAGTTGAAAAAATAATTAACAAACAACTGAAAACATTTTTGGAAAGCAAGCAACTACTCTCCGAAAATCAATTTGGCTTTCGGTCAAATAAGAGCACTGCCGATGCTATTATTGCTGTTACGGACTTTCTTGTTTTAAATTTAGATAAGGGTAAAAAATGCATTTCTATCTTCCTAGACCTCTCAAAAGCTTTTGATACTATCTCCCTTGACATCCTTGTTAATAAACTAAACACAATTGGTATAAAGGGAAAGACCTAGAATTTCTTCAAAGTTACTTAACTAATCGAACTCAAAGTGTCAAAATCGAAAACAAATTCAGCCAACCCCTCCCTATAACCTACGGAGTTAGAAGCGTCTTAGGCCCTACTTTGTTTCTCATATACATAAATGATCTTTGTAACCTAACGATAAATGGAAAAATTGTAAGTTTTGCTGACGATACTGTGCTACTCATTCAATCCGACACTTGGTTAGACGCATACAAAATGGCTGAGAAATCAATTAAATCTGTTAAAAAATGGCTAGATATTAATTCTCTTGCACTAAATACTACCAAAACAAAATACATTACTTTTAGTATTAATATCGTTGGCCAACCTAATCAAGATGTTGAAATAAAAGTACATGAATGTTCTTGTATTCACGATACACTCTGTCAATGTCCTTGCCTAGATCGAACGGATCATATCAAATACCTTGGTCTTACATTTGATCAATATCTTAAGTGGAATACACATTGCCTACTTATCACGAATAAACTTAGAAAACATATTTATTTCTTCAAAAACATTAGAAACATACTAGATTCCAAATCTATGAAAATTGTTTATTACTCCCTTTGTCAATCAATCATTGAATATGGAATAATCGCATGGGGAGGTGCAACACTATCCGCTATAGATTCATTATCGAAGGCACAAAAATTAATCATGAAAGTTATTCTTAAAGTTCCCATAATAACAAGTACTGTAGATATATTCAACAAATTCCATGTATTAGATATTCAACAAATCTACACAAAAACAATCTTAACTCATCTGTTTAACAATAAAACACATACATTTTATGAAAATACCCAAAATATTGTAAACACGCGGCACAAAACCAAAGAACTCATACAAACACCTAAAACAAACACAACATTTGGTCAAAGAAATTTCAAATACATTGCGTCTAAAATATATAATAACCTACCTGACAAAACAAGGCAATCGAATAATATTAACAAATACAAAATTCTGATAAAACAATGGATCATCGAAAAAGGTCGTGCAATAATTAGTCACCTCACCCAAATATAATCCTCTTATCCCATTATTGTTACATACCACTACCTACCAACCTGTAATTTTTTGTCAAATATTTTTACTTTATTGAAAAATGTATTTTATTTTATATTTAAAAAATATTTGTAAACTAGTCTGTCTCGACACAGGATTTCCTAGTGAGACAGCCAAGGCCAAAAAAAATGTAAACTTTTTTTATATAGATGCATAAATAAATAAAATAAAAAAAAAATAAAAAAAAATGTAAAAATGACTACATGATGTTTTTATGTGAAAACGGTACTAAAATCATGGATTATGTAAAAAACAATACTTATTCTATCGTATGAATGCATAATAAACAATTTAGTCACCTCACTTTTTTATTCTATCGTATGAATGCATAATAAACAATTTTCACCTCACTTTTTTTATCAATTCATAGAAGAATATTCAATACAAAAATAACAATGTCTAACGGCGGGTAGGCGATTTGGCGGTCTACCATGTATCTGACAGAATAGGTCTTTTTATGTATTTCTATGGACAACTTGAATGGTGATGGGTAGCGTGATTTTTTATGGAGCTTCTACTTTTTGTTTTAGGAATGTCACTAGAACAATAACGAAGTTATAATAATTTCTGTGGAAACACACGCGTTGACGTGAAAACATGCTTATTGTACTTGACTGCTATCGTTGTATTATGGTGTATATCCGCTTACGTTTCGGAGTGGTTAATGAATTTCATCTTTTGACAATCACAGCCATATGCAGTTCTTTCTTAATCTCGTGATATGGTAAATCCTAGGTCTTGTTATAAAGTCACTGCCTTTCGAGGTGTTCCATAAAGTTTGTATGCAACATGTCATAAAACAATTTTTTACTCATTTCAGCTAAGAGTTTGTTTTGGCTTATTAAAAAAGGTCTTTAAAAATCATCTCCCTCTTAAATGAACTCATAGGACTTTATTTGACACCCTCTTACAAACGTAATAAGAGACAATCAAACAACATGCCACGCATGAATGCAACTAGTCATGCTACAAAAACATAACAATGGGATTTTTTTATGAGCCCATGTAATTCTAATTAGCTAACTAGAGTCTAATTACTGTAACGTGAGTAATGTTTTAACTCTTTCGAACAGTATATATATATGTATACATATTTGAAAATACATAGATTTCAGAATTTTTTCTCCTATCTATAGCTAATAAAAATTGGCAGTTTTTGTTTTCTAATTTCTTGTACAACTGGCTTGGTGTTATGTTTTTTGGTATTTAGCTAGCAGTTCAGGCGGTAGCTATTTTTATATTTTGAAACGTGATTTTTGTATCATTAAAGTTTTTAAAATGCTAGTTTTAACTAACTAACCATCACGCCGTTTCTCCACAGGAGTAGGCAGAGAGGACCGCCAAACAACTCGGTCTTGGCACACACTCTTTGCCTCACTCATTCATACATACTCTTCTATTATTCTGATTTTTGACATGGCCCAACTCAAGTATCTGATCCACCTGATGGTGCCACGTCTTCCTCGGGCGTCCCCGACTTCTTCTACCATTCACATTTGCGTCATATATTCTTCTTACACTACTCTCTTCGTTCATTGGCTCTACATGCCCAAACCATGTGAGGGTCCCTTTCTTAATCTTATTCATTGCTAGTTTTAAAGGTATTTTTTAATGTTTAAAATTGATGTGATGATGGCACCTGTCTCGACACAGTTATATCCTAGTGAGACAGGCAAAAAAACCCAATGCAAATATACTTTTTTATAGATAAAAAAAAAAAATAATAAAACATTTTTATATTATATTTTTGATATTTAGTATACGATTTGTCATTTTATGTGAAATACGCCCTCCGAGACCTAATATTCAAAAAAGATAACAATTACTTCTTAAAATTTAAAAATAACTTCATCAATTATTATCAAGCATCCAATATGTTCTGAAAGCATATTGATATATGACTAAATATAATACCTGCTAGGCTGTGTGCGAGACAGCAACGGAGACAGTTGCAGTTTATGAGCAGTGGCCGACTCCAGCAGGACCTGTGCTGATAGCCCAGCTCCGGTTGTCAGGTCCTCCATTGTCAGAACTCCGTTGGGACAGCGGGCCGCGTCGTAAGGGGATACGAAGTATGTGAGACGCATTGCGTGACCTAGAATTAGGAGATAGATTTGATCAGCATGGTTTTGAAAAGGTAGGAAACTAAATATTGTAGTGGTGTTAGATAGTCATTACTGTTAGCAGCATATTTAAATATTGCCACCTCACTTGTTTGGTTCGCTCAGCCGCTGCCATAGGTATTGTTTGCAACTCTGGCTGACAACAGAAAAACTACTCCAGCTACTGCTGTCGATAAAGAAGGGATTGACTGGAACTACTGACACCTGCAGGTTGGCAGGACTGGTCCCGAACTACCAATAGCCAACGGCTGGGAATTTGAATGACTTTTTTTTTAATGTGAATTTCTCACAAGAGTCCCAGCTGCTCCCGTCTGGAGCCAGTGAGACAATGGCATCCCCAATTGAGATATGTTGTGAGGCTCAAGGTAGTGGGGAGGGGAAGGAGATGGGGGAAGAGGATGGTGGGAAGTACCTGGCTATTTAGATCTGGTCACCAAACACAGCTAAAGCCATTTCAAGCAACGTTTCAATTCTAAATGGTGGTCTTACACCAGGGTGATACTGAGTATCTTCCATTCTGGAATGTGCCGCATATATACTACATATTATTTAAAATGAATTAATTGTGAAATAACACAAATTAATCAAATAAAATTCATTTGCCCACGTTAGGATTTGATTCCACAACCTTCGGATTGTGAGTCAGGGCCTTACCAGACCATGCCGGCTGTCGACGTGACATAATGTTGATGATTATAGGATGTTATTACATATTGTCATTTACCGTGGAGACAATGTATTTCTTTAAAGTTTTATTATTGTTAACATTACAAAGCTAGTCTTCGTTATATTATAGTTTTATTATTGCTAACATTACAAAGCTAGTCTTCGTTATATTATAGTTTTATTATTGCTAACATTACAAAGCTAGTCTTCGTTATATTGTAGTTTGTTATGGTACCTATGTTTGGTAAAACATTTATCACTACGGTGTTATATTCCAGAGTGGGATTTGACCGCCTGCGCAAATATTTTCAACTAGCTTCAGTCCCCAGCTATTCATCTGGTCATCGGGTCTTCTTCACGCAGACAATTCCCCCGTCTGCTTCTAGGTCCTTTCACTGGAGCACCCATTAGGACATGATTTTGAATGTCCTGTCACCTGGTATTCTATTCACATGTTTAACCCATGGCAATGTGAAAGCAAGTTTAACCACTCCGATCTATCGCGAATATGCACTTTTTACTTCTTAAACGAAATGACAGATTTACGAAAACTTTGTGTTATTTCCGCTTCACAATTAAAGCTCTATAAATTAAACATTTCTGAACGTAGCCGAATACTAAAAACTGTTTTTGAAAGGTTACAAAATAAGCTTTCAAATTGTTATACATATTACAAATACATGTTAACATTTGTAAATTGTATTAAAAAAATTTAAAAATGACTCACATGGTGTTTTTATGTGAAAACGGTACTAAATACACGGATTATGTAAAAAAACAATACTTATTCTATCGTATAAATGCATAATAAACAATTTAGTCAACTCACTTTTTTATCAATTCATACAAGAATATTTAATACAAAAATAACAATGTCTAACGGCGGGTAGGCGATTTGGCGGTCTACCATGTATCTGACAGAACAGGTCTTTTATGTATTTCTATGGACAACTTGAATAGTGATGGGTAGCGTGATATATTATGGAGCTTCTACTTTTGGTTTTAGGAATGTCACTAGAACAATAACGGAGTTATAACGATTTCTGAGTTAAATTTTTGTATAATTACCTCCCCTCCTGTTGTGCACGAGCCCGATGGGGCTCTTGTGCACGGCGGCCCAGGGGTCCTTGGTGGCGTGCAGCTGCCCCAGCGCGGCGAGGTCTGCCTCCAGTGCCGAGAGTGCCCCAAACGCCCGGCTCTTCACCTTCTTCTCCGCATTCAGCTGGTACACGGCCGTCAGCCCCTCCAGCTGCGCTGTGAAGTCCGAGAAGTCTCCGCGGCTGATGCAGGACACCAGTTCCTCGCAGGACTGCTGCTCCACCTGGGGACATTCATAGAATCTTCTTTAGCCGGTTTCTCATAGCTCCAATTGGCCTAGTGAACCAGGCTCCTTCACTCTACTTGTTGAGTCGCAGACACTTACGATACTTGATCACTCCAACACATCGGTAATCCTCCACCGCTTTTCCTGCTAAATAATTTGCCAGTGAATATGAAGCAGATAGTTGACAGCCTACTTTGGATGCCTAGCTCTTTCGGAATAGATAGAACTTCAGAGGTACAATTTCATTAGTTAACATAATGTACACTAGAATCAGTGTAAGAGGTTCTTGCTATGTAGCTGTCTACTGTATCGTAGGACTACTGCGGGCTAAGAATACAGGCGGGTATTTCAAACTAGTTCTGAACCAATATGAACCACAATCACCCCATAAGCTCAAGGAGAAACTGAAAAAACCAGTTGTCAACGAATCGCAATCAACCTCCTGAACAAATTCGATATTTTTCTGATCTGACATGTCATAGATTACTCGAAAACTTGACAGTTCGTGGTGCTGGTCGTAGCGGCAGTCGCGTTTCAGTTGCATTGTTGACAGGTTGCCGTGATAGCGGCTCATGAACTGTCAATTTTTGTCATGTTTTGACATATCAGATCAGAAAAATATCGATTTTGTTAGGGAGGTTGATTGCGATTGCGTCGAAAACTTTTTTTTTTCAGTTTCTTCATGAGCGAAGAGTGAAAACCTTTTAGAGTGATTTGCCTGTACTTGCCGACATAACAATTACATGTTAATTGAAAAATATTCAATTTACCAGTTTATGTTACACAGAAGTTGTTAATGTATTAAATTAGGTCATTACATTACGGCATGTCATCAATCAATGTCTAATACAAAGTTAGTGTTTTTTTCATTTTATTTATGCTGCGTGAGAACAATCCATTTATAAAAACTCAGTTATTATAAAAACCTACTAAGTTAAAGGATGCATCCGTAATATATTTTTGAAACTGACAATTCGTGGTGGAATTCCATTATAATAGAACAAATAAAAAATATTATTCCATTTAATTTTATTGACCGTAACCGGTTTCAGCTCGTCAGAGCCATCTTCAGACTGGTACAAATAATTCTTAGTCTACGGTTTATATAATTCGACAGTCTAAAACGAATTAGTGACAAATAAAATTGATTAAAATCCTTGTAGACACCCCTCTCCCCTCCCCCAAATGTTATGTATATAAACCGTAGACTAAGAATTATTTGTACCAGTCTGAAGATGGCTCTGACGAGCTGAAACCGGTTACGGTCAATAAAATGAAGTGGAATAATTTTTTTATTTGTTTTATTATAATCTAAGATAAAATTATAAAAACAAAAACAAAAAACTGACTCAAATGAAAAATAATACAAAGAGAGACAAGTGATATATACATAATATAATAACTCAATAATTTTTAAATAACTTTGAACGAGGACTGCATAAATTATCTATGAAAATGTCTACTTCAGCACAATCTATCTTATTATAATATAGCCAACACATTTGGGTGAGAGGGCTAAAATAGGCAATATTATTTTTTATTGTATTCAGGTAAATATGCTACGGCGTATTAAATAATAGGAATTGTAAACATTTATTTCAATACAGAGATATAATGTAGTAAATATATTAATATTAAATCAATCGTTAACCTTCTAATTTTATCACAATGTTTGCGAGAGACGCTTAAACTCATAATTTTCATACTGTTGGTAAAGTGCGGGAGACACTACAAAGCATTTTTTGTATACTATTGTTTTTTTTCAAAATCAGATCGTCCAGGAAGACTTTCTATGCATATTAGAAAATATTCATTGGAAAAGATTGAAGGCACTGGCAAAAATAAGAATCTACGATGGAAATGTCGTGTGTGCTCGGCCCATAAAGTACATAGCGAAACACGATATATGTGTAAATTCTGTGATGCACCATTACATAAAGGAAAATGTTTCTAAAGATATCGTACTTTGAAACAGTATTAATGTTAATATTTTTATATTTCACAAAATATATATTATGTTGAACGTACATAAAACGACTGATTATTATTAGACAATACCTGAAAAGTGCAGTTTTTAAAAAATTTTAAAATTTAACCTTGTATACCATAGTTTTGTATCCAAAAATATAAAAAAATTGTTACAATACATAATAAAATATTTCATTTTAACGTAAGAAACTGAAAATTTTATTTAAATATGATTCATACTTCAGAAGTTATAGCTATTTTACATGAAACGTAATTTCGAGCGTAAATCTAAAAAAATTACCAAAGAGTGAATTTACAGAGGAAATTGATTAAAAAACCCAGTCGCATACATTGTATTAAGTGTATTAACTCAAGACTAATTCAAGATTTAATTACAAGTGTCAAAGTCAACTTTCTGCTTGACTAATTTCTAGTTTGCTGTATCATAGTACCATGGTTCATTTGTCTTTTATTGCTTTTTGCACCCCCCACCAAGTTTGTTATTTCCAGTCATATTCTATTTAACCCTTTCAGACCTGAATTAAAACGGGCAGTGGTAGAACATATTTGATACTTGACAACAGTTGTTGGAGTTGAAGAGTTATTTGATAAATGTTGAGTGTGTGTGGGTGTTTTTTTTTTAATAGTTTATAATTTTTCATTTTAAATAACCTCAGAGGGAGTGTTTCATCTAAAATGACATATCATAAACGGTTTACCAAAAATGCAACATTTTATTAAGTTTAAAAATTTTACATAGAATTTATACGTTAAAAAAACATTGTTAAATTAAGTACTCATTTTTAAAAATCGGGAAATTTTTTTTTTTTCGAGATTTATCACAAAAATTACATTTTAAATTATAAAAATGGCTGCTGCCGAACTATTCATTTTTTTTAAATTAGCTCCACAGAGGAGGCCCTGATGAAAATAATTGCCCTCGAGGTCTATCTCATCTTTGGGGATGCTGTGTGGAGGGTTTTTTTAGGGAAAGGAAGATCTGGGGTGATAAGAATCTGGGGATCAGTGTGTCTAAGAGTGACGGACGTATGAATTTATTCCTCCCACTGTGTTGCGAGGCAATGGGTCGAGAGAGTCCGACTGGAGAGGTAAAAGATCTGACTCAATCAGTCTCTCCCGATCCGGCCCGCCATGCAGTAGGTGGACAAACGCATCTGACACTAAGACCTAGACAAAACTCAGTCCATGAACCCGGGCACCCCTGTTAAGTCACATGAATTTTAGTTAATTTAATCAGAGTTATGCAGGACGCACGGACAACCAAAATGAGAATTTATCCTTATTACCTTTCCTTCATGGTGAATTTTAACATCTTTCACAGTGCCACTAGCTTCCAGTAGAATCTCCAAGTAGAACATGTCCGATGATATAAACAAGTCTACTCCGGACGGCCCCACCATAAATTTTAAACTGGAAAATAAATAAAACTGCATTAAAACTCTGCTGATTACTTATTTCCTGATTTCTGCAATGCTATATCTCAGTTTTACCCTTGAATTTTAAATAAATAAAACTGCAAAAACTTGCTGATTACTTATCTCTTCAATAAGCCACTTGCATCACATTTAAAAAAAAAATTCCGGTTTAGGCAAATATTCTAAGACATTCTGTGCTTTTTTTTTTCTGTATCGTATTTTTGAAACCCTGGTGATTTTTTGAAAATTGCAATCCATTTTTTATAAACAGAAAGATGACCAGACTCCAGACCATTTTTTATAAACCGGAAAGACGGGACATAATTTTATGGGTGCGAAAAAACGATAATTACATAGCCGAAAATCATTTAAAAAAAAGAAAGTTTTCCACATGAATAGCAATAAATTGTAAGGGGTTCTCTTCGTGACATCTGTAAAAACACCGCCATCTTTATCAAAAAATCAAACCAAAGGATAAGTTTGCATAAACAAACAGTAAATCTAGTGAACGTTAAACGCAAATTCAAAAATTCGCCGGAAATCAAAGTGTTGCCATATAAAAAAAAATTAATCAGTGTGGAATTTTACAAAATTAAGGGAACATAATCGGAGACGGGACATTTTCATGTAGTGACATCACGAGCTCAAATAATGGATTTATTTATTTAAAAATAAAAAAAACTATACATTTCTAAAAAATTTTACTAACATTTTCGTAATCTTAGAAAAAAAATCTATCCACACGATTTTTTCCAAGTCGTTATGAAATCCATGCAAGTGGCCTATTGCAAAATGTTGAAACTCTTAATGAGCTATCTCAATTTTTACGCAAGGATGTCACAAATTGTGACCCCTGTGTTTAATAATCTTGTAACCTATGGGTAATATATTTTTTAATTTCCACTTATATGGGTATTATATAGATTTTTAAATATATTTTTAACTCACCCAAGTTGACGGGAAAGACATTCTAACCTCTCCACAAGGCTCTGCAGAGAACACACTTTGATAGAATGCTGCAGGCTGTCCAGACATTTCTGCAATATGGCCCGGTCTGCAGTATCCAAGGCCCATCTTTTATCCTGATGAAACAATTTTTTATCAGTAGAGTACAAAAAATTGGCAGCATCTCAGTTAAAAATCAGTACACATTTAACATATCAATATTTCAAGAAATGAATGCGAAAAGATCATTGATATTTAAGTACTGACGATAAGAAAATTTCACCTTTTACAGATTATTGCATTTGTTTACTTTTATGCACTAAAATAAGAGAGATATGAAGATAACATAAGCAAGTTTGTCCTCAATGTAAAGATAATATCAGAACTTATTAAAATTCGTGCCAACTCATTAATTATTCATTCGATTTATCGACAGTAATAAATATATGAAACGTTAAGGATTTTTTTCACATACCAGCATCGCCATTCTGACAGCTTTCGAAGTTTCTGCTAATGATTTGTGCTGGGATGTTTTGGTCCTCAATTTTTCCATTAACAATTCCATTTGAAACTCTTTGGCCCTTTCGGCCGACACTCCGAAAGAACCCATCGTGAAATTGACGGTGGGCATCACTGATCCATTCATTTTACCAACTATTTAACACTCTTTTAAATACAGAACATATCTGTCAGAAAAAATAAACGGCAAGTTATCAAGCAATGCATTCTCGAGAAACTATTCCAGAGACACTATGTACCGATGTAGTCGAAACATTAGATAAATTACTATAGTTTTATACAGTCAAAATATTTTGAAATAAATTGAGCAATTGCAGTCAGTTTCAAGAATATTTTTATAAAGACATTTTAAGTAAATCAACAACTTGGCATTCGCGACAGCATTTTCGTTTCGAGTGAAGCCAGAAATGACGTTTGGCAACAGCGCATTCTCCCACTGAGTGGAGGGGGTCACAGCTGGTTTAGGGTGTTCATAAAATGAACTAAAATAACGTTTCAGATGGTCCGCAGATCAAAAATAATAAAACATTTCAGTTCAGGAAAGTCGGGAAAAGTAGAATCCAATTCCAGCATCTAGCAATACTACCAAACCATAGAAACTTATAATATATAAAACGTCACGCAACTGTCAAAGTGACATCATCATGATTGAGTAAATAATAAATATTGAAAACATTAGTAATCAATTTTGTTCGACTAACTTTACATAAATAGTTCAATGTTTTTGTGATTTGTTTAATACTAAAAATGATAATATCTTAGCGTTAATAATCGATCAGATTCATAAAATGGGGTCAATTGAAGAGGCTGCAAGATTTGCCAAAATCGCAGTGGAGTTTGATAGAAATGGGAATATACCGGAGGCTATCCGGCATTACTACTATGCCACTAACTTGCTGGATAGTATTGTTTTTAAATCTAGTGATTCGGCAGACTCGATTAAGGCAAAATCTGAGGAGTATCGTAAAAGAGCGGCTCAGTTAGGTGAGAATGCATGATATGTTACGCCCTTCCACAATTTAGATGGACAAAGTTATAAGCTTCACTCCCTACTACGAGAAATCATCTTCGTGCTGACTGCCAAAGCAGGGCGACCTGTAATCTTATTTTCTTGCTTACCTCAGTCTCTCCATTTCTTAATGTCTTGAAGACTCATATTAATGCCTTTAACCTATTTTTCGCCAGCGTATTTTTAAGTATTCCTCAGCGATCAAGAAGTTAAGGCATACTTATGATTCATAAAGGATGTTATCAGCTTTCGTGCAGAATTTTGAATTTATGATTCAAGAAGTATGTTATGAGCTTTCATGCAGAATTTTGAGCTTAAAAATTTGGGAATTAGATAATAATTATTATTTTTAACTTTGGTAATTCTTCGGAACAAACGTCAACGGTTAATACGCACTTTTTTTGATAAAACTTTTAGATTCTTCTTAATTACCATAAAAGACAACTATTTGCGTTGGGGGAGGTTGAAAATGATACATTTTTAATTTTAGTTACGTAAATTGAAAATTTGCTTACACTGTCAAATCACTCTGTTTGCAATATTATTGTTATTTTAATATGTTGATATTACTGATATTTTACATTCCATGTTACACAAACCTAGCGTAGCCGCTAAACTACTTGAAAACTGGGATGTTTTTCTTGCCTTGACGTGAGCAGGCGTTATAAAGGGGCACTTTCTTTTGAATCACAAACCATGTTACACAAATCTAGCGTATAGGTTTTTTCGGTTACGCGCCTTTGAATATATTGCCATGAAGTCAGTTACGGTATGATGTAGCCTTCCATATAGTATCAGTAATACCAACATAATAAAATGACAATAATCATTACAAATTGCATATGGTGAAGCGTTGTGTCTAAATACGAAAGCAAATTTTCAATTTACGTAACTAAAATTAAAAATGTATCATTTTCAACCTCCCCCAATGCAAATAGTTGTCTTTTATGGTAATTAAGAAGAATCTAAAGGTTTTATAAAAAAAAGTGCGTATTAACCGTTGACGTTTGTTCCGAATATTTACCTTAACTTTATGAGTAAAATCTCAAATTGTAATATTTAATTAAATTAAGACAATATTAGTGTAACTCAATCGAAAATCTGGAGACAGAAAAATCAGAAAAAGATTTTTCTGTCTCCAGATTTTCAATTGAGTTTCGCTAATATTCTTATCTTCATTTCATTGGATAATAACAACATTAAATTTACGTTTTGCAATTATTCCTTTTATTTGAAGGAATTCTATTTTATACCCAAGCGTTTTTCTCAAGTTCCACATGCACTGTCACTCTTTTTTTTGTGTGACTGCATAAAACGTGAGCTGTTGTGACAACAAAGTTATGTTACTCATTAAGCCACTCGAGCAATGGTGTATTAACAAGAAAAATGTCTTGCGATGGAGGTATCCGGGTGTTCAATTTGGGATTCGCCCTCACTCATTAATTCATACAATACCCTCTTTTTTCCAGAAGATTTTTAGCGCCATTGGAGAAAGTGAGATAGCAAACTTAACAACAATTAAGTATAAGAAGGACAACCTGGGACAGTAGGTTGTCTCATACAGCATTCCGCTTTCGTCCTAGTGTAAGCGATTAAGCGTATCTTGGCATCGCAGTTGGCACCCGTGATGTAGAATGTAGTATTCGGTGCAAATAAAATGCTGCCCGGTCCTATATTTATGTCATTCCTACACACACATTCTTTGAATGTCTATCTTTATCATACAAGAATAACGTTTGAATTAAGAAGTTACTGAAAACATAATAACAATAATAATTGGACAATTTGTAGAGCGCCGTTTTTGTGAAAAATCACCTCAAGGGCGCTTTACAATTCATTATGAATTCCTAGGTTCTATTTAATTTAATTTAATTTATAAGAGTGTTTTTTTACTTGTCATATTTTTATCTTGAGTTTGTGAAACAATGACAAGTCTATATATTTTATATATCTCGTTGACTAACACTGTGTTTTTAATCCCAGGATTTAAAAATAACTTTATATAAACAGAGAATTCAATAACGAAACATTGATATGCAATATGCAACTGAATTTGGATGAAATAAATCTATACGGCATATTAAACTTCATCTGCACGATGAAATTATTTCAACAGTCGACATTGTTTTGCTTTAATATAGTAGAAATCGGAGGGAAGGACGACTACAGCCATCTATTGGAAATCTATAGAAACTGAATCAAGCTAGCGAATGAACACTTAGCTGATTGTTTGAGAAAATAGTCTACCTAAATTTAGGCTCAATGTAAAAAAAAAAGAAAAAAGGCAGCCATAGATCAATATCCAGAGCTATAACACCTAAATATAGGTAGGCATCATTCCAGTGGTTATACTCAAATAAATCCAGGTTGGAGTTACTGACCCCCACCAGTTTCATATTATTATATACATTCATATTATATTCACAGAACCCTAATAAAATATAATTTTTTTTAATTAAAAAAACATAGGTATATGTAAATGGTGAACAAAATGAACAAAACCATTAAGATGAAGCCATACTAAATAATGCAAAATCATACAAAATCGTATGTTTTAGTTTTGAAAATTTGACCGCTTAGAAGTATTATAGATGCTTCAATTAAATACTGCGTGTAGAACATACTTTGGCCCTTAAAAATATCGGTCATTTTTTTTTATAAGTCTTTTAATAAGCTTAGAAAAAAATAAAGTATTAGGTCTATAAAAAACATTTTTAACTGAAAACTCTCCTACTTATAAACACTTTTTCGGATATGGTTTTATTGCATAATGTGGCAAATTCAGTTTCTTATATAATTATCGCGAAAAAAAAAATGATATTTACGCCCGAACCTCACAAAATAAAATATAATATGCATTTTCGCGTTGGTATTTTTGACATCACGACGACAATACGGCAGTCGACGAATTTGCTATATCAAAGTGAACCTTATACCGTCCACCGAAGAACGACTGGCAGTCGCCCCCCTGTCTTCCGTCATTACTCCTCCGAACGGAGCGGAGAGCGGTCGTGTTATGCTCCGCGCCGCTTATTTTCGTGAAATCAATTTAAAAATTCCGTTTTATTGCTATAAACAATGCATAAAAAAGGAATTAATGTTTTTTACAGGTCTTTACGAAATCAACATGTAAAAAAAAAATCTCAAATATCTTTTCCAACCTTTCCAAAAGCTTTTTCTCAAGTATTTTTAAACTCCTCCCATAAAAGGGCGTGAATTCCGATTTCGATTTTTTCCTGTACTAGTGGATCGCCTTAAGAACAAAGAACAAAATCATTGAAACATGATTTTCACATAATATCAAAAACATAATAATGAATATTTACAACAAATCAGTGTGACTTCTGCTGTTGCTCTTGACCTCCGCCGAACCCGCGAGACTGACCCACCGAACCCCTGGGGTTCGATCGATCCCAGGTTAAGAACCACTGATCCAATTTGTTACATGATGATGTTACGTGAATTTCTTGAATTAATATTAACACCACCAGAATTACACACGTCAAAAAACCCAACCTAACCTAACTTTTGTATATTTTTCAAAAATGGAATTTATTTAACACCTACACTTAATTCCAATAGGTGTGATAATTTAAGTAGGTGTAATTCCCTCCACATGTCGTTTCATCCATGTGTAATTCTGACAGTGTTAATATTGGTACCGGTTAATATAATATAGTTAACATTGGCTCATGGATCATAAGTCAAAGTTAAAGGAGCGACTAATAATACGAGTCTTCAAGGAGCAGAAGAAAAACACCAGGAGACAAAGTAGAAAATACTTGACACCCTATATAATATACAGGGTTAACCGCACATACCCCAAGGATTTTATTAGGGTTTCCTGAGCATATTTAAAGTTAAAAAAGTAGATGTTATTTTGCATTTTAATGATTTTTTTTCAATTAAAAACAAGAAAATGTCTACTCTATCTCGTTCCAGTAGCACGGTAAGAGACGAGATACAACGCGTATCACATGGTCCATCGCGACCTGTAGCAGTGTGATCAGTGGCGACGTGTGTTAGAATTTTGTTTTTTTTGTTGTTTATAATAGAAAAAAATATCAGACGACAAATGAAATCTATATTTTTTTTACTCCAAATAAGGAATAGCTGATTAAAATCCTCCGGGTACATGCTATTACACCCTGTATATTATTTAAAACAAATTCATCTATCAGAAAACTGTGATACCTTAGTGTATTAAAAAGGTGAGATTTCCCCAATTTATCGTAAATTATTGGTTAATTTCAGGAATGGAGAAGCAGGATGAAGGGGAGAGAAAACTTCAGCGCTGCTTCTTCCTGTTTGAGCAGGCCCTGGACGCTGATGATGAAGGCTCCGCTGAAACAGCCACGGAGCTCTACACACAGGCCGTGGAGCTGGGAATTTCAATTGTTTGTGTTTTATTGTATATCTGATACTGATACCAACCCTTATGTGTGTGCTAAAACCATATACGGCTGTGTTACAAATGTGGAGATCCGCAAAGAATGCCAGGCTGATGTAAGCGTAATGAGTAAGATTAATATAGGGACACTTAGATGGGTATGTAAAGCGAAAGAACGAATAGAGGAGAATATATGACATGAATGTGAATTGTAGAAAAAGTCTGGGAAGACGTGGGACGATCAAGTGAGTCGGGTCATGTCAAGAGTCAGAATAGCAGAAGAGGATGTATGAATGCGAATGATGTGAGGAGTGTGTACCAAGACTGAGTTGTTTCGGATCCATCCTCTCTGCCTACCCCTATGAAGAAACGGTGTGTTGGTTAGTTAGTTAATATATTATATCACTTATTGTAAGAAGTAAGTTATGTTTGTGAAAAGCTTTTAAATGAAGTGACTTGCAATATTAGTCTAGGTGCATGCAAGCAACTTAAGTTGCGGCCACAGTTGGTGACTATTTCAAAATCCATACAAGTTTAAAAAAAGTCTTCCTAGTGTCGCATCACCTTATATATGCACCTCCATATACCACAATGAACTTTAATGCAGCTACTCAACTGTTGCCTGCAACTAAAGTTAATTGTGTGCGCTTGGATATAGATTTCAGGTCATTAGCGGGATGTTAAATTAGGCCATATTCTAAAGAATATCTGAAGGAAATAACACCATAAATATTTTCACGTTGAAACAGAATACTGCTCAGATGTGCAGGTTCAACTAACAATTTATAACATCCATAATATTATAATACATAATATGTGATCTCAATGATTTGGAATTTCTGGAAATTTTGGAAAGGACAATAATAATATAATTGAAGATAATCTAATTGAAGATAATCTGGGCGCGAAATTGAGTAATCTGGAAGTATGTTGCCTATTGTATGCTGATGATGCGGTGCTAATTTCTAATAGTATGGAAGATCTACAGTCTCTCGTGTCTAGGATGAACGAAGTATGTATGAAGAATGAGTTAATGATGAATGTAAGTAAGTCTAAAGTCATGGTGTTTGAAAGAGAGAGTACGAAAACAGTATGCAATATAGTTGTGAATGATGAATACTTGGAGCAGGTGGATGAGTTTGTGTATCTGGGTAGTATGTTTACGAAAGATGGGAAGGCTGATAGAGATATTGAAAGAAGGGTGAATGCCGGTAACTCCATTAATGGAGGACTGAATGCCGTTGGCGGTAATAAAAAACTGTCCAAAGACGCGAAACTAGCCGTCCATAATGGAGTGCTGGTACCTACCCTGATGTATGGCAGTGAGGCATGGAACTGGCAGAGGAAGGATGAAAGCAGACTGAATGCTGTAGAAATGAGATCCCTGAGGCGAATGTGTGGTAAAACCATGTACGATCGTGAGAGAAACGTGGATATCCGCAAAGAATGCAAGGCTGATGTAAGCGTGATGTGTAAGATTAAGAAAGGGACTCTCCGATGGTTTGGGCATGTAGAGCGAATGAACGAGGAAAGGAGTGTAAGGAGAATATATGATGCAAATGTGAATGGTAGAAGAAGTCGGGGACGCCCGAGGAAGACATGGCACGACCAAGTGAATCAGTTACTTGAGTCGGGCCATGTGAAGAGTCAGAATAATAGAAGAGCATGTATGAGACGATGTATGAATGTGAACGAGGCAAAGAATGTGTGCCAAGATCGAGTTGTGTGGCGGTCCGTCCTCTCTGCCTACCCCTGCGGGGAAACGGCGTGATGGTTAGTTAGTTAGTTAGTTAGTTAAGATAATCTATCGTATTTTATTATATTTTATGAATACAAAAGTGTAAATAAGTTAAGAAAACACATCACATTTATACGGCATTCAATTAGGTATTTTGAGAGTTTAAAGTCAAACAATGTTATCCACGAAACGTCATACCAATAATATGTTGCTTCACTTTAAGCCCACGTATAATAATTTCTTTTTTTTTTTTAAAGATGACGTTTGACTTTAAACTCTACAATTATTTGAATGTAGATTTTTTGTAGATAACGTTTAGCCCTCAATTATTGGTTTGTTTTTTTTTTGTATATAACGCTGTTTGACTTCAAGGCCTCAATTATTGGTATGTTTTTTTTTGTATTTTATTTTATTTATTTTGTATTTATTTATTTATTTATATGACGCTGTTTGACTTTAAGGCCTCTATTATTGTTATGTTTTTTGTAGATAATGTTGTTTGAATTTAAGCCCTCACTTGTGTTAAAGTATTAATTTGTGAGTGCCAATTTGTTATTATTTATTACTGGCAGTTAAATATGTAATTATACTTTGCAATCTTAAAAAATATTCACATTGTCAAAACATTATAGGTTATGTTTTTTTTTTGTACTCTCGATTTAACAGAAAAACCTTGGCCAAGAAAAGAAAGCCAAGCTCAACACGGTTTTGAAGGATGCCCTGGAGAGGGCTGAGCGTCTGAAGGGTCTACCGCCCCATGTGCCCAAAGACAGTCCCACAGAAGATGTGGTGCCCGAACTGAAGAAACTAGCCATCCAACCCAGTCCCAGAGTTACTCCCACTGTCTCCACCAGGGCTACTCCATGTAAGTTCTTACTCACTAATTGGCCATCCAACCCAGTCCCAGAATTACTCCCAGTATCTCCACCAGGGCCGTTCCATGTAAGCTCTTACTCATTAACTGGCCATCCAACCCAGTCACAGAGTTACTCCCAATGTCTCCACCAGGGCTCTCCATGTAAGTTCTTACTCACTAACAGGCCTAACATAACCTAACTATCACTCCCTTCATTTCCCAAAGGTAAGCAGATATGATGGAAAGCTACATAATTCTGTCCTGGCATATACTCCTTGCTTCATGTTTTTCCATTCATATGATCAAATGTTACATTGATGGTTATAACTTTCAAAGGTTATTTAAAAATGGTATTCCAATAAAATTAAATTGCTTATATTTTTAGCCTCTTCTCTCCACCGAGGAAACAGTGCCCATTTGAAATTGTCTTCCGGACAATCAATGTACACGGAAGAAGAAAAACTGGTTCTGACGAAGACGTCCCAAATAAATAACAACCAGTTTGTACCTTTTATGCAGATAGATTTATCTGAAAACTTCAGATTTGCTTTCACCTATACTGACAAGGATGGCTTGCTGAGCCTCTCCACCAAGCAAAAGCAGCAATTTAAGAATTGGGTGCGGCCTGATGAGATGTCATCGGAACCAAAGATGATCGCTGGACCGCTGGTAGATTGTTTTAACATTAAACAAACTGTAAGTGAATTTTTAAGGATGTTTTATTTAACCCAGCACAAAATTTAATAAAAAAAGTGATCATCCATTTGATTAGTCAGACATCTCTGAAAAATCGAAATTTCAGTTGAGTATGCAGTTATATGTAAAAGTGTTCCCTCTATCTGGTACAATTCTCAAATTACTCATAAACACTACCAAATCAATTATAAGGCAGAAAACTTGTAATGAATTAACCAAAATGTGATGTTATCTAGGTTACTAGTAGGATATTTCAAAATGTCATGCTAATGTACCGGACCGTTGTGCCTCCCAGTGTTATTTTATATGCAACATCTATTGAATTTTCTGCAAGTCTAGGATGAATATTTATTTTTATTTTTAACTTAATGAGTAAAACCTCAACTTGTAATATGTATTTAATTAATGAAGACAATATTAGCGAAACTCAATAAAAAAATCAGAAAAAAATACGGTCACATCTGGGACTCGAATCCAGGATCTATGACTTTCCGGGTCAGTGTTCTACCAACTGAGCTACTGTGTCCCTCTCCGATTTGGTCATTTTTAACTAGCACTGACCCGGCAAGCCATAGATTCTGGGTTCGAATCCCAGATGTGACCATATCTTTTTCTGATTTTTCTGTTTCAGATTTTTCGATTGAGTTTCGCTAATTTGTCTTCATTAATTAAATAAATTTATTCTTCGAAATTATTGCATATGGTACTCTCTCACTAATCCGCCACTCCAAAAAACGGCAAGTGTCCAATTAGTAAAAGCAGCAGATTATAGTATGCATACTGATGTATTATATTTAGATGAGACATGAAGCGAAAAAATAGGTTCCACTTTTGTACGTCCAATTGTCTGATTTCGCCTCCAACGCTCCCAATTTCTTAACGCCGAATGACCGGAAACTACAAAATCTAGTGTAGTGACATGCTAATATTGGAACATGTTTCGAAGAAATCTTAATATATAAAACAAAGTCGGGTTAGTTACACTATTTATAACTCGAGAATGGCTGCACCGATTTTGATGATCTTTAATTTGTTGGATTTGTCTCCGCCCCGGAAAGGATAATAACTATTAAAACATCACAAAAATTAACGAAAAATATAGTTATTAAGAAAATTCTTTTCCCCATACATTTTGTATGGAACGAATTCTCATATTTGAAAGAGCTGCGGGCATTTTGTGATAAGTACCTATAATATTGAACTGTGCGTGAATTCCAAAAATTCAAAAACGTCAAATGTCAATGCGCTAATTGTTTTGCTTTTGTTATTAATCGTGTAATGCGGCCCCTCTTTCTTACACACTAAGTATCAATAGCCGAAAATGAGACAAGCAATAAACGTATGTCTGCACCCAGCCTCGAACCAAGAATTAGACCGTTTAAAAGAAACTTAATAGAAAATATTTAATGGGAGGCAAAATTAAACTTCCTATGCGAGTTTAAAGGAAGAAATTACTGAGAATAGTTCCGTTTAAAATGTTTACGATTTTATAATATTTTTTAATAAATTCTAGGAATATGTTATAGTCAACCAAAAATAGGTGAATTCATTGACTAAATAGAACTGTGATCAGTTTGTATCAGTTTGTAAACCATATTAAAATTCGGAGGTACGATTTTTTTAAGGTGGGCGAAAAATATTCAAAACGGTGACCAAAATATCACGAGCAATCCGAGGAAAAAAATAAAAATCGCGCCGTCGCTCCAGTGGACAGTGGTTAGGATACGTTTATAGATCAACTAAGGATGTGTTCAAAAACGAACTGGGCATTTTAAAATCAAATGAATAATCGATAGAACAAGGTGCGCTGGATGCCAGGCGCTTTGTAAATCAAGTTTTTTTTTCGAATGTAAATTACGATTTTGGCACCCCCTAAGACTGCCGCCCGGGGCAGGCGCCCCGTTTTGCCTCCCCTCCTAGATCCGACCCTGTCTGCACCCTTAGAAAGGAAAAATACAATATTTATAATAAATCTCTGAAATGAAATGTAGTTTAACGCACAGGAGGCCCTATGGAAAATGATTTCTCTCAGGACTGACTAACTGGATGTTATCTTAGGGGATGTTGTGTGCAGGGTTTTTTAAGGAAGGGGAGGATAGGATGTTCTGGGAAGAAAAAAGGTATGAGGGGTGGGTAGGAATCTGGGGGTCGGTGTGTCTGGGAGTGACGGACGTATGAATCCATCCAATCCATCGCTCCAATTGCGGTGCAAGGCAATGGGTCAAGAGAGTCCGGCTAAACAGGTCAAAAATCTTCCCTCAGCCAGTCTCTCTCGATCCGGCCCGCCACGCAGCAGGTAGGCAGACGCATCCGCCGCCAAGAACCGGACAAACGTCACCCCATGAACCCGGGCACCCCTGCTAAATCACTAAACTTAGCGAACCACTTGGGGTGACCTATTGCAGAGGTGTTGGTTATCCAATAAATGGTTTCCGGGGTGGTGGCACCCGTACCCGCCTCCCGAATTCCCTTAAGTAAGTGGAAAAGTAAGAAAATCATAAAATATATAAATTGGTATACAACGCCATCTCTGATACTGTCAAAAACAAAAAACGGACTGTTGTGCATCGATAATTGCTTCATTGTGTAATTTTTAACTTAATGAAAAATTTGAATTTAATTAAATTTTATTGATTCTGAGGCGGCACGAAGTTCGTCGGGTCAGCTAGTATTATATATATTTGAATTTCGAATACTGGCGAATTATAGAGCTCGATTTTGTGATTTCAACTTGTAAAAATAACAGTGGATTATTATAGTACTTGTCAAATAATCGAATAGCACATTACAGCTGAGAGAGTATGGTATTTACAAAATTTTGTTTAACCACTCCGATCTATTGCGAATATGCACTTTTTACGTCTTAAACGAAATGACAAATTTACGAAAACTTTGTGTTATTTCCGCTTCAAATTAAACATTTCTGAATGTAGCCGAATACTAAAAACTGTTTTTGAAAGGTTATGAAATAAGCTTTCAAATTGTTATATTACATATAAATATTAACATTTGTAAATATTAAAATTTAGAATGCAAACATTAAAAAAATGTAAAAATGACTCACATGGTGATTTTATGTGAAAACGGTACTAAATCACAGATTATGTAAAAAATAATACTTATTCTATCGTATAAATGTATAATAAACAATTTAGTCATCTCACTTTATTTATCATTTCATACAAGAATATTTAATAAAAAAATAACAATGTCTAAACGGCGAGAGGCGATTTGTCTGTCTACCATGTATCTGACAGAATAGGTCTTTTTTTTGTATTTCTATGGACAACTTGAATAGTGGTAGGTAACTTGATTTATTATGGAGCTTCTACTTTTTGTTTTATGGATGTCACTAGAACAATAACGGAATTATAACAATTTCTGTGGAAACATACACGTTGACGTGAAAACACGCTTATTGTACTTGACTGATATTGTCATATTAACGTGTATATCTGCTTACGTTGCTGAGTGGTTAATGTAGTCTTAATATTAACATAGTAATGAAAAAAATTATCTCATATTTGCTTATTTATTTTGTAGGTAGTGTCAGACTGTTCCTTTGTAGCATCTCTAGCAGTGGCCTCGTTATATGAAAAGAAATTTGATAAACGTCTCATCACATCTATTATCTACCCAAAGAAGAGGAATGGTGAACCTGTTATAAATCCCTTTGGAAAATATATGGTTAAACTTCACCTCAACGGCGTTCCAAGAAAGGTACTGTTTTGATTACTGTAATAATAAAAGTTATCTGCGTAAAGTAATTCCTGCATTTTAATATTGTTGTGTATGATATTCAACCCCTGGAGAGTAATGACTGCCTCCAGGAAGTGTCCCCACGCTTGTAGGTATCCTGATGTCTCCGTCCAGTTTCTTATGACCAAGGATGTAGTGTTCTTCACCAGACCTTCCTGCCACTTAAGTTTACATCTCCCAACACTCCTTCATATTTTTCAAGAAACTTTTTGTTTTGAAGAGTTTTATTTCACTTGCACATTTGTTACTTCATTTTTATTTATCTGCTGGTGAAGTGCTAGTGAAACTGGTTACCGGCCAACTCAGAATGAAACCAACTCAGAACCACCTCAGAAAGGTCACTAAGAGTGATGATAAAAAATATTTAAAAATTGGTTAAATATGTTAGGTTAGGTTAAGGTTACCATCTATTTTTAAATGATTTTTTCATAGCTTTTAATGACCTTTCTGAGGTGGTTCTGATTTGGTTTCATTCTGAGTTGGCATGGAACCAGTGAATCTATGTAGTTTTAAGATTGCTAGTGAATGGATGCAGATGTGTCGAAAATGGTAACAGATAATTAAAAATTAAGTAGCAAATGTACATGTGCAATAAAACTCTTCAAAACAAAATGTTTAGAAATTGTTACATAGTTAATCCCCAAGAAATACAAAAAAATAAAGAAGCCTCTTTGATGGTCGGCTTTCTTCCATCCTTGCTAAATGTCCTGCCCAATGGAGCCAAAGTGGTAGATACATAAAGATACTATCAGTATTTTCCTCATGATAGACCACCATTCAGAATCGAAATGTTGCTTAAAAGGGCTTTAGCCATTACCGGTGACCAGATCTGAATATCCAAGTACTTCGTAATTTTCCCTTTCCTCATCTCCTCCCCTTCTCCACTCCCTTCAGCCTCATAGCACACCTCAAGTGGGGATGCCATAGTCCCACAGGATTTACAGTCATTGAAAATTTAATAACAATTAAACATTACTGTTGTTAATATGAAACATTATATTACTCAAGATCACTTATGCATCTATGTTTTGGCATTTATATATCTGCAAGACTGTGTACATTTTGTCATGCAAATCTCTGTTGCAATTTATTTTTTTCTCTTATTTATAGGTTCACCTTATTGTGTTTAATGCAAACAATTGGCAACTTTGCTTCGTGTTTTGCATGCCATTTGATGCAAGGCTTTGAAGATTTGTTTGTCACCTTACTATGTTAGCGTTAAGTCATATCATCACAATCGATTTTGCAAATTGTTTTTATACTTTTAATTTTATCCAGGGTAAAGTTTGTATAGATACAGTCTCTAATAGAGTTACATCGTATGATCCCCTTGTTTTAAAATTTATTTTTATACTTTTGTCTTTATCCATTCTTTTATAAATGGAGTCAGGGACATCCCAGGAATACACGAATGAAGACGACATGGATCAAATATTTGAGTTGGATAGTGTCAGGAGTATGAATGTAAATGAAGCAAGAAGTAGTGTCAGGACAGAGTTGTGTTGTATCTCATATCTGTGGAGAAATGGCTTGATGGTTAGTTGGTCAGATAGCAAAGCTTCTGACGCCATTTTGGTTTTTTGTCACCACTAAAACTATGTACTACAGCTCTCTTTTCTTCTGGTACATAAATATTATATTATTTACATAATAATGTCCACACTTATCTGTGCATTCAAAGGCATCACTGCTGTAGATTTTGGAGTTGCTAGTGCAAAAAATAAATAAAATTATTTTGTTCGTTCCTCTTTTGGTCACCTTTAATTCTTTAGTTCCTCTTTTGGTCACCTCGTTCATTTTTTGATTTCTCTTTTGACCCCATTCATTCGTTAGTTCCTTTTCTGGCCCCTCATACATTTGTTAGTCTCTCTTTTGGCAACTTCGTTCACATATTAGTTCGTCTTTTGTCCACCTCGTTCATTCATTAGTTTCTCTTTTGACCACCTCGTTCATACATTATTTCCTCTTTTTGTCACCCCATTCATTCATTAGTTCCTCTTTCGGTCATCTTATTCATTCTTCTTCATCTTTCAGTCTGTACAGATAAGCTTGCAAATCTGTAATCTTCTATGTAATTTGCAATGTCATCATGATTTGCACAATTTTATTTTATTTAATTAAATGAAGACAATATTAATGAAACTTAATAAAAAATCTGGAAACAGAAAAATTAGAAAAAGATATTGGCACCTCTGGGACTCGAACCCAGGACCTTCAGCTTTCCGGGTCGCGACTCTACCTATTGTGCTAAGGCGTCTCTATCTGATTCGGTCATTTTTAACTGTTTCATACTTTGGCTAAACTACCAACATTATCTTCATTTTCTTAACGCATATCTTTATGTATTTTTTTTTACTTATCTAAGTTTTCCTTTTTTTTCAGATTATTATAGACGATTTATTACCAGCAAATAAATACAATCAACTCCTGTGTTCCTGTTCAAGTAATAAGCATGAATTCTGGGTGTCACTTCTGGAAAAGGCCTACATGAAAGTTATGGGTGGATATGATTTCCCAGGTTCAAATAGTGTGAGTAAAACGTTATATAAATATGTAAAATTATTCAGCTATTCTACTTTTCTGAAAGATTGTTATCTTTGCATTGTCATGTTTAAAGATTATCAATAAAAAAATATACAGCTACATTATGCACATAATTTGTAAAATGACATTACTTTTGTCGTGTTTAGTATACATGAAAGTCAACAATGTTGCAAAATGTTGTATGGAAAGTGTTTCCATAAAAAGTTGCAGTTCTGTTATGTATTCACAAAAGAATTTAAGCTGTATAATAATTCAAATAAGTGGAACCTCATAAAACTTTTGACTTTAACTTATCGATGTCAAGCTATTTATCTGCGTCAGATGTGCAGCATTCATATAAAAAGAGCTGTAAATAGATAAACATATTTATATATTTCAGAGCATTGATCTCCACGCTCTTACTGGCTGGATACCAGAAAGAAGTGAAATCAAGAAAGATAACCCCGAATTTAATTCCACTGCCTTATTTGAGATGATAAAGACGAACATGGATCTGGGAAAGGTTCTGGTGACCGTTGCAACGGGTGAACTGTCTCCTGCTGATGAAGAAAGAACTGGCTTGGTGCCGACGCACGCCTACGCAGTTCTTGATGCTAAAGTTATTAATGTAAGATTTTGAGGACTTTCCTGTTTAAATTTTTTTTTTGATTTATTATTGAGGTTTTTTTTCTAAACCTAAAAAAATCCCATTTAGTCCCAGCGTTAGAAGTTTGAAAATATTGTCATCTGGCAAAATTTTTACTCTTAAATTTATCCGAGAACGTACATCAAAGCCTCATAAGAACTACAATCGAAAATTTAAGCTATAAAATGTCAAAAAATCTGAAATGGAACCTAACATAAACATATTTTTATTTCGACTTGAATGTTCATATATGTAGGTAATTTTTTTATCATTTATAATATGTTTACATATAACGTTTTTTGGAGTTCTCCCGAATGTGTTTTTAAACTTTATATATTTCTAACACACTTTGTTTCGACTTCAAATTGGAATTTGTCCCAATTAAATGGAATAGGGTCTCAGATAACCGTAAATTAGTATTATGTAGGTTCTTTATTTGGTTTCTGTTCCTTGGATTTTGACCCAAATAACCGGCTGTTCCAATAAACCAGTGTACCAAGTAAGCGGAATAGACTATATTAATAGTTTGGATTTTAGAATTAACAGTAATCAACATGCTTTATTACAGGGTGTTAAGTTATTGCAATTGAAAAATCCCTGGTCTCACCTGCGTTGGAGAGGTAACTATTCCGAATTGGATTCGATTCACTGGACGCCTTACTTAAAAGAAACACTCAAATTCAACCCGGACACGGCTGCTGTGTTTGATAACGGAGTATTTTGGATTGATTACGACAGCATTTTGCACTTCTTTGATGTGTTTTACCTCAATTGGAGTCCTGAAATTTTTCAATATACCTATTGTTTGCATCAGTAAGTATAGAATTGATTTTTTTTGTTTCCGTGATAGCTGAAAATCATGCAATTTCAACACCCCTTTCAAATGTTATTAAAAATTAAAAATAGCCGTAAACCTAACCAATTTTTTTTTTTTCATCAGTTTTAATGACTTTTCAAAGGTGGTTGAAGTTGCATGATTCTCATATGCCCGGTCACCATTTTTTTAGTTATAGCCGTAGTATGTCTATTTTTTATATCACACTTCATTTCTAACTGTCACCAACATGTCGATCGTCCAGTTGATTAGCCAGACATCTCCGAAAAATCGAAATTTGCTTTAAGTATGAAGTTATATGTAAAAGTATACCTTCTTTCTGTACAATACTCAGATTACTCATAAATCCATTATAATGCAGAAAAACTTGTAGTGAATTAAACAAAATGTTTCCGGGTCACCAGTAGGATATTTCAAAATGTCGTACCAATGTACTGGACCGTTATTCAAACATTCGAATATTGATTTTGATTATCTCAAAACTAAGTATTTGGAGATGTCCGACTAATCAACTGGACGATGGATGTACATATAAAATGGGCCAAAAGTAGTCATCCGATGTTCGTTTGCTGTAATTTTTTTTTTTATTAAAAACTTAGGTTCTGCTTGTGAAATTTGTTTATTTAATCCATTAGAATTTATTCCATCAAGTCGAGAAAATGATATCGGCCAATGGTCGCCGCCAGAGTTGATGACCCTACAGGCCCGTTTTATGGCATTTTCCATCACTCTGCCAGAACTTTGGGCGACAGGTTCACGCATTCCTGGCGAATATTCTCCTTAAGGGCTTCAAGAGTCTGAGGCTTGTGGACGTAAATCCGCGACTTCAAAAACCCCATAAAAAGAAGTCTGGTCCCGGAGCAGCCGTTTTGCTGAGAATAGCTGTTGCCCAAGATGTCGAAGATGAGCCCGGAACATCGACCAGACGACGTGCCACGCAATTGGGCATTAGCCGGCGATCCCTTCGCAGAGAAATAAGACAATGCATCAGCTGTTAGCTGTTGACCGCCAAACGCTTATAACTTACGCTCAAGCCATCCTGAATCTCAACGAAGAGGTGGACGATTTTTCATCGAAAATTATCATGAGCGATGAAGCTCATTCCCATCTTAGCGGTAAATAAACAAAATAATCGTTTCTGGGGCACCGAAAATCCGTGTATCACCCACGAAGAGCCATTACAACCACTCAAAGTTACTGCGAGTTGTACTGTTTACGCTGGAGGAGTCATCGGGCCATTTTTTTTGAGAACGCCGCGGGCCAAACGACGACTGTGGACGGCGCGCACTATACAGCCGTGATTACCGATTTTTTTCTTCCTCAATTGGAAGAATTGGGACTGGAGAACATGTGGTTCCAACATGACGATGAGCATGGGCGCACACTGCTTGAGCCACAACCGATATTCTGAAGGAAGCATTTCCGGGTCGCTTAATCTCTCGTTTTCGTGATTTGCACTGGCCGGCCAGATCACCCGATTTAACTGTTCCAAACTTCTTTTTATGGGGTTTTTTGAAGTCCCAGGTTTACGTCAACAAGCCTCAGACTCTTGAAGCCCTTAAGGCTCAGTTCCCGGCCCCAAAAAGAAGAAGACGGAGAGATATGAAATTACGACTGTTAGAAGAGCGCGCTAACATTTTCAACGATAAAATCGATACAAAAATCATGAAAATCTTTAATAAAACACGACTCGTTTAAAATAGAGCAAAAATCTCGCGATAATTGTCTTAAACAGCATTTAAAGAAACGCTGTGATTTTTTTCATACATATAACTTGTAAAATAACTGAAACAAACGTGTTTATAATAATTTTTGGAGCATACTTCTATCGAGGGAATTTTATATAATTTGCGTTTGGGCGCGACTTATGTCTAGATATTATCTTCAAGAATAACATATATATTTTTTAAGAGCTTAAAAACTTCAAATGTTTAATGGAGGTTTGCAAGAAATTGGTAGAAATTCGAATGCCGGCCTCTTAAGGAGAATATTCGCCAGGAATGCGAGAACCTGTCGCCCGTAGTTCTGGCAAGAGTGATGGAAAATGCCATAAAACGGGCCTGTTTGGTCATCAACTCTGGCGGCGGCCACTTGGCTGATATCATTTTCTCGACTTGATGGAATAAATTCTAATGGATTAAATAAACAAATTTCACAAGCAGAACCAAAGTTTTTCATTAAAAATAAAATTACAGCAAAAGAACATCGGATGACTACTTTTGACCCACCTTGTATATGACTGATGTTAGTTTTTCGTAACTTTTGCTAACTTTACTACTACAACCGTACATTCCAAATTTGTTGTTACGACATTATATTTGCATTTGTCACGAGTATGTATGGAATTGGTAAATTTTTATCTGATTTACACATTTGAGCGCTCTATTACTATTAAACTACATTTTTATAACTCTGATCAGAGCTTAAAATTAATATTAGTTCTTTATTTAACTAACAAATTTGAGAGCTCTTTGGCTTGGGATTGATGTTAGTTCTTTATTTGATTCATAAATTTGCACACTTTACAGCTTAGAATTGATGTTAGTTCTTTATTCAATTAACAAATATGAGCGCCCTCTGGCTTGAAATTGATGTTAGTACTTTATTTAATTAATAAATTTGAGCGTACTACGGCTTCAAATGAATGTTAGTTCCATATTTAAATAACAAATTTGAGCACAATATGGCTCGAAATTGATGTATTGATATTATGTAGTTCTTTATTTATTTATTAACTTTACGGCTTAGAATTGATGTTAGCTCTTTAATTAATTAACAAATTCGAGCTCTCTATAGCTATAGCCATAAATTAATATTTTTACTTGATGTTAGATTTGTAGGTTAACGGTTAGGTTAGGACAGAAAAATACTGTGAAAATTTCACGATGCCACAGCTAAACATGAGTGCTAACAGGTATTTTATTGTTTTTATTATAAACATGAGTGCGTTTTTGCTGCTTCAGCATACAAATTATCCATTTTATAATTAATATTAGGTACCTACAATTATTTTTTGTTTATTAAAAATACACTATTTTTTAGGTTATGGGATGCCAGTGCGGGGCCGGTTCGGGATGGATACAACATAGGGGACAACCCGCAGTTCAGTCTCGAAGTGCAAGGTCGTGGGGAGGTCTGGATCTTGCTAACCAGGCACATCACGGAAATAGACGACTTCCGAGAGAACAAAGAGTACATCACGGTGCTCGTTTACAAAAATGAGGGCCGCCGAGTGTACTATCCACGTACGTATATATTTTTGTATTGATGCAAGCGCAATATAAATAGGCTTGAGGACTGTAAGAAAATGATATTGCTTATTGTGAGTGTGCTTGATATTATTATATTATTTAATGAGCAAGTAGCGTTCTGTTGATGCGCTCATATCTAATTTCACAACAAGTTTAACATTAATTGAGTTGATTTTGATTAAAAAATAAAGTAATACTTTCTTCTCTCCAAACAAGAACTCAATCAAGCCTTAAATTGATTTATATATTTGTAGCATCGATGACGTGTTGTGGAAGTTTGTTCCATCCTGTCATTTATCCACTTCTTACCTAACCATCACCTTGCTGGAAAAGTATTTGAAATTTGGAACAATAGCAAGAAAAATAGTGCGAATTCGAGTGCATTTGTTTTGAAAAATAGAAGAAGTTTTGGAACTACTTTGGAAGCAAGTTGTTGGTGTTTTTCACGTACACTGTCTCATTTTTAACTAAAAAGAAAGAATTTGACAATCTCGGAAGTAAATAATATCGTTTCGTATTCATTTGTGTTTTGTTGTGGCGATAATTACCTCGAGGTATTGTAGTGGAATTATATGTGATTGCGTGTTGTATTCCTTCGCAGAGATATAGTGGTGATTGGTTATCCCTTTTCCTTGCGTACCTTATTTTTCCTACACATATTATCACCCAATTCCAGCAAACACCATTTCGTCTTGTTTCATTTTTAATATTTACAGTCCACTACTAGTGCATCTGAAGCTGTAATACGTAAGCAGTTTTCGGATGCAACAACTACTCTGTTTGCGAGGAAGTGTTTCCTAGGATTGGTTGCGAAAGCTGTTTTGTTTATTTTTTTGAGTGTCCACAGAGATTTACATTTGTGTTGGTGGTGAAGATTTCTTGAATACTAGGGCAACTATAATGTCTAGATAAAATTTTAAAAGTCTCTGCCAAATCACCCCTTTCTCTTCTTTCTTTTTAATGTTGGTAACTACTTAATCCGTGTTTATTAACTGGATCTAAACAAGATTCTGCTAAACTTTCAGTTTATTTTCTTCTTTCTCCTTTTTCCTTCTATCAAAAAACATTCACAAAGACAAACTCCTTGGTCGAGCGGTTAAGTTGCTTCGCTCTGAACCAAGAGTCGGCGGGTACTAAACATAGCACATGCAATTTTTTTATATTTATGTATATATTACAAAAAACAATTATATTGCCTATTCCTAAATCGAATAATCCACTAAAAATCACATTTCTTATTTCTAGCATAGGCAAAATTTTTGAGAAAATTGAAAAACAGCTGCTTAGTAGAATTTCTAGAAGATAATAAAATATTACATAATAACCAGTTCGGATTCAGAAAATCATTCAGCACCCAATACTCAATAGAAAAACTAACTTCATTAAGGAATTCCAGTCAATTTTTTCATAAATCAACTTCTAAGATAAATAGCATTTTTTTTAATTGTTGTTTTCATAGTTAGAATAATTTTTAATAAAAATTTCATACCCCGTCAAAACGATTGAAATCTGGCGAGGAAGCGTGACGTCATATGTACCTCTGTTTTGTCAGTTAACAGGAAAGCCATTCCCATTCGGGTTGGTATGAAATCAACAAATCCCAAAATAAATAATTGCACAGAAAGAAAAAAAAAAATGAACACTTTTTAAATCATTGGGATACCGCTGTGGTGACCAGTGTGCGAGTCCACGCAGCGTGATATCGCAAAATCAACATAAATTAAAATCATCAAAACTGAAGTCATTCTAAAGGGCTGGGATTTGTGACAATGATTTTTGGACCTTGTGGTAGTCTTACTGCTGTGGTTAGAAACATTCGTGTGACTTGTGGTTATTATTAATATCACAAAACATTTCAAAGAATAACACAGGCTTGCGTTAAGATGCTCATGAAACAAATGTATTAAGAAAAAATCATCGTATTAGAAGCCAAAGATTTTTACAATCTCCCGACTTAGTTCAGATTTGTGGAAATGCAGTGTGATTATCTTACAGAACTGCCCGTAGATGTTGTGAGTAGGGTTGATGGGAAGGAAGAGAAAAAACTGGCTCCTCGGGTTACAGAGCTAGAGCCCGTTTTAGATCAAAAAATGTACCTATATAACCTAACTTTAAATTTCTAATAAAAATGTGTTCATTCCAGGTGACCCCCCTCCGTACATTGACGGCGTAAGAATCAACAGTCCTCATTACCTGTGCAAGATAAAAGTTAGCCCTGAAGGTAACACTCGTTACACCCTGGTGGTATCGCAGTATGAGAAGATGCGGACTATATACTACACGATTAGGGCCTATGGAACTTGCCCCTTTGTGTTGAGGAAGTTAGCCTCTTTCCCCGTTTCTAAGAAAGTATGTTTAAAATATACCTGAATTTGTATTTCGAGATGCACTAGATTTATACATCTAACTAGCGAGTAACCAGCATGTGTTGCAATGCTACATAAAGTCATAAATTCTTTCTCCTTGTGTGTCCTTTCCCATGCTCCCCGTTCCCTTCCCACGTCCGCTTTTCCTCCCGCGTTCCCTTTCCATCTTCCCCCTCTTCCAACCTCGTCTTCCCTCCCTACCACAAAACCTAGTGAAATACACTCATTATTCAAACAACTCGTGCGCCACCTATTGCAAAATTGTAAACAAATTTCATAACGCCAGAGCTCACCAGTATATATAGAAACCTTTGCGGGAGTGTGCATAACAACTCACCAAAGTTTCATCGCAATCCGATGAACAGGACAGGAAATAATTTCATAACGCCAGAGCTCATTATTATATATAGAAACCATTGCGGGCATGCGCTCATCAAATCTTCAAAATTTCATTGCAATTGGATGAATGATTTAGGTTGCGCATAAGGGACAAACAAAAAAAACATTAATTTTTATATATTAAGATTAGATACATCACTAAACGCTTGAAGTGGCTCCAGTCTAGTGGTGCCCGTGGAAACCGTAGTTCTGCTGGACCAAACATCTGTCGACAAATGACGTATACATTGCTAGCCGTTGACTAGCTAAAATGTTCAAATAATGCTAAAAACTAGGCAAAAACACTCACAAAAAGTTTGATCAAGCCAATGGAGTAACTTTCCCTGGTAATGTGTGTTTTTATTTTATTAAAATAACTGTTAATTAAGCAAGACTAAGTTTTTCCTCCTGAAACTGTAAA
Organism: Limnephilus lunatus; assembly: GCA_917563855.2. Classification (NCBI taxonomy): domain Eukaryota; kingdom Metazoa; phylum Arthropoda; class Insecta; order Trichoptera; family Limnephilidae; genus Limnephilus; species Limnephilus lunatus. Next base: position 31,605,809 of record OU830599.1, on the reverse strand, counting down.
TTTAATGATGCCTTTTTGAGAATTTTTCCTGCTTCATACAATCAAATTTGTCCTTTAAAGTTAAAACAATGGGCAGCGCTCTTTTTGACTGTCATACATTTTTAATTAGGCTGACATTAGACATATTATTTAGCATCATATGGTGCGGTTAGCAATGAACAGATTATTCACGCAACGTAATTAATAATTTTAATGTATCATTGAAGAAGTTTATACTAATAAATCTAAACGAAACATGAAACTGAATACGACACAGAAAAATAAAAAGGTAATGGTCGCAACTGAGAATCAAACCCAGAATCTCTTGTCTTACCAGGACGAACGTCCTAACAAACTCGGCCATTGGGACTTATTTATTTTAAGTCATTTTTGTCGATTTCATATTTCAAATTCAGAATTAACAATATTATTTTCAACATTTTTTTTTATTTATTCAGAGTTAGTTGAGGCTGTCTCGGAAAGACAGAGATCGTGGGTTTGATTCTCAGTTACCTTTTTTACTATTCTGTATGTATCTTCTTCCGTTTCATGCTTCTTTTAGATTTACATGAAACCTTCTTAAGAAGTTTCGTGGCTCAAGAAGTTTGGTTTTTTCGATCCCTCGGCCCAAAATTGCCCCATTTTTCCCAAATAGGAAAACCTTATATTAAGAAGTTTGTTTTTTCCGGTCCCTTGGAAAACTTCTTAAGGGTTTCACTGTATTTGTATTATCTTCTTCAATGATATATTCCAATGATGGGTAAAACCTTCAAAAGTTATTTCAATGTAATTGAATAATTTTAAGATTTATTATTGACATTTTTTAATTTCAGATTGTCGGCGAATGGAAAGGCAGTACAGCGGCTGGGTGTGCAAATCACGATACCTACCCAAACAACCCGCAGTATATGATCACCCTCGGAGACAGCTCCTCGGCTAAACACCTGGTACTGGACCTCCGAGGGCCCAAGGAGTATCTTATAGGCATCACAGTCACCGTCCATTCTTTAGATGATCCCTCCATCACGGCTCCATTTGTCTCGCGTTCCTCAGGGCCTTACAGGTAACAATTTTTTTAATCTGACGCATCTTACTTTTTGACAGTTTAAACAGATATTTGAATGACCGGTCAGTGGTTGAGTGGGAATAGCGATTGGGTCCCACCCGGGCGTCGCATGTTCGATTGATTCCTCGGCTGGCTAAGTCCTCCATCACAACACAAGCAACATTTTCGGCTTTCTGTGGTGGTAGTAGGAGATTTTCAAACATTGTTGGGTTATTCGTAACCCAGGAATGTTTGTCTTTCTTTTTAAAAAAAAAAAAAAAATTCAAAGCTCCGTTATCTTGATGGAATTACAAGCTGAAAATAGTTGTATTAATCTAAAAAAATCATGTCGGAAATGCTGTGTATTTTTCATGACACCAAAACTCACCGTATGAAAGTTTTCATTTGAAAGATGCTCATTCCAAAGTGTTAGATACTTTCAGTATCGCCTTGGTGAAAGACCACCATCTACAATCGAAATATTACTTGAAATGGTTTTAGACATGTTAAGTGGCCAGATCTGAATAGCCAAGTACTTCCCCACTTCCTCTACCTCCTTTCTCTCTCTACTACCTTAAGCATTAAAACTTACCCCGATTTGAAATGCCATATAAGATAAGGTTTTGGTGTATTTTTTTCAGTTTGTATTAATTCTTGTCATATGTTTGCATATTTCAGATCGGGTTTCGTCGTATTAGAGATGCCGGACCTTCCTTCAGGAAAATACAAAGTCATGGTATCCACATTCTATCCTAACCAAGAAGGAGCCTTCATCCTGAATGTTAAATCTACAGCAGATATCAAATTGGCGGAAATCGTTCGACGGTGAAACGGGTTATAAACAAAGTTATACAAATACAAAATACTATCGGAAATCAAACTGAGAGCTTTGTGTGACTCTATGGTCATGCTTAAAATATATATTTATACTATTTTTATAAATATACTAGCGAGTTCCCGCCACACATTGCAATACCACTTAAATAAAGATATTGTTTCTCCCTGCGTGTCCTTTCCCATTCCTCTTCCGCCTCCCTCTCCACTCCCACCACATTCCCCTCCTTCCGGATTCCCGTCCTCCCTCCGTTCATCAATGTCGCCAAACTATATGAAATACACTCATTTTTCAAACAAATCGCACGCTGCCTATTGGAATTTTTTAATACAAATTTCATAATGCTAGAGGTCAGCAGTATATACAGAAACCTTCGCAGGCATGCGCACCAAAGTTCAATATATTCATACTCACCAAAGTTTCAACGCAATCGGATGAATAGTATAAAAAATAATTTCATAATGCCAGAGCTCACTATTATATATACAAACCATCGCGGTCATGCGAACATCAAATCACCAAAGTTGAATGGATTAGGAATGCATAAGGGACAAACAAAAAAACATTAATTTTTATATATTAAAATTTACACATCTATACGGTACGATTTATAAAAACATATTTTGCAAAAAAAACAAATAAGTTATTATGAAAATAGAATCAGATGGCGTACAGCGAAAATTTTGCGTCAGCACACCGAGGGAGTTAGAGGGGTATATACACAATTCGATCGTGAGCTTGTCGATACAGGCACTCTAAAACTTTTATTTTTTATCGTACTTTGTATTTGTATAACAATCACGTAGGTTCAAAAAGTTATTATATTGTTGACTTGCTAAGTGACTTTTGTTAAAACAGTGCTTTTTAAACTTTTTTACACTGTGCCATTATTTTACTTATAATAGAGTAAATATATTTTTTAAATAAACAGAAAAATGTTTTTATATATCATGCAATAATTTATTAATTCAAAATACAGTGATAATACTATTTATAAAAAAATCATCTTAAAAAAATTTATTCACCACCACTTACATTCGTAAAGCAATTTATTCATCTCACAGATCTGTAATCAATATATTTCTACACAATTAAGCAAGCATAATTTAACACTACTTGTACAACTTTTTGTATTTTCCTGCTAGCAAACATTTTTCATAAAAAAATTAAGTAAATTATAAAATTGTTGAAAAAATTTGTGTTTTTAATTGACATTGTTTCATTTATGAAAAAATACTTTTCAATCAATAATCAAATTGAAATCAAAATTAAACACAGGATCAATGGTATTTTCTATTGAAATACAAAAAATCATGTGAACATATTCTTTCAATATATCCCACATTTTACTTAGAATTATGTTTCCTCTATTTTACATCAAGTATCAATCAGCTGTTGGCCATGCAAACCAAACTGGATAACTATGAAAATTTTGTTTTATAAATGAAAATTTTATGTTTGGCTAAAAGATTTTAGAATGGGTTTACAATACTCTAAAATTTGGTAGTAAAATTACCTAGATTTTAAATAGGTTCAACTTTAAGATGGATACTAAAAATATCCTGTTATTTGCATTAATTCGTATCAAATGTGGAACGAATACATTTAGGTATTGTTATCCAGTTTTCTTTATATGCTCAGGTAATGTACAAATAGAAATAAGTGGGTAATAAATCAGAGATATATTTAGTCTACAAACCTAATAGTTTTGTGTTAAACACAATAACAGGTATAAAATCAGAAGAGCCGATTTAATATCACACATTTTTTGATCTGTAGAATTTATTAGTTTAATCTATAATAAAGTGCTAATAATTGTACCTTAGACTACAAAATGCTATTAGGTATGTTAATAAAAATAAATTAAATATCCTAGATAAATTGACAATTTTTAATTGGTTGAAACTTCAATTCAATAGATACGGAACTGCAAAATAAGCAAGGAATTACATAAAATAGCTAGATATATATCTATTTCAAATAATAGATGACATACATTCTACTACATATCTGCATTATGTATTATCTGAGTGAGTTGAATTGAAAACGGTACTGTAATGCATGCAACTGATTCAAAGATAGCATTCAAATACATATTTATTTATTAAATAATGTACCTGTACATTGTAAAATATGTTTTGTAATTTATTCAAAAATAGAATAGCGGTAACCTGGTTGTTAAATATATCGGTGGGAAAAATATCTAATCTGAAGAATGTTTTGAAGCGTACATAAATAAAATGTATAAAAAATATAATATGTATTCCAAGCAATAATAGCTCGGTAAAACCTAACCTACATGTAGATTAACGCATTGTACGCGGATGTCACAGCAGTTGGATTGTGAGCGGCCGAGTCCCGTAAGCGGGCATCACAACAGTTGCCTTGCGAACATGTACCAGTGTCAAAAGTGCCGCATACAAGGGCACCTAGCATCGAAACATAACCCGTTTGAAAGTTAAAAAGAAAATTACTACAAAATTAATGGTACAATATTACCAGAAAAATAATGTAATCTCGGCTGAGTAAGTTAGGATTGCAAAGAGTACCTCACGTTAGGATTTTATTTAATACATATGTAGAATTGAAGATACAATGAGGATTAAGTGTTTTCATTTACTTAGAAGACCATATAGCAAAAATAAAGTGTGACTACCATTGATCTCAGAATAATATCAAGTATGGATATTTTTTTATAATAGGGGTTTTATGTGTTTATGTGTTTACAAAATGCAATAATAAATTTTTAAATAAAATATTAAGTAGCAACATAATAGATTACAATGATGTGCTTATTTAATAGGAAGCCTCGTCCCAATTTTTTAAAGTAACTGCATTTTGAGACTCGTCGTAAATACAATACAATGTATTCAACAGAATGATAAACCAACAACCATTGTATTTGCACTAAAAGTGCGGCTACATATATCAGTAGAACCAATAAATTAATACACCAACAAAGTATATGGATATGTATATCATATACCCATTAATACACCAATAAATCTCCACTAACACTCACTCGAAGTTGCATCATTTTTCTAGTAAGTATTTTAATGAAGAATACTTTAAGTACTGCTCAAAATAAATAAAAAAGTGTTTACTAGGTTATTACATACATAATAAGGTAATGTTGCTATTTTAGTAACAAAATTTTTTCTAAGAAAATTAACTAGAGTATAAATTAATAATAACGGCTCTTGTGAATTTTAAAACTAGCAATATGGCATAATAAATTAAGATCTACATTATTATTTAAATCGAAGCAAGCGCAGAATGTTTCACATAGCATCTTACTTAATCACAGATGATTCACAAGGGCGAGATGCCAATTCCGTGCCAAAGCAATTTTTCTAATAACAATTAGAATCAGGCACTCACATCATGTTAGTCGATCTCCAGTTCATTAGTCAGACATCTCCAAATATGTACAAAGTTTTGAGATATTGAGGAAAGCAATATTCTAACGGTTACCATAAATCAAATATTATTACCATGCGTGATTTTGAACCATAAAATAGCACCAGGACACCAGGAGGCATAGGACATTTTGAATTATTCTGCTAATGTACCAGCTGTTTAACCCCCAAGGCGTCTGGCACGTTAATCGTTATATTTCTTAAAGAGGCTGTCAGAAGATTGGAGAATTTGTCTGTATTTCCCCTTAACCACTGCGATACATCGCGAATATGCACTTTTTACGTCTTAAACGACATGTCAGATTTACAAAAACTTTATGTTATTTCCGCTTCACAATTAAAGCTCTATAAATGAAACATTTCCGAACTTAGCTGAATACTAAAAACTGTTTTTGAAAGGACATGAAATAAGCTTTCAAATTGTTATGTTACAAATAAATATTAACATTTTTAAACATTAAAATTTAGAATGCAAACATAAAAAAAATGAAAAAATGACTCACGTGATGTTTTTATGTGAAAACGTTACTAAAATCACGGATTGTATAAAAGACAATATTTATTCTATCTTATAAATGTATAATAAACAATTTGGTCACCTCGCTTTTTTATCATTTCATACAAGAATATTTAATAAAAAAATAACGATGTCGAACAGTGGATAGGCAATTTGGCAGTCTATCATGTATCTGACAGAGAAGTTTTTTTTTTATCTATTTCTATGGACATCTTGAATAGTGATGGGTAGCTTGATTTATTATGGAGGTTCTCCTTTTTGTTTTAGGGATGTCACTAGAACAATAACGGAGTTATGACGATTTCTGTATAAACATACGCGTTGATGTGTAAACACGCTTATTGTACTTAACTGATGTCGGCATATTAACGTGTATATCTGCTTATGTTGCTGAGTGGTTAACAATAAAATCCAAATCCTTCTAGATTTGAATATAAAGCACGTTGTTTTCTCCTTCTAACACCGTTTATTATTATTGTATGCAAACAAATTGCCTCTATGGGTTAAAGCTGTTTGTTCATAAAATCGAACAAATTAGCTGGCATTGTAAATTGTTCAGATGCATTTATGAGTAATTTGAGAATTAGACCATAGACAGTATACTTTTACATAAAACTGCATATTTAACTAAAATATAATGTTTTTGTATTTGTCTGACTAATGAACTGGATAAGTTAACCATACATATTATCACACCTATAATTATATCAGTGACGTACACTGATGTTTTTTTGATTTTTCAGAGTAAAAAAGTTGCATCCACAGCATTATAAGTTTTTGCACATTAATATTACCAGCCATTAACTTTTTTTTCTGATGGATCAAAAAAAGTCATTACACGTCGGTGATATAAAAATTTATAGGTAATACTTCATACAAAACAAAAAAAATTATTATACTGAAATAATAAATTAGATTTTGGGGAATTTTTTCCCTTCGTTATCTGCAAAAAATTCGTCATTTTAACAGCATTCCAATTATCAAGGACAGGTGAGACATTCATGTTTAAGTTGAAATATTTTCTACTATGCAAACAATATTGCTCATTGATAAGCATGGGAAATGTCAATTCAAGATTAAAAAGTTGAAGTGCAAATCAAATATTCATGATAAAGTCGAATGCATGAATAATTATACACGGTGTTCGGAAACTCGTAGTACAAGCAGAAAACTGGTGAATCTACGAGGGTTGTCCCAAAAGTACCCGACCTGACGTACTTCTGGTGGTTGCTGCTTTAAAAAATTTCTATGGTAGAAAGTACCAACCTTATAAAGCTTAAGTTTCAAGGCGCTTCGTTATTTAGTTTTTTTTTGGCAGCCATCAATAGCGAACCCTCTCAGTTAATTTGTAAACATGGATAAATTGGTCATTGTTATGTGAAACAAAACTTTCAATTGAAAGGTCTAAGTCCAACCAATATCGCAACCGAGCTTAGATTCTACTCTGGGGGAGTCTGCTCCTTCGTTTACAACAATAAAATATTGGGTGGCAGAGTTTAAGAGGACGTACGAGCTGCCGAGATGAACATCGCAGTGGTCGACCAAATGAGGTGACCACGCCAGAAAAGGTAAAGAAATTCCACCAAATGGTATTGAATGACCATCGATTGAAAGTGCGCGAGCTAGCAGACACAGTAGGCATTTCAAAAAGTGCTGTACATCGCATATTGACTGAAAATTTGGACATGAGAAAGCTGTGCGCGATATGGCTGCTGCGTTTGCTCACAATGGCGAAAAAGAGCATCATGAGGGTGTTTCAATTGAGGGTTTGGCGATGTTTCACAGCAATAAAGCCGAGTTTTTGCAACGATTCAAAACCATGGATGAAACATGGGTCCATCACTTCACACCTGAGACGAAGAAACAGTCAAAACGATGGGCTAAAAGGGGAGAATTGGCTGCAAAAAAGACAAAGACAGTTCCATCTCGGGCAAGGTCATGGCATCAGTTTTTAGGATGCTAATGGGATAATTTTTATTGATTATCTTCAGTAAGACAAAACAATCAATGACGAGAATTATGCGAACTTATTGCAGCATTTGAGTGAGTAAATCAAGAAAAAACGGCCGCATTTGGCAAAAAAGAAAGTGTTGTTTCATCAGCATAATCCACCAGTTTACACATCCGTTATCCTGATGGACAAAATCAATGAATTAAAGTTCGGATTGCTTCTTCATGCACCCTATTCGCCAGATTTAACCCCCTTGGATTATTTTATTTTTCCAAACTTGAAAAAATGGCTCGGTGATAAAAGATTTGCCAACAATGAAGAGATGGAATCTGCGGTTGGCGGCTATTTTGAGGCGCTCGATGGTTCTCACTATAAACAGGGTATCGAAGCTATGGAACAACGCTGGGAAAAGTGTGTCGAGCTGAAAGGAGACTATGTTCATAAAACACAAAAAATTTGTGAAAATTTTTTGTTTTCTTTTCAGTTAGGTCGGGTACTTTTCGGACAACCCTCGTACATCACATTTGGAGTTGATTTTGTGGTGTAAATTTTTTTTTATTAAACTTTGCTTGGAATTTTTTTAGTGAAATTTGAAAAAAAATATTGGTCGCAATGGAGTTAATATCAGAAGTTTAATGTGTTTTAAACGAAAAATGATAAAAAAGTAAAAAAAAAATTTACATGCTCAGTTAAAATTTTTTTCAATTTTTTTTGGGTTCTCTGTGTAATGTTGATTTACCAGTTTCCTGGTCGTCGAGTTTCTGGGCACTGCGCATATACATTCTTTCCTCTGATGAAAATTTTCAAAGAAATGGATTATTTCAGCCGCTTTACCAAACAATGGAATGAATAAATTAAGAACTGCACAATGTCAGTTCATGATCGAACATGTAAATTAAATCGTAATAACGGATTAAGCGATATAACTTTTGTTTTCTAACATAACCTTAACGGAAAAATAAATAAATTATTCATACGTAAGTAGAATGAAATGTATTTAGGTAACTGTTTTTATTATTCTGCAGTAATATTTATATCTAAGGCATCAATTTAATTAATATGAACATTAACAGCAAAGAATCAATATAATTATTAATTTTAGCTGCAAGAATTTAGTATGTTTAATAATAACGAGGTAAATTAATAATAATAATTTTACTATTAAAAAATACCTGAAAAGCAAACTAAACCTAGAAATTTACTAAATCCAACAATAAACTTTTCATAAAAAAAGTAAGTGGATTATTTTTATAATTAAATAAATAAATAATTTATTCTATATTCAATGAAGAACGGAAAAGTGGTTGCAAAATGAAATTCTTACTCCATTTTGATAGAAGCAGTTTTAAAAACTAACGCCACCACAAGAAGTTTAACTCAATATTTACTTTTCGGTATTTTGAAATGGAAATAATAAATTGTACGCGACAATGAATTGTGACTGTGTTATTAATTTCAGAATTTAATAAACAAGTACCGATAATAAGTAGTACATATTAGTAAATTTGTCTAGTGCTTTACTGTATCTTAAATTATTACTTTAGTAGAAAATTGAGGATGAATGGGAGTACTTTTTCAGGTTCGTTCAAGTGTACGTGGTGTGTGCCAGCCACCTCATGGCATACCACGAGCGATGCGTGCTTCTTGATGACATCTATCACCATCCCGTAGTACTCTGGATTATCCCAGTCCATTCCCGGCTTGGCCTTGATGTTCAGCACTTTGCACTTGATCCTCTTGGCGTACTCCAATACATATTCAATGCTAAACATTCCTAACGAAGCCACCTTCAATCTCACGTCGCGTGAGAAGTGGTATCCGTTCTTGCTGGGTGTTTTTTGCATGCCGCGCTGCATTAGTATCTCGCAAGACTTCTCCGTGATGGAACCTTTGTACGCGTCTAAGACGATAGCGAGCATGTCTTCATAGTTGTAACATGGTATGCTGTCTTCTTTTAAATTTTCGTATTTTAAAAATTGTTCGATGCTCGGTCCCGTGCTGTCTACTATTTTCTTTGTGTCTTTAACGGATGGGCTGGCAATGTCTACGCTTATGTATTTGTCGACGTCATCGGGGAAAGTAGCGGCATACATGAAGCTGAGGGCTCCGCCGAGAGAGTGGCCCATCAAGACGACCTTTCCCCACTTGAAGTGTTGGACGATTCTTCGGATAAGCGAGATGCCGTCCCAGAAGATGTAGTAGTGCATTCCTGGGGGGTAGTGGGAAGACATTCCGTGGCCGGGCAGGTCTATGGCTAGCAGGGATATTTCTATAGGGAGCAGGGGGGCCAGGGTATCCCAGGTGCCGGCGTTGTCCTGCCAGCCGTGCAGTGCCAAGACGGGTTGCTTCTCTCGGGGTCCCCACCACTTGCCGCTGACATGGCCCCATGGCACGGGTATCTTTATCTCTGTGCATTCTCTGATCACTGACTCATCTGAAAATAACAAAAAGGTAAGAGTGCAATTATTCCACTGAATTGTTTTGGACTGCAGGGAGCAGGGTGAAAATTGCCCTGATGAGAGCCAACCTCCAAGGAGGGGAAACGGAAAACAACAATTAAAATGATTTTCTGTTAAAAATATTATATTACATGTAGGTACTTCATCGTTGTCTGAATTATTCAAACAAACAGTTCCAATTTTGAAACAAAAAGTTAAAATAAGTTTTTTAGAAGACCGAAAAATATTTTAATATTTGTGGCTCAACTTCACAAAATAAAATAAAACATGCATTTTGGCAATGTTTTTTGCATAAACCAAAACAGGCCGATTCCAAATGCCGAATGTTGCATGTCGAGGTGATTCGCCTCAATAAATTTTTTTATTTATCACAAAAATACCATTTTTTTCAATTGACATAAATATTTGAGGATTCAAAGAAATGGTATTATTTTTAAAATGAAAACTGTGTACATCAATGGACTTGGTATTGCATATCAGGTAATTATAAAGTTTAGGGGTAATTAATCTTATATCATAAATAGCTCTAAAGATAGCAGGTACTCAAAATATACAAGTAATATTTACACAACGAATGTGCTAAATCATTATGACTTCTTTTTAACACTCCATGACTGTTATTATTGCATCACATGGGGTGAGCAACAGTTATCAATATTTAATGTAATAATTTAGTTTTCCATGATTATACAAATAAACATAATACTATAAATTCAATGAATCAAAAATGATTAAGAAGTGATATGAGCGTGATAATTGAAAATATGAGTGGATGAGTTTGTGTATATGGGAAGTATGTTTACGAGAGATGGGAAGGTTGATAGAGATATTGAAAGAAGGGTAAATGTAGGTAACTCCATTAATGGCGGACTGAATGTCGTTAATAATAATTACATAAAATCCAAATAAATGGAATATTTCTGAATGTGTCTGAAAACTAAAAACAGTTTTGAAAGGTGTTAGAATACACTTTCAAATTTCATAATTCAAAATAAACGTGTAATTTTTGAAATACCAAAAATTTGCAAGCAAACATAACAAAGCTTTGAAGTTGGCTCGCCTTATGTTTTTTTTTAACTAAAATTACTGATAACGAAAAAAAATAAAAACCTAACATATTTTATTAGACAAATTTGTTATAAATGTTATAGTCACCTCACTTTTTTGTCGTTCCATGTAAAAATAATTACTTAATAAAAAATTCCCAAAATTTCAAAAAAAAAATTCAAATCGCGATCTGAAACTTTGGTTTCATAAAGGTGTCCGTTTTATTTATTTTGTGGTTAATTTTTAAATTTGAATATAAAGCTTGGTGTTTGCTCTTTCTTACACTGTTTAGATCATATTTCTCACTATGATAGTAAGGGAGACTGAACAATTTCTATGAGACCTGTATAAGTTGTTCTGAAAAGCGAACAAATGAGCCTGATGGGTAAAACAATGGTGATGAAAAGTTTTTGAATGTTTATGTTTCAGTGATTTTCTTTGTTGTTTATTTTAACATCTTACTATAACATCATGCCGTTTCTGATTGCTTCGTTCACATCCACACAGATTATTTTGGTATTCTCACTCTTGACATGACTGACTCAAGTTATGATCAAGTTAATCAGATGCCTAAGCACGTGCCTGAATCATTGTAATTAACTGAAGTGTTATCTAGATTTCAATAAGCTTGACCTATTAAACTTATGGTAATCTTTCATGAGATAATATATTATTTAATAATAATTTGGTAAGATAAACAATTTTATTATATATGAGTCGTATAGTTCCTATCTACGATAAGTCCACTGGGGTGAAATGTCGGCAAACCATTTGTTTTTCTATTATAATTTAAAAAAATAAAAACCTAGAAAATCATTTATTTCGTGAGATTTGTTTTTGGACTACCTATGATTAGCACACTCAATAAATAATTTTCTATATTTTTATCTTTAAAAGTTATAATAGAAAAACTAATGGTGTGCCAACATTTTACTCGAGTGGACTTATAGTGGATAGGAACTATACGACTCATATATACTCTTTTATTGTCATTCATACATTATTTTTACTCCTACACAAATCAATGTAATTATTTACTGTTCCTTACCCGTTTCTAAAATGTATAATTACAAAAACAAAACAAAATTTTTAGTTTCAAGTTAATTTCTGTAAAAAGAAATTATAAAAATTACGAAAAACAGACAATATTGGTAGATAACAAATATTATAATCAATAATTATCAGCCTGAAACACTCATCTACATTGAAAAATAAAAATCTTGTTTAAACGTTAGTTTATCAATTAAAAATAATAGACAATATTGCATTTAAATATCAATTTTCTTCAAATTAATATACCTACAGTGGACGCTCGCTTAATGAGCAGCTCTCATAACGAGTAATTTGCAGTACGAGCAAAATAAATTGTAAAATGATTGCTCCCTTAACGGGAGCATAACGAGTGATGTGGAAAGAGGAAGTCCCCTCTTCATGTCACTCGCTTGTGCGCCGGGATTTTCCGCGTCAGTACTACAGCACTCGTTCCACTTGTATGTTAGTGTCATGTAAATTTGGGTTCAGACATCGTTTGTGATTTCTTTGTGTAAAGTTTCATAACACTTGCAATAATTTCCCCGAAGAAAAAGCCGCAAGAAGACAGCCATAAGAAAATATAAATAATTATAGAAAGGAAAAGTAAAATCATTGAAAAACGAGAAAGTGGTGTGAGCGTGGATGAACTAGCACGCACATCCAAGTGAGATTTGTACTATCCTTAAAGAATAAGGACAAGATTAAGGAGCTGAATGCTTCAAAGGGAGTGATAAGAATATCTACGCAACTGTTACTTGACAATGTTGAAAGGTTCCTTCTCATATGAACAAACGAAAAGCAATTGCAAGGCGATACTATGAACGAAAACATTATTTGTGAGAAGGCTAAAGTAATTTTCGCCGACTTCGTTACGAAGATGCCAGAATCATCAAAGGCCGAAGAGAAAGCATTTAAGGGAAGTCATGGATGGTTGGAGAAGTTTAAGAGAAGAACCGGCATTCACAGCATTGTGGGAAACGGTGAAGCAGCAAGCTCCGACATAAAGGTAGCAGAGAAGTTCACAGGTGACTTCAAGAAGCTTGTAGATTCTGCGGGTTACCTGCTGCAACAGGTTTTTAATTGTGACGAGGCGGATCTCTCTTGGTTAAACGTTACATATAAAAATTTATTGAGTTGCTTTATATACTATGAATTTTTTTTTTACATATGTAATGCTTTATTGTATTTTATATTAATTTATGTGGAAAAATTGTTTTTGCATTACGAGTAAGATTCTGGAATGAATTATGCTCATTATGCGAAGTTCAATTGTACTGATATTTTAATTCTAAGAAGTGATATTGTGTTATAAGCGTTAGTTATTTTAAGGCCTCACTTCTAAATACTTCACAATATTGTACACATCTGCCCTGATGATGGACACTGTAACTCTATCCAAAATGTTGGCTAAAGAATGACGAAGCATAAATAAGGCCGTGAAAATCTGAAATTATATCAAGCCTTTGTATATTATATAAAATATATTTATACAAAATAGGAACATTTTATAAGAACAACCTAACAAAATTTTATATTAAAATACTCAGCATAGCGATTCTATATCTTTTGTGGGATCGTTATCGAGACAACGGAAGTGATCTCCTGTCAGATTTGTGTGATTTTTACATATTTGCTGTCACATATTTTAGTTTAGGGGTCGTCCATTAATCACGTGATGTTTTTTAGCAACTTTTTGACCCCCTCCCCCCCTCTGGTGACATGTGGTGAGGTTTTAGGCTAACTCCCCCCCCCCAAAATCACGTGTATTTTTTTAGTACAAAGTATAGGACGTTCACCTTTAGAAATTGTACGTTCAATGAAAAATAAATACACGTGATATCTCATTTTACCCCCCCCCCCCCTCGTGATGTTTCGTGATTTTTTTTCGACCCCCCCGCCCCTTTGATTAATGGACGACCCCTTAGATCGTTTTAAACACGAATTCCTGCAAGTTTGCATGATTATTTATTCATTCAGTGTACGTTGTACTTATAAAAAGCAAATAAATCACACAAATCTGACAAGAGATCATATCCCTTATCTTATAACGATCCCACAAAAGATATAGAATCGCTCGGCTGGTTGGGTTTATTAAAAATAAAACTAGTTTATCACCATTACCTAATGAATTAAATTAAACATGGCTTCAAACTTAAAACAGGAAAATTATTTATATATTAGTTATTTTAATTATCAAAATCAAAAATCACTAAGAAATCTTAGTTTTATAAGAATATGACATTTCAAGTACATGTTGTAGGAATGTTAAGAGAAAAAGACATTTTAATGTTAAGGTCAAATGAAATTTAAATTCAGGAAGTAATATATTCGCTGGGCTTTATAATAATAATATGCGTGTAAGGGCCAGTTTTTTCACAGAACTTGAAAAATTCAATAAATTTCAAAGTTAATAATAAAGTTGTGGGAAAGTTCTATTTAAGCTCTGTTATTATTCCATTATGGGACAGTTATTTCACAGAACTAAAATAATAACAGAATTATTTCATTGTGAACCGGTTGTTTCATAGTACCTGGACAACAACAGAACTTGAATAGGACTTTTACAGAACTTGAACAATAACTTTTAAATTTGATGAATTCAAATTCTGTGAAACAACCAGTCCCAAGTGATTCTTATTGAATTATGGAATGTCACCCACCATCAGGATGTCATTTATGAAAAAATATGAGTAAAAAAATTAAAAATAAGAATTACTTACATATTTAAGATGGTGGATTGAAAGTTTAAACACATAGAAATACGAAAAAAATGTTACTTACGACTGACTACCTACCTACCACACTTAATACACAATTTTTTTTTAAATTGAATATTTTACATCGTTAGTTTGTTGGCCATATTCATTTTTGATAGAACCATAACTACAATTAACAATAACATAGGTTTTTAGGCAATTACATTTTTTAATTTACCCAAAATAAGAAATATTTTGTGAAATAAGTTTTTAAGTTCTTGTTAGGGCTTCCTAAAAAGAAAAAAATGTTTTTGCTAATTATGCCCAAAGAGTGGTAAGTAGTTGTAAGTAAAATTTTACCTAAAGTTCATACTCTTTCTTAAATATGCTTGTAGAAAGGTAATTGAAATCTAAAAAAAAATTGTAATCACATATAAGTATTATACTGCCAAGAATTTTCACATTTATATATAAAGGTTTCCACTATATCTTGTAACTTCCCTTTATATTATTTATTTATTTGACAATGTTCGAATACAGCAGTTCTTTAGAATATATAGTCGATTGATATTCCATTTTAGATTGTAGTACTTACTTAATCTAAATTTTATTAAAATGATTGCTTCGTATCCATATCAACCGAATATTCTTCAATAGATCAACATAATTATAATTGTTTGGAATTAGAAAGGCAAGCTTTAGTATTAAATAATAGGTAATATAAGTTATTTTAACATACCTGGATGATAGGAAAATCCATTGGTAAAAGGCGCCTCCATCGTGCGTAGGTAATCCACTAACTGACTTTGACTAGCGATTTTAATTTCAAATATTCAAATAGACACGGAAAACGAAAATTAAACCGACAAGCGTAAATTCAGGGTCACACTGATGTCTGGTATTTACATAATAACTTACACAGTCATGGAAATTACGTACTGGCGGATTATGAAAATCTAGTTTCTCAAAAAGCCGGAGAACCTAAAATTGGCAATAGCACATGGAGACGTTCTCACGAAAACGGGGCAGAACTTGGACCCCTTGGACCCACTCGGACTTTAGTGGCAATGCGCACGGCAATGGTAATAAGAATTAAAGAAAAAAACTAGGTGATTTAAAAAGATCCAAGTATTCAAACGTCACCTGTCAAATACAATGTTGTCATCGCGATAAAAGTTTCCCGTAGCGTAGGGAATTTTAATAATTATTATAAGCAATAATTATTAGCCTGAAACACTCGTCAACATTGAAAAAATCTCCCGAGGAAAGATAAATGCCGCCAACGGGACTTGAACCCGCGTCCTTCTGATATCCGGTCAACTGCTCTACCAACTGTGCTACGTCGGCTTATCTCCCACCCGCCAAATAATTCAATATATACTAGTGTTTCATTAAACAACTACTGCTTATTACATTTTCCACCTGAAAACAACCAACTTTATTTTTTGTGAGAAAGGCGTTATAAGTGCTAACTCTCCCACTAGATGGCGTCGAGACAAATTATGTCTACATTTAAAAAAATAAAGTTGGTTGTTTTCAGGTGGAAAATGTAATAAGCAGTAGTTGTTTAATGAAACACTAGTATATATTGAATTATTTGGCGGGTGGGAGATAAGCCGACGTAGCTCAGTTGGCAGAGCAGTTGACCGGATATCAGAAGGACGCGGGTTCAAGTCCCGTTGGCGGCATTTATCTTTTCTCGGGAGATTTTTTCAATGTTGATGAGTGTTTAAGGCTAATAATTATTGCTTATAATAATTGTTACCCTTTGTGCTATGCATAAAAATCTTGTCTTAAACATTAGTTTACTAATTAAAAATAATAATGAATTTTAATACCATTATAGCAAATAAATTATAATATCCACTGAGACTCCACACTAATGTTTGTGGACTAATTTTTATTGCAAATCAAATTTTCTATGAGAGTGGGGAGGGGTGTTTACGGGCGACGATTTTTCAGTAATCTTTATGTTTTTAACTTATCTTGCTGTCATCTTTAGGATGTCCTAAAAAGATGACAGCAAGATAATGGGCTAACGCTGGGCATGTGCCCAGCGTTGAATGTGTTTAGTTAAGATACCTCACTCAACCCAACGTATAGTATTTGCATATGTTGTGTATGGGTTACTCGTGTAGTTCAGCATCATTCAGTAGACGTCGCTAGAATAGTTAGTAATACGATTTTTTGCTACATTCCAACAAATGGCAGGTATGATATCAGAAGAGTTCAATCTATGGTCGTTAGGGTTTTATGTACGAACGAAAGATGATTGCCGAAGGCATCTGAAGGTGGATTTAAATCAAATGCTCATTCTAGTCTGCTCTTGTAAATTATTTTGCTGTAAACAGTTATAGAGCGTTCTTTCGGCGATTCGAGTACATTCATCGAAATTTAGTAGAATGTTCGTTCGTTTGAAGTAAACGCCTGAACAGTTGCCTAGATCTAGAATTTAGAGCATTCCTTCGTGTTTGGACGCGATCGCTCCTCTAGGCGGTCTCTTCAAAGTATTCTTGCGTTCTTGGAACTTGCTTGTTTGAACGAATTATGGATTTGAGTAACGAAAAATGTCTACAAATGATAGAAGCGTACCAAAATTTCAAATATCTGTGGGATTCAACTTACGGAAAACATAAAAAAATCTTGATAACTTATGGAAAATAAAATAAAAATAAATCTCTTCCTTCTATTCTTTTTTTAATAATTGAGCCATAACGACAAATACAGCGCTTGAAATCATAACATCGTTCTCACTGTCGGATATGGTGTAGTGAACGCTGCCACCATGCTGCCACTGATTTTTGAAGAATGAGTAATGAGCATTCGCTCACCTAAACTAAAACTCTCCTAATCTAAACACCCCTAGTGCATCTGCAAGAATTCTAGTTCTTGTTTTCTCGTTCTCGTTCGTCGGTATTCTTTTTGTGTAAATTGTGAAAACGAATAACCATTAACACTAAAGATCAAGAAAGAACGCTCTTGTTCCAGCTCTAGTTCTACGCTCGTTTGGTCTAAAGGCACCTTGAGCGAGCACCATCAGTCCGGCAGCCGGCAGCCTCAGAAATACTTAGAGCCTACTCAAGTAAGGATGCCTAGTCCAGTTTAATATTCATTGTAAGCTTTACGATAACTTATAAATCAACTATTAATCACACGAACCTCAAACTTATTTGGACGTTTCTAACACATCTACGGGTAGTTACATTCAAGGGCGGATCCAGGATTTTTTTCTGGGGGGGCACCCGGGGCGGGCCACCCCCCTCTCCGCCCTTGAATGTAACTACCTGGGCATTTCCGACCGCGATTTCCCCTGACCGTACCGCTCTCGCAAAGGCTGATTATCATCTTTCATTTGCAATTGCATGAACGGGATGCAAAGAACAAAATTCGCAATTCCAGCCAGAAATAGACAAAAGTTTGACTCATGTTCTTTCTGTTATTTTAACAACTCTGATAATTTGATTTGCTTCTAAGTATGTACTATGATGGAATCTCCACAGTACACAAAAATACCATCCTGGGGGGGGGCACGTGCCCCCCCCCCTAAATCCGCCCTTGGTTACATTAATCATTGAAATTAACAGATACAACATGTGGCGCTGTCTTGATTTGGTTAACAGTTGACGATATTTTGGGTAATTGTTTTCGGTCAAAGAGGATAACAATAATATTTGCTGGGCACGAGCAGGCTAAGTCACCAGTTCAAGACGGTGACTTGCGGATTTATTACCCGAACTAAGTTTTTAGACCACGGACCGAGGATTCACGGGATTTCCTGGTTTTGGACAAGAGCCGGGCCAAGGCACAAGACGGAGAATCACCGAAACCATTTCCAAAGCCATGGTCTCGACTGTCTGGAGACGATGTACATCTACAGGAGGAATAATATTCGGAGTACACACACATGGGGGTTGTCCATTAATCTCGTGAGGCTCGAAGGGGGGGGGGGGGGGTAAAAAAATACGACATTTCACAAACAGGGGGGGGGGAGGATATAATGAGATATCACGTGTATTTATTTTTCGTTGAACGCACGATTTCTAAACCAAACAACGGCGCGAGGCCTTGACTGACCATTGATTGCCAGGCAACGATTTCCCTGCGCGTTGCGACAAACGGTCGGCTCACCAGTCGCCAAATAAATATACCAAACCACCCATGTCACCAGTAAGCAAGACTGTGATTTTGACGCTGAATACATGCGTAGGTAAATCGTTGCCGCGTATGTTTTGCCAAAACAATGGAACAATGGGGTCAAAACAAAACAACATCTAGGAGGTCTGTATAAAGACATATTTGCAGAGTATAAAAAGGGGAAAAACCTTGTGCAGCTGAGAAAGAGTTTAATGAGTTATGGGCAGAAGCGAAACAAAAATATACCACAAAAGAAGAATTGACAAAGTGCAGAGTAGACAAAAAATATTATTGTTTGCTTTGGACCCTGAATCTGAAATCTTATAAAATTTTGTTAAAAACAAGTTTGATTTACTTTAGTTGGACTTGGGAGTCGTTTAATTTTTAATTTAGAACACGCTGTAAAAATAAGGAAATACTTTAATTTTACAGTTGCTTAAATGTTCATTTTGTAAAAGTGTGATAATTATGCAGTATTCTGCCGCACTCTGATTTTAAAAAATAATATTATTGAAATAACTCTTTCTTTCAACTTATTTACCGTAAGAAACAAGTACTTGCGTCGTGGGAGACAAAATTGTATGCATTAATTACAATTTAACACGTTGTAATAGTGCGGCGGAATACTGCACATTTATTTCAAATGTTAATTCAATAATAAATTATAACCCACCTGCGTTAGCATCGTGAAGAAATAAACTCCCCCGTTTGTGGTTTGAGAACGGTAAATTTATTTTTTTATTAAACATCTATCAACGTGAACCATTGACATTACAGAAACGAGAATTTTGAAAAATTTTCCAAATGTCATACCTAGCTGACAATAAAAATAACATATAAATATATTTCTTTTAAATTTAGAAAAAAAAAAATCTTCAAGTAGGTACCAAAAACTACCCATTCGATTCTCAAAGCTTTGACTAACTAGATAAGAAAATACTCACACCTCACACGCAGCTCTGTATTTTCCCGCGGTTAATGTTCGAAACAGCAGGTTGTCAAGTCAACTTTGACAGTTCAGTATCAATATTTATGGTTCATAATACCAAATAATACTATCGTTGTTTTTGCCTAACTTTTGCTACATTCTGATTTGATTAATATTTGGCTAGTGAAGGCTTACAAAAGCCTGCACCTTATTTTCAAATAGATAAATATGCCGTGTTAGGCATATTAAAACAAAATATTGCCATGGCGGCAAGTTCAGTGAAAGGACCACAAGGAGATCACTGTATAAACTTGGAATGGGACATTATAAATGCATGCAATGATACATTGTTGACAGACTGTGCCACGGCTATGTCACAGTTCGTTAAAAAGTTTAATGGTAAGTACCTTCAGAATACTTACTATTCATAATCCATTGAGCGCAAAGGTTTTAAGGTTAAAAATGCATAAAATAAAGCACTCTTTTTGGCATAAAAGGGGATTAACATTCTCATAAAAACTATTGTGTTATATAAAATGACATTATGCATAAATACATAACGAAAAGCATACATACGAATCACTGTCATTTATATCACATTTATATAAAGGTTTATTTATGTAATACTACAGGGTCTTTCGGTGTTTAAGACTACAGTGTATTTTTCAAATCTTGTGATTTCAGAGGAAATTATTGATTTGATTTATTTAAATAAGAGGAATTAGAAACATGCTTTTTGGACGCAAGGTCTTCTTTTCATAGAACTAACTACTAGTAATTTTGTTTAGGTATACATATAAAAAATTGGCTCCTTTCTGATTTTCATTTCAGTGGCGACAATTTGGCATAGCCCGTCGTCCCGTTGGGTCGGTAAGGGTAAAGAATTGACATAACCCGAAAGCCCTGCTCAAAAAAATAAAGTTTTCTACGTTATGCAGCGCAGCCATTGTGGGACTTTTCTGTGCAGGGTCTTCGGTTTATACCCTTACTGACCCAATGGGATGATGGGCTAAATAACAAGATCTAGTATAATAGCTTCGTACAATAATTTAAAAAATAATAAGTTGTATACTTAGGCATATTATAATATAATATTCATACCAAAACTGCTTACTGGTATAATTATGTCCAACCTTTTGATTTCCAGGTGTGGTTCGTTCTTTTCAAAAAATCATTGCAGACCAAAAACAATCGGAAGAAAAGTTTTCCAAGCTATCAGACCACTGCCAACAGTAAGAAATATTATTAATAACATTTATTTTGCCACAATACAACAACAAAACAACAATCCACTAAAATCAATATGCTTATGTTTTTCAGATTGGAGAATTGTAAAAAATGTGTAAAACTTCAGAACCGGTTGGATGATCAAGTTTCAAAAATGCAAACCCTGGGTATGATCAACTTATTTACAGTAACCTTAATAATGAAAAACCACTTACCAATCGTTAAACACTGAACAATTTTATATTTGATTTGGTACTAATGCCTCGATGACACACGGCGAGTTTACAAGCTACTATCTGGGAAATTCACTATCTGTTAGTAAACTCGCTCAGTGTCATTGTGTTACTTGCTAACTAGCAGATTGTTGACAATCATTTATACCATAATACGGGCATTTGCCTAGCTTGATAGTCAAAAAACCATGTAAAACCAACCTGTAATAAACAAAATGAATAAAGAAAATTTATAAAAAATTTTTTAAAAAAATCTACGGAAAAAGTTGAAAGGTCCTCAACTTTACACGCTACAAGCCGACTCATAATTGGTTTATTTATGTTTCCAATATGGCTGCCAAAAACCAGCTGATTTCGACTGTCAACTGTCTGAAGAATTAGTTCACGTTATTTCCGTTACTGGCGCTAGCGGCTACGTGCGAGTCCAGTTTCCTACAAAAATGTCGCGAGCTACAGAGCGAGTGGACCATAGACATACAAATAACTAGACGAGAACTTACAGATGAGGGGTAAAAACCAACTATGGCGGGGCGAAGAGAGGAAAGAGACTTGTGATTCGCCAAGTCTTCTTCATTGTCTAAGTATGTGTTTCATAGACATACAGCGTCCGCGCGTAAAATGTACGACGAGAGCACGACATTGGTCCGGACACGCCCAGCCGGTTCCGAAAAATGGTTCCAATGGGAGGGGGAAATAACACGTTTTTTAACACGTAAGGGCATGTCCATATATTTTGTACGTCCGTGGAGTGGACAGTTTTGTGTGTCATCATGACAATCTCACTCGCCGATTCACCCGCTTTTAAACTTAGTAGATAGTAGCTTGTAAACTCGCCGTGTGTCATCGAGACTTAAGTAATTAAACATATTGTCTTCATTTAATTAAAAATATTCTTTGTCAGTTTCTATATTAGTAAGGTTTTCACAAATAGGGTTGTTTATCACTTGTACAAAATATTCGCTATGTTATTTTTAATAAGGCTGCAAAAGTTTCTTTTCTTAGTTTGAGTACAAGTAAATTACATACATTTATAGTGAGGTTATGCTTAACTCCAACAAAGTATATGTATATCACTAATTTAACACCTTTTGATGTTGATGAGAAATATATTCAGTTTGACCATATAGTGCTTTTTTAAACTAATACTATTTTTATTTTGAACCGGGATGATATTTATTGCCATTTAAAACCATTTTTTTTTATACTTTCTTGATGGACTTTAGAATAAAGCCGTCAGATAATCTCTGGTAAACTTTATTTTTTTAATTAACCCAACTTAACTTTGAGTTAAGCTCTTCAACTTTAGTGACAAGGTACATCTCAATCTCTCCTCACTCTTCCCATCTTCCAATTTTAAATTTATGGTCACCCTTTCGGATCACGAAATATGCCCACATCGCATTTCCTTTGTTCTTCTTTATTCTTAATATTAATGCTTTTATTTACAGCTACGATATTCGGCCAGATCTCTAATGAAAATGTTGGCTCAAAGATGAAATTAGTTAAAGCAAAAGATATGTTTACACAAATGGTTGAGGATAATTTTGGGACCGAACGTGAAAACCAGCAAAAAGATAATCAAAATTTAATATATGGAAAACGTCCAAGGGAAAGTATGAAATCCCCAACGAATGAGGACAACAAGGAAGGGGATGAATCGCACATGAAACATGAAGTAATGCTCGAAGGTCTGGTAACTCCTAAGAAAAGAATCCGCACCAGTGAAAGGTCTCCCGGTAAACGTGCTCAAAGTTCAAGTAAGAGGGAAACGGGGAAGAAGGACTTGGCTTTGAGTCCTATCATTGGAAAGGGTAAACACAGGAGTGTTGTTACTAGATCGCAAGAAAATAAAACACCACTCACTAACTTAAGCAACAGGTACAACTTTAAATAAACATAAAATGCACTGGCATGTCATTTTGAAGAGGACATGTTTGAATGTATTTGTATACTGATAGTATGTGTCAAAAGTTTTTCAGACTAGTTCAGGACACCCACCCGCAGTCCCCTCTTACCCTGCAAATGCCCAAAGATACTGGGTGAAGTTTATCAATTCTGTTTAAATTTATAGTCTCAAATCAATTTGACAACGTTCTTTTTTATATTTTCATAACAAAAACGTAATTATTATTAAATTAAATTATTTTTTATCTGTCCAATACACGGCTACACAGGCAAGGGTTTCTTTAAAATGATTTGCCAGTAGATAATAATCTTTGTGATTACTTTTTATTTAGTTACTAGTGAGTTTCCGGCACGAGTTGCAATGCTACTTAAATAAAGAAATAATTTCTGCCCTTTCCTTTTCGTTCCCATTCCCATTCTGCCTCCCCTTCCCCTCCCGCTTGTCCTTCTCCCCCTGCGTTCCCCTTCCACTTTCCCCGCCTTCCCCCTCCCTCATTTTAAATTTTTTTCAAATTGCGATCAGAAACTTTGGTTTCATAAAGGTGTGCATTTTAATTATTTTGTGGTTTACTTTTAGATTTGAAAATAAAATGTGGTATTTTCTCTATTAACACAGTTTAGATTATATTTCTAACCATGATAGTAAGGGAGACACAATGATTTCTATGAGACCTATACGAATTGTTCCGAAAGCGATCAAATCAGCCTGAGGGGATAAATAATATTATTTTCAGATTAGACATCACCGATACATTTGTCATCAGTTCTCCTGAGTCAAAATCACCATCCAACAACAGAAGAAGCGCAGGCGAGGAATCAAGTCCTTCATTATTAAGAAACCCGGTTGAAGAAGAAAAGAAACCGAGCCCAAATTTATTACCACCGAATCAACCTGATTTAGATGTCACATTTACAGAAGAAAAGTCACAAGCCAAAACTAAAAGAGATTCAATGAGCCTGCTGCAAAAGAATGTACCAAAAAAAAACTCGCCAGATACTTCGATAAGTCAATTAGCAAAAAAGTGTAAACGGTCTTTGAATTCGAAGAAGTTGAAACAGGCCCGTCTGTCTTTTTCTAATATGAAAATGAAAGAACCGTCCGATGTTTCCAAGCAGGACAGCTTCTGTGGGGGGCTTAGGACATTTTCTTCCACTGCTGGAATGAGCAAGACCGATGAAGAAGAAATGTTGAAAATTGCTGTTCAGGTAATGAATAAAAGAATTCTTAACCTGTCATTAGTTACGAGCCCCCCGGCGGGCTCGGAATTTTTTTTAGTTTTTTTTTTTAAATTCTATTTTAATCCTTATGTATAAATAAACTGTGTGTAGGACAAGGTCAGAATCGCTTGCGCCAATATCATTCTTGACTTAATCATTTATTTCATTAATCTAGCTGCTCGGAATATTTTTATATTAATTTTCTATGTCTTTGCGGGTCACTGCGCAACTGTCAAAAGTGAAAAAATTGATTGTTTACATTTTCAAATGAGTATAAAGGTCTTTATTTATTTGAAAACTCCTTTGAATTATGTTTTTTCATGTTGGGTATGTGTTCAGATTTGTGTAGAAATAATGAAATCAGTTTATATTATTCCAAAATGGAGGATTTTATAATCTTATTTTTAGTTAGCTTTTCTGGAAGAACCTCTTACGATATTATCGTGTAATATACATGAATAATAAGATATATTATCTGGTAAACAGAAAACAATTTCAGAAAAAATAATTCCTTTGTTTTTATATGGATATTTGACCAGAAAGCAACAAGGTAATTTCCGCACAGTTTTTCCAAATACCGCCCGACATACCACAGGTTGAGCGCCCCGTAGATTATCAATGGTTGTCAATGTTTATGTAAATTTAGGTCATTAAACACAACCAATTGATGTGTTTTTCATTACAAAACCATTTCTCTCAACAAGAACTTTCAAAGATATTATAATACATACATAGCTATTGTGTAATCATAAAAAAAATTAATGACGAGCCAAGCTGTTTTTATTTTTAGCTGTCATTGAATGAAAGTTTAATGAATAATTTAACTGAGGATGATGATGTTATAGAAGCGAGTCCTTCAAATCAACAAAAACCAGCGCAGAAAAAGAAAATCCGAAAACAAAGGTAGTTTTTATGAACAATATTTTTTTTTTTTAAAGAAAGACAAACATTCCCGGGTTACGAATAACCCAACAATGTTTGAAAATCTCCTACTACCACCACAGAAAGCCGAAAATGTTGCTTGTGTTGTGATGGAGGACTTAGCCAGCGGAGGAATCGAACACGCGACGCTCGGGTGGGACCCAAGCGCTATGCCCACTCAACCACTGACCGGTCAATTATATTATACAATTACAATTATATATTCTTTTTATTATTATCATTATTTATTTTTGGGGTATTATGCCGTGTTTCGCTACCTACCTCTTTGGCCAACGTATCGGGCAGCATTACAGTGTCCCCACAAAATAAATCACGTTAATATTTTCTTGTTTTTATTGCGAAAAAAAAAAATTACTTAACCATTCAGACCTCGACCATATTTTGTGAGAGGGTCATTTCCGCTTTGAAATAAAATCCAAGTAAATGGAATATTTCGGGACGAATCCGAAAACTAAGAACTGTTTTCGAAAGGTGATAAAATATGCTTTCAAATTTTATAAATCAAAATATACATCATTTTTGAAATATTAAAATTTGGCATGCAAACGCATAAACTCGTCTTTGCATAAAAATAGCTCACCTTACATTTTTTAACTAAAATTGCCGATAACGAATAAAAATATACACACATATTTTATTAGACTTTATCTAGATCTCTACCTTTTTGTCGTTCCATGGAAAAATAAGTAGGTAATATAAAATTCATAGTTCCATAATTTTTTTTCATATTGCGATCCCAAACTTTGGTTTCATAAAGGTGCACATTTTACTTATCTTGGATAACTTTTAGATTTAAATATAAAGCGTGATGTTTTCTCTTTCTAACACCGTTTGTATTATATTTCTCACTATGATAGTTAGGGAGATACAACGATTTCTATGAGACCTATATAAGTTGTTCCGAAAAGCAAATAAATTATTCTGAAGGGTTAATAATATTACATATTATAATGAACATAAAGCATGCTATCAAAAAATTAGATATATTGTATTGAAGTGTCCGAAAAAACATCTATTTAAAATGTAAAAGAAAGAGGGATTCTGAGTTGTGTGAATGTGAACATATTTAAACAACGGAGCACATAGAATAGCAACGTTCCCTTCATCTGTTTTCCATAGGCAAATCTGTTATGCACCAGAAGGAGAATTTTTAAATGGACCAACCAATTTTTAAATGGATCATGATGTTTGTTAATTATGATATATGTATTTTCAGGCAACGGAATGCTGCCTCCGCAAATGTTGATTCGGTTACCATTCACGATGACGAAGATACCATCATGTTTACAACTCGCGAGAAACGAATGAGTGGATCGCCAACTAAAAGATCCTGCACTATCACTAATGATAAACCTTCACGTAAAGGCGATGACTTTGCCTTTCCTCTGTTGGTAGAAAACGATAACCAAACCACGAGTAACCAAAGTCTGAAGCAGGAATCTGCAGCATCACCGTTGAAATCCTTCAAGAAGTAACCTACAAATTTTAATAGTTTTTTTCCTCTTATTTATTTTATTTTTATGAACTTAAGTTCCCACATATGACTTTTTTTTTGAGGAAAATAAGGAGCCTATGTCATCTACTACTGGGCGTTGACGATAATTCCATCCAACGCCAACTTCGTTATCGTTGGCGATTTTCAACTGTTGAAAATAACTGTTTAAAATAACGTTGACGTTGACGCAACTATAGAATAGACCCGCGACAAGCCAATAGGTACAATCAAACATCAAACTAAACGTATAGGAGATCGACACGATACTAAGTCAAAAAAACAAATAAAAAATTGTTGCCCGGATCATTGATGTATAATTATTATCTCTATGCCCCACACACGTAATAATAATCCTATAATAACGTTGAAAGTTGAAACTGTTGGAAGATGTTGGTTTCGGTGTTGAAAACATTACCCTGTTGAAATCAACGCATTTAACGATTCAACTGCCTAATAAATAAAAAGGGTTAAGAGTTTGCACTTCGTGAACAACATTACTCGATATTTCAAATGGTCTTTTGGAAAAGTGCGTACCTACTGCACGTTTTTTTTGATTTTCCCATCCAATACGGCCGATACGCAGCGCCAGGGGACAATAAAATTTATCAACGACAAGCAAAAAATAACCCATTGATAATTAATAATGGACGTAGGTTATTTTTTGCTTGTCGTTGATAAATTTTATTGTCCCCTGGCGCTGCGTATCGGCCGTATTGGATGGGAAAATAAAAAAAAACGCACATTAGGTACGTACTTTACCAAAGACCATTTGAAATATCGAGTAATGTTGTTCACGAAGTGCAAACTCTTAACCCTTTTTATTTATTAGGCAGCTGAATCGTTAAATTTATTGAATAATATTCGCATGTAGGTATTATATTTCAACTGTTGGCGCTAATTATTATCAACAGCGTTGGACGTTTAAACAATATAACTATTGTTTCCAACGGCTAGTTAATTTTGAAACAGTACTAATTACATCCTTGGGGATGCTGTGTGAAGGGTCTTTTTAAAGATAGGAAGGATAGAAAGTTCTGGGAAGGAAAAAGGTATGAGGGATCAGGAATAGGGGTTCAGTGTGTCCAGGTGTGAAAGACGTATGAATATATTTCTCCAACTGCGATGTAAGGTGACAAGTCAAGAGAAGTCTCCCTCAAGCAGTCTCTCCTGATCCGGCTCGCCACATAGCTGGTGCCAAGACTTAGACAAATCTCAACACATGAACCCAGGCACCTCTGCAAAGTTACCAAACGAAATTACCTGGGATGACCAATGGCTTATCCAATAAATGGTCATCATGCATCTATCAATTATGCTTAAGGGCTAGTTGTTTCACATAATTTGAACAATTGATCAAATTTCAAAGTTAATTTCCGAGTTCTGTGAAAGTTCTAATCAAGTTCTGTTGTTGTTTCAATTATGTAAAGCAACGGCCAATTGTTTAAATAATGTGAAACAACCCATAATAAATCAGTCCCCTGAGGGCTGGAAAGCAAAATAGCCAAAATAATCCCAAATATTTTTTAAGCTTTCCCATATAAGAAGTTTTTTCCCGTACTTTGGTAAACCTTCCATGAGAGTTTCAATGAACTCTCTACTGAGACATTGTTACATTAAATAACAATCGCTTATGTTCATACAGCCCTCTTTCATGATTACAGGATTTCTCCAACAAAAGACGCGACGCACATATATTTAGAGCCAGTTGTTCGTAAAAAGGCAGAAAAAATGAACTTACCCGGTTGGAGCTGTAAGAAATGCAAAGATGTAAGTAAATGTGTTTTTTTAAATGTGAATACCTCACAAGAGTCCCAGCTGCTCCCGTCTGGAGCCTGTGAGACTATGGCATCCCCAATTGAGGTATGTTGTGAGGCTGAAGAGAGTGGGGAGGGGAAGGAGATGGGAAGAGGAAGGAGATGGGAAGAGGAAGGTGAGAAAGTACCTGGCTATTCACTTTTGGTCACCAAACACGTCTAAAGCCATTTTAAGCAACGTTTCAATTCTGAATAGTGGTCTAACACCTGGGTTATACTGAGAGTATCTTCCACTCTGGAACGTGCCACAAATATATTATATATTATTTTTAATTGCATTCAGCGACTTTAATAACTAATTTATTTTAATTTTAATTTATCTTTTTCGTCTACCATATCAAATGTAGTTCTACGAAGCTGCGTTTAAAGGTAATGAAGACATGATCCGAGAGAAGATGAACGAGTGTTCGAGACATCGCGGGAAGTTTAATCCAGAACGTGAAGACACTCCGGCCGGCTTCTGGGACCTGAACATGCCGCCTACTCAGGACACAGAGGCCTTTAACAAAAGGAACAATAGAAATTGACATGTCAAATTCCTAAGACATGGTAAAATCAAACATGAAAGAAGAACAGGTACAGTTGGATAAGTTTAGGAGATAAAACAGAACAGTTAAGAAAGAGAGCACTGAAAAAATAAATTTATTTTTGTCATATCGGTTGTTATATTCTATATAGATTTTAATCACTGTTGGTTATCCATTTGGCATAACATCAATTTATAACATTTGGTCATTGGCTAATCAGATAATTCTGTTGTGAAATGATATGTCATATTTTTTTTTTACATGAACTCCACACAGGAAAATAATTTCCCTCAGGGCCTATGTCATCTTTGGGGATGCTGTGTGGAGGGTTTTTTTGAGGAAAGGAGAGTTCTGGGAACGAAAAGGGCATAAGGAGTGGGCAGGAATCTGGGGTTTAGTGTGTCCTGGTCATGCGCCTTCATTACCTAGACAAACCTCACCCCATGAACCCGGGCACCCCTGCTAAATCACCAAACGTAGTGAACCACTTAGTGACCTATGGCAGAGGTGTTGGTTATCCAATAAAGGTTCCCGGGGCGGCGGTACCCAATCCCGCCTCCCAAATTGTAATATCGTCAGTTTGAGATGTACCACTTTGAGATATACTGCCAGAAGTCATTAAGTGACAATTTCTGGCAAAACTGAGTTAGAAGTCACAATCTACCTATTTTGTCAAGCTTTATCCAGCAAGTCATTCAGAAAAATAGCATATTCGGAGTCAGACTTTTAAGAAATGTGAAGAGGAGAATATTTTCAAGGGCTGGTTGACAAAAATCAATAAGGGGCCAACGTTTTGTATGCGGTTACACATTTTTTGTGTGGTAAGCAGTGGCGGACTAAGCCCGTCAGAGGCCCGGGCCGGCAAAGCTGGATGAGACCCCCCCCTAGTTTAAGAAGTTGTTATAATTTTACAAGATTTTTATTTAGTTCACACGGGCCTCTGGTTCTGGGGAGCCTCCAAAAGCCTCCGTGTTCCCTTGATCAAATTCTAAACAAGGCTCTAAAGCACCAGGATATTGTAAAGAAAAAAATTTACAAACGATAATTCAATATACAAAATGTTTCAAACAGTTTCACATAAAATGCTGTATCTCCGTCAATTTTTCTAATTTCCTTAAAACATCTTGTGAGAGCATTTTTAACAAATGCATCTTTCAGAAAATTAAATTTTAAAAAATGACGAAATTTTTTTGTTTACAATGTTCTGCTGCCTTAAAGCCTTTTTTAGGATTTGATCAAGGGAACATGGAGGCTTTAGGAGGCCCCTCAGCAGCGATCATTGTTCTGTTTATCATTGTTCTATTTTATCATGTTCTGTTTGATCCGGTTACCATTCTCATATAGGATTTTTTGTTGTTATTATCTTATTTATACAAGTATTATTATTTGTTCTTTTTTATTGAACAACGTATTAAATGTGTACCTACCTCAGATAATCTTCATTTAATATCCTATGAAACACTTCCTTGCAAATAGAATAGTGTAAACATGGAACAAACTTCAACAAAATGTCATCCATACTACTAATTTAATACTCAATTGGATCTTATTTGGAGAGAAGAAAATATAGATTTCAAAAATTTTAATTTTATAGGTCACTCAACTACCTTTATTATTGTGTAATTAAAAATGAGTACTTCAGGAAAATGCTGCCTTCTCATTTACTAATAATAATGATTTATCATTTTTTATGTATGTAGTCATAGTAGCGTCCATGTACAAATCAATTTTTTTTTAAATCAAAATGTTTTGTGAATATCAAAATAATTGTTTTTCTCTTACTTAGTTTTTGTTGCCAACACATTTCAGGCAGGCGAAAAGAAGGAATCTGTTTGAGAACATGGAATTTGTTTTAAACCGATATATCTTTGAAAAAAATATGTACATTTGAATGAATTTTTTTATGTAGTACTAATTATAGCCTACTTTGTAATAGGACTACATAAACAGAGGTTAAAGTCAGTGTTGGGCCATATAGTAACGTTTTATTTGTAAAAAAATTACATATTTTATTACATAACAAAAAAATTTGTTTTCACTTAATCATTACAATTACAAAATACATTACAAAAAAAAAAAACATTTTGCACATCTCTAGTGCTGTATGTTTCTCTTTGATAAAATATTTTTCCACATAAAAGACAAGGAGATTGGGAAGACTTGTATCACACACACAAAAATATTTATATGTTTTATACATATACACTGTAGTTGGAACCCTTAAAAACAGATTGGTGTATAACAGTTGTGCCCAACTGGTATTGCTCCAAGGGTTATTTTGAAAATCCCGATAGGCCACGCGGGCACCGCAGAGTTAATAAAAAAACATAAGTGATGTAAAGGAAACTACATTATACAATTACTCCACTTTTTATTAATTATGTTAACACTTACAGAATAGATCGGAACAGCAAAAAACTAATGCGATACTTGGCTGTCCATATTTTCAGAAAGCTTCTTAAAGTCTTGTTGGTAATCTTCTGTGCAACCCAAAATCATACAATTTTTGACGTGTTTGTTAGTTAACATACTTCTGTATTTGGTTTTAATTACTTTTAGTTGAGAAAAAGCACGTTCACATAGATAGGTTGACCCAAAAATGCTTTAACGACGAGAGCACAGTTACGT
Source organism: Limnephilus lunatus (assembly GCA_917563855.2). Classification (NCBI taxonomy): domain Eukaryota; kingdom Metazoa; phylum Arthropoda; class Insecta; order Trichoptera; family Limnephilidae; genus Limnephilus; species Limnephilus lunatus. Next base: position 31,573,778 of record OU830599.1, on the reverse strand, counting down.
ACATTTTTGTATTTAACAGGGTCCATGAGCTTGAAAATTTCGTCACTTTTATTGTCTGTGCTTTTAAGGATGATATCACAGCGAAGTGTAATAATTTCTAATTCAGCTTCCGCTTTATTAACGAAGTAATGGGTTTTCATCAACGAAGCTAGTTATGAAACATCGCTTTCGATAAATGGATTTTTGACAAAAATTAACAAAGTTTCCATACAAAAAATGTTGTCAAAACACCTTTCGAATTCCGATTTTAACTGGTGAAACAACTCCAAATGTTTAGCTGGGTTATACTCCACAAGATATTCAATGTCCAAAAGGAGAGTAAACGAAGGAAAATGTAAAAAAATTTCTCCAACCTCTTCCATAGATCATTTTTTTTTACGAAAGCTGAAATTGCGCTTATCATGTCTGATATGTTTTTCTTTTCCTTGAAGTGTTTCGTTGAGTTTATTTAGTTTCGCAGTTACATCAGTTAGAAATGCCAAGTCGGCCAGCCATACTTTATCATCGAGTTTTGCTTCATAGCTATCTTTAGATTGCAAAAATATTTTGATTTCTGTCATCAAACCAACAAATCTTGTCAGCACTTTACCACAACTGAGCCACCTTACTTCAGCGAAGTAGATCAAATCGCCATGTTCACTATCCAATTCATCAAGCAAATCTTTGAAAAGAGGATGGTTCAACTCTCGTCTACGTATGAAATTCACAATTCGTACTACTACACTCATAACATGGCCAAGGTTAAGTTTTTTGGCAATCAAATTTTCCTGGTGTATAACACAGTGATAGGAATTAAATTTAGGAAAATCTTCATCCTTTTCACACAGACCAATAAATTCAACATTTCTGCCGATCATAGCAGGAACTCCGTCGGTAGTGCTTTCTCAGCGAGAGCAGGACGAAGCGATGTCGCAGCCTCTCGCTTGTATTCACGCTGTGGCTTACCTATGCATTTTCATGTGTACCTACTAACGACTCATACCATACAGCGTAATTATTTAGTTATTGGTTATTTAATTTATTTCACCAATATTGTTCCCGGGCGCCTAGAAAACAGACCGCGAGCTACCAGGTGCCCACGAGCTACCGGTTGGGCATCACTGGTGTACAACATTCATATAAAAATATTTGACAGCAATGCCTTTCCATGCATTCTTGTAGTGCCGACGTAAATGGAAGCACTACCCTTCCCGCCCAAAGTGTATTAATATTGAATTGTGATATACCAGTAAACAAATTGTGTAACTTAAAATACTAGAAATATGTGGATTTTGTAATTCCTTTTAAAGTGGAAGACGCTCTCGGCATCATCCTGGTGAAGGACCACTATTTACAATAGAAACATTACTTGAAATGGCTTTAGCAATTTTTTGTGACCAGAGATTTGAATACATAATCAGTTACTTCCCAACCTTCCTATTTTACTTCTCCTTCCCTTCCTTTTTTGTAATTGTAGTTCAAATTTAAGAAAAAAACAATTGCTCAAATACATTATGTATTTTTATTATGAAAATAGTAGTTTATAAAAATGAATACATAGTTTATTGTATGTAAAGATAGCTATTATAAAATATATTTTATGTACATTTTGCAAAATGAAAGTTGTGTTTTTCTGATCTCTTCACATAATATGTACACAATCTCCATTTTATGTCCCTTTGACAAACTGATATCAATCAGTTTAACGGGACTTATTATAAAAAATGTTAATGTACATTTAAAGGTTTCCTCTTTTTTCTTGGTCAGCCTCAATCGCTTCAAATAAGGACTTGAAGTTTCCTGCGCCAAAACCCTGAAAATAATATCCTTAATTAAAAATGTGTGGTAATATTTTCTTCAATATTGGTTGTAGGTACCTACTGTCATTTGATGGTATCCGAAAGCAACCAAGAAGGTAAAATTTCAACTAAAATGTGACGAATTAAAGAGATGATGATGAAGCATAAAGGACTAAGAGAATATAATTAAAGTATCTCAGATTCTTTCTCTTTGCTTGCTACCTACTGATATTGGACTTGGGCATAATCATTCATACCAGTGAATCAATTCGGTCGGATTGACTACATCGATTAACTTATTTACTTCAGTCTGACTCACTACATCCACTGAATTAATTCCGTGAGTTAATTAGCACATGACATCGAGATAATCAATTCGGTTAGATTCACCATTTTGAATGAATAAATTCTATCTGGTCCATCACATTGCTTGAATGAATTTAGTTTTATTAAAAAAATTGAGAAAATTAATTCAGTGTGATTCACCACATTTCGTGAATGTATTCAGTTGGATTCATAGTGAATTAACTCGATTAAAAAAAATTGGCAGTTCATTTTCAGATCTAAGTGCTTGTATTTTATGAATCTTGAAGATGTTGAATATTATTAAGTGAACTGAATTCAGAATAACGGAACCTATCCCATTGCACATTATTTAATGTGAGGGTTTTAGGGATGCATTGACTTGATTCAGTATAATTCTCTTACTGAATCAATTCAATTGATTCATTTTGTATTTTTCACTCAAGTCTACTTACGTACAGGTGTGAATGAAGGATATTATAACTTACGTTGTGGTTATTCCTTTGAATAACCTCCAAGAAGAGAGTGGGCTTGTCTTGCATGTTCTTGGTGAAGATCTGCAGGAGGTAGCCATCATCATCGTAATCAATTAGAATATTCAGTTCCTGCAGAGTGTCGATACTCTCTGCCACCTGGACCGGGCTGTCTTCCAGCTTCTTCTTGATGATCTCGTAATAGGAAGCCGGGATGGTCAGGAACTCAACACCTCTGGCTTTTAGATTTCTTATCTGTAAGTTTTAAAATTGATTGCATGAAAATAAGCTGAAACTAAAGATAAGAAACTTTTCTTGGATGGAAATAGTGCAAAGCGTACGTACAGTAATATGCAACTGCAATAATAAGAAGAACCATACCACCAACAATATGAAGAACCATAGTGCAACACTGACAGAAAGCGGGGCGCGAGTCGCTACGTGTCTACTTGCTTATGGGGAACATCGGTTCAACTTGTCAGCGCCACACCCGTCGGTCAACCGACGCACTCTCTATTTGTATCGAAAGCAGTGACTGCGTTCCGTGTGGTGCTGACTGCATGAACTGATGGTCTTGTGTATGTACAGTCATAAGATGAATATTTAAGCAGAGCGCGTTTTTAGAGATTAGAAAAAGACATTGGGAGCGTTTTGACTGAAGTACATGAACAGGACATTATGTGAATCTATTTTTTCCCTTTCTTATAGACTGAGTCAAAGCAATTACAAATATTTATAACATTGTGGAGTGTTTAAATATAATTAGCCATTGGTTGTTGCCAGCATTTGGCTGTTTATTTTGTCGTAACTCACACTGCCAATAATATCCTTAGTGTTGAGAGCAATATGCTGTACCCCCGGGCCCCCGTGGTACTCCACGTACTCTTGAATCTGACTCTTCCTTTTGCCATTAGCTGGTTCATTAATAGGCAACTGAAAAAAGAAACAAGAAAAATGAAAATTCATGCTTCCTTCTTTAAACAGGCTTGTCTCTATTAGTTAATGCATTTCATTTCCGGCAAACCTGTGTGATTTTTGTACTACTTATTTAACTTAATTTACTCGTAAGCACAAGCTTAATTTGCTATTACATAATATGTACATATCTGATTTTGATTGACAAGTTCACAGTTCATTCAAATCTAAATTTCACAAAATTATACATTTTGCGAAATTTAGATTTGAAATCGCAATATGTCACCTTTTTAAATATGGGTGAAACACAAAGATATTGTGAAACATGATTAAATTTTGCTAAGTATTTTGCATATACATATACTTTTGATTAATTTACCTTGACAGTTTCTTCCCAATTACTCATGACGATTGATCTTAGGGAAGAATACTCTGTAAATATTTGTTTGTCATCGACGGACCAAAATCTGAAATAATTTAAGAATCATCAGTGAAAACGATTGAAATACAACAGACCACCTAGCACAAGCAATTAAGCATGCATATTTAGTCGACATTTTGTTGTTTGTTCGTTGGCGATCTGCAATTGTGCAAGTTGCCAACATTATCTATAAAACCTTTATAAATGTTGTTGTGCTAGTAGGAGGTCAAGAAGGCATGTAAATAGATAGTTTTAAACACCATGCTGTAAGAATACTCCTGAATTTAATTTTTTCTCTTGTAATAACTGATTATTGTTGTTTTATTTTCAAAGTCGTTTGAAAATAAATCTTAATTTATTTTTTATAAAACTCCACTAATCTAAAAATGAATAGAGTTGACGTACCTGTGGAACTGCAGAATATTTTCATACCACGAGGCAGTGCTTTCCATTTCTCCATCAGGCATATTACTGACAACATGATCAATGAAGTTCAGTTTTCCATTTGGTCTATTTTCATGAAACAAGAAAACATTCATACATACATATATTATTATATTTGTATATGGTAAGTAAAAGAATACCGTCTCAATAGGTTTTAGGTATCTACAGGTGTAAGTTATATGTTTTAGGTTACAACTCACAATATATCCACCAGAGGGTCCCTGGCACAAGCCACATATCCTGGAAGAAATACTCCCCTATAATTAGTCCTTTCAATCAATGTGTGGGTATTGGTGCCATACTGGAAACAAATACATATTATTTATAATAAAAATAATTTTTTGAAAAAATTTCTTGTAAATTACAAACTTTAAATTTTATATGTAACAGTAAGCACCCGAACGATTTTAACCAGCCATTCCCGAACATATTTGGAGTAAAAATGTACACGTAATTTTGCTGTTTGATGATTTTTTTTTTCAATTAAAAACATTAAAAATATTTTTCCATCACATGTTGCAACTGAGTAGTCAGAAGAGTAGCATGTTTATAGCCTAGCGCGTCACTTGATAAGCATTGCATCTCGTTCCGGCGGTACGGTAACCGCTATCCGGTAATAGCTAGTTAAAATCCTTCAGGTACGTGATATAAAAAATTAAGTAGGTACATAGTTAAGTAAATATTTGCAAATATTAAAAAAAACAAATTTCAAAAATATTGCAGGCTGCGGTAAAGATCGCGTCATTGAATGAACCTATTGGTTGGTCCTAGAGGCAGGAAGATAGAATAATCTATGATACCACTGTCTAAGATATCTAAGGAGTTTAATCCCCTAAACCCCTCCCCCCCTCCCTATATTCGCTCTTGTAGAGACCATTCCTTATTTCTTAGCGTAGAGATGGGCGGATTCATTCTCGGCAGTGAATCAATTCAGTCCGATTCTCGTAAGTAAGTTTGTTAATTTGATTTGTTTCGTCGAGAATAAATTTTGGTGGAACAGGTATATAATATTCAAATTTTATGAACTTGCTCATATTTAAAAAAAAATGTTTTAGATTTTTTTTGCATTATTAATTGCCCTGTCTTGAAAATCACATATTTAAAAAAATAAAATTCTTGACAATAACTAATTTAGAACTAACCGTTTGGTGCTTCGCTTTTTATAAATGGATCACGTACAAGAGCCCCATGTAGGCAGTAATCAGGTTCCATTTTAATCTCTATTTCTGTTGCATGCGGTTTTATTGAAAAGGAGGAGATGTTATAATGGATCTATCATCACGTCAGCAGTATGCCTATACTCACAGTCTGCAATTTGGCCATCCTTACAACACCATCATCATCAGTCTCCTCCCAAATATCTCTGAGAATGTTGGCTCCCCTCGCCTTGGCGTGGCTAACGATGTGATCCAAGTCTTCTACCTCAAAGGCAACATCCTTCACAGCATCTCCGTGCACGGCCACACTGGAATTTAGCTCATTTTCCTCGGTGCTATAGGTAGACTCAAAGATGAAAGTCACCTGGGGTTGAAGAAGTGCATATTTTTTTTTATTATTTAACATATCTATAGATTTTATTAAACATACTAATTGGTGCATGAGCAATGTGAAATATTCCTGCATAATGCGTAGGCATTATTCAAATTCAATTAACTTTTAATTTTCAAACTGATAATAAGTATCAAATCATATCAGACAAACAATAAAGTAGGAACCAAATTAATTTTATAAATCAATAATTCTTTTTGTTTCGTTCACATGTTTGACAGATGCTTATGAATTAATCGAGTGAAGATACAATACCGAGACATTGTGCGTGGTTTTACTATTATAGGTCCAGTACATTGGCACACTTTAGCAGGCTGTTCATACAGCTATTACGTTTGTACACACTTTTCTTCAATGGCTATCCTATTCATAAACGATGCCATATTTTTGTTTGATTAGTATGAGTATAACGTGTCTTGTAATTAATAACTCTTTATTTGAAATGTGTACTTCTTTTGTTTAAATATTTGACAGATGCTTGATAGATGTTGTAATTTTTAAAGTTTACTGATATTCAAAAGATAAATTTATTCTTTTGCAAAGATCCTTAGGATTTTTTTTTTTATGAATACTTAAAGCTTCACAAAAACAATAATCCAGAAATAATGCTAAAATCTAAAATATTTACCCACTGAAAAGTTAGAAAAAAAATCTGTTTTCATGTAGGTTTTATTGTTCTAGTATCACGTAACAAGTTTTAAATGTGAATATATTATCAGTGTTGCTAGGTGCTATCTGTTGAGAATAAAGGAAAGCTTTTTTAAACCGTAGATAATAGACTACACCGGCCCATAGCAAAAGCTTAGCTCTAAACCAGATATTTAAGTTAACTTAACCTCAAAATGGATGTATAGGCTTACCTTATCCTGTCGCACAACATGAGCTGCTGTTTCTCTAGATCCTGTTTCCAGTCCCTTGTACGCCAGAGGCTGGAATCCCATTCTAGCCACATAGTAGGACGCCGCCTGGAAAGATTAATTTAATATCTGTAATACCTACAATCATCGAATTTGAATATTTGAAAAGGTTTTACAATTATTCAAAAGTTTTAAAGTGTAGGTATTGTTTTTATTTCTTAAAAAATTAACTTCTTTTAACTCGGTTTAAATTCGGTGGTCATGGGTTCAAATCCCGGCACGCACTGATAAATTTTATATGATTTGTGTTTTCACAATTTAAAAAGTAATATAAGGTATATTTGCGGCATGTTCCAGAGTAGAAGATACTCTCAGTATCGCCCTGGTGAAAGACCATCATTCAGAATTGAAAGGTTGCTTGAAATGGCTTTAGCCGTGTTTGGTGACTAGATCTGAATAGCCAGGTATTTTCCCACCTTCCTCTCCCCCATTTTCCACTTACCTTCAGCCTCACAACATACCGCAATCGGGAATGCTGTAGTCTCATTGGCTTCAGTCTGACTTCATACGAGAGCAGTTGGGACTTTTGTGAGGTATTCACATAAAAAAACTGCAATTTTATTTTTTACAGTCGAATAACAATAAAATAATTTTTAATATTAATTCCACGCGAAAGGCATTGCGAGAAAATAATTTCCCTCTGGGCATGTCATCTTTAGGGATGCAGTGAGGAGGGTCTTTTTGAGGAGAGGAAGGAGTGAACATCGCTTTTGAAGAGACCTATGTTATAGGAGGGATGAACCAGGATTGAGGCCGGCAAATCGTTCCTCCGTTAAGCTGATGAACTCAACTCAGTGGCGGCTCGTGCTATAGTGCTATCATTAAAAAATGGCATTATTGATGTTGTCGTAGCCAAAATTTTTATTGAAAATCGGTTTTTTGTATGAAAATTTTCGGGAAGTTTCAGTTTGGTCGTGCACCGCACGGATTTCCTGAAAAATTTTCGTACAAAAAACCGATTTTCGAAAAAGATGTTTTTTTCGCCTACAACAACATCTATAATGCTTTTTTTTTTTTTAAATATTAGCACTCTAGCACACACAAAAGTCACGTGCCGCCACTGTTCAAGAAACAACCTGTTCTCATGTGACGAAATGTAAACCGTGTACAAATGTGGCGCGCGTTTGACGTGTTTCCTACGCACAGATGCCGAAGGAATCATTGACGTCAGTTCCTCGGAGCCCCCAAACATACGATCACTGGACCGCACCGCACCGCATACGCAAGCAAGGCATCTATGTGAGTAGGTACTGTGTTCGGCTCAACTCTGATAGTGATACCTTTAGGGTGCACAGTACACACCCGCGCTGTGCAAGCGGGTTCGCTTGCAAGTTGTTTTGCAGTGTATAAAATAAAGTGTTGAGTATAATTGTAATAAGATAATATTTATAAAAGGTCATTGGGTAACAAAGGTACTAGGGTTAAAGGTCATTAGGTCTTTGTTATTGGATGACTGAGCATTATTTGAACCCTCCTTACTTACCATTTAATACAACAAATAACATAAATGCTACATTCTCTTAGTTTTATAGCTCTTCAATTTATTCAGGTAAACTGGTAAACATTAGCCGTTTTGTTGTAATTTCCACTATTTTGAATAAATTCAATAAACATCTAATTAATGCGGACTGTGTTTATTAGCGCTTTTCAAATAAACAAGAACTGGTTTCTAAAACTTATTTGAATTTTAGATGTCAACAATATTATAATGAAATTATTTTCTTACCTTGTTGTCAAGCCATGTTTTGAAAATACATGACAATATATGGTACGAGTCCTCGACTTGCAAAATCGGCTTTGAAAATTTCTGCTGGTTCTGATACATTCACAAAAAGTGTTTGAAGTAAATTGATAATAAATAAATTGTTCTAAACAGTTTTTACTGAGGGGATTTTGCAAGTCGTAGACTCATAAACAGGTGAAATTTATAATTTTCTAATATTAATGTTATTATGTAGTAGTTTACTACCTGACTTCACCAAATTTCAACGCTCTTATTTTCTTATTGGACAATAGAAAAAAAACAAATATTGTAATGTTTTGTCTTATTTTTATACAGGAGTGGAAATTTTTAAGCTCCATTTCTAATGATCGATATGAAGTTGCAAGGTTACGAAAAAGCTGTGTAAATTTCATTGTGCCAGAGCTCACCATTTGAGAGCTTCTGCTGCTTCAGCACAGATTTTTTGCTTGATTCTGACATACACCAGATAAATATAAATCTCATCATACAATCATTAGACAAAACCCTATCGTTATGAAATGATGTCTGGTGATGTAAGGAGCTTAATAAAAATTAAATAAATTCATAATCAAAATCATACAAGAATCTAATTGGAATATAATAACCTTCGGTCATCACAATTCGCAACCTTTTGTGGTTTCTTTTTTTACATTAGCTCCGCACAAAATAACATTGTGGAGTGTGGACAAGAAAATAATTTCCCTATGTCATCTTAGGGATGCTGTGTGGAGGGTTTTTTAAGGAAAGGAAGAAGAGGAAGTTCTGGGAAGGAAATAGGTATGAGGGGTACGAAGGAATCTGGGGTCAGTGGGTCCAGGAGTGACGGACGTATGAATCCATCCCTTAGCGGCGCAAGGCGATGGGTTGATGCAAAAAAATTGGGTTCATATTGATTAATAGGATTCTTCGTAGGATAAGGAAGAACCTTCGACCAAGGAAGAACACAAGAAATTACTCATGGGCGTTTTTCTTGATCTAAATATTTGTCTAAACGAAGCTTAAGCTTCCAATACAAATATGTGTTTACGAAATTCCATTGGGATGGTGGGATGGAGATTGGAGATGTCAGGCGAGAGAAGCGTACATGAGACAGACAGCCAAGTTCAACATTTCTTTCCATTAAAATTTGTATGGAAAGCACTATTAGTTTTCTTTTGTATTCTATGACAGATTAGCAGTTACAAAATTATTTCGCATGTAGCTCACCTGTTTGGCGTTTGATACCCAAAATGTTAGGTGATCAAAACTTAGGAATTGTCCTCCTGATGGCTTGGTTCCTTTGTCGGTGTATGTGGTCTAAAATAAATAACATTAACGTAAATTTAATATTTTATGCTGAAAAACCCCCGTTACATGTTTTTTACAACTCATTAGGGATAACTCTTATTCAAAATTATAAACTTCATTGTGATATTTAATCACTGAAGAAGATAGTATCAAATTCTTATTATGATGAAGAAAATTTCATACAGACAAAGACACAGGAAAATTATATTAATACTTTTTTATTGTTAAAAATTTAACTATAACTAAAAAATACATGTTAAATATAGGGAATATTGATGCATAAATTAGATATACCCATACGTAAATTTGACAAAAAAAATATATTTATCAACAGTAGGTAAATATGTAGAGAATCGAATTGCATAGATATAAGTGGAGGTTTCGCAAAACCCGCCTCATTAGGCTGGCCTTTGTAGGTATGTGTAGAGGCAGTAATATTGGAAATTATTTAAGAATACATATGAGTAAGTATACACTTATAATAAAATATGTTCGCTGAAAGGTTTGGTTAAATCGATAACTTCGAATATGGGTGTGTGCACCGGTTAAGACCTCATTATTATTTTTTATCCAATTTTTTTACGCTATCATTGAAATTTTTTGTGAATCAAATTTTTAAGCTTTTTGGAAGAACGTCGAAAATTCTTGACACAAGGTACCTACCTAAAGTTTCGTTTGCCAAAAAAGTATGAATTACAGGAATTTTTGAGTAAATCTTTGTTAGTATTTCGAGTAGAGCAAGTAATTAATATTTTTGATGGTGTTTATGTATATTGGTCGACAGTAAGGGTTTGTGGGGTTGAAAAGTGAGAGGCATTTTTTTAAAGTAAGTACCTAGGTATAATGTATACCTACATCTACCTATTACACCTGGCCTAGAAAAAACAATGGAACTATCATTTACGTCAAACTATAATTGTAATGATAATGTATAATAATGTGTAAAAAAACAACTTATATCATTAATGCCGCTATTCCAAAATTCTTGTAATATTCAGAAAACTGTTTCTGAAAAAATAAGAAAATATACAGATTTAGAAAATGAGATTAAAAGAATTTGGCATTCTCAGACTATAAAAATATTATCATTTGTTATTTCGGCTACTGGCATTATACCTAGCTCTCTCATTCAAAATTTAGGCATATTAGATTTGTCAAAGAATTTATATATAAAAATGCAAAAGTCAGTCATTTTAAATACATGTAGGATTACGAAAGATTTTTTAAATATTTATATTGAGGGATCAGTAGGATTTATCGGACCAGTTAGGATTTCATCGGAGCCGAACCCTCTGATATGAAAATATCTGGAGTCGGTGAAATATTTTCCCATTATGTTTCTGGTGGATTGACGTATTGTTCTTGTATTGTTTTGTATTTATTATATGTACTTATATAGTGCACTTACATTGCGTGAATTTACTAGATAATGATTTGTGGAAAAGTGTGTGGAAGGGTTTAGTCTTTCATTTGGGAAAGATTTAACCCGGACATAAAATCTGGAGAATTAATAATACTAAATTAATCGAAGTAACCGTGCTCCGTAAGTAGATACTGCCGCATATCACAAATATTCACAAAACCAAACAAAACTTATGAAAATATTCATGGGTAAAATTTAATTAGAAGTAACTTTAAGACTTATACAATTTACAAACTGGTAACATTTTATTTATTATTTTACTATATTTTGGATGTTTGGATATGGATTTTTCCCCCTTTTTTTCTAATTTTTACCCGAGGCACAGCCTCCCCTGCCTCATAGCACGAACCACCACTGCTTGTAGATGAGTGAGGATTGTTTTTGCGTATATCTGACGAACGTCAAATACTTTCACAATATTCAATAGTCCGTAATTAGAGGGAGCCCAAGGATTATTTTTAAAATAATTTTCTGTGCCTTTATGATTGACTCTGGTGCAGGTGAAGTTACCTCCCCATGCTACAACACCATACTCAATAATAGATTGACAGGTATAATAAAGAGGTTACGGTCGAACTGGAACTCCTACCCAGTTTCTCTATTTTTAACGGAATAGTGTTACCTTAGTTATAAATGAATGTCTGGAATTATACAAATTTAGGGTAAGTAGGTACCTAACCTACTATGTCTTTTCTCAGTCACATTTTCTCTGCAATTAAAAATTTGGTCATTAAAAGAGTAACTGCATACAAAATCTTATAAACATACAAAGGGACAAGCAGGAAACTAGTTAATCTACAATCTAATTCACACTTGGAGTCGATTTTGTGGTTTAAAACTTTTATTTAGTTGAATTTCCGTTTTTGAGTAAATCGCATCCAAAGATTAATATTCATGTCTTTTAAAAGACGTCGAAGAATACAAAACAAATAATAAACCATTATACGAAAAAAATAAATCTAAACGCTCAGATCCAAAAATAAAAGTAATGTAGTTTCACCAATTCCCCTCTTGTAACACTATTTTCCAGACACCGTGTATAAAGCGGGAAAATAGTTCGTTAAACACTCAAAACAAAACCCCGTGAAATTTGCTCAACCATAAAACTTATAGGCCAACGCCAAGGTCCGTAGAAAATGTATGTTATATTAATTACATTTTCTAGAAACCTTGGGCCAACGCAACATAAAGCACCCTGAATAACTGTTTATAATACCTAATCAAGTTACTAAAAAAAATTTGTTGATCAGAAGCAATTCCAAGTAAGTCATTAAATTCGACTTACAATGCACATTCGGAATAACGCATTTGAATCACAATTACTTTTATTTTTTATTTATTTATTATAAAGACAAAGTAATACAATATGACGATGAAAAAAGAAAAGTCCCAATACACCCATTGACAAACTACCTTTTAGTAGTTTGTCAATGGGTGCTTTTACTTTGAAGATATAAAAAAAAACTTATTTCACTTTATTTTGCAGTTAGACTTTTTTTGTGTTATAGTCTAATACAAATTATTTCTTTCGGCGAGCCAATTTTTCAACATAATTTTGATTTAGGAATATCAGAAAAAATAGAGTAATCGTAAAAATATTATTAGGATTTTAGCTACAGTTTTTTGTAAAATTATTTTATAGCTATGCTTGAGGTGATATTTTTTACAAAAAATGCACTACGTATATTTAAGTCAAGTATTATCAATATTAAAATATAATTTTTAAAAACCTACCATAGTCACAAAATATCCTTTGAAAATTCACTGGCTGTTGATTCTGTTTGACGAAACTGTTTCAACTGAAGTTACGCTGTGGAAGAACAAGCCTTATTTATATGTTATTTTAAGTTATTTAGATTTTTATATTGCGGACGTTTTCTATTGGTTGTCAACTGACACACCACTTATTAAAGAAGTTGTCAACCCAATAGATTTTAGGGCTCTTTGGCTTTTGATCGACCCCAAGATCTTCAAGAAGTTTGTCGGGTAATTCAAGACAGTTTCTAACCGTAAATGGGGAACGTTTTAAGAGAAGAATAACTCGGTGTTGTATTTTATGATTTTTTTTTAATTGCTCAGCAATTAACTGTTACACGTGATGCATATCAAGAAAACTCAATTAATTAATTTTTAAAAAGCCATCTTTATTTAAAAATAAGTAAATAAATTGATTTTTGGACAGCTGAATTAGCCATTTCGTAGACACCCATGTAGAAACTAGAAAAATATATTTTAAAAAAGGCGAAAGATATATTTTGTGAAAACTCTCCTCAGATACAAGTGATAATTCAATGAACGCTTTGCAATCGGTCGCTTTAATGTCAATTAGATTTTCATCATAATATTTTTAATTCCCTATGCTACGGCGTGGAGCTGGGTTTCAGTTTTTGCGGAGTTTTGTGGCCTCTGTAGTCGAGGGGCAAGATTGTCGACTACCAGTTCTGAGTACGCGGGGTCAAATCCCGGTGTTTGCAAATAAAATTTATTTGATGAATTTATTTTATTTTACAACTTTATTAATTAAAAATAATATATAGCATATTTGCGGCACGTTCCAGAGTGGAAGATACTCTCAGTATCGCCTTGGTGTAAGACCCACCATTTAGAATTGAAATTTGCTTGAAATGGCTTAAGCCGTGTTTGGTGATCAGATCCGAATAGCCAGGTACTTCCCCACCTTCCTCATCTTCTTTCCTACCACTACCTGCATGCCATAGTTTCACTGGCTTCAGACGCCAATAGTTGGGACTCTTGTAAGGTATTAAAATAAATGAAAATTCAAAAAATTAAAAGGTGACTGGGCAACTCAGAATGAAACCAACTCAGAACCACCTCAGAAAAACCATTGAAAAAAATTGGTTAAATAGATTATGTTAGGTTAGGGTTATGGGCTACTTTAAAATTATTTCTTTCATATCTTTTAATGACTTTTCTGAAGTGGTTCTGAGTTGTTCGGTCACCATTTAATTTTTTAACCAAATTAAATATGTAGAAACTATTCGGGACTAAAAAATAAATTAATAGACAAAAACAAAGTGCCAATAAACTAGGATAAACTTTGGATAATTTATTGTTGATAAATTATTTAAAATTAATGAAATTAACCTATAACTTTTGCAAAGTTGAGCTAACTATCTGAAAAGGCAAGGTTGTAGGAGGAATCTTTATAATTTATATTTAAATAAATTGCAATGTTCGTGTGTGCCCTATAGACTCAAACTGTTGAACCTATTTCGTTGTAAATTTCATAGTTTGTTTTTATTAGTGCCAGGAGTGTTTAGAGTTTAGAGAGTATTTTAATGGTAAAAGAAGTCGGGGAAGACTCAATACTTCGCTCCAAATAATTCATAACCCCGAGCAACGCCGGGTATACTTCGGCTAGTATGTATAAAGAAGATAGTCTGTGGTTGGGTTTATTTTATACAAATGTACAGTTTTATTCCGACATTGCTGCATTGAATTTTATAAAGCGAAGTGTAAGGTCACTGTCTACAAGATAGGTCACTGTCTACAAGAGAGGTCACTGTCTACAAGAGAGGTTACTGTCTACAAGAGAGGTCACTGTCTGCGAAAAACCACGCCATCCTCTTTCCCTCCCCTTACATCCGAATGATGCCCGGGAAACGTTGGGCACTTTAGCTAGTAAATAATAAAGCTCATAACGATGAGAGGTACACAAAGTATAATGTTTTTCCTCGAGGTCCTATGTAAACTTTGGGGATGCTGTGTGGAGTTTTATTTAAGGAAATGAAGGAGATGAGGTTCTGGGAAGGAAAAAATGGGTAGGAGTAGGGGAAAGTGTGTCTAGAAGTGACAAACGTAGGAATCCATCCCTTCCACTGCGGCGCAAGACGATGGGTCGAGAGAGCCCGACTGCACATAAGGGAGAGGGTCTCCCTTAACCGGCTTCCCTCGATCCGGCCTGCCGTGCAGTTTGTGAGCATCCGCCGTCGAGACCTGGACAAACCTCACCCCATAATCTTGAAGTATTCTAATGACCTCGATCAATATTTGTTTTTTTTAATCTCTTGCCACATCACGTGTGATGTTCTAAGAATAATAAGCGTTCTTTTAAATCTCATAATTTATTTATTTACTAGCTTTTACCCGCAGCTTCGCTCGCATGCTATTAGGGGGAAATTATTGTATAAAGAATTTTTCAATGGGAAAGAAATGTCTTTTTGCGGGATAAAAGTAGCCTATGTCATTTCCCACGCCTCCAATTATCCCTGTTTAAAAAAATCACGTCGATCGGTCGCTCCATTTATATTTTTATAGCAAGTTCCCGGTATGCGTTGCTATGCCACTTAATAAATAAATTGTTTCTCCCTGCGTGTCCTTTCCCATTCGTCCTGTTCCCCTTCCGCCTCGTCTTTCTCTCCCGAATCCCCTTCCCCTCGCGCGTTCCCACTCCGCCTTCTCTCTCCCCACTCCCCTCGCCCTCGTCCCGCCAACCCCCCTCCCGAGTTCCCCTCCCCCCTCTCGAGTTCCCCTCCCCCCTCCCGAGTTCCCCTCCCACCTCCTGAGTTCCTCTCCCACCTCCCGGATTCCCCTCCCTCCTCCACACCTCCCCCACTCCCACAAACCCCCCTTTTGAGTTCCCCTCCCCCCTTTCGAGATCCTCTCCCCCCTCCCGCATTCCATTCACTCAGTCCCGGTACATTCAGTTTTCAAAAAGCGCGCGTGCCACTTATTAAATTTTTTCTATACAAATTTTACAATGCCAGAGCTCACCAGTATATATAGAAACCTTCGCGGGCATGCACACATCAAATGCCCAAAGTTTGAATGAAATAGGTAAAGCTGTTCGGAAGTTATGAGCGAAAATACATTTAGGCGATCATTTTCATTTATATAGATTACCAAAAGTAAAATGATTTCAACGCGTCCGCGAAACCTGACTGCAAGCACCCTACCGGGGCTGTTTGGAGGCTCGTCTTCGGAATAATACTTCGCATTCCCAAGGCGATCGGCCACAATCTGCATAACGCGCCATCACTCGAATTATACAGAAAACCTGTAATATCACAGCTAAACACAATAACACCTAGATGAAGTTTAATGTTTAGAACAGTGGCGAGCAACCCGCGGTCCGCGACGCCATTTCGTACGGCCACTAGGCTAAATAAAATATAAAAATTGCGATAAAAAATATTCAAGAGCTAGTTCTCTTCATTGGCTTACAAATACTTTAAAAAATGTGTTACTATGTACCTATAATGTCATGTTATGTACCTATAAAAACTATGAAATTGATTTATTTGTCTCTTGCAGAATCAACAGTGAGATATGGGATAACTTCTTTGGGTCAATCATGTAAAACCAACATAAAACATGTACAAACGATTCAAAACGCCATGGTAAAGTTGCTAGTAAATAAAACCATTTTTAACCAAAGGCGAGACATTAGTATCAGATATAAATCAATCAACCTGTGTGTGCTATTATGTGGCAAAAAATTGTATTGTAGCATATATCCGGCAGTCCATATAAAACAATGGTGGATCATGCACACAATACGCGTCTCATACAAAATAAAGGAATTAAAGTACCTGTGTTTCAAAATAAATATGGTCAAAGAACCCTTGAATATATTATACCATAATATTTAACAAATTGCCATACGAATTTAAAGAAAATTGCTCTACAACCAAATTCCCACTGATGTTAAAATCATGGCTCTTAGGGAGTAACCTAATGTATTAAAATAAATATATATTATAATAAATATATGTAGGTATTATAATAAAAATATATATATTTTTTTAATATTAAAAAAAAACATTGCTCTTTCTTATCATGCATTAAATTTCAAGTATGTGATTAATGTATTGCTGTTTTTCAACTTTTTCATGATATGCATTAAAAATATATATATATATATATAAATAAATATTTTTCCAATTCTGCATCACAATGTTGGTAGGTATGTTATATGTGTATTTGTGTATGTTGTTGGTACGCTAACGCGTTTATGATTATTTTATTTGTAGTTGTAACTAATCTGCGGAACTAATCTCCTGCTGACAAGCTACTTGCAGTAGCTCAGCGGGTAAGAAATTCCAATTGTATGCAATTTTTTATACAATAATAAATAAACAATTGTATTAGATATGTTTTATTGTAACAATATTACGAATTAAACAAATGAAAAAAATACAAATCTATTCTGTTTTGAATCAGCCGCTCAAAAAAACGAGCTTTTTTAGGAGGAAACTCTATCAAGTGGTCAGATTATTTGCGCTTTGCAATAAAATGCAAATAAATGGAATATTTTTTAACGTTTCCGAAAGTTAAGAACAGTTTTTGAAAGCTATGAAATATGCTACCAAATATTATGTTTAGAAATAAAACATAATTTTTTAAATACAATTTTTTTTATTGCAAACATAAAAGTTTTAAAAATGGCCCCCCATTAAGTTTTATGAAGTGAAACTTCTACAGCCCCGATGTGATTTGGATTTCAGATGAAACGGAAATGACGATTACTGCACCTGCGACGCATCAACTGCGCTCATTGGCCGTTTAGATTATGATGTCACTTTTAAAGGCTCCAATAGGCCACTTGCATCGCATTTTTTAACTTTTTTTTCCGGTTTAGACAAATATTCTAAGACATTCTATGATTTTGTTTTTTTAATTGTATTTTTGAAACCCTGGCTTTTTTTGAAAATTTCAATCCGAAAAATCAGACAATCCGAGAAATTTATTGCTATTCCACATGAATAGCAATAAATTGTACGGGGTTCTCTTCGTAACATCTGTAAAAACACCGCCATCTTTATCAAAAAATCAAACCAAAGGATAAGTTCGCATAGAACAAACAATAAATCTAGCGAACGTTAAACGCAAATTCATAAATTTGCCGGAAATCAAAGTGTTGCCATATAAAAAAAATAATCAGTGTGGAATTTTACAAAATTAAGGGAACATAATCGGAGACGGGACATTTTCAGGTAGTGACGTCACGAGCTCAAATAATGGATTTATTCATTTAAAAATAAATAAAAATTATACATTTCTAAAATTTTTTGCTAACATTTTCGTAATCTTAATAAAAAAATCTATCCACACGATTTTTTCCAAGTCGTTATGAAATCCATGCAAGTGGCCTATTGGTTGAGATATGAAACAGAAATTACGCTAGGTCTGCGCTCATTGGTCGCTTTGATTATGACCTCACTTTCAAAGTATTTTTTGAGATTGTTTTCGTAACGTTTCACTTCTACCGCGTGTAAACTGCACTCGATTTTTTTTCTAACTAAAATTATTTATAAAAAAATACATACATATTTTAATAAACATATGTAATATAAATGTTATTGTGACCTCCTTTTTTCGTCTTTTCATGTAAAAATAATAATTATTATTATTAATTATTCAAAAAACTTTTTTTTTTTTTAATTGTGATCGAAAACTTTGGTTTCTAGACGTGTACATTTTAATTTGTCTGTGGTTATAACTTTTAGATTTTAATATAAAGTGTGGTGTTTTCTCTTTCTAACACCATTTAGAACATATTTCTCACCGAAGAGAGATACAATGATTTCTATGAGCTTTTCCAAAAGCGAACAAAGTAGCCTGAGGGGTTAAAGGTTTTCGTCTTATAAAATACCAAAATATTTTGTGACTAAATTTGGCTAATACCGACCTGACGTTGATAAAGAAATCGTCGCAATAGGCGTGTTTAAGGTCAGAAAAGCGGCATGCTTCCTCGCCCATGCCTTTGTCTATAATGTTTTACGCATATTTCTCTTTCGCTTACGGTCATCGTATTCAGTAAAGTGACTAACTGTGCGAGAATGGATCAAGTTCAGGTCGGCATTTAAGTTTGGCCAACTGTACGCTTCCAAATATTTTTTCTGAACAGTATATTTTGTTTTATTTTATTTAATAGTATTCGTTCGGATTTCCAAGATCAAATATTTAACGTTTTCAAAACTTGTATTATAAAATTCGAAAAGGTTTCGCGAGATACTTGTCTATTTTAAATCAGCCACCCAAAATTGCAAAATTTCTTCTTTAATGTTTCAGAATGATAAAAGTCTGCAGCGTTTATTGGTTTGACCTTGAGGTTTTAACGGAAGTTTAATTTTTTCAAAATAACTATTTTTAAAAATACAACTAGGTTCGCGACACCACCGACATCAATGATATAGTAATGTAAATATTGTCAAGCTATATGTACCCTACCCTTTGCAGTGCAATCCGCACAAAAATGAAAATGGTTGAACTGGCCCTCCAGCTAAAAAGATTGACCATCGCTGGTTTTGAAGGTAGCCACTGGACATTGGCAAAATTATGTTGTTGTCTACGGCTAAAGAATGTCAGATAGTCTTGTTGATTGTACCTGCTTTATAAATTGTTCATTTTTAAATATTATTAAGGACTAGCGCTAACCTCGATTTGGAAGGCAGGACTTTGTTAGATAACCAACACCTCTGCCACAGGTCACCCCAAGTGGTTCGCTGCGTTTGATGCCTTAACAGGGGTGTCCGGGTTCATAAAGCGAGGTTTGTCTAATTCTTGGCGGTGCGTGGTGGGATGCATCGGGAGAGACTGGTAGAGGGAGACCTTTCTACCTCTCCAGCAGACTCTCTCAACCCATAGGATTGCATTGCAGTGGGAGGGATGAATTCAGAGGTCTCTCACTCCTTGACCCACTGACCTCCAAATTCCTACCCACTCCTCATACCCTTTTCATTCCCAGAATTTCCTTTCCTTCCTTTCCTTAAAAATACCCTCCACACATCATCTCCAAAGATAATATAAGCCCTGGAGGAAATTATTTTCCTCCGGACCCCCTGTATAGAGCTAATATTTAAAAAAAAAACGAGTGTGCTTTAGACCACACGACTGAAGTAAAACTTCACTAAGAAGTATTTCATAAAAGAAGAGAGAAAGAAAATGTGTAGGCCTACACTGTGTCTCAGATGTACGCAACGTAACTGGCTATGAGAGAAAGAGAGAAAGAAAATGTGTGCTCGCACCTCTCGCTCTTGCCCCTACAGTAATATACGAAACGTAACTCTCTCTCTCCCTCTCTATCTTCACTAACTTATATCTCCCTCTCAACTTCCGTTCGCATCGCCCAATCACACTTTTCGTACCGTTCTCGTCACGCATTCACCAGCTTACTCTCCAAGTCAAGCGTGCGTAAAGAAGTTTTACTTCAAAAAACAGTGAAAACTCGCAGGGCCTTTTGTATGGTGATGATGTTTTTAAAAATTGTTATAATTACAATAACTCCACACAGGAGGCCCTGAGGAAAAGAAATCCCTCAGGGCCTATGTCATCTGAGATGCTTTGTGGAGGGTCTTTTTGAGGAGAGGAAGGAATGAACATTGGTCTTGAAGAGACCCATATTGTAGGAAGGAGGAAACACAGAGGCCGGCAAATCGTTCCACAGCTGAGATGTTGAACACAAGAACGAGTCGAAGAACCGACCCGTTATCATGTGACAAATGTCAACCGTGTACATATGTTGGGCACGCGTTTGGCGTGTTTCCCGACTATGCACCGTTGCCGAAGGGATCAATGACGCTAGTTCCTCGGAGCATCTTGCATTGTAATACCGGTAGAATAAGGATAGCATTCCCACCCGACGCATGTGCTCTAAAGATTGCATCCGTCTGTTAATCTATCAAACGGACCGCCCGTTTTTGCACAGAGTCGAGGGTATTTTTCAGGAATTTTGGAGTTCCACACCAGAGGCGGCTGCTTGAAAAGTCTACGTGTTTTAAATGGTTTCGAACTAGTGATGCTTGCTTTGGTAACGGTCCCCAATATCCTAACTCATTCATTCAATAACATTCTTCGTAGTTATACTCGTATAAAGTGCTTTCTGAGGTTTAGAATCATGGTAGTGTCGTGAGACCTCCCCAATGATGTTTTGTTATTGTGTGCTCGAGAATGTCCTGCATTTGATGAAAAAGGATATCCTACATCTCCTGCTGACGATCACACTCCCGTTTTTCGTAAATTTGGACTGTTGGTTGAATTCTAAACATTGGTACAGTTGAATTTAAAGTTGAGTTGAATTCCCCCTTTGTGCCTTAGAAAACAATAAACTCTCCACTGTTGGGTTTTCCATGATAGAAAACATAAAACATTCATGAGCTTCATATTCAAGCTTTAAACACGTCTCAGTAGAATTTATTTCGGCAAATATAACAAATCTAATTAATAATAACAACACTGAAGTATACAATAGGATTGCAACGCGTTTCCCAAATAACACTTTCTCAAGACCATACTGAAGTAAGCATTTGACCTATCGCCTCTAGTGGAAGTAGTAGAAGTACTTATTAGTTAGTAATACTAATTAATAATAACAAAAAAGAAGTATACAATAGGATTGCAACGCGTTTCCCAAATAACACTTTCTCAAGACCATACTGAAGTGGGCATTTGACCTATCGCCTCTAGTGGAAGTAGTAGAAGTACTTAGGAAGTAAAAGTTCGTCCCTAGCACGGCTTTTATCGACTTTATCGGTAAAAGAAAATTCACCAACACAACGTTTCACTCCGAATTAAAAAAATGACACAAGTTTTTCAAAATTTATTAAAATCAAACATAGGATAAAACCATATTACATATTTTACAATATTACATAATATTCTTTAATCTATTAATATATCAATAAATAATTCACATAAAAACATATCATTCTAACTAAACCATGTGAATACCTACCTCAACGTAACAGGTTCCCCTATTGAGGTGTTCACGAAACACTATAAAATACAGGGGCGTAGCTACCGCCGTATGAGCCCTATCAATGATACGGGGCCCCCGGGATACAGGGGCCCCTAACGTGTCTAAGCAAAAACTAGTAAAATGGTATCCACAATGTCACTTAATCTCGTGCTTCCCGGGAAAAATTGTCATTCGTGCCTATAGAGTGATTTAGTTTAGGTAAGTACTACCTATTTATCTACCCGTAGCGAAGGGTGAATTTTGTTTTTTGAAAGAACAATGCAACCTTTCATACATGAATATACCTTTTTCATTGTTAGTTTTTGGGATGTTATGCCGTGTTGCGCTATCTCCTTCTTTAGCCGACGTTTCGGACAGCGTTGCAGTGTCCATCATCAGGACAGATCCCGTAGATCCGACGATCCCAAAAATATAAATAGATCATAACATCCCAAAAACTAACAATGAAAATGCTTTTGGCTGTGAAAATCTAAAAACTTATATGAAAATACCTGATCACGTATTGTACCGAGCAATAATAAGGGCCCCAACTAATTTTCATACAGGGCCCCTCCAAGGCACGCTACGCCACTGATAAAATAGTAACTAAAAGTAAATATATGGAATAATAATATGTTACATTACAATTATTAACCATTTTAATTACCCGGTTAGTACAGAAATAGTCTCGGATCTAATTGGGAATCTATTCTATTTTCTAATACATATTTAGAAATAGTATAGGTACAACATACTGCTTATAAATAGTAGATATACAGTTAGAAAAAAAATTACAGTACCTAAAATATCAAAAAATATTGAACAATATTTAAAAATACATACAATAACAGAATATATCTGAACATCAGCGGTAAAATTAATCAATGTTCGTTTAAAATGTTAGGATAGTTTTTTGAAAATTTTATTTAAAATGAAGCCATACTAAATAATGCAAAATCATACAAAATCGTATGTTTTAGTTTTGAAAATTTGACCGCTTAGAAGTATTATAGATGCTTCAATTAAATACTGCGTGTAGAACATACTTTGGCCCTTAAAAATATCGGTCATTTTTTTTAATAAGTCTTTTAATAAGCTTAGAAAAAAAAAAAGTATTAGGTCTATAAAAAACATTTTTAACTGAAAACTCTCCTACTTATAAACACTTTTTCGGATATGGTTTTATTGCATAATGTGGCAAATTCAGTTTCTTATATAATTATCGCGAAAAAAAAATGATATTTACGCCCGAACCTCACAAAATAAAATATAATATGCATTTTCGCGTTGGTATTTTTGACATCACGACGACAATACGGCAGTCGACGAATTTGCTATATCAAAGTGAACCTTATACCATCCACCGAAGAACGACTGGCAGCCGCCCCCCTGTCTTCCGTCATTACTCCTCCGAACGGAGCGGAGAGCGGTCGTGTTATGCTCCGCGCCGCTTATTTTCGTGAAATCAATTTAAAAATTCCGTTTTATTGCTATAAACAATGCATAAAAAAGGAATTAATGTTTTTTACAGGCCTTTACGAAATCAACATGTAAAAAAAAAAATCTCAAATATCTTTTCCAACCTTTCCAAAAGCTTTTTCTCAAGTATTTTTAAACTCCTCCCATAAAAGGGCGTGAATTCCGATTTCGATTTTTTCCTGTACTAGTGGATCGCCTTAAGGTAGTTTTTTTTTAACTTTTATCGTAGAGCAAGAGCCCGTGACGATCAGACCTTCGTTATTTTATAAAAGCTGAAAGTTTCTCTGTGTATGTCCCTAATACAGGTAAAGACGATCCCCGACTATGAAGTTTGGATCACGGTGGCCTTGAAAGATAGCAGGTTGCAAAGGTATATAAAATTGCACCACAATTTCAAGAGCCATAGTCTGCTAGCGTCGAAATTTCGCACTATTTCACTCCCAGCTGCTTGCATGTATATATGGCGCTCGCACCTGCGGAAGACTTTTAATGTATCTGACAAGGTGAAGGAACCATCGAAACTGTCTGATTACTGAGAAAATATAACATAAAAAAATTATTAATAATCTTTATTTTTGTGTAATATTTAAAGAATTATTATGTTTGCCAACCAATGTAAATGTTTATATCTTTATAAAATATTAGCACACACAAAGATTTGAGCTAACTTAAGATTAATAAATAAATAAACATATATAAAATTCAGCTTTTATGCTTCAAAGTAAGTACAATTATAATTAATTAAAATAATATCTTTCAAAGCCACCGTGATCCAAACTTCATAGTCGGGGATCGTCTTTACCTGTATTAGAGATATACACAGAGAAAATTTCAGGTTTTATAAAATAACGAATGTCTGATCGTCACGGGCTCTTGGACTATCAGGTAAATCTTTAAGTTTAGGGCCAAGTTATTCGTAATGGCAGATGTGTTGCATCCAGTTACAAATATATTCCCTGATGTTCTAGGACTTAAACTTCGCGTTGAGTACAGTTTGGAATAGTATTTTTTTCAAACAGTTTTAAAACGGTAGTATATTAAATTTGGTGACTGGACAACTCAGAATGAACTCAACTCAACACTTCATTGGAAAAGTCTTTAAAACTGATGAAAAAAAAATTAGTTAAATAGGTTACGTTATGTTAGGTTGTGGGGTATTTTTCAAAAAAAATATAGCTTTTAATGACTTTTCAAAGAGGTGTTAAGTTGATTAAATAACTCGAATGAGAGTAAAAAAAGTTTGGGTGCCGTTATTTTATGAAGAAAAAAAAATATTTTCGAAACGGCTACCAATCAACAAAAACTCATGTAGATTGAGATATTAACTTTTTTTGTTTAACTTCTTTGTTGTTGTATTTAACAATATTATGAAACGATGGTTTTCTTCTATAGAAGTAATATTAAATGGGTTTAAAATTATTCAAATATAAGTAAATTTTAATTAATCCCATGTATGCAGCCTCGTGAAACAATGAAACGAAAAAGAGACTAAAAAGAGAAAAACACATAAATCTGTAGGATTTAGCCTGCGAGAGATTAAGATACAAAATCGGTCTCTTGTCTACTTTAGTTTTCTAAATGAATCATTTCTACCGCGAGTACGTAGGATTTAAAAAAAAACACAGGACAGAACCCAAATGCGATGCCAACTCAGCCACTGACCGATCAGCAGTTTTTTTTTTTTACAGTGAATACCGCACAAGAATCTCAACTGCTCCCGTCTGGAGCCAGTGAGACTATGGCATCCCCAATTGGGGTATGTTGTGAGGCTGAAGGTAGTGGGGAGGGGAAGGAGGTGGGGAAGAGGAAGGTTGGGAAGTACCTGGCTATTCAGATCTGGTCACCAAACACGGCTAAAGCCATTTTCAAGCAACGTTTCAATTCTGAATGGTGGTCTTACACCAGGGCGATACTGATAGTATCTTCCACTCTGGAACGTGCCGCAAATATACTATATATTATTTTTAATAAATTAATTGTGAAATAACACAAATTAATCAAATAAAATTTATTTGCGCACGCCGGGTTCGAACCCGCGACCTCCGGATTGTGAGTCAAGAGTCTTAGCCACTGGACTACGGAGGTCGTCATATGTTTATTGTATTTTAATGTTATTGTGTATTTTATTGTGAGACAGGTTCAAACAGTTATTAAACATCGACCTTCATAACACGGGCAAGGGCCTAGCATGGTGGTCGAAAAATCCACAAATTATGTAACCATCATAGCTATGAATAGAGAAAAAATTTAAAAAAAAAATTGTTTCCGAAAAAATTTAAGAAGTGTTTGTAGATTCGCCGGTTTCTCGCTTGCCCTACGAGTTTCCGGATACCGCGTATACACGATAGCACATTATACATAAATCTTTTTCTTTGTTAATCATATTTTTTTAATAATATTTCTTTATCTATATGTATATATACAATATACATACATATTGTCGATTTTTATCAATCGGAAGGTCAGTTTTCATAAAAAATTTAGCTGTCAAATCAGTTGTTGTTTTTACAACGGAATCCAAAATATATAAGCGAATTATCATCCTTCGACCAAAAAAGAGAACAAATGACTTATTGAACTGGGAAGAAAGGAGTCAGTGAAACTGTAAAAAAACGTAACTTAATTTACATTTATATATTTTTCTAACTTACTAAGTACAATTTCTGAACTCTCTGGATAATAAATAGTTAGAAAAGGCTATATGCCTAGTTAGGAATTATTATTTATTCTAAGCTTACAATTTGTTATGTCATATGCCTGTCTCTCTAGCAAAACCTGTGTTAACAGTTTATAATAAAAAATAATACGTATAGCAAAAATACATATAGTAACACAAAATTACATTTAAAGTAACAAGACAATCATCATCGTACCATTGAAAACATACAAACTTTGAAGCTGGATACACCGCCCGATACATATACACCGCCCCCTCGTAGCGTTTTATAGTCCATCATTTGCGCATTAGGACACCACCGCCCCCATGGATCTTGCCAACTTCCCCCAGAGTGGCGTTAGCACCACCAGACGGTTGGTAATTTTGAGTATCTAGTTCGATTTTATTATTTTAGTTTGTTTTTGGGACAATATAAATTATCATTATAGGAAAAATATGTAAAAAAAAAAAAATATTGTGCGATTCAACCTGATACAGGCGTTTTTAGTACCTACAGCAATCTATACATATAAATTTTTAGGTTCCGTATGTTTGGGTTCGCAGATCTCAGAAAGTAATCGATGGATGGACTCAAAAATTTTACAGAACATTTCATTTCAGCAGAAGAGTGTTTCTATATATAATGGTAAGTTCTGGCGTTATGAAATTTGAATAAAAAAATTACAACAGACAAAAATCGCCTTGGTGCTGAAAAAATTAAGAGATGTTAAAGTAAACCCTGAATATATAACAAAACTAAAGTTGATGTGACACATATATATCCATTAAAAACAGAAAACGTAAAATTTTGCCGGATACATTCGTATACATTTTTAAAAGTCTCGATGAATTCAAAACTTTAAGAAAAAATACGTTTTGAAAAATCGTTACTTCAATATTTTTTATCACACTAAAACACAAGTTAAAAAGTTATGATAATCACCCGATTTCCTAGATTTCATCATAAAGATGCAGAAAAACTCAGTAGTTATAGTTGAATATAGTTGAATCACGATGACGTGCACACGTCCATCCGCGGAGAGATCTAAACTTGACTGATATAAAATTACTCGTTCGCGTTTCGAGGTAGTGCGTATTTGCGATGGTGCCATAAGTCGCAAGCAGCTAAAATGTTTTTTTTTTAAATTCTAACAATATTAGACATTTAGGTACCCAATTAAATTATAATGAAATCCAGAAAGAAAACCTATGGTTTTATAATAAAGTCGAGCTTGATATCTTGAATTGTTAACTGTGGACCGTTGGGAATCACTGATTTAGACCATAATAGTATATTGAGGCGCCCAGAGTTTGACGTTAATTCTACCTTCGTGTTATGTATTTTGCCTGCATGTAGGCGTTTTTACATTTGATACAAATGTTTTTACCATAAAGGTAGGAATTATACTTCCATGGTTTATAATAAATTAAATGTAAAGCTGTACGTCGTACATTTACCTACAGAGTATAGAAACCTAAAAATAACCTACCAAGGGCCTTATAGGAAGCCACAAGTCTTTGCGGAAATGCGAAAAAAAATTGTTACCAAAACTATTTCAGTTACCTACTCTTATAGCAATGGAACTGTATTATTTCTTACTGTTTTTTAAACTTGTATTTTTGTGTTGCATTTTAGATTTTATGTAATTATTCATACTAGATGTAAGAAAAAATCTTGTTGCCTAAACGAAGAATCAAAAACAAAAACAAAAATATGTAATTACAAAATATCAACAAACTAAAAATGGCGCTTTTGTAGGTTCACACACAGCTTTAAATTTATTATTATTATGTGAATCAAGGGAAAGGGCTAACTGCAGGCAAAATACATAACACGGAGGTAGGATAAACGCTAACCTCTGGGCGCCTCAAATTATCAAGATCTAAATCAGTGATTTTCAAAGGGGGCGGTACCGCCCCCTGAGGTGCGTTGGCAAGATCCAAGGGGAGCGATAATGGCCTCGAGCCCAAAGATTGGACGATAAAAAGCTACGAGGGGGCGGTGAAAGGCTGAAATGGTGATCAAAGAACTAAAAAAACACATTTTCTTAATTAATTTAAATAAATCGTAAGTACACCGGTACACGCGTTTTCATCCCGCGACAAAATATCCCGACAAAATATCCTACGGACAAAACATCCTCCAACAAAATATCTACTAAAACCTAATCTAACCCAACCCATTGACATATTATGACCTAACCTTATTTTATATTTTACTCTTTTTTTTAAATAATTAAAATTTATTATCTTTACAGGATGTCTGTGTTATTTGTGTCCCTTTTTTGTTAGTTTAGGTTTTAGTGGATATTTTGTTAGGGGATGTTTTGTCCGTAGGATGTTTTGTCGGAGGAAATTTTGTCGAGGATATTTTGTCGTGGGATGAAAAGTCGCGGAACCTTGCGTTGGCGAGAGTCTTGCGTTGAACCGTTCAATTACTAATTAGAAATATTTGATGAATTAATAGTATTTTTGTAATTTTGATAATATTGCCTAAAAAACACCCTTTTAATTACGACACAAAACACACAACTGCTCTGGCTAGCGAGCCACAAAAGCTAAGGGTTGCCAATACGAGTGAACGAAGAACGGGAATATCCTTCTCGGCAAAAAAGGACAGATATTTTATTCATGTCAAGACGCGAGCGAGATACCACTTCAGTAACCTGGATTCGCTTTCGTACCTTCAAATATAACCATTTTATTAATCTCGTTACCAACCAATTAGGATTTGTGTGTTTGTAGTTGGGATCGAACTTTGAAAACCGCTTTCACAGGCTCTATAGCGCAGAACCGAGCGAAATTTTGTATTTGTAATTTGCAAAAAATATTTTTAACCCTTTAGTGAATGATTAAAAAGGGGAAAAAAATTAAATCGATTAATCGAAATGCTCAAATCTATTTCTTTGGGAGTTCTCCTAGTGACGTAGAATCACCAGTTTCCGGCTTGTATCACTAGATTCCGGACACTGTGTAATAAGTAGAATGGTTAGATGGGTACAAAATAATAATAATATTTTATTCCAGGATGTAAGAAGGATAGTGCAATCCCACACGTCCCATACAGTTAGAATCAAATAGATACATAGAATAAAAAAAAAAACAAAATAACAAAAAAAAGAATAAATAAATAAAATAAGTAAATAATCAATAGTATGTAGGGCGTGGTCTGGGGTGAGCTCGGGCACAGCGCTCGTTTTGAATAGTTTTCATTTTCAATGTATATTTGTTACTTTATATTTAAAATTTTCTGCTACCGGTTTCAACACATCCGTGTCATTCACTAGCAAAGTTAAGACTAACTAAATTGATATTAAAGTCTAAGAAGTTTAAATTGTTGTTATCATTATGTTCCAGTGTAAATTTTATATTTTGGTGAAGAAATGTGTAGAAATTGTTACATAGTTAATTCCCAAGAAATACAAAAAAGGGTAGATACAAATGGGTAAGTTAGGTACCTAATTGTAATTTTTGATAGTGAAATAAATATAAACGTAATTAAGCATGAATTTCAAATATTTATAATTTTTCATGCAAATATTTCAATAAAAATATACCTTCGCTATCCACAACCACATAATAATCGCTTCTATCTCCATTGCGACAACCGCCGCAAAAATCAAGAAATCATTAATTTATTGTTAAAAATGGATCTGTCTGTCGCGTCGGACTGATGACAAATTGACCACTTCGCCAGATCCAGTTGTACCTTGTCACTTGGCGCCGCGGCGCGCAGCGGCAATTAATAAATAATCCATTCGTCAACCAGTGACAAGGAGACTCTCTCGTCAGCCGGCGACCAGCTGACGGGAGATGTTTATCAGAGGATGATTGGGCAAGTGGGTGATTGTAAAAAAGGGGTTTCGATTTCTAGAGCTTTATTGCTGGAATTTCAGAACTAGGCTTGATCGTGCATTGCGGGATTTGCCAGGGGTTTTTTGCATGAATTATAGCGGAAAGCTTCTATAATTCTACAATTTGGGGAATAAGATAATTTTTAATTTTTTTACTTTTTTTATTTCATTTTAACAATAACAAACTACAGGGATAAAAGACAATTCATAATCTTTAAATAACACACTGAAACAAATATAAAAGCCCACCAGTCTAAAGATGGCCTTTACAGGCTGAAACCGGTTATGGTCACAAATGAGTGAAGTGGAAATAAGTTTTGTATTTGTTTTATTATATTACTAGCAGACCCGGACACACGTTGCCGTGGCTAAAGAAACAAACGCCATTACCCAACCTTTATAAAATCCACACCACCCGCTTGCCAGCTGCCCACTGCCCACTGCCTGAATTGAGTATTAGAATTTCTCGGCTTTTCTCTACTATAATAAGCATGTATTATAAATACAAACCTTCCTCTTGAATCACTCTATCTATTGGTGAAAACCGCATGAAAATCCGTTGCGTAGTTTAAAAGATCTAAGCGCACATACATTTTGAGCGACTTCATTTTATACTATGTAATGATTATAATGGCATTCCACCGCGAACTGTCAGCTTCAAAAATACAAATTTGGGTATGCGATGGTATCTACTTCACGACCCTTAAAATGTATTCCGTAATGTTATTTGTTCTTCGTTTCACAAAAGTAAGCGTTTAATGATAATTTTGTTTTAATTGATTTCGGACAACCAGTATCGGGGAACATTGAGAATTCCAATCTAAACACAGAGACGCTGTATGACGACATCGTCCAATATGGCGGTGACTCCGCCCTAATAGGACCACAGCCCTCTCCGTCACCCGGCGGCAGCGGCGTCCACAACATCCAACCCAGAAGCCTTCAGGGGGGCCGCAGCGCTCTGGGGGTCAGACCCATCGCCCACCTATTGCTTGATAGGCCGGATCGGGAGAGACTGGTTGAGGGAGAACTTTTGATCTCGCCAGCGAACTCTTGACCCATCGCCTTGCACCGCAGTCGGAGGGATAGATTCATATGTCCGTCACTGCTGGATACAATGACCCCCACTTAGTTATAATTTTGAATCTTAGTTGTAAGTCTATCGCATTAATTTTATTTTATTGTATGCTTATATGTACAGCGCCCTTGAGGTGATTTTTCACAAAAAACGGCGCTTTATAAATCAGCAAAATATTATTATTTTATTATTATTTATATTCCTACCCACCCCTCCATGTCCCTTTCTTTCTCAGAATTTCCTCTCCTTCCGTTGCCTAAAAAGACCCTCCACACAGCATCCTCAAATCGATTGCCAGGCATAAACATCCAGTTCCTCATCCCATTTCTGCTCTTCCCCCTTGAGCCTCGCAACTCTCTCACCTAAGATGGACAAAAATGACGGGTTCGAGTCCCAGTTGCGACCTTTTTTTTTGCATATTTTTGTTTAGATTATTGGTGTTACTTGTTTAATTTATATTAAATAGCAGAGTTGATCTTTTATTTGCGTATTTCTATAATAAGTGTTCCCGACGTGTTAGAAAACAATAATAGGCCACTTGCATGGATTTCATAACGACTTGGAAAAAATCGTGTGGATAGATTTTTTTATTAAGATTACGAAAATGTTAGTAAAAAATTTTAGAAATGTATAGTTTTTTTTTTTTAATGAATAAATCCATTATTTGAGCTCGTGACGTCACTAGATGAAAAAGTCTCGTCTCCGATTATGTTGCCTTAATCTTGTAAAATTCCACACTGATATTTTTTTTTAAATTGGAAAACTTTGATTTCCGGCGAATTTTTGAATTTGCGTTCTATGCGAACAAACAATAAATTTGATTTGATTTGATTTTTGGTTTGATTTTTTGATAAAGATGGCGGTGTTTTTACAGATGTTACGAAGAGAACCCCGTACAATTTATTGCTATTCATGTGGAAAACATTATTTTTTTTAAATGATTTTCGGCTATGTAATTATCGTTTTTTCGCACCCTTAAAATTATGTCCCGTCTTTCCGGTTTATAAAAAATGGTCTGATTTTTCGGATTAAAATTTTCAAAAAATCGCCAGAGTTTCAAAAATACGATTAAAAAAAAAACAATACAGAATGTCTTAGAATATTTGCCGCTACCGTTTTTTTTTAATGGATGCAAGTGGCCTATTCCGGGAAAAACAGAATCATGGAGAGGGGGGAGCGGGGAGGGTGGAGTCTAAGCATAAGGATGACTCGTAGAAAGTATATGGAGTGAGAAAAAGCGAAGTGTTCATGTGCAGGTCAAACACGCGACGCCTGATTGCACGCAATTGTTCAATTTCTTAGGTTGGTTAAACGCTTAAGCACCCTTTCAATAAAATAATCATTTTAAATTATGGCATGTCTCGTTGTTTACCTTTGAAATTAGCAATTTACTCCAAATTAGGGTTGTTTTCCTGAGATCATTATTTGTATTTACATTCAATACAGGGGAGGTCAAGTTTGCAATTCGGCCTGGCCGCGCGCCGCCCTATGGACACGCCACTGTGGTAAGCACTACATTTCAAGAATTTACAAGTGGTAGACTGTTACAAAAATAAGTAATGTAAAAAGGGTAAGTACTAGACCACGGAGGAAATTCCTTCCTCCGTGTACTAGACTATAACCCTATTTCGTCTCTGCTTTTCAATTTGGGAGGGGGGTGTGCATTCCATTCAGTAGGGATTTATAAGATGACCAATAGGCCATCCCAAGCATTTCGATACGTTTGGTGACTTATCAAGGGTGCCCGGGTTCATGGGTGAGGTTTGTCCAGGTCTTGGCGGCAAAAAAAAACGGTCCGTTATCCGGTGAAAACAACGGACGTATGCAAGCGGCCTCACACGGGTGTTCTTAGTTTAACATTAGCTCCTCCCCACACTCCTCGCTTATTCATGGCGGGACCGCCGGACGACTGCAGCTCAGCTGCTTTGGTTAAGTCAAACAATCTCATCTAATATGAAAATTTGTTTTTTTTCCTTATTCTATTAACTTTTCTTCCTACATAATAATAAACTTTTATTTCAGCTACATCAAGTGGCGGAGATGAGACGTGATACTGTGAAATAAATAACTAACAACATGTACGCACTCGCATACTGACTGCTAACAATGTATGCCCGGACATTGGAGGTCTAGAATCATTTTAAATAAAAAGTAGCTTCTTAACAAAAAAAAATTAGAGTCCTGAGGTGTACGGTGAAGGAGGAAACCATCTGTTTCCTTAGAACACCGTGGGAAAGTGGTTGAGCAACCTCCTCCCCACAAGCGGCCCCGAGGATAAAAACTCTCAGTGCCGTGGAGGGTCTTGTTAGGGAAAGGAAGGAGAAGAAGTTCTAAGAAAAAGGTGTGAGGGGTCTATAGAAATCAGGTGGTCAAAGTATTCCGGAGAGAAGAACGTATGAATGTATGAATCCATCCCTCCACTGCGGTACAAGGCAAATGGTTGAGAGAGTCCGGCTGAAGAGGTCTAGGTTAGGTCTTCATCAAATAGTCTCTCCCGATCCAGCCTGCCAGGCAGTAGGTGGGCAAACGCATCAAAGCCAAGGCCTAAACAAACCTCACCTTGATCCCGGGCACCCCTGCTAAGTGATCTACGGCAGGGATGTTTGTTATTCAATAAATGGTTCCCGGGCAACGGTACTCACACCCGCCTCCCAGATTATTCTGTATCCCACTTAATTTAACAATAAAAACCGAGATATTATTATCTAATTGACACCATTGGTTGTAAGCGCAATAAAAAGGTAATGGCAAGCATTCTTTGGAGTTGATCGATGGGTTCCAATTATAAAAACAGGTTGATTATCGAGTGTGATAATGTAATCATCTCGTTATTCTGTGAGGTTTTTTTTAGGTAGGTATATTTACCACTAACGTTGAAAGTACTCATATCTAAATAATTCCTCGATAACACAACGTGACAGCAAAAACTAGAAACAGACAAAGCCTCATTTATATTTACAATTATAGGGAGATATTGTAAGAACTGAACTGTTTTTTGTATTTTTTTGACATTACATACGTAACATTTTCTAAACATTTTGATTTAAAGAGTTTTATTTCACACGTACATTTGTATTTAACTGCTTGAAATTTTTACACAGGCTTTGAGGGAAATTATTTTCCTCGTGGCCTCCTAACGTAATAAAAAAAATCTGTATGAATTTCGGTAAAAATAAATATGACTTTGATTTAATCCATAATGCCTTACCTGGTTTTGTTTAGGAAATATTTTAAGCCATTTTAGAATTAAAAGTTAATTGTTAACATTTTTAATGGCGCTCAACGAGATTTCATAAACGACTTTATAAATAGTCTAAACTTATATTATGCAAGTAGGTATATTTTCATAAGACTTGCTTCTCGATCGCTTTTAGAACCGTGTAGTTAGTCTACTGAATATAAACTATGAAAATTATTCAAGCACTTACTTATTCTATCAACTTGATAGATAGTGTATACGTAAATAATATTTTTAAATAATTTTGAAAACAAGCTCAGTTTTCATTGTGAAATCTTTTAAACCACAATCTAAAAACCTTATTTTGGCAGCTGAATATAGTTTATTTTTTGAGCGCAGTCTCCCATCTTGTATCAACAGGCACTGGTAATTATTTGATGATAAATGTGTTGAGATGGGCTTCTAACGAGTTTAGTCCGAGCCTGGGGCGTGCGGCGTGCAGCGTGTGGCGATTCTAGCGCAAAAGAAGCTTGGCCGAAAGTGTTAAAATTATATATACTTACCTAGATTTTTAAATATTATATAACATCTTTACTTCATTTTAATGTGAATGTGTCTACCTAGTTTATAAATTATGTTTAACCACAATTTTGAGAGTTCCTATTAATATTGCAGTTGATTTAGAAGGTAAAATATTATAATATAGCGATCACAGAAATTTTAAATACTGTAAATGTCAGGAGAGCGAAAAGATTTTTTTTTTTTTTTAAATCGTGTCTCCAGTTTTCTAGACCTATAATTAAAAAAATATTATAAAATATCATTAAATCGATCTTTCGGAATAGTTTACATTTTTAATAACATTAATAATTACATTATTAATTTTAATTTTTAAGTTTTCAGAAAAAAGATCCAATTAAAATGCACGTCGTAAAAGGCGTACTTATTTTCCTAGAAATATTTCGATTCGTCAAAGATATCTGCGCTGGCAGATCTAAAGAGAAAAAAAAATTAGAAAAATTACATGCCTAATTTTTGGATCTATTGTCATTTACTTCATTTCAAATTTCCATGATCGATATGTTTATGTTACTAGCTATACTAATTTATGTTACCAACTTATATTTTCTTAACTCTTATACTTTGTTACTTATATTTTGTTAACTCTTTATAAAATGATGTACTGCGTTGAAGGTAAAAGCTAGTTTTGGGCGTTTAAAATAAATAAAATAAGTTGAAGCTCTGGTCAAGGCGGTGTAAAATATGTAAAATGTTTGGTTTAGGGTGAAATAACATTGAAATGTGTTTGGATTTATTTGGTAATGTTTATTATACTTTTTGAAAAATTTCACAGTAAATTTGTGCGTTATTTAAAAAACGTGTATGTTTTTATGAAAATAATGTTTGTATTACCTTTTTTTAAATTGCATTTTAAGCCGAAACAGCTGTCACAAAAATAAAAATAAAATACTTGCAGAACTTAATAATAAAAATACATTTTTTTAAATTAAATGTATTTCTACGAATTAAGCACAAAAGCAATCGATAAACCCACAATACACGACATCTTTTTTCAGACAGATTCCAATTAGAGACAAAAGTCAACATTTGTCGCTTTACGCGTTCGCTATTTTCATCTCTTTTTTCATATCTTCGATTTCAGTAGATCACAACAAACAGTATGGTTCATGTGTTGCTTGCAGTGATGACAATTGAAATCGTAGATTTGAAAATAGAGGTGAAAATAGCGATCGCGTAAAGCGAAAAATATTGACTTTGGTCTCTAATTGGAATCGGCTGAAAATAGATGTCGTGTATAGCGGCCATTAGTTTGTTTTGCCATCTATTTTTGTGTTTATTAAATCCACAACCAATGAGTAAATCTTTTTTGTCAAATGAAAACAGTGATTTTTGGCTTTAAAGTTTATACACGTTTTCCTTAATAAAACAAGGCAATATTTAAGATCAATGAAATAAGTACATATACTGAAATAATTTCGTTTTCAATTCCACGAAATAATTTCGCAGTCATTTCAATCATCAGTTATGGAAAATAAAATATCCATTTAGCAATAAGTAATCAGACCATACGCTATTTTGGTCCCTCACATCTAAATTTAAAACCAGATATGAGTTGGTAGTAGGTACCTAATTTTGTTCGTGGTCCATTTTATCTCATTACTGACGTACCGTCGGCATCAAGAGCGAAGAAATAAGCGTTTGATACCTGAGGTGCCAAAACCAACACCAGCCCCCCCCCTATCCTCCCTAAACCCCTCAATCGGCCCGGCCCCGCACCTTAGGGAGTTGATTGAAGGTTACGCCCAGCCTCTCACTCTGGACGGGGAAGAATACTAAACCGAATATTTTGAAAGTGGAAGAAATTATCTTATTTAAGGATTTTGTTTTATGAAAAGATTTTGATTTAAGAAAAGGCGTGTATCATGGAAGAAAGTATCTTATTATTTGGAAAGGCGTCTATTATCATGGAAGAAAGAATCTTATTTTATGAAACGGCGTTTATGGTGGGATAATAATTATAAAGGATTTTTTTATAAAAAGGCGTACCTATATCGATAAAAGGATCTTGATTTAAGAAAAGGTGTATATCATGAAAGAAAGCATCTTATAACATGAAAATGCGTCTATCATTTAAGAAAGTATCATATTTTATGGAAAGGCGTTTGTCAAGGAAGACGGTATCTTATTTTATGAAAAGGCATCTATCATAGAATAAATGAAAAGGCGTCCATTATGGAAAAAAAGATATCTTATTTTATAAAAGCGCTTTTATCGTGGAAAAACGGATTTTGTTTTATGAAAAGGCGTATTTCATGGAAGAAAGGATCTTATTCAATGAAAAGGCGTCTATCACGGAAGAAAGCGTCTTATTACATGGAAAAAGGCTTCTATCACGGAAGACCGAATCTTATTCAGTGAAAAGGCGTCTATCGCGGATGAAAGTATCTTAGCCTCTATCATTTAAGCAAGTATCTTATTTCATGAAAAAGCGTTTATCATGGAAGAAAGGATCTTCCTTTTTTTACATTAACTCCACACAGGAGGCCCCGAGGGAAAAAATCCCTCAGGGCCTATGTCATCTGAGATGGTGTGGGGGGTCTTTTTGAGGAGAGGAAGGAATGAACATTGGTCTTGAAGAGACCCGTGTTGTAGGAAGGAGGAAACACAGAGGCCGGCAAATCGTTCCACAGCCGAGCTGTTGAACACAATAACCAGTCGAAGAAACGACCCGTTCTCATGTGTTAATGCATCTATTGCGATGTAGGGAAGAATCTTATTTTTCTTCGGTGCTTTCATATGTGATTAAAATTATTATAGTTTACTTCATAAAGCCCAATCAATGACTTTTTAAATAAATACCTATAACATAAGTAATTTCATGCGGAATTTTGAGGTATGTTATTAAATTTTTGTGTTCTTATCATCTGGCCAATTTTTTAATATTTCTTGTGAGTGCTGCTTGATCTGAACTTGAATGAACGTTCCTTGAATCAAGATTACAGTTTCAAAGATCAGGACGAAGTTGCAAGATGTACCTACATGTTGGTTGCATGTTACTTATTATTAACGAGCAATATGGACAAAAGAAACCAAGTAGATGTAATCTACACTGATTACTCTAAGGCCTTCGATAAGGTAAACCATTTCATTCTTATTCAAAAATTAAAACAGTTAAGCATCCATGGTGACTTACTCCGGTGGCTCACTTCATACCTTTGGAGTAGACTTCAAAGTGTCTCAATTGGGGGAACAAAGTCCAGCTTCTTTTTTGTGCCCTCCGGTGTACCTCAAGGTTCTCATTTAGGCCCATTATTATTTAATGTATATATATATATGATATTTACAAATGTTTTTTACATGCAAATTACCTAGCATATGCAGATGATAAAAAAATATACTTTGTTATTAAATCAATCAATGACTGCATTAAACTCCAAGAAGACCTCAATCGTCTTTTTGTCTATTGCGAATTAAACAAACTTGTTATTAACATCTCAAAGTGCAATAAATTAACATTTACACGTAATAAAAATATAATTTCATTTGTATACACACTGAACGGCACACATATAAATGAAGTAAAATATATCAGGGACCTTGGGGTAACTATGGATGTCAAATTAAACTTTATCCAACACACTGATGAAATAATTAACAAAGCCAATAAAATGCTGGGATTTATAATTCGTATAGCAAAACCCTTCCACAACATAAACACTCTATATTCCCTTTACACCTCATATATATTCGCCCGCACTTGGAACACTGTACACCGATCTGGACTCCTTTATACCAAGCCCATATTGAAAGAATAGAAAGGATTCAAAAAAAAAAATTTAAACACTTAAATTATAAATTCAAATTACACTTCTCAAATTATACCGAATCCATTAAATTTCACAATTTCAAATCCCTCCAAACACGACGTCTAATTTTTGATCAAATCCTATTGTTAAAATTCTAAACAATGGCCTGGACTCACCAGAACTTACCAATTTAATAAATTTTCATATTCCGTCACGATCAACCCGGCAATCCGATTTATTTTATTTACCCTCTTGTAGAACAAACATTAGAAAAAACTCCCCAATTCCTTGTGTATGTGCACAATATAATACAAAATTTCACAGCATTGACATTTTTAGTAAAAACCTTAAGAAATATCGATATGAAGTAACGCATACGATCGATTATTAATATGAGAATATATCGTGAGCATCTCCTATCCTTTTCCTATATACCTCTTCCTCTCCTCTTCCTCTCCTCTTCCTCTCCTCTTCCTCTCCTCTTCCTTTAACCCAACATTAATTATAATATAATAAAACTTCATTTCCGATGTACTTTACCATAAGAAACCTCTGTGGCTTGACTCCAGTTCAATTATATATTTATCACTGTATATATATTATGTAAAAGCTGTTTGTTTCTTACAAATAAATAAAAAAAAAAAAAAAAAAAAAAAAATTAACAAATATTTGATTTTCAACTCGACTCGTGTCAAGAGGTTAAGAGTCTGAATAACAGAATAGTAGGTATGAATGAGACGATGCATGAATGTGAACGAAGTAAGGAGTGTGTGCCAAGACAGAGTTATATGGCGATCTTTCATCTTCGCAAACCTCCAGTGAAATGGTGTGATGTTACATTTTTTAGATAGTTATTATAAAATAATTTCAAAGGATGGGAGTATCCTTCCCTTGTAATTTGTAGTGATAATTTGGTTTGGTTTGTTTTAACAGGAGGCTTCGGCGGGCGGCGGCGGCCGGCACTGCAAAGTCCTGCATCTGAGATCACTCCGGAGATGGTGTGGAATAGCGAGTTGGGGAAGGTGAAGGTGTGGGCTCTACCTCCTACCTACTGCCTACGCGAGGAGACATGACGCAATGGAGGTATCTGGTTTTGCGGGTGAAATAATGTTGTTTTGAAAAAATTACAAAAAATACACAAATTTACTGATAGGTTGCAGGTAGGTATATCATATTAATTGAAGCATGCTGAGGACATTACGTTTTAAATTTTTGGAAAATGGACATTTCATAAAAGTGTGTAGGTACATTACGTTTTTGACATGTCGCACTATTTTGGTCGGATTTTACACAGTTATGTATGATTTTACACAGAAAATGGGAAATATATATATTTTTATTATTAAAATACATTTATTTACTTTATTTATTCAATTAAATGCAATTAACGTACCTGGGTATATTTTTTATGAATTATTTAGATTAAAATTAAGTGGTATTTTATCGTATCCCATTTCTATATTCAATGAAAAACTCTGATTTCGAAATCAATT
This sequence comes from Limnephilus lunatus, assembly GCA_917563855.2. NCBI lineage: Eukaryota > Metazoa > Arthropoda > Insecta > Trichoptera > Limnephilidae > Limnephilus > Limnephilus lunatus. The sequence continues at coordinate 31,533,760 of OU830599.1, read as the reverse complement.
TTAGGTGTATAATATTAATTTTGTGGTGTCTTAAATCATAGCAAAATATACATAAAAACTATAATATTTAGCAGTTATAAAAACTGTATATTTTTAGAAAATATACATTTTTATGTAAATTTGGACTAACATCTAAAAAAAAATACCTTTAAAAAATACCCCCAAATTCCTAACCCCTCATACCTTATCCTTCACGGCATTTTTTCCTTTAAAATACCCTCCACACAGCATCCCCAAAGATGACGTAGATCCTGAGGGAAAATATTTTCCTCAGGACCTCCTGTATGGAGCCATTGTAAAAAAAACATTACTCGGTATGACTTTGAACTAAGAATTTATTGTGAAACAATCATTCATTCATTTTAGTTTGTGTTAAAGTCTAAACGAATCACTCTGTATGTACGTTTTCTGTGTGATTACTGTAATGCAATCAACTAAGATTAATAGAATTATATTATATATATATATACATTTTCACTGCAATACTCCTTAGTAATCGTGCCATCAAGGGTAACGAACCTCTTCTCACATTCGTTCCTTGACCAACACGTCGAGGATAGTGTCTGCAATTTGTTAAAAAAGGAAAGGCCCCAGCGTTGCACCTGCCGTAAAATTCGGAAATTATTTTATGGAAAGATCACACATTTTTTCATAATAAAAAAATAAATCTCGATGGTGTAATTAGTCCGAGCTGCGACGCGCTATCAAAATGGTATTAGGAAGGTGTGGCGTTGTTTCGTGAAACTGAATAAATATTTACAAAGGCTTGGTTTATAAATGGGGTCATTTAATAAAAATATAAAACCGATTATTATTTTTAAGTTATTGATTTTATTGTGTTAGGTTGGTATCATATATTATATCGAATAAAATAGATGAAGTTTGTGATGAAAATTAAAAGTTGTGTTTCACTGACTCTATGTAGAAACGATTCCCCTATTTTAACAAACAGATTGCAATCTTTAGAGCACAGGGAGATGGGAATTTTCCCCTTGTTCTATCGGTATTTTAATGGAAGATACTCCGAAAAACTAGCGCCATTGATCCCTTCGGCACCGGTGAATAGTCGGTAAACACGTCAAACGCGCCCAACATTTGTACACGGTTGACATTTGTCACATGAGAATTTGTCACGTTTCTACGACTCGTAGAAAGATTTGCCGGCTTCTGTGTTTTCTCTCTCCTCAAAAAGAATATACGCACAGCATCCCCAAAGATGATATAGCCCCTGAGGAATAGTATTTTCTTTTTATTTTATTCTGTGCAGTTAATGTAAAAAAAAAATTGCCATATCGCGGTAAAGATAGGTTTCCTGCTCCGGATTCAATTGTGTGTCAAATTTGTTCCACACTTTCTCGACTCCATTCGTAGGGAAATGGCTTGACGGTTAGTAGAAAAAGCGCGTTTGGGTCCCACCCAGGCGTTCCGTTCAATATTCCTCGGCTGGCTAAATTCCCCCACAACACAAGCAATATTTTCGGCCTACTGTGGTGGTAGTATGAGATTTTCAAATATTGTCGGGTTATTCGTAACCCGGGAATGTTTGTCTTTCTTAAAAAATAAATAACGTATGTAGGGGGACAAACAATTAAATCATCTTAATACATATTATTATAGCTTGCAGAAAGTATTTTTCCTAAAATAATTATACTGAAGCCATCTACGAAAGAGAAGATTGTGAATTCTTTTAAGAATCACCTTAATCAGTTAATATTTGGATTTGTAACTTTAAACTGCTCTCATCAATGATCGGGATTTTGAAGATACGATAGTTTACACAGGAGGGGTTTGATAGTATCCATGACTTCCCTAATACATATATATTTTTTTGAAAAATGGATAACAACGCTCGTAGTTGACATTCCGCCCCCATTTGCGAAAACTTTGCAATCCAATCAGCTCCAAGTACCATCATGTACCACATCAATATAGGGAGCTACCCCGTATCATGTCAATTTTTATGTAGCTCGCTTGTATCCTGATTGTACCCTGTTTGTACCCAGTTTGTACCTGCGTTTAGCGGTCTCGTCGCGAGTAATTATGTCTTCTTGCCCCTCCCGGTGGCTTTGTAGATTGGGAAGAGCAAATATTTATTTATACGCGCACCCCGTCATTTAGGAGATGACGGGCCCGGACCCCGAACCCGTCATTAAACATCGTAAAATCTCGCGGTCAAATATGTGAAATCATTTACACCTCGGGGTGCTGCTTTGATACAGCGCGGCACGGGTATTCAATATTCAAAGCTTCAAACGCATTAAAATAACATAACATAAGATACACGTAATATAAAAGTTAGAAAGTATATATAAGACATGTAAAAGTATATGTAAAGTAAAGTATATATATATATATATGAATAAATATATATTTATAAGACAGATGTAGAAAATGAGTTTTGGCAACTGGCAACTAAGGCACTGCCTGTGCGTGGGCAATTTAAACTAAAGTGCTAAATTACATCAATAAATACAAGTAAGAAATGTTAATTTTAAAGTGAAGGTTTATTTTTTTATATTTATTTCATATCTGTGAAAATATTGTAGTAAAAAAGTGACACACAAAAGTTTGTAGATATTTTGTTATAGTTTCAAGAAGGTAAATAAAGTTAGTCTAGAAGTTACAGTAGAATTTTTTTGAAAAGTGAAGCACGAAGGTTTACATAGGATTTATAGGAAAAGTGTTTCAACATCTGCATCATTGTAGATTATTGAACATTATACCAGGGAAAAGTAGATCATTTTCAATTTTTCGCGATTGAGTCTACTTTAAGTCTATAAAAAGTGTATTTCAGATATCTTAATTTCGAGATGGTTTTGTCAATTTGTGATTTCCAGTTTACCTATATGTATATCAATAGATACCTACTCCTAAATATTTAATATTTTCTACTTTGACGAGTTCATTGCACAGTGAACATGTTTCTTGATTGCAATTTGTATTGTGGATTCTAATTTTAAGTTTGGTACATCGCTCTTACCCCGCAGTAATCCCACGGTATACAGTTCACCAATACTCAAGCAAGAATCTCTTTAAAGTGATTCTACTATACCTGACTGATCACTGAACACGGCTAATGCCATTTGGAGCAACGTTTCGATTCAAAAACGGTGGTTTTTCAGTAGAGCGATACTCAAAAAAGGTTATCTGCCAATTCGTATTTCAAAAGAATTTGCTGAATATTGCACGTAAGTAGAAAGCATTAGATGTAAAAAAGCTTTTAGATATATTAAGTAGGTAAGTACTCTTTCATTGCAAGTAAATAAATTTGTGAAAATGTGTACCATATTCTACATTTAAACATTATATCATGTAACCGTAATATGTCCTACCAGTATCTACTTGCACTCTAGTATCAATGACCAATGCATTAGACATACATCAGAGGTACATTGCAAAATTTATCATGTCTCTTTTTTTCTTATTTTTCTTTTTTTTTGGCTCCTAAGAGCATTTCTTACTTTTATATTTTACGTATGAATGGGCAGGTCTTTCTTTTTTAAGATACTTTATAGTTTATGTTTTTCACTTATTACTATTTTATTTCTTACCTTTTAATTTTGATTTGATACTTTGTACTTTACGTATATTTCATACTAATACTTCTTACTTTTCACTTTCTACTTGTTATTTTGACTCCTTACTTTTAACCTTTTATTTTTTGATTTTAAATTTACATTTATACTATAACATTCTTTATGTTTTTACACTATTCATATGTAGTAGGTTAAATACTTACTTATTTGTAAATAGTACGTGAAACTTTGTTTAACTCAATGGTGAAACTAAACTTTTAATTAAAATATTACCATAAAATAAGTTTGCTGTTTCGGCGAAATATTATTATGCTTACTCATCCGAAATCTCCGATCCATGTGGTACCGACCTAAATTCCTACCCACCCCTCATACCCTTTTCCTTCCCAGAATTTCCTCTCCTTCCTTTCCCTAAAAAGACCCTCCACAAAGCATCTACAAAGATGAAATAGGCCCTGAGTGGAAGTATTTTCCTTAGGGCTTCCTGTGTGGAGTTAATGGAAAAAAATTAGTTTAAATTTTTGTAAAAGTTTGAAACACCTGACATTTTTTGGTGTAAATTATTTATTTGGTGAGGGGAGGGTTTCCAGGAACGTGTTTTATTACCAATCGCATTCAATCTAATTTATGGCCTCAGATAAGTCAAATTTAATTATACTTTCGGGGGCACAAAAACATCCACATCTTGGAATTAAAAACTTTTTTTTTTCTAAATAGCACCCCAGTTATTTGTTAAAATATGGATACTATCTATCAAGATTATGTAAATCTGTTTTCTTTTAATTATTGAGGCCTCTTTGATTCTTATGTGAGCTCTAGCTAAGTAGGTATAAAATAATAATCCGATTATTATAAAGACCTCCGTGGTAGAATGATTAGATCCGCGCGTGTATCTGACACGGGTAAGAACTGCAAGAGGCCTTAACAACCATGCAAAGCATTCTTCAAAACCACTAAAACATGAAGATAAATAAAGACAAAACAAAGCTGCTGACTGTAGGCCGAACGCAACACCAGATGAGAGTAGAGATGGCAGGAGTTCCACTAAAGAACACCAAGGAGTTTGTCTACCTCGGGAGCAAAATAACATGGGACGGTCGGTCTAAGAGCGAGGTCGACAGCCTTATACACCGGGCTAGGCTTGCATTCAATAAAAGGTCGAAAGTAATTGAATCAAATAATATAGACCTAAAACTGCGAATACTCCTCATCAAGACCTATGTGTGGAGTATCTTGATGTACGGCTGCGAAACATGGTGCCTATCCGAAAGAGATAAACGGAGACTAGAGGCTTTTGAGATGTGGTCCTATAGAAGATTATTAGGAATTTCCTGGAGAGACCACATTACAAATGAGGAGGTTCTCCAAAGAATCGAAGGAGGAAGGCACCTGCTCAGGACCTTGTCCGAAAGGCGTGCAAAATGGATCGGCAATGTTATACGACAAGAAGGCCTCTTGCATGCCATAATGGAGGGGATGACCGAGGGGACAAACTCTAGGGGACGCCCACGCCGAGAGTACCTGGACGACCTGCTGGTGGACGTGCGCTGCTCATTATATGCAGATTTCAAAAGAGCCGCACAAGACAGGAAAGAATGGAAGAGAAAATTAGAGGAAATTGCTGCAAACCAATCCCAGGATTGAAACCAGAGAGAGAGAGAGATCCGACACATCGTCGGATCTACCGGATCTGCCCTGATGATGGACACTGCAACGCTGTCCGAAACGTCGGCTAAAGAAGGAGATAGCGCAACACGGCATAACATCCCAAAAACTAACAATGAAAATGCTTTTGGCCGTGAAAATCTAAAAAATTATCTAGAGCGTAGTAAATATAGAAACACAATAACGTATCGCCTCTTACATTTTTGTGTTCTGATGCTACGAAGTTTGTCTCATCTAACACAAACATATCGAACACTTACGTTTTTGTGTTACCAACCGAAAGACTAACATTATCACGCCGCGGCAGCGTATTACTATAATTTATTGTCAATTATTAGTTTTCTCACTTTTCAACTAGTTTAGGTTAAACAATACAATTTTGAAGTAGTTCTACTTTACCACCGATGTGATTTGAAACTCGATAAAACGAAAAATAGCGACACTAAAAAGAGATAAATTGATTTAGCCCATGGGATTTAGTTTGCGAGAGAATGAGATAATATAAAAATAGGTCTCCTCTTTGTGCGGTGCTTCGTAGTCTCCCCACTCTCGTCTATTTTAGTTTTCTGAAGGTTCCATCTCTAACGCCTGTGAATTGCACACGCTGTGTTTTTTTATTAATTTAATCATGTCACAGATTTAAAACACTAACAAAAAAGATTAAAAACGTAAGTCTTCATTCGATCACAAAAACTAAAAAAAATTGATAACACAAAAAAGAAAGACGGTACCCACATTTTTTTTTAAATATATAAGCGAGAAAAAATATGTTAAAAACCTACCTCCTTTTCATTTTTTTTTAAATACCTATATGTAAGCGAGATAAAAATTTCTATTTAAATTAATAACTTTTACCTATCTACCTCCTATAGCCAGATCTAAATAAAATTAATTAGGTATAGGCCGCTAAATATGATCTCTATAATTCTAATTTGGGAGGCGAGTTTGGGTTGAATTTATTCGATAACCAACACCTCTGCCATAAGTCACCCCAAGTAGTCCGCTACGTTTGGTGACCTAGCAGGAGTGCTCGAATTCATCGGGTGATGGTATCCAGGTTTTGGCGGCGGATACGCCTCCCCACCAGCTTCGTGGCGGGCCAGATCAGGATAGGTCGATTTGGGTAAACCAATTGACTTCTCCACTTGGTCTCTCCCGACTCGTTGTTTTGTACCGCAAGCACGGGATGGATTCATACGACCGTTTTCCTTACTCTCCTTTCTTTCCTTAAAAGACCCTCCACGCGCTCCAAAGATGACATAGGCCCTGAGGGAAATTATTTTCTCCAGAGAAATAAAAAAGCGATTTTATTGGCAGTAAATGTCTATAATCTTAGTTCATATGCTATCAAACGCATTCCACCGGCATAATGTTGTTTGCAAACGAGCATAGAATACGATGTAATTATGCATACCACATGATTTTATGTTTCACACGCCGATTGGCGAATTAAAGTTAATTTAAATAGGTGGATTAACTTCTAGGTGGCCAAAGTTTGTAAGTTTGGATGCTTCTATTATGTAGGAATCTGGTTTAATCCAGTAATCGACTTTGTGAATTTGAATTTGAGCGACATCAATTTACCTAGGAATTTGTAATGTGTTACCCAGGAAATTAATTAAAAGAAGAGTCCTTTGGGCAATAGATGCTATACGCTACTATTTACTGGTATCCTTGATATTTTCACTACCCAGTTACGTCGCGAAGGGAAAGGTACCTGCAAGCTACAATATTTGGAGCTATACAAGAATATGTTGTCATGAAAGGATGGGAGGATGGATGAATATATATAAAGCTTTTAGGACAGAGAAGTGCATCTTGATGAGGACGCCAATTTAATACCTCATTCTGGGGCAAAATAGAAGCAAGTAGATATTTTTTGCAGACAACAAACGACCGTAGAGTATTTTTTGGAGATTCATCACCTAGCCTGACACGGTCTCATTAAGTTACGCTATTTAATTTTGTTTTACCACGAGAAATATGATTGAAAAGAGATAATACAGTTTGAATTTAAATTTATATCTGAAATTATTTATCAATGCGAAAATATTTTCTGCGCAAAGCATTCTGTCAGTTTACATTTGAGAAATAAATAATTTAATAAACTTTCTAATTAAAGTGTTTATCGGAATTGACCTGCCAGGTAAGTATATTTCTGTATACATTTGTAAACAGTAAAATTAGATAGAACCTAACAAGTCTTAATAAATTGTACAGCGCCCTTGATGTGATTTTTCACAAAAAAGGCGCTCTATAAATTATCCAATTATTATTATTATTGCAAGAGGTGAAATGATTGTAATGTTAGAATTAATGACTGGCATTTCAAAATATTTAGATTCTTATTAAAATTGAAATTGTAACACGATGTAAATTATATAGGTTCTTATATTAGGTTCTTCTTTTATTTGTGTGTATCACTCTACAGGTTGGATACTATCGTGTCTGCTTATACTTTTGTTGTAGGTACTTTCTCCAAAATAAACATTCTCGGATATTCTCTTCAGTTAGAAATGAATTCGTGTCCTTATTTGTGGTCCTATTATAGGTATACGTGTTTATGTTCCTAGTTTCATATTATTCAATTATGGTTTATTACTGGCCGAAAGAATCCAACTTCTTACTAATATTATAAATGCGAAAGTTTGTATGCATGGATGTGGCGTTACTCTTTCACGCAATAAATACCAAATGGAATATAAAAATTCTTTCACTAATTGAAAGCTACATTATTTGCGAGTAACATTGGCAGTAATATGTTGGTAAGCTCTGGTGTTATGAATTAGCTGTGGCTTTATGAAATGAAATTATGTTTGACGTAAGCTGTCAATTTTTTTTGTTTAGGTTACTATGGAGATTTCTTTGATAGCGAAAATTCAGATATGGGTATTCTAATATGAGTTTTTAGTGTAGATAGATTTTTATTTTTTTATTTATTTGTTTTTGTTACAAAGAATACATCAGTACAAAGAAGTTTTGACTGTCCAACTAGGAGTCTCCCGTTCTATGTACAAATATAAAATAGGTACTAATCTACATTTTGACCTAAGCCAACAGCTATACTAATATTTGAATGCGAAACGCAGCGTATTTGATTGTTGATTGATTGGTGGAGGGGGAGGGGTAGAGCGGGGGGGGGGACGAATATGCGAGCGAAATACATCGGAATAGGCTATATGCTATAGCTTAGAGCTATTATGAAATTTGTATACAAAAATTGCAATAGGTGGAACGCGAGCTGGTTGAAAAATGAATGTAAAGGGTATGGAAGAGGGTGAGGCGTGGGGGGAGGGGAGTGGTGGAGAGAGGGGGGGAGAGGTGGCGGGGAGGAGGAGGGGGGGGAGTGGAGTGGGGATAGGGAAGGTGGAGAAGGCGCTGTGGGAACTCCCCAACTACTATGCGAGCGAAACCGGGGACAAAAGCTAGTAATATATCTATATTAATAATATGTCTTTATTCAATGAAATTTGCAACATTATAACTAAATTATAACTAAGTTTTTTTTTTTCACATACAAGTCCTGCTAAGCCAATTGAATTGGCTTGTCAGCAGGTGCTTATAATTAAGTTACATATAAATTTTAAATGTTATAATTTTACATCTTATATCTACAAATTCAACATTATTCATACAAATCAATCTAAATATAAATATTTTTTTTCCGATAGCCAGTTTTTCAGCATATATTTAACCTTATTCATAGAATTACATTGCTTTATAATATCAGGTAATAAATTAAATATTTTCGGTATGTTGTATTCAAACGTTCTCTGTCCGTACTTATCATTAAATTTCGGAACTTTTAACCCGTCGTTGCGCGTGAATCTAGTGCTGTATTTATGTTCTAATTTCTCTTTATGCTGCTGGGTAAATATATACTGAATTATAATTTTGTGCCATAGTATTGCCTTAACAGGTAAAATTTTAGCACTCAATAGCAAACAGTAATTGTGTATTATGTCTCTGTTTGAAAATATTGGGAACGACTAATAATTTTACAATTGCGTTTTGTACAACTTGGACTTGCTTCACATTTGTTATAGAAGTATTTCCCCATATTGTTAATCCATATCTTATAATGGATTCTGCCAGTGACATATAAATTATTTTTAACGTTTCAATTGGTAAGAAAAAAATTAATGTGTACATTCTGCCAGCAATTGATCTGAGTCTTTTACAGGTTTTTTTAATATGTTTATCCCATTTAAAAAAAACAATCTACGGTAACGCTAAGATACACATATTCCGTAACTAATTCTAAACTTTCACATTTACAATTAGTTGGAATATTTTTATGGATGGAATTAAAATTATAAGAAATAATATGAGGATTAAATTTTAATTTGGCATTAGGTGATCTTATATGCATTACTTTGGTTTTTTTTGGCATTTATTAATAGTCCTGCATCAACCATATACAAAGTTGATTAAAGTCAATTTGCATGAGTTCATTTGCAGTTTTTAGATCTTTATGTGATATGACCAATGCTGTATCATCTGCGAATACAAAATGTTTAACAAAAGAGAAAAGTTTTTTCATTATAGTTGGTTTATGTAAGTTAACAAGCAGATAATAATATACCAATACCTTCATATAATATAATTTTACTCCCGTTTCTACGATACAGGACAAAGAAATATTATGTTTGTATTTCTTGGACATTAACCATGTAACAATTTTTAGACATTTTGTTTTGAAGAGTTTTATTCCACATGTACATTTACTTATTACTTCTTTTTATTTAACTGCCACCGATTTCGTCTCATCTCATTTAAAATTAGTACACGCCACAGTTCACAATCAGAATAAAATTATTACAAATTTTCACATTCGAAATTATATGTTAGTGGAAACCTAGCCTCAACTCCATAAATGGTAGTTTTTTTTCAATAATAATGCTATAGATGTATTGTTCATCGCTGTTCCAGTCACAATAACGCCACTCTTACTCTTTATTTCATGATGTAACTACTATATATTTGCAATTCCAACGACTCACAATTTTATTTCAGGTATTGGTTCGGAGCTATAAAGCAATATCCTTCACTTTCGGTCATTTTACGAGGCATGTACGAACTTTAGAGTTATACCGACAAAGCTGTAATAATAATATACCTTGTCTTCCTATGGCCGAAGATTTCAGTTTCGTATGGCCTTCAGATTTATAACGAAAAACATAAAGATGGGCGCACTCTAGGATGAAAGGGATTTTATGACGCTGTAAGGTCATTCAGTATACATTTTTTCAGAGATCCGAAACTGTTTTCAATGTAGCGATGGAAAGAGTAAAAACGAACACAAAGGTTTTATAAGAATTATCGAAGAAAGCAATTGCTTTGTGGCTTGACATTATAAATACTAAAAGTTAACTTTTTAAAGTAAATACCTACTTTGTAAAATTTATACGTTGGGTTCAAGTTTTTTTCGAAAATACAAAAATTAAAAGCTCTTTTCGATTCCTTATAAATATTGAAAATGAAAATTTAACTTTTCGATAAGCAGTTAAAAATAACAACAAAAAAACTGGTAACAAAGTAAAAAACACGTTGACAAAAAAACTATGTAACAAAGTAACTGGAAAAAAATGTTGACAAAATTTATAGTACTTATTAGCGCTAAAAATGGAAGAGTTTTGGAATAATGATGAGTTCCGATGATTGATTCGAATAAAGACAAGCAGTAAAGCTTTTTAAATTCGCGTTTGTTATTTTAAGTGGAGTTTTTAGTTATAACTTTTTTAGCAAGGATTTAGCATTTGAATAAAGAGTGAGGGATCGCCAGTAAACCATAGAAAGTATATCATAATAATAATAATATTTGGCTGATTTATAAAGCGCCGTTTTCGTGAAAAATCCCCTCAAGGGCGCTGTACATATTATTTCCGTTTGTGTAATGTAATAGGTATTTCTGAACGCACTAAAAACCGTTTTTGAAAGGTGATGAAATACGCTACCAAATTATATAATTTCACTTTTTTAAATATAATTTTTTTGAATGCAAACATAAAAGAGAGTTAAAAATGACTCACCTAACGTTTTTTCTAACTAAAATTACTGCTAGCAAAAACAAAAAAAAACATTAACATATTTTGTTAGTCTTATAAACGTTATCGTCAACTCATTTTTTTTTCATCTCATCGTGAAAAAATAATTAATAAGCTATATGTATATCCCATAGTTCCATATTTTTTTAACAATTAATTTTCGGACAGTTTGGTTTCATAAAAAGGTACCTACATTTTAATTATTTTGTGGTTAATTTGTGATTTGAATATAAAGCGTGGTATTTTCTCTTTCTAACGCCGTTAGATCATATTTCTAACCATAATAGGAAGAGAGACAACGATTTTTATGAATTCCGAAAAACAAACAAATTAGCCTGAGGTATTACATATTACATCACTGGATAGCCGGCTCTCGAGCTAAAGTTTCAGTACCCCTGAATACACAATGACACGTGTAGAAGTAATGCAACATCATAAACACCTCAAGCCATTATCCTTTCGGAATATATTATTTACGATTATCATCCATTAGTAGAAGATGGCCTTCCTTTCCAAACCCTGTCGACAGACACAGTCTAAGGACGGCACCAATAAAACAATCCCTTCTATTTGTGCCGTTGCGAGCGGATAACAACGAAATGTGCAGATCTGCTTAAAACATATTTCGCGTTATGGGAAATGTTTACTGGGAATAAAGCCTTTGAAGGTATGCAGACACCGCTATATTTACTGTAATATTGTAAAGACAATTGCAAAGTACGACCTGCCAATAAAATGTTGCAGTAATTGGAAATATGGGAGGTATTAACTCAAAGTGTATTGTAATAAATATATAGCATTGTATATTATATCAGCATGATGGATTTTTGAAAAGGGAAAAAGCTGCCCAAAAAGATTGAAGATAAAAACAGGACTTGGAGAAATTGGGTTGGTCGGAACGTGATTAGGGATAGATAAACTAAAATAGCTATAGTAGAAGTGTTTATTCGGAAAAAAATTACAAGTGTGCAGTTCACACGCGTTAGAAGTGAAACCTTCAGAAAACTAAAGAAGACAAGAGTAGGGAAGCACCGCACAAAGAAGAGACCGATTATTCTATCTCATTCTCTGGCAGGCTAAATCCTATAGATGTACCTATGTGTTTGTCGCTTTTTCGTTTCATGAAGTTTCAAATCACAACGGTGATGAAGAAGTTTTCACTTCAAAAATCATTTTCATAATATAAATAATTTCAGTAGTAAAATGATGTTTTTAGTTTTAAATGTAGGTTTCCACAATATATAATTCCCAATTGGGAATTGTTTCTATAATTCCAAGTTGGAGGGTTGAGAGAAACGGGGGAAGGGGAGGCGGTAATGATTAACCTTTAGTGTGCCAGGAAATCCGCTGTGGATTTCAGAAGTTTTTACCCGTAGTATGTTAGCGAATCCACCGTAGATTTGTGAGTAGTTCATCGCACTTGACCCAGTTTTATAGTATTTTATACATAATAGCAAACAAAATTATTTTTTATGCAAGGAAATAAAGTAACATAATATTATTCTAGAACAGCGATCAGACTGAAGAGCAACCTGCACCCGCGACCGTATTCCGTGTGACCTGCGAGTCTTTTTTACTTCCCAGAAGGTAAAAAAATACCATAAATTTTGCTGTACAAAATATCGAATGATTTCTGTTGTTTTAAAAAGGTTGTAACGGAAAACTGAGTATTTCTTCAAATTTTTGAATCAACGACTCCAAATAATAAGATTTTTCTTACAAGATAAAAAAAAATCCGTGATTTCACCTTTAGTGCAGAAAAAAATTGGTTTGGTGAGATTTCTTATTGAGTTTCAAGTTAAATGCATTTTAAAATGATTCAGAAGAATTCGGTTTCGTAAAATTCCAAAAGTTTTCTTAACTAAACTTTATTTAACTCTCCAAATGACAAAAATCAACAGTTGCACAATATTGCAAGTAGGTATTTTTTTTATAAATACGATCTTTGATGTTTCAGAATGATAAATAAAGACAATAATATTGAATTAGCCTTGCAGACACAAAGTTTTCGCCTGCGGCGCTTTGTTTTATGCGTTCTATAATTGCCGTTTTATGTATTACATATTTGTACAGTATTTTTCTACAGAAAAGCCTCACATAATTTATTTTTTATTACGAAGATCTCTTATGCATTTATCTTTGTGGGAAATATAATAAAATCCCAGAATATTTTTGTATTTCTTTATTGCATTTTTTTTTTAAATACTGAGAAAACATTTCTCTTAGAAATACATAAAAAAAATATCTGGAAAAAAGATACAATTTAAAAAACATAATAAAAACAAGTAAGTTATTTAGGAAATAGTCCGGGGGCATTTTACCTTCGCGGGAAGATGGCGTTGAACTATTATACATATACATATATCGATATTAATGACAATTATCCTTAGATATTGTTACCTAGTGAATAAAGCTAAAGCTACTATCTCTTATTATATAATAGGACACACACCTGAGAAGCTAAGCAAAAAGATTAATTGTAGGGAAAGAGCCTTTTACATGTGCATAACTTTTGGTTTGAAAGGCGGTGGTCGGTCCGCACAAAGATAACCCGATTCGGCCGATTACTAGCAGAGAATCCTTCCCACGGCAGAATAATAAAATATAATTATTTGTCAATTCCAAATGTCTAAACAAACTTCAATTCACGGAATAAATTCGTTTTAAAAATGACATCCTATTATTTTTAATGGTTTGGTTCCGGCTTACATGGAATTTCAAGGCATCGCGTCGTCGTTATAGGAATTAAAGCGGTTTTCTTTGAACAGGTAGCTCGGCTTTTGGCTGCCGGTTTTAGCTTTGAACCCCCGACCTTTGGATCGCTGCGGCTAATTCTAACAAGATTGTAAATATTTTTTTTAAATTGTAAAAATCCATTGCTTTTATGATTTCATTTACTAGTTATTAATTAAGACAGCTTTTTATGGCCCACATCACGACACGGAAATAATATGACGTTTTGGACCTTCGCAAAGCTTCTTGGGTATTTAAATGTAATATTAATGTGTGTATTTGTGTGTGAGGGTGTGTGTGTGTGTGTGAGGGTGAGTGAGAGAGAGGGTGTGTGTGTGTGTATTATCTACTCAATGAATCTGACTTTAACCCTTTAAGACCCTTAAAATTATTAACGACTTTTACGTTAACTGAAATTTCAGTTAATAATAATAACGCAGTATATTTCACTTCAATTGCGCTTAATTATAATAAACTTAAAATTAATCCCACAGTGTTCCTTACGAGTCCTTACAAAAGTTGATAAAACAATGTGAAACAAAGAATATACAGTATATACAGAGCAATTCCAAAAGAACAACATTAACAACAAAAGTGCTGTTTTGGCACAGGACAATAGATAATGATAAACCATAACGGTGCCATTAAACAAGAATCTTTAAAACTGAAATATATTATAGAACAGGAGGCACGTTACGTTTAGAAATAATAGAAATTCGGAGTGCATATAAATCTATAGAAAGGAGGTAATCGAAATCAAACAATTACCGGAAACTTGAGGAACTTGGCTTATTATAGCATATTGAAAAGGAGTTAAAATTCACGAAAGGTATGATTTTTTTAAATAAGTTTGTTTTTAAAGCCCTTTTAAATTCAGCCAAGTTCTGGATATTAGTAAGAGTTGAGGGAAGTTTGTTCCAAGTGAGCAGCCCAGTTACACGAAAAGATCGATCGTGGTAAACGGATTCTCTCGGATGTCAATGTAATTGTAGTCAACTTTAAAATTAACTACTTTTTCGTTGACTTCGATCAAGTTATTTGTGATGACAGCGAAAGATCGTTAATTTTAAGGTTAACGACAATAATTCCTTCGGAATCCCCTCTTTGCACCAATGCTTTGCACATATTATTTCATAATGCAATTGCAAGTGCGCAAATGCATCGATCACCTGCTATAAAAAAGTCTAAAACTTTCAAAGTTTGCAACATTGTATAAATAACTTAATATTTAAATGTAAGTAGATAATAATTATTTATATAATTATTAATGTATGTTTCTGTCTTCGTTTGTACATAATAACATAAAGCCTAACACGTAATATTTTTGCAGCGCATTTGAGGTGATTTTTCACTATGACGGCGCTACACAAATTATCCAATTATTATTATATTTTCTATGAATCTATGCTCTGCAACAACATGTCTAAGTTTTAACTGCGTATTGTGTGCAGAACCATTCGAAGGCTTTACGGCTCAATCCATAACTGCACATTAAACCGTAGACCCATAAAACTAAAATATTTTATTATATGGTTATTCCAAGAAGCCTGCCGCTGTCGGTATTGGCAGTATTGGCACTGTATGGAGGCCAGACCGGAGCGAATAATAATAATAATAATACTTGGCTGATTTATAAAGCGCCGTTTTTGTGAAAAATCACCTCAAGGGCGCTGTACATATAAGCATACAATAAAATAAAATTAATACGATAGACTTACAACTAAGATTCAAAATTATAACTAGGTACTTACATTTAAGACTTATATATTATGTACATAGCTAGAGACTTACGACTATGACTTATTACTACTGACTGAAAACTAGTGGCATACATATATATTTACAAATGTGACTTAAAATTAGAGATTTACAATTTAAATAGGTGTTTACATTTAACAATAAATATTTTTTAGTTTTGCGAGGTGTCTAATATTACCAAGTGATCAACAAAACTCTACCGATATAGGTACAGACAGAGAAGAAAGTTATTGCTGCAAGTCGAAGCAGTTTGATGATTTTATATATACATACATACATATTTTATTCTACACATTTTACAAAATATTTTATACCCTTTTTTAATATTAATATTGTTAGCGCCAGAAGAAGAAGGAAGTTCGTACATAATATTACAATATTTTATAACACGGTTTTGAAAATGATTTTAATGGGTTAACTGTATATAAAGGAAAGCATAGGTGTCTTAAATGAATGAATGAATTTAATCGTCGATATCAACCGCAATAAGATAATTCATCGCTCAACAACAGATTGGATAGAAATATTTGAATGGAAAAGCGAATTTATGGAAATGAGTGTTTAAATAGGTAAGTTTTAAGTTTGGATCTAAATTCTGTTGGGCTGGTTATGCATCTTAATTCCATAGGAAGTTTATTCCAAGCCTCAGGGCCGGATACTCCGAATGCACGATCACCAAAATTAGTGTTCGGATTTCGCTTAAGTTCTTTCAACCTTCCGATTGCAGATGATGTCGCTGATCTAAGAGTTGACTGCTTTAGACCAATATTTTCCGGAATGCATAATTCAGAGATATAGGGTGGAGCCATTTCATTGAGAGCTTTAAACACCATCCAGCATAACTTGTATTGGGCTACTTGGAATAGGCTTAAATGTAGAAGGCAATGGGACTGCTGGTATAAAGATAAATAGGTATTAGTTTATCTTTGTTGAAGACGGTGAGACCACAATGAATTATGTGTTCTTTGCCAGCAAGCCTAGTGAATTATAACAATTTGTTGGTGTCCAAAATTTACAAAAAGTCAATTCGTAAAAATTCGCAGCAAAATCATAACTTTATGGACTATCTTTATAAACACCATTGATGATTTGTATTTTTTACTGAGATGTCCCCACCCTGTCCCCGTTACGACACTCTTACTGCTAAGCCGAAAAGCATAATATTATATTGATGAATTCGAGGTTCATTTTAAGTTAGTTAGACTCGGAAAAAATAGGAAATTACCTATCTACAACTTTTTTTAAACTTTCCCTCCATACAGGAGGCACTCAGAAAAAAAAATCTTCGGGGCCGCTGCCATCTTTGGGAATGCTGTGGGGAGGGTTTATTAGGGAAGGGAGGGAGATGAAGTTCCGGGAAGGAAAAAGGTATGAAAGATGAGTATGAATCTGGGGGTCAATGTGTCTAGGAGTGACGGACTTATGATTCCTCCTAATGCGGTGCAAGGCGATGGTTCGGGAGAGTCCGTCTGGAGAGGTCTAGGTTAGGCCAACAAAACCAAGAAACCTCACCCTGTGAACCCGGGCATCCCTGATAAGTCCCAAACGTAGCGAACTACTTCGGGTTACCTATGGCAGGGGTGTTGGTTATCTTTGGTTAATGTATTACTAGTTAGTTAGTAACTTCTTTATTACTAGTAACTAATGACATTGTAGCTAATGGAAAACATACATATTTATTTTATCCTAGGTGACCAATGAACTAATTAAAACATGTACTATTTCTTGGAACTAACTTACCTTTGTTTTTTATAACTTCAGGCTGACTTATAGGCTTATGATTCGTAATAATAAATTACCTTACTATGTAATTCGTAACCTATGACTTCCTGCTATTTTCACATGGGTACTTAGAATTTATTTAATTAACCCGTTAAATCCCAGGAGGCCATATTTGTCACATCAGCCAGCCCGTATCCTCGCTATCTACGACATTCCTTGCTCAAATTTAAGCGGGCTAAATCTGCCGCTCAAGCTTCGATAAGCCGCAGAATAGTTCCTATTTTAGACGCCGAGGCGCACCGTGGCGCTAGCAGTCACAGGCCGAATCTGACATCAACGTAAATAATGTTGAATACTTCTTACGGAAATTTATGAAAATTGTCTAATTTTAAAAGTATAGACTAATATTTTATTTGTTTACTAAACGTCTACGGCCTTTTGGGCTTATGTTATTTCAGTTTCTGTGATTAGGTGCATACAGGCACCAAAAACGGTTTTAAAGGTTAAGATAACAAAAAATTGGATACAAATGGGTATATCACGTAGTACCTAGGTGAAAAGGAGCATTTTTAGAATATTTTTTTTTTTTTTTTTTTTTTTTTTTTTTATTTCTATTCTTCAACATACATACATATTACAGATAATTACATTGGTATACATAGATATTAAGTTAAGTAATAAGGAGAAAAAATAAAATGTTACTGATCCGTAACTGTATATAGGTAAGTACCTAGTAGTATTTTGTGAACACCTCACTAGGCGGACCTGTGCTGAGGTGTTCCCATGTTTTGGAATAATTGCAATTCTGACGACAAAAGTAGAAACACCGTATCCTCCTTGATATTGTCAAGAAGGAGACTGTGGGTCGACCTATGGCGGCAGTAACGTATACATAAAAAAAAGATTAGTTGCAGTTAGGATCTATACATAAAGTTATACATAGCATCTAGTTTATGTACAAGATAGATAGTAGTTTTGATAAATAGGTAGGTATATTATTGTAGGGACCACACGCCAATGGAATGAATAATATTGTGATTTTGTTGAATGTTTTGTCTTAAAACAAAGTTATAATTGCCTACTAATTATTTTTAATATTTGTTTTTGGTTATGTTTGGTTAGGTGTTATGATTTTTTGAGTAAATTGAATACCTTGTTGTTTGATCCAGTCTTTGATGTGTTTTTTGTGAAGACTTTTATATGGATTTGTAGTTAGGAGTTGTTTCAGTGTGGTGGGCATGAGGTTATATAGTTTGATTGCGTAATACTTGAAGTGTCTTTGCCCGTGTGAGGTATGAGTTATCGGTATGTTAAGTGTTTTTTTAGTAGAGGCCCTGGTTTTAATTGCTAATTGAGTTTGCGTTTGAATGTAAAGTTTATGTTGGAAGAAGTATAGTAGTACAGCTTTGGCGTAGAGTTGTCTTATTGTCATGACGTCTAGTGTTTCGTAAATTACATTCGAGCATTCGTAGCGAGGAACTTGGAGGATTAATTTAATTATTGCCTTTTGAATTTTTTCTAATGGATCTATTGCTATATTCGTTGCACTTCCCCAAGCAAGTATGCCATAAGTAATAATGGATTGGCATAGTGCAAAGAATATGGTTCTGAGGATTGTTATTGGAAATATGTTTTTTATTGTCTTTATAAGATACATGACTCGTTTCAGTTTATTTGTGATGTAAGTTATGTGGTCAGTCCAGCGTAAGTAAGCATCTATTATAACTCCTAGATATTTTGTGTGGTCAACCCTTTCAATACGCTCGCATAGACATGTGCGAGAAGTTTGTCCGCAGTCGTGTAAGATAAGGTCTATGTGCGGTGGAGGTTGGCCTCTTTGTGTGATGCTGTGTGTAATATAATTGGTTTTTGTTGTATTCAGGGTAAGAATGTTGTTGTTTAGCCAATTTTTGACCACAGATAGACTTTTTTCGGCCTTTTTATATACATCATTCCACGTTTCTGCCTGGCAGAGAAGTACTGTATCGTCAGCAAATGTTACGATTTTACCGTCGATATCAATGTCACACAGGTCGTTTATGTAAATAAGGAACATTAGGGGACCAAGAACGCTTCCCTGTGGTACTCCGTATCTAGATAGAAGTGGCTCGCTTACCATGTTGTTGATTTTAACCTGTTGCATTCTATCCGACATGAAACTTTTCAGTAAGTTTAGTTCTAAGCCACTAACTCCGACAATTTTTAGTTTAATGAAGAGTTTTTCATGAGAAATTGTGTCAAAAGCTTTACATAAGTCTAGATAAATTGATATAACTTTTTTTTTAGCATCTAGGTTTTGTGCAATAAACTCAGTTACTGTGGCAATTGCGTTTTCTGTGTTCCTATTTTTTCTAAAGCCGTGTTGGTTTATTGAAAGTAATTGCTTGTTTTCCAGATAATGTTGTAGCTGTACTTTTATTGTTTTTTCAAGAATTTTTGACATATTGTTTAATAATGTAATGGGTCTGTAGTTGTTTACATTGTTTTTTGTTCCTGATTTATGAATAGGAATAACCAGACCTTTTTTTAAAATGCTCGGGAAAATTCCTTCTTTAAGACTAAGATTAATTACGTACGTTAGTGGTATAAGCAGTTGTTGGCTTAGTGTTATTATTGTTTTAGAGTCTATTCCGTCAGGTCCCGATGTTGTGTTATCCTTTAGAGATTGTATTATTTGTTTGGTGTCTTCCAGAGTTACTTTTTGTAGTTTGAAATGTCTGTCATTGTTTATAATAGAGCACTGAGTCATATGATTTTGAGGTTCTTGATTGTCGCTTCCAGTCGTAATTTTTTTTATATTTTCGGCTAGGCTGGCTCCGATATTTGTGTAATGTCTGTTTATGTAGTTTAGAATAAGTGTAGGATTTTCGTGGAAGTCTACTTCTTCGTCATTGATAATTAAATTTTTGATTTTATCATCTTTGTTTTTTTGTGTATGTGTACTTTCTCTCAGAATTGACCAGACACTTTTCGGGTCAAAGTTTGCAGTTATCAATTTGTTTCTGTAATATAATTCTTTGGCTTTGCGTATAATTAGCGAACAAATATTTCTGTACCTTTTATAGTAAGAGTAAAGAAAATTATCATTTGGGTTGTGTTTAACTTGTTTGTGCAGTTTGTCCCGTTTTTTTATGCTATTTAGTATGCTTTGGGTAATCCATTTTTTAAGTCTTTTTTTACGGTGCGTGATAGAGGTGAATGTTGTTGTGGTGTTTTGAGTGATGAGCGTTTGAAGGTATGCTATAAAGTAATTCCAGGCTTCTTCTGTTGTGTTAATTTTTTTTAGATGTTCCCACGTTTGTTTTTCTAGACAATTTTTTAGGTTAACGTAGTCAGTTTCATATTTTATGCTATTATTTTGAATTGTTGGGTTCAAAGTCTGTGGAGTCAGGCCTATCATTGTTGTGTAGTGATCTGTGATTGTTGATTCAAATACTACGCTACAAAATTTGCTTTTGGATTTGATCATTAGGTGATCTAAACACGATTCTGAGTCTCTGGTAACTCTGGTTGGAGTATTGATGGCGCTTATTATGCCATGTTCCAGGAGCATCAGCTGGTATTCGATATTTTGGGGGTGGCCTTGTGGAAGTATATTTATGTTTAGATCCCCAGCTATGATGATGTTTTTGAAGTGGGTAATTTTTTTTATATGAGTATCGAGAGCTAAAATAAAGGGCGCGATGTTGTGTCTGGATGGAGATCTGTAAATAGCGAGAATGCATGTATCGGGGTCGGCGATTATTTGTAAGCAGTTAGTGTTTTCTAAGGCGATTTCAGAGACAGAGGCGTTAAGACTATCTTTTATGTAAACAACAACTCCATCATTTTGATTTTGGTTTTTTGTTGTGAAATATGTGGAATAGTTTTTTTTGTGTTTTACAGTAAAAGCGGTCGAGATCCAGCATTCCGTTAGGATAATAATTTTGAAGTCTACTTTGAAGGCGGACAAGAGTATGTCTAGTTCGTCATAGTTTTTGTTGAGGGATCTTATATTTTGGTTGAATAGAGTTTGGGTGCCTGGGTTGCTAAAGATAAAATCACATAGTTTTGTATCATTGGTTGAATAATGTAAGTGAGAGCTAGTTAAGTTCATTGTGTTTAGTAGTTCGGCCATATTAAATTAGTTGCAATACATGAGATTTAGTTTAGGGGGATTAATCATCTACGATTGTTTCACCATTTTTTTAAGATCATTTTCATGAGATATTTGGATAATTTTTTCCCCAGTTGCTTTGCGGACAAGCAGTTTACTAGCTTTGAACCACACGAATTGATAGAGGTTGTCTTTGGCCGTTTGTTTTGTTTTCCAGAGCAGTTCCTTAAAATATGGTGACAACACTTCACTAAGAAAAATTGGGGATTTAGAGTCTAAGGATTTGGCTGCATTTTTTAAAGAGAGCAAAGATTCCCTAGTTTTTTGACTATAGAAGGTGATGTGGAGTTTGTCCGGCGTATTTTGTCTTCGATCTTGGGTCCTGGTCACCATGCGTACATCTTGTTGTTGCAGGGGCAGTCCCAGTGAACTGGCTACCCGAAGTACGGCTTCCGTGGCTTGTTCTCCCGGCCGCAACTCCACACCTGCCATTTCCAAACTGTCGGAGAGCTTTTCTTGCTCTAAAACGGCAAGACGGCATTCTAGGGAAGAGATTCTTGAATTTTTTTTTTCGTTCTCCTCTCTCAAGAATTTGGTTTCTTTTAGGGCCTCCTGCATTACTTTGAAGCGTGTGAGGAGGTCATCGTACTGGTTGCAGATGAAATCACTGCTTTTCTTAAGGTCGCTAATTTCTGTCTCAAATATTTTTTTTATTTCACTTATTTTATTGTCAAAGTGATTTGTGAGACGATCATATAACTCCTCGGCATCTGAACCAAATGTTGAGGCGGACGGTGCTGGTGAATTCGGACGGCTTTTACATTTAGGGCATTTCCAAGTTTGTTTATTTTTAGCTGCCATTTTTTTAAAGTTAGTATCGGAGATATTAAGGCAGGTATTGTGAAAGGCAATTTTGCAGATGGCGCACGTAAGTGCATGATCATTTTTGGTGATAAGGTTTAAGCAGGCTTCGCAATTCATTGTAATTCGGTTTATTTTTGTCTCTGCGTCTGAATTATGGTTTTCCGATCACTTGCGTAATATAAACTTCAATGGTGTAGAAATAAAAAAATAAAAATCTTTGGCGGCAGTAAGGATCGTTCCGGGTTCCTTCGGATATCGGTGCGAGTGGAAAAAAATAAAAATCTTTGGCGGCAGTGAGGATCGTTCCGGGTCCCTTCGGATATCGGTGCAGGTACCTACTCTGTCTAGCTTGCCGGGCGTTCTTACCGCTAGACCACGAAGCGATTACAGGTACCCGTCAGTGAACAGTAATATTAATTGACTCGCTCTTGTATGTTTATTACGTGGTGTGTGATGATAGAAATTTTGGTAACAACACTGTCTGATACAACACACTTTAAATGTTTAAATCACTTAAAATAAGAATAAATCCGATTGATTAGAGTTCACTACAGTAACAAATTCACTTTACTGATTTTCAGGAAACGTTTACCGAAGAGTTGCTCGGTTATTGTGTACTGTCATATACATTAACATTTAAGGATAAAGAAAAAAAAGGTTTTGAAGATGGCATAAAATATAACATAAATTAATAATATTTTTCATTGAGCCATGAGGAATGACAAAATTATTATTATAATTACATTAATTGATAAATAATGACAAAAATACAAATGATAAAATTAAATTAAAAAATACAAATAATGATAATAATTGACAAAATTATTTTTCAGGATTTTTCAGGATTTTAAAAGTTAAAACGTCAGGACAGTTCGTTTTTAGCGGTTAATTTCATTAAATTTGTATACTGTTCCCGCAAACAAATACTATGTAAACTTAGTTTCCTCGCGTATAGAACTATGCTGAAATGGGGAAATTTATCGTAACAAATCAACCCGCCTAAAAATATTTTAGACTCATGAAATAAAATGTAATCGTAAACATTTTCAAAGATAGCGTTCTCTCAATGAAAATAGAATGCATATATATATATAGCACTTACATAGACATTAGTAAACACGTTCATCTATTAAAATCATAGACAATTCGTTTAATACTGGTGAGATCTAGGCTTGCGACCCATATACGGATTATGTTCCAAACCGCGCTAAGCTTGACATTCCAATCAAACCGAGCTTAAAAACAACTGACAAACCGGGTCATAGATAACATACACAGCAAAGACTCTCCCTTCTTGCTTTGCTTCAATCTGTATTCAGAATCTTTTGTCTTCGAAAACCTCGGTTTAATTTGAAGATTAGTTACGCCAACCGCATCCATTCCCATTCACCTCAAGGGCCGTCGACTTGGGAATTCGACGGTGAAACATAATATTTCACGGGTTTCAACTAATCCTTTGCTCGCATTCATCATTCCGGTGGCGTGCTCTATGGCACCATGGTTTTATGGTGCTGTTTTGCTGTGGCGGTGAGGTGATGCGGTGTGGAGGTATTGAGTTGGTGTGGTTGTACCAACAATCTCTCACTCCTCGCGCCACCGGGGGCCGAAGGCTGTAAATCAAATGGTCGTCAAACAGAGGCGGACTCTCATTGATTTTTCTCAGTAAGTTTAGGATTAAAATGGTTTATTGGCAGGTAAGCAAGGTTTTCCCACTAACTTATTTATCTTTTCGGCCACTTCAACCATAGTGGTTATAAAACTAAAAACAAAAAAAATTAATTAGAATAATAAAACGGGTTGTGATCTGTGGGAAAGTTTCTGGTTCCCATTTAATTGAAAGTTAGAAGGCTTCCTCATGCGCCGATAAGGAATCAACATAAACCAAAACCATCTAGGAGGTTTTGCATAAACCCAGTGCGCATTGATATGTAGTTTTATCCTTGATGCTTTTGAATGAAAATATGAATGAAAACTGATTGTTATTCAGCGGTACCAACATCCTCTCTGTACACCCTTTCGGGGACACTTAGCTATACTTTGTGTAAGTAAGTATACCGTATTTTTCCTAAACCGACTGCATATAAATATAGACTTCATATAAGTATACCGGTGGGGCCAACTGTCAGGAGATCAACTGTTATGGAACCATCACGGAGCTTTCAAAAAGCCTGTCTTGTACAAATGTGGAAAAATCAAAGCTAAAAGAGCTTACGACAAAAATAACTTGGCCAACAGAAAATAATGCATTGTTTCAAACCGAAACTTATTTGATGACTAATAAAGCTAAAGCTCATTGTTCAAGGGTGTTTGCTGCGTCATACACAAATTTCTTGTTATGTACTTACTTACTTACTGTTGGTAGGTATAAAGTATAAACATTATACGGCGTGTAAGCTCGGAATATTGAATAACTTTACTTACCATATATACTTAGTTTAAGATATTTTACAGTTTATTATTTTACTTCTTACCTTTTAATTTTATATTTTATACTTATACTTTTTAATTTCCACTTACTACTTGTTACTTTGACTCCTTACTTTTTACTATATACTTTTAACTATACATTTATACTGTTACATTCTTTATGTTGTTGTATCTACATATATGTTAATTTTATTTGGCACAATACATGTTCTGTGTATATAGAAATAAATAAATAAATATCCTCAGCGTAGATATAACAACAACGAAGCTAACAAGTAAAAACATTAAAAAAAACATTATTTGTTACTATTTTGATCTAACTGCGACGTCTTGTCTCCCCAGATTGTACATTCTGTAGTCTAGACTTAAAATCAAATATTTTTTATTGTCCCTCTTTAAATAAATATCCTCTCGTCTATCAAGTGTTATCTAAAATTGTATAATCTCCATTCAACAACGAATCTCTTATAAGTCTGTAACTCGACTCCAATCTTCCATATAATTCTGAAATTTGCACATTTAAATAAAAATATATAAATTCACCTTTCTTTCTCTGTAATTTTAAATGATGGCCTAGAACACTCTTGAAAGGTGAAAATTGAAAAAAAAAATCTAACTACGACCCTGCTTCAACCGCAAGCAAGGACACGTATCTCAGTGACGTCACGACACCCAAAGATGGCGACCAACAATGGCACGTCGTTATATTTGACTCAGGGCCTTCGCAGAGGGCGATTGTCAGCAGGACCCAACCAGAAAACAAATATAATGCTTTATATTATTATATTATTATGTTATTTATGGTAGTCCATGGCTGCGGCTTTGTGCGGGGGCACTAAAACCATCGGAGAGTTAATTGCTACCGTGGTAAAAACGGCCATATTGGAACCGTGCGCAATTATTTATGCACTTCTAATGGCCAAGTATTTCTCGAAGGTAAGGTAAACAATGGAAACCATCACACAGGCCAATTGCGGTGCTGATTGCTTGATATATGGTGCAGCAACCATTGTGGTTTGGTTTACACAAGAAAATATGTAGATTGTAGGTAGGTATATTTCTTAGAGAGACTAATACAATCAACCGCGTACTTAACTAGTCAAAGGAAAAAAACCCTAAATAATATATTTTTCTGGAAGTTAACTCTATTTTCGTAAATATTTTCTCAAGGGTGCTTACAAAGCTATAAACTAACTTTTACAGCAGAACAAGATTGAGTGCTGATACTAACACCGATGTATGAATTGTAGTAGGTAATGCAAGGAACTGGCAGAGGAAAGATGAAAATTGAATAGATGGAATGGTGTGGAAAGGAGATCCATGAGACGTATTTGAGATGAAACCATGTATGGCCGTAGGCACCAATTACAAATCTGAGATACGGAAAGAATGAATGAATGTGAATCAAATGAGACTTGAGTCTTTTAAATTATTCATTGAAGAAGAAGACAACAACAATAATCTAAACGAAAATATGAAAGAGAAAAGATTCAGAAAAACATAAAAAACAGTGGCAATGGCGAAATTGGTAAACGCACGTCTCGGATAGACGAGAGGTTCTGGGTTCGAGTCCCAGTTGCGACCATTATCCTTTTCTGTCTTTCTGTGTTTTGTTCTCTTTCATGTTTTCATTGAGATTATTATTGTTATCTTCTTCTTCAATAATATATTACATTGATGGGTGTAACCTTCAAAAGTTATTAAAAGAGAGTTTTTCTTATAAAAAATTGTATAAATTATTACTTGAAATTAAATATCAACAGTTGGTATACATAGTACCTACATAGGTATAAATATGAATGAAGCAAGGAGTGTGTGCCAATGTAGAGTTGTGTGGCGGTCAATCCTTTCTGCCAACGGCGTGACGGTTAGTTGGTTTTACATAAGCTTATAACCTAACAATTATAATATGTATATACCTACTTATGTAACTAGCATTGAACACAATAGCGCCCAATACAGCGCCCTTGGGGTTTTTAAGCTCTTTAAAAAATATATGTTATTCTTTAATTAATATTCGGTAATTAAGTATATGAAATTCCTTCGATAGAAATAAATCGCAATGTATGCACCGAAAATTATTAAATACACGTCTGTTTCTATTATTTTACAAGATATGTGTGTGAAAAAAAAAATGAAATCGGAAAAAGGATGGTCCCCTTTTCACAACAGATTGTCGCAAGGTGTAGCTAAAATAACTAGTTCCCAAATCTAATTTCTGATCCAGATTTTTGAAAAAAAAATTTAAAGTACTGATAATAACATAATATTTGTACAGTGCAGTTTTGTATTATTTCACTTCAAGTGTGCTTAACTATAAACTTTAAAATCTCACTAATTTTATCTCCCACTTAACAAACTTGTTGAAACAGACGAGTTTTTCTAGAAATCTGAAAGCAAAAGGTGTAATTCATTATATTTTAGTATCACATGTGGGGTTTTCCAAGTGACTGAAAAACAGGATCACTAATTCTCACTGAAAATATGAAAAAGGAGTCACAGAAAATAAAAAAGATACTGTCACGACCAAGACTCGAACTTGGAACTTAATTATATTCTGTCGGAGAGTGACACCATTGTTGAATTTTGAATTTTATAAATTCCGTCATCTTTATCTCATAGGTACCTATTTACAGAATTATTAATATTATTTTCTCATCGAAGAATATAAAAGAAAATAAAAAAGGCAACGGTCGCAACTGCGGGATTGAACCCAGATCTTTGCCTTACCGGAGAACACTATCCCAAATGAGCTACTTTAGTCAATATCCCAAAACTTTGTTTTGCGATGTCCCACTTTAACTGTCAGGCGACGAAATGCTGGTGTCAGGGATCCAAACAAAATAATCTGAAAGATTCCGACATTTTATTATCCGGCATATTATATAAAACTCTCGACTAACAATTCGTAGGTCGCGGTTTCAAATCCCGAAGTGCGCAACTAAATCTTATTTGATGGAATTGTGTTAATTTAAAATTTAATCAATTAAAAATATATCTATATAATACAAGGTATATTTACGGCTGGTTCCAAAACGGAAGATACTCTCAGTATCGCCCTCGCGTAAGATCACCTTTCAGAATTGAAACATTGCTTGAAATGACTTTAGCCGTGTTTGGCTTCCTTCTTCTCCTCCTTCCTCCTTTCTCTTTCACCGCAATTGGGGATGACATAGTCACTGGCTCCAGGCAGTTGGGAGAAGTTAGGACTCTTGTGCGAATTCACATAAAAAAATATTATTTGATACATGCACTGTTTTCTCATAAAAAAAACAACTTCGACGTGCTGTTTTTTAATAAAATGTTGATTTTTTTTCCATTTCTCTGTCTGACACAATTTTCGATTTATTTTTTTTCTTCAAAACTTTTTTTGTAATCGTTGTGAGAAATAGTTAGATGCAGGCATTGATATGATATTATAGATTCAGGCGAATTCTCCAGTTATAGTTTTGTTAATTTATTATCTTCTGTAACTGTATTTTCGTCCTAAATAAATAAACCTATGTGACTGGTACGAGTGCAGTTCCGTTGTGTAGAGTGAATGTTGCACTGACGCTCTACTGAGGGGAGAAAACTCAGGAAGTAAAAGAAGAAGATGTCTAAATTGATTAAATGTGTTTTTACCTTGCACCTAACTAGTGTACCTACACTTCAATTAGATTAAAAAAACATTTTATTCATACTAATCGAACAAAATAATATACCTATAATACCGCTTAAGAAAAGGGTACCTACCTATTCAAAGAATATGTTTGTACCAAAGAAATAACTACATTTATTGGGTAATCAACATCTCTGCTATAGGTCACCCAAAATGGTTCGCAACGTTTGGTGACTTAGCAGAGGTGCCTAAGTTCAGGGGGTGAGATTTTTCCAGGTCATGGCGGCGGATGCACCTGCCCACCAACTGAGTGGCAGATCGGGAGAGACTGATTGAGGGAGATCTTTTGGCCTTAGCAGGACTGTTTCGGAACATCGTCTTGCACCGCAGTGGAGTGTCACTCCTGGACACATTAATCCCCGGATTCCCACCCACTCTTCATACCTTTTTTTCCAGAATTTCCTCTACCTCTTTTCCTTAAAAGACCCTCCATACAGTATCCCCTAAGATGACACAGGCCCAGATGGAAATTATTTTCCTCAGGGCCTATTGTAAAAATTGGGATCGTTGTGTTGCGTTATTTCCTTCTTTAGCAAAATTTCGTAGACGTTTGGGGCTGGCAACATATACAAGCACGCACTTCACCACAATCTTCGATTACACGTCTGCCCTGACGATAGACACTATAATGCTGTCCGAAAAAATGGCTAAAGAAGGAGGTAGCGCAACACGGCGTAACACCCGAAAAATAAAACACGATAACATGATCTATCTGAATTACCTATGTTTCAAAATTTCTGTCGTACCTATTAACAGTTGTCATCAAAATCTTGGTAACTGAAACATTGGATTTAACAATGAAAGTACATTATTTTTCTTCTCTGTCGGTAATGGATAATAATGGTCCCAGACCTAACAGTAAGAACAAACAGTTACCAGGACCAGATGACAAACAGTCGGGGCCGACGATTTTCTCAGTACCAGATAGTGCGATGGCTTTCGGTATCATATAACCATTTAGGTCGGTAATGGCGTAATTCTAAAGTTTACAAGCCACAAAAATATGAAAAACATTAGGGAATTCTTTAGCGATAGAGAGATGCCGACTGCCATGGATGGCACCCAAACTTTTACAATTAATTATTCAATAATATAATTTCGTAAGTGATGTAGATATGGACTTATTAGATTAATGTCGCTGTTCTTACAATAGTTGGTGATGCATTGGTGAGCATTGTTGCCTTCCAAGCAGTTGATCGACGTTCGATTATCGGCCGTGGCAATTTTTTTTTAACATTTATTTATCTTAAATTTTTTTTATTATTTTACAACTAAAAATCAAAAAGGGTACCTAATAATTTCGGTTGTTAGTGCATCGGTGCATGCGTGAAGGGATGTGAAGTATTCCTGCGTAATGTGTAAAAATATTATTTTGTGAACGAACTTTTAATTTTACAAAATTAGGATAGAATAGTATCCACAAATCATAGCAGATAATCGATAATGTAATTAACAAAATTATTTTATATCTTACTAATATTATAAACGCAAATTTTTTTTTTTTTTTTTTTTTTATTTATTTAATATAGATATATAAGTGTACAAAGGTGTTACATAAATTACATATCGGTACAGAAATTATTTAAAATTGCAATCTCATCAAAGAAGAAGCTAGTTCTTGTGCTTGATGAGCGAGTTACACTAATTATAACAGAAATAGAATAACATTATGCAAAAGGTAAGTATATAATACGAACAATTGAGCCTTCTGGATCATCAATATGTGTAGGTGTACATACATAGGATACGGTACGAAATTCGAAAAATCTAAATAAAATAGAGATGAATATAATTTATAATAAATGGAAAGAAAGAGAAAAACAGGTAATTATTTAGTTTTAATTATTCCTGATGAAGTGTAGCTTCAGTTTGAGTTTCAGTTTATTGATGTCTTTGGTTTTTTTTATTTCAATTGGAAGGTTGTTGAAATACTTTATTCCTAAGTAGATATAATTGTTTTGCATTAATTTGGTATTAAATTTTGGTATTTTGATGTTGTCTTGATATCTTATTGATTGGTAGGTTTCAAATTTTTTGATGATATTATCTTTGTAAATTTGGATAATTGCATTTTTTTTGAAGATATTCTCTACACGAGGCACCGTAAAATCTGCGAAAAGCGTTTCTGTTGGATATGTGGAGGGTTTCTTTAGGATTACTTTAATGATTAGCTTCTGGATCACTTTGATCGGGTTAAGAATATTGTTGTAAGACCCCCCCCATCCAATAATTCCATATTGAATTAATGACTGGATTAGTGCATAGTATACTCTTTTTAGATTGTTGAGTTTTAAAATATTTCTTAATCTTATGAATATATATATACACTTTCTGATACGCTTAACCAATTCACAGATATGGCTCTTCCACTTCATATGTTGTTCTATTATCACTCCGAGATATTTAGTTTCTGATACTGATTTCAACGTTGAACAGTCTTGAATACATGTGATTTTATTACATTTGTTATTGTGGATAATTATTTTAGTGTTGGGGAGTGTTTTTAGTTTGTTAATTGAGAAGTGTATGTAGTATGTTTTGTTAGTGTTCAATGAGAGAAGATTTGTATCAAACCAATGTTTTAAGGTATTCATGCTATTATTTGCTTGCTCGTTTACTATATCCCAGTCGATCCCATTCACTATGATAGCTGTGTCGTCGGCATATGATATTATGTCTGCGTTAATTGGTAGTTTGAAAATGTCGTTGACATAAATTATAAATAGTAGCTAATAATAATGTTTGCTAGTTTTCCAAGCAAAAACTTCTGAATGGATTTTAATGAAACTTTACTAGCTCATAGATCAGAATAACGAACAGGCTATATATAATGATAAGCTCTGGCGTTTTGAAATTTGTATAAATGAAAATGTGTGTATTTCATATATTTTAGCGGCAGGGAAGAAAGGCAAGGGGAAGGGGAACGGGGGAGGTGGGGTTCGCGGAGAGGGAAGAGACGAGGGAGGGGGAAGGCGGGCAAGGTGGAAGGAAACAGGGAAGCACGGGAAAGGACTGGAGAATCAATTTATTTATTTGAATGGCTTAGCAACGCATGCCGGGAACCAGCTAGTTTATAATAATTCTATATTTGAAATTTATATTTCATTTGTTTAATTTTTAACAAGTTTACTAACGCTGTTCATTTGAAAGGTAAAGTTCTTTCGTTTCATCAAAAAATTGTCACTTAAAAATATAAAAAGTCCAGCCATGGTCCAGAATGCGAAAACAACGACCAAGCTCGATGGCCTTTTTCTATACAGAGATAGGTCTAAAAATCACAGTTTCTTAAAAATTTCGTTTGAAATTGAACTTAACTTATTTTTTAATAGTGAATTGTTGGAGTGGTTGATTTGTCGTTTTGTGCATTTATGAAAATGTTATTGTAAAACCATTTGATTTGACGAAATTAACAAAAGTTTGAAACATGTATACAATTCAATTAATAAACTACGAAGTGTCTATTAAAATAATGTATTTGGAAGTGTGGTAGGTAGTTCATAATACAGTGCTAATACCAACCTTGATTTGTAACAGTGAAGGATTCGCAGAAGAATGACGAAAGCAATCAGATTGAAAAAAAATAGGTCCACGGAACCCTGCGTATGCACGTTAAAACCATCTGATATCGAATACCTAAGGAGCGTACACAATCGTCAGTATTAATATAAAGGGATGATTTGATGGGTGGGGTGGAAGAAGTTCCGAATATCAGATAAATATAAATAAATGTGAAAGTTTTTTAGATATATAAGTAAGTATTTATAGTTAATATTTGAGAATCGCTGTTGGGAACAACTTACGCCCCAAATGTTTTAGGGGCAATATTGTCCCTGGAGTGGATTGGATACTATTATTTGTCACCGGGTTCAAATCCCTTAGGGTTCGTGTTACAAAGAAGGGACCCAACCGCAATAAAATGACTCTGAGAAGTCGCAGCGGATAGAGCTTACGCAGCTTTAGGATTTAGGGCTCCCAGTCAGATTATATTACCTCCTTCGGTGGAATTTAAAATTAATGAGGTATTCACAGACGATGTAGAATTGGCTACACTTGGAGAAATTTCATCAGTACACCATAAGTTTCGTGTTCTATTTATATGACTACTCGTTACTATAATATCATATTATAAACTTTTCGAACTCATTTGTGCAATATTCCATTTTAATGAAACCACTTACTTGTATGGCACCTACTTCATGCTTTTTTTTAACTTGCAATTTCTATCGCTGTATAAATTTCACTATATTCTGTAAAATAATCCATAACAAATCGAGCATAACAAATGTTTGCTAATTACAACCTTGTTTTAATTCATGTTAATGTTTGTAATAATATCAACAAAGTTACTACACATTGCTCTATTACTACTTTCTTAGTACCGTAAGTATTTTTTTACTACTCTTGTACAACTTTGCATAATACTGAAACTAAATTGCTACTTGTATTGTAGGTACTTACTGACATCTTTCAT
Source organism: Limnephilus lunatus (assembly GCA_917563855.2). NCBI lineage: Eukaryota > Metazoa > Arthropoda > Insecta > Trichoptera > Limnephilidae > Limnephilus > Limnephilus lunatus. Next base: position 31,500,780 of record OU830599.1, on the reverse strand, counting down.
ATTCAGTCTATTATGCCCACCAGCTACGTGGCAGGCCGATCGGGAGAGACTGGTTGAGGGTTGAGGGAGACTTTTTGATCTTCCAGCAGGACTCTCCGGGAACATCGCCTGGCACCGCAATGGGAGAGATAGATTCATACGTCTGTCACTCCTGGACACATTGACCCCCAGATTCCTACCCACCCCTCTAACTTTTTTCCATATTCCAAAGTGGAAGATATACTCAGTATCGCCCTGAAGTAAGACCACCATTATAAATTGAAACGCTGCTTAAATATTGCCCAGATGTAAGACAATCCGGAATTGAAACGTGGCTTGAAATGGCTTTAGCCGTGTTTGGTGACCAGATCTAAATTGCCAGGTACTTTCCCGCCTTCCTCTTCCACATTTCCTTCCCCTCCCCACTCCCCACTACCTTCTGCCTCACAACATATTCCAATTCGGAATGCCATAGTCTCACTGGCTCCAGACGGGATCAGTTGGGACTCTAGTGCGGTATTCACATAAAATAATGTAATATAACTAAATTGAATGTTTCTAGCTGTGCAACATCCTTGTAGTATTTGAAAATGATGATACTGTAGGTTGTAGTGATTGTAGGAGGCTAGGTACCTTCTCCGCGGATCTTTTTACTGGAACATCAGGAATTCCACCGGGCTCTTATGTATCTTGGACCCTTACTATATAATTTTTTTTAACACCACAAGAAAAAAGTTTTTTTTTTTTAAATAAGTAAATATCTACTTGTACAATTAGTTTATATATAATTAGTGGTAAGAACCCACCAGTATTGAAATAATATTCTACATTAAAGAGAGAGTTAGGAATGTATACTATTAAGTTTAGTCACCTGACACATTACAGCTTATAGTCCTTTGTCTCCATGCAATAAATCTAGTAATAATTTTGTTCCCAGGAAAATGATCCACTTTATTTGCAATTGGTAATTTACCCATATTACTCGACGAGTTAAAAAGTTATAGGTAATCCATATTGCAGATAGGTACGCTACCGCTAAAACTACCAAAGTGTCTACCTGCTTCATTGCAAAATTTTCATAAAATCGCCCTTTTGCAATTGTTGCCGAAAGTAACCTCTTCACCTTTGTCACGACAACAATGAAAATATTTATTATTACAGGACAAGTGACCATTAGATGGTTTTCCCTAGACGTGATTAGTGCTAATGATAAAGGCAAATAGCCATACATACCAAATACAATGAATGTACAAATAATACGCATAATTATCCTTTACATAAAATAGGTATATTCCGGATTTTAATTTCATCCGAAGCGCATTAAAGACTAATAGATCACGATTTAAACCTAACCGATAGGTTAGATTAACACAATTTAAAATATGGTATGTGCTCTATTAGGTAGGTACTGTTGGGAAGGTTGTTAAATATTACAAGTACTTAAATACGGTCTGACAAACGGTTCCTATTAACAATAATTACCCTCGATAGCGCATAGCTTCAAAACTCCAGACGTCTGATAAAATTTTATGACGACGCGACGCGACGTGACGACTCAAAATTTGCATAATAAACAAAAATACGCAAAGCTGAAAGTAACAGTACCGATGTAACTGTCACTTGCGTAAGGCAATACAACAATAGGCAATAATTCTAGAAATTGCTCCAAATTCATAAACATGTAATAACGGCCCACCAAACTGTAACATTTTTTACCAAAGTTTTGACCGCGCTTTTTGCTCCATTTTAAGTTGTGTATTTTTACTGATCCTGGACAGTTTCTTGTTCCTTATTGCAATGAAGCTGTTTTATGAGACCATTAAGATATGGTGTACATATAAAAAAATGGTAACAGTTATTTGCATACTATAATTGCCACATTTTTTGTGTGTGCTTTTGCCTAACGGTCAATTTGCTTTGGCAAGGACGAAAAAACAGTTTTTTTTTTTAAATATTACGGTATTTAGTTCTACAACAAGTAGGTACAACATAACCAAATATACTAATTTCGGTTGTTATTCTGTCCCGCGTAACTCAGGAACTCGGATTTGCTTTGAATTTAAGTATAATTTTAAATATTGGAATTCCAGTTTGACGATTTATGCGAAAATTCAGACAAGCGATAAAATACCGATCTATTATTGTATTTATAACGGATTTATTATATTGGTTTCAAAATTGGAATCGCAATATCGCAATATTTTGTGCTAGAATCATAATACCTACAAGTTGGTTATGACGTGTAAATCGTTTTTCTTCTTTCACCACACCTCTTGCTTATTCCACATCGTGAGCATCTTAGCAGGTTTGCCCGGTTCTTGGGATGAAGTTTGTCCAGGCCTACTGTTTGGCGGGCCGGATCAGGAGAGACTGGTTGAGGGAGACCTTTTGACCTCTCCGGCCGGACTCTCTGGACCCATCGCCTTGCACCGCAGTGGGAGGCATGGATTCAAACATCCGTCACTCCTGGTCACACTGACCCCCAGATTCCTACCCACCCCTTATACCTTTTTCCTTCCTAGAACTTCTCTTTCCTAAAAAGACCCTCCACACAGCATCCCCAAAGATGGCAGAGGCCCTGAGGGAAATTGTTGTAGGACCTCCTGTGTCGAGCTAAGTAATACCTAGATACCCTAATAAATTACATTACTTCTCGTATCTACAATTTGTTTTAACGTTAGCATAGTAGAAGAAGTCGGGGAAGCCCGAGAAAGACATGGCACTACCAAATGAACCAAATACTTGAGTCCGATCTTGTTAAGAGTCAGAACAAAAGATTGGTAATGGGTATGAATGAGTCAATGTATGAATGTGAATAAAGCAAGGAGTCTGTACCAAAACCGAGTTGTTTGGCAGTCCATCTTCTCTGCCCCTGCTGTGAAACGGCGTGATAGTTATTTAGTTAGTTAGTTATCATAGTATTATATAAGCACTGTGAAATTTAAAAAGGTAAATACTTATGTAAGAAAAGCACATGGTTTATTGTTTTACAAAGTTTGTATTTTATTTTATTACTTGAATTTTTAATTTAAGCATTTCTTTCTTTAACATTACGTTTATCTTCTACTTTTACATTGGTCTTGCATTTACATTATTTTTAAAGCTATTTAAAAAATATTATTATTTTACGTATTTTTTCATAACTCTACTACGCCTTACACGGCTTTTGCATGAAACTGTTACATGAATGTACAAATAAATAATCATCTAATCAAACTAATTTGATGCAGATAAATTTGAAATACCAGGAAAAGTTTTCACAATTAAATACATCAATGTATAAATAATTTAAATTGAATTAATATAAGTATGCTTCGACGTGAGGTCAGACGTAGAGAGTTTCATTAGGAAAATTGTCTGCCAAATTCATAGCGTAAAGCATTTATGTAAACAAAACAAAAAATGTTCAAAGATTTTATCCGCCTTTCCTGGTGACATACTAAACATTAATGCATTTGTGTCAATTATTTTGGTGACTTTTACCAGTTTTCATTATGAGTCGCTAAAAACGCATGCCCAACTTAACGATTGATCATTACCGACCAACTTAATGATTGAACATTACCGACCAACTTAATGATTGAACATTACCGACCAACTCAATGATTGATGATTACACAGAAGTTGTTGAAATGCGTCATGAATGCGGAATATTCATACAATAAGATAATTATTGGCAAGTGTTAAAAGGTTATTAAAATGTAATTAGTGAGCAATTATTTTAGTAAGTAGTCCTTAAATACACGGGAAACCACTTGACATAAAATAAATACAGGAAATTTTGGAAAAAATGTACCTCTACTTATATCTTTTAACTAATTGTTAATACTGTCTAACTAAATACCAAACATCGAACCATTTCTTCGATAAGAAAGTATTTATTAAAAGCATTGCCTCAGGATCCTTGCCTATCAAAAAAGATATTTACCTTTTCAATGTAAACCACTCCGATACATAAGCGGATATACACGATAATAAAACGATAGCAGTCAAGTACAATAAGCGTGCTTTCACGACAACGCATGTGTTTCCACAGAAATCGTTCCGTTATTGTTCTAGTGACATCTCTAAAACAAAAAGTAGAAGCTCCACAATAAATCAAGCTACCCTTCACTAGGCAAGTTGTCCATAGAAATACATAAAAAATATCTATTCTGTCAGATACATGGTAGACTGCAAAATCGCCTACGCGCCGTTAGACGTTGTTATTTTCTTAATTAAATATTCTTGTATGAAATTATAAAAAAGTGAGGTGGCTAAATTGTTTATTATACATTTATAGGATTGAATAAGTATTGTTTTTTTTACATAATCCGTGATTTTAGTAATGTTTTCACATAAAAACATCACATGAGTCACTTTTACATTTTTTTATGTTTGCATTCTAAATTTTAATATTTGCAAATGTTAATATTTATTTGTAATGTAACAATTTGAAAGCTTATTTCTTAACCTTTCAAAAACAATTTTTAGTATTCGGCTACGTTCAGAAATGTTTAATTTATAGTGCTTTAATTGTGAAGCGGAAATAACATAAAGTTTTTGTAAATACAATAACATTTAGTTTAAGGCGAAAAACTTGCATATTCGCAATAGATCGGAGTGGTCAATAAACTTAATATAAAAATTGTTAAGCAAACCCCGACACAAAAAAAGAGCTGATGACCTTGAAACGCCTGAACAGATTTTCATGCTTTCAAACAAAAAAAATCGCATCATAATCGGTCCATTTATTTAGGAACTACGATGCCACAGACAGACACACAGAAAGTCAAACTTATAACACCGCTCCTTGTGTACAAGCATCAGGTCCTCGTCATGAGGAGAAATGAACAGTACTATTTAAAACAAATCTAATGAGCCCAAACCTGATGGGTTTACTAATAGGCAATCCAGATTTTCGTCTCTACCTTCAAACTCCATCATCAGAGTAGCTCAATGGTTCCAGCATACATTTGGTTTTCAAATATGAGGTCATTCACATGTTTGAAAATAAAGTAAATACCCATTATGCGTCTAAGATCCCTACCGGGGCGCGTATTCCCAAACCCTAACGCGTTTCAGTCGCTCTACCGACTGAAATGCGTTAGGGTTTGGAATGCATAAATCACCTTCCAAACACTACCGCGTTTCAGTCGCTCTACCGACTGAAACGCGTTAGGGATTGGAATGCATAAATCACCTTCCAAACACTACCGCGTTTCAGTCGCCTTCGCGCTCTGTTGCTCTCTGTTTCTGAGAGGGTGACGAACGTAATTATAAAAGGGTAAGCAGAGAGGATGGACCGCGTTTTTTTTTACTTACAAAATCTATTTTCTACATTGAAAATATTTATTTTTCAAGTCAATAAAACCCGCGTTTTTTTAACTTAAAAAATATATATAGTCACATTTACTTACAAGCCTATACCTACTGGTTCAGTTACCCAACCCAACATACCAAAATACCATCAGATAGTTTCACCGCAGGGGTAGGCAGAGAGGATGGACCGCCAAACAACTCGGCCACATTGCTTGGTTCAATCACATTCATACATACAAGATTAGGTACTATACCTAATATTTTAGTTTTGACAACGGACTAATGTCTATTCTATTTGAGTAAAAGAAGTGACCGAAAACGCATTGATTTTTGTTGTATCTTTAAATCTCCTTAATAAAATCTATTTTATTGATATTGGAAGATACATTATTACTCCAATATGGCTTCTTATGTTTAGCAATATTTCCCATTATGTAGGTACGTGAGATTTATGAAATACCTAATTCAAAATAATTATAGACTGGGTTTAATAAAGATTACTAAATTAGACATAATAAGGATTCCTATATAACTGAAACGCGGTAGGGATTGTTATGAATAAATCACCTTACAAATCCTATACTGATTCAGTCGCCTACGCGCTACGTTGCTCTATCGGTTTCTGTGAGGGTAACGACCGTAATTATAAGAGAAGTTTTTGATAATAATAATTAAATGTGTACAATATTTGCATTATATTCCCAAATATAATTCCCACCTGTTCTAATCTTTATCATTATGTGTATATAATATGTACCTACATATTATCATTATGTGTATATATATACCTACCTATTACTTTTAAATTAGAATGCTAAACAAACATTTCTTCTCTTTGTTATTCATACTTATACAAAATATGTAAGTGGGCTTATGCAATGCAACCACCAGTTAAAAGTACATTTACCTATTATTATAATATTATTTTAATACTAGACTAATCAAACAACAGTAATAATTAAGTATAAATTGTTTGAATTATTTTATTGTTTCTGTTCTCTTTCTAGTTCTCATTTATACAAAATGTGTACGTAGGACTATAACTTGAAATGCAAACACCAGATACCTTTATGTTTTAATCATTTACTTTTCAGTATACTTATATATTACTTTTATGATAATTTAAATAACTATTCTAAACAAACCACGGTTATCTTTTTTGTATTAATTGGTTATTTAATTTATTAATATTATTATTTTATTTTTTTTAATTCTTTCTCTTCTCTTTTTTTCTTATTTTATATAACCCATGTGTGTAGGACTATGATTTGCAATGCTTACACAAATAACCTATATGATTTAATCATCTGTTATTAAGTACCTACCTAAGTAATTAATATTATTAAAAAAAACTATGCTTAACAAAGAACAGTTACTATGTTTTAATCTTTTATTTTATATTATTTACAGACCATGTTCCAAATATGTTAATACTCATCTTAATTTGACTGTCCTAAAACAAGAATCCTCCTAGTTGGGCAGTCAAAACATTTCTTAAATAATGTATATAAATGTATAATTTTTTACTACTATATATATAAAAAAATTAAGCTTGCATTTTATTCCCGAAAGGTTATATACCCATTGTGAGATCTTTAATAGTACAGTGACAGTACGTGTAGAAGATGTAGACATGTAATTAAAACTAGCAATAAATATTTCGTCATTTGTTGCCTGCTCCTTGCTTCAGTGACATTCATTCACTGTCACATTTACTTACAAGCCTATTTCAGTTACCCCAACATACCATAATACCATCAGATAGTTTCACCGCAGGGGTAGGCAGAGAGGATGGACCGCCAAACAATTCGGTCACATTGCTTGGTTCAATCACATTCATACATACAAGATTAGGCACCTATACCTAATATTTTAGTTATATGACTGAAATGTATGTATGTTTTTAAATGCTTACATTGCAAAAGCAAATGCAACTATTACAAAAGTTTTTTTTATGTTTTGATACAATGTATCGTATTATTTATAGGATAAATAAATTATCACATGATTCAAGAGTCTTATTAGATTATTAAATCAAAAATAATTAAATTTATTTCAAATGTTCTGGATTTCAATGAGGCTAATTACTGTATTATTTATCATTAACGAGTACTCGCCACAGTTTTTATTTGTGATTTGTTAGTTTGAACTTACCTCTGTTTAATCACACGTTCAAATGCTATAATGCGGTGAGTCAATATTAAAGTGAAATCGTTAAAATGGTTTGTTTTATTTACAAGCAGAGTACCTAACAGAGTTGTTTAACGGTCCGCCCTCTCTGCCTACCCCTGCGGTGAAATTATCTAATGATAATATAGTACGTTGGGGTAACTGAACTAGTAAGCATGGGCTTGTAAGTAAGTGTGATAATGAATGAATGTCACTGAAGCAAGGAGCAGGAAGTAAATGACGACATATTATTTGCTAGTCTTAATTACAAGTCTACATCGTCTACACGTACTGTCACTGTACTATTAAATATCCCACAATGGGTATCTTACCTTTTGGGAATAAAATTCAAGCTAAATGGGAATTATTTTTGGGAATATAATGGAAATATTGTACACATTTAATTATAATTATCAAAAACTTCTCTATAATTACGGTCGTCACCCTCACAGAAACAGATAAAGCAACGTAGCGCGTAGGCGACTGAATCGGTATAGGATTAGAAGGTGATTTATGCATAACAAACCCTTCCGCGTTTCAGTCATATAGCAATCCTTATTATATCCAATTTAGCAATCCTTATTAAACCCAGTCTATAATTATTTTGAATTAGGTATTTCATAAATCTCACGTACCTACATAATGGGAAATATTGCTAAACATAAGAAGCCATATTGGAGTAATAATGTATTTTCCAATATCAATAAAATAGATTTTATTAAGGAGATTGAAAGATACAACAAAAATCAATGCGTTTTCGGTCACTTCTTTTACTCAAATAGAATAGACATTAGTCCGTTGTCAAAACTAAAATATTAGGTATAGTACCTAATCTTGTATGTATGAATGTGATTGAACCAAGCAATGTGACCGAGTTGTTTGGCGGTCCATTCTCTCTGCCTACCCCTGCGGTGAAACTATCTGATGGTATTTTGGTATGTTGGGTTGGGTAACTGAACCAGTAGGTATAAGCTTGTAAGTAAATGTGACTATATATATTTTTTAAGTTAAAAAAAAAACGCGGGTTTTATTGACTTGAAAAATAAATATTTTCAATGTAGAAAATAGATTTTGTAAGTAAAAAAAACGCGGTCCATCCTCTCTGCTTACCTTTCTATAATTACGTTCGTCTCCCTCACAGAAACAGAGAGCAACAGAGCGCGAAGGCGACTGAAACGCGGTAGTGTTTGGAAGGTGATTTATGCATTCCAATCCCTAACGCGTTTCAGTCGGTAGAGCGACTGAAACGCGGTAGTGTTTGGAAGGTGATTTATGCATTCCAAACCCTAACGCATTTCAGTCGGTAGAGCGACTGAAACGCGTTAGGGTTTGGGAATACGCTACCGGGGCTAACAACAATAATAAAAAGAGCTGATGACCTTGAAACGCCTGAACAGATTTTCACGAATTGTAGCTAAGAACCATCTCGATCACGTCAGCTTTCAAACAAAAGGAACCGCATCGTAATCGGTCAATTCGTTTAGGAGCTACAAGGCCACAGACAGACACACAGAAAGTCAAACTTATAACGTCGGGGGTTAAAAATACGGCATCGATAACATTATAAAAATTCATAACAATCTATATTCCTACTAATCCAACAAAAAAATAACACCGCTATTCACGTATGTATAACATAACTCAATTCAGTAAAACTACGACCATTGTCTCAGTAACGTATCTTCACTCTTATTTTTCAATTTGGCAGGCGGATATGGGTATCGCCGAACCATTCATTGTGTAATCAACTCCTCTGCCATAGATCACCCCAAATGGTTATCTACTTTTGGTGACTTAGCAGGGGTGCCCGGTTTTATGACATGAAAATTGTTTAGGTTCAATCTACTGTGACACTCTGATCCCCAGATTCCTACCCACCCCTCATACCTTTTTACTTACCAGATCTTCCCCTCCTTCCTTTCTTTCCTCCAAACAGCACCCTCAAAGATCCCCTGAGGGAAATTATTTTTCTCAGGGGGTTGAATTATTCATTTTTAAAATAATTTTGATGCCTAATTTATCGCTTCTCTGATAGGTAAAAGAGACGTAGTTCGAATTTGTAAAATTAATATGATACACTTCGCTTTTCGGCCCATGCAAAAAGGATGCCCGGGAAAAAAACACTTTTCTACATCGAAAATTGTACGAAATTAACATTTTTTTATATTGCATTCTAGAAGGTAAAAGCTATGTTGGTATGTTTTTAAATTTTCGATGCAAACATGTGTAATTTATCGGAAAATATTATTGGGTAAAAAGTGCTGCTAACTCAATTCTCATAAAAAATTACAAACTTATAAAAACATACCGACATAGCTTCTTCTTTCGAGAACATATTTTTGTTTTAAAATTAAAATTTGTGTAAGTTTCGGTGTAGAAAAGTGTTTTCTCCCTAAGCCCTTTTTGAGCGATTTCAGTAGGTAAATTACAGAGTTTAGAGCAGTTGTCCCGTTCGCACGTTTTATGGATGAGCTTGTTTAGAGCACGACAGAGTAGAAATAATGAAATACCTAAACGTTCCGCGTTTGGTTCAAAATCTAAGAGTTCATCGAATAAGAACAATGTCACGCATTGCCCAGGAACATTTCACATTTCTTACCCATGCACCAACAACCTATTTTTTGTGTTTAATTCTGTTACCCCGTCAAAATATATGAACAACATTCTGAGGGCTTAAAATAAAAGGAATCCCCTTTCAACAGAATATAATATACTTATATTACGTTTTAGTATTTGACGAGATACCATGTAATTGGTTCAAACGAATCCGTCACAAGCCTTCCAAAAGATTCCGGGAAGTTTTTACCTGAAGGGATAAACAAGTCCTAAGTTATTTTATGAATGATGCCGTGAACCGTGAAAAATGCCAAAGGTACCTACACAAGGAAATGTCTGATTGATTGAATCGAAATTCTTTTCAATTACCGAAACTGATTGATTCATTTGAACTACCTACATATGTAGGTCCTCAATAGTTTTATCCCTGATTCAAATTTATTCCCATGAAAATAGATCATGGAAATTTGAAACGCTTTGAAGGACCAAATGTTGATTGTTCAGGAAAGCGAAAAGAAAGTTTTATTTTTTTTCTAAAAGTCACTTCTCCTGTTTTGTAGACTTATAATTATTATTTTTTTTATTTATAAAACTAGCGAGTGCCCGGAATGCGTTGCAACGCACTCAAATAAATAAAGTAATTGTATTTTAATTCGGTTTATTGAAGTGCTTTTGGATTTAAAATATTTTTTGTTTTTTCCATCTGGTGCGTACACGAATAAATCAGAAAGTTTTCCGACGCGTTAGCAAGCCACATACGTTCGCATGAGAAGCATTGATTTTCCAAATGTACCCCCTGCTATCCCCTACCGCTGCTATGTATCTTTGCAATCCCTCCCTATACTACTCCTGCGTCACCCACCCCTCCTCTGCGAGTCCTATGCCGTGCTTACCGCTACCATTCCCATACCGCGCCTCCTCTCCCTTTTTTAATACCTATATACTTTAAATAATCTTTTGTTGAATTTTTGTGAAAAAAATAACCTATTTTATGTACCGATTAACGATTTTAGTTCACAATTTCGAGTTGGTTTTTGTTTGTTGAGAGTTATATTCGATGACTTCCCGATATCCATTTTTAAGACATAGAAAACAACTGGCTCGGGTCGGTCGTGTGTCGCCCCCCAATTTGGACCATGTCTAAATGGATTCAGCCAAAGACAACTTCACTATTACTGAAGAACGGCTGTGATTCAGCCAAACGACTCGGGCCAAATGACTCTGCTCCAGCTTAAAAAACCGTTTATTGATTTACTTTACCACCATACCACCAGTCCAGAATCAGAGTCTGGTAAAAAATAAGGCATGGCGGACTTGCTCTTTATTTATTGTGGAATTTCAGGTTCGAGAAATATTTTTCCCAGCGGGGAGCATTCCTCACGGTTGTCAGGACACGTTAAAACAACCTTTTTTCGTAATTTGCCTTTTGAGTTAGGTATATGATTAAAAACAACAAAAACTTTACTTTAATTTATTAATAAACGGTTAGTTATACATCTCAAATCGAAATTTGAGATGAGTATGCAGTTATATGTAAAAGTGTACCTTCCATCTCGTACAATACTTACCTACATTACTCATAAACGCCACGAAATCAATTACCTATAATGCAGAAAAACTTGTTAAAAATGTCTTACTAATTGACCGAACCGTTATGCCTCGGTATTATTTTGGGGGCCTCAGCACGGAAGCCATCCAGTGAGGCCAACAATGATTTGTACTACATGGATTGTACTAAAACATGTAAAATGTTGTATCGAAATATAAAAATAAAAAATTGCAGATTTAATACGCGAAACACCGACACTTTTAATTAATACATATTTGGTTTGTGGTGAGCATTCGAATATTGCTTTCCTCATAATGTCAAAACTTCGTATTTGGAGATGTTTGACTAATAAAATGGACGCTTGAATTGCTAAATTCGTTCGAGGTTTTGTAGATAATGTTATCAAGATGGGCTTTTCATCGATATTCTGAATTTCAAAGATTGGTACGCTCCCGGTGGCAGGATTGTTTCGTTTCCAGATGTTGAAAGACTAAAGTTAAGGACTCACTGGACCCACGTATGTAACTTGCGTATTACTACGTAACCAAACCAACCAAGGGCGGATTTAGGGGGGGGGTCAAATAATACCGTCGTGGGGGGGGCACATGCCCCCGTGCCCCCCCCAGGACGGTATTTTTGTGTCCTGTGGAGATTCCATCACAGTACATACTTAAAAGCAATTCAAATTATCAGAGTTCTTAAAATATATTAATAAAATAACAGAAAGCACATGAGTCAAACTCTTGTCTATTTCTGGCTGGATTTGCGATATTGGTTTGTTGCATCCCATTCATGCACTTGCAAATGAAAGATGATAATCAGCGTTCGCGAGAGCGGTACGGTCGGGGGAAAGCGCGGTCGGAAAAGCCCCCCCCCCCATTAAAGTTCACAAACACAAATTTTGACTTCATAAAAATTGGTCCGTCCTGGGGGGGGGGGGGGATTGTGCTTTTGAGGGGCACCCCCTTATCGGGGTGGCAGCCAGGGCGGGCCGCCCCCCCTCGTGCCCCCCCCAGAAAAAAATCCAGGATCCGCCCTTGAATCCAACGTACACACTTGTTCCACGAACTCTACGCAAATTTTTATCGTAGTATCGCGATATTCGACGCATCGTTATAAATCACTTTGTAAATCTATTAGTTGCTTACCTCCCATTTTAACAACAAAACGAGCAACTAACGTCAGTAAACTCCAAACGTCAAAACAAACATAATAGCTCAAAAATCAACTTTCACCAAAGCATCTATTTTTCTTACTATTTTATATATACAAATGGATTGAAAGTTGTCTAGATACGAGGGATGTCTGTAAAATAAGGAACAATTTTACTTTAGATCTGGGAAAACTGACGTGCAGCCTGGATTCCCTACGCCAAATCCCCACAACACTGCACTCTCTGCGACACTTAGTCTCAGCGTGGCAGCCGTTCGCGATGAAGCTTCCGCTTGCCGCACCCGCCAGGTGTGAATTACTCTCCATAATTAGTTTTTTGTGCGAAGAACAAAACCCCGGTAGAAATTCATTCTCAGCTACTTGAAGTGTACGGAAAACAATGTATGTGTGCGAAAACGTGTGCAAATGGTGCAGAGAATTTAAAAGCGTGCTGGACGGTCATCTGTTTCAGATGAAAAAATTTCCAAAGTGGAAAAAACAATGATTGCAAATCAATGTCAGTAAGACCCCTATTGACAATATTTTGACAAAAAAAATAGGATTAGGTCCCAAAATGCTTACCGAAGATCACGAACAACAACGGGTTGAGGAAGCCCGCGAATCCCTTGAGTGCTACGACATCGATAGCGAAGAATTCTTGGACTCAATTGTGACTGTTCATTCAGATTTGCCGTAGCAAAGTTTAAAAACGGATTACATAGCGTAACTCACACCTGGCGGATTCGGGGAGTGGAAGGTCCATCGAGAATGGCGGCCACGCCGAGACTAAGCGTCACAGAGGTTGCAACGTGGAGGGGATTTGACAAGGGGAAACCAGGCTACACGCCAGCATTCCTTGCGACCGCAGCGCCTTGGAGACCTTATTTTACGGACAGCCCTAGTATTGCGTACGTGGGTTCAGTTTGTCTTACCTAAGTCGTCAGAGAAATGGTAATGAATCTCATGTTGTCCCATAACGGGACGCAGTTAGGTTAGGTTGGGTTTTTATTATAATATAAGATTCGTAGGTACCTGCACCCTTCAGGGAAGTTCTCCTACATAGATATTCATATACATATATATATACATAGATATTGAAATAATTTGAAGAATTTTGTCCAAGGGAGATCCAATGTTGAAAGAGATATACCTATAGGCTACAGGTGAATTGGATAAATGGAAAATATGCAATCCAGAGATCCTACTTAGAGAAACTATTATAAAAAAGGTGAAATAAACAGGCAAAATTTAATATATAGTTTTATCGAAGGAAGCAAATACTTTGTGGTGTGACAATATATATTAAATGAAGATTCAATGACACCAATGTATTTTCCCCAAAATATACCATCAAAAATTCATTAACCCTAATTGATGAACTAAAGGACCTGGTTCTTCCCACTAACTCCAAACTAATATCGTTCGATGTAGTCAATTTATTTCCCAATGTTCCTATAACTGAATGTAAAACACAAATATCCAATTTACTGAATAATTCACACTTAACTAAAGATCTAGCTAATGACTTGTCGCGTCTTTTTAATATTTGTTTAAACCAAAACTACTTTCAATATAATAATGTTATTTATCAACAGAAGGATGGCTTAGCGATGGGGGCTCCAACGAGTCCTCTCATCGCCGACATTTTTATGAACAATTTGGAAAATAATATTTTAACTTCTAAATCACCTCTCTTAAACAATATTTTACTGTGGAGACGTTACGTTGATGACGTTCTTTGTATTTGGACAGGTACCGAAAGACAACTAAACTCATTTCTCAAAATAAGAAATTCTTTTCACAAACAAATTCAATTTACTTTAGAAATAGGTACCAATTCAACATTAAATTTTCTAGACCTAACATTAAATATCATTAATAATAAAATTGAGTTCGACATTTACCGAAAACCTACCTATACTGACACTACCATTCACAATTCATCCAACTACCCCTTATCCCACAAACATTACGCTTTCCACTCCATGATACATTGATTGATTACAGTACCACTAAACAGTAATAATTTTAATAAAGAATTATCCATAATTAAACAAAAAGCTACAAATAACGGGTATGAGACCAAACTAGTAGATAACATTCTCAATAAAAAATTAAAACATATAGCATCAAATAAATTTCTTTTTAATAAATCTAATAATAATTTAAATATAAATCACCAATTCCAATAGCGTAGAGTACTTTTTACAAATAACTTTTCTACATTAAGCGTAAAAAATTCCCTCCGGAAATAAAGCCCGCCTTTTACACAAACAATAACTTAGGTAAATATTTAATTAACACTAAAGACATTGACGATAAACTTAGTCACTCTGGCATATATAAACTTAATTGTAAGGAATGTTCTGCTTTTTACATCGGGAAAACGGCCCGGAATGTAAACATAGGAATTAAAGAACATCTAAGATGTTTAAATAGTAATGCTTTTTCTGAATTCGCGAACCATCTACTAGAAACTAACCACTCATTCGATAAAACCTCCGGGACTAAAATATTACATAAAAATGGATGTGGAATAAGATTAAACAATCTAGAAGCCCTTGAAATAAAAAAAGCCGTCAATAACAAATCTAATATTATTAATAATCAAATCAATTTAACTGACAGTCCCATTTTTAATTTATTCCGTTAACCTCTTCTGAAACAGTCCCCTTTCCCTCCCCCTCCCCCCCCTTCCAACCACCCATCCTGCAATAATTTTGTCTCCCTCTTATCTATTTGTATATCTTACTGGCACCAATAGGGGACCGTCTATTGTATTGCTATCTCTTTCATTCATTTTTTTTTAAATTTCTTATATATACATATATATGTGTCTGTATGTAATTGCCTTTAGTTAATATAATAGCCCTGATGAAGCTTGAGCTAAGCGAAACCTGGTTGGCTGTCAAATAATTATTAATTCTAATAAAGTGGTGTTTTACAAAGTGTGTTTCTTCATTTAATATTAATATATAGTATTAGGGTTTATACAGAATTTAAAATAACCCGTCAAAATTCATTACAATAAAACATATTTCCATTCTAAATTGGCTATAAGTATGTATGTGTATGTAGATACCAAAGTGAAATCAAAATATCAAGTAAACTGGTTCGTATGAAGTCACCTTAAAATCGTCCGGAAAAGGCAAATATTTGGTTTCTTAAATTGTTTCTTAGATATAGATTAGGAATAATGAATTATAGTAAAAGCAGTCTACTCACCAACCGATTTGCAGAACTGCTTTCAATTGAGTCTCGGTTGGCGGTCAAGCTTGCTGTCCTGCAAATCGGATGGTGAGTAGACCCTTACCTATTAGACTATGCTACAAAGTAGCAAGCGTTTTTGGGCCCGGCCTATTTCAGCATATCGCTCGCCATACATTCCCATCGGGAAGGTATGGCGAGCGATATGCTGAAATAGGCCAAGCCACGAATGTTTAGCGTGGTCTGACACGAACATAATGGTAGTGAATGTTATTGTTGTAAATAGTGCCAAATGTAATTTTTGTATTCTCCTACACCCCATCAAGGGGGTGGACTAGACCTATGTGGAGATGACTCCCAAAGCAGCCACTGCATAACCCATCCGCGCCTCCTCCGTCGCTATGAGCAGGCCTGAAGACCAACCATAGCGGACCGCTATCCTTCCGCCCTGCATCCGGTGACCTGATGCTTACTTTTATCCATAGTGTCTTCAGGTATTTCCCCCTTAATCCCAACACTTTCTTCGAGGGTCTATCGGGAAGCCGGCTTAGAGGCGCGGATACCGAGTCTCGTGCGAGTGGGCTGATGGCTCCGTTTATCCTCGGCGGGACTGGCGGATGACTGCAGCTCAGCCGCTTTGGTTAAGTCAAACAATCTCATCTTTAATATGTAATTTTTTTTATTCTATTAACTGATCTTCCTACGTATTAATAAACTTTTATTCCAGCTACGTCAAGTGGCGGAGATGAGACGTGATACTGTGAAATAAATAACTAACAACATGTACCCACTCGCATACTGACTGCTAACAATGTATGCCCGGACATTGGAGGTGGAGAATTAAAAAAAAATAAAAGTAGCTTCTTTATAAAAAAAAATTGTACTGTGAAGGAGGAAATTTTTTTTTTTAATTTTTTTAAGGAGGAAAAGAGTTTCCTTAAAACGCCGTGGGAAAGTGATTGGGTAACCTCCAGTGCCAAATGTAGGTACATCGCACGTCGGTAGCCGGTTTTTCGCCACTAATATTAATTTAACTATAGTTACGATTGCACCAAACAAAGATATTTGAAACCTGCACCATTTTTATCTATCTTGCTACTTGCTTCCATCTATTTACTTGCACATCTATCTATAAATTAAACACATATAATTACATTATTTAAAGCAACAATTATTAAACAAACAAATTAGTAGGTAGGTACACACAAAACGCCTTAAAACTCTAGGTACTCCAATAATTTTCCTACGAAATAAAAGCAGGTCAAAACTAGTTCCATCCATGTAGGTACTTTCCTGCCTTACCTTTGATAAGTGGGTACCTGCCGACAAGCGACCTTCAGGTGATATCGCGGAACCGGCGTCATAGATTAGCCATTATTACGCCGTATTGATACTCGATTAGACCCAATCTGTAATTTATAATTTATTATGGTATATGTAAATAATCATAGCAAGCAACAACTTAATAACGTTGGTGCCTTCTCGTACTAGGCTCCTTTATACTGGTCGTGATTGGTAAACATCTTTATACATGCGCCGTCAAAAAAATGTGCTGAAATGATATGAGGCCACCCAATTTTTTCAAACCTAGGTACCCATGTTAGATAATAATAATAATAATTGGACAATTTGTAGAGCGCCGTTTTTGTGAAAAATCACTTCAAGGGCGCTTTACAATTCAATATGAATTCCTAGGTTCTATTTAATTTTATTATTTACAGAAAGATACAAAAACATACTTACCTGCAGGTCACTTCCGAAAAACACACTTTATTAGAAAGTTTATGCTTGGGAAAAAAGGAATTAATGTTTTTTACAGGCCTTTACGAAATCAACATGTAAAAAAAAATTCTCAAATATCTTTTCCAACCTTTCCAAAAGCTTTTTCTCAAGTATTTTTAAACTCCTCCCATAAAAGGGCGTGAGTTCCGATTTAGATTTTTCCTGTACTAGTGGATCGCCTTAAGATTAAACGTACCTACTAATATCGGTTATTGGAGCATGGGGGCATTCGTGATATCATATTGTATTCCTGCATGATAACGCGTTAAATTATTAATATTCAATGATATTTTTATTTTATTTTCAACATAAGTGTAGTGATCTGTAGGCTATTTTTTTAATTTTCAAACGGTTCCGTTTGATAGATTTCCCTATCAGGTGGATTGCAATTTTTAGAGCACTATTCTATTCTTATTCTACCGGTATTACAATTGAAGATGCTTGGGAACGGAAGCATAGTCAGGAAACATAGATTTCTGAGAACGATATTTTGGGAACACATGAGAACGGGTCGCTCCTACGACTCGTTCTGGAGTTCAAAAGCTCGACTGTGGAACAATTTGCCGGCATCTGTGTTTCCTTTCTCCTACAACATTCACTCCTTCCTCTCCTCAAAAAGGCCCTTAGCATCTTCAAAGATAACGTAGGCTCTTAAGGAAATTATTGTACTCACAGTCTCCTGTGTGGTATTAATGTAAAACATTGTAAAAACGATAAAAATACTCTCTTTTTATAATTTTTTAAGATTATTCCCATCAATGTAATATATTATTGAAGAAGAAGATAATAATAACTATACGAAAATATAAAAGAGAAAAGGACACAAAAAATAGAAAAAAACAAGATAATGGTCGCAACTGGGACTCGAACCCAATGTAAGAAGGAGGCAATGGCAGAATTAGTAAACGCGCACATCCCGGTTACACGAGAGGTTCTGGGTTCGAGTCCCAGTTATCTGTTTATAGTTTTCTTTGTCTAGTTCTCTTTCATATTTTCATTCAATTATTTTCAATTTATGATATCCATGTATATACAATAACATTATTTATTGTTTTTTATACAAAAAACTTAAGCAAGTAATTTCTTTTAATGTTAACATTAAAATAAATTGTTAAATGGAACCAATTTATTACAATTCGAGTAATTAGATTTGTTTAATGATGTGCTTAGACGACGGAATGAGAAGCACTTACGAGGCGATTCGTAAGATAGAAAAAGACGGATTTTTAACAACACTACCTGTCACTAGGGTTAAGGGGTGGAATTTAAACCCAAAACAACAAACTTAAACATCGAAAATACCGATGTGAAGTGTGTTTTAATTTTATATTTTAATAGAAAGCAATCTAAAAAGGAGCTAAAATATGTGCCAAAATAGTGATTTAAAAATTGTGAAATATGATCCTGCCGCCGAGAGCTCCACTCTTTATATTACAAGCGTTGTCCTGAGAAAGAAAGCGTGGTTGTAATATAGCTATCAGTGGATCTTCTAATAATATCTAATATCAGAATCCAATTTAAGAGGGAATAATTTATTGGATAACCAACACCTCTGCCATAGGTCACCCCAAGTGGTTCGCTACGTTTCGTGACATAGCGGTTGTGCCCGGGTTCATGGGGTGGGGGTTTATCCGGGATTTGGCGGCAGATGCGCCTGCCCACCTGCTGCGTGGCGGGCTGGCTCGAGAGAGACTGATTGAGGGAAGCCTTTTGACTTTTCCAGCAGCCTTCTCTCATCCCATTACATTACCCCACAGCTGGAGGGATGGATTCAAACCTCTGTCCCTCCTGGACACTAACTCTCATATTCCTACTCACCCTTCGTACATTTTTCCTTCCCAGAACTTCCTCCCCTTCCTTTCCTTAAAAATTCCCTCTCCACAGCGTCCCCTAAGATAATACAGGCCTTAAGGGAAATTATTTTCCTCAGGGCCTCCTTTGTGGAGCTAATGTAATAAAAAAAGTATTGCCTTGGTGGTGAGAGACCACCGTCCACCATCAAATGTTGCTCGAAATGTATTTAGCTGTGTTTAGTGACCTGTTTTCAAAAGCCATGCTCTTTTAATCCTTTCTGTACTCCTCTCATTCCTTACTTTAGATAAAAAAAAGTTTTAAATCTTTTTATTTATTTATTGTTTCTTCACAACAAACAACAAAAAATCTCCGATGCTTTGAAGAACCCTGAAGTAAAATCCGTATCATTAAATATACTACCTGTATCCTCCACATCGTCCTTCGTGCAACAGGTTGGTGGGAGATGGAAGATACTAATTTACATTGGTCGGAGAGAAAGGATACCAAAACGTGGCCGATGTCTGACACGCTTCATTGGAGCTGATCGCCGAATGTCAACATGTTTTGTTAAACCGCTAAATTCTAAAAATAATCTTTTTAAATATATAGTAATTAATAGACATCGGATTATATGCACTAACAAAGTGCCAAAATATGCATGCAAATATGCACTAAAAAAGGCTGAAATATGCACTAAAAACTCTTGATATGGCCAAAATATGCACAATGAAAAATCAAAAAACCATTTTTATTTGTATATATTTTAATTAAAGACGGTTCAATAACAGCGAAGTATTCTAATTGTGCATAGTTTTTGTGACAATATAAAAATAACTGTTTTTCCAAATTTTCGAGCGCTAATTTGTGACGTTTGTCACCCAGTATTCATTTGTACGCCGAAAATTGACGTCATTGTACAAAATTTAAAAATTGGCGCCATTTCTGGAGATACATGTTTAGGCAGGATATCACCTAAACCGTTGATGCAGGCATTAATGTTCTTCATGTCTTCAAGACTCGGGTTCTTAAGCAAAATAGCGTCTAACTTTTTACGAATCTTTTCCGATATTGAATTGAAGGGCGTTGGCAAGTTCGATCATTGTTTCCAGTATTTCTATTGATTTAAATAGAGGAAGGTTTTTTGTTTCCAATTTAACTATGGCATCTGGTAACTTGTGGAAATGTGTTGAGATGAGGGTAATATTCTGTTTAGTGGATGCGTTTTCAAATGCTAGCTTGCGCGCAATGGCCTCAGGATTGTCAAATTGACGAAAACGAAACGAAATATGCACGATTGGGAAAAAAGGCTTAAAATATGCATTAACGCCGTAATTAGAGAGTTATATGCATTTGCATATGCAAATATGCAAATGCCTATAATCCGATGTCTAGTAATTAATAACAATATAAAAAAATAATAATTCAAATATCTTGGTTGGTACTTTGATAGGGTTCTAGGACAAAACAACACATTGAATAAAAGTGAAGAACAAAAAACATGGTTAACTTAATAATAATAATTATTAATATTGGATGATTTTTATAGCGCCAATTTCGTGAGAAAATCACCTCAAGGGCGCTTTAACTTAACCTAACCCTAACCCATTATTTTTGTGATTTTGTTTTTGTCGTTGTTCCGTTTTATCCAGTTGCTTTCTAAATAATTATTTTCAGTCTTTTCACTAAACAACAAAGCTTTTGAATGTTATCATATTTTTTAATATTACCATTTTTATTAATATTACGATATTTTTTAATATTAGCATAATTTTTAATATTACCATATTTTTTAATATTATTATATTTTTTAATATTACTATTTTTTTAATATTACCAAATTGTCGTCTTCAACTAACTAATTAATGTATTACACTCCTTGCCTCATTGAATTTCATATAATGGACCAACACATTAAAAAAACGTCAAACTTTTCTACCATAACCATACCATATTTTCTACCATGGCCGGCGTAGTCCAGCGGTAAGGCTCTTGAATCGCACACTGGATGTCGCGGGATCGAATCCCGGCATGGCAAATAAATTTTATTTGATTAATTTGTGCGATTTCACAATTTATTTATTTAAAATAATATATAGTATATTTGCGGCACATTCCAGATTTGAAGATACTTTCAGTATCCCCCTAGTGTAAGACCACCATTCAGAATTGAAACGTTGCTTGAAATGGCATTAGCCGTGTTTGGTGGACCAGATCTGAATAGCCAGGTAATTCCTCACCTTTCTCTCCCCTATCTTCTTCCCCTTCCTACTACATTCAGCCTCTCAACATACCCCAATTGGGGATGCCACTAGTATCACTGGCTTCAGACGGGAGCAGTTGGGACTCTTGTGCGGTATTCATTTAAAAATGAAAAGAAAAAAACCGTGAAGCCACGTTATGTGACAAACCACGGGATATTATAATTGTAGGCTTTATGAAGCTGAAAGCATTTATCAAAAAAAATATTTGCCACATTGGCTTTCAAAAAATGGATATTCACAATTTCGAATTTTAAGAAACTTGAATTTCGACATTTGTCAAATATGAGAAATAAAGCATTATTATTAGTAATTAATAACTTTGGTAGCTACCTACTTTATCGATTGACTGATTTGATTTATATTCATCAGGTTCCATCCATCATCCGATTTAAAGCATTGTTGGCAGGACTGCATGGAGAACCCTGCAAGGAGTACTGGGTTAATAAAGCGTTGTTGTTTAAATAATAAGTTGTAGTAAGGGTCAAACCCCTTACGTGAATGCTTTAGCTACTATCTGTCATATACAGATAAGTTAATTTGATAGGAACCATTTCACTGAAAAGAAACAAAATTCGTATTTATTTCTAAAAAGCCAACATGCCACTCTGCAGGAAGAAATATAATGATTATTAATAATAATAAAATAAATTCATGTGCATGAATTTTATCTATCGTTTGTGGTCAGCAAAATAATTAGATTTTGGTCAGCTCAAATATATTTTTTGCTGACAAATTTAGTCAGTGAGCAGCCACTCATGGTTAGTAAGTGGAATAAGATTGATCAGCAAATAATTTCAACCCCTAACCTAACTTAACCAAACCACGTATTGAGATTTGAGCCTGATATTTTTTCACTATCGACAAAAACGTATTACGATGCCGAAATGATTTATATTCTAGCTAACCCAGAATTTAAATGTCGAATCTTTTTTAAATTCTCGAATTTAATCACGATTTTACTACACGAAAAATAATGATTTACTACCGTCCCACGTTTTCAGTTTCGCTGACAGTGTCTAAAAAATGAAGGGAGCACGTAAGGTGACGTCGTCTACGAACAGGTTGCCGCGAGATAGGCTTATGTCCGGATGCGTGAGAATGAGCGGGACGGCGATGGCGACGTGCCTCCATCCCCTCCACGCGTACGCCACGCGCGCTTTGACGGGAAAACTGAAAATCAGTCGTCTGTCACGCGCTGGAGTGAGCGGTCGTATTATATTTCGTTCTTTGCAAATTACTAAATTAGATCGCTAATTCAAATTACAAACCAAGTGAATTTGTTGTTATCGAATTGTTGATTTTAAAAAGATACTGTTATTATTATTGTGGACTATATTAATAATAATTAAGAACTGTTGGAAGGATTTCAAGTAGTGACATTTTGGATTGATTGTGTGGCTGGATTTTGGTGCATTTTTGTTATTTTGGATTTAAGTGATTTTGAAAAATAAAATGGTGACAGGGGTGGGAGCTGCAGGTCAGACCATGGATGCACAGAGGTCAGCAGCTAATGATGCTAGAAGGGTAAGTTCAATTAAATAATAAAATGTTGAAAAAATGTTTTCACACAAATTAATTTTACGCAAGTTTTATATCACACATATATTTTGTTTGTTTATTGTGTTTTTTGTACCAAAATCCCAAATGGGTTGCGTTTTTTTTTTGTATTTCATGACAGTTGATCCTCTGATAGCCCCTCAGCATATTTATATACAATAAGCAGTCGGTTTAGAAAAAAATAAGGTGTACCTACTTACACAATATATAACAATTAGCAAAGAGGATGTACCGCCGAGTATAAAACATAGCATAAACATAAAAGTATTAAACATACTTTCATTATAATGCATTAGGGATAAAACTACTTGTCTTTATACTGTATGTACCGGCGTACAAGTACAATAATTCACACTGTAAATAAATTAGTTTGATTCTATATCAACCAACTTATCATTATAGATGTTTTTGAAGTCGATTTTAGGTTTGAAATTGGCAAATAATGCACACAAGTTATAATATTTACAATTTCGGAAGGCCGGTTGACTTCACAGTTTTTTCAAAAATATCGCGTTTATATATCTACTCTGTTATACCTAGTAAACAATAATTTAAAAAATCTTTTTTCCGTGTAATAACAATAATATTATTATTAGTTTATTCACCGAATTTATGGCAAATTCTACTTCCTGCCTTTTTTTTTATTTACGTAGGTACCTACCTACCTATTGACTTTTCATAAATATACAGAAAAGTAGGACACGGTTAACAGGCGTATTTTATTTTCAAAAACACTTATATCAGTTAGATAACAATGAGAAACAACTGTTTCCTTACCTAAAATGGAAAATAAATACTTTTAATAGCCACTTCGTTGAAAAATCGCATCTTTTGTCGTATTTTCTTCACGCCATGTTTTGAAGAAATAATATTTTAATTTTGTCTTTTTTATTTTTATTATTTTATTAATGAAACCCAAACGAAGAACCTAAGGTTCATAGTTTGGGTTAAATAAGATTAAAAAAAAACTAACATTCACATCAATAACAATCAACGGCTGCCAAGCCAATAGTAATAATAGTTTAACGATTTGTACAGCGCCGCTTTTGTGAAAAATCACCTCAAGGGCTCTAAGAGTACAATCGATTTTAATTTTAACGAAATAACTTGAATGCATTATTTTCCATAAGTTTGTATGTTTTAATCGCATTTCACTTCTCTGTATATATATTTTTTTTGTTAATTATTTTATTAATTTTGGAAGCGATACACTATTTACAGAGAAATGTATTTACCCATGTTTTTGAAATTCTTGTTTAGAAAAATAACTGACAACATATTTGGGTAGCGGGAATAGGTACCGCCGCCTCGGGAACCATTTATCGGATAACCAACACCTCTCCCAAAGGGATTTACCAGGGGTGCCCGGGTTCATAGGGTGCGGTTTGTCTAGGTCTTGGCGGCGGATGACCTGGACACACTGAACCTCAGATTCCAACCCACCCCTTAAACCCTTTTCCTTACCAGAACTCTCATCTACTTCCTTTTCTTAAAAAAACCTCCACACAGCAAACCCCAAAGATGACATAGGCCTGTGTGGAGCTCTTATAAAAAAAACACTAAACAAGGATAATTTTTACACTTCCATTTAATTTCCCCCCATAGCTGCTTATGAAAAATAAAAATATTTAAACGTCTTTTTTCAGAGTGACTCCTTAATGCCTACAATACACCATATTTTTTTCCGCTCGATTCCAATTAGAGACCAAAGTCAACATTTTTCACTTTACGCGATCGCTATTTTCATCTTTATTTTCATATCTACGATTTCAATTGTCATCACCGCAAACAACACACGAACCATGCTGTTTGCTGTGATGCCAACTGAAATCATAGATATATATATTTTTTAAGAAAGACAAACATTCACGGGTTACGAATAACCTGAAAATATTTGAAAATCTCTTACTACCACCACAGTAAGCCGAAAATGTTGCTTGAGTCGTGATGGAAGACTTAGCCAGCCGAGGAACGGAACACGGAACGCCTGGGTTGGACCCAAACGCGATGCCCACTCAACCACTGACCGGTCACTATGAAAATAGCGATCGCGTGAAGCGAAAAATGTTGACTTTGGTCTCTAATTGGAAGCGGGCTGAAAAAGGTGTCGTGTATTATAGGTATTATAAGGGTGTTCAAAATGCATATGTGTAAAATACAATTTTTGCATAACAATACACGACTGCCAAATGAAACACATTCACAAACAAATATTTAGAAAACCAAAATTTCAAAGAATCGCCTTTTTTTGGGCTTTAGGGAAAGTTTAAAGATTAAATTAATGAATATTTTGGACGGTAGGACACTAATGTGTTACGGATTTTGAAAAGATGAATTGGTTAATTGGCGGAAACTTCCAAACTGCCTCGCGTAATCAGTAAACAGGGCATACTTTCCATTGAAGAATATTGTCAGCAATGCCAGGTAAAGGAAAATTTCAGGCATTCCCATCCGATTCTCGTTAGAAATCCGTTAACGAATCACTAATGGCCGGCGAGTGGCAACTTCCATACTTACAATGGATAATGTTAATTGTTTAACGAATGCCTAATCAATACAACACTAACTTAGTATTAATTAGGTAAGTTTGGGGATTTTCAGATATATAATATGATTCATACTAATTGAGCAGGGTTTGAAACGTTCTTGTTGCACGTTCCGTGAAACGGAATCTTAAGCAATTTTTTGAAACGCAAAATCTTTTTTGAACGTTTTTCTCAGTATGTTCTCTTCTAGAACATCAAATTATTTCTATGAATACTTTAAAATTTCATTGTGCTTGCTACAAACTTTGAAACTTGCGTTCCAGTTTGCTACACAATATTACTTTACGGTCTTGTCAATAAATAATTTAATATTGTGTAGTGTGGCACCGCATTTAATTTACAAGTTTACTTTATATTCTGTGGTATTTACGAATTGAACCTTGTTTCTGGTAGTTGATAACGTAATTTTTTATGGCGTTAAGAACGAAAACATTAATTAGGAATATCTCCATATATAAAAATAATTTTCTTACGCTTATTATTAAAGGCTTATAATATAAGTACATACGTTTATCTTATAATGAAGATTTTAAACTATTTAACGGTTTTTGAATTCCCAAACTTTTGATTTCTGGATTTGACTATGTAGGAGCCTTGAAATGTCTAAACACAACGTGTCTACCTTTTCAAAATGCTGATGATTTTTTTGACTTTCTAGTTAGAAATGCAGTAGATATTTTTATGTACACCAACAAGAATAATAAGAAGGTATTTGAGTTATGCCTACAATACACGACACATTTTTTCAGCCCGATTCCAACTAGAGAGCAAAGTCAACTGAAATCGTAGATATGAAAATAGCGATCGCGTAAAACAAAAATATTGACTTTGGTCTCTAATTGGAAACAGGCTCAAAAAGATGTCGTGTATTGTAGGCATTAGAACTTTAAAAAGATTGATCTCTAAATAATTCAGTACTTACCTAGATACTAATCAACCCAAGTTCTGAATATCTAACAAGCTCATGATAAGTACTTAGGTACTTCTGTAAATAAATAGTATCGGCTTGTGGCATCCGCGCTGTGAGTCGCGTGCCGCCCGCACGCCGGTAGGACCGCGCGGCAAAAAACCGCACCCGCCAAGTTTCCGCGCGCTGGGCGGCTGCCACCAACTATATTCCCTGATCCATACTATATTAGTATATTATCTACACCGGCCACACTGATGGGATAGGGTCTAGAACAGCGATTTAAATCGTGTAGAAAGAAAAGCAATTTTTAAAGGACTCTTTTGTTAATACGGAATCGATTCCATACGTAAGCGCCGAAGAAAAAGCATTTGCAGGCCATAGACAAACACACAAATCTGACAGGCGATTACGTATGGAATCGATAAAGATACAGAATCGCTCTTCTGGTGTGTCCTACCCGAATCATTTAGTAGGTTTTTATTGGTAATTCTGTGTTCAAAAATGCTATTGTTGTGAATCCGCGACCTTCAATGCTAGAAGACATAAACTGTCTATGCACTCGTATATGGATGTCTTTTGCACTCACCCTCCACTTATTAGAATCAGGTCAGTTGCATTCGATCTTCCTAGAAATGCGCGGAAAAATTATGCTAATTGGAATTGATTGCGAAAATATTTTTAGTGCGGCTATGCGCCTGGCACCTTCCAAACAATTAATAAAATACCTCTGGAGAGTCCGAGGTCTAATAACAAGACATTTTAAATTTCACAAAATATAATATAAATGTGATAAATTTACGAGAACGGCTTTTTTTCATTTTTGTATGAATACCAAAATACAAACATGGAAAACTGAAAACTTCAAATTGGACTTCAAAAAATGACTACTAATAAATGGCAACATTTTTGATTAATTTCACTGAAAATAATGAAAATTGAGCTTATTTCGGGTGCACTGAGACGCCTACAATGCATTTCTTTCGGTTTATCTGTTCAGTGGGTGGCCACTCCACTCATCCACTAGGCGGCAGTCAGCAGTAGTTGGCACGCGCCCGCCCACGCATCGCGGTACTATTCCCAATAATTCACCTTCATCTTTTATGTCTTCATACTAGGTATTGTGTGGGATGTTATACTTAGGTACTTAAGCAAACAACAATGCTGTATTTATTGATCCATTTCAAGCACTTCAAAATCCTATTTTCATTAAAAAAAGGGACAGCTATTTCGAAAATCAAAACAAAAGTTAGGTCATTCTACCTCTGTAGAACGTAGATTCAAGTAGGGCCCTGGGTTCTTCTTTTTAACCCACATAAAGTTGTCTCCACCAGAGGTTGGAGAAAAATTCAACAGAATAACCAATTATATTATTTTATAATTACTTTAAAATCTACTATACTAAAGACGTAACGACTGTGTGCATTTAAAAAAAATATGTGTTTATATTTTTGTAGTAAAAATTATGTGACAGAGTTGTTACTCCTCGTGATAGAAGTGTATTTTATACAAATCACAGTGGTCTCAAAGTCAACATTTATCGCTTTATGCGATCGCTATTTTCATCTCTATTTTCATATCTACGATTGCAATAGTCATCACTGCAAACAACACATGAACCATGCAGTTTGCTGTGATGCCAACTGAAATCGTAGATACGAAAATAGAGGTGAAAATAGCGATAAATCTACATATCAATGCATTGAAAGAAAGTGATCCGGTGTGGTTTATTTCTTATACAAATCTACATTTTATTCCGTGATTGATGAAAGTTTGCATACTTAATTTCAAAACACGAGGAAGGACACTATTTACGTGAGATTTCGAAAAAACCCATCCCTTTTCCCACCGTTTTTGATACTTTTTTTCGTTCAAAATAAGGGGAAAATTACTGTCTACATCTGATAAGGAAAAACTCTGCGGAAAGCCCGGGTAGCAAATCACTAGCAACGCGGGCCTTCAGTTAGTATAAAAATTTAAAAAATATATTTTTTCAGAATTTAAAGTAAAATCATCGTTAAATGAAGATACCTACCCTTGGCGTTTTATTTTTACCAGTT
This sequence comes from Limnephilus lunatus, assembly GCA_917563855.2. Classification (NCBI taxonomy): domain Eukaryota; kingdom Metazoa; phylum Arthropoda; class Insecta; order Trichoptera; family Limnephilidae; genus Limnephilus; species Limnephilus lunatus. Next base: position 31,471,960 of record OU830599.1, on the reverse strand, counting down.
TTAATATAATATCCTAATCATTAGCTTTAAAAAAACGTGTTTAATGTCTTCCTAAAGTAAATCCAATGCCCTTAGGAATACTGGTTTAAGACAGCGATAACTAGTTATAACAACTAATAACAAAATAAAAAAATACAATATTATGATAACTACCGCTTTATTGTAGTGGGAAGTCATGCCCCGCGTTCTCATAAAAAAAACATTAAAAAGTCATGCTCGTCGACACGAGTTCCTTGGTAATAAATATGAAATAAATCACTCTCGAGATAGCGTTTAATTGCTCGATTATTGATTCGCCTCTGACTGTGCCGTGGTACGTGATATCTATATCTGTTCTGAGCGATCTAATCGGGCTAGCCGTGATCACTGATCAGGCAATTCTGTTCTGTCGATTATAGATTCAAGGGTTGATAAGGAAACACCGACTTATCAATTATTATGTGTTCAAACGTTTTATAAAGTTGCATAAATATTAGAAACCAACTTACACCTCGACATATTTAACTTTGCAGGCGGACTCAGGGGGAAATAAAGACGTCGGTGATCGGACAACCCAGAATAAAACAAACTCAGAACCTCCTTTGAAAAGTCATTAAAAGAAATTAAAAAAAAAAGATCTAATAGGCTACGTTAGGTTAGGGCTATTTTGAAATTATTTTTTTCATAGCTTTTAATGTCTTTTTCAAAGAGGTGTTGAGTTGGCATGGAACCAAACTTTTATGAGCTAATAATTTAACTAATGAATTTTGAACTGATTGATCATGATTTACATTTGTTTTAGAGGAAAGTCCCCAGCTGTAATTCCGTACCTTATAATAGATTCAGCTAATGATAAATAAATTATTCGAGGTGTTCATATTGGAACGTAGAATTTTAATTTATATAATCTACTAACAATTTATAACTAGCAATTATATAATCTACTAAAACCATCCAACTCTAAGGGTAATGATGGATTATCTTGTGATACGTTAAAAAAAATAAAACAACATGTCCTAATTCCATTGCAACATATTTTTAATACATGCCTCAAAAATGGTCATTTTCCAGAGCAATTTAAAATCTCCACTATAATACCTATTCATAAATCTGGAGATAAGAATAAATTAGACAATTATAGACCAATATCTCTTGTTTCAAACCTCTCGAAAATATTCGAAAAATGCATCAAGTTTAGAGTCATTGAACACTTAGAAAAATATAAAATTCTATCGAAAAACCAATACGGCTTTCGTAAAGACTTAAGCACCGAGGATGCGATATATGAATTGACAAAAAAGATATACTCATCTATCGATAAAAAAAAGAAATGTCTTGCCATATTCCTAGATTTAAGAAAAGCTTTCGACACCGTAAACCATGATATACTCATTACAAAAATAAATCAACTAGGCTTCAAAAAAGACACACTAAAACTACTCTCTAACTATCTTAAAGACAGAATACAAAAAACAAAAATTGGGAATGATTATAGTTCAGAGTCAAAGATAAAAAATGGAGTTCCACAGGGAACTGTGCTTGGCCCGATTTTATTCTTAATTTATATTAATGATTTATGTAATTTTGTAATCCCTGGTAAAATTGTTTCATACGCAGACGACACGGCAATAATAGTGGATGGTAATCATTGGAAAGAAACTTTTTCGAAAGCAACTGATTGTATTTCACTGGTTTCAACATGGCTAAAATACAACAAACTCGTTTTAAACTATAGCAAAACATATTACTTACCTTTTTATAAAACCATTAAAAATAAACCTAAAGACAACCTTAAAATTAGAATCCATAATACTAGTTGCAATCAAGAAATGTGCTTCATGTGCAACGAACTCACTTATGTCGAAAATATAAAATATTTAGGAGTATCAATAGATATAAATCTTAATTGGAAATCACATATTAATCAAATCACTTCTAAATTGAGATATCTGACCTACATATTTTATAGACTTAAGGAAGTTCTAAACATTGAGAAATTGAAAATGATCTACTTTTCGCTAGTGCAATCTTCAATCACTTATGGCATTATAGGATGGGGTGGTGCACTTGATACATTTATTAAGCCTCTACAAATAGTTCAAAAACACATTATTAAAGTCATATTTAACAAAAATAAAACATTCTCGACAAACTTATTATACAAAGAAACTAAAATATTTAATATACGTAAATTATTTATATTACAAACTTTGAAATATGTATTTAAAAACAAAAATAATTTCGAAATAAATGAAAACAGAATGAGCAAAAGAACAAACAATATATTTTACACCCCACAAACCAATACTAAACTATTACAGACACATAGCAGTTTCATTGGTCCTCGTACATTTAACCTTCTACCACTACAAACTCAAATGATAAATAAAATGATAAAATATATAAAAGAGGTAAAATTATGGTTGAATAATGTTGATATTGAAACGCTTTTTCTATAAATTTATCCATCTTCATACAACTCACTTTCTGTAACTCTCTAAACTGTAGTACAATATGTTTTATGTTTATTTTTATTATTATTTTTTTTTTTAATAACAAAAAAAAAAATATATTTAAAAAAAAAATTAAAATCAGTATTTTTTTATCCATATTTTTATTTTACTTATATAATAGTCGAAAAAAACCTTTTTCAGTACAATATGTTTTCTTTTTCGTTGTTAGTTTTTGGGGTGTTATGCCGTGTTGCGCTACCTCCTACTATAGCCGACGTTTATAATATGTTTTCTGTTTATTTTTTTTTTTAATAACTAAAAAAAAAAAAAAATATTAAAAAAAATATTTAAAATCAGTATGTTTTTATCCATATTTTTATTTTACATATATAATAGTCGAATAAAACCTTTTTCATTTACTCTAACTATGAAATACTAACTTTATATTTTATATGTTTTTTTTTAAAAAAAAGTCTATTTTATACTTTGTGTACTTAGAAATATAGTATTTTGTTTTTAATATTACCCACACTCAGGCAGTGCCTTAGTGGGTTTTCATTTCTTGTTTATACTATATGTTATTATGTTTTATGTTATAATATACTATTAATTTTCTATTATACATTATATGTAAAAAGAAATGAGAATAAATAAAGTTAAAAAAAAAAAAAAAAAAAAAAAAAATAGTCGTTCATTAATTAAACTAATAAATTATTACACTGAAATATCGACCCTGATAGGAATAACTTTACTTCTACATTAATAAATAAACTTCATCACAATCTACACTCTACGCATCTGTCTTGATTATAAATACTGTAACGCTGTCCAAAACATTGGTTAAAGAAGAAGGAAGTGCAACAAGGCATAATACCAATTCAATTCGGTACCTTTTTGGTATCTCTCATATAAAGCAAAGGAAATTCTACGAAAAGTGTTGCACGAAGCACTATTCTCAAGTTGTTGGGTTTGGACTATGAAATATGAAAACACACAAAAAACTACAATTTGGAACGAGTTTCCTCAAGTTAGTTTGTTTTGGTTTTTTGTTTTTGGGGTGTTTTTCCGTGTTGCGCTACCTCCTTCTTTAGCCAACGTTTCGGAAAGCGTTTCAGTGTCCATGATGATGGACAGGTGGGCAGATCCGACATCTGTGAGAATCACATCTGTCGGATCTGCCCTGATGATAGACACTGCAACGCTGTCCGAAACGTTGGCTAAAGAAGGAGGTAGCACTACAAGGCATAACACCCCCAATACAAAAAACGAAAATGCTTTTGGCCGTGAAAATCTAAAAACATACCTAGTCGGTTTTGGTTTGTTTACTTTTGAATGGTTGCTATGTTTCAAACGTTTCAATTAAATTTTGTGTTTCAAATGTTGTATTTATAATTAAAATGTGTGTTATTGTTTTCGTCGAAATAATCAATTAGGACGCGCGAAATCAAATTAGAATTTGAGATTTAACTGGCCCATGCATTAATGTTGTAGGTACTTTGTTCCTTTCCCATAATTCGTTGATCGGCTCGCGTCTCGGTACGCATATAAGCAGCATAATTGAATATTGAAAATGAGTGCTTATAGTTGTTAATTATAGAATTAACAGGTTTGTAGGTACTGAAAGCAGGTCTTGTTAAAATAACACGCGTTAAGTCACGCGTTAGTAAATTCGGAATACCATTAATTAGTAACCAGCTCAAAGTTTAGCTGATCTAATCGGCATGTTATTTGGACAGAACTACAATGTCTAAAATTCTGTTGAAACAGAACGATTAAATCAAACGTTCCTTCTCCCAATGTCGCACTAATTTTGCGCACATGCTCGATCAGTAATTTCGATAATAATCTTGTCTGGTTATGATATTAGGATGAGCAATGAAGGTTGTTAGAATTTGATGTAATCATAATATTTCTTCAATTAATCATTTGCAGACCACCATTCTGAATCGAAAGTTTGCTTGAAACTGTTTTTATTTTTTGGTGGCTAGACTTATTTATTAGCCGTCTGTACAAATGCGTCGGGTTCCCACTGCTGCAATGCGTGTTCAATCCACACTAGCTAAGATCTCAATCATCGGACAGGCTTTATTTTCTGCTCATAATGATAGAAGCTAGAGAAAATCAAATATTGTCAGATCTTTCATAGGGAATATATATTTGTCTTTCTTTAAAAAAAATAAGACGATCTAAATAGCCAGGTAGATACTCCTGACCTTCCTCCTCCACTCTTACTACCCCTCATTACTTCCCTAAACCTCATATTTCCCAAATGGTTGCCCACCTTATTATGTCCAAGGGCGGATCCAGGGAGGGGGTCATGGGGGTCATGACCCCCCCCTGGGCTGGGTCCAGGACATAGGTGGACCACTAATTAAAATTGTTAAACATAATGTTTTTAGATATTTTTTGTCTCCATATAGATTTTATTTAAGTATCTATTTAATAAAATATCTACTTTTTACTTGTATCTATTATTATCAAAATTAAATTTTAACTTCTTGTGACTTGACCACGACTATGTGACCCCCCCTGGCGCCAAAGCTGGACCCGCCCTTGATTCTGTCCCCATCTCCTTAGCTTCACAACATTCCTTGCAATGTTGGTGTGCCACAGTTCTACTGGCTTTTGTAAACAGAGACTCTCGCACAGTATTCATATAAAAAGTTACCATGAACTTCCCTTTGTCAACAGCTACTGTTATCCATCAATTTTTTGTTAAATTTTCCGTATCTAATTGGTGTTCTGACGTGCTTAGCGCAGATCGTCTGTTCGCGAATGTGACCACCATTATTTACGAGCATTGTTAACCGCCATGCTGACGTCATGCGATGATGCTTCTCCCGTGTAATATCTAATGTAAGAATAATTATAAAGCCTCTCTCAAGGCTTTCCGCGCGCCCGGTGTAAACACTCCGCGCCACGTGCGGACCACGGACCGCACATGTGACAGGTCGGGCGACAGAAGCCCAAGGTAAGCGCTCAGATAAGTGAGTGCCTTGTGCCAGACGTGAGGTAATTCACGTGCATTGTTATATTCCGCGACAGGACAGATAGCGCACCTCTTGTTATGGATGCAAAGGTAATTCTAGAGATCAATTTTATCTTTGTTGTAAATCAACACTAAAAAAAACGCACTTGCTGAGAATACTGTGTTCATGTTCCGATAAGAATCTAATAAGAACCAATGACGTACGCTATTATCTCACAAACACAAGATATAATGTGGCAAGAAAGAAAGCGCCAAAATGTTTTCAGTAAATTCTTAATTCAAAAGATATTCATGTCCATGTGTGATAAAGATGGACATTCAAAGAATATGTGTAGACTAACGACATAGATGTAGGACCGGGCGGCGTTTTCATTTTTGCGCCGAATACTCCATTCTGAGATGTGTGACTGAGATACCAAAATACGCTTACGCGCTCACACACAAATAAAAAAATTCTTAAATAATTTTTCAAAATTAATTTATTAGTTTAAGTAGGTACGAAAGCAAATAATATGTTCCTATAACTTATGCATGTATTTAGAATCAAAGACTGCTATTTAAAAATATTTTAAGTCATAATAATATTTAAAAAATAATTGCTTAGCTAACCCATTCAGTGGTCGCGTTTTCTAAATTTCTCCTGCAATGCTCCTTACATAATATATTGAAAAAATATTCGATAAGCGATTGCATGAATTAAATGAACAATTTGTTAATTCCATTTGATTCAGCACATTTTAATTGAAAAAGATTGAACTGTCGCGCTCAGATCAACGAGGTGGAACAAAAGCAATGTTATTTACACCTGCCTGGCATTAATTATTATATTTCTTCAACTTTCCTGCGCATATTCAGTGAAGTCATAATTATTTATGGGTATTTGCACTATCGTGCATAGACCGACACGTGTAATTTAATTAATTTACCTGCATTTAAAGAATTAATTATTCTAAGATAATAATATTACAAATTGTAGAAAGATATTATTAACAGATGTGTTTTTTTCAATTTTTACAATAACTCCACCACATGAAGGCGTCAACTATTTACTGAAAAATTTGTTGTTAAATGTTTAAATTCTAAAGGTCATCAGTTTATTTTCCACAGTCTTGTTGTTCGACGACTCAACACATTCATTACTGAATTTAGATCGAGCTTTGGATTTGGATTCCTGGACACGTTGAAATCAGGGGGAACGATATTGCAGATTCGGATATACAAGGAGCATCAACCCTATTGTTACCCTAACAAACCCCTCTGACATTTTTCCGTCCTCAAAGATCCCGCAATGTTTGTCAGAGTATTAGCACATTGCTAGTCAAACCAAACTACTAAGCCTTAATACAAATGACTATCCCATCAAAACCGTGGTTTGAACAACCCCCCCATTTTTCAAAAAAAGAAACTTATTTGAACGAGAATTGAACATTGTTCCTTTTCTCCTAACCCTTTTAAAATTTATGTCCTTGACTTCCCAGTTTGTACTTTCTGTGATCTAGAAGCGGAAACTTTAGATTACATATTTTTTGGTTATCCCTCTCTCAACAAATAGCCTCTCTTCTATCAAACCTCGTCTAAAATTGCCTCTTCTCCATTCAACATCTCATCTCTTCAAAGTCTGAACTCCACTCCTATCTTCCTTGTAATTTTGAAGTTTGTCCATTTAAGTAAAATTAATATATAAATTGACCTTCCATCTCTCCATAATTTGAATTGATGGGCTAGAACCTCGAAGGGTGAAAGTCAGAAACATTTGGAAAAAAAACTTGACACTGATGGCCCTGAAGAAAATAATTTCCCCCAGAGCATAATGTTGTCTTTGGGGAAGATGTTTGTGGTGAATTTTTGGGATGTGAGATATGTTAGTTTGACGAATCGGGATGAGATGTATCTTCGGATGCTGGGTTTCCCGGGCGTCCCACAGAGTACAGAGCACTGGACCGCCGCCAGGTAGTGACAGCCAACGCGCTTAATCTATCGCAGACTCCGGCCCAACTTTTCAAAATAGTTTATCCCAGACGGACGGGATTTTGACCGTTTCTAATTCCGTGTGGCTCAGATTCATTCTGAAGACCAATATTTCATTTCGCAGCATCAAACTAACGCAATAAAAACAATTGTCCACATACAATACACACACTTAAAAAACACTGTTTACATGACAACATCAAATAATAATACTAATAATGAATATATCTATAAATAATATCTTTGACTGTTATTCAATACCCAAGGCTTTACCTAAACTATCATGTGGAACTGATTGTCGCAAGAATTCAGGCAAAATTAACGTTCTATCACAAAAATATTTTAATTATTTTAAAAATGGATCTGATGTGTTTAGACAAGCAAAGTTAAAATATTTTTAATTCTATATTTGAAATGTGTATTGCTTTTGTTTTAGGGTTAATCTTACCAAGTAAAATCAGATTCTGCTATTTTTCAAGGATCCATGATTTTTAGCTAAAACGCAATCAATCAATCCTAAAATTTTAAAATCCCTTAATTTTTAACGGGTTTGCGCTAGTAGATACGGTTTCAGTGTGTTTTGGAGTTGTTAGTAAGCGTACGAACGGATTACTGCCAAAGGGCAATTTTGCAGTTATATGAATACCTCTATGAGAGAACCAATGCCAAACATCAGTGATTTGTATTTTTAAACTCATAGCGAACGTATTCTGATCTTACTACAATAAAATTATTACAATAGTGTCAAAAAATTATGTGCATTCTTGTGGAGTATGAGGTTAGCTTGTGAATGGATTACTGCACATTGTTACGTTATTTTTCGTGAACACCTCACCACGAGAATCTTGTATAACCCTTTTTCGAGTAATTTAGTACCTACTTATACCTTATATCATTAGCTTCATTATTTATGTTGTGTGACAACCAAATTTATGATTGCATTAACTCGCTATCAGTGTAAAAATTGATTGCCTGATTTATAGTTCCGCATGCTTTAAATTTGATTGAGTATAATAATGTAGTAATAATTATTAACTCGCATGTTTATAGCATGTCAGTATGTCGCAGACACCTGTTTGTTTTTATTATCTCGAGTTATGTAACTGTCGTCTAAAATGCTTCAATGCATTAAGCAGGCTGTAAATTAAAACAGGTCTAGAGAACCACTTACTGATAACTTTAATCCTAACCTACTGCTAGATAATTTACGTAATCCTCTATTTCCTTTACAATATATGTGGATGGGTGAGTTCTGCATTTTGCTTTATTTTAAAAGAGTTCTAGGAGCAGGTCCCGGATCCGAGTTCTTGGGTGCGGACTGGGCGTTGAATGTTGTTGCGGTTACCGGGACGCACGGGTTCGGCCGGAGCCGGACTTGAGCTGAACCCGAGTTCCGGCTCAGGGTTTATGTCCGATTCCTGGAGCTACTCTACAACAGTTGATATTAAACCAGTTTAGGTTCAGCATAACAATCAACGAATCAATAACATCATCACCATATTAAAGATTTCAATATATTTTGGTAATACATTATCGTTATATGAACGCGGAAAACAATCGAAAATACGGAGAAAAGCAAAGATGCCCGTGGCTTAAATAGTACACGCCATGCTTTTAGACTGAATATGGTTCATTCCATTCTCGCGCAGTTACTGACTTTACAATGAATGTAAGCGAAAGAGAAAGATACGTAAAAACATACGTACGACAGAGAGGGCGGGAGGCATGCCACTTTGTTGTCCTGAAACACGCCTATTGTGACGGTTTCTGAGCGATGTCAGGCCGGTCTTGAAATTTGTCATCTACTATACAGACAGATTTTAACGATAATCACTATGGCATTGTTCTTACAGGACTGTAAGTACTTTTGGAAGAATGCCACTGTTTTCATTTTTAGCTCTGTTATTCTGATTGCTTACGCAAAAAAATAATTTGTGCAAAAATTGATTTTATTTAAATTTGAGACGTGTAGGTATAAAGAATTTGTAGGCAAAAAAAAACATATGCCTGAGGTTTTTACAGCATTTGGACTGAAAAGCTATTGTTTGGATTCTCAAATGACGCTATTTTTATGAGTCGTGAATAATACGTCAGTACAGTAATACTAATTAAAAGTGAACAATGCGCCGGGCGTGATGCAGCCTATTACTCCACCAACTTCTGCTTCTGTGATTAGCTGAGCCGTTAGCCAGGCACGTGTAGGTGCTAATTTGCTGAAGAACAATGACCAGAGTTGGACTGCAATATTAATAAAAATACAAATCTTTCGTGCTGAAACTGCTATAAATTAGACGATGAATGCAAAGACAAATGAGACAACAGAAAATGACTGCAAAAGTGCAAACCTTCCTGACCAAGGTGGCCACTGATCTTATTCAGACGTATTCTTTTGTAAAAAGGATGTTTATTAATCTCGATTAATTCTTGTCCACAATATGGCAACCTTTTATGAAAATTCATAAAATGATCAGAACACAGCAACATCCAAATATATGACTTCAAACAAATTACCGACAAATCGGTAGGTTATTTATCGCTACAGCCGCTGTCACTGTCTAGGTCTAGACATTATCAGCAGGTGTCGGTAACGGCAACCAAGAAATATTTGATAAGACAAAATGGTGTAATTTCAAGTGTTCAAGTAAGGAATTACTTTCGTTAGTTGCTATAGTTCATCTTTGGAGCAGACTCATTATATTTCCTCACTTCTAACCATAATAAATCACCAGTAACGTTTTGCAATCTAAGACCTGTTTCGGCTAGTAATGATAATTATGATTGCCGAGTTTCTCGTCCAAACGCGTCGGATATCGGCTCATCCAACGTTCCAACAGCAGATGGGTACGTTATTTTATTCCTTTCGCTCAACTCTTAACCCCGTAAATTCCTCAGTGATTTAGTTATGTACCTCAACGGAGATAAGTGCAGTCCGCTGATGGACCGATGCGTAGGTACAGCATAGCATCTTCACGCGTTACAAATTGGCCGAGACGAGGCCGCGGCGAGTTCCCAATTACCTTCGCTCACTTCTGCGATCCGCTCCTGGCCTTTGGCTAACACTAATTGTGGCCGCACGACTGACTGTTCAGAACTACAAACTACGAGCGTAAGTCGTATGAGGATAATCATAGCCAAGTCACGTTGGCTGACACGTGAACTGTGTTCATGGTACGCTCTGTACAGTGTCGGTCTGTCGGTGTCTGATATCTGGTGATATGGCCTATTCTTTACCTGTCCGCATAATAACAGTAATCACGTTGTTATTATGTACACGGGGAACCGATTTTACAACAGGAAGTGGCGGATTAATTTTATGCTCGTGCTAAAGATGCGGCTATCTTATTTGTCAGGCATTGGGATTTCAGGGATTTGATCAGAACAAATGTTTATAAGAGCACTTCGAAATCTTTAGGAAAATAATAATCTTTGGGAAAGTAATGCAATGGTGCATAGGAACTCTTTTCTCTAAAGAAACCCTCCCTGGCTCTGAACCCAGTTGATTGCGCGATCGGCACATAAATATAAGGATTATTTTTCCCTTGAAATATATTAAGCTTTGTTGAGTGACCAGATTTTAATAGCCAATCTTCCTTTCTTCAGTTTTTCAACCTTTCTAAATCTGCAATGTTATAATTCCAATAGCTTCATATAGTTACATTTCTTTAGAGGTATAACTTAAAAAGCTTTATAATACCCATTAAAAAGCAATATAATCGGTTAAATTGTAAAATTGCATAGTTTAATGATTTGGTGGAAAATTTGAAATAGCAGAATTGACCAGACCAGCGTTTGATGGTCTGTGACTGCAATACGCCACAGTTTTGTAAGATGCCTTTAGCCGTGGATGCCTTTGGCTGTGTGTTGTCAGTTGCGCAACGGAGTTCCCACGGCGCGCAGTCAGGCAAGTCCTATGGCAACACCAACACCTTTTACCATCACACTAATACCAACAACATTATTCCAACTACCAACGCAGTCTGCAATACCTACACGTAGCCTATCGGCTTTCAGTAGGGAACAATAGTACACCTGAGTTAAATAAATAATTGGTTCTTATTGATGAGGATAATGCGATAGAATCACGACTTGCGCTATCCGCAAAGATTTAGACAACTGGCATACCGCTGAGAACTCTATTGTAACGTCTCTGTCTGATGCACGCGTGTTGTTTGTGAAAGAGGGAGAGGGTACAACATAGTTTGATAGGCTTATAATATTTCAAGGTTAAAAAACATTACATGACCTATCAAATCATAACAATATAATGATTAATACTTTGGTACCTCTAATATATACAGACCAGGTAGGTACTATATTAGTATCTTTTCTCGATGTACCTAATCTTCCTATTGTTTTGCTTTAGGTCTGATAATAAATAAAACCTTTGGAATCTTCTCTTCACATTCTATTTCTATTTACGTTAATATCTTCTAAAAAAACTGACCGTACCTGAAACGTTATGGTATGGTGCATAGGACCCTAATAAAATCCGCAATGACTACGTAGAATGATGTTGAAGCTGACAAAAGTGTTGCTTCTTTATAGTCTCTATATGACTAATCCATCCTGCACAATCAGCGGATTCGGCTTGCATTGTGCGCCGTTTGTCGCACGTCCTCTGCCGGTGCGATGAAATAACAACATCACGTAGCAAAAGGACAGAATCCGCATTTGCAATTCACTCCATAGTCCGTGACGACTTTGACAAGAACAATGAGCCGATGAGTAATCGCCGTGGCCGACATTCGAAGCGATACGCGATGCGACGGCTTCCCACGGCCGAGGCGCGTCCGGTCTCTCCCGCCCGCCTCTGTTACCCTCCTGCTCTGTTCTGCTAGCCTGGTAGATTGTATTGTGCTTATAATATTGTTTTCGTCTAATCGAATTATGTTTCCTGGAAAATCCACAACACCTATTTATTGCACAGTAGGAGGTGTTGCAGATATTATCGTTATATTGGAATCTTCTATACCCTGTAAAATGCACATCAGAGCGAATAACGGTGATGATTTTCTGAATCAATGTAGTGTTCTATTCCAATTCTCGCGATTCTAATATATCTAATAATACATTTTTTGTGAAAAACATTAGTTAAATAATCTTCAAAATTGTGATGACTTACTTACTAAGTCAAGAACTGTGTTTTTATTTGAATTGAATTCTGACATTGAAAGTAAAATAAACCAAATTGCCCATTTCTAATAATAAAAAAGGAAATACTTGCGTGCATTTTTTCGATTGACGACATTGACGTGATAAGTTACTAAAGTCAATTTGACTTTTGTGAATTTACTAAAGTCAATTTGGTTTTTACAGGTTGATTTTTTAAAAAACTTTATTCAAACAGATAGGTACCATAATTTTGAAAAAATGCTAAAAAGAAAGCACAAGAACACGACGATTAGGTACACACTTGAAAAATAAACTTTATTGAACCATTAAAACGGCCACCATCTTAAAACCGAAACGGAACGTGTAAACTTATTTGCAGACAAACGAAATGCAAAGTCAATTATGAACGTGCGTAAATAATAATAACAAAATTCTGAATATTTTTTTATTTATTTTTATTTCGTTCGTAAAGCAGAAGCTCGTTAGTAAGAATCTCCATTCACCATGGCCACAGGCAAGAACTTGAGAGGCAATTAGGCCGTTTGGCTACCGGCATAGTGACCTCACAATGCACACTCTTTATGTATTATTTCAACTAATTTATTCACCAACATAATAAACGGTTTAACATTTTTATGCTCATATTGGTACCTACCAAACGCGATTTTAACAAGGGCACTTGGAAATGGGCCCAACCCATATTTATGACGAATAATATCTCTTATTTTTGCTATCAATGTTACAACAGTCAATTCTCACTTTTGATAGAATGTTTGAAAACTAAAAAAAGGTTATTCGCAAGCTTCGACCAAGTATACCCTACGTCAATGTTCGCAAGGCACATTTTGATTTGTGACTCGATTTTTTGTCCTCAGCGCAAGCCTTTTCGGTTTCGCATTACTTTCCCATAAATATATTTTGCATCGGTATAGGGCTCACACATTTATAGCCTTTCTATTTCCCAGAAAAAAAAAACAGGAAAATAGCTTTACAATATGTGTTTTTGGTAGAAGATACATAGGTGACCTTATGTTGCCTGAGCGTCATCTTTACTGTAAAAAAATATTAGGCAACTTATTACTCTTAGTGCCCCACAACAATTTAGTCCCAAGGGTCAGAAGTACTATCGTTTAGTTATGTTTGAATTTGAAAACCTACATATATGTTTATTTGCCAGATAATGCGATTTTGAATTATTGCCATTAAAATACCGGGAAAGATACCAATAGAATATTTCAATGTTTTATTGCGGTCGGGTTTTTAAGTCGTGAAGAACGACTTTATGATAAATGGTTCGTGATCCAATGCCGATTTTGTGTCAATGATTTGTGTCATTTTGCTGTTTTTCACTGTTTGATGTTTGCCTTCATTAATCAGCCATTTGAATGATGTTAAAGATTATCAGATCGAACGCAAACTAGATTGTGGTAAGTCAAACGTACATTTTAAATTCCGTAAGATTTATTCATTCTCGATTCTGGTCAGAATTTGGAATTGATTCAAATTGAACCATAAAAATAAACAGTTTATTTCACGTAATATCTCTTTTCGGGAATACATAATGTGAATATTAATAAATCGCTCAAACTAGTTGGTTTTATCACTAGAATCACTTCTGACTTCAGAAACATAAATACCCTAAGAACTCTTTACTGCTCCTTGGTTCGCCCTCGTCTAGAATATGCTTAAGCTGTTTGGTCTCCTTTTTATGCTGTTCATATTCGTCATATTGAGTCCGTTCAACATCGGTTCCTAAAAGGGATTGCTAGGAGGTTAGGGTTAGAACGAGGCAATTACTCGTATGATGAAATTGAGCTAACTCTAAACTTTTCTCCTAAGAAAATAACCAAATTGTGAATATTAATATTATTTTTGGCCAGAAAAAATCTGATCTCATTTGTTTCTTCAAAACTATCAACTGCATTATTGATTCACTTACGTTAGTACAACTCATCCCATTATACCTTCCCGTAGACTCACAAATAATGAACTGCTCTTCCTCAATCAACACTGGGCTAATTTATGGATCACTCTCCAGAATGTTTAGAATGGTCAACTCAAGTCAAGACCTTGACTTTTTTGGTATAAGCCTAAATGTTTTTTGTCGATCACTAAACAATTGAAAAAATATATATATTTTTTTTAATTTTAGCAAAGTCTAAAGGAGACAAGTCTCCTGACTTGTCACTTCGATCTTCACGTCTATTTTCTTAGGTTTATCTCGGTTTTGTCTTTGCTTTTATTTATCTACCATCCTTATTCTTATAATGTATATTTTCCCAAATTTCGTGTTATTTTATTGTAAATTTGGCGTAACTAGGAAATCGAAGAGAAACTGTAATACAGTTCAATCAATTGCATGATATCACTAGTTGACAACGACAATTGCTTTCTATATCAATTAGTAATAAGGTACCTACGTTTCAATTTAACATCTCCCGCTTGTTCCGAACCATCTGCCAGGCTATTTGTTAAAAGTTAATATAAAAAAAATCATCGGACTGATTTAATATAGAGACGGAAAACAAATTAACCGACGACTCTGTTGAGTAGATGCAAATTGCGATGTTTGTTGATCCGATAAATTCCAAGAGGCAACGGAGTAGAAAAAATATTGTGTAATCAAGTGAAATGATTTCTTCTCGTTTGCTTTTCTTCACGAGTCCCATGATTTTTATGAAATTACCAAATGCGAATTATTTATTTGATTTTTTTCTTTTATTTGCAGAGTAACAAACCAATAATGGAGAAGAGACGAAGAGCAAGGATTAATAACTGCCTCAACGAATTAAAAACACTGATTCTAGAAGCTATGAAAAAAGACGTAAGTATTTTTAATAACTTTTTTGATTCCTAAAATAATTTTTATAATAGCCCTTATTACAATATTCTTTTCCGTAACACACTGTTCTTGCTTTGTAATATCTTTCCGCAAATTAATTAAAAAATTAATCACAAATTCATCACTTTTCTCTCCTCTAAATGCCTAAAAAGAGAGAATGGCCATATTTTGCCAAAGAACCGAGGTTTAGAAGATAAATGGTGCCCCTTGTCTTTAATTTACCTGCCAACCGATTCGGACAATAATAATTTGGGAAAGACCATAATTCAAATGTTATTATTTGAAAATTGTTATCGGCCATTCGGAAAAAAAAGGAACCAAGACTTGAGAAATGGACGGTAATGCACTTTCGGGTTTAGTGGGCGGTGCACCGGTGCTATAGGGTGACTAAAAAATAAAACGCTTTAAATTTTTTAAGCCAAAATATTATTTTTATTTAAAAAAAAGTTTGATTTCATTTCATGAGGAACTAGTTATTTAAATCGGCTTTATTCGAGTTTTAACACAAAAAAGTTGAAAAACCGACAAACATGTAAAAAACAATTTGGAGTCTTGTCAATTTTTTGACACTTTAAATGAATTTTCAAAAGCTCTGTAGAACATGGTGGAAATAAAATTGACGATGGAATAAAACGAATGGTTTTAGTGCTTTACAGATCATTTTAAGGTTCCATTTCGGAGATGTTTGTGTAAGTGAATTCTTGTGTTACAAAAATAAAAATGTTTTTTTATTATTTTGTAGCATTTGAACCTCCATTCACTTCATACTGCTGCACTATCGGAGTTTCGCGCGTAGTCGTGAATTTACCGCATTATATTAAAACCGAGGATCGTCAAATAATAAATTTTAGTGACGCGCTTCCGTTTCATCCGAATTTCAAATCACAACCAGTCTAAAGAAGTTGGACTTCAAGAGTATATTTTTATTAAATCTCTTTCTGAGCAGTATGTGCGGCGGTAGAGCTTTTTGCCTAACGAGCCGCGTTGTAATTCCATCTCGCGCTGAAATCTGATCAGTCGGTCTCCTTCAGCTTTCGTTTATCTCAAATAAAACACCGTAAAAGGGACCAACCGAGCGAAAACTGCAAACATGCAACAACCAGCCAACCAATCCACCCAACCGACAACCTTTTGGCCGCGACCGTTGTTCTATTCCATCGATTTCGACTTGCCATTTTTTATTGCTTTGCAAAAAATGTGGCTTCTTAGAATTTTTGTTTCGTTTTGTTTTTCTACATTTTGTTGAAACTTGATGCACTGAACGCAGGAGCTAATAATAATATTTGGATGACTTGTATAGCGCCGTTTTTGTGAAAAATCACCTCAAGGGCGCTGTACAAATTTATAATACGTTTATACAATCTTACTTCTAACTATAAACTAGACAAACCAATACAACAACGTATGGCTAAAAATTACATCCACCGGTACATCGATCACCGATGCGAAACTATATGTTCAATGATTTGACCAATGAACGCGATGCTGCTGTAAAAATGTACTGTACAAGCAGAAAATATATACAGGACCAACATACTTACCTGTGAGGTCTCTAGACATTAACACTGTTATTGTGTATTTAGAGAAATTAAGGCACAGTTCGCACGCAGAGGACATAATTGGGAACTATAATATTTTCTGTAATGAGCGTATTTTGAAAACAAATACAAAATTTTATGATGCTCTTAGATAGGTATTTTTATTTAAGGGTATGAGAGCCCAAAAAGGTTGGTTTTTATTTGGACCAGTCGAATAAAGCACGATATACTTTAAGACATTTTAAACTATTTTTACTTTTTATTACTTTACTAGCTGACCCGGCGACACGTTGCTGTGGCTAACGAAACACAACGCTATCTACTGACAACGCAATTACCCAACCTTTATTCCAACCAACTCCATCTACATATCAAATCCACACTGCCCGCTTGCCAGCCCGCTCCATTTATATATTATATATTTTAACCTATTTACACAAAACCTTGACAAATTATATACCTAAACCTTCCTCATGAACCACTCTATCTATTGGTGAAAACCGCATGAAAATCCGTTGCGTAGTTTAAAAGATCTAAGTGTACAGACATCGGGAGCGACTTTGCTTTATACTATGTAATAGATTATGTTATTACTTTATTTTTGTATTGTAAACGTGAACTGTGATCCATTTTCGAGACGATATTCATTAAAATGTTATCTTTTAGTTATAAGCTGTAACATATAATTTGAATGCATTAGTTAAATTACACTCTTCTGAAAATTGTTAAATAAACTTTCTTATCGGGATAGTGATAATTGATCTAAATGAAGAACTAGCACTAATTCGGAGTCATCAGAGACAATCATTTATTGATTAAGCAAATTCTATAATTAATATCTTGTCAATATTTACTGATCGCCAATAAACATTGAAATTATTATTTAATTGATCAATCAACGTCATTTTTGGAATATGTCTCATAATCTAAAACAAACAGCTAATAAAATTCGATATAAACAATAAATATTTTATTTACTTAGATATTGAACGCCCTCATATTATCCATGTGAGAGGTGTAATAATTATAATCATTCCTCCAAGCATAAATATGATCTACTTTACTATTTTTTTACGTGAACTCAGAAAGGTCTATTTCGACCATTGTCACCCTATTGCTTGTAGAGCACTGTCTCTCTTGCGTGGAAATCGAAGATTAGCACTAAATAAAACGAAGAAGACATGACAAACTTTTTAAAGATTAGAGGCGGATCAATTTTGACCACTTTTATTTTAGTCATAATTTTTTGCCTGCTTTGAAATCCAAGGTAAAATTAGGTAAAAACACTCAAAATGTGATCTCTGGCGTTATGAAATTTGCACAATTATTTGCATAATTAATTTGGCGCAATTACTTTCAGCTCGCAAAATATCTCTCACGAGTTATTTAGCTTTGAAATATCTATCGAACTATAAAAATACGGCAGTACGCCGCGCCATTTTGTTTGCTTTAATATTAAAATTTAAAACAAAAGTTTAGTGAGAAAGATTTTTCAATAGCGTGTGCTTGTAGTATTGATCTTTTACCCTTCGATGTAAAAAATGATTAGTTTTAAACCGTGCCATTTTTTAACCTGCTTCATCTTTCGAAAATCGGTTACTTCCTTACCATATATCAAGTTGTTCCTTCATCCACCGATGAAAATCGACCCTGATACCGAATACTTTGCCTTGTCTCGTGTGCGCCTGTCACAGCTTCAGCCATCTGCCATTTTGGCAAAATGATAATAAATTAATATTGTGAAAATAATTCGATATTCAATATGGCTTTGTCAGGCGGTCCTCAAGTGTCATGTCACCCGAGAGGTCACCCAAGCGTCACTTGAGACTTGAGAGGTCACCCATGCGACGCCTACGAGGTCGAGTTTCGGATCGAAGTAGTTTCCCATCGCCCCTGTCCCAAGTCAGATGACACAGACTTCAAATAGGACAATGTCGTAAGGATTTCTATAAGTCACTCAGAAGTCATCAGAAATTTGCAAGTTGAACCTTAATACATTTGAACGACGTTTTCAGTTGAGGTTTTTTGTCTACTTGCTGAAAATGTAAAAGCAAATTAATTCTCAACAAACATTGGTAAAAGATATCCATCGCTTTTTTTGCATCAATTCGGGCGGACTAATTCGTTATCTAAGAATTATAATAATATTTGTATCATTTCTATAGTACAGCTTTTGTAAGAAAATCACTTCAGGTGTCACTTAAACTTATAACTAATAACTTCTTACAGTTAGTATTAAATAAGTAATAGCTAACTAGCGTCTTATTAATAATACAAAATACTGCTATATAATATGGCAAACTTTTTTACATTTACAAATACATATTTTTGTAATTACTGCTTTTGATTTAAGTGGTATGATATATCGATAAGATCTATCGGATTTCAGACGTACCTAATCTCAAGTAGGTATGTTTGCTCATTCACTCAACAATTATTTCTATAAAAATTCAGACCTGCCAATCAAAAAAAACACAATGCTTCATTACTATAAAAGTGCGAAAACTCGTAAGTGTTCCCCACCTGACCGAATCAATAGATTACTGCAGCAGATTGATCAATGAATTCCAAGTGCAGGTAAAACCATTAACAGGTTCAGATTGCACACATTTACCGTGCTTTGTACCGACCACAACCCGTAATTAAATCCGTTCTGGGGGTAGATCTAATTAGTCCTCGTTTCGGCAGGTCTGTTCTCGTCCTCAGAGGTCTATTGGGATAATAAAGTCTTCCGGTCAGGTCCGTGGTGTTGGATTCCAGAGGTCTCCAATTAGGGGGCCGCTGCGACTTGTTGCTGCGGTTTCCGCCCAACACGAAATGCAGCTTTGACCGAAGCCGACGGACAAATTGCAAATTCAAGTGGATGGGCAAAAGCAAAAAGAAAGAAACGTTTTGTTGTTTATTAGCTCGTACACTTTTAAAGTTACATCACAAATATGCACTTCTTTTGATACGAAATTTCTTTTTTTGATTGATTCTCATCTCGCGAATCGAATTCATAGATATTTATCGATAAACAAATAAATTATCGTTCCTTATCCAAAATGTCTCTTCACTTTTGGAATTATTGTCTGTTTTATCTGCTACTTGCTGACCCGGAGAACTTCGTACCGCCTCAGAATCAATAACTGTTGTGTTAACTTATAAGCTGAATTAAAATCAGTTTTAATAGTTAAAAATTACACAAATGAAGCAATTATCGATGCGCTACTGTCTGAGTTTTGTTTTTGTCAGTATCAGAGATGGAATTGTGTACGGATTTATAATTTTTGTGATTTTCTTACTTTTCAACTTACTTACGTGTGAGGAAGATTTATTATAATTATGGTATTTTTTTTCCTTTGGAGGGGTGCAGACATAAGTTCACCGTTTGTCCCATTTTCGACTGTTGACATTTAGTGTGTAAGAAAGAGGGGCAGCATTATACGAGTATATTTAAGAACAAAACAATCAGCGCAATGGCATTTGACGTTTTTGAAATTTTGGAATTTACTCACTACTCAATATTATACTTATCACAATATTCCTGCAGCTCTTTCAAAAGATGAGAATTCGTTCCATACAAAATGTATGAGAAAAAGCATTTTCTTCATAATTTTTTTTCGTGAATTTTTCTGATATTTTAATAGCTATTCTGCTATTCGGGGTGGAGACAAATCCAACAAATCAAAGATCATAAAAATCGGTTCAGCCGTTCTTGAGTTATAAATAGTGTAACTAACCCGACTTTGTTTTATATATTAAAGATAAGGTCATAATGTGTTTAATTCTTCTACTCTTCGGATTGATGGCTTCGCATATACGCCGTAAAGTAGTTTCATTGCACGATTATTCAGTGTTCATTGCACGATCAAGAAATATGACATTAATGCAAGTGTTTTCTTTGTTACAGCCTGCCCGTCATTCCAAACTGGAGAAGGCAGACATTCTGGAGATGACGGTGCGCCATCTGGAGTCTCTCCAGCGCCAGCGAGCTGCTGCAGACCCGGCTGTACTCAACAAGTTCCGCGCGGGCTTCACCCAGTGCGCCGGAGAGGTCGGCAGGTTCCCTGGGCTGGACCCCGCCGTGAAGAGAAGGCTGCTCCAACACCTGGCTTCTTGCCTGGCTTCACCACCTCAACAACCCCAGCAACAACAGAACACGACACAAGCCAACTTTTACCTTGCTACAGGAGGAGGACTCCAACTACTACCAACAAGACTACCCAATGGAGACATCGCGCTTGTTTTACCTAATCAAGCTCCTTCAAACAACAACGTTTCTCCTTTACCAACGCTCATCCCTATCCCAGCAAGAACAGCTTCTGCCGCGTCAGCGTCTTCAACGGCTTCTTCTTCCTCCTCAATATCTTCAGAGCTAGCTCCTGATAGTCCCGACGTCCCCCTTGCTCTCGTGACAAGAAGGAAATCCTGCGATGAACCAATGGAAGAAGACAAACCTTGTTGGAGACCATGGTGATCTTGCTACAGGAGTATCAACTAACTTATGCTTTAGGAATGGTCACCTCGTGATACTGTACGTGACTTCCGCTGATCTACACTATTGTCCTCTTTGTCCCCGGAAGCGGACGTTAACTTTACATGTACGAGAGATGTAATTAATATTCACACGTGACACAAAATATATTATTTAATCCATCACGGAGTAACATAACTCTTTTAAGCTATTGCGCGTTAACTTGGTGAAATCCTTATGAATTTTATATTAGTATCAATTCAATTCTGTATATACGCAATCATCAGAGATGTGGATTTATTAACTTTATGTTGTTTTCGAAACGATGAACGTTTTGTGAATCGCGTTGTGTTTAAATTAAAGCGTCTATACTGTATTCTTCAACCCAAGACTCATCGTCTATTTAATTCTACTATATTCTTATTGGTAACCCATACTAGGACATTGGCCGGTACATAATTAATGGTAATTTGTAAATAATGTTATTTTATAAAAACGTGATGAAAAGAGCAAAATGCTTTGTCTAGTTCCTTTAATATTTAGTTAAAATTTAAGTTTACGAAGCAATGAAATGTAGGCCAGTTGAGAAACGCTTTGTAAAAATCCTATCGATAAATGTATGCCTTTAAATTGATGTAATATTGATATTGTCTCTGATTGGCGTCCTTAAATTGTACAAAAAACATCGTTAGTTGTGTATTTGATTGTATAAAACATTAGGTACTTATTAAACCTATTTAACAAACATGATATTACTATAAACAGTCTTCCATTTTTTGTGTTATAAATTATAAGAACAAAAACTCTCCATTCTATACACAGGCTTACTTTTAAAAGTGGTTCGTGTTGGCCCATTAGATACACTTAAATAAATATTGCTGATTCACTCATATTAATTATTTACAGCGGCATATATCGCCGCCAGTAAATACTTCATACAGCAGGTAGAAGGTAAAATACTTGAAAGACTTGCTACCAAATTCAACCTTTCATATAAACTTATGTGTTCTTCCTCAGACGTAATAATTAAGGTTGTGATATGAATATTGATTTACCATTTAAACGCCCCTTGTTCCAAGAATTTTAATTAATCTTTTCAACGAGTATTCAAAACATTCTATAGATTCGGTTTTCATTAATACAACAGACTTGTCCCACTTGCAATGGGTTAAATAACCATAATATCTTCAATGCCAATGCGGTTTTTTTATTGGTCACATTTTAACGACGAATACGCCTTTATATGGGTTTGTGGAAAGTGGAGTTTTTGAGAAAAAATGATTCATAACTGTTCTACGAAAAAATAGTTTCATTTAACCCTTGCCAGTCGAGTGTCTCGCACTGCGAGACAAGCTAATTTCATTTGAAGAATTAAATGTCTTGCACTTCGCGACGGTGTTGAAAGTATTTTTTTTTAAGATTGTGATATATTTATCCATCAATTGTGATTTTATAATCACACCCTTGAGTAGATTTATTTAAAAAACACAATATGTAACAAATATATATATAAAATACGCAATAATATACGTGCAATCAATTATGTAATCAGATTTATGATGAATGTTACTGACTTTTAACGCTATTTAAATGAGAGATAAAACCTTATAATTGATATAAATATTGCCTTTTAACAACAAAATAAGAACGTCTTCCATACTTCCATTATATTGTCAATGATTTCACAATAATTGATTTATAGATATATGTATTTTATAAAGAAGCAAAAGATAAATGAAGCATTATAATTAGAGCTTTCTATTGACTTTAAATGAATGTGTAATAATTCAATGATATTTTCAACCAATAATCAATAATAATAATTATTGAAAGCCATGTTAAAGACCCTATATATAAAATATTTTTTCGATATCTACCTATATTTAGTAAGACAATGCATTATGTAAATAATATAACAGATTAAATATTTTAAAAATGTATATTGCTAAATTAATATTAGAAAGACGATGTATTTGAAGCCGAGTACATACATTTATTTTCTATAAATAAAGAATTTATTACTGCTCAAATAAGACATTTTATTTTTTCCCACTTTTTGTTCATTTTAACTCCGACTGTGTCAACAATGTTTTTTGTTGTTTTTGAAATAGGCAATTCACACTAAAAAGAGTGCTTTGTGCCGATAAAGTTAAGAAAGATAGTTATAATTTTGAGGACAATTATATTCTATAAGGGGACAGTACAAATCAAATATTGAAGTCATTTAAGTCTATTAACTTATAAGAGAACTGAAAAAACCCCGAGTATTGTATTTTACATAATAAGCTACGATATATGTTTTTGAAGAAAGAATGATTTTTACAGTTGAAGAAAACATGGTCAAGAGTCTCCTCCACACCGCATTGATAACTCGGATTTTAAACAAATGGGCTGCAATAGAGGTCAATGATATTGATTAATGGTAGCAAGTCGGTTAGTCTACCAGTCATGTACAAGTGTAAGTACAAGCACGAGTCTTAACTAAGATCTTACCTGTGCGAATTTTTCACTAAAATTGCGCTATACAAATCATCCAAATATTATTACTATTAATCCACAGAATTACTTTATTAGAATTACTGTTCCATTGAAAAAACTACGAATTAAAAAAAAATTGTTATTAATTCAGTATTTATTTTTAGTCACCTGCATTGAAAAGTAGGTAAGCCAATCTGTATGAGGCATAAATATACAAATCAACAAATGGCAATAATGAGTAGATACCTGCTAGAGTAGTTTCACGATTATAAGATCCTTCACTAATACTTTAAAGGAGGTGTCACCCCCCCCCCCCCCCATTAAATTTTCTGTCCCTTATTGTCCCACCCGACTAAGTGTCACCCCCCCGTCGGGTGGCACCCGGGGCGGCCAGCTCCCCCTCGCTACGCCACTGCGTGTCACCCATATGCAAGTGTGTGAGTGTGGTTAAACTTTAAACCAGCGGATGACAACCTTTATGAGCCTGCGTACCCCTTGACTCTTCCTACAAATTTGTTGTACCTCGCTTACCCTCTTTTATCTTCTGTACACGTATAACCATTCAAGCGACAGAGCAATTTAAAACTTTTTCCTCGGATTGCTCGTGATTTTTTTGGTGGTCATTTTGAATGTTTCTTAATAATTCAAATTAAGTACAAATTCATCCTGGAAAAATTTGCCTAAAACTGGCTTCAAAGCAATCCGAGGTATTTTAAATAATGCAATATAATGGCAAAAACCGCTCCAGTGGTTAATGAAAGACATGTTTCATTTGTATTTTTTTATACTCTTATTATTACATGAATTTAACAATCAAATCACGCAAATACAATTAATGCAATTTTATACAGAGTGTAACACGACTTCGGGCATTTTAAACCTGTGATTCTATTAGCAAAATTGAACAAATTGTTCCAAGTCTTTCTCATCCTGTGAACCCGGGCACCCCTGCTAAGTCACCAAACGTAGCGAACCACACGGGGTGACCTGTGGCAGAGGTGTTGGTTATCCAATACCCATACCATACCCGCCTCCCAAATCGAAAATGAATCAAGCTTATGACTCAACTTCCTTGTATCTATTATCTATGTGTCTGACAGAAGAGTTCATATAATGTTATAGAGGCTACCCGGCTCCACCCGATTTTTAACGCCGTTTTTTTCAAATATATATTTTTTTATATTAATCGAAAATATAGGTTAAACCCACATAGAATATTTTCTAATCGCTTGAGAGAAAAATAGATATTTAAAAACCCAAACCTCGTGATTGAAATGGTATTGAGAACTGAAAATAATCGCGTTTTTTTCTAAATATAAATTCGAGGCAGGAAAGCAGTGGAATTTTCATTCCTTTTTACGGATTCAGCTCCGCTACTGTTGATGTGATTGATGTCAGCTTATTATTTTGTGGGTCAAAACCATATTATCTTTATTTACAAAAATAATGGTTTCATGAAAAAATATATGCATTGGTTCGTGCATTTCGGCACGTAAAATAAAACAACAACCAAGAATATAAACAATAGCATTTAATTTGTGTTAATTAACCACAAAAAGTGTTAATTTGACTGAATTACTGACTTCATGATGCATTTGGCGAAAAAAATGAATTTGAATATAATGATAATGTAATATTCTTTAATCCTTTCAATTTGACATTACATGATATGTATTCAGGAATCTCCAATAATGTTCGAGGTTCGTCGAGATTACAAGTTACTTTATTAGGGTTATTTGTGGTTTACAATAAATATTTAACTGGACAAAACATCCGTTCTATTGGACGCACTAAGTAATTCTGAAGCCAATAAACTCGACACTAAAGGATCCCAGCTTTCCATCGAATATTATCTTAGGCTTTTTCCATAACCGTGCATTAGATACGAACGGTGACAGTTGCCACTCTTCTAAGGCACTACTTAACTGAGTACCCATACTAATAAGGATATTGAAACTAAATATGTTGACATATTGACATAAATCATGGAATGGACTGCCACATTATTGAATGATCACAGACTCGGCGGAATTTAGAGCTAAACTTAAAACTCACCTTTTCCGACAGTCGTATCGTATTCATAATAAAAAACCTTTCACCCTCGCCTTTACTGCTCGCGACATTGTAATTAACTAATTGTGTAAAAATGTAAGCAAAATCTTATTTGTAAGCTTTTGTAAAGGTTATTTCATAGAAATTCTCCATACCTTAAGAGTCCTAAATTCTCAAGTCTTTCAAAATAAAGATTAACTCAACTTTGGCATTGAACTTCTTACAAATGTGTTACCAACAGTGATGGGGGTAGCAAATGTAAAATTATGCAATTTTCGGTGTTTTAAATATAATGTGCTCCATGTGCAAAGCCGTATCTTCCCCAAGCATTAAATTTCTAATAAAGTGTGTCTATCGGAATAGACCTGCCAGATAAGTGCGAGTATGTTTCTGTATCTATTTGTAAATAATAAAGTTAGATGAAGCTAAAGAATTCATAATAAAATGTAGAGCGCCCTTGAGGTGATTTTCAATCTATTATTACTATTGTATGCATAATCCTATACATTACAAATAATAATATTATGTATTCCCCAACACGCGGGTACTGAGAGTCTGAGAGTGCTAAGTTCAACTGAAGCGTGCACAGTAATGTGAATCAAAGTCTGAAATTCAGATTCTACGATTGATTGATTGATTAATTGAGATTAATGTAATTTATCGTCACCGATACTGGTAGACGCTAAATCTTTTTATTATATCTACTGTAGATAATTCTACTTGCATTTAAATACTGGAATTGAATTTTGTTGTGAATTATGAGTAGGAAATATATAAATAATCCTACTAACCATCTATCATGGAATGCATTTTTTATTGATTCAATAACATTATATTTTGAAAAATTTTTTGATAATGATTTTTGACACTGGGTGTTTGACAAAACCACTGCGATCGTTTTGGGATTGTCCGTGCTGAGGCCTACATTTTACAATTTAATAAAATCCAACAAAAAGGTAAATCAATTAAATAAAATGAGATGATTTATTGCTATCAAGTTTAATTTGTAGAACTCCATTTTAATTTTTATTTATTTTATATATTCAATAATTTTATTATTAAATTAATAAAAACAGTTTATTTATAAACAAGTTCTGCTGGTAATTATTATTACGCGTGATAGCTGTTTCGCCTTCTGGGACAGTTTGATAATGCCCTCAGAAGGCGAAACAGCTGTCACGCGTAATAATAATTACCAGCAGAACTTGTTTATAAATAAACTGTTTTTATTAATTTAATAATAAAATTATTGAATATATAAAATAAATAAAAATTAAAATGACATGAAATAAAACAAAATACATAAATAAATGCTGTAGTGAAAATATAGGTCAAATATTATGAGGTACGGCAACTATTATTTAAACAATGAAGTGTGTATTGTGATGGTATCGTGAAGGTAAATGTTTTAATCTTTTTCGTTCAGCACTGCTAGTCGCCGTGGCAGTCGCGTTTCAGTTGCATTATTGACAGGTTGCCTTGGTAGCGGCTCACGAAACGTGCGAAGTTTTCGAGTAATCTGCGATATGTCAGATCAGAAAAATATCGATTTTGTTCAGGAGGTTGATTTCGATCGCATCGACAATTGTTTTTTTTTTCAGTTTCTACGTGAGTTTCCTTCCATGTATTTAATAAAAAAAATTTTTTGTGAAAAATCACCTCAAAGGCGCTGAGCAAATATACAATATCTTACTAATTTTATTAATGCGAATGTTTGTGTGGATGGATGAGAGTTACTCTTTTACGCAATAAATATCGAATGGAATTTAAAAATTCTTTCAATAATCGAAAGCTAAATTATTTGCGAGTAATATAGGCTATATATATTGGTAAGCTCTGGCGTTATGAATAAGCTGTGGCGTTATGAAATTATTTATTATACGTTTATTGGCAAAGAGAGTTGCTAAGTAAATGTTTGACGTGGGCTGTCATATTGTTATTTGTTTAGGTTACTATAGAGATTTCTTTGAGAGCAAAAATTCAAATATGAGTATTCAAATATGCGAGCGCAGCCGGGGGCAAAAGCTAATGTTTTTGTAATGCTCTTTCTTATAACTAACTATAGACAAACTTTTTTATAACAACTTATGGCTTACATATTTCATCCACCGGTTCGTTGATCACTAATACAAAACTACACATATAATGGATTTGACCAATTAACGATGCTACGTTAAAATATGTATAGGACCATACTTACCTGGCAGTTTTATTAGTCCTGCCAGAAATTCAGTCCGTCTCTTCTTCGGTCTGCCTCCAGAACGTTCCACTAGGATAACAACACGGTCACGGCCTTTGGTGTCCAGTCATCTTGAAAACTTTTAGTATGAACTGCCAATTAATAACAGCCTTTGTAACCTAAAAATCTTATGTAATGGCTTCATGCACAATAAATTTTAGAGTTCATGATTCTTCTTTTTTTTCGACAGATTTCATTTGGAAGCGTGGGTTCAAAAAAACTTCAATGAATTTTCGCAAAGCCTGTAATATTTACTTCGCCTATGAGCATTGCCCTCATTTGTGTTAAATACATCGCCATCGGCAGCCAGATTTGACTTATTTAATAATTTAATTAAGTTCTTACCAATAATTTAATATCCGTTATTTTTTTTAATCTTTATCTACATAGCGCAGAATTGAACGACGTTTTCGTATTACGAATATTTGATTTTATTTTTTTTTAAATACGTACATTAGGAGAATATGTTGAAATGATGAATTTTTCTTGTGTGTTCATATTATTCATAAATATGATAACTCCATTATATTTTAAATTTGAGAGGACGGTATGGGTACCGCCGCCCCGGGAGCCATTTATTGGATAACCAACACCCCTACGATAGGTCACCCCATTTGGTTCGCTACGTTTGGTGACTTAGCAGGGGCGCCCGAGTTCATGGGGTGAAGTTTGTCTAGGCCTTGCCCACCTGTTGCGAGGCGGACCGGATCGGAAGAGAATGGTTGATGGAGACCTAACTTAGACCTCTCCAAACATACTCTCTTGACCCATTGCCTTGCACCGCAGTGTGAGGGATGGATTCATACGTTCCTCACTCCTAGACACATTAACCCCCCGACTCCTTACCCACCCCTTATACCCTTTTCCTTCCCAGAACTTCCTTTCCCATAAAACCCTCCACACAGCATCCTCAAAATGACATAGGCCCTGAGGGACTTTTTTTTCTCAGAACCTCTTGTGTATAAAAAAAATATATGTTATACTTATTATATGTATTATGTACCAGTACCTATATGTAAACCGAAAACGACCACATAATTCGATAATATGACATATATCACTATCACAACCACACTGCAGTTTCTTTGGACGTTTACCGTAAACTAAGTCAACAATTTCAAACACAAATGCAAATACTAGTTTAGATTTGTTCATGGCTAGATGTTCTACCATTTGCAGGGTTGTTGGTATTTGTCATTAATTATACTGACTTTACCCAAAGGAAACACGATATCATCCCACGATTTTTTCTGCACGTGTTTGGCGACAAGTGCAAGAGATGTCGCATAATTTCTCAAGCGCATCAGGTAGCAGGACAAGCACGTGTGGGACTGCTGGCTTGTATACTGTTTTTTCACTATCTTTTTTTGTGTTTGGGATTTTGGCTTACAGATTAAAGCGGAGCGTGTTGAAGTGTCGCCGATATGAACCACTTTGGATTTTGAAAAAATGTTTTGGGACTAATTCTTCAAATCAGAGATATTCATGTGAAACCGATGCATATGAAATAAGACACTAAATTCAATACATCGACATCTTAAAAAAATTGTATATCGGTAGGTAGCGATTTATTTTATATTTAATGTTTAGACCATGTTGTAATTTATTTTTAAATTTTGATTAAAAATAGTTACGCAATGTCTAATGTCACGCCAAAAAAGCTCACCGTAAAAATAACAAATAAACTTTTCGAATCTTATATTTACCCCATCCGAGGACAATTTGTACACCGCCGTTTTTGTCGAAAATCACATCAAGGGCATTCAATTTAAACACTCCGTTTTCAGGGACCTGAATTTCAGTCACCTCAATTTAAACACCCCGTTTTCCTGATGTTGATCATACCTTGATACAGAAATCATTACAATAGGCAAGTTTAAGATCCGAAAAGCGACATGCCTCCCCGCCGATGCCTTTCTCTGTCGCATGTATGTTTTTCGCATCTTTCTTTTTCGCTTACGTTCATTGTAAAGTCAGTAATTGCGCGAGAATGGATCCTATCAAGTTCAGTCCGCCATTAAAGTTTGTTGTGTATTATATCTACTTGAAATTTACCGATAACTAAAATACCGTAGAAGGTTAAACGCCGAACACAATATTGATAATATCTACTCCATGCAACGATGTAAAAGATCTTGGTATTATTATTTAATATGTAATAGGTCTTTGTGCACAAGTACCAACTGCATTATATTGGGAGGTCTGTCTCGATGGCGTGTAAATATTGATCCAATGCAGGCGTGTGTAATCCTTACCAATGCAGATAAATATTTGTGTTGCAAATACCTCAGTCCTTGTTTGATATTCTGGCTCTGGCCAGTTGCCGCGTCTGTTTGCGGCCGACATACTATTCGTGTAAGCTGAACAAACTGCGGGTCCGAAGATGACTGGATGCAAATCGCGTGGCAGTACCATGCAAATAGTGACTCATCACCAGTCATCTGTTACAATACAATACATTGAAGAATAGTAAAATAAAATAACAAACAAACAACTACCTAACCTAAAATGTAAAACATATACACGTAACACACTATACCACTATAAAACCTATATACCGGGTGTCCGACAAAACTTAAGCGAGAGACAGCTTACACTAAGGTCAGCAGATCTAGCAGTTTACTATGATCGCTCTCTTCGTGTAACTGGCCCTCTCATTTGGAATAAACTTCCCTCAGCTCTTACTAATATCCAGAATTTGGCTGAATTTAAACGGGCTTTAAAAACAAAATTATTTAAAAAATTACCATTCATGAATCCTAAAATCTTTTCAATACACCTAATAAGCCATGTTCTCAAGTTTCCGGTAATTGTTTGGTTTCGGTTTCCTCCTAATTGTACTCTAATATCCGAATTTAATGTCGAATTTATTGTAAGAAGTTAGTGTATTATATTTTAGTTTAAAAGTTCTTGTTTTGTCCTGTGCTAGAATAACACCGTTATTGTCTATTATTATTGTCCTGTGTGTGCTATAACAGCATTGTTTTGTTAATCTTTGTTCTCTTGTCATTGTTTTGTAAATACTGGATATTCTTTATTTTATAGGTATTATTTGATCAATATTTATTTGTAATGAACTCGTAAGGAGCGCTGTAGGATTATTTTTTAAATTTATTATAGTTAAGCGCACTTGAAGTGAAATGACATGAAACTGCGCTATACAAATTTTACGTTATTATTATATTATTAAAACATACATCAATCACACACACATACAACTCATAAAATATGTCGATTTTTTATTGAAGTGAAACTTCTTTAGCCCCGTTGGGATTTGAAATTCGAATGAAACGGAAGTGCGTCACTAAAATTTATTATTTGACGGGTCCTCGGTTCTAATATAACCTGAAAAACTTACTTTTCGTTCTTATTTGCTTACATTTTTTCACAATTAGTTATTTACAATGTGAAGGTGATGGTAAAAGGTTTTTGACTTTATGCGTACGACCTTATGAAAAGATGGGTTTTAAGTTAGTTCCAAATTCCGCCGAGTCTGTGATCATTAAAACTCGCTACAGACTAGACAAACTTTTATAACTTATATTGCATCCACCGGTTCGTCGATCACTAATACAAAACCATAAAAGGTATAACATCACGTACGCCAAGGATTTTAACCAGCCACTACTAAGCATATTTGGAGTAGAAAAGTGGATGTCGTTTTGCTGTCCGATGATTTTTGTTTCATATAAAAACAATAAAAAAATATTTTTCCACCAAAATGACATCCACATTTTTTTAGTATACTCACTCCAAATATGCTTAGGAAATGCTGATTAAAATCCTTCTTTATGTGCTGTTACACCCTAACACCAATAAATTTAACCAATGAACGTGATACAGCGTTAAAATGTGCCTTTATTATTATTTATATTCTGTATAAGCAGAAAATATACAGGTTCATACTTAACACTGTTTATTGTTTATTAGTGAAATTTAGATTTGCGCTGAGAGATCATAATTGGAAACACATATTTTTGGAAAAGCTATTATTTATAATAATAATTAATATGTTCTTAAATGAACGTGTTTGAAAAAGCAAAAACAAAATTTTATAATACATGACTTGTGGTCTCAAAATGTTTCCTGTTGTCTAAGAAATAAGTCGTGTCTGCTGAAGAAATAGTCTACAGCCTACAAAGGTGATCAACAATGGGTATTTTCAAGCCAGAAGATACAATTGAAATTCAGGTGTAACAATTTATAATGTCAAAATTCTCGTCAGAAAATGGGATCAAAATTCTCTTCGTTTGCTGACTTTCTTACTAAAAACGAAATTATCATTCAAAAAGTAAACAAGATTGACATTGTTTTATGTAGAATTATCGTTTTTAACCAAAGCAAAGGTTTTGCGATAACGTGTAACCAACAGCAAACAGCTTTTGGTGAATGGAACAATCTTCACCAATAAATCCACTGTCAGACTTTTGGTAGGAATCAATAATAAGGTGGAGGTAATACTGTAAAGTTGTCTATGGGTGGAGTCGTGCAGCTGATAATTTAAAATAGCTTCACTTAAAATTAAAAAAAAACAACTGTCAAAAAAATAGAACATTAATTTTATTTCCCTAAATGAATTCCACTTTGGTTAGTAGATACTAGTAGGCGCGTCACACTCATGTGTTAATTTTGGTCTTTGAAAGGTTAGCGATAGAAGTGGACTTTCATATTTCCTACCAATAATAAAATCGTGCATCTAAAACTACTACACATAAATACATACAAAACCTGAATACAATTCAAAAAGGAATTAGAATACCTTCGATTTA
Organism: Limnephilus lunatus; assembly: GCA_917563855.2. Lineage (NCBI taxonomy): Eukaryota > Metazoa > Arthropoda > Insecta > Trichoptera > Limnephilidae > Limnephilus > Limnephilus lunatus. The sequence goes on along the minus strand of OU830599.1, from coordinate 31,439,085 downwards.
AATATTCAATAGCTTTGACGTACCAAATGTACAACGAGTATATTATGCCAAAAATATATTATTGAAGCTATTCAAAAATACTGAATCCTCTACTAGACAGCGTATCCATCACACTAGATCGAATAAAAATGACATAAAAAACATTCCAAGTTATAAAACCACATTCGGACTAGGAAACTACACTTATTTTGCAACTAAACTCCATAACATTCTTCCCAAAGATATAAAACTAATAAAAAAATTAAATGAGTACAAATCAAGAATAAAAATATGATTGAAAGAGGTCAACGAAAACACCCTAATGAAGACACTAAAAACGACATAGAAGACAAATAAACTATAATTAAACAATTTTAGTCCGCCTCGGCACAGGAACCCCTAGTGAGGAGGACTAAGAAATACAATACACTTTACCTTACATAACCATTATATTTTGTATACTTATGGAATTATTTTATACAGTCGCATATTAAAAAAAAAATTAAATAAAAAAATAAACCAAATTTGTACAAATTTTAACATGACAATAGACAGCTGATAGTAACCACATAGCAACTGAATATTTTTAATTTGACAAAAATCTAACTTCATATTTGATTTACTCGAAAACGAAAATAAATTAAAGGAATATAAATGAAAGGAAAATAAATGACAGAAAATAAAAATACTCATACAATATTACTTATTGAAAAGGATTGTGTTCATGTGAAGCTTTGTCCATTGCGCGGGCAAACGCCAGACTTTTGACAGTCCAACACAACAATCAAGGTCATAAATGTTACAATTTTTGCCAACACTCAAGGCCATAACTTTACACCAACATCGTTTGGGGTGAAGTTCGCGCGGTCCACACAATTTGACAAGTGGTCTGAGGTACGGACGTGTCCACGGCACGCACACTTGACCACTTGACGTTTATATCAATATTAAAATGCGTTCTGATGACAAAAGAGATGCATCAGGGAGAAAACGCAGATATTTTAATAGATATTTATTTATCAGGAAAGATTTCCGACTAATACGCACGACCTAAAGTTACTATTTATTAAGAATTTAGAGTGAATACGTTTTGTTGCTACGTAAATAATTACGTAGCATCAAAAATAGAATATCGATTTACAATGGTCAATTTCTCCCGTGTCTCTGAAACCGATTAATAAATTAATAGACTTTATTTACAAGTGAGTTCACGAAAGAAATAATTATAATAAATAAATAGTGTTTATTTACAACTTAAAATCATAATTATTAGGTCCGCGCACCAAAAAATTTGACGTTTATCGTTTGCATAAATGTTAAAATGCGTTCGATGTAGAAAAGATGCTACCTGCATCAGGAAGAAAACACAGATCAGGGTTTATCAGGAAAGATTTCCGACTAATATCGATTATTGCACCAATGACATTATATAATAACGTCATTTTATTGCACGACCTAATTTAGAATTATAGAATCTAAATTCTATTATCTATCTAAAATCTAATTCTACTCTAAAGTACGTAAATATTTACGTCAACAACAGAATAATTATAAATATTTGATATTATATTATCAAATATTTCTATTATTATATTATACATATTTAGGTATGATAATATTTTAAACTCGTGATTATGTTCGCTCATACATAGCACATAACCACAAAAATCCGTTCCGATTTTTCTACATACACGGACCGCACCGCGCGACTTCTGTCAAAAAATGAATTCTCCCCCCTCGCTGGACCCCGCCTGCCTTCCCGCTTCACCCGGGATGAGATGTTTAAGTTTTGTTTTCCGCCGAACACGGGAAGCACAAACACTGCGGCCTTGAGTGTTGGCAAAAATTGTGACCTTGATTGTTGTATAGGACTGTCAAGCAAAATTCGGGCGTTTGCCGGCGCAATGGACCCCGCATAAGACATCCCGATAAAAAGTATCTTTTCTTTTCAACATTTTTTCCATTGACGAGAGAGAGAGACGAAAATAACATAATTTTTAGGTCTAAATAATATTATGATAAACAAATATATCATATTTCCCAGTTCGGTCAGTGAGTTATAGCTAGGAAGTCAATTGAAGTATTTTTAGCACAGAAAGTGTAAAGAAGAATACACGAAATAAAAATAGAAGAGCATATATGAGACGATGTATGCATATGAACGAGGCAAGAAGTGTGTGCCAAGACCGAGTTGTTTGGCGGTAGGTACGTCCTCTTTGCCTACCCCTAGTTAGTTAGATAGATTTTTTTTAGTGAGATTGATTTTGGCCTCTTCGTTAAAAAACTCATTTTTTATAAATAATAATAATATTTGGACGATTAATATAGCGCCGTTTTTGTGAAAAATCACCTCAAGGGCGCTGTACAAACTTACCATACATGCCTAAAATCTAGAAAGACTACAAGCTAGACAAACAATTAAAAACAACTTATGGCTAAAAATTGCATACACCGGTTCATTGATCACCGATACGAAAATATATGTACAATATTTTGACCAATGAACGCGATGCTGCCTAAAAATGAATTAATACAGGACCATACTTACCTGGGAGGTCGCTTGAAATTAACACTGTTTATTGTCTATTTAAAGAAATTTAGATAGAGTTCGCACGCAGAGGACATAATTATGCACACATGTTGTTTAATCCTGAAAATACTTTAATATTAATATGTAATATATTATTTAATGAGTGTATTTTGGAAAGTAAAAGCAACATTTAATGGTGGTGGTGCAGTAGTACAAGGATTTGATCTTCCGAGAGACAGATTGATGTGTAAGGATTGGAGTAATTTTAATTCAGTAAGAAAAGTGTGATTAAGACATACCATAGGCAATACAAGTATGATACTCTCGGATAGGTATATTTTAATTAAGTTAAGGGTATGAGAGCCCGAAAAGGTAGGTTTTTAGTTTGGACCTAAACTCTGTTGGGCTTTTTATGCATCTTAATTCCGGAGGGAGTCTATTCCAAGCCTTAGGCCCAGATACTCCGAAAGCACGATCTCCGAACTTAGTATTTGGCTTTCGTTTGGGTTCTATTAGTCTGCTTATAGCAGATGAAGTTGCCGATCTAAGGGTTAATTGCCTCGGACCGGTATTTTCCGGGACGATAATTCAGAGATGTAAGGTGGGGCCATTTCGTTGATTGATTTAAACACCATCCAGCACAATTTGTACTGGATTCTTTCAGGGCACTTGAGCCAGTGAAGGTTACGAAGGTGTTCTGAAATGTGTGAATATTTAGAGACCCCGGTTATGAGCCTTGCCGCTGCATTAAACACGGATTGAAGTTTGTCAGTTTGGTATTTTGAAAGACTAGCGTAGATGCCGTTACAGTAATCAAGCCGTGAGACTACGTAAGAGTTGATTAATAGTTTTGTCGCCTCTGTAGGAAGGTTTCTTCGAACTGACTTGAGTTGTCTTAGGTGAAAAAAGCCGGTGCTTACTGTCCTATTTATTTGACTCTTAAGCAAAAAGTCTGAATCTAAATTAACGCCAAGAAGTTTGACTGTTGTCTTTGGAATAATACCGTTGCCGGAAATGGAAATAAGTGAATTGTCTATGAAATTTTGACGTTTGTTTGTGGCCGCCCAGAGAAACTCAGTCTTAGATGGGTTCAGCTTAGCTTGTTTGAAAACATCCAACGAGTTATTGCTTCTAGGCATTCGGCTATGCGGATTTTGAGGCTATTGATTTCGTTTGGAGAGCAGTAAAAATAAACTTGCTGATCGTCAGCGTAGCAGTGGGACAAGAGACCAAATGACTCGATTATTTTGGCGACATCATTTGTAAAAAGGATGAAAAGAAGTGGACCTAAAACGGATCCTTGGGGTACCCCTGAAGAAAGTGTTGCGAAGTCAGTGAGTTTATTTCCAACCTTAACGGCTTGTAAGCGATTTATGTGTATTGTGTAATAGTTGTTTCACTGTAGATGGTCGGTCATCTGGCTATTATAAAACTATCGCGTAAAGAACTGTTAGGTCGTTTTAAATATATTTTTTATCTAATTTTAAACAATTCATTTATATTTTATATTATATTTCATAAAAACATACAATGGATGTCACGCAACTTCCAGACTGAAAAGCCGATATATTTTTATGCACAAAAAAACTTTGTGAATTCTCTGTGTGAAAACTAATTTCGTTAAAAAATAATACAAAACTGAAAATTTGTTCAGACCGAGCCTCTCACATCCCTCTGCTGTGAATACTACTGTGGTTAGAACGAATTTAACCCGTTTAATAACGATAATTTAATTGTTTTTCCTTTAATTATGAGCGGCTCTGGAATTCTTCATTTTTCCACCGCCTAGCCGTGTACTTGTTATTATTTATCTAATAATTACTTTTATTGTTATTTTGAAATTTGGAAAGTATTGCTTTTCACTATCCCTGCTTACATTCTGGAATAAATGAATAAACTATTATTAAATGCTCATTCTACGAGTATATCTCCAAATCAGGATTAGGTGGCATATTGCTTACCTTGCACAACCCCCTTAATGAAACTATAGAAAAAAATATGGTTTGTATTTTCCCTGTAGGTTTTTTAAAAGGGGCTCTCAAACTGGGTATCCTCATGGGCTTCTTCACGGTTGAATACGGCCATGCTCGTAACCCCGAGCAACGCCGGATAAACGCCTGTTTAACCTGTGTGCAAATATTTTTGGTTTATTCTGACCATTTCCCTGTAAGCTCTACAAACATTTTAAGCCGCTCCCCACGAGATTAGAAGCTGGTGATGCCCTGTCGCAAGTGATTATTATTTTTTATATGAAATTCTTAAAATATGATTCTAAAAATCCCTTTCCACATGAATGCGTCCCATTTAAAGCACGCTTCTCGGCAAAGGGTCAAAAGATTATCAGTCATCGCAGTGTTTTCGAGCATAGACATCCGGTTATGTCTATCAGCGTGGTATTTGGTTAGGGTCCTGTTACTGCATCAGAGTATCAGTCGGGTGGTGACCCGGGAGATTCCTGCTGACGTCAATGGCGGCAATCGTGCACTGTCTGACCTTCTGACCCGTCGGTCACTTATTAGCCGAGGTACCTTTGGCCGTGATCACGCGTGCCACGCTGCTGGAAGATAGAGAGATTAGAAAAAATAATCATTTCAGCGTGGGTAGTTACTAGTTACCGGATTCGGTATCAGTTTGTTTTTGATAAGTTTAATAAAATCATCACTGAATGGTTTAGTATTTACTATTTACCGGGCAATTATCTTCACAGTTTTACAGGCCGTTCAGCGCCATTTCGTTTTTTTTTGTCAATTGAAAAGTAACCGATTCAAGATGCGTTTCAGCTTTCTATTTAATTGTAATAAATTAACAAGCTTAACAAAATGATAGCTGCCCTCTTCCGCTGATCACAATTGTTTCAAAAGCTTTCATTGTTCAACTGGGCTTTAATTATTTTATTATGTTACTAAATGTGCAGACTGAGTGCGGTAGATATGAGATCCCTAAGGCATGTGTCTTCTAAATAAATAAAACTACCCAAGTGTGTATTTATTTATTTATTTATTTAAGGAACATAAACAGTCATAGTAATAAAATATACATAAGAGGATGGCAAAAAAACAGACTAATTATTAATGTTCACAGATAGGTATTTAGAAACATAAAAGTAACTGAATGTAAACTAGAAAATTTAAGAAAAACAGAACTAAGCAGCAATTTAAAAAAAATAATAATACAGATGTTAAGTCAACAAGTGATAAACATGTTATAAACAATAATAAAATAATTAAAACAATACTTAAATAGACTGCGAAATAGGTATTTGGGTTGGGACGGGTAAGGGGAGGAGAGGGATAAGGGAAAGTTGCCACGCAAGTAATATAATAATATTAGGTACAATGAATTTAGTCATGAATATGTGTTATTCGCACCTACATAGAATGTAATAAAGAAATTCTGTAACGACAGTAACTAGCAGTGAATATGTCAGCAAGTGTGTCTATATGTGCAAGTTTATTATTATAGTATTTACATGCCCTTTGAATAAATTCATTTTGGTTGGAATTAGTGTTGCATTTATCAATGTAGAAAAGGGTATTTTGTCTGCTGTATCGAGTCGGCGTGTGGAAATTTATTTTATTTAGCAGCTCCGGGCAGTCAACTTTTGAGTTAATAATTTTGTACAGGAGCATCTGATCAGCGACAAGCCTCCTATTGAGCAGTTTCGAGATTCGAAAATGTTTCTCGATTTCGTCGTAAGAATTGTATATGTTGAATGATTTAAAATTGAGAAATTTGAGAAATCGCTCCTGAACTCTTTCTAACCTGTTAACATAAACAATATAGCGTGGGTTCCAAACCTGTGAACAGTATTCCAGGTGAGGACGAACATGTGAATTGTACAGAATCAGATAAGTCTTAGTATTTTTGAAAAATTTGCATGTTCTCAGTACAAAGCCTAGACTCTTTGTTGCTTTGGTGACAATATTATCAATGTGTTTATCAAAAGTAAGTTTAGAGTCCAAAATAACCCCGAGGTCACGTATATAATCTTTATTTGTTAACAGAGATCCAGAAATGGTGTATTCATGCAGTATTTTTTTATGGTTACGTGTGAATGTGACTTTGCAACATTTGGAAATATTGATAAAAAGCTTATTTCTGAGACAGTAATCCGTCAGTCGGTCAAGATCTTCTTGTAAAAGCACAGAACAGTCATGGGAGCTTATAGGAAGGTATATTTTCATATCGTCGGCAAATAGTAAAATTTGAGCGTTGTGAAAACATGTAGTAATATCATTTATATAGATAGAGAAAAGCAAAGGACCCAAAATGGACCCCTGAGGCACACCAGAAGTAATGATTTTCCAGATGGAAGAAAATCCACCTACTGTCACAGCCTGGGACCTGTTTGTTATGTATGAAGATAACCAACGAAGGAGATCTCCATGAATACCATGATTAGCAAGTTTTCTAAGCAGGATCCTGTGGTTGATCTTGTCAAAGCTTTGCTATAATCAGTATAAATTGTATCAACTTGCACACGTTTATCCATAGAGGCAGACAAGAAATTTAAAAATGTTATAAGATTTGTAGCAACAGAGCGACCTGCAAAGAATCCATGCTGAAATTCGTTGATCGAATTCTTTACCACAGGGAATAACTGGTCATAGACTATGTTTTCGAACACCTTTGAAAAAATGCAGAGCTTGGAAATGGGTCTATAATTATCTGCTTCGCACTTAGTTCCCGATTTATGAATTGGTGTGATGTAGGCTCTTTTCCATATATCTGGAAATGTACCAGTCTTAAGCGATATATTATACAGTATTGATAGCGGAATTGACAAATGATTTGCACACTCCGTAATGAACAGTGGTGGGATACCATCTGGCATGTACCATACATCTGTGTATGTATGTATAAAATTTATATATCCTCAAACTGCTTCGACTCGCAGCAATAACTTATCTATGTTACGAGTTTGTACATATAGATACCTACAGAACTTGTTTATTGACAACCCTGGCAAATCGTCTCTAACTTTAAGTCATAGTTGTAAAAATGTATTTCATTAAGCCACTAGTTTTAAGTCAACTCTCATAAGTCTTAGTCGTAAGTCACTAGCTTTAAGTCTTAGATATACCTAAGTCACTATTTATAATTATAAATCTCAATTATACCAATTTTATCATATATTTACTTGTACAGCGCCCTTGAGGTGATTTCTCCCAAAAACGGCGCTATATAAATTAACCAAGTATTATTATTATGACCATATTGAAAAAGTAGAGATTCGCAAATAATTACAAGGCAGTTGTAAGCGTAATGGGTAAGATTAGATAGTTTGGGTATGTAGAGCGGATGGATGAAGAAAGGAGAATATATATGACGCGTACGTGAATGGTACAAGAAGTCGGGGATGTCTGAAGAAGACATGGCATGATCAAGTGAATCAAATACTTGAGTTATGAGTCAGAATATAGAAAAAATATATAATGTATGATACGATGTATCTATAATGAGAAGCAAAAAGTGTGTGAATAGACAGAGTTGTGTGGCTGTCAATCCGCTCTGCAGGAAAGACGTGATGGTTACTTAATTATCATTTTGGTCTACCTATCGGATTCATTAAAGTAGGTACCTAACTATTTACTTAGATATGTAAGTAAATAATGTTATCACTGAATGGTACAGTGTTGACCTACATTTATTTGCATTATTGGGTTTTGGTACCATTAAGATACTGATTATTAACCCGTGACAAATTAAAGAATTTCTAAACTTAACTGAAAAATACTTATCGAAGTAGTCATTAGTTTGTGACTTGCAATTATAATTAATTTCTTTACAACCACTTTAACGTAATTTATACATTTTCAATTATAACTATCCTTCTTCAGGACAGTGTTAATATAAAGAATTACTTATAATTTCGTTATTTGTTTTTGGGACTGTCCTGAATAAGGTTAGTAATAAGTTATAACATAATTTATTACCGAAACTAGTTGACACGGTGTATAAATTAAAATAAACTCAAAAACATAGAAAATTTTCATTTCATGGAAAATAAGTAATTTATGATGATTTGGTTTAATTGATCCATTTATATAAAGCAGTGGCGTAGCGTGGGTATCAGCCGCCCGGGGCGGAGGAAAATTTTGCCGCCCCCCCCCCCCCTATATAGGTACTTCTTCAGGGGGGGGGGGGGGGGGGGGGGGGTCGTAGTGATCCCTTTTTTTTTTTTTTAAATATTTATTTGTCGATTTTTATTAATTAAATCTGTATGCGGTGAATTAAAACTACACTCAGAACATGAAAACGGTTTTTCTTTGGTTCTGGCAGCACATAAATTGTCTGCAATTAGAATTTTATATTTGCACTTCAAAAAAAGTTATGTTTTCCTTCGAAATTTTTACTATACATATTTATTTATTTACTATACATAGATACAAAGAGCGTATAAATTACATATAAGGAAATTTTGCCTGTCCAACTAGGAAAGTTTCCCGTTCCAGGACAGACAAATTGACATGTTTAGTTCATATTATTCATGAAATGAAATGTACATAATTCATAACAAAAACAAAAAATAACAAAAAACTTTATTTTCTCTGAAACTGAGTTGTGCAATAAAGAAGATGTATATAATATTTATTATAAGCAATAATTATTAGCCTGAAACACTCATCAACATTGAAAAAATCTTCCGAGAAAAGATAAATGCCGCCGACGGGACTTGAACCCGCGTCCTTCTGATATCCGGTCAACTACTCTACCAACTGAGCTACGTCGGCTTATCTCCCACCTGCCAAATAATTCAATATATACTAGTGTTTCATTCAACAATTACTGCTTATTACATTTTTTCACCTGAAAACAACTAACTTTATTTTTTGTGAGAAATGCATTATAAGTGCTTATTCTCCCACTAGATGGCGTCGAGACACATCATGTGTACATTTTTTGGTGGAATACTTTAACTTGTCAAATATTAATTATTATTTTTAATTGGTAAACTAATGTTTAAGACAAGATTTTTATGCATAGCACAATATATAGTATGTCTGCAGATGAATACACAATTGGAATTTTACGTTCTGAACAATAAACTGGCTTAAATTTTATCTGTATGCGGTGAATTAAAACTACACCCAGAACATAAAAAGGTTTATTTGACTCTGGCGGCACATAACTTGTCTGCAAGAATTTTATTAACCCTTCAAGATTTGAGTTATATTATTGATACTGCTCATAAAAGCCAGCGATTTCTTAAGAAATTCCGCGTTTCAATAAAATCAAAATAATTTAAATATTTCTAAATGTATCCAAAAACTAAAAACTGTTTTTGAAAGGTGATTAAATAAGCTTTCAAATTATATCATTAGAAGTAAGCATTTTATTTTTGAAATATTTATATTTTGAATGCAAATATTAAAAAGTTTTAAAAGTGACTCACCTTACATTGTATCCTTTAAAAACTGAACTAAAACGTAAAAAGAAACTAATTTTTTCACAGTCGAATGTATTTTAAATACTCTTTCCAATTGTATTATTAGAAGTAAGCAAGTTGTATTTAAAATATTAAAATTTTGAATGCAAACATTAAAAAGTTTCACGTAACATTTTGGTTGACGTTTGACGTCATAAATCCGAATAATTTTATCTTTTTTGCGGATATCTATGGAATTCAAATCGTAGTGTAGGGTTGTCTCTTTCTATCACTGTTTAGATCATATATCTCGTCATTAGAGTAAGAGAGATAAAACGACTTTTATGAGACAAGATGAGCTGACCCATATATGGGTCTAATTTACTTTGTGTCAAATTGTTGTTTGGCCTATATATGGGCCAGATTTATTCAACCGGTTAAGCACTTCAAATAAGTTTTTCCTTCGAAATGTGTCGTCGGATGAATTCACAACTGGAATTTTACATTCTGAACACAAAAGTGGTTTTAATTAAATCTGTAAGTTGTGAATTAAAGCTACACTCGGAAAATGAAAATGTTTTTTGACTGAAAATTGTCTGCAAGAATTTTATAAAGCACTTCAAATAATATGTTTTCCTTCGAAATGTGTCGTAAGATGAATCCAAAACTGGAATTTTACATTCTGACCACAAAACTACTTTTAATTAAATCTGTATGCGGTGAATTAAAACTACACTCAGAACATGAAAAAGGTTTTTCTTTAATTCTGGCGGCACATAATTTTCTGCAAGAATTTTATAAAGCACTTCAAATAATATAATGTTTTCCTTCGAAATGTGTGGTCAGATGAATCCACAACTGGAATTTTACATTTTGAACACAAAACTGCTTTTAATTAAATATGTATGCGGTGAATTAAAACTACAATCAGAACATAAAAATGGTTTTTCTTTGATTCTGGCAGCACATAGATAGTGTGCATCTAGAATTTTATAACTGCACTTCGAATAAGTATGCACAAACCTGTCAGCTATTTAACTTTTCTGTGATAATAAATTTAAAATATATATACCGTGATATATACGTGGAAGAAAACCGTATAAGTGTAATTTTTTGTGCGCTTTCAGCAGGGCGCACAAAGCTTCGCGAATATAAAACACAAATCGACTATCAATTAGAGCTAAAATGATACTGTTGCTATTTACATTTTTATTTAAAAATAATGTATGTGTTAGAAATAAAAACAAAACGTCTGTCATTAATATTTTGATTTTAACAGTATATAAATTTTAGAAAGATGTTAAGAAACTATAAACTAGAAAAAACTTTTAAGTCCTGACGCGAGAATCGAACCCGCGACTTCCCCAATCCTAATTTTTTCAAGATGATTATTGATTGTGAAATTTTGCCGCCCCCCCAAAAGTGCCGCCCGGGGCGGGCCGCCCCCCCCGCCCCCCCCACGCTACGCCACTGATATAAAGGAGTCTGTGCCCGTGGCGGGCAGGCGGGCGGCCGCGTGACGGACACAAGGCGGGTTGAGTTGGATTTGATTTGTACATTATCTTATTCCAAGACACTTCAAACAAAAAAGGATCTGTCTACATGAAATTTCGAATAAAATTGGGTGACGCCCGAGTAATTTTATTTTATTTTATTTGGAAAAGAACAGTTACATTAATTAGTAATGTTTGATAAAATATGTGTAAATATTTAACCAATAATAGGTTTTCACTGACGTATATTAATTATTTTTTATTTTTTTTTATTAATTTTCAACGCCCTGGTGGGCTTTTACATTACATGTTTATAATACAGATACAGGTTTTTAAAAACAAAAGATAAACTATAAAAAAATAAAAAATAACTATTACACGTCATATGAGTATACAGATAAATTAAGGAAAGATAATACATTACAATAAAAGAGAAAGTTTCTAAGTTGTAAATGGCATAGAAAATAAACTAGTATGTACTCGTATGTTAGTAATTACAAAATTTACAGGGGACTGATTAATTGTGATGTGTAAATACATGACAAAATGCAAGATACATTTTAGGTTAAGTCGACTAATTGAAATGTTAAAGACGGTGAATGAATGTATTTTGTTTAGAGTTACCTAGTGTTGCAATGCGGAATGTTTAATTCGTGGTTTTGCCTGGTTCGTTTGATGGGCACTCTTAGTTGAATTCTTTCTAGTAATTCCGGGCAATCTATCATAGATGTAGCTATTTTTTGTAAAAATAGTGCGTCTGCCAAATTTCTTCGAATTTCCAAAGACGATATCCTGAAGAACGCAGCTGACTCTTCGTGGCTCAGATGAGGACGATAGCTCCGAAAATCAAGGTATCGTAGAAATTGGTTTTGCACTTTCTTAATCCTTTCTGTGTGACATAAATACTTGGGATTCCAGATTTGAGAGGCGTACTCCAGAGAACTGCGTACGTACGCAAAGTAAATCGTTTTCATGGTATTTGCGTCTCTTTAAATCTTTGAAGGTTCCAAGTACAAATTAATTGGTTTTTTATTGCGGGTGAAACTGTTATAAATGAAATATGAAATTAAAATGAAAAATGTTATGTTATAAATAAAATAAAGATGTTTGAAAGATAAATGCATTTACTAAAAATATTTACGAGAGCGGCGTGCAGTAAGTAACCCTTCGTTCGTGGTTTGGGATTTTCCTGGATTAGTTTTTTTTTTCTGAAAGGAGGTTTCCTCCTCCCTCCAGATACATTTTACCACATTGAATATGATAGTGTTGTATTTGTAAAAAAAACTGAAGGTAAAATCGTTGTTATTGTGAAAATTTTATCCAATACCAGTAAATCTCTCCATCCGAACTCTCTCGACCCATCGCCGTGCACCGCAATGGGATGGATGGATTCACACGTCCGTCACTCCTAGACACACTGACCTCCAGATTTTTACCTACCCGTCGTGCCTTTTTCCTTCCCAGAAGTTCCTCTCCATTTCCTAAAAAGACACTCCACATTGCTTCCTCAAAGATGATATAGATATAGGCCATGAGGGTTTTATTTCTTCAGGGCCTTCTATGTATATGTGTACCTACCATTTTTCCATAAAATTGCCATTTCTTTAACTTGTGTGGCATTCTTTGTTCAAGGAAATTTTTTAATTGCTTTAACTTTTGCCGAATCTGGACGGAGACCATCGCCACCTGAATTTATTAATTGATTCCGAAAATTATTCTAAAGTTTGTAGTCAGTCCAAGTTGGAAGAGATGTTTTAAGAAAGCAATATTATGTTTATCAAAAATCATCATTCTTTCTTTCTACAAAACTTCTTGCGGTAATAAGTAAAATTTATACACTGCCCTTAATGTGATTTTCAAATGACGCTTTAAAAATTATCCAACTATTATTATATTCATAACCATGGCCATAAAAGTCTATGTTTGAATCAATCGTGATTTTAATTAAGGTCAATGACTCTCCTTGTTTGTTTATTATATACACCTATATCTTATTATGTTGTGTATATATAATAATTTATTATTACATATCAAAACATTTAGTTCCTAATTTGCTATCAGCTCTAGAGAGAGATTACGTTTATAATGTTTATTTGTAATTTAGGACACATACACTTTCTTTATAAATATTTGCTATTTCTCTCCGTGAATTTATAAATCGCATTTTTAATTAAAACTCAAATCAAGTTTTTTTTTTAGACAAACCCATACATCTATAAAATTTTGCCTGCGGGAAATTAATGAACATTACAAATAAACATTAATTAAACGAAAATTTTGTATGAAGAAAATTAATTGTATAAGTTTTATGGAAAAGTTATTGCGAACGTAACCCTCCAAAAGAAAAAATACAATTAATTTTCTTCATACAAAATTTTCGTGGTTTTTATAGGCAAAGATACCCTCTACACAGCATCCCTTACTGACTTAGGTCCTGAGGAATTTTTTTTCTCGGGGTTTAAGCGTACTTTAAATTCCTGTCGTCTCATTCATTATCTTCTATTACTCCACGTTTCTCTCACGATCGTACATGGTTGTTTCTGGATTATTACAACCACATATAGTAAATGGTGGTTTATCAGTAAAAAATTTTAAAAAACACATCGATTGATTTGTAGATGTATAGAGGGGTAAAGGTGTAAAGGTCGCCTTTGTTGGTATGGCAATTTACAGAGTGCACAATTTTTTGTTTGTTTGTTTGTATGATCTCTCCCGGGAAACTTTAGTTTCCTTGTGTAGGTCTTGGCGGCTGATGTCAATTTTTCATCAATTTTAATTTTTCGTTTTTCAAATCTGAAATAGCACACCTACATTAATTGTGAAACTAATAAAAAACGAATTTCGCGTCATAAAAAAAATTTACGTAATATTCTATCCTGTAGTAAGATTAGTTCATACCTTAATGGGAAGGATTTTTTAAAGTTTCCGTAGGAACTGTACCAAATCTAAAAACCCTTCAGATTCAATGACGTTACAAGTTAGAATGTGACAAGTAGGAACTCTTATGTTGTCTATATTATTATTATAGAGATAAAAGTTCAACAAATGTATCTGTACAAACAACAATACAATTGCCTTGTCTTTGGCTTACCACTTTGAGATTTGTACCGCGCGTCTATACCTATGTATATTATATTATACAACTTCATTGTTCAATATCCTAGATTTGAAAGAGCTGGACAATAAGAACATTAAAAAAGACTAAAATTTTAAAAGACCACCAGAAAAAAATATCTTTTTGTATAATAGCGTTAACAAACCAAAGTATAATTATGTCGATAGTCAACCTATAGTCAACTAATATAAAATGTACTTTTCAGCATTTTTGCAAGTATGAGTGGATTGGGTTAAAACCTATCAAATGTTCAAGTTCGTACTTAGACGTCAATTTTAAAACATGTTTTGGAATAATATGTATAATATTAATTACTCTTAGTTAACAAATACAATTGCCACGTTGTTATTACATTTTATTATATTATAAATTAATACTGTAATGGCACTACACTCCTTCTCAAACATCAGAATATATTTCTCAACATAGATGGGTATTATTATTCAGAGGAACATTTGTGCGGCCCGTTTCGACCCGTTTAATTTAAATCTTAATTTTGGATTTAAGATCAAAGTACCCAGCCAAAATGAAACATTATTTTTTCAATCAATATCTAGTATATGAGCTACTTTATTTATGTTTGATTTAAATTATAAAATATATGTAGGAAATTAAAGATTTTAATTCTTCATGATTTTGGAGGCAACTTGGGAAATTATTGATGAGTACATAAAAATCAACAAAAAAATTATTATACTATATTTATTATAAAAATATATAATAAATCATTTTGATGATTTAATGTTTGTTCAAAATAATAATCGCCTTATTGCGGTAAGCAATCAAGAAGAACTTGGTAAACTGTGTTAAAATCCAGTTAAGTATGAAGTGAAGCAGGAATTTTGCAGTCCGTCAGTTCAACAGGTTTTGAACCGACAGGCGTGTTGACCGGTAGGCAATTTACTAACCCTATTGAGATGTACTGTTTTAGGCATCTTCTTGATTGATATAAGATTAGGTAAGTCGCATAATTTCTTAAACAAATTCAAATTTGATAACTTAACCTCCCGATGAGAAACATCCGGAAGGTGCTAAGTGGTGCAACAAGATCTGTGCAGATCTTATAATATAACCTTATTATATAATAGCATAAAGAAGACAAGTGTGCTTTAGACCACACGACTGAAGTAAAACTTCACTAACTTATGCCGTCCATTAACAATATAAAAATAACAGGAATAAAAATATCCCCATCCCCTCAACTACCCCATCAACTCAACTCAACTCAACTCATAACAACTCATAACAAATCACATCAACTCATAACAACTCATCACAACTCATAACAACTCACAACAACTCACAACAACTCACAACAACTCATAACAACTCATTACAACTTTAAACGAGGGCTTAGTTGTAAATATTACTATTGATGCTTAAATCTGACGCCATTAGCACTACGTCAAAATATACGGGTTTTAAATAACAAAGATGGTAGTTATAAACTTGGTTAATTTATTGCACGGTAGTTTTACAATGATCACAATAATTTATAGAAACGTTACAATCGTCCTGCCATGAGAGATTCAAAATTGCAAGTAGTGTGAATGTTGCGTGGTCCGCCGAAATAATACAGTTTCGAGTACATGGCTACAAACTCATAACAACTCATAACATCTAATAACATCTCATAACAACTCACAACATCTCATAACAACTCATAACAACTCATAACAACTGATAACAACTCATAACAACTCATAACAACTCATTACAACTCACAACAACTCACAACAACTCATAACAACTCATAACAACTCATTACAACACATTACAACTCATAACGACTCACAACAATTCACAACAACTCATAACAACTCATAACAACTCATAACAACTTTAAACTTTCGCTTTAATTAGCGTTCGCATCGATTAGCGTTTCATATCGATTAGCGTTTCACTTTCATTAGCGTTCGTAAGGTTTCATATTATTTCGTAAATATATGCGTTTCATAGCGTTTCATGGGTTTCATAGCGTTTCACATTAAATAGGTATATGGTTCTTTTTCGAAACGCATTCATCATTTTACCACCAAGTGTCGAGCGTGCGTAAAGAAGTTTTACTTCAAAAATTGGTTAGTGTTTTGTATCTGGGAGATACGTGTTCATATATTTTGAATAATTACCAAAATACTGAAAAGAGCCATAGCTTATTTGATATGCTGGGACGGAGGTATCTTTGGATTGGTGGTCCGTTATTTGGAATTAACAACTGTCGGGCTAGCGCGACTACAAACAAACGTCTGTTTTCAGTCTTTGGCTCAGAATTACCACACCAAACACAATTCAATTTTATTATTTTTTTGCGACAAAAACTAGATACCTCGAAAAGAAGTTCTAACAAGCATTCAATCACGAGAATACACATAAACTACCTGCAAAATATGTTTATGTCCGTAGTGTCCGCACAGATCTAACGGTGTTTCTACACGAAACCGGTTTTAGAAAAGATAATTCCATTACGAAAAATTCGAAATTGAGATGTTTCTGAGACGGTTGTCACCATGTCGTTCATCGGAGGGTTAACAAAAAAAAATCTTTAAAAAACATCAATATTTTTCTAACCCATTAAATTAGTTTGCAAACAGATTTAATGAAAGCTAAAAATGTTTAAAATCGCTCGCCAGAAAAATTGCTCCTTGTGTAGTTACCAACTTCTTCTCGGTTAGTACAGATTGGTTCTCCAGGAAAGAATACTTGATGTTGGAGAATCAAGCACAAGAATTTGAGACTAATATTTATTTATTTATTTTTGGGTGAGTAGAGGGTTTAATTTTTAAATGAACATGAATGCAGTAATAACATATTTTATAATCCCGTAATCAACAATAATGATTTCATCTTCAATTCAATGGGCAACTTACACTTATGGAGTCATTTCAGTTGATATTTGGTTTTCGGCCATTTAATTATAGATTCACCTTCATAATGATGATGAAGGTTTATTTCGGACTCCCGGGCCTTTACTGAACCCTTCGATGCAAGGGAATATCATAGAATTACGTCGATTCCCCACGGAGACACGGACACACGGGATGGTTGGCAGTGGCGTAGCTAGCAAGGGTGGCACGCGGTGCGGATGCGCACCCCAAGAATGAACGTAGTATCACCCCAAGAATGAAATTGATGTCACTCCAAGAATTAGTAACTTCTGTTGAATGTTGTGCTATCCTATATCAGATATTTAAATTCATTTCATAAGCATTTTACAAAATGAATTTAATTGACCGGTAACAAAATGAGCGGTCAGTGGTTGAGTGGGCATAGCGCTTGGGTCCCACCCGGGCGTCGCATGTTCGATTCCTCGGCTGGCTAAGTCCTTCATCACAACACAAGCAACATTTTCGGCTTTCTGTGGTGGTAGTAGGAGATTTTCAAACATTGTTGGGTTATTCGTAACCCGGGAATGTTTGTCTTTCTTTAAAAAAAAAAACGAAAAACATTTTATCATTTTGCTAAAATTCGATGTGCAGACTCTTTTACTCATAATTTTAGCGTGTGTTCACCTTTTGTTAAATGCTTCGATGCATTTTTTGTCTATGCGCTCTTTTGTCTGTGGTCACCCGTCACTTTCTCTTTGTTGTTTATAATTGTGTAGAATTAATTTTTCCCCCACTCTTTCTAGAAATTGAAACCCTAGTTCTCAGATTAGAATCAAAACTCTGTAAACTTGCTATTCATCTAAATAAATTAAAGTTACAACAATATCCAAGTAAATCACAAATGTTTTTACTAAGCAAAAGGATACATCTCAAACCAAATCGTAACCTCTCTCTGTACGGAATCGCTTGGTGTGGAAACGAAGAGGTCTACGAAGCTGCTCACTTTACAACTGATAGCAGATTGTCGGGAGACCACACCCTGGGCCCCTACAACTAATAGCTAGTCAAATGTGTAAAAACGTTTACCGAAATCATTCAAATTACTTATTATTATTCCTTAATTATTTATTCATGTATACACACACTACTCACAACAACGATATTCAGAAAACAGGTGAATGATCTTTTTTTCGGTCAGTTATCGATCGATTCTCTAATAATTGTACTAAATTGTATTGTATTCAATTTGGGAGGCCGGGAACCATTTATTGGATAACCAACACCTCTGCCATAGGTCACCCCAAGTGGTTTGCTACATTTGGTGACTTAACAGAGGTGCCCGGGTTCATGGGGTGAAGTTTCTCCGGGTCTTGGCGGCGGATGCGTCTGCCCACCAGCTGCACGGCAGGTCAGATCGGGAGATGAGGTTGAAGGAGTCCCTTTGACTTATCTAGCCTCTCTCTCTCGGAACATCGCCTTGCACCGCAGTGGGAGGGATGGATTCATAAGTCCATCACTCCTGGACACACTGACCCCCAGATTCCTACCCACCCCTTATACCCTTTTCCTTTCCAGAACTTTCTCTCCTTCCTTTCTTAAAAAACCCTCCACACAGCATCCCCTAAGATGACCTAGGTCCTGAGGGGAATAATTTTTCTCAGGGCCTCCTGTGTGGAGCTAAATTTAAAAAAATCAGGTTTTAGTTTATTAGTTATCCTTTTATTCCAAAAAAACTCTCCAATCCACCTACCTTGTATTTTGAAAGATGTCTTTCAACAGTTTTAAAAACACTAACAGAATAACAACCTTCTCACTAATTCACTTCAATCAGTAGGTTACAATTCAATTCACGAGTTCACGCCAATCACAATAATAATAATTGGATAATTTATAGAGCGCCGTTTTTGTGAAAAATCACCTCAAGGGCGCTGTGCGAAATGGACAATGTACGAAAGAAATGAGAATGAAACAGGTGACAAGTAAAGAATATTTCAGGGGAATCCTCAATCGAGCAAAAGTTAGAGCTAGGAACGAAAATAAAACAACGGACAGTATTCGCATGTAAAATAATTTTTTGGCAATATTCTACCTTCGTCAGTTATTTTTCACAGTCGGGTGTCACTCCCCATCGGGTAGCACCCGGTGCGGACCGCCCCCCGTAGCTACGCCACTGATGGTTGGTCTGGAGGCGCCTCCGGCCGTGATTTGCGCATGTGTGGTCCGAGCAGACGTAATAATAACATGATGTCTGCCTCTGCCACATGTACAGCTTGACATGGTTAACTCTGCGGGCGATAATTTATTATTATTTATTTATTATTTATTTATTTATTTGTAAGAAACAAACAGCTTTTACATAATACATATACAGTGATAAATATATAATTGAACTGGAGTCAAGCCACAGAGGTTTCTTATGCTAAAGTACATCGGAAATGAAGTTTTATTATATTATAATTAATGTTAGGTTATAGGAAGAGGAGAGGAAGAGGAATATAGGAAAAGGATAGGAGATGCTCACGATATATTCTCATATTAATAATCGATCGTACGCGTTACTTCATATCGATATTTCTTAAGGTTTTTACTAAAAATGTCAATGCTGTGAAATTTTGTATTATATTGTGCACATACACGAGGAATTGGGGAGTTTTTTCTAATGTTTGTTCTACAAGAGGGTAAATAAAATAAATCGGATTGCCGGGTTGATCTTGACGGAATATGAAAATTTATTAAATTGGTAAGTTCTGGTGAGTCCAGGCCATTGTTTAGAATTTTAAACAATAGGATTTGATCAAAAATTAGACGTCGTGTTTGGAGGGATTTGAAATTGTGAAATTTAATGGATTCGGTATAATTTGAGAAGTGTAATTTGAATTTATAATTTAAGTGTTTAAAAAATTTTTTTTGAATTCTTTCTATTCTTTCAATATGGGCTTGGTATAAAGGAGTCCAGATCGGTGTACAGTGTTCCAAGTGCGGGCGAATATATGAGGTGTAAAGGGAATATAGAGTGTTTATGTTGTGGAAGGGTTTTGCTATACGAATTATAAATCCCAGCATTTTATTGGCTTTGTTAATTATTTCATCAGTGTGTTGGATAAAGTTTAATTTGACATCCATCGTTACCCCAAGGTCCCTGATATATTTTACTTCATTGATATGTGTGCCGTTCAATGTGTATACAAATGAAATTATATTTTTATTACGTGTAAATGTTAATTTATTGCACTTTGAGATGTTAATAACAAGTTTGTTTAATTCGCAATAGACAAAAAGACGATTGAGGTCTTCTTGGAGTTTAATGCAGTCATTGATTGATTTAATAACTAAGTGTATTTTTTATCATCTGCATATGCTAGGTAATTAGCATGTAAAAAACATTTGTAAATATCATATATATACACATTAAATAATAATGGGCCTAAATGAGAACCTTGAGGTACACCGGAGGGCACAGAAAAGAAGCTGGACTTTGTTCCCCCAATTGAGACACTTTGAAGTCTACTCCAAAGGTATGAAGTGAGCCACCGGAGTAAGTCACCATGGATAATAAGACAAACTAAAGACGGCACTTTTTTTTTGCTACTAGGCTTGCTTTATTTTTAACGGTACAATGAAAAGAGATGTAGATGCCTACCAAGCAACTGTTATTTTAATTATAATTAAAAATTGATATATTGATCACCCAGCTGATAAGTCAAACATCTCCGAAAAGTCGGAATTTCAAATTTATAAGAATACAAAAAAATTCAGAAAACTGGGGTTGAAAACGTGGCACCAATGGGCTTGTTCCAGTAAGAATGACAAAGAAACCAGCACCCGAGATTTATTAAAATTTATTTCATCCAATTGAATATGAAGAGATTTTATCAATGGAAACCCAGAATCTCATTACCACGTGCAATGGGTTAGATCATGACATTGATGACGAAGACTATTATTAAGATGTCAATATCAACCAACCGGGGTCAACAAAAAAATATTATTACGCAATAGCGAATATGTAACACAGAGCCGCACAGAGTTCGACTAATACCTACCTATTCGTAATTACGAATACTACTCGAACTATGTGCGACTCAAGCGCCATTTCGAAATTTTTTCATCCCTGGAATATAACTACTGACCTTAACATTGTCGGAAGATCCCTAAAAGCTGTAAGAGAGGGGTTTGGACAGTTTGGAGACTGCGGCAAGAGATGTGCGTTTGCAAATCAATGAGAATAAAACTAAAATCATGATGTAAACCAGAACCCCACACCGCAGAATAAAAGATAAAGTGATATTTAAAGACACTTATAATTTCGAAGTTGTCGAAGAGTTTACATACCTGGGCTACATCATAACACAGGACTACGAAGACCCAGTAGAAGTAAGCAAGCGCATCACATACGCTAACAACACTTACTTCGCGTTGTCGCTAGTATTCAAATCCCACAACGTCTACAGGAAAACCCTATATAAAAAATATATAAGAACGGTCTTGGCCTATGGATGTGAGGCGGGATCACTGACAGCAAAGTCTGCGGAATAGCTGGACACCTTCGAAAGAAAGGTACTTCGAAGAATCTTAGGAGCGATGCGAGAGGGAGAGGCATGGAGAATCCGCCCCAAGAAGGCTCTATGATATTTACCAAACTCCCAGACTCTCTATCCATCTAAGGCTCATGGGGCTCTATCCATAAGATGGGCCGGACATGTGCATCGAATGCCAAGCATACGAGTACCGAAGAAGGTTCTAACAGGACACCCGGAAGGTAAACGAAAGGCAGGCAGACCTAGGCTGAGATGGGAGGATGATGTCAGGAAGACAGAGGACAGAGGGCGGTGGAGGCTTAAGTTGAAGGAGGCCAAGGCTCGAAATGGGTTGTAGCGCTATTGAAGAAGAAGATAACCTATTGGGGTTACCATCAAAAATAAATGCGCCATTTTCTCTACCTCATGGTGGTGTGGAAATGAGTTAACTAAATTAATATAATTATGCAAAAATAACAAAAATTGGGAGTTTCACAATTTCTTTGAAAAATATTCCCATTTCCGTCACTGTAACTCGTTAGATATTAGGGCCAGTTGCATCGAAAATAGTTAAAGTTACTTTTTAGTTAAAGTTAAATAAAAGTAACTTTTTTATAATATCTTATAAAAATGGGTTGTTTCAACTTCGCTTAAATAAAAGTTAACTTAATAGTTACAAAATAGTTACTTTTATTTAACCCAGCGATGTTGAGAGTTTAAAGTTAGATTTTGGTCAAAGATATATGTGTATATCTCTTTGATTTTGGTAAAGATGCTAGCTGTCGTCCGTCACCAAGGAACGAAATACTGTTTGAATGGAAAATAATAATAAAAATGTCTTGATAACCCGGGTTTTGATAATCAATTGATTAGAATATATAGGAAATAGGTAAAATAAGGAATTAAACCATGAACCGATCATTTTCCGTAGGAAGAAATGGATTCTATTTTCAGAATTCGGATGTCCAAAAGTATGGTTAGACTATTAACTTTTCTCGTTGCCAATGACAAACTACATTATTTACAAACAAGTGTTTATTCAAACTTATATAAGTATCTACACTTCTCTTTATAATTTATACCTACCAACATTTTTATATTTCAATTAATGCAACGGAACTGAAACAAAATAATTTTTTTGTCATATCAGAAATCATGCTGCTTTTGCTGTGGAACTGTGTACCGGGTTCTAATAACATTGCATTTTTATGCAACGGGGACGATGCAAAGATTTACTCTGGGGTTCATAAAAGTATTGTTTCGTGTATAACAGACAGGGGTAGAACAATAATAGCCCACCTTCAGCTACAATATAACAATATCATAAAACGTTGTTCACGTTTCTAAACCGCAAGTGTGAAATAACAAATAACATTAAATAAACCAATTCCCAAATAACATAACGTTAAAAAACTTCATAAACGTCAAACAAATACAATCTAAAAAACGGTGTTGACACCCGTAAATAATTGTGTGTTTATTTTTACAGAAATATGTCAAATCCAAGGAAAATTTGAAGCCATTTCAATGGCAACACTGGTAACTTTAAACTAACTATTTAAAAGTTGATTCAACTCAATTGTGTTGAAATGCAGCTTAACTTTAGTTAGGGCTTAAACTCGGTTTAATTATTTAATTTCAAACTTTATTTTAACTTTTTTCGATGCAATTGGCCCTTAGACTTACAAAAAAGTCGTAAAACTAAAAAAAAATTGGTGATTTAGTTGTCTTCAAGTTTCCTTTTAACGATTTGGTTGTAAGATCAACCATTTCACAATTATTTTGACAAAACCAAATTTCGGCACCTTCAATCCAAGATGGCGATTTGGTTGTAGGATCAACCATTTTACAATTATTTTGACAAAACCAAATTTTCGGCACCTTCAATCCAAGATTTTTTTACTAAGATTACGAAAATATTAGTAAAATTTTTTAGAAATGTAGAGTTTTTTTATTTTTAAATAAATGAATCCATTATTTGAGCTCGTGACGTCACTGCGTGAAAATGTCCCGTCACCGATTATGTTCCCTTAATTTTGTAAAATTCCACATTGATTATTTTTTTTATATGGCAACACTTTGATTTCCGGCGAATTTTTGAATTTGCGTTTAACGTTCACTAGATTTATTGTTTGTTCTATGCGAACTTATCCTTTGGTTTGATTTTTTGATAAAGATGGCGGTGTTTTTACAGATGCTACGAAGAGAACCCCACACAATTTATTGCTATTCGTGTGGAAAACACTCTTTTTTAAAAATGATTTTCGTCTATGTAATTATCGTTTTTTCGCACCCATAAAATTATGTCCCGTCTTTCCGGTTTATAAAAAATGGTCTGATTTTTCGAGAAATTTTCAAAAAATCGACAGGGTAGAATATTTGCCTAAACCGGATTTTTTTTTTTAAATGTGATGCAAGTGGCCTATTGTTTTCCAATTAGAGACCAAAGTCAACATTTTTCGCTTTACGCGTTCGCTATCAACATACTGCATTCAGGTATCAAAAAAGTTTTAATGGTATATTTTTTCGGTACCTACAGATTTTATCAGAAAACAAAAAATGGTTATTACACGTGGCAGGTTTAAAGGTGCAGCTAAATGCATATTTTAATAATATGCAATTGTTTGCGTGTATATGTCCAGCCAATCCTGCCAAGACGATAGCCGTGTTGGAGAGTACCTTTTTACTCCGCCAGAGTTTGCATGAGCGTTACTAGCTGTCAACTCGGAATAATCAATATTACTCGTGGTCTACTGTTCACAGAACTGGTAGTATTGATTATTCCGATTTGACAGCTCGTAAGAAGAACCACGATAATGAAAATTCTGGCGGTATAGGAAAGTCGCTAGCACGGCGACAAGTGTAACGTAACAAACAAATTTACAGACAGATGAAATGCAAAACGTTCGAGTAGTACCTACGACTTAAAACAGGGCGTTCAGTCAATGTATCATTTTTTCTGTACAGTTGCTTGTATAACTCTATGACAGTTGCACACCACTCACGGTAAGGCCGCCAGGAAAAAAAGTCTGTGTGATCCAAAAACACGGGTAGTTTATACGAGTACAAAGGTTTACATGTTATGAATAAAAATTCGTTGTAATGAATGAAAAATACAATCTTTCAACAATTGACTATGTTTACTGAGCATATTTCGCTTTCACCAACGGAAGCGGCAATCGCTACCACAAGATAAGAAGGCAGAACTGACCACAATACTATTAGGTCTATTATTTATGTATATTATTACACCAACTGCTGGCTGCGGGTTTTTACACAATTGTTCAATAGCGATTGTAAAAAATCTACCATTGTCGGTTTCAGTTTTCAATACCCGAAGCCCGACACACGCCGAATTCCGGTAGTTGTAATTTAACGCGAAGAAGGAATAGGTATAATATCTGTACTAAACTGCAACAGAGCACTCCAGCGGTCAGAACGGTCTTTATCATTCATTTTGAGATTATTTTGTTTTCAAAAAGTTTCGTTAAAATCCGAAAGATGCCACTAGAAAAATAAATATTATTTATTTTATTATTCAACATGTCGCATCTGGTTGCATCAAATAATTCGGGCCTAGCCGGCCAAGGGTACTATGCACGTGTCAATACAGTAAAGTTTTGAGAAAAAACTACCTGAAGTCATTATGGCAACGTCGCGTCGCACGTCAGCTGTAGCTAGTGACATTTCTGACGCTTGGCCAATTTATCGTCACCCAAAATCTCGAGATCACGTGGATCACAGAATGATTTGTGCTTGTTCCTTTTTTTGCATTATCTCGATACAGGAGGCCTCAGGAAAAAAATGCTCTTAGGGCCTATGTCATCTTGAGGGTGCCGTGAATAGGGTATTTTTAGGGAAAGGAAGGAGGGGACGTTCTGGGGGGATTAGGAGTGACGAACGTGCGAATCCATCCCTTTCACTGCGGTGCAAGGCGACGGGTCAAAAGGTCTCCCTCAACCTTTCTGTCCCGATCCGGCCCGCCACGTAGTAGGTGGACAAAATCAACCGCTTTCAAGACAAAAAAACTCGTAAAAAACTAACAACGGATAATGATAACATTTTATATTTCCGTCGAATTCGTCGGAATTAATTATTAGCAAGGAGTTATGTGTCAAGACAGAGATCCTATACCTACTGATTTATTATCGTTTATGAATGGTCAAACACCGTGCACAATGATTCTCAAATGGTAAAACACCGTACACAAACAGAGAATTTGCTTCTGCGGAGAGAGCTTATGACTAAAGCTGTAATTTATGGCAGAATCAACGAAAAGACTGCGATAAATTTATACGAGGAAAGACATAAGGTAAAAGTATTGCCATGTGGTCTTTTTTTATATTTTTTTTTATAGTGAATACCGCACAAGAATCTCAACTGCTCCCGTCTGGAGCCAGTGAGACTATGGCATCCCCAATTGGGGTATGTTGTGAGGCTGAAGGTAGTGGGGAGGGGAAGGAGGTGGGGGAGAGGAAGGTTGGGAAGTACCTGGCTATTCAGATCTGGTCACCAAACACGGCTAAAGCCATTTTCAAGCAACGTTTCAATTCTGAATGGTGGTCTTACACCAGGGCGATACTGATAGTATCTTCCACTCTGGAACGTGCCACAAATATACTATATATTATTTTAAATGAATTAATTGTGAAATACCACAAATTAATCAAATAAAAATTATTTGCGCACGCCGGGTTCGAACCCGCGACCTCCGGATTGTGAGTCAAGAGTCTTAGCCACTTGACTACGGAGGTCTATTTGTAAGAAAGGAATGGCCATACTTGGGGGCAAGTCCAGATGGATTGGTTGGAGAAAATGGTTTGGTGGAACGCGGAAATTCTCAAGAAATCGCTGGCATTTGACAGGACTTTTATGAGCAGTATCAATAATATAACTCAAATCTTGAAGGGTTAAACAATAATTATTTTTTATTAGACAAAAAAGCAAGAATAATAACAATATGCCAATAATTATGCCAGTAATTTCCCACTAATTCCATGCGAGCGAAGCCGTGGGTAAAAGCTAGTACTTTTATAATAGTTTTGATGTCCGATTTTATTACTATCTATTGCTGAATTTATTGTTTCCATTATTTGATGTATCCATCTGAGATTATGATCAATCATGATATAGACTACTACTAAATATGAAAATATAGATTTCAATACTATATATATTATAACATTGCTTTTTAATACTATCTATAACGCTTCTATTATTAATCATTACATGTATAAAATGAAGTCGCTCAAAATGTTGGTGCGCTTAGATCTTTTAAACTACGCAACGGATTTTCATGCGATTTTCACCAATAGATAACGTTTTAAGAGTAAGGTTTATATGTATAATACATATTTATTATAGTAGAGAAAAGCCGATAAATTGAAATATTCAATTCAGGCAGCAGGCAGCGGGCAGCTGGCAAGCGGGTGGTGTGGATTTTGTAAAGGTTGGGTAATGGCGTTGTGTTTCGTAAGTCACAACAACGTGTGGCCGGGTCTGCTAGTTCTGCTGCCCCGGGAACCATTTATTGGATAAGCAGAGGTGCCCGGGTTCATGGTTTGTCTGGGTGTAGTTAGTCGGGGTCTTGGCGACGGATGCGTCTGCCCACCAGCTGCATGGCAGGCCAGATCAGGAGAGAATGGTTGAGGGAGGCCTTTTATCCTCCCCAGCCGGAATCTCTTGGAACATCGCCTTGAACCGCAGCGGGAGGGATGGATTCAAACGTCCTCACTCCTGGAAATTCTGCCCCCAGATTCCTACCCACCCCACATACCTTTTTCTTTCCCAGAACTTCCTCTCCTTCATTTCCTACCCGCCTCCCATAGCCGCCTCCCAAATTATACCTTGACCGTTTTGTAGATTTAAAAAAAACATTTATGTGAATACTGCACAAGAGTACCAACTGATCCCGTCTGAAGCCAGTGAGGTGGGGAGGGGAAGGAGATGGGGAAAAGGAAGGTAGGGAAGTACCTGACCATTCAGATCTGGTCACCGAACACGGCTAAAGCCAAATCAAGTAACGTTTCAATTGTGTTCGGTGGTCTTACACCAGGGCGATACTGGTATCTTCCACTCTGGAATATGCCGTAAATATGGTATTGGTACTCAACGCATTTGACGTAGGTACTAGAAATACATAAAATAACATTTTTTTACAACACAAACACACCACGTGGCAAGAATTGTGTACGGTAAGGTACCTAAATGACCCTGTTGAAATACCACATTTCAGAATTCAGATTGTAATGTATGTAGACCCCATAAATACCTAGTGATAGGTCTACATAACAAAAATAAATAAAGTAGTTTTTATTTTTTTTGTGAATACCTCATAAGGGGCTATCCTAAATTACGTCACACGAATTTTATGATTTTTTTACCTCCCATAATAATATCTTAGATTCTCACCGCGTTTGATTACTGCCATCTTTTGAAATAATTTGAACAAAGCTTTTAGTTTAAAATTGTCACGTAAGCCGAAAGATAAAACGGCGCCACACGACAGTGGGCATTTGCTAGTAATTTAAAATCCCCTATGTCATTGTTAAATTGTAGTTTAAAATTATAAAATTATCTTTAAAAAATGGAGAAAGATTTTAATATGTTGTTGTCATTTCGTTTTTTCTAATAAACTTAACCTACGTTTTGTAATTTGAATTTTAAAAAACATTGAATTTAGGGTTTATGAAAAAATTAAACCAAAACCCTATTCTTGATTTTTTTTTAAATTTACGTATGTCGGTTTAAAGAAAAACCTCCAGAGTATTTTTAAGGGTCTTCATCATTTGAAAATATTTTGTAAAACATATGGAAGAGCGGTCAGAAAAGGGTCTGATTTCTGATTTATTTTTGATAAATGCTAACCCCCTGTAAATTTTAAAAATACGAAATTTTTTTTTTCCCAATAAAAACATTATACTTATCGTATTACGAAATAAAATTTTCGTTATTTCGAAATAATTTATCATTACATTCCGCCTTAAGTAGGTGTGATTCACTCCATGTGTAATTAATTCCATTATTGTGTAATTCTGACAATGTTTTATTATTTCGAACAGATTACAGGTACGATTCTTACGAATACGATACGTACGATACGTTTTTTTTTTACAAAAGTTTAAATCAACTTTCGGGATACAAAAGTCATCTACTTATTTATTGCTAGCGATCTGGCTGAGTATCTGCGTTGCAATGCCACTCAAAGAAAGAAAGTTTTTATATTTTAATTCTGTTTATTGAAGTGCTTTTGGATACACAATATGTTTGGTTTTCCATCTGGAAACACGTAGGTACAATTAGTAGGTTTTCCGACGCAGGATGAAGACCACAAACAGCAGGCCACAAAAAACGTTGATTTTCCAAATTTACTCCCTGATAGCCCTTTCCGCTACTATATTTCCTTTGCAATCCTTCCCACTGCCCTCATCCCTAGCCCTCCGTCACCACACCTCTACGTGTTTTCGATGCGTCCCCATTCCGCTCCCGCGTCCACATCCCCTCCACGTTCCCTTCCACCTTCACCGCCTTCCTCCCTCTCGCAAAACTACCCCACCGTCTCCTTCGTTCCCCTCCCCCTCCTGGATTCCTCTTCACATCCCGCCTCCCCTCCTTGCAGCTTGCAGCTAAATTATATTAAATACACACATTTTCAAACAACTCTCGCACCATCTATTGTAAATTTTATACAAATTTCATAACGCCAGAGCTCGCCATTATACACAGAAACCTTCGCGGGCGTGAGAAAAACAAATCGCCAAAGTTTCATTGCAATCGTATGAATGGTGTAGGAACGCATACGGAACAAGCAAAGAAACTTTCATTTTTATATATTAAGATTTTCTAGACCTTTAAAATTTACCACCTGCCGAGCATATTGGTCAAATAAACAGCCTCTGCAAAAATGATGGGTTGAAAATAATAAAAAAAAATCATAAAAAAACTGATTGCTCAATGCGACCAAGACGCATTTTGAAAAAAACCAAAAATAACACGCCTACAAATGACCGGGTTACAATCCCTTTAGCTGGGAGCGGAATTCGGGGTCCTCGGGAATTTTAGAATGAATTTGTATTTGATTATGTATGGTGATTTCTTTGGAATTTGGGTTTCAGATGTTTTGTGCTTTTAAGGTCAGTTGTTTCACAGAATTTGCACAATTCATAAAATTTCTAAGTTAATTTTCAATTTCTGTGTAAGTTCTGTTATTAATTGAGTTTTGTGAAACAACTATTCCGCGATGTAACAATAAGAGAACTTGAATAGATCTTTCCGGAACTTGAAAATTAACTTTGAAATTTGAATAAAATGTTTTCTTAAAATTGATATTATTTGAGATTTTTACTGCCAAAAGTATTATCGTGATTGGTTTTTCGGTTATTAAGCCGTGTTGCGCTACCTCCTTTTTTAGTAACGAAAGTTTTTTTTCTTCATTTTCTTGATTATTATTTTGAATGAAGTGGTGAATCATCACTAAATTTACTAAATTTAATGTTAATGTTCTTTGAACAAACAGAACGGCGTCATAATATCAGATCTGTGGAAGCATCTGCAGTAATCTCGAGAGATTGTTGTACGTACCGTGTTTAACGTAGTTATTTAAAAGTTTGCACCAATAGTAGATGCACCAATAGCATTGACAAGCGGTCTTGTTGGGATCTCCTTTTTATGGATTTTTGGAAGACCTGTACAGGACAGGAGTTCTGGAGGCTTTTAATTTGACTTAATCCTCTTAGCTAATGCTGAAAAATTTAACTAGTTCCCGTATCTCCATATCAATCCTGAAGGTGGGAATGTTATTGATCTTCTTATAGGTTATGGCATCGCAGAAGAAGTCTTCCGTCTATTTAATTTAGTCTTCCATGTAAATCACAGCAGTGCAATTCCCTTTATCGTCTGACAGAACAAAGATTTCGTCATTGGCGTACAATTCTTTTAGGGTTGCAAACTCTCCTTTCGTAATGTTGGGGAGAGGTATGTAGGTTGGGTATGTAAGCCAGACAGAACGGGCCATCTCCAAAAGGATATCAGAACACTTTCAAGCATGTAAACTCGGCCATCAATTGTCGAGCTTTTATTTGAAGAAACGGCGGCGTTTAACGTAGACAATTAAATTTAACGGAGATTGACCATGACAATGTCACTTTCGAATTTCTATGAAATACCCCAACCTTAAACACATTACTAACCACTTACCTTTCCAAATTTGTATTAGTCAATGATGTAATTTTTTTATCTGTATATCAATAAATAATAGATAATATTTCAACACCCCAACCTAAGACACAGTATTAACCTCTAATCTTTATATATTTGTATTAGTCCATGTTACATTTTTTTATTTGCTAACAATAATTAATATATAATATTTAAACACCCCTTTTACTTATTTTAATAACTAAGATTTCCACATTTGTATTAGTCTATGATGGGTTTTATCATCTGCCCAAAAATAATTAATACATAATATTTCAACATCCCAACCTGTATTAAGTAGGCAATGATATGTTTCCTCGGCCTCCGCGGTTGAGGGGTAAGGCTTTCGACTCTAAAGTTAATTTGTGGTATTTCACAATTAAATAATTCAGAATAATGCATAATATTGACCTGGTGCCAGACCACCATTCAGAATTGAAACGTTGCATCAAATGGCTTTTGCTGTGTTTGGTGACTAGATCTAAATAGCCCGATACTTCCCCACCTTCTTTTCCCATCTCCTTCCCCTCCAAAGTACCTTCAGCCACACAACATACCCCAATTGGGGATGTCATAGTCTCACTGGCTCCAAACGGGAGCAATCGGAACTCTTGTGCGACATTCATATAAAAAAAAAAATAATAATTTAACACCCTAACCCAATATGAAATTATAATTATGAAATTAACTTTCATGAATTTTAAATAACGGAGCCATTGATTTTATTGTAATTAAAATGTTAAATAAAACATCGCTCAATTTGAGTTTAGCGAGATTGAACGTCTTGAAAACACCGAAAACCACTTTATGTTCGCAAGCTTTATGCAAAACATGAGTTAAATTCCTTAATTAATTCATTAAAAATTAGCATTACATATTATCTTCTGGCAACCCCGTGTTTTGGTTGGCGCGTGCGCCCTTCGCACGGCGTACTATAAAATTTAGCATAATTAATGGTTATTCGTAGCGGCCTGTGTGGCCGCCACCTTCCGTCCACTGTCGACAGATTGTAACTAATTTATCAACGGGCCTTTATTTACGGAGGTATTATTTGTTCACGGGGACCACCCGCGTAGGATTTGCGAATCACGCACCCTTTTCAAATCCCACGGGATTGAGGGACAGAATTTAGAAATACCGCGGGATTCGCGGGATCGTGATTAAAAGACATCAAACTGACACTTTAGTACCATAAAAAAGACACTGAAGGGATAATATTATCTTGAGTCATTTAAGGGGACTTTTCGCATCAACCATCTTTGGAAGAAGTAACATTTTAATTATAAGACATTGATGAAAAAAAATATCGTTAAAAATATAAAAAAAAACATTACTCTTACTAAAGGGCACTCTCTAGTAACTTGAGATAATCCATTTTTAGTTCTAGTAACACCATAAAAAAAACGTTATGTAATAAGCATCGGAAGACTTTGATAAAAATAAAACCGTAAAAACCATAGTATATGGAGCGTCTTTTCATCCATATGTGAATGAATATTTGTGTACCGAAGCACAGCAGCGGAAAACGGTATCTCTTCTTCCTCACTACTTGGTGGGATTGACATCACAGTGTGTTTCTCGGGGTAAATTAATTATTTTTTCAATCCCGCAAAACCCGTATACGTAAATCCCACAAGTTGATTTTTGCTGAAATCCCGCGGGATTGCGAGATGCGGGATTGCGGGACGCGGGATTGCGAGGTTGTGCACCCGCATAATTCTACTAGTTGTGGTAAGTTATGAGGGTGAAGGTAGTGGGAAGGGGAAGGAGATGGACGAAGAGGAAGGTGGAAAAGTGCCTTGTTATTCAGATCGAATCTCCAAATACTACTAAAGCCATTTAATAGAGCAAGAGCCCGTGACGATCAGACCTTCGTTATTTTATAAAAGTTGAATGTTTCTCTGTGTATGTCCCTAATACAGGTAATAACGATCCCCGACTATGAAATTTGGATCACGATGGCCTTGAAAGATAGTAGGTTGCAAAGGTATATAAAATTGCACATCAATTTCAAGAAAATTTTGCCTGCACTTTTACAAGGTAGTAGTCTGCCAGCGTCGAAATTTCGCACTATTTCACTCCCACCCGCTTGGATGTATATATCGCGCTCGCACCTACGGAAGACTTTTAATGTGTCTGAGAAGGTGAAGGAACCATCGAAACTGTCTAATTACTGAGAAAAAATATGTTGATAGTTCCTCAAGTAACATATATAAAATTTAGCTTTTATACTTTAACGTAAGTACAATTATAATTAATTAATATAATATCTTTCAAAGTCATCGTGATCCAAACTTCACCGGGGATCGTCCTTACGTGTATTAGAGACATACACAGAGAAACTTTCAGGTTTTATAAAATAACGAAGGTCTGATCGTCACGGGCTCTTGGACTATAACGTTTCAATTCTGAATGACGTTCTTGCATCACTCCATACTGAGAGTATTTCCTACTCTGGATCTTACCCCAAATATTCTGAGTAAATTGTGAAATAACACAAAATTAATCAAATAAACTTTACTTGCGCACACTGGGATTTAAACCCGCGACCTCCGGATTGCTACCTGAGAGCTTCACTCCTCTACCGCAGAGGCCACCAGAATGATTGCGCTATTGACGTAATTTATCAAATAAACTGTGGCTGTTACGAATGCTGTTTTCCCGGGCTTAAATAATATTTGTAAAAAATTAAAAAATTGTGATAATATTGATGATAAAAATTATAAACAATTAAATGTCATTGGTCACGACTTATAAGAAACGCAATGACGCAGGTAGATTCACCTCAGAGTTATCAGCCATTACTAACAGCGAAAGTTCACCACGGCATTCTAAAATAATGATAAGAAAAAATTAATAAGAAATATTTATTTTGCTTTTCATGTTCCTTGGCATTTGATTTATGGCTTGTGACCTTTAAAGCCTTTATTGCGATATTGCAGAAATGAATTAATGAATTAAATTAATTAATTGGGAGATCTCGCATAATTGATCGATAAAACCCTATACCAATACTATATTGACAAAATCCGTCATATATATTCAATTATCAATAGTAATAATACAATAAAATAAATAACTTTGTTTAATTTAATAATATTTTATAAAACCAACTGGTTTCAGTTCACCCTGAACCTTGCTCAGGGTGAATAAACGTTATTAAACAAAATAATAATATCATATTGTTAAAACGACGAGTTACAGGGAAATCAATCCCTTTTTCTCGCGAACTGTGGTTTGTAGTCACCTGAAGGATGGTTTTTTTCTACCCGATGTGTGGGCTGCCTTTGGCAACATTAAGGACTTTTAAATACTAAATTTTTTGTATTTTTTTTGATGGTTTGAAAGAATTTTATTTTATTATTATTTATTTTTTGTCTGTAGGTATTTTAGATTTTATGTAATACTATATTTTTTGTATATCTGGTTGCGCTTACTTTTCTTTTATTAGAGCCCACACATCAGGGGGGATGTGTGATGGATACAGGTAAGGGGTAGGTGGGGGGGTCGCCGGGTCTTATATGCCCGAGACGGGAGATGCTTGGGTTCGAATTTGAAGCGAGTTTAGAGAAAAACGTCTTGGCTAAGTCTACTATGTGCGTTTTTAGTGGGGGGATTTTCGTGCCTGAGTTAATTATACTATTTCGGACAAACCAAGGGCTTTTGGTATATCTTCTGAGCGCAGCGTTCTGGAATTGTTCGAGTCTCTTTGTGTTGCCTGTCCCCCAAATTGGGGAGGCGTATGTGATGGCGGGACGAATTTGGGATTTATATAAGAGGAGTTTGTTTTGGAGGGATGTTTTGGAGTTTGTATGTAGTAGTGGGTATAAAGCTCCAGAGATGCTCCTGGCTTTTGTGAGTGTATTTTTGATATGAGGTGTCCATGTGAGTTTTGTGTCTAGTGTGACTCCAAGATATTTTGCAGTATTCTGCCAAGGTATGACCTGTCCGTACATCGTCACAACACCCACTGGAGTCGAGCCGATTCTCCTTCGTGAGAAGAAGATCGCCACGCTCTTTGAGGGGTTGACGTCTATACGCCACAGGTCATAAAATTCTTGGAGGCTGTTTATATTTTCTTGTAGGCGGTGAGTAATCATCCTGGGTGAACTGTATCTGACCATTGCCGTTGTATCGTCTGCGTACAGAGCTTTCAGTGAATTATGGTCTTCTGAGAGGGGAATATCGTGTGTGTAGATATTGAAAAGGACGGGGGACAGCAAGGAGCCTTGGGGGACACCTGCTGTCATGAATCTAATTTTGGAGAGAGCACCTTTGTATTTTACTTGGAAAGTACGCCGGTGGAGAAATGATTTTAAGACACCGAGCAATTGGGGGTCGATGCCTGTGTTGTGGAGTTTGAGAAGTAGGCCGTATAACCATACCTTATCGAAGGCTTTGGCGATATCCAAGAAAATGGCGCCAGTTGATCGCTGGGTATTGAAACCATCTATGATGTGTTCCGTGACTCTGAGGAGCTGGTGGAGGGTGGAATGTTGAGATCTAAAACCGTGTTGCTCATCAGGTAGTGTGGATACCTCGTGAATATGCTTTAGGAGCCTGGTGAGGAGAATTTTTTCGTAAATTTTACCGATATTTGACAGGAGACTAATTGGGCGATGGTTTTCACAGAAGAGGGGGTTTTTTCCCGGTTTTGGGAGAACGATGACGTGGGCGTGCTTCCAACTTTTGGGGAAGTAGCGCAGTCTGAGGGCGGCATTTATAAGATTGACTATTGCTAGGATTCCTTTTGGGGGGAGGGCTTTAAGAGCGAAGTTTGTGACGCCGTCCGGGCCGGGTGCTTTCTTGTTTTTACGGCCTTTGATAGCACTTTTGACTTCGGCCGGGGTAGTGAAGTGGATATTTGTAGGGGGGAGTGAATTAAATATACTATTTACTTGGCGGTTGACATCTGCAATGTGATCGAGGTTGGCGTGTTTGAAGCTGGGGCTGAATTGTTTTTCTAGACTGTCGGCAAACGCCTCCGCTTTGTCTAGGTCGTCGAATACGAGGCCGTTTTCGGCGTGAATGGGGTGGTTCGGTGAGGGGGTAGATTTGAGGTTTTTGGATAGTTTCCACAGGGAGCCATCCTGTGGATTTATCTCTTGAATTTTCATGTTCCAAGTGGTGTTTGAATGCTCAGTTAGTTTTTTCCTAATGAGGGCTTGAAGGCGATTTATACTGGTTTTGACTTTGGGATTCTGATTTTTTTGCCAGTGGCGGCGAAGATTGTTTTTTGTTTTAATTAATTCTTTAATTGTGTTTGGGAGGTTTTCTTTGAGATTTTGATAGCGCTCCGGGAGGGTTTTTGAGGCTTCATTTACTGAGGACATTATTGTCTCGGCGAATGTGTCAACCGCTGAGTCGAGTTCGGCCGAGTTTTGGAGGGAGTGATTTATGGATAATTTATCCCCGACTATCTGTGAAAAATATGTCCAATCGGTTTTTTTTGAGGGCAAGGGGGGGGAGGGGTCTAAGAATTTATTGAGAGTTAGCAACACGGGGTTGTGGTCGGAGTCGAGGTCGTTGATAGATTCGATACAGTACATCCAGGGTGATTTGTTAAAAATTGCGATGTCTAGTACGTCGGGTGGGTGGCCCTGGGCGGAGAAATGTGTGGGATCCACAGGGCCTGCGACGACTAGGTCAGGGTGGGATTTGGAGAATTCGAGGAGGATTCTACCATTGGCGTTTGCGCGCCTGCTATTCCAATTTGGATGCTTCGAGTTGAAGTCTCCCATCAGAATAGTAGGCGTTTGTCCTTCGAGAAGTAATTCAAGATCAGACTTTTGCAAAGTCTTTTGTGGTGGATTATATATTGAATTAATTCTCAAAGGGCCAGCTTGCTTGGTAAAAAGGGTTATTGAGGTACTCTCTATGGATGAAAGCGTGGGGGTGATGTTGTGTTTGTGTGCGAGTTTAGTTTTCACGAAGATGGCTGTGCCACCACCTCGTGAGTGTAATCGGTCGTTTCGGTACAGTGTATAGTTTGCAATTTTTGGTGTTGTTGACGGGTTTAGGTGTGTTTCGTTTATGAGAAGTACATCGAGATTGTGTGTATTAGTGAATAATTTAAGCTCCTGTAAGCTCTTTGTGAGACCGTTCGCATTCCAGAAGGCCAAGCGCAGCGCGGAGGACATAGTAGCAGAGTTAGCCATTTAGACGGTAAAGAGAGCGAAGAATTGAGGGGCTGCTGTGAAAATGATGGAGAGGTAATCTGACGTGGAAGAGGCAGAAATGAATTTAGGGATGAGGTCGGCGATGAATTCGCCGATCCTGGAAAAATTAATGTTTTTAAAGAAATCAAATATATTAAAGGGGGTTGATGCAGGGGTGGGGGTGGCTTGGGGGCCTGGGGGTGGGGGGGTGGGTTGGGTAGGCTGGTTCGGGCTTGCAGCCTGAGCGTAGGAGGTGTGGTGGGAGGTGGGGCGGGAGTTGAAGGTGACTTGGGGGCGTACCTCAGTTCGGCGAGCGACGGGTGTAGGGTCGGCGGGGCGCTTCGGGCACTCCTTGAAGTTGGCGGGGTGAGGTCCGCCGCAGTTTGTACAGGTGGCAGGGCCATCCTCCCTCCGCTTTGTGCATTCCGCTGTAAAATGTCCTAATGTGCACTTTACGCAGCGGGGGGGGAGGTTGCATCCCTTGGCGGAGTGCCCGAAGTGTTGACATCTGTGGCATTGTGTGGGGGCTGATTTCTTATCTAGGTATTCCACTTTGATCTTGAGGTGGAAGATGGATTGAAGACCGAAAATTTGCTGGCCAGCTTCTCCATGGCTCAACTGGACCAGGACCATGGGGACGTTTGTGCGGTCCGGCCCTGATCGCATGCGGGTGACGGAGATGACGGGCAGGGTCATGTCGAGCAGTTCAAGTTTTATCTCCTCCTCGGAGATTGTGGTAGGGATGCCCCTAAGGACGGCTTTGGTTGTTTTGTCCTCGGACAGTTGGAAGGTATGGAAGTCGGTTTTGTCCTCTTGTAGCAGTTTGGTCGCGAGACGGAAGCTGGAGGAGTCCCTGGTGTGGAGGACAATACCCTGGGGGATGGCTTTTGCGTTGGCGATGTTTACGCCCGCATCCTCCAGCTTGCGTCTCAAAAAGTTCCAATTTTTGTCAGATTTTATAATTATGGGGGGAATTTTGATGGGGCGGGGTCTGGGGGCAGTATTGTCGGTCTGGTCTCGAGTGTTCTCGAGACCGTCAGTTGGGTTTGTGTCGGAGTTTGTCACAGTCTCGGTGTCATTTTGTTCTAGCGGGGAGAATCGGTTTGAGGTAGGTGTCTGGGATTTTGGTGGGGGCGTGTTAGGGGCTTTTCGTTTTCTGTCGTGGTGGGTAGGGTTGGGGGTGATCCAGAGGGGGGGGAAATCCGAGGAGGAGGCGATCGGAAGAGGCGTGTTGAGGGCGGCGATGGTGTCGTCTGATGCGCTAGGTACGGAGTTGAAAGGTGGAATCGGCGGGACACTGAATTTATTCGGCTTTATTAGTGTACTGAGGTATTGTTCAAGCACGGATATTGGAGGGTCAAGCTTTTTTAATTCTAGCATATACTCTTCCATCTTGGTAATCGAGGCACGGAAGTATTTTGCGCGTCCCTCGAACAGGGTGGGCCAGGTTTTTTAACTTGTACACAAAAACAGCACTGAGGTTTTTTTTTTATTTAACACTAAACTGAGTTACTGTACATTAAAGAGCACACACTGAGGGATTGTTCTACACACGCGTGTGGCATAGACCGGACGGGGCCACGCTTTTGGGGTGAAAACACGTCACTGTGGGTTATATAATAACCACAAAACAACTTTTGGAGAGAACCGGTGGCGTCACAAATAATGTGGGTTTGATAGCGAAGCACAAACCATTGAAAATTGTAATATGGTAAATACCGAACGATATTAAACAAAATACAGGATTACAGAGTATTTAAGTGAAAACTAGAAGAGGGAGAAAGAATATCAACTTTAGTGGGGGGCGAGGGGGAGGGGGTAAAATTAGGCGTGCAAAAGGGAAATAGGTGAAAAATAGGGTTGTTTGACAAATCTAACTGTTTATTTAGTAAATTGTCTTTATTTTAAAAAAAGAATAATAAATTTTTAAAAAAAACCCTGCAACCCAACACACAAACACCCAAACACCAAGTATTATAAAAATTTCCTCACTCCGGGTTTCCTGACACTGAAGTCATATCCTCACACAAAAAAAAAAAAAAAAACCGCGATACCTTTCCCATATTTTTTGATCGACGTTATAAAAAGATCGATCTGTAAAGCTGATAAATCATCGTATTTTATTTTTTACAATAACTTCGCTCAAGAGGCCCCGAGGAAAATAATTTCCATCAGGGCTTGTGTCATCTGAGATGTTGGGCGGAGGGTCTTTTTGAAGAGAGGAAAGAGTGAACATTGGTCTTGAAGAGACCCATGTTGTAGGAATAAGGAAACACAGGGGCCGGAAAATCGTTCCACAGCCGAGCTGTTGAGCTCAAGAGCGAGTCGTAGAAGCGGCTCGTTCCCATGTGACAAATCTCAACCGTGTTCATACGTTGAGCGTGCGTTTGGCGTGTATCCCGACTATGCCGAGGGGAACATTGACGCTAGTTCTTCGGAGCATCTTCCAATGAAATACCGGTAGAACAATTATAGCATTAACACTCAGAGCCTGTGCTTTAAAAATTGCAATCTGTTAAGATGGGAGAATCAATCAAACGGACCGCCCGTTTCCGTGTAGAGTCTAGGATTTTTTCAGTTATTTTGAATTCTACCGTGGGGCGAACTTGTGATTTGTACATGGTTAGCAGTTGTGTATTATTAAAGTATCTGCGCACCCTGTACAGTACGCCCAATTTTTGAGAGGCTAACTTTACTGGCTTCGATGGAGGATGG
Organism: Limnephilus lunatus; assembly: GCA_917563855.2. Lineage (NCBI taxonomy): Eukaryota > Metazoa > Arthropoda > Insecta > Trichoptera > Limnephilidae > Limnephilus > Limnephilus lunatus. Next base: position 31,399,189 of record OU830599.1, on the reverse strand, counting down.
AGCACCCGTACCTGAGCGTCACTTATAGTTACACCAAGTATATCAATGGAGGGCTTGTTAGGAAGATTGCTTCCGTTGAATGATGTGATTAAATGATTAAATATAATCCAAGATAATGGCGGACCGTAAAGCATTTACAACATGATTATTTAATTGTAGTTCTGCAGGCTTAATTTACTAATAAAAAAAATTTCCACAATTTCTTGATTAAACCAAATCCTTCGTCAACTTAGTGCAATACATATGTATAAAATTTGTAGACACAGTGAAATAAAATAAAATCATAAAAATTAAAATTAAAATTCTCAAACTTCTTCGAATCGCAGCAATATCTTACGTATACCTATAGACTTTTGTTTCTTGTTTGGTTTTTAATGTTATAAGTTATAACTGATAACCCTCGCAAACCTCTTAAAATGTTTTTTTTTTAAATGTAAGTATGTTAGTTGTAAATCTATAACTTTTAGTTACAGTTGTGAGTTGTGAATATGTACGTTTTTAGTTATTAGTTTTAAGCAGTGGCGGAATAAGCTCGGCAAAGGCCCGAGGCGGCAAAGCTGAATGAGCCCCCCCCCCCCCCTAGTTTCAGAAATTGATGAAATTTTACAAGCTTTTTATTCAGTTAACCAAACGGGCCTCCAAACGCCTCCATATTCCCTTGATCAAATCCTAAACAAGGTTTTGGAGTACCAGGACAATGTAAAAAAAAATACCATTTTTTTTAATTTCATTCTCTGAAAGATGCATTTGTTTATAATGCTCTCACCAAATTTTTTAAGAAAATTTGTAAAATTAACGGAGATACAGCATTTTATATGAAACCATTTTAAACAGTTTGTATGTTGAATTATCTTTCAGCAAAACTTTGAACTTTGATCGAAACTACGTTTTTAGCCTGATTGAAAACATATTAGAAAAACTATACATCCGATTTTCATGCACCATGCCCAAGTCTTAAACTCTTCGAAAACCCAGTCACTATGGCCGGGGCCGTATTATCTACAAGGCAATGCAAGGGGCCCCTTCTATTTATTTTTATTTTTATGAAGGTTGAAAATTTTCCATAAAAAATCGAAACTAAAATTCGCTTGTCCGCCATTTTTTTTGATATCGAAATTCCTCTACATAGTGCCATAGACACTAGATTTTTGAACAGTTTAAGAATTGTATGAGGTGCATGCAAATCGGACGTATAGTTTGTTAAATATGTTGCCAACCAAAGCACATCCAAAAACGCATTCAAAGTTTTGCAGAAGGATAATTCAACATACAAACCGTTTCAAACAGTTTCACATAAAATGCTGTATCTCCGTCAATTTTTCGAATATCTATAAAATATCTGGTAAGAGCATTCTTAACAAGTGCATCTTTCAGGAAATGAAATAGAAAATTACGTGTTTTTTTATAGTTTCCTGGTGCCTTAGAGCCTTATTTAGGATTTGATCAAGGGAACATGGAGTCCGCCACTGCTTTTAAGACATTAGTTATAAATCTTAGTCGTGATTTAGCTTTATAAGTCTTAGACTTAGTAAGTGACTAGTTATATTTATAATCATTAATCGTTATAGTTATAATCATAAAGGGGTCTAGATTTGAAAAAAAAACTGCCCACGTAATTAATCTATGCCCCTTTAGTTTATATGAGCATTTTTTCTTTTTCTATCAACTCCACCGCATGAGTTTCTTCTAGCTTTTTTTCTGTATAATGGGTGTTAATGGACTTACTTACTTCAACCAGTGATTCCTGACATTATTTGGAGTAAAAAATCCAATTGAAATTTTGGTCTCTGGTAACTTTTCGATATCTTTTCTTTCTCCAAAACCAAACAATTTATTTTCTCCAAAATCAAACCATAGCTTGAAACTTTATCTCCGGACATCCTGAGTATTGGGGGAAGTCAATTTCACTTTATTATAAATTACAACAATGTCATATTCTTTAGATACGCTAGAAATTAGATCTCCGAATTAAAAGAATTAAAAAATTCAATTCCGTTATTTCGTTCTTTGTTTATTTACGACAATCACTATCGCTTCGATAACATCCGTCAAATCTTACTGTATATTATATGAAATCACCTAATTATATTCATAATCAAATGGTTCTCCGTCTCAACCTTTCTGGACATTTATGTCTTTTTAATATACTACATATTCCTGAAAGTAATCAACCAATCTCTTCTCCACGTGTAGAAAAAATTTTTTAGAGGCGAATCCGAATGATGTCATAAAGTAGTGGTATAAAGTAGTCCCGGGAAATGGTTTATGGTCTGAACTAGAGTTGGACCTATACAAATAAATAAAGACATTTACATTTTAACCGGATAGATGCGGCTGTATCGTAGGTATATGAGATTGAGACCTCGTGCCCATATTCCACTATCGCAAATACTGTCGCACTGACACCTAATAAAATATGTCTAAACTTTAATTCGATGGATTCGGTTGTCGTGTATATATTTGTGCATGTGCAGGTTTCATAAATAAAGACATCTAAACGTTAACCCGATGCGTCTGTATCATTTATGATATTACTTTGAAGTCGTCGCAAATATGAGGTGTGAGATTTTAAATTAGTTAGTACTTATCTACCCAAAATCTACATAAATTAAGAAAATCTGAGATCATTAATGTAATAAAAAACACATTTAACTTATTTACCTACGCTTAATTTATTTGTGACCGTAACCGGTTTCAGCCTATTAAAGTCATCTTCAGACTAGTACAAATGTTTCTAAATCTACTGTTTACATACATACCATCTGGGGGAGAGGGAAGAGTAGTAGTCTACAAGGATTTATTAAATTTATATGGTTTTTAATATCTATGATAAAACACATAAACCTTATTTTCACTTAATTTATTTGTGACCGTAAACGGTTTCAGCCATCTTCAGACTCGTACAAATGTTTCTTAATATAATGTTTTATATACATAACATTTGGGGGAGAGGGAAGGGGGTAGTTAGTCTAAAGGATTTTATTGAATTTATTTTTGTCGCCATGTCGTCTTAGACGATTGAATTTCTAATTATTTGGCTATTAGTAGTAGACATATTATCTTGGGTTTATAGAATACTTAAGGCTATCTGGGGAATAGCTTACTTATTAATTACCCATGTAATTGTTTTCATGTTAAACATGTTTAATTATTAACAACCCAAATTAATGTTTTCATGTCTATTGTCTATTAAAATGTTATTGTGCTTATGATGATCTAGATGTTTTTTTGATTGACAGTTAAATTTTAAGGGGACACATGATTTAGATTGGAGTAGGAAGAGAAATCTAATTATATTTATAAACGCCGTCGTGAGATGGTGGTTCTTTCACGTGAAAATATAAAATTGATATTTTATAATGCAATTATAATAGCTAATATGTTAAAAAGAAGAAAACCTAATCTAGTGTTTTGAAAAGAAAAACATTTTTTCGATTGTGGCAATTAAATTCGTAGCATTTTGCATTAGAGCTGTTCGCAGTTGCCAATAATATTTCTTTCACATGAAGTATGAGTAAAGGGATTTGTGGAAAATATTATAACAACACCATATTCCTTTCCTGAAAAACAATTAAAAAAATATCGACGAAACACTAAATACTTAGAAACAGAATTTTAGAACTCTTAACGTAAAATTAACAATTCGTACACTATAAATATTCTCATAATATGAGTATTTTTATTATATTATAAAGTATAGCTTATTTTTTATATTAAAAAAAATATTGAAGAAAATTTCCACACACACACTTTGACTTTCCGCATTGAAAAGGTTAAGCGTGATCAAGAATTGCCAAAGGCTGTTAGATGAAAATAACAAGCATGAATAAATAAATGTGGATAATAATTATTAACAATAATACATATGATACGAAGGACCACCGCAGGATCAGAAGCAGGGGTTAGGTAAATTCTTTGAGTGTTGGGTGGCCAAAATAATACAGTGCTTTTTATGATACCGACGACGTAACCACACTTAGGAGTCATATAAAAAAATACCCCTGCATTACCTGGACTTCAGAAAGTTCTAAAATCCAAGATGTATCAAACATGTATATTGTATATTTTAAAATACTTAAAATTAACTACAAGATTGCCAAATTAATACTCCAGAAAAGATTGGTGGAAAGGAAGAGGTAGACGCTGCGGTGCTCTTAATTATTATTGACGGCCGGCGTAGTGCAGCGGTAAAGAGCTTGACTGGCACACCGAAGGTCGCGGGATCGAATCCCGGCGCGGCGTGCAAACAAATTTTATTTGATATATTTGTGTTGTTTCACAATTTATTCATTTAAAATAGTATATAGTATATTTGCGGCACGTTCCAGAGTGGAAGATACTCTCAGTATCTTCCTGGTGTGAGACCACCATTCAGAATTGAAACGTTGCTTGAAATGGCTTTAGCCGTATTTGGTGACCAGATCTGAATAGCCAGGTACTTCCCCACCTTCCTCTTCCCTATCTCCTTCCCCTCCCCACTACCCTCAGCCTCACAACATACCCCAATTGGGGATGGCATAGTCTCACTGGCTTCAGAAGGGAGCAGTTGGGACTCCTGTGCGGTATTCATATAAAAAAAATGGGACCGAATTTTTCAGGGCTGCAGCCTGAAGGGTGAAAAGTGTTCTGATGATGGATATCCTCAAGGAAGACACTAGAAGATAAAGCTCACGAATTCTGCTGTTTATTTCTCAAAAAGAGTTTGGTACATGAGGTACCTATGTACATGGAATCAGATATGTTGTACAAAAAATATTATTACATATTCCAGGCTCAACCGCAACTTTTGGGGGTTGAATCTTAAAAACTTATTTAAATTCATTCCGTTTAGTTTGACGTATTGTTTTGACAGTTGGTTTGAAATTTGGGCAAGCATTTATCACTCATTCAATTAAACTATCCAAACATATTTCTTTGCTTACTCCTATTTATGTCATGAATCAAAAGTCTTCTTATCAATTTATTAAATTTTTTTACGAAAATATAGATTTAAAAATAATAATTAATTCCAATAATTCAATAATCCAAATTAGCTTTCAGAATAACAAGACATGTCAACGTTATTAATTACGTCTGCTGAGAAGTGAATCACATAAGCACAACCTAACAAATAAATGTCAATTCAACTGACGCGCCTGCGCGTCAAATGCGTAATAACTAGATACAATTTATCACGTGTGCACACGCGCTGCGTGCGTAGAACCAGTGTGTCGTACCTTTATTTATTTTTATTTTTTTTTATTTATTAAAAGTATACAATACAGAATATAGTATATTATATAAAGCATTGTACTCCCAAGAGTTAATAAACTCATTGCGGGAATGATACGCATTACATCAAACATATAGCTGTATGTATTAAATGGACATATCATAGGACATACACAACATTATTATTTCAGATAGTCATTCATAAAATGAAGTTTGAGCATTTTAGTTTGGGTCTTTTTACATTGACTTGCACATTTGATCTCGTTGGGTAGTTGATTATATTTTGTGTAAGCTATGTATTCTAGGGATCTTAGTCCATATTTTGTTGATTTGATTTTTGGTATATGAAGTTTGTTGTGATTTCTTGTGTTGTGTTGGTGTACGTCGCAATTGTAATTGAGTGTAGTGTTGGAATGTGCCGAGTGTTGAATTACTTGTAATATAGTTTTTGTTATTTCAAAAGTGGGAATGGTGTTAAAAGGAAGTATTTGGGTGTTTCTGTAAATGTCTTTGACGTGTGTATCCCAAGGTAAACTGAATATATTTCGCAGGGCTCTATTTTGGACGACTTGGACTTCTGAAATCATTTTTTTTGTAGCAAATCCCCAGATTCCGGCGAGATATATTAGATGTGAGTGAATCATAGCATGGTAAATCGATCTTAATAGAGAGGGAGGAAGTAACCCGCGAAGTCTATATAAAACACCAGTTATAGGAGTAATTTTGGATAGAACATGTTTAAATTGGTGATTCCATGTGAGTTGTGAATCAATGAAAAGGCCAAGATATTTTGTAACATCAGCCCTTTCAAGGCGGTTATTATCAAGACTTATATTAAGACTTACATTTTTTTTATTTGCAAAGAATATGTAATGTGTTTTTTTATGTTTAGGCTAAGTTTGTTTAATCGCAGCCAGTTTGCCAGGCAAGATATATCCCTTTCCATTTCCTTTTCTAGTTCTTTTAAATCATTATTATTGTCATGCAGTGTGACTACTTCTTATTAAGTAAATTGTTATTTTAATTTTATAATTTTACAATTAAAGGCGTCATCTCACAGCATTTAAATTTTCGCAGAATTTTAAATTAATGTATTTCAATATATTTTTTTAAGTACGAGAAAGGGTTATGGTTATAAATGATAAGGGTTTGTTGGAAAATGAATCTGCAGTCGATCGTCGTTCTTTTTTGCATTAGCTCCACACAGGATGCCCTGAGGAAAATAATTCCCATTAAGGCCTGTCATCTTTGAGAATGCTGTGTGAAGGGTTTTTTTAGGAAAGGAATGTGAGGACGTTCTGGGTAGGAAAAAATATGTAGAGTGGATAGGAATATGGGGGTAAGTGTGTCCAGACGGACGAATGAATTCATCCCTCGCACTGAGGTGCTAGAGAGGTCGAAAGGTCTCCGATGTCTACCGATCCGATCTGCCACGCAGTTGCTGGGCAGAAGTATTCGCCGCCAAGACCAAGACAAACCTCACCCCATGAACCCAGTCACCAAACTTAGCGAAACACTAAAGGTGACCTACGGCAAAGGTTTTGATTATTCAATAAATGGTTCCCAGAACGATGGTACTAGCCTAGGTAAATTTTCCATCAAACACCCCTCGCACATGGCTTACTCCTTTTAAGGGGTTTATGGCCTTTGTTTAAATAAATAATTTGGAAAGTTAAAGCGGAATTCACACTTACAAGAGGTAAAATATCGAATGGCGGGGAGGCACTGTTAGACAATACAGAAGATTATATTTTTTTAGAGAGGTAAACCCAAAAACATGTGGTCAAAAATTCCCACTAATTTAAATACATTAAAAGGTTACTTGCCAGTCAATACGCTTTCTCCATTAGTAATTTAAGGTCCTTTTAAAAATTCACACGTTTTCGATAGCCTGTGAGAAGATTTAAACATTGCCTCACGTTTGTTCCAAAGAATCATTAATTACCTATTAAGGGTAAGGTGTTCAGAAGCGGCCGATATGTTCGAATATTCACCTCACGTACGCGATGAATGCGCTTGCATATACAAACAATTCGGGCAGTATTAAGAGCGGAATTAAGGAATAATTGACGCGGGAGTGACGTGATGCGCATCTTAAGCAGGATGCTGTGAAGATTGAAAAGAATAATACGTAACCGAAAGCCAATAACCCTGATGGTTATTATAATTGAAACTCTTTTGCAAAATTGGTATTTTGCAAGATAACCTATTTGTGCTTTTATAAACAGAGTGTTCTTCAGCCTTGTACCAAATGGCACCTGGAACAATACTACAGTGGTATTATATAATAATATGGTGACTTTTAAAAGTAACTATTTTATTTAGATTTTTCTTTATAATGGCAAAGTCGTTGATGAGATTGCTTGGACATATTGTGTTCAGAACGCCAGCAGTCCATTTTTTGATATTATTGGCAGCAGTTCTATAGAGAAGGCATCCAATTGGCCGCCCAGACTGTGCTGAAGAAAGCACTTACCTGCAAAGGCGGTAATACGCGTTTTCATCCCCCAACAAAATATCCCCGACAAAATATCCTCCGACAAAATATTCTCCAACAAAATATCCCTTGACGTAACATCCCAAGGATAAAATGTATCTCCACGACGCTGAATTCCTTCTTATAACTTTAAACAATAATTTATTGTCTTTTCAGGATGTCTGTATTATTTTTGTCCCTTTTTACTATTTTTGAACAATAATATTGTGTTTTCGTTTTTTGTTTTTGTGGTGTTATGTCATGTTGCTCTACCACCTTCTTTAGCCACATGTGACACATCTGCCCTGGTGATGGATACTGTAACGCTGTCCGAAACGTTGGCTAAAGAATTAGGTAGCGCAACATGGCATAACACCCCAATAACAAATAACGAAAATAATTTTGGCTGTGAAAATCTAAAACGTATCTCAATAATATTGTGTTTGCAGGATGTCTTTATTATTTTTGTCCTATTTTTTTGTTAGGGTAGCTTAGGATATGTGTTAGTAGATATTTTATTGGGGGATGTTTTGTCCGTAGGATATTTTGTCGGGGATTTTTTATCGTGAGATGAAAACGCGCGGAACTGCAAAGGCTGTGGTGAAGAAAGGCTGTATCTACAATGAACCAAAGCCTCTAAAGTAGTAAGTAAAGGAAGGCCAGGAGGCGTCTTATTTAAGTGTTGCGTCCCTGATTCGACTAAGAAAAGTGGAAGAAAATTTTATTAATAATAAAATGGGATGGTCCGATGCTCTGTGGGGAACCCGCTTGCACAGCGCGGGTGTAAACTGTGTGCCCTAAAGTTATAACTTAGACTTACGGATTTCAATACTTCGTTTGTATGGAAACACTATGATATGAAACAAATTAGCTAATATCGTCGCGTGTGCCAATAATTTTAGAAACATATTTGTAAAAAAGGTTCCATGACAACTCAACAAAGTAGCATTTGAATTCCCATTTAAAAAACCATTAAAAATATGAAAAAAACAGCCCGTAACCTAACCTTACGTAACCTATTTAACCTAGTTTTTTCATAACTTTGAATGATTTTTCCAAGGAGTAGTGAAGTGCCACTTTGTTGAGCTGTCCGGTCAATTTTTATTTTTTCTTTTAAATTTATGTGTATTCAATCATAAACTAAACATCAATGTGCGTGGTAGAAATACTTTCTTTATTCCTTTTTAAAATTAATTATATTTTCAATCTCAGTAATTTCATAGGAGATTTTATTACAAAAGTTGAAAGGTCTGCTACATCTGTTTATTTAAATTTGCATGATTTTTTTATTGTTGGAAATCTAATTTGCTTTGATTATCTCGTCTATTTCCGTGTACGTCGTGATTGTAATTTATTTTTCTTTTCATCGCCTAAGACTTCATTAGTTTTATACATATAAATAAATACATTCACATACAAATATAGTTTGCTTCACAGTCGTAAAATTATTATTTAGTAATTATTATAATTTGTAAATGTATAAGTTTTAAAAATATATTTTTTTGCTTTATTTTGCATAGTATTTTTTTATTATTTTTATTATTGTAAGAATAGTTAATACAAATCACAAACAAGTCTTGCTAAGCCAATTGAATTGGCTTGTCAACAGGTGCTTATAGTTAAGTTACATATACATTTTAAAAATTATAATTTTACATCTTATATCGACAGATTCAACATTTTTTTATACATATCAATATAAATATTTTTTTCCGATAGCCAATTTTTCACCATATATTTAACCTTATTGCTCTTTGCTGATGACATCAAGCTATACAAGAAAATAACTGATATAAATCATTGCCAAATACTACAGTCAAATATTAGTAAGTTTAAAGATTGGTGCATTCAAAATAATTTATTTTTAAATGTAGAAAAGTGTAAAACCTTAACTTTCTTCAGAAATAAAAATCCTGTTTTATTCGAATATTCCATCAATAACACAGCTTTAGAAAGAGTCACGGAAATGAGGGATCTGGAATCATTTTGAATGAAAAACTAAGTTTCGCCAATCATATCCACCAAATTATGAACAAAGGTATGAAAACACTAGGCTTCGTTTTAAGAACAACTAAAAACTTTAATTCCATAGAAGCCATTAAACTATTATATGTATCTCTAGTTAGAAGCCAAATTGAATATAACTCGGTAGTTTGGTCTCCAACTTACAAAATTCACGTTAATAATATTGAGCGAATACAAAAAAAATTTTTGCGTTTTATAAACTTTAAATTAAATATCCCACTAGACTTAAAATATAATCTATTACTAAATATTCTAAAAATACACACACTAGAAGACAGACGTAAAATAAACGACTTAACATTTTTATTCAAAATACTTAACTCTAAATTCGACTGTTGCGAACTCCTACAACTCATAAACTTACGAATACCGACAGTAACCACACGACAAAACACACTATTCTACTGCAGCATTCATAAGCGGAACTACATTGCCCACTCTCCGATACAAAGATTTCACACTATGGGAAATCAGTACTTAAATGATGTTGACATATTCAACATCAACTTGGCGAATTTTGTGGATCTTGTAAAAAACTTGTTCCAAAACTATTCCTAAACATATATGTATTTTTGTAAACTTATCAAATCGCTGTATTTTTGTATTTTTGTGACTTGTGTGCATTTTTATCTAATTTTATTCTTATCATTTCTCTATCTGTTTAAAAATCATCTGTTATATCTGTATTACTGTAAAAGCCCTCTGGGCGTTGAATAAATAAATAAATAAAATAAAACCTTATTCATAGAATTACATTGCTTTATGGTGTATTCAAACGTTCTGTCCGTACTTATTATTAAATTTCGGGACTATTAACCCGTCGTTGCACGTGAATCTAGTGCTGTTTTTATGTTCTAATTTCTCTTTATGCTGCTGGGTAAATATATGCTGAATTATAATTTTGTGCCATAGTATTGCCTTAACAGGTAAAATTTTGGCACTCTGAAACAGCAACTGTGTATTATGTCTCTGTTTGAAAATATTAGGGACGACTAAAAATTTCCCCATATTGTTAATCCATATCTTATAATAGATTCTGCCAGTGACATATAAATTATTTTAAGTGTTTCAATTAATAGGAAAAAAATTTATGCATACATTATGCCAGCAACTGATCTGAGTGTTTTACAGGTTTTTTAAATATGTGTGTCCCATTTAAAAAAACAATCTACGGTAACACCAAGATACACATATTCCGTAATGATTATGATATGATATGTATGATTATGATATATTCCATAACGACATAATATACAACAACTAAGGAAACCAACCAACCAGTTGTCCAAAGAGGCGAAGCTGGATGTTCAAAATGGAGTGCTGATACCAATCCAGATGTATGGCAGTGAGGCGTGGAACTGGTGGACTAAGGATGTATGTAGACTGCACGCACGTTCATGATACCCCCAATTCAGGGAAATTTTTTTTGGGCATACCTTCACTAATAATAACAATAATAGTTGGATAATTTATAGAGCGCCGTTTTTGTGAAAAATCTCTTAAAGGGCGCTGTACAATAATTTATTATGAATTCTTAGGATCTATCTAACTTTATTATTTACAAATAAATACAGAAACATACTTACCTGGCAGGTCAATTCAGATAGACACATGATAAGAAAGTTTATGCTTGGAGAAGATACGACTTTGCACGTGGAGGACATTATATTTAAAACACTGGACATTGCATGATTTCACATTTACTACCCCTATCACTGTTGGTATTACATTTATAAGTAGATTAATGCCAAAGTTGTGTTATTATTTATTTTAAAAGATTTGAAAATTCTTTAGGATTTGAGAACTTTCATGAAATAACCTTTACAAAAGCTTAGGTTCATGTAAGAATTTGCTTATATTTTTACACAATTAGTTATTTACAATTTCATGGGCAGTGAAGGAAAAGGTGAAAGTTGTTTATTATGGATACAACTGTCGGAAAAGGTGAGTTTTAAGTTTAGCTCTAAATTTCTGCTTCACTGTTTTTGTGACATCGCATCGGTTTTAAAAACATGAGAAGTCATTTCAATGCTGGGTCTAAATATACATATGTAAACGCTAAGGAATGTCGGTAATTTTACAGTAGTGTTGTTTACAATGTATGCAGAAGAATAATGCAAAATAAATATCAGTGTTTAAAAATAAGCACATACTAGTCGTGAGTAATAAACCAATAATGACAAACTGTCAACAGAGATAAAGCTGAAACGGCAAAGTTATTTGCACAAAAATGCAACCGAAGCTTCCCACGGTAGAATATTTTTAATACATTTCATTATTTCAATGACCTATTTCATTTTTATAAATGAATTGTTTGCAGTTATTTGAAAATTGCTACAATTGTTAAATTTTTGTTGACACAAAAACATTGACCTCTCGAATTTAAAAACACTTAATAAGTGTATTTGAAACCGCATTGCTTTGCATACGTATGAATTAGCAAACAACAGTAGGCCATCTTACAAGTTGATAACTTATTCAAAATGAATGAAGGTCGCATGATTTTGCAGAATAATTGACAGGACAATCGATTTATAAAGGACACTATATAATTTTGAATGCATATGTGCAATGTGCATACCTATAGTATCAAAAACTTAAAAAATGTTTTTCAAATGAATTTGAAATTTTGAAACATCAAATGAATTTGAAACACCTTCCCGAAGTCCCCTCTTACCCCGCAAATGCTCAAAGATGCTGATTGCGTATCAATTCCTTTTAAATTTAGACTTGCTATTCAAATAGAAAATGTTATTTTAATGTTTGTTTTTGTTTATTTATTAAGATTTCGCTCTACATGCCCAAACTATCCAAGCCTAATGTTGGCAAGTTACATTGTAGGTAAACATACAAATTACATCTATGCGTGAAAGCCCCTGCAACGTTATGGGGAACGGTTGCGCTGCGCATTGAACAACCATTTTCATATAAAACTTAATTTTAAATAATACTCAACCAAAATATTTTTTGTTTAATCAAAAGGTGTATCAAATATCTAGTACGGGATTATATATGAAGTGAAGTGAAGGAGAAAACCAAGAGATGGCACTATCAAGTGAATCATGCCATACAAAACTTTGGAACAAAATACTTGACCAAACTCAATAATTCTTTTTAAATCAAAATGTACAGCAATCATCTAGTATGCCTGTGTGCTACTTAAATTATCTGTGTTTTAAATTATAAAATAAAATGATGGAAATCAATGTTTAATGATTTTAGTGGCAACTTTAGCAATTTTATTTGTGAGTGAATAAAAATTATTTAAACAAAATAATTTTGTTTTATTTACTATAGATGTATAATGAAATATAAAAAAAAATATGAAATAAGAATTTTGATAGGGGTACCTATTACAAAAGACCGATTTACGTTGAAACAAATAAAAATTTCTACCCAAAGAAACGCTTGATTTATTATGTTTAAATTTAAATTTATATTTTATTGTATTAACTCAGTAGTTATACAATAAAAATGAAAAAAATCTTTTCAATGAACTTAAAATTTTCCGCTAAAAAAAAAGAATTCTTTATTTACCTTTTTTTACAATTTTAAATAAAAATAAGTAAAATAGCACATCTCCATACTAGATATTTTCAATTCATTTTGTTTTGAAAACTATTTTTCAATATGACCTCAAATCCAAAATAATGTATCATGTGAAAAAAGAAGCGCAGCGGTTCCTTCATTAATTTTCCTCTTATTTTGAACGTCACGTGTGTAAAATATCATCAAGAATTATCAACATTCTGCTTAGGGGGTGAGAAAGGAAAAAGGGGGAAGGGGTGCTTTTAGAAATGTCATGTAGAAAATAATTTTCCTCTTTTTTTGAAGGTCAAGGTGCAAAATACCTTCAATGTCGAAATACAACTATAGATTTGTATACACAAACAAAGTCACCCGCCGCCCGCCATAGACACTCTTCTTTACATTGTATAATAATATAGATTTTTGGTACGAATGCAATACCGTTGAAATAAAAAAAATATATCTGTCGGGCTACTAACTTACAAGAAACCGGAGACACCATTAATTAATCACCTCAGTAATCAGCAGTCAATGATCAAAGTAATAATCTACCATCTACCTGTATTGAGACTAATTGAGAGATGCAATAAGACACCACTTCAGGGAAGACGTAATATAATATAGGTAATACTATATTATTATTTGTTTGGTAGTGATTATAATCTCTGTGGTTGTATAACTTAATACCGCTACTCCCAAAATTACGAGTATTATCTGAAGACATATCTCGGAGACGTTTTATTACCGCTCTCAAAGTTTGGGGGAAAGGGTTATTTTATGTTTTGTTTTACGTGACACAATCCAGGTGTCGTAAAAACTCTCAGGTTTCTGGCTTGATCTTAGACCACTGATAAAACAGTTAAGTGATTAGAAATACAAAAAAAATCATTGTTTTATTTCGGTATTCAATTTGACTTTCTCTTTAATGCCTAGAAAAACTTATTAAATATATAAGGGTCGCAACTAGGAAGCGAATACAGGATGCCGAAACAACGCCTTTGATCTAGGTTACAAATAAATTCGGGTAGACCTTTGTAATCATATCAAAGAAAGCAGCCAACAAAGGAAATTAGGTGATTATATTGAGACATGAGATCGACTAAAAGACGTATAATTAATCAGGATTCAAGTCTCAATGACCGAGTTGTAAAAACATGTTATATGCCGTTCGTTCCGTAATGTGAGCCACTTTCAGATTTAGTAGGTGAGCACCTTACAGAGAAATAACATCACATGAAATGGTTTTAGCTTTGTTCACCAGATCCGACATCCAGGCACTTTTCCTTTTCTTATTTTTCTAACCCTCAACCTTTGCCTCTTAACATTTACAATTGGGGATTCATATATAAGTCCAACAAGTCGAGGCATTCGGCAAACTGAAATCGATCTCGTGATAGCGGATATTTTTAACACTCGTTATGATTGTATGCTATTTTCTTCCAACAACATGGGACTCGTTAAAGTCCTAGGCTTACTTGATCCACTTCTAATGTCTTAGACACAACATCACTACTAGGGATGACACAGGTTGACCCATCGCCACCTTTGTGTTTACATTTATGAAAACGTCCGTTCCTTGAATATTTTTCGCGTCAACATTATTGATAGATAGCCGCCATAACCTGATTCTCCGATGAACTCGACTGCAGACAACAAAAATGGCGAATTGCGGGTAATAAATAAAACATATCAAGGGTAGGGTTTTCAAATCCCGCGGGATGGAGGGATTTTTATTGAGGGGTATTGTATAATTGAAATAATGCCTACATTAAAAAAAATTATAAAATTTCATATCAATTATAAGGAACGTTATAAAAAGTTATTGAAAACAGAACAAAATAAGAATTTCAAGACTTATGATTAAAAAAAGATCACAAAAATATGAAAAACAAAAATGTCACTGACAAGACCTCCTTAATCATTTGAGATCAATCATCTTGGGTGGGTCCTAGCAATATTACGAAAAAATACTAATACAAAAAGTATTTAAAGTATTTTGATTAAAAAACATAGACTGTGGAGAGTTCTGTCAATCATACGTAAAAGGACACTTTTGCACTACATCCCAACAGAGGAAAACGCTCTCTCTGCTACCACACTAGTTGGTTGGTCTGTGACCACGAAGGTATGTGCTAATTGAAGATATCTCTCTCTGATACCTCTATTCTCAAAAAGGGACATTTCTTCCATCAAGATCCATTCCAGATTTAAGGTATCCGTATTGATTCAGTAAGTTTTTGGTGTAAGTTTATTACTTTTCCGATCCCGCAATCCCGCAAATCCACGCAATGGGATATTGATAAAATCCCGCGGGATTGCGGGGTGTAGGATACAGGATTGCGGGATTTCAAACCCTAATCAAGGATTGGTGTCTCACAAATCTGAGAATGAAAAATTGTCAAATTTTTTACTAAATCATTAAGCAGATACAAAAACTCTCGCGCAATAAACTAGGGCGGTTGCTGACGAGTTTTAGACTTTTGTGCATCGATGTATTTGTCTATACGTCGATGTATTTATCTATACGTGCTTGTATTTGCCGATGCGTCGATGTAGTTATTCGATTATTTCGAGAGTTTGTTCTTCCTCGGCAATTGCTGACAATCAACGTATTTTTTTCCGTTAGAGTTTTTAATTTTTTTTCCTGTATCACTATTTATAAAAGTCACCTTTAGCCACTGGGGGATATAAATACTGTACAATTTACAAAGCGTAATACTAACCTTACTAACTATAGGTAAATACGAATAACCTTGAACAATAACGAAGCCATCACGCACACGATAATACTCGTATTTGAAGACCTATCATCACCCGTGATATTATCATTTAATTCTTCACTTCCGCTGTAAAACTAGTTGTAAACAACAGTAAAAAAACAACACCACCAAACCACCAAAACCAGATACAACCCATAACTTTACATAGTATAAAGCAAAGTCGCTCCCGCTGTCTGTGCACTTAGATCTTTTAAACTACGTAACGGATTTTCATGCGGTTTTCACCAATGGATATAGTAAGGTTTAGGTACATATTTTGTCAAGTTTATGTGTAAATTGGTTGAAATTTATAATATATAAAGGGAGCGGGCTGGCAAACGGGCGGTGTGGATTTGATATGTATGAAAATTAACAGATGGCGTTGGTTATAAAGGTTGGGTAATGTCGTTGTCAGTAGATGGGGTTGTGTTTCGTTATCGTATAATCAGCTGAAGTTAAATGTCAATTTATTTATGCACTGCGCCGAAACGTCCTAATTCAAAGTCTTACGCACATAACATACCACTACGCTTAGGAGGTTGTCAATGTGTGTATTTTAAATATTTTTTTCGAAAAAATCAATTGATAGTAAAAGTAATAAAATTAATTAAAAATATATTAAATTGTAATTTATTATACACATGTTACGTTTCCTATTTTAGGAACAGGTAAGAAACTTGTGCACTGGACCTAATTGACAAATAACTATTGAGGAAATACGGAAAGAAACGTTGATATTGAAGGGCAGGTGAGAATGTTAATTATTTGTGAAAACATACTCTCCCATCGTTTCTATCGATGAGGAAGTATAAAGTATTTTACTCAAATCCTACCGTAAGAATGTTTACAGGTGTCACCTACGTTCCAGATATGAACAAAGTTTAAAAAAGTGTATGGAATAGGTTTGGACTCCCGCACTATTGCACCGCTTCGACGATGTTCAAAGTTGTGTTCTCAGCTTTGCCTCCCTGCCGGCCGTTGGTTTCAGGAAATAACTAACTCAAGTTCAACAGTGAATAGTGAAAGTCCTAGATTAGGTATTAGAGACGTTTATTCCATGTAGGCACATAAGCACTGCCGTACTCACGTACAAATATGTATAAATAATAACAAAATTATCGCAAGAAATCAATCTACACAAATACGCGCATAATAAATAAAATCGAATCGCAGCGCTTATTTGTTATTGACCGCTCTACGTGTCAAAAGCAGGAACTAAGTACCCAAAATGACGCACATTGTCATATTCAAATATTGATTGTATTCTACACAAAAATTACATTTATTTATTTATTGTTTTGGAACATTTACAGAGTATTAACATAAAAAAGTCATTAGATTAGCATTGTAAAAAGCGTAGATGTTAATAGTACACTTAAAATTTTTCACAGAATGCACAGTTTAATAATTGTTTTTCGCTATGTATACATAGAAGTTAACAGAAATTAGAAATAGCAAAATATAAACAGAGGTAGGTATAAAGAAAGATAACAAAAATAGTGATGATAAAATATAGAGATGACAAAGATAAAAAAAGATCGATATACGATGTGAAAAACAGAAAAACAAAAAAAAAAGTAAAGTACAAATAGAGTAGAAGAAACAGCCATTCACATTCAATTTCAAGATCAAATATAAGTATTTTCAATTCTCAATTACTTGTTAGTTTAGTCTATTGTTAATTTGCTTTTTAAAGTAAGCGAGACTATTTGCATAGATGTCTTTATGGTTACATTCAATTGAATTATACAGACCACACATTCGAGACAGTGGATTGAAGTATGCAATATTATTTTTATACTAGCTTTTACCCCTAGCTTCGCTCGCATATTCGTCCCCCCCCCCCCTCTCCCGCACTACCACTCCCCCTCCCCCAATCAATCAACAATCATAATATTAATTCAATTAATTAGTATAGCTGTTGGCTTAGGTCAAAATGTAAATAAGTACCTATTTTATATTTGTATCTACCTACACTAAATATTCATATTAGAATACTAGTATTTGAATTTTTGCTATCAAAGAAATAATATTGACAGCCCACGTCAAACATTTACTTAGTAACACGCTTTGCCAATAAACGTATAATAGATATTTATATAATATATATTTCGTCTATGTTATAGTTTATTATAATTTGTCTATACGTTTTCTTTATATTAACATATCCTGAAGAAGATAATATTGTTATTGAAACATGTCGATATTGTTTATTAAAAAGTGGTTTATACAAAGTGATCTGTTATTAATTAAATTGTATAATAGATAATTTCATAACGCCACAGCTTATTCATATCGCCAGAGCTTACCAATATATATAGCCCATGTTACTCGCAAATAAAGTAGCTTTCGATAAGTGAAAGAATTTATAAATTCCATTCGATATTTATTGCGTGAAAGAGTAAGGACCATCCAACCATCCATACAAACTTTCGCATTTATAATCTTTATTTGTAAGAAGTAAGATAATTCAAGATGAAATATATTCTGATTCCTTAAAATACGTCTGTTGGGGACCTTAATAAGAATATTACACAGACAATGAGTTGTTTCAAGCTTATCATGAATGATTTTGTATAGTCTCATTAAGTCATCAACTTTTCTTCTTTTTTCTAGAGTTGTAAACTTAAAATATTGGAGTCGTTCCTCGTAAGATTGGAGTACGGCATTTAGTCCAAGTTTAAATGATAACAATCTAAGAATTTTTTTTTGCACAAATTCAATAATTTTTTAATATTTTAAGTAGTGTGGGTTCCAGATAACACTACCATATTCCAATTTGCTTCTGACCAATGAGTTGTATAGGGTTATAATGGATTGGGTTTTTTTAAATGGTTTCGATATTCTATGTATAAATCCCATCATTTTCAAGGATTTACTCGTAATGTCACTGACGTGTACATCAAATTTAAATTTTGAATCAAGAGTGATTCCTAAATCTCTGTTGGTGGTAACTGCATTTAATCGAACATTATTAATGGAATATGCATAATCCTTTTGTATTCTGTTACGGGTGAAAGTCAAAATGTGACATTTTTCTATATTTAGAAACATATCATTCTGAATACATCAGTTATGTAGTGTGAAAAGGTCTTCTTGAGGCATAACTTGCTCAGAATCATTGGAAATTTTACGGTAAATCTTTAGATCATCAGAAAATAAAACAAAATTACAGCGTACATCTGTGCGTAATGCGCATTCAAGGGAAGACTCGTTTGTGCTAGTGTCGAAAAATGCAAATCACAAATCTGGGAATCGGTGATGACTGTTGTATTGGTACCTCTAAATGAGTACAACTTTGTTAACAAAATAAATAAAGAAAAGTATTGTGTTGGCTTTCTTCCACGCAATTGGTTTTGCGGCCGAACAAATATGAAATTCTCATAATAATAATTGGACAATTTGTAGAGCGCCGTTTTTGTAAAAATCACCTCATATGTCCAGTAATTGGCTAGCAATATGTATGAATGATGCGCTTATTTGACAGGTGGTCTCAACCAACATCGGCTAAAATGTCAACAACTTTGACATTCAGCGAAGACTTACAAGGTGCGTTGTAATTTTTAAATTGAAAACTTCTTTAGCAAATATTTATTTATTTCACGGGTATTCGGTTCATATATAATACGATAAATCTACGGACTAGTGGTATAAAGCTCTTGACGAACCTTAGCAGGCAGACATTCAGCGGAACAAGAATCGAATTGTAGGAAATCCAATTTTTTTATTATTATTGTAAAATCAACATCTAATCTTCATACCACTTCAAAATGAACAGGCAAAGAAAACACAAAAGAAAGCGACTTCTAGCGACTAGCGAATTCGACGACAAAAGTATGGAAAAAACATCCGTCACATTGATAAAAAAGTGCTTCGTTGTCTCCCCATTCTTGTCTACTTTAGTTTTCTCCCGCATGTGAATTGCACACTCCGATTTTTTAAATTTCAATTACTGTTTGTCAAATAAGAGTTGAAAACATAGGAGGGCGCCACTGTTGTTCTAATGGCAATACTACAAAAAACTCACAGTGAAATTATAAAGCTGTGGAACCTACATTTTATAAAAAAATTAAAAAGACATAAAAGTGAAAAAAATATTTTTTCATTGCAATACAGATATCTACTTATAGGTATATTATTATTATACCTTTGCAATTTTGTGTTAACATAAAGAAGAATAACGATATTGTTTAAAAATACAAAGCACAGTTTAGAAATTGCTCACATTTATTTAATACTAGCTTATGTACCTAGCATTGCCCGGGCTTTAGATCATGTCTCTAATTTTATATCTGAATATATTTAACTCATTCAGATCTAAAAGTAGTGTAACTAAATTTACCATTTGTGATTCTTCCTTTCTACTTACTGTTAAATTCAAATTTATGTTAAATTAAATGAAAGCCAATTGCTTTGTAAAACACTATTTAATCAAATTTATGTCATTAAGTGGGTACCTTAACAACAGTGCTTCTTCTTGATTTTAAGTTTTTTTCTATAAGAACAAAAAAGGTTTATAAATGTGTATACAGTGTTTTATTTCTTCAGTGTCATTGCACTTTAAAGGAATATTTGAAGTTAATGTGGTGTTGCCAGCCTACAAATTAAGTAGTTCCATTTGTTATATTTTCTACTCTTATTTGGCAGACTTTAATTTGCTGTTTTTCCTTCTGCCTAACCCGATTAAAAAAAATCTGTACACGTAACTGCGCATCCCGTTGCAAAAAGCGGGTAAAGCAAACTATATTTAATAAAAACATTTTTTGACTTGTATGGGTAAAGCCTTCACAACTTCACATTGCGAAATGGTGTGTGGTATTTTACTGAATGGGAGCGCTACTCCTTTGAAATTCTCCTCCCAGCCGACGAATTATTATTTAATGTCTATATTTAGGCTTTAGTTCAATATGGACGTTCCCGTCTTATTTATTTATTACTAAAAGATTTTCCGCGGCCAAAGGCTCAAAGACGAGATGCTTTTTAGAATGTAAAAATGAAGTTTTAGGGTCACCATTGTATACCTAACTGCCCGCGGGAATCTCTAAAACATTCGTTGACTAACCAAGAAGCTGTTTCACCACAGGGAGGATGTACTGAAACACTATTTGCTTTACCCACATTTAGACATGGTATCATGTATGCTCTTCTGTTATGACTGTTGACTTGACCTGACTTTAGTATTTTATTCACTTGGTAGTGCCAAATCTTCCCCGGGCACCCCCTTCTCTTTCTTATTATAACCATTCACTTTCACGTCATTATCAGTGCTGTCGCTAAGTAAACTTCACTCTTTAAAATAGTATCACTTTGTTTATTTAATATGCTTGCCGAAAACAATGCACAAATCAAGAGTAATAAAGAGCATCAACAACAATCGCCGCCATTAGCAAACTTTCGTTGCTCGATGGCATGTGACTCTTACACTCCTTTCTTCAATCATCCACTCTACATGTCCAAACCATCTAAGCGTCCTTTCTTATTATTTATTCATTACTCTTACACCGGCCTTGCATTCATTATGCAACTCCACATTTGTAGCACCGTCGTAACATGGTTTTACCACACACACGACTCGGATATCTCAATTCTACAGCAATCAGTCTATTTTCATCCTTCCTCTGCCAGTTCTATGCCGTACAATCATACATCAGGTTTGGAATCCGCACTCCATTGAGATCTGCTTTTCTCGCTTCTTTGGACAAATTTTTGTTCTACAGTTCATATTTTCAGTCCATCAGTTCAGTTCAATTAAGTTCGTTTACTTTTTTTAAACATTGGGATAAGGTTTATAAGCTTCTGTATGTTATCAAACATACTAATTTCAGTTGTCTGTGATCATGTGAAATAACTACTTTCACTGAGATTTAAATGTTCATAATTTATTGTAACATACATACTGCACAACTGAGGTAAGGCGTACATACTAACCCAAGGTCGTAGGTCATCACCCCAAGGTCGTAGGTCACCCCAAGGTCGTAGGTCACCCCAAGGTCGTAGGTCACCCTAAGGTCGTAGGTCATCCCAAGGTCGTAGGTCACCCCAAGGTCGTAGGTCACCCCACAGTCATAAGTCACCCCACGGTCGTAGGTCACCCCATGGTCATATGTCACCCCAATGTCATATATCAACCCAATGTCATATGTCATCCCAATGTCATATGTTCTTTTATAAGTTAGTGAAGTTTTACTTCAGTCGTGTGGTCTAAAGCACACTCGTTTTTTAATTTTTTTTTAATTGAAAATTCTGTATATTTTCCTCCTTATTTGAACGTCAAGTGTGCAAAATGTTATTATGAAGTATTAAAATTCCACTTTGAGGGATGGGAAAGGGGGATGGAGTGGTTTTTCTAAACCTCATGTAAACAGTGACCTTCCTCCTTTTTTGAAGTTCAAGCGTGCAAAATTTCATCAATCTCGGAATAATACTGTAATTTGTACAACAATCAAATCCACGCCGCCCGCCACAGACAGTCTTCTTTACATAAATAGATTATTGTGACACTTGAGTTAATTGTGAGTTTAATAATAATTAAATTGCTAATTATACATTTTATAGTGTAAAGAAACTTTTTGATCATGCTTACAAAATATACATATATTTTTTCAGTGTTTGGAAGATCTTTACCATTTTATTTTGGTGTTTTGGCTAAGGTCACCCCAGTTTGGCCCGCAGTCGCCAGTCGCCACCCAGGTTGGTTGTGGCAAAACGATTTCACTTAATTGACCAATGGGAGAAAAAATCAAATGAGGTGGTCCTTTGTTGGGTGAAATTTGAAAAAAAAGGACATCCTTTGTCAGACGTCAAACAACACGGGCAGAAGAGCGGTCTATAAAGTTTTACAACCGAGGCCTATTGACAGGTAAAATGGCAAAATAATGTAAAAAAACGAACTAAAGGATGGCATTATGAATTTCGGATAAATTAATAGACAACCACTTTATTAAACTCTATTATCTTTGAACAAGGCTCTCCATTCATTTTTTTATGAATCCAAATATAAGTAATATATATTACTTAACTATCTATTTTCTAAGATTTCATATGCGATATACGTGTAGTTTAGTGTAATTCACGGTTACAATTTGGGAGGCGGTATGGGTACCGCCGCCCAAAGAATCATTTATTGGATAACCAACACCCCTCCCATAGGTCACCCCAAGTATTCGCTACGTTTAGTGACTTAGCCCGGGTTTTTTTAAATATTTTTTTATTGTTTTTATTTCCTAATAGGAATAATGTTTCAATTTTTCATAGATATTTTGAAATTAAAATTGTAAGTTTCACATGCAGTATTGATGAAAAAAGATAAGTTAAGTAAAACAAACAACAATTAAAGAAAAAAATAACAAATCAATACAAATTTGGATGATAAATGATGAAAAGGAAAAAATACAGAACAGAACATGACAAGAAAATTAGAAAACGTGCTTAAAAAATATTCTTTTAAATAATTCATTTGAAAATTTTTATTTGCTGGTTTCCCTAGTACATATCTGGAATCGAATTATATAGTGTGTAAGCAATATAGTTCAGAGATTTTATCCCATATTTTGATAAGGTGAGGTTCATGAGGTGGGATTGTCTAGGTCTTGGCGGCGAATGCGTTCGCCCACCTACTGCATGGCGGGACGGATAGAGAGAGACTGGTTGAAGGAGACTTGACCCAGACCTCTCCAGATGAACTATCTTGACCCATCGCCTTTTACCACAGTTGGAGGGATGAATTCATACATATGTCATTCCTGGACATACTGATCCCCAGATTTCTACCCACCCCTCATACATTTTCTTTCCCAGAACTTCTTCGCCTTCCTTTCCCTAAAAAGTCCCTCACAATGCATACACAAAAATGACTCTGGGCCTGCAAAAGAAGAAAAAAGTAGCTACTTATGATCTATTAATTTATCAGAAGATGCGTTAAAATGACAAAAAACTGCTTTGTCACAACACATAAAAAATATTTATACTTTGCATCAGATCACGCGCTCGTATGTGGAAAAGGGGAAGAACTTGTTTGGAATTATTGTGAAAAAAATAATATATACACTTGTGTGTTGGTTTCCCGGGAATTCTTGCTATACGTCAAGAGAATGGTTGATATTTATTTGAATTTAATCTTGGTTCCAAACCGCAAGCACGCGTTTTCTTACCAATGTTTGTATTACCTACTAGTTAGTGGCTAAGTGTAGAGTCCAAGGAATTCCCCGGACATATAGAATTCGGGATCTAACATAACAAAGGCCAAATCACCTGAAAAAATTAATTCACCATTTATTTTAAATGATTATTGTAATTTAAACTGTGTAGGTATTTTCTAGCCTGTAGATGTGTAAATAAATGACCGTGGGTATAGAAAAGAACATGATGTAACAAATATGGGAAAATCCATGTAATAAAATAAAATCCTTGTAAACCACCTCTGTTAGCCCCTCTACCCCAAATCTTATGTATATAATGTAAGGAATTACCAGTCTAAAGATCGCCTTAATAGGCTGAAACCGATTACGGTCTGAAATAAATTAAGTGGATTTTTTTTGTATATATATATTATGATAATTTTATGGGTATAAATTTAAAATACAAATTACATATTTTAAACAACAATACGGAACAAAAAATTCTCATTTATGCATTAAAATTACTACTCAAAACATGCAGTTTTAAGGATTTAAAAAAAAAAAATTCATCATATTTTTAAGATAGTAAATAAAAGAAATTACAAAGTTTTCCATTTATTCACAAATTATTGCCGAAGTTGCCTCTAAAATCACAAAACACTAGAATCTTTAATGGTCTATATCTTACAATTTATAGCAAAAATAAATAAACGTAGCTCACATCCGGATTAGATATTTGATACACCTTTTTATTACAAAAACATTTTTTCAGTTTGGTTGGGTATTTTGATCTCAAATCCAAAATTAAGATTTGTATGAAACGTGCCGAAACCGGCCACCTCAGTGGTTAAAAGATCATCTTAAAATCGTTGAACTAATTTTCGAGCTGTCAAAATAAATAAAATTATACAATAGCTACCTAACTTTCATTTTAAATGCGCTCGGTTGTAATCAGAGATCACAGAATGCAAATTCTAAAGGTGTTTTTTAGAGGTTTGGTTTTTAAATTGGCAACATTGTTTCTACAGACTGTCAATTTGACAGTAGTTGACAGTTGATTTGTAGTCAGTACGTTTTGCCGTTTGGAAGTTAACAATCGCCGTGTTATTGCCGGTATATGGCCCCAATTGCTCGATAAAGTTGTCGAAAATTGGACTTCACGATTGCGCTTCATTCGAGCTAGCTTCATGTGTGCCATTATTGCTTTATTTAAACAAAATGGCACAAAATTATCTATTAAGAGCATATAACCAGAGAAAACCAGAAATATGTCATTTTTAAATCAGTGTTTAGACGTATTGACTCTTTTTCACAAAAAAATATAGATTGATTTCGAAAGACTGTTCTTTTATCTAGTAAACGTATGTTTTAAATTTTGAGAAAAAATGTTTATTTTTAGTATAATAAGGTTATACCATATGTCGTTGGCAGATTTGTTAAATTTTCAAAAAAGATTTTGTATCATACAACACCCATTTCAAATCATATAATCATGCAGTAAAATAAATCAATACATTATCTGGTAAATGTATGTTACAGAATTTTAATTTTAGTTTAAATAAAATCATTAAAAAATATATACGTTCATGCGTTTCTTGGTGAAAATCGGTCCGTTTGTGTATTTATTTGCGTACTTAAAGACTAACATATTTCAGATTTTTTTACATTCTTATTTTGCTCAGACATTATTGAAAAATGATAAATACTTATGATCAAAAAATAATTGCAAAAAGTACCTAATTTTAATAGTTTTATCAACATGCCTTTCAGCATTGTTGGATGTAGGTATAAATTAAAGCAAATTTGGAATGAAATAAATCGATACTGAGTTATAATTTTAAAAAGCTGGCACGGAGAGTAATTAATCTTTCTCATTGGAACCGCCCTGTACGATCGTAAGAACATCTTTCGACGAAATGTGGATTTTCGACCGCTGGCTGGTTAAACGCTCTTAAATAAAGCCAATATCTTAAACGTTAACATTATTTTAATGTGTTTTTTTTTCATTTTGAATTTGTGTACCTCTAAAAAAACACGCTTTGTGATTTGTGGGTGCAATGTTGCAGAATTTAATATTTTTTTACATTGAAAATTAATTTTTTAATAAAAAAAAAACGCGCGTTTGTAAGGTGATTTACGCATTACAATACCTAACTCATTTCAGTCTATAGCGCGACGACTGAAACGTGGTAGGGATTGTAAATACGCGGCCGGATCGGGAGAGGCTGGTTGAGGGAGATCTTTCGACCTCTCCAGCTGGACTCACTCGGAACATCGCCTTGCACCACGGTTCAAGGGATGGATTCATATGTCCATCACTTTTGGATACCCTGAACCCCGAATTCCTATCCTCCACTTTCCTCATACTTTTTTTCCTTTCTAGCTTTCTCTCCTAAAAAGACCATCGAAACAACATCCCCAAAGGGGGCTTAGGCCCAGAGTGGAATTATTTTTCTCAGGGCCACCTGTAATGTAAAAAAGCAAGGAGAGCTTTTTTAGCGCCCGATTTAGAATTTTACATGACGTGGTGCATCGCTTTGATCCTTGTGTTTAATTTAAGGATTCATTGATTACAAAAATCTACACCCATTATTACACTCAAGTTAGTTTTTCTTTTTTGTCCGCCTCCACAAATAAATTAGACCAAATGGTACATTTTTATTTATAACGTAGAGTTTATTAGCCGACCTACACCACAACAGATAATACGTTAAAATCATGATGAAACATCAATGAACGTGTGGGATCACTTTGGATTTTTATTTATCTTTTTCTTTGTTCAGTCCTTCACTTGTCAGGGTGGTCCAAATTATAGCTGACCCAAACTGAATCAACAGTACGCTTTATATGATTATGAACACGGTCCTGTCCCACCTTCCTTTTAATCGTAGGCCCCGCATTATATCAATAGTAAGGATCGAGGCTAAAAAATAAGGAATGAGAAAAAAAAGCGAATAAAGGTTGATAAAAAGGATTCATTCATAAAAGCGGAGCGAATTGAAAAAGGTTAGTGGAAACCCTCGCCAGACGCATTTTTGACCATAAGCATTTTTTTTGTGTGTAGATATCCTAAATATTTCTACATGAAAAATAATTTTTAGCATTTTAAAGTGGGTATTCCAGCAATTTTGTTGAACTACAGCACTCTTTTAAATGATATGAATATGTTTAAATTGTCAGACAGAAGGATTTTCACTGACTTGGTATTTCTATATAAAATATTTAGTTGAAAGACCAAAATTGCTTCCATTGATAAGCTTTGGGATTCCACTTCGTAATACCAGAAGTCGGGATTTATTTCAGTGTAAAAATTCTGTGTACCGCGCGCTTTCAACCTCCGAAAAAATATCCCCGATAAAATATCCTCCGACAAAATATCCCTCGACATAAAATCCTTCGACATAATATCCCAAGGACAAAATGTATCTCCACTACGCTGAATTCTTTTTTGTTAGGTTAGGTTGTAGTAAATATAAAATGTGTTACTGAAGCAGTTCAGTTGTGTACAATAAATTCTGTATAATTTTTTTATTATCCATGGTAAAGCCCCTAAAAAGTTTACGATAAAAACGTTTAAATAAACGAATAAAGTACTTAATTAAAATATATCTTAGCTGTATGTTATTAGTTATGTCTTAGGAGGTATTTCGCTATCCATAGGATAAAGTATATTTTCGATTAACGATTTATTCATTTATAAGGTCCGAGTTTACCATTCGGTACTCGAACCTATGAACAGTGGATATATGTATATCGGATAAGTTAGAAGAGTTTTCTACTTATTGCAATTATTTATTTATTATAATGGATTTTGACAGCTTATCGAGAGGATTCAAAGACAGCCTCTGGGGGTATTTCATTATCCTGTTGATAGCTTATCTATAGGATAATGTATAGATTGTATAGTTTCGGTTTAAGATTTATTTATAAAGTCCGAGTTTACCAATCGGTACTCGAACGTACTCGGTACTCGATCGTTATGAATAGTAGCCAAATATCGGATGAGTTAATATAGGGAATTTTAATTTGTTTATCCATATTCGTATATATTACATATGGGTAAGTAATCAGAAGGATGATGAAATACCATCTCGAATTGTTAAGTTATGTATAGGTTAAATAAATTAAGTTAAAGCGCCTTTGAGGTGATTTTTCCATGAAAACACCGTGAAATAATCCAACCAACATAATGCAATGTGTAACAACAGCACATACCCGAAGAATTTTAACCAGCGATCCTGAGCATATTTGGAGTAAAATAACAAAGGGGTCATTTTGCTGTCCGATGATAATTTTTTCCAATAAAAAAAATGTGTTTCTACCATACTTCACCAAGGGGTGACGCGGGTGACGGGATCACGTGATATGCGCTCTCTCTCCTGTGTTGGCGTGCTGCTAGAACGAGATGGGATGCGCATTTCGTGAACTGTGCTGGATGAACCGGAATACTTTGTTGCGGCGTATGATAGAATTTTTTTTCTCCAAATATGCTCGGGAATCGCTGGTTAAATCGCATTCGTGTAAGTGCTGTTACACCATGTACAGGTACTTATATATTTTTTAATTATCTCGATTAATGGCGCCATACTGTGAGTCTTATAGCACGTAGACTATTATGGGCAATAAATAATGCAACTATTTTAAAATTATATTTCTCATAATTACCACAATGAAATCCCAGTTCATTCATAACCGCAATCCCATCACGTGTTCTAAGAGTAGTGAGGGCAGGCTTCCATACATGTACATATGTAGAGGAAAAGTTACATGGAAAAGCTGGGTTTTGATAGGGCCGATAGATTTTTTTAGTAGCCGTACTCTCCATAGATATAGATCATCCGCTATCGTTAGACGGTTGAAAGATAAAACGTAAAAAATATGCTTTCGTTCGAATCTTTCGCAGCTGAAGGGTAAATTTTTGATTTTAACTTCGTTGACTTATATGACATCGTTTGTGGTAAGTTGAATCTATTGCTGCATTATTTAATACAATTAGATAATTGTTTTGTAAAACGATGTGGTTGGTATTGGGATAGTTGGATATTATTAACGAATGTCATGAAAGAGCCAATCGACGCAGTTTTGAAGAACCGGCTTTTTTGCAAAGAAAGCTATGAAGAAAGTTCAGTGACTGGTTGAAATATAAAATTTGTCAATGATGGACCCATGAATTCTGTGTCGTGTGTTTACAACTGTTTTTGTGTTATTGCCAATAGGAAATTACATTTTTTTTTCTTTATTTTTTTGCCCTTCTACATTTTTTTACTATACATATGCACCTAACTAAGAAACGATTATGTTTGATTGTCTATTACGTGAAAAAAGGCTTGAATAAATTCACTTGATTCGTTGATTCAATGAGTTTGGGGGCATTATTTATATTTTACCATTTTTCCGGCTCTTCACGTGGCTTTTTCATTACAAATTGGTTATGAAAGACACAAATTTTGATGATTTTTAAAACTAAAAAATTTAATCATTTCGAATAGATCAGAAGAGAACTTTGTTAAATAAATATTAGATTAATAATTATATTTCTTGGCAGTAAATTTTTCTTTTAATATACTTCCATAAAAAAATATATGACGTGTTGAAAAAAGCAGCCACTTCATGTCACCTCTCCCCTTGCAGATTTATTATATGGTTAGTGGTTTTAAGCAAAGCGTGTTTACTGGATAATGGAATGCTTCTGATATTTAAATTCCGTGAAATCATCAATTACTTAATGAAAAAAAGCTTTATTAATGTTATGTTATTGAAATCCCTGTGGCGTATGTGTGGTAAAACCATGTATGATCGTGTGAGAAACTCGGAGATCCGCAAACAATGCAAGGCTGATGTAAGCGTAATGAGTAAGATCAAGAAAGGAACGCCCGATGGTTCGGGCATGTAGAGAGAATGAACGAGGAAAGGAGTGTAAGGATATATGACGGAAATGTGAATAGTAGAAGAAGTCGGGGACGCCCGAGAAAGACATGGCACGACCAAGTGAATCAGATACTGAAGAGCATGTATGAGACGATGTATGAATGTTAACGAGGCAAGGAGTGAGTGCCAAGACCGAGTTGTTTGGCGTTCCGTCCTCTCTGCCTACCCCTGCGGGGAAACGGCGTGATGGTTAGTTAGTTAGTTAGTTATGTTATTAAACATACTGATTTCGGATTTCGGTCCATGGGTGCATGCGTAATGTGAATTGTATGCCTTCGTAAAACGTAAAATTATTGGAACTGAATTAACTAGAATTGATAATAAAATCACATCACCTAGCGATGAAGCAGGTACCAAAACTATTTTATTAGTTAATAAATATTTATTTTTCATGTTTAAATTTATTGACAGATTTACCTGGCAGGTCGTACTATACAGTCCGCAATCAGTAATAATCACAATAGGTAATACATGTTCACAACCAGTAATAAACACAAGACCTTACAGTAGGTAATCCTCGTTCACATCATATATAAACACAATACCCGACGGTAATACACCTTCACAATCAGTAATAAACGCAATACCGAACACTAATACACATTCGCAATCAGTAATAAGCACATATTATAGCATTTATATTAAAATAAAATAAGCATGCGACATTTCCTACAGATCACGTAATTTTTCTTTATCCTCGATCCATATAAAAAGGCAACCCATTTGGAAACTGGACAAAAAAGCCACATGAATTTCCCGGTTTGGCCTTACAAATAAAAAAATAGAGGAAACCAAAAGTAATGATCATCAATGTACAAGAAAAAACCGTTGATCACCTACGAATATGTGAAATCTCGACAAGAAAAAAGTTCGACAGTAGAGAAAAATAATGCACTCATTCCTACGCGTGCTTGTGGGTATGACATTTAAATTATTTGAGAGATAAATTATTTATTATAATATTACTAAGATTCGGGTTCTCGGGCATAAAATGTTGCCCGGGAGCATTGTGGTCCATGCCAGGGAGTCGGGTTGTGACATTTTTATGTGCATCTAGAATAGAAGAGAATAGAAAAGGCTTAAGTGTAATAAAAAATAGAATCGAGTCAACCGAAACTAATTTGAAGATACTTTATTATGAATTGTTCGGAGGATTAGGTGATTTTTCTCTTTACGTTTGCTTCTGGTTGCTCAGATAGAAGTGCATGTAGAAGAAGGTTAAACTTTGTTCAAGAAACGACAATCATTAAACGTCTACAATGTTTTTTTTTACGTTAGCTCTACACAGGAGGCCCTGAGGAAAATAATTTCCCTTGGGGCCTGTTATCTTAGGGAAGTTCTGGGTGGGTAGGGATATGGGGGTCAGTGTCCGGGAATGACATTTTGAATCCATCCCTCCAATTGCAGTATAAGGCGATGGGTTGAGAGAGTCCGGCTGGAGAATTCAAAAGGCTTCCCTCAACCAATCTCTCGGGATCTGGCCGGCATGCAGCAAGTTTTCAGACGCATTTGCCGCCAAGACCTGGACAAACCTCACATCATAAACCCAGGTACCCCTACTAAGTCACCAAACGTAGCGAACCACTTGGGTTGACCTATGGCAGAGGTGTTGGTTAAGCAATAAATGGTTTCCGGGGCGGCGACACCAATACTCGCCTCGAGAAGTGAAACCTTCAGAAAACTAAAGTAGACAAGAGTGGGGAGACTACGATGCACTTTTTTTTATCAATATCTATGAAGGATGACTTTTTTCCATATTGTTGTAATTTCAATGCACCTTTTTCTATACATTTGGTGATCTTATTAGTATTTGTGTTTTCTTCTTCGGAGTCGCTAGATGTCGCTTTCTTTTGTGTTTTCTTTGCTTGTTCATTTTGGAGTGGTTTGAAGATTGGATGTTGATTTTACAATTTTTTTTTTCTTTCGTAAGATTCGATTCTTGGTCCGCTGAATGTCTGGACGCTAAGGTTCGTAAGGCGCTTTATACAACTAGACTAAAGGAGACTTGCGTGGTACCGTGGTTTTATCGTAATATATTGGAACCGATCTGTACCCGTGAAATAAATAAATATTAAATCCTACAAATGGATGATTTTGTCTCTTTGTAGTGTCGCTCGCTTCCGTTTCATCGAGTTTCAAATCACAACAGTGCTAAAGAAGTTTTCACTTCAAAAATAATGTTGTAAATATAATAACAAAAATTAGGACATGCACTGTATACTTTGAAATTTTTTTAAAAGTTTTGAAATGTAAAAATATTCGTAAGACGGCAATTTCGAATAATTTTGTTGGTATTTCTTAATTCATATGATGCTGCATTTACTTAAATATTCAATTCTAATTTGCAAATTGATTTTCCGATCGATTAGACCACATCTCTTACAAACAGCGTCCGAACCCGGACCATCCATCAACCGACTGACGGAATATTTGCATAGCGATACAGAGATTTACCGCTGATAGCCCATCTGTGCTCTCTCCCTCCCTCTCATAAACGACGCATGTAATAGAAAGAGAGGCCACAATGGAGCTCTCGGCGGTAGCATCACAGCGAGCCGACAAAATTACTCAATTTACAATTATCTTCGGCTAAATGTGATGGAAGTCGTGGCGCCAATTATTATTTTCGGATATCCATACGTTAGGGTGGGCCTTTAAAGTATTTTTTTTAGAATTTGGATGCGTGAGGTGTTTAAAAAGTTCGATATTCATATTCGAATTAACTTACTAATTTTGCACCCATAGTCAAAATTATCAGAATATTACTTTTTCGAACCAAAGATCAATATTTTTTTAACATTAGATCCACACAGGAGTCCCTGAGGAAAAACATTTCCCTCAGTTCCTATGTCATCTTTGGGAATGCTGTGTGGAGATTTTTTTTAAGGAAAAGAAGGAGAGGAAGTTCTGGGAAGGAAAAAGTAATAATGTATGCATAAGCCGATCGATATAATCCTATATCAATACGATATTGAACAAATCCGTCATCTATGGTCACTTATCAATCTTTGCGATGACGGTCAACAGTTGGTAAGAGATATTTCGACCGACCATTGATAAATTTTATCAATATACGCATTTATTTGGACAATATCGTTCATTATGTAAAATTACTGGCTCATTAATGAACGGAGAACTAACAAAGCTTTTAGAATTTAAAGAAATCATGTAAGCGATCCATAGATTTAAAAAATCAAATAAGATGCTACCAATCTATTCCGTTCGATCTTTGAGTAACTAAACTGATTGAAATATGACTAAAGCCTTGATTAACTAATTAACATTAGTTCATGGGGCGAGGTTTGTCTAGGCCTTGGCGGCAGACACTCTTGCCCATCTACTGCATGGCGGGCCAGATCGAGGGAGATTGGTAAAGGAAGACTTAACCTAGAATTCTCAAGCCGGTCTCTCTCGACCCATCGCCTTGCACCGCAGATGGAGGAATGGATTCATACGCCACATTGACCCCTAGATTCCTACCCACCCCTCATACCCATTTCCATCCCATAACTTACTCTTCTTTATTTCCTTTAAAAGACCTTCCACACAGCTTCCCCAAAGATGACATAGACCTTGAGCGAAATTGTTTTCCTCAGAGCCTCCTGTGTGGAGCTAACGTAAAACAGCCTTATTTGGTGACTAGATCTGATAATCCAAGTATTTGCAACTTTCCTCTTCCCCCATTTTCTTCCATTACCCAACCCTTCAGCATCATATCTTACCTCAATTTAGGATATCATAGCTAATTTGGTCCGGACAGTCGGGAGCAGTTGGGATTTTTGTGCGATATTCACATAAGAAAAGAATCAACTAAAACAGCTGATAAATTGATTGCTATATCTCCCTCCTGTTCTTTCGTCTTTAGTAATCAAACGAAATCAAAACCAAACAAGTTGTAATCATACCACACCCGCTAACATTATTCAATTACTTTTTTTAATTAGATAAGACTTCTTTAATAAAAGTTATTCGCTTCTCTGCTGAGATTGTGTCGAGGGGCTATTCAAGTTATGATGAATGGAGTCAATTTGGTGTAAATAGGGACCTCACATCGAGAAATAAACTCATTGGGACCTCAGTGGGAACTCAATGCAGCCGCGGTGGTAATTTTTTGCAGGACCGGATTGAACATCAAAAATATCAGAAATTGTTTTGAAAACATTCCAATATTAAATTGTTTGTCTTGAAGAATAAAAGTAATAATTATATGACCAGTATAGTTCAGTGAGTGTAGAATATTTCAAATTTTTTCTTATTTTCTGAATCAAAACAGATATTTCCTCTGAAATCGTATGATTTGTAATAAGTACTTACCTTCTTAATACCTACTTAATTAATAAACACGACGATTTCTTGTGTGAAAAATAATCTTTTCTGAACCATTAAGGCGCCGTAACCGGCCTCAAAAAAAAGAAGATGGAGGGATATGAAATTACGAATGTTGAAGAGAGCGCGCAAATATTTAAAACGATAAACTTGAAGCGAAAGTAGTGAAAATGTTTATTAAGGTGGAGTTATACGTGAAATCCTATTTAGATACTATTTAGATTAATCTTTAAGACGAATTGGCTTACAGTATGAACATCGAAAAATATGCTACGGATAAATTGAAGCTTTTACTAGGTTTTCTATGAAACGGAATTACAATAAAATTATTATTTACACAACAACAAAAAAATAAGCGTAAACCACAAAAAATAAATGTTTTTTCATGACTTAACTATGAAGTAATACAAGAAACATTTTTATAAAAATACCCCTTCATAGCTAAGACCATTTTTGAGGTTTTCTATGTTATAACTTTTTTTCACTCTTATAAAATTATGGACAAAATAAATAAAAACCACTTTTTCGCTTACTTGCCTCGCGCAAATATGACGCTCGATTGCAAATTTCGCAGGCACGAGAATCGAAATATTTCTGGCGTTTATATTCCTCTTAAAACACGACTCGTTTAAAATAGAGCTAAAATCTCGCGGAGAGCATCTAAAATAGCATTAAAAGAAACACTGGGATTTTTTTTCATAAATATAACTTGTAAAATAACTGAAACAAACGTGTTTATAATAATTTTTGAGCATACTTTGCGATTTTTTTCTATCGAGGGATTTTTTTATAATTTGCGTTTCGGCGCAGGGAATGTCTAGATATTATCTTCAAGAATAACACAAATTTTTTTAAGAGCTATAAAACTTAAAGTGTTTAAGAAAGATATGTAAGAAATCGGTAGAAATTCGGGTTTCGGAGGTTTAAACGGCCACCATCTTGAACCGGAACCGCAACGTAACCAACTGTCGTCATAAGTGAAAAGTTTCTATGAATAACTGAAATGTGGTATTCTACAAATTAAACATAAACACATTTTTATTTATTTATTTGTCAATAATTCTGTTTTCTTAAATATGATGATCTCTAGGACAGGTTAAAAATAAGTTTTTTTTAAATTATTACTAAGCAGTATTGTAAACAAAATAAAACTAAAACTGTACACATTTGTAAGGTAAGAAACTTAGAGAACTAGTATTTACGCTTCTACTTATATAATTGATAAAAACATAGATAAGCAGAGTAGAAAACTTACGTAACGTGCAAGTTATTAAATGTTTTCACAAAATAAATAAATACAGGTAAAAAAATTCATCAGATGATGTTGGTTTTAGAATAGTAGTGCATTTGTTTAGTATAAAAGGCGGTAAAATATTTAATTTGAGCATTTATTTATTGGTGGCTTTATTATAAATTTAGATTAAAACCATTAAGAATTTCGTAGCCCATGGTCAGAGTCACGGGCCGAGTTCACAATTCCAGTTCGCCTCCGCCTCACTGGGACCTCTCGATAGAACCTTGGTAGTATCAATGAGACCTCTGAGTGAGGAATGGGACCTCGTTAGTAGGAGCAAGTCTCAGCTTTTCAGATGTATTTTAGTTATTCATATTTGCTCGTGGCTCGTGATAAATTAAGGCGGTTACTCCATCGGCACTTGTAAATTATGAGAATAAAATATATCGTAGGTTAAATGTTATTTAAAAAAAGAAACTTGCAGACCCGTAAAACATTATGGGATATTGTAATTGTACGATTTATGAAGCTGAAAGTATTTATAAAAAAATATTATCAAGATTATTGCCTACTAGTAATTTAAGAGTACACAACTGCTAACACTGTACAAATCGCAAGTGCGCCCCACGGTAGAATTTGGCAGCCACCTTCGGTCTGGAACCCCAACATACCTTAAAAACCCTTTACCCCGTGCAGAAACGGGAGGTCCGTTTGCTTGATTCTACCATCTTAACAAATGGATGGCAATATTTAAATATTTGTCAATATTTAGGAGTCGCGTCGGGTGGGTATATTGCCTTGATCTACTGGTATTTCAATGGAAGATACTCCGAGGAACTAGCGTCATTGATCCCCTCGGTACCGGTGCATAGTCGGGAAACACGCCAAACGTGGTTGACATTTCGTCGCTTTAGTTCGTTTTACTCCAACAGACCATTTTTAGCGAAATTGAGTTAAGTATGCAGTAGTTCTCAGAAAGTCTTTATGTTTACAATGCAAGTGAAAAAAAAAATTTAAAAAAATTATGTAAGGGGTTTTCAAAACGCAGTTTGTCTTACATCCTCTAAAATGAAACAACATTTCGAGCGTATTCCTCCAACATCCACACGTTGGCCAAAAAGACCCCCCGTTTTCAAACCGGCCGTTTAATTAAATTTCATACAAATTTCTCCAACATCCAAGCTGTATCTTAGCCTACGTGTGAAATTTGAACTCTCGGTTCCGGGCGTATCTCTCTTACAGACCAAAGAGCCAATAGCGTCGCAGCTGAGAACCACGTGACCGCTCTCATTTCAAATATTTGGTCATTAGCCCCACGGCAGTAAACATCTTTACTTGTGATTTTGCTATTTACAAAGTTATTTTAGTGGTTTTCTGGGAGATTTCTCCACACAAAGTGCCTTATGATGTACACTGTAGAAAAGGATAAAAATTTCCAAGAAAAATATAGCAGGTAATTAATTTTTCATTATTTTCTCAGCAAATTGTTTCAACTGGCCGTTCGTTACAGGGTGGTTATAATAACATTATACAATATATTATATTATTATTATATAATATATTATGTATACACTGTAATGAAATTAGGTTTTTTCAATTTTTCCTGTAATATTTCACTATATGTAATGTATTATGTATACAATTATCTATACATAATATATGTAGGTATACATAATTGTACACATAATATATAATCGAAATACCCAATGTTATTATGTTATTATGTTATTATTACCCAATGGTACATTTAGTGTGTAGTAGCTGTATGTTATTTATCTACCTATCCGTAATTATTAAAATTTTGTGTAAAAATACCTGCGTATGATATTTAAAACAATTAAAAGAATAAGGACGTTGAATGAGCTTTTGTTTTAAGCACAATTAATACCTAGTATTGGTATGTTTAACTACCTATAGGTAATTATTTAAATCTTTGTGTAAAATACCTATTTATGATATTTAAAACAATTATAAGAAAAAAAAATTGAATGGGCTTTTGTTTTAAGCACATTTAATGCGTAGTATCGGTATTTTTATCTACCTATAGGTCCTATAGTTACGTGATTATTTAAATGTTTGTGCAAAATACCCATTTGTGATAGTTAAAAAACACAATTATTAGAATAATTTATTTACTATAAATTATTCTAATAAGGACTGATGTATTATAGTACCTAATATAATATATGTGACTATCTACCAAATCTTAGTGAAATCATTATTCTACTTTAGATACTTAAAACAAGCCAACAATTAGAAAAAGGTAATGAAGGAGTTCTAATTTTCGGTATATTTAGTTCCTAAAATATCTGTTTGTTTATCAACCTAATTTGTATGAAATTATTCTACTTATGATATTTAGAACAAGCCAATTATTAAAATAAGGAAATCAAATAGTTTTAATTTTCGGTTCATTTAGTTCCTAAAATATGTTTGTATGTTTATCAGCCAAATCTTTATGTAAAAATTCTACTTATGATATTTAAAACAAGGCAATTTTTAGAATAAGTACAATGAAGGAGTTTTTGTTTTGGGCACATTAATAGCTTCTTGTTTATCTACCTGTACCTAATTATTTAGATCTTCGTGTAAGAATGCCTACTTGTAATACAAAACACAATTATTAAAATAAAGGAGTATTAAAATAAAGGTGCATTTAGTACCTAATATTTATGTGTTTATCTAACAAACATTTGTGTCAGAATTCTACCTGAGATATTTAAAACATGTTTATTAGGTATTAGAATAAGGAAATGAAGAAGTTTTTGTTTTTGGTACATTCAGTATCTTATTTTAATCAACCAAATCTTCGTGTAACAATGAAAACATTTTTGGTATATTTAGTGCCTAAGATCAGTTGTATTTGTATACCTATAAATATCTTATTACTGAAATTAGAAATTGAAAGAATTGTACACTGAATGACAATGAAAGCATATCTATTATTTTATACATTGAGTTGCTAATATTTCTTATTTTTTTGTTTATTTCTTACCTATTCGAGTTTTATTTGGTTCAGAGCAATGAATTCAGAATGTCAATAAAAACTTTGTTACTATTCGCACATTTTTAATGATTAGGAACCCCTTTCATTTGACTTTTTTACCTAGATCCATTCCCAGTCCCTTTATTCCAGCCGCTTTTGTAACCCTTCTAATAATTTGGCCCAACTAGGTGGTACTT
This sequence comes from Limnephilus lunatus, assembly GCA_917563855.2. Classification (NCBI taxonomy): domain Eukaryota; kingdom Metazoa; phylum Arthropoda; class Insecta; order Trichoptera; family Limnephilidae; genus Limnephilus; species Limnephilus lunatus. The sequence continues at coordinate 31,360,402 of OU830599.1, read as the reverse complement.
CAAATATCGGAACACATTTGTTATGAAGCTAAATGTGGTTAGTGGTTAGGAATATTTTATGACCTCTTTTTTTACAAGGTATATATTGTGTAATAGACGTAAATCGCGTCCCATGTGTTCGAACATAGGATCATTTTTAAAAAGAAGTCGTCGTACATTGTTTTAAATATTTCTAAAGAACTTGTATTTATCTATTGTGTTTCAAAATCCTTTGAGTTATCTTTTTATTTTAAAATGTTGGATACTACACTTCTGTTATCACGTCATGACGGCCTCCTGTGGTCGAGGGGTAAGGCTCTCAACTAGCGATCCGGATGTCGTTAGTTTCAAACCCAGCGTGCACAAGTAATTTTTATTTTGGTAGATTTGTATAATTTGGGGGGGGGGGGCGGGTATGGGTACTACCATCCCGGGAACCATTTATTGGTTAACCAACATCTCTGCCATAGGTCACTCCAAGTGGTTCGCTACGTTTGGTGACTTAGCAAGGGTGCCCGAGTTCATGGGATGAAGTTCGTACAGGTCTTGACGTCTGATACGACTGCCCACCTGCTGCGTGGCGAGTGAGAGACTGGTTAAGGGAGGCCTTTTGACCTTTCCAGCCGGAATCTCCCGACTCTCGCCTTGCACCGCGATTGGAGGGATGGATTCGTATATCCGTCACTCCCGGACACACTGACCTCCAGATTCCAGATTCTTATCCACCCCTCATACCCTTTTTCTTCCCAAACGTTCCAGTCCTTACCTTCCTTAAAAAGACCCTCCAAAGAGTAATTATTATCCTCTGGGCCGCCTGTGTGGAGCTAATCTAAAAAAATATATATATTTCACAACTGAATCATTAAAAAAAGTATAATATGTAGGTATATGTGTTTTTTTTCTTTTTGTTTAAATAGTGAAATAACACAAATCAATACAAAAATATATATCATAAATATATATATATATATATATATATATATATATGGTGTATTTGCGGCACGTTCCAGAGTGGAAGATACTCTCAGTATCACCCTGATGTAAGACCGCCATTTCGAATTGAAGCATTGCTTAGAATGGCTTTAGACGTGGTTGGTGACTAGATTTGAATAGCCAGGTAATTACTAACCTTCATAACTGCTTCCTCTTCCCACTAAATCCAGCCTCACAAAATGGGGTATGCCATAGCCTGCCTGGGTCCAGGCGGTTGGGAGCAGTTGTATTAACATAAAAATAAAATCACGTAAATCAATCCAACCTTTCGGATCGGATCATACTAAAGCTCGGATTTATACGCCGATATATGATAAAAATTATATGTGGATAATTTGAATAGCATTGTTTTAGTGCAAAAACGCTTTACAATATACATATTTTTTACATTAGCTCCACACAGGAGGCCCTGAGGAAAATAATTTCCCTCAGGGCCTAAGTCATCTTAGGGTATGCTGTGTGGAGGGTATTTTTGAAGAAAGGAAGAATAGGAAGTCCTGGGATGGAAAAAGGAATAAGGGGTGGGTAGGAATCTGGGGGTTTGTGTGTATAGGAGTGACAGGCTTAAGAAACCATCCTTCAAACTGCGGTGCAAGGCAATGGGGTCGTGAGAGTCCGGCTGGAAAGGTTCAAAGGACTCCTTCACGCAGTCTCTCTTGATCCGGCCCGCACGCAGCAGGTGAGCAGACTCATCTGCCGCCAAGACCTGGACAAAGCTCACCCCATGAACCCGGGAACCTCTGCTAAGTCACCAAACGTAGCGAATCACTTAGAGATACCTTTTTTTCTTACCATAGCTCCACACAAGAGGCCCTGAGGAAAATAATTCTCCTCAGGGCCTATGTTATTTTTGGGAAGGAGGTAGAAGAAAGTTGTGGGAAGAAAAATCTGGGGGTCAGTGTGTCAAGGAATGACGGACGTAAGAATCCATCCCTCCCCACTGCGGGTAATGCAATGTTCCGAGAGTCCTGCTGGAGAGGTCTACAGAGCTTCCTCAACCAGTCTTTCCCGATCCGGCCTGCCATGCAGTTAGTGGGCAGACGCATCCACCGCCAAGATCCGGACAAAACTCACTAAGTCACCAAACGTAGCGAACCACTTGGGGTGACCTATGGCAGAGGTGTTGGTTATCCAATAAATGGTTCCCGGTGCGGTGGCACCCATACCCGCCACTCAAATAATAACGATGAATAAACGTAGGACCTTTCTTATAACTAACGGTTGATGACTTGATTCATGAACGATTGCATTTACTGTGCTGCTCGTCAATCAACAATCAAACATGCAATAAATTAATCGATGAGCATATTGCCACCTGAAACATTATTTAATAAGTATGATTGTCTGAAAACATACGTTTTCATTGATGATTTAACGATGTTATTATTTAACAAAAACTTACTCTTGAAATTTGGTTCCCAAACAAATAACATATTAGGTATTTCTAAAAAATTGTCGAATGCTCTAAGAAACTATTTAAAAATCACATCCGAATATTTAGGTCTCACCGCGAAAACATAGGACACATACATCCATAAGTATTAAAGTTCAATTAATTGAAATGCTTTCCGATCTCCCTGTAATACCAAGCACGTTAGATAAAGTAACTTCACGCAAGAGTACGCGCTCTTGTCTAACATCCAGTGTCCTTTGTCCAATATCCAACTTTCGCAAACAAGAATTCGTCACTTTGGCCAACATCCAAATTAAAAACGTGTTTTCTGCGTAATTTTATACATTTAGAACATATTGTACTTAAAAAAAACAATTTGTAATACTTTAACACATTTTAGTAGACTTACAATTTAGCTAATTTAATTTTATATGCCTTTTTCGTAAAAAAAACTTTAAAGCGCTGTTTCTCACGATTTACGTTTTGGTCTGTTGGAGTAATACGAACTAAAGCGACGATTTGTCACATGAGAATGAGTTGCTTCTACGACTCGTTTTTAAGATCAACAGTTCGGCTGTGGAACGATTTGACGGCCTCTGTGTTTCCTTCTTCCTATCAACATGAGTCTCTTCAATGTTCAATCCTTCCTCTCCTCCCTCTAACAGCAGAAAAGACCCTCCACACGGCATCTTCAAAAACGTAATAGGCTTTGAGTTCTTGTGTGAAGTTAATGCAATAAAAAAATGCCTTTGAAAAGAAGAAATTTACTTATCGAATGTTGGTAAACTTTAAAAATTGCGACAAATACCTATCCAACAACATTATAGAAATACAAAACACTTTACATTCATACTGATCGAACAAAACACATACCACCGCTTATTCAAATGATAACCATTCAAAGAAAATGAATATGAACGAGCCGCTAAAGTATATGTATCCACTAGATCTAGATCAGTGAAATCACGCGCGTTGTCTCAGTAACGTATCTTAACTTATTAATCCATCTAAGCATCTGTCAAGCATTTGAACAAAACGAATACGTTTTTCGATTAAAATTATTAATTCATAAAATGATTTTGGTTCCCACCTATTATATCGCTTGTCTGATACGATAAGTAGTTCAAATTTTGAAGTTTTTTTGAACTGGAATAATCTTACACATTACGCACGAATATTTCACGTTATTCATACAGCAACAACCGAAATTAGTATTAGACCAAATGTCGAAAGATGTTTTGAAATGAGGTGAAAAATACAATATATTTAGGTATACCTACTAAATTAGTTCATGATTATTAATTGATTTGGTATTTCCATCAAGCTCTTTCCTCTTACTATGTGCGCAACTGACACCTTGGGTTTTTCTATGTCTCATTCCAATGTATGATTTTTGTCGGAAAATTTGAATAAATCTAAACGTAAACATTTTTTACGTTATTTATTCAGTCAGCTTTTCGGAAAAAAAAACGATAACTAGACAACTGGACAAAAGGCTGTTTCTCAGTGACGCTTTTCAGAGACGACACTGTCGGAAGCGCCTAAATGTACCTAAATATCCCTAAATAAACAATAACAGTGTTAATCTCTAGTGACCTCCCAGGTAGGTATGGTCCTGTATATATGTTGCATATGCATCGCCTTCATTGGTCAAATCATTGTATAGGTATATAGTTTCGTATCGGTGATCGATGAACCGTTGGATGCAATTTTTAGCCATAAGTTGTCTTAGTGGTTTGTCTAGTACAAACTACAAAGTTAGAAGAAAAATTGTAGATATGTATTTTAAGTTTGTACAGCGCCCTTGAGGTTATTATTAACAAAAACGGTGCTATACAAGTCATCAAAATATTATTATTAAGTGCATACATTAGCACCAATAGAAACGATCATACCTAAGTATGTTTGTATTACCTCTGACTGCGCGATATTCCGGTGTATTTTTGAAGCGAAACTTTATTAGCACCGTTGTGACTTGAAACTCAATGAAACGGAAACGACGTTAGCAGAGATAAACACATACATCTATAGTATTTATCCTGTTAGAGAATGAGATAGAAGGAAAGCTTACCGCATTGGCCGCTTTGATTATGAGCTCACTTTTCAAGGCTCCTATTGGTTGAGATTTTATCATTTCACTTCTACCGCGTGTGAACTGCTTGATTTTTATTGAAGTGAAAGTTCTTTAGCCTCGTTGTGATTTGAAACTCGGATGAAACGGAAACGAATCTAAAAAGAGACAAACACATGTCTATAGGATTTATCCTGCGAGAGAATGAAACCTTACCGCATTGGCAGTTGTGATTATGAGCTCACTTTTAAAGGTTTGGTTGAGATTGTGTGGTTTCACTTCTACCGCGTGTGAACTGCACTCGATTGTATTTATTTCACTAGGAGTCCTTTTTTTAAATACACGGCACGCTAATTAAATATACACATTCCTGCACCTTTGTACATGGAGGTTCGCGTTTTTATTTGTACCTCAGAACATACCCCAATAGAGAACTCCAGTCCAATCTTTTATTTTTTTTAATGAATAATGACCTTAAATAACTGCATATTTTTATATTTTTAGAGTTAGTTTTAATAGTTAAAATAATTGTCAAAGTTTTAATTTTTCAAGATCCCCGAAAACCCACCTATGGTGGGTCGTGTGACGTCATCAATCACGTCATCTACTATACTAGGATCACGCAATCAGCTGTTCGACACGCCGCCATTTTGAAATTTGGAGTTTGAAGGAATCTCCCTAGAAGTAGCATTACTATTTTTTTATACAGTAAGTTTTTGAATATTTTCAATAATAGAGATAAACTAATAAGAGATACCTTTATTTTTATTTTATACCCGATTGTTATTATTATGATGGCTTGTGTCATACCTACATTCCCGTACAATGACTTTACAGTGATCAGTGACGTCACCACAAAATATTTTAGTAATACCAACTTGACGGCGTGTTTCAACGACAATATTAAAAATGCACTTTTTAATATTTTTTTAATAACTCTACTTTTAAGATTATAAAATTTATTTATTTATTTATTTATACTGGGTTTTACAGATGTTTACACTTACATGAGAACAATCCAGTTATAAAACTCAGTTATTACACAATTATAAAAATCTACAATTACATACAATTAAATACAAATAAATACAATTAGAAAAACAAAAACATCACACATAAAAATACAGAATTATATACAAGGTCACTCAAGTAACACATTGCAATGAGTGGTAAAAGACATATGAAATACGCGAGCATGCATAAAAAGACAATTCACACAACATAATTAGTTAGTACTTTTTAACAGCGCTAGAACTTTTTTTTTAAATCCGTACAAATTGTCAACGAAAATATCCACATCAGCGCACTCTATCTTGTTATACAGTCGACACATCTGGGTCAGAGGGCTAAAGTAGGCGATATTATTTTTAAATGTATTCATATGAAAAATGTTATGGCGTCTTAAACAATGGGAATTGGGGACATTAATTTCAATACTGTTAAGACATAATGTAGAATCAAGATGGCCGTGAATAATTTTATGTAAACATATAAGATCAGTCAATTGCCTTCTAGTTTTAAGTGTATCAATCTTGAAGTAATCACGACGTACATCGTATGATCTGAGATGGTCGTGTAGTCCACATTTGAAGGATAACATTCTTAGTAATTTTTTTTGAACTGACTCTACAATGTTTTCATATTTGCAGTAATGTGGATTCCAAATAGTGCTTCCATATTCAAGTTTACTTCTAATTAAGGCATTGTAAAGTGTTAGAATTGATTGAGGATCTTTGAAAGGTTTACATATTCTGTGAATAAATCCCATCATTTTTAATGATTTGCACTTAATGTTGTTAATATGTACATCAAATATGAATTTAGAATCAAGAGTGATTCCTAGATCCCTTATTGAAGAAACTTTTTTGAGAATAATATTATTGATAACATAAGAAAAATCCTTTATAATTCTATTTCTAGTAAAGTTTAAAATGTAACATTTTAAACTTTACTAAAATAAAACTTATATATTCAGAATCAGCGTTTATTGTTCTATATGAACATATTTTTTTAAAGCCATAATATTTTTCATCGGAGTTCCTTATCGGGGATGCCATAGTCTCACTGGCTCCAGATGGGATTCTTGTGAGGTATTCTCATTTAAAAAAAAACATTCTAGAAGCACGTCGGGAGTATGTTCTTTCTTAATTCTCTCGAAATTATCGATTATTACATGTCGATATTCTTAAAGTCGAAATATCTCATTTAACTTGCCACATAGTTTTCTTTCAAAACTGAATAGATTAAACGCCATATATTTTCACATGAATAGGTACAGACAATTTACGTATATCGTAAATATTACGGCAAATATATTATCGTAAACGGCGCGATGGTTAGTTAGTAAATATTATGATAATGTTAACAAATTGTTAATGGGTTAACCGAGTTAAACTGGAACAAGAGTACCTGTTTCCTACTCTACCTACTTAGGTGTTCATTATGTATTTAAATTCAATAAGTAGACTTTATCGTGAGTCCAATCAGCCTCCAGAGGGCGTATTTGAAATTATTTCGTTCATTTCTCCGGATTGTCGTGTTCATTAGTGAATTCTTTAAATTCTTCAGGCAGGAGGAGCTTCTCGCTTGTTGACATAATGGGACATAATATGGACTTAATCAACAATTTAAACCCATTTTAGTAATTTTATTGTCAATTAGGGACTGGTGCTCGCTGGCGAAAGAACATTTGTATAATATAATAATGGTCGTCTTTGGATATTTTGGAATGTTCCCCTTCATTAGGAAATGACAAGAATTATTAAAATGCGTTGATAATAATCATTGGAATCAAGTTGTCAAAATTGTTGTTGGTTTAGATTTTGTATTAAGATATAAATTATGTTACATGATATATGACAGTACTTTTAGGTTGTAATTTTTTTCTTAATATTTTTATTTTATCACTACCATTTATTTTTTATTTTGATTTATTTGACGACCGGTTTCGCTTAACACAAGGGAATAAAATTAAACAGTTCAGTTCTTCCTAACTTAAAGCTAGGTTTTGGCTGCGGACCTCTAGAATTATAATGACTGATCTATCTTCGGTTACCTTCAGCTCATCTCGGAAACTGACCATATTACCCGAAGGCCCCATGGACAACTAAAGTAACGTGAGAACTAATCATAAAATAATTATGATACTCGTACATTACATCACCTCACTGATGGGGGTAAACCTTTTCTGACGTAGGTGACATGAATGTTTTTATGTTTTATTTTTATATTTATGAAATACATGTCAAGACACTTGACATGCATACATGACATATATACATAAGACACTTAAATTTTCATATACCTAAGATACATTAAATCACCATAATAGACGGCTGCCTGTTTTATAGATCACACTAATTTATTTATTAATTAACTTAACTTAATTAATAAATAAATTAGTGTGATCTATATCTAACAACTCCTAAAATTTTTCATTTTCTAAGAATTCTCTAATTTCCTCATCTTCTTCTTGTAACCCAACCTAACTATATATCATTTTCTTATAGAAGATCTGTGTGCATAGTATTAAGAGCAGGCATAACATGATAAATTTTTTTACATATTTTTATTTACTATCCAAGCAGTTTTGTATGTATGTATAAGACTGATTACTGTGACTTAATATATTAATAATAACTTCTCTTTTCCAATAACTCTTTAACTTCTTTACCTTATTCTTATAATCCAAAATACCAATACAAACTCTCTTATTGTAGAAGAATCTGTGTGCGTAGTATTAATTAGTGAACATTTTCAACCAATACTAATGAATGTAATCTGAAAACTGTAAACTTCACCCGCCATAACACAGGGTCATCCCTAGCATGGAGGGTGAAATATCATAAAAAAACCATATGTACTTTCGATTTTTCATGTATTAAATAAATAAATAGTGACCAATGTACGAGAAAAGTACTTCATTTCTATTTAGTAAGTTTCGGTCAGTTCCAAAACGCGATTTAACGCGTTCAAATCACAAAATATTTAATAGTCACCGTCGCAGCCAGTTTCAGAATCCTTTACATAGTCTAAGTTTCATTTAGACTTCTGTGTGTTTCGCAAAGTTATAATCCATTTTGGTATCACTTTTCAGTCAGTTCAACAATAACAGCTTCATACTATTTCTCGTCAAGTAACAGATACTCTCGTGGAAAACTGTAGACAATGTTGACTGTAGTCATTAGTTATATTCAGTCAGTTTCATCTAGTTACACAACAAGTTTTAGTTATTTTCAATACTAATAATAACGCTTGCTAATTTGTTTACTACCATTTTCATCGTGAAGTACACTAACTGAAGGGCACAGCCACCAAGCTAAAAATAACGTAAACGGTATATTTTAGAGTCCGATTTACAGCCAGAGTTGTTCTAAGTTTCATAGTTATATTAGTAATAATATATTTTCCGTGTAATTTTGTAATGCATGGAAACCTGGGGGGAATCCGGTTCAATTTCAATAAGGAATTTTCTTTAACCTTAAAATTAACGACTTTTTCGCTGTCCCAGAGAATAGGAATCGCATGTCGTTAATTTTAGGATACAGAACAATTCTGCTGTCACCCGAGAGAACCGGAATCGCAGTTAATGTAAAAGATGTTAATAATTTTAAGGTAAAATATAAATTAAACAAGAGTTTTTGAGCTTTTAAGCAGACAGTATGAACTGACGTTTATTGTACTCGTATAACCCTTAAATCGGACATACAAATGACGTTAATAGTATTTTGATATGAGAAACTAACAAGGACAATTCCTTATCCGCAAGCAGAATCAGGATCTCCCCCCTCGAAACCAAACATCTCATTAGCATGGACGATAGAAACCTATGAAATGTGGATAATATTTAGTTTGGCGCCCTACATTACTGGTGGATATAAGACACAAAAGGCAGTCAGCAAACGTAACCAAGGGGGTTGGAGAGGGGGGAGGTTTTTTGTACGGTGTGTGATGCACAGGGAGTTGAATTTTTTATATTACTCTCACGAAGATAAGGAAAAACGTCGCAGGAATTTTTTACATGGTATCCCCAATTGGGCTACACATATGGGATGTCAAGAGAGAGGAAATTTTTTTAGAACCCCTACGAAGAAATGAAAAAGCGATTTTTTTACATTGTACCGCCTACTGGGGTACCTGCTTATATGGTGTGGGTGAAAGTAGTGGAAAAACTGTGATAACTCTCGCAAAGATGCGGAAAAGCGCCGCAGGGGAAATTTTCTACGTGGTATCACCAATTGTAGAACTTATATGGTGTGAGTGATGGGTTTTTATTTTTCGGAATATCAGTATCCCAACAAAATTTAGAAGGAAGTCTAAGTATTTCATTAAACGTAAATTTTTTATATTTTTGAAAACGAATCCTTTAAAAAATATCAGTTTAACTGGCTAGTAGGAGAGTGAAAAAATGCTTCGGATTCCCACAAGACGTCGTGAGTTCAAGTCAATGCAATCTAAGTCCTCCATCATTGCACAAGCAACATTTTCCGCTCACATAAAAATGTGATTTTTTTTCAATTCCATTAATATGTACCTATCATTTTGGCTCCTAACTAGAGCCCCCTCCAACGTTGGGGCCCTATGGAGAATTTTAAACATTATTTTTCGAATCCTTCGTCCTCAGTGCGGACTTCGTCAACAGTTGAAAAAACAGGAGGGTATAATAAGAAACGACGATTTGTGTGAATGCTGCAATGTGTGTGGCAGGACAGATTTTGTATTGTATCATCCACGCTACCTATCTCTGCAGAAAGTGTCGTCGCTAAATTAATTATTAAGGTTATTTTCATTAGGTGCCGTGTTCGAAAGGTAAGTTTCTTGACTCGCAATTCGAAGGTGGCAGGTTCGATCCCGGCGTCCGCTATAAAATTACTCGATTAATTGGTTTTATTTGACAATTAATTAATTCAAAATAATATAATGTGTATTAGTGACGCATTCCAGGGTGGAAGATACTCTCAGTATCGCCCTAGTGTAAGACCACAATTCAGAATTGAAACGTTGCCTCAAATGACTTTAGCAGTGTTTGATGACCAGATCTGAATAGCCAGGTACTTCATCACCTTCCTCTTAAAATCATCCAGGAATCTTTTTTTGGTAATAATTTTTTTGTTTATTTTCTTATTCTTTTCAGTAATATGATTATGTAAAAGCTCCACAGATCATGATAGAAATGAAATCACCATAAAAGAATTCATTCAGAAATACAAAATGTGCAACTTTCATGACGTCAGAGTTCTATGTTCAAAAGTTTATAGAAGTTATGCTAGTAGTTCTGTTAACATTCGACCTCGCGTTCAAAATAATACATGTTTTATTCTAATTTTTAATTTTCTTTTATCAAACAGAAACAAAATTTCCCACGAAATAATATTTATAAGTTGTCACTTAAGTACTTAGGTACCTACAAAATTATAAACCTTAAATTTTATAAAACTCTAAATTTTTCAAATAAGGATACAGTTCTGTCAAAAGAAACGTCACTAACTTAATGACAAAATTTCTTCAAACTTTCTTCCGGCACATAGGTAACATAATATCAAAAAATTCGAATAAGGAAGTCCAAATAAATACGACGATTTTAGATTTTTAAAAATATTTCTTACCGTTCCATTAAAACCGCGCCCATCTTGAAACGGAATCGGAATGTACGAACGAATTTACAGACATACGAAATGCAAAACGGTCCAAACAGGACTTCGCTATTCTCAGTCAATTACATCTATATATGTAAAAAATCTCGTGTCACGGTGTTTGTGATCGAACTCCTCCGAAACGGTTCGACCGATTTTTATGAAATTTTTAACGTATATTTGGTAGGTATTAGAATAGGGCGTATATTTCATTCAGGTGATTAGAGTGTCCCTATGCAGATTTTTTTAATCATAATTTAAATTATTAGAGATAATTTATATGACAGGACAACGTTTTTTCTGGGTCAGCTAGTATTAGTATTTAACATAGTTATTAAAAAACAGGAACTCTACTTACTAACGCTTACCAACGCTTTCTTTGTTGGTACATCTTAGTAAGGTTACCAATAATTTATTTAAGATGATGTTTGTGTTCTTTCATTACCTTCTTTCGGTATTTGATTTATCTTCATCAAGTGGAAAAAACCACGATTAAGTCGTTAAAATCGCGACCAAAGGAAGTTAGACGTGCATCCAATACAATATATTATTAATGTATTTTAGTTTACACCGTTCCTTACCTGCTGCTAAGATCTCACGATGTGTAAACCCATTAACGAGTTCACAGGTTCCATTGACTGGAGGTGTGAACTTTATAACTTCGGAAGTTTACCCATATTGATTGTGGTCTAGATATCACGGCTCTTTGTGGAGAGGCAACACCATAGCGTCTCGTCTATGGGCGCAGAGGGTGCTAATTATACCGGAGTGATTTTACACCTTTGATTATGAAATTGCAAGCTGCGTACAAAGCGACCGCACTATACTCAATGACTAACTAACTATCGCGTCGTTCATCCGTCAGTATGGCCAGCATATCGATTTCTTATTTATTCTCTGTCAATATCGGTCTTGCTATCAACAGTGCGGCCGTGCTAGTTATGTCTATCGATCCGATATTATAAAATTATCAATTTCACTGTGATAGACCTCTTAAATGCATAATAAATCACATTAAATTCGGTCAGTTCTTTTTACATCCTAGTGATTATAACGGATGGTCATAGAAACGACTAAAATTTATCTTATTCGATTTAACAGCATTCACTGGAAATAGGTAGGTGCTGTAAAATCATCATCCATTATCCAAAAAGTTTAATCACGGACTTTGACAATTTGAATGAGTTTCTGGAAACATATACGGCTTTATATTATTTCTGTCTTATTAAGCACTCTTCTAATAGACCGTAATCGATAGCTTTCGGGCAAGCGTGGAACTTAGGTTACCCGTAGAATAATTGTGATGAATTGTCTATGAACATGAACGTGTTAATTACCTACATGTTAAAAAGCACGACCTAAGGTAAAAATACATAATAAAGATATAATTTTAAATGTGATATTATATCATTGAAGCAGAAGATAACACTATTAAATCTAAACAAAAATATGAAAGATGACAAGACACAGAACAAAAAATAGCTGATGCTCCTGGGACTCGAACCCAGATCCTCTTGTTTCACCGGGATAATCGCCTTTACCAATTTGGCTACTGCGACCTCTTATTTAAACGTAATTTTTGTCAATCTTATATTTCAAATTTCAGAATTAACAATATTATCTTCGACTATTTTTTCCATATTTTTGGCAGCTCTACCTCTTAATTGGAATTTATCCGAGACACTATCTAAGTTACAAACCAGTTCTTTGGAACAGATGTTTTCAGTAACAATAATTAGTTTGCGTAAATGTGTACAATTGAATTATTTTGTGCTTAACTTTTAGCTTTTAATATAAAGCATGGTGTTTTTTCTTTCTAACACCGCTTATATCATATTTTTTACCATGCTAGTAAAAGAGACACAACGAGATGTTCCCAAAAGCGAACAAATTAGCCTGAGAGATTAAGGTGATCAACTAGTCCTGGTAGAATTCGATATCGGAATCCCCGCCTCTTTTTGGGCGGGATATAAAAATACTTGACAAGACTTCAGAAGAAACTTTGGGAAAGGTTGGAAAGAATAGTTGAGAGTTGTTTTTACAGGTTGATTTCATAAAGACCTGTAAAAAACATTAACTCATTTCTTACGCATTGTTTATTAAAATAACAAGGCAATTTAAAATTGATTTCACCGAACCAAGTGACGCAGAGCCTAAAGACGTCTATTCGCCACGACAGACGGGGCGGAACTGATAACTGATACAAAATGGTCCAAATCGTTATGCGGACGGCATAAGGTTCAATTCTCAATTCCTAATTCGTTGAACTCCGCCCATTTTGATACCTGTCAAAAAAACCAGAGCGAGATTGCACTGTTTTGTTTTATTTTGTGAAATTCAGGTACAAATATTAAAACGTTTTTCGATTATTTTCTAAAGAACTTAACTTGACAAATTATGTTTTTTTTAAAAATTTATTACATTCAAACCTGCTAAACTACTTATGTAGTTTGTCAGCAGGTACATAATGATAACATTTTTGAAATAACATGGTACAATGGTAAACAGTATGTAGGTAGGTATGTATAATGGTTATGAAACTTTATCCGAAAGTGGATTCATTAGTAGGAGATTTTGGCACTAGAAGGTATTTTTTATGGGCCTGATACTTTATTTTTTTCTAGACTTACAACAAAAAGGCTTATTAAAAATACTCGATTATTTCCAAGGCTATGATATATTTTACTCGCAGTATTTAATTAAAGTATCTATAATATTTCTAAGCGATCAATTTTTTTTTATTTTTTATAATTTAGCTTTACTTCGCATGGCTTCATCTCATCAAATAATAAGGAAATATTAATAAATCTAAACGAAACATAAGTAAGCGTGTTTTTAAGCGTGTAATATAAATGTATTGCTAAAATATCGCAAAAGTGGTGTTTTCCGGAAGATTAAAAAATATTCTCAAAAAATAAATAGCTTCTCGAGAGGTAACTTTTAGATCGCACTAATCGAGCCATCACAGGTAAAACATAGACAAGTTATTTACCAAAGTTAATTAACATTAATGGCCACAGACGCAGGTGGTGGCGACTCCATCGCTTTTTATGGAAAACCAAACTCTTTTCCCCTTAAATGTATTTTGCAATTAATTCTGTAATAATAATAAACTTCTTAGTTTTAATTACGTGGCCATCTTCATGCATACGTTTTATTAAACCCCGAACTTGTATAAACAAGTATTATAGTTTGATTTAAAGTTTTTTTAAGATGTCCAATTAAATTATATTGCGCGTTGTGAGATGTGTATATTATTTTTTTAATAATGGGCATGGATTTAATTAATGGAAGTACCTACCCACCACACATTACAATGCAGTTTTTTTTAAATTTTATTTTTGATTAAATACGTGATCAGGTAGTATCGTAGTATTGCTAAGGCACAGTTGTTTCGCAGAAATTCATGTGTGACAATATCATCAAATGGTTACTCAGCGCCTTTTTATGACAGTTTAAAGGTTCCCGTTAAATGCGTATTTTAAGTTTGTTTTAGTTTTTTAACAAATTGTGGTCACCAGAAGAGGACAACTAGGATCACGTATTTATGTTGTCAGCTTATTACAATTTGGTAGAAAACTGAAACGCGCCTAATCGGCGTTTAACGGAGACCTTCAAAATATAAAAAAATATAAATATGGCGTTGAATGGCCATTTGATGACGATGTTACATTTGATTTTCTGCGAAATAACTGGACTTTAGTTGTACTTACTTTGGTTTTATATATTTTTAAATTATATACTTTTAATATTCTTTTATATGCTATACTTCTTATATTGTATACTTTTTTATATTCTTATACATTATTTTACAATGTTTAAAAAACTAAAACTTGATTTATTCTTTTTAATAATTTTAATGCACTGTATATAAAATCGAGCATTACCCACCACAACACGGGCGTGTTCCTAGCATTGTGGTCGATAAATTTTATGAATAAACAATGCACTAACTAAAGAAAAATTAGCAAAAAAAAATATCTGCCTCAGAATTGTGACAGAAATCTGTCTTCTCAGAAGGTAAAATACTCGCACGAGTGATCATGGCATCACGAAATTTGCACGGCATTTATTTTCTGGTGTTTCAGCTGTATTTTTTCTCGTATGTTCATGATGAGCAATGGGGCTAGTTACTCGTATGCCCCAAGAAAAATATTTCTACCCGGCTAACCATACAAAAATTTCAATGTGCTTCTGCTGCAGTGTCTAATTTAGAAAATAAGTCTCCATCAAATTTCACCAGTTTTGATGATTATTGGCATCCAATCTCTTTCCCAATCAAGGACGCCATTCGATGTCTGAAATTAGCCGTTCTATGTACTATCAATCGTCAACGAACAAACAATAGTCGAAAATGACTAAGAATCCTTCAAGTATTCGACGTGAACAATTGTTTGTACTTTAGCGATTTGTAGTCGTGCGCGGGAACGATGACAAGTTATAGACATTATCGATTGACCTTTATCGATCAACCGTGCTAGACAACCTGGAATGCCAAAGTAAAGATTTATGTCCTGCTAGGTAGGTATTGACACGTAGGCGTACCTATCATTAGAATAAGAGTCTAGCTTAATATCATGCTAATTGATACAAAATTTACAAATTTCTTCATAAATCTACAAAATAGTCCAAAAGAACAAAAATATTGACTCTAATGAACCGGTTATGAATAAAATTATGTCAAATGAAACGTTTAGCTACCGACTTGTCAGTGTTGAAGAAAAATCTCCATAGAAAACATACAATTCATTCTCTACCAGACAAATTATGAAGTGATCTATTTTTATTGACATCCCATAAAGGGAATTTATTAGTTGCCGGTAGGTGCTATTAGAATATCATCTAGTCTCTGATTTACATTCCTAAGGATAAAATTATGTTGTTATTTTGTAATAGATTTTTTTTTTAATTTTCTCTATTCATTTTGTTTGTTACAGGTTTGTTTTACATGTTTTTTCGACTACCAAGGTAGGCAAATACCCGTATTATGGTAGTCGATACAATTGTATTGTGATTAAGTATGTATTGACCATATTAAAAAAAAAATCTTTTTATTGAATATTTATTGCGGTTTTTTATATAGGTACATAGTTATCTATGTCCTAATACAATCCTTATATATGCATTCACTTAAAATAACACATCTATACCAAATCAATCACATATCGTCGCAATTTAATTTTAAATGCCTTTATGCTTTCTTCCCATTTTATTTCTTCAGGTAACTCTCCAAATATCTTCAATGCCGTGATTTTGTATAAGGTAGATTTATAGATAAATTGCTGATAAGGTTGTAATTTGTATCATCTTACGAGTTGGTTTAATATTAAAGTTTAATGAATCGATTAGTTTATATTAAAAATTACTACGATAAAATTTATCACATGTAATAACAATTTTAATTTAATTCATTTTTTACTGCTTAATTGACATATTTTGGCTTGTGTCACAGAAAAAATATAAATTGATGTACGTAAATACACCCACGAAAGTCTTAATAACCACTCGAACCCATAAGCTTGTTTACACGACAATATAACATTGCTAGACATAGGTACGTACATACCTGAGTTATTTTAAATTGTAACTATTTAAAAATAATTTATTTTAAGTTTCAATAATAATTATTCCCGTACAACATTACAACATATCACATTGCCTTGGTTTGCAAAATTAAAATCAACCTGATACAAGTGTACTGGACCCTTAGCACGGTCAATCGATAAGGATTGCATCGATAACTTTCGGTAACTTCTCATCGTCCCCTAGCATGACTGCAGATCGCCAACAAATAAATGACAGTTCACAATGACTAAGTGTTCTTAATGTATTCGACGTCAACTGTTGTTTATCCTTTAGCGATCGGCAGTTGTCTTAGGGAAGGATGAGGAGACTGAAAGTTATCAATACAATCATCATCGATCGAACGTTAGGGTTCCTGGAATACCCAACGTTTCAATTTCTTTTCGAATAAGACACGTCATTTTTTGGTTTCGAATGAGAATTTTCTCAATGAGACTTACAGCAATCCCAATTAGGGTATGTTGAGGGCTGGTCTTGGCGGCGGATGCTTTTAACCACCTACTGCCTGGCAGGCTGGATCGGGATAGACTGGTTGAAGGAGACCTTTTGACTTCTCTAACCTTTTGAGATGGATTCATACGTTCGTAACTCCTGAACTCATTGACCCCCGTATTCACACACACCTTTAGTACCTTTTCCTTCCCAGAACTACCCTCCTTCCTTTCCCTAAAAAGACACACAGCATCCCCAAAAATAAAAAAGCCCTGAAGTATATTTTCCTCAGGGCCTCATGTATGGAGATAAAGCAAAAAATGAACGTTTCAATTCTGAATGTGGTCTTACACCAGGGAGTAGAGTACGCGTGAGAGCATCTTTCACCTGAACGTGCCGCAAATATACTACGAGTATATAGATATTATTTTAGATTAATAAGTTGTTAAAACACACAATTTAACCAAATTAAACTTTGTGCACGCTGGGATTTGAACCCACAATCTCCGCAGTGCAAGTCGAGACCCTAACCCCTCAACCACGTACAAATACCTACCTACATACAAATGTTTGCAGGGTGCTAACGGACCTGGCCGACTTATTTTCACCAGTGATTCCAAGGTCTCTCATCACCCTGCTTAAAAACGAAAACCAAAATATCAAAAAGGAAGAGGGAGGCTTTGTTCGGATAACATGTTCAAGCCGAAACAAAAATTACTGCAAGAAGCCCATTAATATAATTATAACTTTAATTTTTGAAAAATGGACAAAAGATTAAGCAAGCTATTAAAAGCATCCTCTACCGTGCTCTACCTGCATCTTAACAAATTACAACAAAAAAACCAAAAAAAGTAACGGGTTAATAACTTCATACATTTGTTTACCGGCGATCGTTTAACAAAAAGTGATTAAGCCTCTTAAGAGTTATGGACCATCCGATTAATTATAATCTGGCAGCGGTGTATCTTTTGTGTTTTAACCCTTTCATACCTAAAACACAAAGATTTTTATATATATTTCCTCTCTATTTAGAGCGCATAAAAATTGGCCGTTGTTTTTTTTCCGATGGCAGGCAATACTTAATTTTTGAATTCATTGGATAACCAACACCGCTGCCATAGTCACCCAAGTGGCCAGCAACGTGTTTCAACATAGCAGGGGTGCTCGGGTTCATGGGGCGAGGTTTGTCCAGGTCTTGGCGGCGGATGCGTTTGCTCACCAACTGCGAGGCGGGCCGAAACGGGAGAGGTCGGTTGACGGAGACCTTTTGACTTCCCCAGTCGAACTCTCTCGCCTATTCGACTTGCACCGCAGTTGGAGTGATGAATTTATACATAATGCTTAATTTTAAATGTGAATACCACAAAATAGTCCTAAATACCTCCGTGCTAACCAAAGATATTGAAATACAAAATATATGCTATGATAGCCGCCCGACCATCAGCGGACTACTACCTTAGGGGCGTAGTTTGAATACGGAAAGAATTCGTTAATTTAGTTATTTAGTTGATTTTTTGAAGGTTTGCAGTAGTTTAAGTTAACAATATAGTTTGAATACGGAAAGAATTCATTAATTTAGTTGATTTTTCAAGGTGTGCAGTGGTATAAGTTAACAATATAGTTTGAATACGGAAAGAATTCGTTCATTTAGTTGATTTTTTGAAGGAGTGCAGTAGTATTGGTTTACAATATCGGCGATGCCAGGAAACACCCAGTAAAAACTGCGGATAGCACATCTCTTGTATTTCAATATCTTTGGTGCTAACCGCAGAAGCCAGAGAGATTATGGCATCCCCAATTGGGGGTGATTTGAGGAGGAAGGGTATGGGGAGGGGAAGGAGATACGGAGGTATAGAATTACCTAGTAATTCAGATCTGGCCATCAAACAAGACTTAAGGCGATCCACTAGTACAGGAAAAAATCGAAATCGGAATTCACGCCCTTTTATGGGAGGAGTTTAAAAATACTTGAGAAAAAGCTTTTGGAAAGGTTGGAAAAGATATTTGAGATTTTTTTTTTACATGTTGATTTCGTAAAGGCCTGTAAAAAACATTAATTCCTTTTTTATGCATTGTTTATAGCAATAAAACGGAAATTTTAAATTGATTTCACGAAAATAAGCGGCGCGGAGCATAACACGACCGCTCTCCGCTCCGTTCGGAGGAGTAATGACGGAAGACAGGGGGGCGGCTGCCAGTCGTTCTTCGGTGGACGGTATAAGGTTCACTTTGATATAGCAAATTCGTCGACTGCCGTATTGTCGTCGTGATGTCAAAAATACCAACGCGAAAATGCATATTATATTTTATTTTGTGAGGTTCGGGCGTAAATATCATTTTTTTTCGCGATAATTATATAAGAAACTGAATTTGCCACATTATGCAATAAAACCATATCCGAAAAAGTGTTTAAAAGTAGGAGATTTTTCAGTTAAAAATGTTTTTTATAGACCTAATACTTTATTTTTTTCTAAGCTTATTAAAAGACTTATTAAAAAAAATGACCGATATTTTTAAGGGCCAAAGTATGTTCTACACGCAGTATTTAATTGAAGCATCTATAATACTTCTAAGCGGTCAAATTTTCAAAACTAAAACATACGATTTTGTATGATTTTGCATTATTTAGTATGGCTTCATCTTAAGCCATTTAAAGCAACGTTTCGATTTTGAATGGTGATATACTACAAAGGCGATACTAAGAGTATCTATCGAACACTCTGGGACGTGCCGCAAGCATATTATTTTATAGAATTACGTGTGAAATAGCAATTTTTTTAATTCATTAAAATTTACTTGCGCACTTCGAGATTCAAACCCGCGGTCTTCAGATGAGGGCCTTACACCTCGACTACCCCCCGTCAGAATTATTTTTTTCAAATTACATAGCAATCAATTTAGAAAAATAAAAAAAAATTATGATACCAATTTTATTCAAATAATTCCGCCAAAATATTAGCTTAATTTTAATTCAGGCCTGAAAGGGTTTTAATATCGTCTGCCATTATCCACCATTATCCACGCTTCATCCGTGGCGGAGTGGTTACGTGCGTCGCTTATGGTCCTGCTGATCACGGGGTTGGGGGATAAATGACTGCCAGTTAATGAAGACATTTACTGCAGAAATATGACATCTTGTAATGAGAGGCTGTGTGATTTGGCGTATGTTTAAATTGCACGATTTATTAGCAGATTGAGAAATTAACGGATAAAAAATATAGGTACATCCTTTTCGAAATCAACGATTATTTTTCTGATGGAATTTTTTTTAATTAAATGAAAAAAGACGACGAAATCGAAATAATTCTTTCTGACACCTGTCTTCAAAGTGTTTTTCTCTGGCAGTGTCGTCTTTACGAGAGGGAAAATAATATGGTGACCTTACAACTCAGCATTGTGGCACTTAAACATATCTTTGAAAAGTGACGTAAAGTCATGATAGTGAGAGAACCCTGTGGTCAAAGTGTTTTTTTTTCTCTGACATTGTCGTCTTTATGTGAGGGAAAATAATGTGGTGACCTTACAACTCAGCATAGTGGCACTTTAACATACCTTTGAAAAGTGATGTAAAGTCACGACAGTGAGAGAAACCCTTGGTCAAAGTGTTTTCTCTCTGGCATTGTCATCTTTATGTGAGGAAAAATAATATGGTGATCGGATAACTCAGGACAGTGGCAATTTGAAAAGTGATATAGTCATGAAAAATTATGGAAAAAACTAGATTAACTAGTTATGTTAGGTTATGGGTAATTCTTTTTTTATTCACTGTTACCTTTATATAATTTTTTCAAAGGAGTGTTGAAATGCCACTGTGTAGAGTTGACATGAAACCAAATAATATTTTGTACGTCATTGTCGTGTTTTGGAAAAAGCAAGAAAATTAAGATTTTGGTCTTTGGTAAATTTTATAAATTTATTTTATTTATTTATTTGATACAATACAATAAAAGTATTAGAAATAAAGAAGAAACAGTCAATTTGGGAGGCAAGTATCTATGGGTACCGCTGCCCCGGAAACCATTTATTGTATAACCAACACCCCTGCCGTAGGTCACCCAAAGTGACCCTCTTTCCTTCCCAGAGCTTCCTCTCCTTCCTTTGTTAAAAATACCCTCCACAAAGCATCCCCAAAGATGACATAGGCTATGAATTGCATTATTTTCTTGTGTGAAACTAACAAACTGTGGACTATCCAAATATGAAGGTTTCCGGATTTAGGGCAGTCAAATTGATCATACATCGTTTTACCCTACATACACCTCAGGGATTCAATTTCTACAGCAATCATCTTTCATCCTTCCTTTGTCTGTTCCATACCTCCACTGCCATATATCAATATAAGTACCAGTACTCCATTGTGGACAGCTAGCTTCGCTAATAAATATAATGCTGATAAATAAAATTAATAACATAACAATGTCTGAAGTCTGTAATAAACCTGTAACTCATTTCAGCCGTATGTAATAATTATTTATTTAATTTACATTACATATATATTATATTTTAAATAATGTCTTTAAGTGTAATGGAACTGCAGGAACTAATAAAAATAAACTATCTCGAATAAGAACAATCACAAAATTCCCCATTGAAATTAATTGGTGTGGTAAGTTTTTATTAGCAGTCGCTCAGGATGCGAGCGCCAGCCGTTTCTGGAATAAAATTATGAAGATGGTTTTTTAAAGTATCAAAATATATTCCGGAACAAGTTGCCAAAATAACGCCTGGGAGATTGCTCCCCAGGCCCGTATTTCCAGCACTCGGTTGGCAATTCCATCAGACCAAGTGTCATCTCTATCTCATCAACCGGTCTCCTTATAAGGTGAATTATTTATTGATTTCGAGTTCGAGACGGTGTAAATTCCACGAAAGCTGAGGCGTGCTTCTATGTAAAGTGTTTTCAGAGATGTCTAACTGTCTCACCCTTGGCCTGTGGACCGTTTTCGATCTTGAACTGCATTAATTAGGCCCACAAAACAGTTTCTTCAGAGAGAAATATTTACCTTTACCAAGTCAAAAAAATTTGTGCCTACAACCCATTTGCCTCCAAATTGTTGAGCTAAAAAATTGGTCCTAACCTCCGAATTAATTTTGTACCAATTTTTTAAAAGTCTGCAGCGGTGTACTAAATCTAATATAACTTTTAAACCCTATGTTTAAAATATTTTTTTAATTTTAGTTGTGTATCGGATCGTGATATATTTTGAGATTAAAAAAAGTATAACAATATAATAAAATATGGAGATAAAAATAACATAAAATATATATACCTATATTTTCATTTTTTTTTATTTAGACAGAAAAGTTGTACATTGGTCAATCTTATTGGCATATTTTGTTTTACGTATATATTTTTAATTTGGGAGGCGGGTATGGGTACTGCTGCACAGGGAACCACTTATTGGATAACCAACAACCCAAGTGGTTACACCCCATAGGTCACCCCAAGTGGTTGGCTACGTTTTGTGACTTAGTTGGGGTGCCTGGATTCATGATGTAAGGTTTGTGCATATCTTGAGTCTGCCCACCAGCTGCATGGCAGACTTGATCAGGAGAGAGTGGTTGAGGGAGTCCCTTTGACTTCTCTAGCCGTATTCTCTCGGAACGTCGTCTTACACTGCAATGGGAGGGATAGATTCATATGTCCGTCACTCCTAGACACACTGACCCAAGGTTTCTACCCACCCCTATTACCCTTGTCCTTCCCAGAAATTCCTCTCCTTGCTTTCCTAAAAAAGACCCTCCACACAGCATCCCCAAAGATGACATAGGCCCTGTGGGGAATTATTTTCCCCAGGGCCTCCTGTGTGGAGCTCATGTAAAAAAAAATATGTTTGTTGTGACAGTCTTCAGAACATTGTCGAGTCCAGAACCACACGCCATTTTGAAAAATTACTATGACGCCGATTGCTAATAAAACTTCATTTGTATTCGTCAGGGAAAAACTTTATCAAGAGAGCGATTTTATTTGATGGCTGAATATGGTTGCAAGCCGGACTGGCCCTAAAAGCGCCGGCCTACAGCATTTATGCAACATCAAGGTTTCATTTCGTTCCCGAACAACAATGAGATGGCAAGATAGGAACGGGAAATGATGGAATGCCCAAACGTAAAAGCAACTGTAAATCCCACAATTCCCACATTTTTCCATAAAATAAATTTCTTCATTTATTCGAATGAAAATTGGACTCACCTTTTTAAAAATTCACGCGCTCGACTGTACATTATGTGGTTTAGAGGGGGATTCTTTGATTTAGGGGTAAATATTCTTTCTTTTTTTTCATAAGAAGCAATTACTTTGTGGTTAGACATTATATTATAAAAATAAATAAAATACTTTGTATATAACCACGAATTTATTTTGGTATATATCGACAGGTTTCGCTTACATCAAGCTTCTTCAGGATATAAATAATAATAACTAAATGTTAAGTGAGAGCTATGGCTTATATATTAGTTGAGTGACAGAGGGAGAAAGAAAATGACCAAAGAATATAATTAGATAGAGACAAAGTATTTGACAGAGGTAAAGTGGATAATCAATTGGTGGGAGGGAGATAATAATACAATAATCAATTAGTGGGAGGGAGACAACAGTACACATCTAATCACAAAATAAATAATAATAAAAAGCTTCTCATTTAAGCTTCTCCGGTATTTATAAACTTAGCTGCACTGATTGCCCTGCTTTCTATATAGGGAAAACAGCACGTAATGTCAACACTAGAGTAAAAGAACATTTAAGATGTTTAAATGGAAAGGGTTTCTCTGAGCTTGCCAATCACCTAATCTCAACAGATCATACTTTTAATAAAATTTCAGGAACTCGCATATTACATAAATATAGTATAGGTATAAAACTAGACAGTTTAGAAGCTTTAGAGATTAGGAAATCATAAAATACAAATATGGCAGAATTCTTACTCAATAACCAAATCAATTTATCAAATCAAAAAAATTCACCCTATAGCCCTATTTTTAACTTATTTTTAGCAATCCATCCTAGCCCACGATATTATGTATGTGTTTTAGTGTAAGTCTGATGTCTTTCATTATTGATATTATCATATATCTAAATATTGTCCTTTATCTTATAATGTAAAATACATCAAAATTTGTTTAATATCTTTTAATGTTTAATAATTTTAATGTTTTTCTGTTTAATATCTTTCTTTATCTTTTAATGTAATGACAGGACCCCCCAATTTAAACACGAGAAATGTTTTTCTTTATTAAATTGGGTAATTTCATTAACAAAAAAATTACTTTATTGTAATTAGTTCCTTGTATTTTTCTTCTGTAAATCTGTCATATGTATGTATTTCAAATAAATAAAAAAATAAAAAATCTCATTTATTACCGTTAACTGTTGGTTGGTTTTTTTTAATTTTTTTATTTTGTGATTAGATGTGTACTGTTGTCTCCCTCCCACTAATTGATTATTGTATTATTGTCTCCCTCCCACCAATTGATTATCCACTTTTCATCTGTCAAATACTTTGTCTCTATCTAATTATATTCTTTGGTCATTTTCTTTCTCCCTCTGTCACTCAACTAATATATAAGCCATAGCCCTCACTTAACATTTAGTTATTATTATTTATATCCTGAAGAAGCTTGATGTAAGCGAAACCGGTCGATATATACCAAAATAAATTCGTGGTTAAATACAAAGTTTTTTTATTTATTTTTATAAATATTCTTTCATTGAATACCTACTATTAAATCTAGTGGAAATATGAAACAGAAAAATAATAAGGTGACGGTCGCAACTGGGACTCGAACCTAGGATCTCTTGTCTTACCGGGGCAAGAACCAAATAAATAAATACATTTATTATCGACAAAAATGTAAGAAAAAAATATAGGTCCCAATAACCGAGTTGGGCGCTGTGTCTCGGTATGACAAGAGATCATTGGTCTTCATGGTTCCTTTAAATATTTTTTTATGATATTTTATAATAATGGGTATATCCACTGTTTAAAATGCCTTGAATTGCAAATATTAATTGCACAGAAGCATTTTTGTTGCCATGCCCTTCTGCGAACCGAATATTTGTTGAATATCTTGTCGGACAGCGTCGCTGGAAATACCATCTCTGAGTACTAAAGGTTCTGCCCACAATTCATGAACAGGCCTGTATTTGGAGATCAGAGTTGATTCCCCTCCACGTGATGCTGCAGAGAATCCCCAAGGGTCTGGCCGACCGGAGGAATTCCAGTTCCGGTGGTTTCTAAACATAGGTGCTCAAGGTTTAGTTTAGCATGGATTACAAATGGTCCTCAGGTACGTTGATATTCTAATTATTATAATTAGCAAAAAGCCCTAACGATGATGTATCATATTATTTGCTCATATTAATGACGCTTAATCGTACTGTACAAAATTGTATTTACTAAAAAGATGTCCTTATTTAAAAATATATTGATGAATAATTTCATTCTTTTATTTAAGTTTAGGTGATGAAGTTGAGTAGAGTCAAAAAGAGTAGTCCAGTAACCGTTTTTTTTTTAAATATTTTTTATTAATTTTGGCTTGGGCCCATGTTAGCCATATTGGCCATATTCAAACTATTAGTTTTAATAGTAAAGATTGTTTTTAAAGTTAGTTTCGCACTTTTTTAAAAACGAAATGGCTTACAGTTATCTTATATTACTTGGGGTGCGTTTTGAGGGTGAAGATAGTGGGGTGGGGAAGTTCCTTGCTAATCAGATCTGGTCACCAAACACGACTAAAACCATTACAAACATGCTGTATTACCGCACAGGAGTCCTCCCAACCGTCTGGAGCCAGTGAAAAGAGGAAAATCGGGTGCGAACCCTGAGAATCGCTGCAATATGGTAAATGACTACCATTCAGAATCGAATGTGTGGTGAGTAGATTTGAATAGTCAAGCTCTTTGCAACCATCCTCTTACATAACTCCTTCCCACGCTCGATATCTCCAGATTGGGGTAACAACAGTGCCATTGACTTCCAGCAATTTAGACTCTAGGGCGTTACTCACTTAAAAAAAAAATCTTCAACAGACCTGCCTCCAAACGTCAAACTGATATAATCTCCAACATTCGATAACGAAATTAAAATTAATTAGAGTGTGTAGGTACATTTGACATTATGTAAACAAAAAACGAAAAATATAATTTAATTATAAATCGATAATACCCATAATCTTCAATCAATCAATTGATAAGATCATCAAACATCACAAGGCAGAGAGTTAGTTTGGCTTATCACTCAACCAATGATCAGGGAACACTCCACTCACTATGCTAACAGCGCTCCGCGTGAGGGAATCACTTTCATATCACGCCAGTTATCACGGAGTGGATCACCTGTCACGTATGCACTTCGATATCCATATCTCCGCCTGTTATATTTGTTGTGGTTTGATAAAAAAATGTGTGATGCTACGGGTGTGACTCAGAACAGGAGGGGACTAAGATATTATAGATAGCAAGGACCACTTGACCGGCCTTTGCAATAGTAGGTTTGCTCCGCTAATAATATATACACATATCACGATAGTAGCCTTGTTACATACTTCACGTGCACAGATGGTCAGAGATGTACTAGAAGTACTCGATTCTTAAATTCCAACCGTACAGTCGCTAGGGTATTAATACTATTAGATGTTGTGACATGGGAGTAAATGATGGTGGGATAATGTTGCATACATACTTAGTTTAGGTACGTATTGCTGTGTTTTGTGGTCTCCCACCATTTCCATATGTGTAACTACAATCAAAATGCATTTTAATGTACAAGTATAAACAACAACAGATCGTATAAGTCTTTTCAATCAATTCCCTCTGTCGTGGAACTTGTCAATGATATACTGTGACGAACCCTAACTTATCTGGCTGATAAATCAAAATTGAAAAAAAATACTTAGACAGTTGGTTAACATCGGGTTCTTTTAGGTTTACTGGAATATAAACAATCTTTGAAATTGAATTCATTCTGTACTTGTGATAATGACTGCATTATTATATTATAAAGATCGTGCGGAATCAATTTACTTTAAATTATGCTTTTGATTATTTTTTGATAATTATTGTTAATCGTTAAATTTTACTTTCGTCGACTTATGTATTTCCAATTTCTGTACTTTATTAATTCAATTAAATTTTGCTTTCTATATTTACTCCTCTCGTCAATCTAAGTGTTTGTTCTGTCCTCACACATTACACAAATGGAATTCCACCACGAAATTCATTTGCATGAAAAAGCCTCGTTTCTTTGGATTATTATTAGAAAAAACAAATACAAACAAAATAAGTTGAAAAATCATGATTTGTGGATCTTTCCCCTTTAGCCTGATTGTTTTGAAAAGGTAGAAAGAAAAACTTGGATTTCGGGTTGCTTGTTTGTCAGTTGTTGACATGTCATGTCCGTCCCTATTGAATATTTCGGGTTTTTTGTCCCGGTGATGGGGGAACATTTCAAAGTTACTTGACATCCGCTGTGCGATTGTGGACCAAGCTTCTTGTGCCTGTTTTTTTCTGTTGAGAGGCGTGATGCATTATTCAGGTAATTTCGCAGGCTCTGCACTGCAAAGAGATAACTATACGATAAAAATTACATGGCTAATTAATACCATAAGAACGAATATTAAAGTGATGGTTATAAAGTAAAGAATACAAATTGCAATATTATTTAGATAATAATTAAAGATGATATGTTTTTAAACGCGTTGGTTCAAAATATCTTATTTTATAACATTTACTCGTATGTCATATCATTAACGTATATTATAAACAAGAGAGGTCCGAGAACATAACCTTGCGGTACTCCTAAGGAAATCTTATTTGGCTCGGATTTCTTACCAAGTTTTGTGGTTTGATTTCTATTTTTCCAAAAATCCATTCAACAACACACGGTGAACGAAAATGGACAAAATGAAAGGGACGAGAAGTGTATCATTAACTGATAATCGATAGAAACATACACACGATGGTTTATAGGCAAATATGCATAGCATTCGTCTTAAATGAAATCATCTTGAAAGCAACTAAAATAATATATAATCGAGCAGATAGTTGTGGAAAAATTAAATTATGAGAGAAATGAATTAAACATTATATTATGAGAGGTCAACACAAACCATGCCATATCAGAGGACCGGAATAAACCAACTTTTTAGGCCAAATCGAATTACAATTCATTCTCGCAATTGAATATGGATATTAATAATTCATATAAATTTAAAGATCTGATATAATGTACCTGTAAGGACAAATATACAAATTGTCGTTATAAACAACAATAATAAGTCCTCTTATGGAAACTTTATGCTTTAAAATATGATCACCGGAATGCAATTACCATTTATTAAATCCATTCGCCAGGTGGTCAAGAATGAATAAAATAATAAAAATCCTTCATTTTAAATACCTTTTGGGCTTTGGGGAAAAGCTTGAAAAAGCTTGCGTCAGTTCGGAGTAACGGAATTGTGAAATATATTATTTATATTTATTGGAATTGGGCAGGTATTGAAACTATTGCAAAAAAAGTCGTAAGACTTGATCGCATTACTGATTGAGAGGTTTACTTAACGCTTGGAATTGACGATGATAAACGAAATTAAAATCGATTTGTTTATGGCTTTGGACTTTGTGGCCGAGCTTAATCAAGGACAGTAAATAAAAACCAGTTTATGAGGTAAGTATAAAGCGCCCTATTTATGGTTGGGTGTACCACCGAACAGATAATTCATAGAAGTGAAGTGTACCAACCTGAAAGACGAGGGTTTTGAAGAACCAATTTACCTTTAAACTTTTCAACTCCTTGGCTATAATAGACAGGTACCTACTTCGGGTCGAGTTGAGATTCCAATTTACTTCAAAAAATAAAACAATGTGAAAGGAGCCCATCTCGCCAAGGATTGATCTGCCAACTGGATGTTTTACGAGCCTTTCTATTTGCACAAAGGCATCCCTTTCAGGTTAATGCATCTTCTAAAATACATTAAGGCAATATACGATCTTAATCCTTGAGGTAAAAATTGTATTGAATTACGCTGTGTTTTGAGTCACTTCCATTAATCCGAGGATAGAGTGCCCCTTTAGTTTTTGGCTATTTACATGCCGCATGCTTCAATAATGTGTGATGAAAATTATTAGACTTCGGGGAAAATTGATCGTACTTGGGCTTTTGGACATGCCCACGACACATTTCTATAGATGTATCTCTTCAATATGTTTAACTGTTAAACGTTATTTTATTAGTTCCCATATTTTAATTCTTCAGAAGTACTTTCCTCTCGAACGTCGGCTGTCAGCAGGACAATCTTCATATACCTTAACTGGGCTACTTGAGTGCAGCTCTTCGACAAATGACATGTTTAAAATACATTTTATTTTACTAATATAATATTTCATAAATCAAAAAATACTGAAAATAAAAATTACGTTAAGTAGATACTAAAGATGTTAAAACATTCCTGAGAGAATGTTACCTCCTTATCTCGTCCCCCAGGATGCGCTGTCGGTGGTTACTCTGGTACCCCTTTACCGCTGAATCTATGCTTATCAATTGGAATTTGACATTTATTTACTGTCGAGAGTTTTTTCAAGTTATTATTTTATTGCCAATAGTATATTTGTAAAGAAACATCTTTTATATTTCTATAATATTTTCACGTCACACGTTTTTATATTTGCTTGTGTTTGATCTAGCAGTTTTTAATAATACAAATGTAATATCCAACATTAAATAAGATTATTATAAAGGATGAAACATATTCAGTATAGGTACCTAGTTTTAACCAACTTCTCATAAAAATATATGCCGAAACCGGTTGACGTGTGTATTTCGATAAAGTGATGCAGATTAATTTACAGAGCTTCATTAAAATTCAGTTATCAATATTCCATGCGAAGACTTACGACAGCTGTAGAGCTATTTTTGAAAGGGCCACCAAACCACCATAGTCAAAACATCGCGCCACCCAGGACTTGCAACGCCCATTTATATTATAGAATGCCAAAAACAAAATATATTCAGTGTAAAAATAGAATACGCAACCTTCTGATTAATGAATAATTTTTAAAAAATAGCAACAGAAGACAGAGGTCATCGGGTCGGTTTACAACCACCCAAAAAAGTTTATTACGTCGCGCGTCGTTAGAGGTTCACAAAATTCTCGACTTACAGGACGTGTATTTCATTTAGGAAGGATGAATATACCACCAATCCCTCCCATTTTGTTGGTCTATTCATTTTCTATTTGCTTGTTTTCTTTATTCTGAGATACATTTTGAATAAATCGTGTTTCTAGATTCCACGTTTCATGAAAACCGTGCGATTTTTACAAAAAGTGTACCAATTTCATAACAGATAGTTTTTATGTACAATTAATTATTTAAAAAAAAAATAAAAATTTCCATAATTTTAAATTTAAAAACAATTAGTGGGCCCAGAATCATTACGCATCGCAGTCGAACGTTAATCATTCTGTCAATCAGATGTCAGAATTAATTTTATAGAAACTCTTAACTTTTAGGGCTATGATATACATTATAAATTGAAGTAGGTAGCTAAAAATCTGACTTACCTTCATAATAAATAATCTAAAGGTAGGGCCATTCTTCTTATTGGTGTAATTGCATGTGACCCAAAGGGTAAAAGAAATGCAAATCAATCCCCTTTGGTTCGCGCTACGAGGCACCTTTTATAACTAGATTTTTCAGAATTTTCTGGTTTCCTTACTGACATATCACTTTTGACCAGTTTTTCAGCTAATAAATAGAGTGATCAATAGCATTATGCTTTGTAAATAAAAAGGTATATAAACGGTTTTCCAAAGAAACTGGTTAAAGTAGTTAGGACATCAAGGCCAGGTCTGATGTGCTAACTTGGACCCAGTTATTTCACAGAATTTAAACAATTCGGGGACACTTTATTTCGATTTTAGTTTTCAAGTTTTGTGAAAGTTCTATTATTGTTTCAGTTATCTAAAACAACTGGTCGTAACGATATGATAACAGAACTCAACTAGAAATTTCTCAAAACTTTAAAATTAACCCTGATGAATTTTTAATTTTTTTTTAAATTTGATCAATCGTTCAAATTTTGTGAAAAACTGGCCGAAGTAAATGTATAATGTACCCTTCACTTGATGTTTAACCTACGTATATCAACGGCATAACACGTATCTATACTCGCGCATAGGGTCTCAGACGGAGATTTCATCTCGTCTGTATTATTTTAATTATATGCTTTTTGAGCATTATTGGTATTTATTATATAGAAGGGAGTATAATTGAATTTTAAAAAAGAAAAATATTTTAACTTTTACCTTATTTGGTAGAAAAATATCAGCCTCATAAAAACAACGTAATTTTTTATACTATATACTTTTAATGACAATAATAATCTTTTTCCCTTGTGTTCATTTAAAAAAAATGAACTCTAATAATAAAAGTATCAAGAATAATAAATTTTTTTATTTATTTTTTTTATTTTAGATTCCTGGTCAAATAAAATTCTTCACGAAAACACTTCAATTATCTCAACCAAACATATGTTGACAAATTTTCGTCAAACAAATGGTTGAGTATTGGAGAGTTGAGCTCAGAAATAGAGGGCTTTATGCTTGCCATTCAAGATAGAGTCATTAATACTAAAAATTACAGGAAACATATCATCAAAGATGCAAATCAAATTGATGATTTATGTAGAAAATGTTTGGCTTTTCCGGAAACTATAGAACATATTATATCGGGATGTTCTGTATTAGCGCCGACCGAGTATACATTTAGGCACAATCAAGTTTTAAAAATAATTCACCAAAGTTTGGTAATTAAACATAACTTGATTGACTGCCGTAATGTACCATATTATGAATATGAACCAAATTCATTTTTAGAAAATGAATTTTATAAAATTTATTATGATAAAACTATTCTAACAGACAGAACAATTAGTCATAATAGACCCGATATAGTTTTACATGACAAAATTAAAAAAATAACTTATATCATTGATGTCGCTATTCCAAATTCTTGTAATATTCAGAAAACTGTTTCTGAAAAAATAAGAAAATATACAGATTTAGGAAATGAGATTAGAAGAATTTGGCATTCTCAGACTATAAAAATATTACCATTTGTTATTTCGGCTACTGGCATTATACCTAGCTCTCTCATTCAAAATTTAGGCGTATTAGATTTGTCAAAAAATTTGTACATAAAAATGCAAAAGTCGGTCATTTTAAATACATGTAGGATTACGAAAGATTTTTTAAATATTTATATTGAGGGATCAGTAGGATTTATCGGACCAGTTAGGATTTCATCAGAGCCGAACCCTCTGATATGAAAATATCTGGAGTCGGCGAAATATTTTCCCATTATGTTTCTAGTGGATTGACATATTGTTCTTGTATTGTTTTGTATTTATTATACTTATATAGTGCACTTACATTGGAAAAGTGTATGGAAGGGTTTAGTCTTTCATTTGGGAAAGATTTAACCCGGACATAAAATCTGGAGCACCGTAATAAAAAATTAAGAATTAATCGTTATTAGGATTTTTGGGTAGTGACTGTTACCTACCTAAAAGACACATTATTATTAATTTTTGAGAATTATTGATTTGTTGGTCTGAGAGACCAACTCGCGAGTATGGGAAGGTTAAGGAAGACTAGATATAACTAGATTTAATAGATCAAATTACTCAAGAAGGAAATAATTCAATTTTATCAAAGACATTATTGGATAATTAATCTCTCTCCACTCCAGATAATATCCATTTTTATTTTTATTTTTATTTTTTTAAATTTTAATGTATATAATTTAACAATACTGATTAAAAATACATATAAAGTTACACCGGTTACATACATAGTTACATACGTTTTTAACAAAGAAACAATAAATTTCCTTTCCTCACCATAAAGAGACAATTCCCTTGTGTTTGGTGAGGGAATTCTAGCTCAATTAGTAAATTAAAAGATTGTGTAAGTTAGTATTAACGGAAATGAGTTATAAAGTTTTAAAACATCCCTTTTAACTTGGTTCAATATTATATATGTATTATACACGGTATTCGGAAACACGCAGTACAAGCGGTGAATCTAGATCAAATAGAGAATAGTTTATTTTTTTCAATTTTTGACAACTAAAGGGTTAAAAAGTCTTCTGGAGCCGGGAATGCGCTTCGATGCATTTTAAAAGACATTACACATTTGATATTAACCCCCAGTGACCGTTTTCTTTTCAAATTTGACCAAAAAAAGTCAACTACGGTCTCGATTTACTCGAAAATGAAAGCTTAAATCGAAATAGTTATACCTCAAAATCGACGGCAAATGTGAGGTAGATAGTTTCCAATTGTATTTGTACTTGCAGAGTTTCCGGATATCGTGTATTAACGATAAATAATATTTGAACTTATAAATACTCTTCTGATAAACAATTGCGATGTATCTATCTATGTACATATATAAAAATTTAAAATGTTTGTATGTATGTCCGCTATGCGTTGCTATATTAAGCATAGGAAATGTTTCAAACTTTCAAAATACCTATTTTCCACCTTTGCGAAGGTTTCTGGATTTTCACAAAAGTTTTTTTAATCATTACAAAAACTCTTACAAAAATTTCACATTTTGAAAATTACATTTTTCAAACATCGATTGTTCAATCAAAATTCAATATTCGAATAAACTTTTTAAATTAATTAATCGAAGTACTCACTTATGGTACTAATCAAAATAGAATACTTTGAATCTAATTTAAAATTGTATTATTTTAAATAGGTACCTATGTTAGGTACAAAATTTGATTGATTGTTCTTATAATATACAAAAATGAATGAAAAATGCATGTAAAAAAAAAAAAATTAAAAAAAATTTCAATAGATGGCACGCAAGCTGTTTGTAAATCTGAATATACCGGGACTGAATATATTGAACGCGGGAGAGGGGAGGGGATCGAGGCAGGGTGGTTTGCGGGAGAGTGGAGAGGGAAGGCGGGGAAGGTGGAGGGGTAACGCGCGAGAGGAAGGGGACATGGTAGGGGAAAGGGAGACGGAAGGGGAACGAGACGAATGGGAAAAGACACGCAGGGAGAAACAATTTATTTATTAGTGGCATAGCAACGCTTGCCGGGAACTGGCTAGTTTATTATAATTTTAAATCATCTTGGTACCTGTTACCTACTTTATAATTGACTCGATAATACACAGTTTGTACTAGTAGGTACTATAGTTACTTCGTTCCGGGAACAGAGATTCTCAGTACCACCTACCGATTAATTAACTTCCATTGCGGGACACTTTATTTCCTGCAAAAACATGCCGTTTGATACCGGGGGCAGCTTTTCGATATCGGCATTTTAATTCTGAAATGTACTGATTACGACACTGAGGAATCTGCGCCAACGCCGCCAAAGGCCGGGCCACTGAGTCAAAAGATACATTCATTCCTAACTAATATAAATATAATAATTTATAGGGTTGTTATTCAAATACACTTATCGCTAAATTATGTTTCGATCCAGCTAGAAAATAATCTAGAAAATTTTTTGGTTTTTAAATTATTTTAGGATTTTTCAGGACCCAAATGCAAACATCATGTTGATAGAATGCAAGAGACAGAATACTAAAATGGGCAGAAAAAGTCAGACACATGAGTTGTACGGCACTAATAAGCTCTCCAATATTAAATCTAATATCTTGATTATCGGTCGTAAGAGAGATAATGTTTAGACTGAATTCCTTAGTGTCCGTGACAGGTTTTTTTATTAACCAAAAAAAAATCGATAATGAAAGTATTTTTATTTTAATTTTATGTTGATAAATAAATTTTCCACGGCGATTTAAATAGTACCATTTTTGATTTGCCGCCAAAACCGTCTCACTAGGATATACCTTATTAGCGTTTTCGACAACACACTGACGTTATAGCCAGTTAGAACCAGTTGAAAGTTTATTTTGTGAAAATACCCCACTTGGTATGATTTTTCACCAAAGAAGACACATTTTTGATTTTTGATGTTATTTCACAATTATTTTGAGAGTTACTTACACCTTAATGTATGTACATTCGAATAACATCTGGGGGGACACGGAAGAGGTTGATTTGAATCTATCGATTTATATTTTTATTTTTAACAATGAAATTGAAGAAAGTGTCGATTATTGTTTCGATTAGGTCCATCACTAGTTTTGAAAGCCTTTGGAATCTGTGCCTACCAAATACAATTTTTCATAAAATGCTTCTTAAGATTCCCCGACTATCCTCGCCATCGGGATAATAATTAAATAATTAGGTACGCTGGAACGAGACGCCCTCGGCTTCCAGTATCGGAAGCTTTGCCGACAAACAGTATGGTAATTCTGTATTCGGTCTAGGAAAACAATAAATAATAATAAGACCTTGTATTACTGCAATCAACAGGCACAGAGCTAAATGTTAAGCTCTAATACTCATCAGTTTTTAGAACACCTGCTCTTGTTGAATCAACCACGACTATTTTATCATTCAAAAAGTTTTGATAGAATTTGTCATTTATAAACTTCAATCGGTCAAGCAATTTATCTCTTCATTTTACATGTGCAC
Organism: Limnephilus lunatus; assembly: GCA_917563855.2. Classification (NCBI taxonomy): domain Eukaryota; kingdom Metazoa; phylum Arthropoda; class Insecta; order Trichoptera; family Limnephilidae; genus Limnephilus; species Limnephilus lunatus. The sequence continues at coordinate 31,324,752 of OU830599.1, read as the reverse complement.
CGACAAGTGTAGTGTACTTCACGGCTAGCTGTTCTTTATCTGGTCTAATGAGCGTTTAACACGATGCTTTTTTTCGTCCAGTTTCCATATGATCGACATTTCATATAAATTTGAGATGTAAAAAAGAACTTGTTCTATTTTGGTACCGATTTTCGTACAGTTTAAGATGGCGGACATTATTTAACATCCTTGTTTTTCAACTATATTGATATAGTGGAAAGGTCGCAATGGTGTATTCTTTAGAATTCCTTTTTTCTAATTTTTGTATTCAATCTTTACAAAAATATAAAAATTGAAGTGTCTTTGTTTGTCCCATGTGCGTTCCTATACCATTTATGCGATTGCGATGAAACTTGGTGATTTATTGTGGGTATGCACGCGAAGGTTTCTTTATACGATGGTGAGCTCTGGCGTTTTGAAATTTCTATAAAAAATGTACCATAATTGTTTGAAAAATATGTGTGTTTCATATAGATTAGCGGGAGGGAGGAAGGCGGTAGGTGGAGAGAAATCCGGGAATGAAGAGATTTGTTTTCTACGAAGGAAAAGTAGTACTTCAGAAGAAACAGACATACGTACTTTGTGTGTCTCATCTTTTGTCTCGCCATTATTTAATGTGCAAGAAAGAGCTGCAGCATCATTGTGATACAAAACCTACCTTTTGTACTTTCACCGTTCCGTAAACTTGGGAATATTAAAAGATGAATTGCAAAGGAGACACAGTAGCGGTAGGGGATAGCAGGGGTAAATTTGGAGAGTTCATGCTTCTGTGTGCGTATTTCACATAGTTAAGTGGCAGGGAAATAAATATAAGAGGAAAGGGGGGGGGAATCGCGGGAGCTGCGAAAGCTGGGGAGACGGAAGGGAGAGAAGAGGAAGCGGCAGGGGAACGGGGTGGGAACGGGGAAGCATGGGTGAGGATGCGTGGGGGAAGGGTGCATCATCAAGGAAAGTATCTTTATAAAATCAATTGGCAAGTATGAAAATAACGGTTTTAATACTATGTGTTTCCATATGGGAATAGGTATGAAAAAAATGTCGTGTATAACGCTCATCAGCACCAAGTCCCAAGTCTACAATTTTAAAATAATTGGTAATTTTTAAATGCGTTCGATAAATAACTATTATCGAGTACATATTATTGAAACATACCATCCTGTGGCAGAGGGGTTGGTTTTCAAATAAATGGGTCACGGGGCGGCGGTCAAGACAAATTGAAATCAAATTAATTCTGTGAAATGTTATAAATGTGGAAAACGATGGGAATTTTGAGGGTAGCATTATTAGAGTAGTGAGGAGAGAAAGGAGATCGCTTAGAGGAAGATTAAGATTTTTAAGTGATGGTTTTTTAAACTTCCTTACTGAAAAACTTTAACTTTGTTAAATAATTCAATACTAATAGTAGTATTTGACAATCTGAGCTGACGCATCAAATCTATCCCACATCCCTTTCAAAATTCACTTTTTTAGTTGTGTGACCCACAAACAAAAAATCTCCATATCTTTTATCTCACATTAAATAAGTTGTACAGAAAGGTATCGTGTTGTAAGAAATACCCCTAAGTCCTGTATTAACATGTCACGGATGTATATCCTAAGTCATCAATATTCGTTTAGAAATGCTGATTAATGATACAATCACTTGCCTCCATAACAAGCCCCGTCCTACCTTCCTTAATGCCGCCTTAATTCTAAGGAATAAGCACCTAAAAAGTGTTTTGCTTTTCTAAGGATCTGTAAACTGACAAGTTTGAATTATTATTGAAATAACTAATGGAAATGTATTTTGGTTGCTTTCAAAAGCACAAGATTTATAAATAAAAAAATTGTTCTTCACGGAAAAATAAACACTCAGTGCGGCCGTTTTCATACAACCCTTGATTTTGGATTTGAGGCCAAAATACCAAACAAAACGGATTGATTTATTAATTTTTTTTAATCAAAAGGTTTTGCAAATATCTATTATGTGCTATTTAATTTATTTTTGTTTAAAATTATAATTTATAGGTAAATAAAGAAATTAATTTTTATATGCCACTTTGGCAATTATTTGCGAGTTAATGATAACTATGTGAAAAAATAATTAATTTAAAAAAATAAAATGATCTAAAAGACTACGCTTAATAAACTGCTCCGAAAAAACAACGAAATTTAAATAATTATTTTTTTACGAAATTTCGAAAAAAGAATTGAACAAGATATTATGACGTCTTCTGTTTTTAAAGCCCGTGGTGGAAAAGACGTTGCATGCTGAAAATTGTTGCGAAAAACAATTTTAAAATTTGAAATGCCAAACGAAAAAGTTTGTACAAAATTTTACATTTATTGTTCACCAGTTTAATTTGAAGAGCTCACTTTTAATATAATTTTTAATTAAATTTTATAATAATTATATAATTTTTAAAAACAGTAGAATATTAAACAAGTTCTGCCGATTAATTGTCGCGGAACCTACTTTTTTTAATATGTAGATTGGTTTCTTGAAATAATTTCATAAACTAGCAATTAAAAAACAGCACCACAGTAGCTTTGCAACAAACTTCACGCACAAAGATGACTTTACCTAAGGCGCGACGTCAGAGATATGTTCAACCGTACAGACGCTGGCGTATTAATACTGTCAGAAGATATTCATATTATTTGTGTATTTGTTTTTGTAAGAGTGTGGTACGATAGGCAGTGCTTATTTGTCTATATGGACTGCACGCCCTATGCTAGATATATGATTTCTTTCATATTCAACATACATATATTAACAAAAATAATTGACGAAACTCCATAGTTGAATAAAGATGCTTCTCAGAAATTGTTAGCTCTTGCATCGGCATATATGAACATCCCGCATTAAATTATGCTCGTGGAAAATAAACACCGTCAAACACAACATATTCACTGTCCAAAGAAGGATTTGATCCATTCATTTAGAAAATTAAGCTATCAATCGAATTCCTTTTTAGACGCACGTCGGGAAAATGAAAGAGGCCCATTAAAACCACGAAATGATAATTATAGATCATCAATTCAATCAATCAATCAAATGGCGGAATCAACTGGGAGTAGGAAGGCGTCTTGGAACAGGTAACTTATAATCTGTAACTTACTGGAAACCTGAAATGTAAAATGATCACGTGGGGTCCAAAACCATGGACATTGAAAAAACAAGATTGATTCTAACTGTTCTCGACTACTGCCTTACCCGACTCTAGCTGTTGTTGCTACGCTAATGCGTTTATGGTTATTATGCTTGTGGAAATAATAATATTACTAATCACTAATCACTAATCATAGTCTCCCCACTCTTTTCTACTTAAGTTTTGTTAAGGTTTCACTTCTAGCGCGTGTGAACTGCACACAATTTTTTAAATACATTATTTACATACTGCAGAGTACCGACTGCACCAAACCATCTGAAGCCAGTGAGACTATGGCATCCCCAATTGGGGTGGATATAAGTTAGGCACATTATTGTCGCACAACATTGACACACGAACGTAAATAAACTGCATTTTTTTCTGATTTTTCTGTTTCCAGATTTTCGATTGAGTTTCGCTGATATTGTCATAATTTAATTAAATATTATGATTTTTATTTATTACACCTAAATAGTGGTCTCATTGATCCATTCAGGATTATATGAAGTTTTGCTACCTACATTACTGGGATAGAGAACATTAAAACGTGTGGTTATAAATTAGTAATCTTGTTTTGAAACACTGCTACAATGTTGGGAGACAATCTTAATCAATGCAAAATCAAATAATCCAGTTTATCATGAAGAAGGACTTATCTAGTGTATTGTGTATCAATGCCATCGGTCCATCCGGCGAGATGAATTGTAATGAGGATGCTGTCGGTATGGAAGATGAATTTGAATTGAAGGCGTGACTCCGTGCCTACTGCCCAGTGCCCAACTCCTCGTGTGCGAGATGAACGATTATAAGTCATATTTCCAATTAACAAAGGTATCCGTAAAGGCTTCGGTATTTTAGGATACAATATTTTTTACCTCTTGAAGCTTGGACAAGGGGTGTATGCCGCGAATCAGTTTTGTCGGGTTGTTTCAAAAACATTTCAAATTTAGATCTTTGAAAAAATGAATGTTTCTTTGTTTTTCCCGCATGCGTTTCTATAACATTCATCCGATTACGTTGAAACTTTGGTGGTTTGTGTCACCCGTTAAGGTTAATATATAAATATAATGGTCAGTTCTGATGGTGTTCAAAAATTATTTCCTATACCATTCATCCGATTGCGATGAAAATTTAGTGATTTATTGTGCGCACGCCCGCGAACGTTTCTATTTACAAATGGCGTTTTTAAATTTGTATAAATATTTAAAATAGGTGGCGCACGAGTTGTTTGAAAAAAGTTTGTATTTCACATAGTTTTTTCACGCAGGGAGGGATGGCGGGGAGGGGGTGGGGAATGAACGAGGGAGAAGGGGAGGGTTCGCGGGAGGTGGACGATGGTTGAAGAAAGGCGGGGAACACGTAGGGGAGGAGTCACGGAGGGGTGGGGTACGAAGGAGGACCAGAAGAAAGGATTGCAAAGGGGTGATAGTAGCGGTAGGGGATAGCAATGGGTAAATTTGGAAAATTTATGATCACCCGTCTCAGAACCTTCTGATTTATTCGTGTACATAACAGACGGATAAAAAAAATTATTCAAAAGATCTTCAATACACAGAATTGAAACAAAAACACTTTCTCTCTTTGGTGTCAGTGCAACGCGTGCCGGGCATTCGCTAGGACTTTATGTTTAAATCGCAGCCAATGTCAAAATATTTGTGTACATTGTTATTTCACCTTCCCGGCTTCCAATGGTCTTAACTACAAGAAATTGTGACTTCTGTATCGTTTTGAAAGAAACCCATGCGTTGTATCTCTAACACAGCACGCATCGTATTTGACCATTCCATTAGATTGAAATGAAAATTTCTTAACGACGGTGAAATTTAAGCAAATAATAGTCAGATTCTGGATCGCGAAACATGTCCACGTCACATTTAATGTGTTATTATTTATTCTATGCATCTTACCAAATCTAAGCTTGAGGTGCTTTACGGAAGTTTCTTATTTCAAAGAGATACCGACGCACGCACCCACTGAAAGGTCGCAACCTTTTAGCAAAGGGACCAAAATCTCTTTAATTTTAATTACTAATAAAATGAGTAAAAAAAATGTAGCTGTGGTTAACATAAACTGTGGATAGTAAAATATAATTTGTTAACTATGGATAGTACAATATAATAATTTTTCGAAGTAAACCTCTTATAAAAACTTTTCGCTTTGTGATGGCACTATTTATTATATTAAAAAGGTAATTAACTTACTTTACATCACTTTATTTTCTTATAAAAAATCCACATATTTTGGGAAAGATGTTGAAATCATCTTTACATGTGATCTATATTTAATTTTTAACTTTAGCGTACATTTACTTCTGATGATAATGTGAACGTCATTCATGAAACACGAAGATTGTGTATACATAAATAACGTTGTGTAAACTAAGTTACTTGTATTTTTAATATAATATAATATATTACTAAGCTGACAGTCAAAGATCCTTCATCAAACATTTGAGGAAGCAAGGAGGATACCTTCTAGATTTTGTAATTAAGTCGGGTGTTTTTTGAGAAAATTTCCTCCTCCAAAAAAATACTGGGGCCACTACCGCTTTAAACAATATGAATCCAGAGTTATAAAATGGTAGGTGGGTACGTACTTAACATGGTTTGCAAATTACTATTAAATAATGCAATATGCACTTATAAAAGCTATTTAACTGATGAATAAGATTTTCTGCTGATTAACTCTGTAAGCCTTGAACATAAAAACATCTTAAAATTTTATGAGAGTGATTTTGTACACGTGCAGTACATGCAGTAAAACTCGAGAATCCTTGTGTTCAGGGCATAATATCCTGATTAAGAAAAAAAAACCTTCCGCTTTTATTAATATGACGTGATTAAGATTGATTTAGTAAATGAATAATTGAAGTGTATGCTGCAAACTATCAACGTACGTACTGGAAATACGTATTTAATAATGTGGTCTCCATACTATAAATCACTTCTTGTAAGAAATATCGAAAGTGTGCAGAACACATTTTTACGATTTCTCAACTTCAAATTACACATAAAACATATATTACACATAAAACGTTGATTTTTATTTCATGGCTCTAACAAAAATACCGCAGTAATTTCATAATCTGTTTTAAAGATTTATAAAACTGAATGTTATTAACGCACATGTGTTCCAACAAATATGCCATCAAGTGACCATTGCCGATTAACCAGATACTTGGAAACCCTCATCTTACTTATCTCCTTTCCCTACCCACTCCTTATAACATTCTTTAAGTTAGGGATACCGTAGTCCTACTGGCTCCAGGCAGTTGTACCTCTTTTGCAGTAATCCATGTAATCGTGTACTTAAAACAGAATTACGCCACTGGCTCTTAAATGTCAACAAAATTAACGATACGAATTTACGCATCCAATGAAATGACTTAATAATAGGGTGTTCCATGGGCGCAGCGCGCTTAGCACCACGGGGCGTAATAATTGATATTATCTTAAGCGTGTAATGCGCACTTTTATACGAGCTACATAAAATATTAAGTCATAACTTTGTGCGAATAAAGGATTGCGAATATGTTGCCAAGATATTAAAGCAGATGCTTTGCACTTGCGGTTAAGAAACTACATTTATGAGGTTAATAAGTAGCTATTCATTTTAATGGAATGAAAAATAATTATAAATAATTAAGCAAGATTCCCTTGGTGTAGCATACATCCTGTTTACTTTGGATAATTTGCCAATGGTTTGGGCAAAAAAAATTGGGTACTTTAATCAACAAATTATTTTCTCCAACAGCTTGACTGATTCGTAACCTAACTCAGTTGTTTTAGAATTGTTATTTTTATTACTATTACTCAATTTTTATTGTTATTAAAAGCACAATTAAAAGTAATAATAATTTAAGTATCATTTTTATAGCACCGTTTTTATCAGAAATTCACCTCAAAGGCACTTTACAACTTGAGATAAAGCCATTCGAAATAATGCCAAATCATACAAAATCATGTGTTTTTGGTTTGAAAATTTGATCGCTTAGAAATACTAGATGCTTCATTTAAATACTGTGAGTAAAACACATCTTGGCCTTGGAATAATATTGTATTTTTTTAAATAAGTCTGTAATAGAGTATCAAGCCTATAGAAAATACTTTCAAGTACCAAAATCTCCTACTAATGAATCCATTTTCCAATAAAGTTTCATAATATAATGTAGCAAATCAAGTTCTTCAGAAAATAATAGGAAAACAATTTAATATTTGTACCCGAATTTCACAAAATTAAATAAAACAATACAATTTCGCACTGTTTCTTTCGGCGTGAATTAAAATAGGTTCTTTTTTGAATTGAGAATTAAACCTAATGTCGTCCGCATAATGACTATGTGCATTTTGTATCAGTTATCAGTTTGTTGCTGTGGCGAATAGAGCTTCCTAGACTCTGCGTCGCGTCGTTTGGTTCCATGAAATCGATTTTAAATTTCCTTGTTATTATAATAAACGATGAATAAGAAATGAGTTAAATGTTTTTTACAGGCCTTTGCGAAATCAACCTGTTAAAAAAAAAACTCTCAAATACCTTCATCAAGCTTTCCAAAAATCGTATTTTAAAGTATTTTTTAAATCCCTCTCAAAAAGAGCGGGGATTCCGATGTCGAATTTTTCAAGGAATAGTTGATCACCTTAATTTATTTATACTATAACCTACACCCTAAGACTTGAAACTAATAACTTCTGACAGTTAAGATTGATTACTTGTGGCTTACAACTAAAACTTACGGTGACCGAACAACTCAGAATCATGCAATTTCAACACCTCCTTTAAAAAGTCATTAAAACCGATGAAAAAATATGTAAAAAAAATGGATAAATAGTTTACGTCAGGTTAGGTTATGCAATATTTTCGATTTTTTAATGACTTTTCAAAGGGGTGTTGAAATTTCATGATCCTGAGTTATCATGAAACCAAACTTATAACTAGCGACTTAAAACTGTACTTATTTATCACCGAGTGGATATTAATACACAATACTGCTAAAATACGACTTACAACTATGGCTTAAAACTATTGACTTACGTCAAATTTACATACTTATATTTATAATTTCCTAGTTGGGCAGTCAAAAAATTTCTTAAATAAAGTATATAAATGTATAATCTCTTACTAAATAAATAAAAAAATAAACAAATAAATTTACATACATTCGTACATATTCACATTTACTAATAAATTTTGTATATTTAAATATTGATTAAAGTAAATGTAGTCGTAACATGTAACGCATACAAATAAGTTTAAGCGTAAGACTTATAACACTTTGTTATTACAAGGAGATGGGAAAACTAAATGAGATCTCATCAAAATCCAGGCCTTCATTCAGAACCTATAATCAGCGAAAATCTAAAAAGATCACTAAATAGATAATAAACACTTTTCATTGTACATAAAAGATCACCAGAAAAATCACCTTTATTCCCACCACTAAAAACAGCTTTTGTAAATACAGTAATATTGAAAGTCTAGACGACCATAGAAACTTTAATCACCAAACAGTCACATAAAACGTTGTAAAAATTATATATTTTGCATACCAAACCAACCTTCTTTCCAAGAACCGCTGTGATATTATTATTTATTCCCAATCTATATTTATTTGAAATGCATTCAATGGGCACAGTCGAATTAAATAATCTGCAAGCATTCAAACAGTAATTATTTAGTTAGGGCACGGTTGCGTGTCTTTGGTTGGTCATTTTGGAGATATAAATGGTTGGAAGGTGCCCTTTAAATCGTAATAAAATGCACAAATTGCAATAAAAACATCGAAATGGTTAGATGACGACCTGAGTGTTTTTTGTGAGAAATCCTTGTCATTTAGAGCGATCAGGGTAGGCCAAATTGATTCATTGGCTACCTCGGCTACCTGGCTTCCCTGGCTAATTTTGTTGTTATTTAATTTTAATGCAATCGAACATCCATCGATTCTTGGACAGGGTGGACACTAGAAAAGTAAAAATTAAAAAAAAAATAAAACATTCACTTTGTTTGTAAGCACGATTTTAATTATTTGATATTTTCAATACCGACCGGTTTCGCTTAACATAAGGATCTTCAGGGTATAAAATTAAACAGTTTAATATATATTTTAGATATATTTTACAGAATATTATATTAAATGTCGTTTTTGGTCATGTATACCTTATCAGAAAGAGGAGCTCTTGTGCCTGATAAGGGAGTCACGATTCTTACTTAGGTTGCAAGTTATACTATGTTTTGTATAAAATATTTCCTTTTTACTTAAGTTTTATTTCAATTAATACGTCACACCAAAAAAGTTTCAGCTTTCTACCAAAATGTAAAGTTTTTTGTATGATTTGATGTTAGAGTTTTAATTTTTAGAGGTTTTCTAGATAATATGAAAATTCTCATGTATTTTTTGGTGATAATTGTTTGGCTGGTGAAAGGAGACATTTTGGAAATAACGTGAATTACGCGGATGTGCTTTTTAAGGGTAAACATCTGAATTTCTTTGGTCTAAAACAAATAGGACAGAAAAACTCAAAGTTTTTTCAGAGTAAAAATGAAGTAAAATTTAAATACTGTTCTGATTACTTAGTTTATTCCGATCCCACCTGATCTATTCTATGTATGATCTATTTCATCGAACCAACCGTTTGAAAGTGTTGTCGCGCATTTACACTAAGGGCTATTTCAAATTCTTATTTTATGGTGAATTTTCAAGTTCTGTGAAAGTCCTATTCAAGTTATGTCACGGTTCCATTATGGACTAGTTATTTCACAATAGGACTTGAATATAATTTTCACAGAACTTGAAAATTAGCTATAAAATTTGATAAATTGTTCAAATTCTGTGTAGCAACTGGCTATACATGTCTTTCTCTATCGTATGTCGATCAAACTTACTCTAATCTATGGTCGATGTAGTATATTATGATCATAGAATAGAACAAAAGGTAAATTTGATTCAATATTGTGTTTATATTTCTATCGAAGAAAGAGAGCTTGTTCTCACTGACGTATTTCGTAGATTGTATGAAAAAGAACACATGATAGATAAGGTAGGAACGCGCCTTTTGTAAAAATAAATCAGACCAATCGATGTCAAATCTGATATTGGGTTTATACATACATAGGGTCCTTGAGGTGATTTTTCACAAAAACGGCACTGTATAAATTAATAATTATTATTATAGCGTAAAGAGTTAAAATCTAGTAACTACAACTAAAAACATCTTTATATTACAACTAAAAAAAATACATCTACACGGCATTTGAAAAATCCTCTAACTAACTAATCTTTGGGCCGGGTTAGGCAGAGAAGATGGTTTGCCAAACAACTCGTCATGGCGCATGCACTCGTTGCTCCGTTCACATTCATACATTTTGAATCTTGAATTGGCCTGACTTAAGTATTTTATTCACTTGGTCGTGCTACGTCTTCTCCTATCGTCTTATATTACTTTTACACTACTTTCTTCGTTATTTTGCTCTACATACCCAATCTACCCAAACATTCCTTTCTTGAACTCAGATACTCATTAAGCCCGCATTCTTTCCGATCTCCACATTTTTTATACGTTCATAATTTGACGCACAAACGCCTCAGTGATCTAGTTACTACAGAATTTAGTCTATTTACATCCTTCCTCTACCAATTCCATCCTTCACTGCCATGCATTATCTAATTTTTATCATTATTATTATCATGGTTGGTATTAGTACTCCACTGTAGACTGCTAGCTTGGCGTCTTTTGACAATTTTTATTATTATTTATGTTGACTAATACTCTATGAATCAATACATGTTTTATTGCTTGTACCCTCCGCATTCCTGTGGGCAGCGAGAAGCGATCCCACGCTCCTGTGCTGAGTGCTGAGTGCTGAGAGCTGAGAGCTGAGAGCTGAGAGGCGCGCATCCTCTCGCGAGGACTAAGATTATATGTGGCTAATTTAATATTCCCAGACATATAATCTGCGGGAGCCGGGCAGAGAGCATTCCTAATTCTCTAACGTTGTCAAACCATTGCCCCCAGCATTTTCCTTTCGAATTTCTTTGGTATCAATTCAGACTTAAACCACAATCATTATTCATTTCCTTTTTTTATTAAATAATAAGTTACTTACTCTTCGGGATTATTTAAAAAATATTCAAATATGCGGTATATGTGTGGAGCTAATGTAAAAAAAAATTCAATCCATCTATCGTCCTGCTGACAAGCTACTTGCTGTAGCTTAGAGGGTATAAATTCTCATTGTATGTAATTTTTACACAATTATAAAAAAATAAAAAAGTATAAAAATGTATAAAAAAAAAATTCTGTGTTTATATTATCTAATACAAATTTTAATGCCATTAAGATTATTGCAAATATCTATTTACTTCACAAAAATAACGAATTTTTTGCAAATAATTATAATTTCAACCGTGTCACTATTTTCCCTCGTAACCTGCATCATTAAAATGCTTGTAGAAAATACAGCTTGGCATTCAAAAAATGCGCAAAAAAGATGTAAGTATGCTTTCATGCGGCTTTCAGTTTCTTTAAAAGGCATTGCCTGTGATTATTCCTTATTTATTGCAATCATGACTACACGAATGAATTTATTTGTTGACTTGTTCCAAAACATCTGTAAACCATAAGCCCATACATTGTACGATGGTATTTTCCATAAGTTGCCTAGTAATCAACATGGGAAGTCTTGAACAACTGTCAATTTCATATGCAAGAAAATAATAAAAATATACAAACGTGAAAGCAGAATTTTCATTGCAAAAATCCTGTAGTTTCCAACTCTGCGAAAAGTTTTCATCAATCACCTTGGAATTGTGAGTAAATGAAAATACGACGAAAATCGAAGGTCAAGATGTATAAAATTTATTGATTTGAAGTCTGGGATTTTGGAACTGTACATGTCCTGAATTTAACTGGAGATTGTTTAATTGATATTAAGATAGAGCCTGCTCGGAGGAACATCAGCGTTGATCTCTTGCTTATTGGTGCACCGGCAAAAAAAACTCAACGGAAAAAAATGAGATGGTAGTATGAGAACGAGTCGGTCTTACGGAAAACGGTAGGTACTGCATGTCTGCCGGCACTCCGTTGCGTACGCCAAGATGATATTTTTTTACTTTTTCATTGAAAAAGCTTTCGACAACATTATCATCGATATTCCTAAATAAGTTATCTGCGTTTAGTTTTTCTGCAAATTTACTTCATCCTTTGCTTCTTACTTCAGAAATCGTAAACAGTAAGTTTTCTATATAGTTTCTGCTGAATTCTTGGTTTGTCTGGAGTTCCTCAAGGGTCTGACTTGGGTCCGTTACTACTCCTGCTTTTCATTAACCATAAGGGTTCTACCATCACTCAGTCGCAAAATTTTATATTTGCGGAGATTAAAACTTCATTACCTATATAATAAATACCAGCGTCTCTGCAAATTGATATAGACTACTTCGCCAATTGGTCAAAAACAGACTGTTTAAGTTCCAATTCACCAGAATGCAACATTGTCTTATAAACAGCCAAAAATTTGATTAACTGTAATATTTTTCACTGTCTGACTCAAATAAAAGAACTACAAGTTATATTCAACACTCAAATGACATTTCACCATGCGCAGCAGAGCCAAAGACATTTGTATATCTATAAGCTGAGCATATAAACTGCTGGGCTTTGTTATTCGCAATTTACTCATTCCAAAACCCGCCAATATTCAGACTTATTTTCAACTCACTGGTGTATTGTAATTTGAAAAATAAATAGATTTGACAGGATTTACTACTTTACTTCATCTCTTCCATAATTTATAAGATAACTCTATTTATGGGATTTACCCACACTTTCAATCATCTTTCTGTTTTAATTGTATTCGAATTAATATGTATTTAACCTTAAATATTCTTATTTCTTATATATGATTTCATTTATGTACCTCTACGCCTGTCTCAACATAGGTTTACCCTAGTGAGACAGGCATCGAATAATATAATGTAAACATACCTTATATAGATTAGTAATAAATAATAAAAAAATAAAAAATTGTAATAAATAAATAAATTGAGTAAAATTAACATTCAGGGTCTTTTCGAGAGTTGCATTAACAAATTTCCTGACCTTGCAAAATAGAGAAAGGGGTTTTTTGAGAAGTGTCATATAAAAAAGGAATGAAATAATTTAAAATAAATTAAGTCTTTTTGGCTTGAAAAATAACGTATTTACCTTTTTACATGTAGGTACAATTTTCGTATAGCAATGAAATGCGATAATGAATTAATCGTAATTACATTGTTTAAAATCAACAATGCCTTCCAACATATATTTTATCATACATTATTGGCAAATACAAGGCGACCGTAAAATTCCTTTATTCTTTGTTCCAAGTTGAATTGAGTCCGCTACAGTGACATGCTATTAACTCATTACTTTGTAGAGCTTTTGAGGCCAGTTTTCAACCAATTAATAAGGATTTTTGAAATAACTAAGCAGTATTAAAGGTATTTTTTCAATATGTTCCAAAACATTAACCGTTTAAGAGTGACATAGAAAATACTCAAATGAAGCTGAAGCTATTAACGTTAAATTTTATTTTAATAATATCTGAAAAAATATGGAAATTAATTTTCTTAAAACAACCTGGTAAGCAGTTACGCAAAATATCTTAAATTAATTGTTCTAAAAATCAACATGCGTATAGTGAGCACCAAAATTTAATTCCAACCTGACGTTAATACAGAAATTGTCGTAATAGGCTTTTTTCTTTGGCTTACGGTCATCGTAAATTCTGTAAGTGATTGTACCTGCGCGAGAATGGATCATATCAAATTCAGATCGGTATTAAAGTTTGACGCGTACTATACCTACCTATAATATTTTTTTAAATGTAGATAAGTACTTAACAAATTTACCGACATTATACTACATACCAATTTGGGAGGCGTTAATGGGTACCGCCGCCCCGGGAACCTTTAATGGATAACCAACACCTCTGCCATAGGTCACCCCAAGTGGTTCGCTACGGTTGGTGATTTAGTAGGGGTGCCCGGGTTCATGGGGTGAGGTTTGTCTAGGTCTTGGAGGCGGATGACCCCAGATTAATAAACCCCAGATTCCTATCCACCCCGTAATCCCTTTTCCTTCCCAGAACTCTCCTCTCTTTACTTTCCTTAAAAAAATCCTCCACACAGCATCCCCAAAGATGATATAGGCCCTGAGGGAAATTATTTTCCTCAGGGCCTCCTGTGTGGAGCTCAGTAAAAAAAATACCTAGGTACTATTTTTTTTATATTAGATCATTTAATTTCCCTCGGGGCTTATGCCATCTTGGGGGTAACGTGTGGAGGTTTTTTTAAGGAAAGGAAGGAGAGGAGGAATAAGTTGTATGTCCAGGAGTGACAGACGTATGAACCATCCCTCCATCCGGAAAGACTACGAAGTAGTTCCCGGGTTACGAATACCCCAACGATATTTTTAAATCTTCTACTACCACCTCAGAAAGCGGAAAATATTGCTTGTGTTGTGATGGAAGACTTAGCCAGCGGAGAAATCGAACACGCGACGTCCGGGTGGGACCCGAACGCGATGCCAACCCGGTCACTGACCGGATATCTTCTTTTTGTAAAAGTATAAATGAATATTCAATTTGTAGTAGAATAACTTGTTAAAATAACCTTTCAAGATTATACCCATCATAAAAGAAGAAAAAAATATGGGATAAATTAGACGAAGATAATTTTGTTAATTCTGATAATTCCCAATGACCAAGTTGGTTAAGTCGTTAGTCGTTTGGTAAGACGAGAGATCCTGAGTTCGATTTCCAGTTGCGACCATTACCGTTTTATTTTTCTGTACCTATCTTGCTCTTTTTCATATTTCGTTAATACTTATTAGTATTATCTTCATCTTCAATGACATATGTTTATTGTTCATTGTAAGGACGGGAATTTTCCTATTATATACATTACCGCCGCTGCCCGAATTTCTACCGATTTCTTACATATCTCCCTTAAACATTTAAAGTTTTTAAGCTCTTAAAAAAATGTATGCTATTTTTGAAGATAATATCTAGACGCGTTCCACGCCGAAACGCAAATTATATAAAATTCCCTCGCTAGAAAAAAATCGCAGAGTATGCTCCGAAAATTATTATAAACAAGTTTGTTTCAGTAATTTTACAAATGAAAGTTGTGAAAAATTTCACAATGTTTCATTAAATGATACTTAAGACGCCTTCCACGAGATTTATGCTCTATTTTAAACGAGTCGTGTTTTATTAAACATTTTCAAAATTTTCGCATCGATTTTATCGCTTTAAATATAAGCGCGCTCCTCTAACATTCGTAATTTCATATCTCTCCATCTTCTTCTTTTTGAGCGCGGATGCGGCGCCTTAAAAAGTTTGAAAAGTCTACTGAAGTTTATAAGGGAAATTATTATTCTTGTATTCATTGCAACGACCAAGATTCATTGTCATATTTCATGATCTGTAAGTACCTACAGGATAAAAAAACACATTAAAATTAAAATTTAAAAGAAAGCTCATAGCTAGGTATACATTACTTAACTTTAAATATTCATTTGCTCCCTCCTATCGGAGTTTGACTATCATTAGGGTAATCTCTACCTTGCAAACTGCAAGCCGGAATAACTCAGTGGAACTGCACTCGTACCAGCAACGTAGGTTCCTAAACTGTCAATTTCGTCTACTATTCTACGACTCACATCAATATTCTTAGATATCCTCACTCCTATCACCATAATCTTCCACAATTAAAACAAAGTGTTCAACAATAAATTTAAACGTTATCTGTAATGTATTAATCCACATAATCGTTAAAATATCACAAAATTGCTCAAAAAAGTATTGGCATAACGTATCTAAACCCCGCACACTTCACAAAACATACGTAAACTTACAAAACAACATACGAAAACATAATTATTAATCGTACCCATTTCGATTACAAATCTCCCATCACCGTTTTCACTTTCCCACGATTTAAATCCAATTAAAATAAACAATTAACCGTCAATGGTCAGTCATTTAACAGAAAAGCTCCGTTCATTCTTTTTAATAAAGGCTTATATACTCCGATGAGTAAGTAAGGCGGTGTCGGAGGCTTTAGACTCAAGGTAAGTACCCTGATACGGCCAAGGAGAATAAAGGAAGGCTTTGATTGCCCAGGGAGATACGAGGACCTCTTTGTTGCTCCTGCTGAATCCGGGACAAAGACATACGTTTGTATGGATAAAGGATAATGTACAAGCTACGTAGTTTATATTATAAGTGTGTTTTGTATATTTTGTCGGTATAAGAGTACGTTTATAGAAATTAATATTGCTCCTAGGAATTTAATCCTTCTTTCCAAAGTTTTGACAAACAAAGTTTGTCCATTAATAATAATGGGATAATTTTTAGATTTCCGTGTGGTGAAAAATCATCTGTATAATTTCGCATGAGTGTTTAGACTGTATCTAATTTTATTATTTACAAACAGATACAGAAATCATATTTACTTGCCAGGTCAACTCCGACAAACACATTTTTCTTAGAAAGTTTATGGTTCGGGAAGATACGACTTTGTATGCGGAGGACCCTACATTTAAAACACCGTACATTGCATTATTTTACATTTAACACCCTTGATTACTATTGATATTGCATTTAAGAGAAGATTAGTGGCAAATGCAGAGTTGATATTTATTTCGAAAGAATGGAGAATGTAGGACTCTTCAGGACTGGAGAATTTTTATGAAATTACCTGTATACGTGTTCATATTTGCTTTCATTTTTATACAATTTGTTATTCACAATGTCGTGGCTGTGAAGGTGAAGGTGAAAGGTTTTTGACTTAATGAATTCGACTGTCTGAAATGGTGAGTTAAAGTTTAGCTCTCAATTCTGCCGAGTCTGTGATCATTCTTAAATCATGTGGCAGTCCATTCCAGGCTTTAGGTCCTGGCAATCCAAAAGAACCGCTCACCGAACTTAGTATCTGGTGTGCGCTTTGGTTCCTTCAACCTTCCGACAGCTGATGACGGTGCTGACCTAGAGCTGACTGTCAGGAATCAAACATGGCGCAATAATCCAAACGGGTGTAAATTAATAAATTATATAGAGAATTTATTTTAAAATGTAAATTAAGTTGAAATCACATAAATTAATTATTTACAATATCTGCATTCCACAATAATCATTGTACACCATTCATTTTTTACATTAGCTCCACACAGGAAAACAATTTCCCTTGGAGCCTTGGGAAAAGGAAGTTCTGGGAAGGAAAAAGTTATGGTTAGGTAAATATTTTACATCATTTATCATAAATATATTATTATTTTTAATTGATATACTAACGTTTTTAAGACAAGATTTTTATGCATGCACAAAGGGTAACAATAATTATCAGCCTGGGTATAAACAATAATTATCAGCTTGAAACACTCGTCTGCATTGAAAAAATCTTCCTAGAAAAGATACTGGCCGCCAATGGGACTTGAACCCGTGTCCTTCTGATTGCCGGTCGGGTGCTCTCCCACTGAGCTATGGCGGCTAATCTAATACCCACCAAATAATTCAATGTATACTAGTGCTTCATTCAACAATTACTGCTTATTAAATTTTTCCACCTGAAAACAACCAACTTTTTTTTTTGTGAGAGCAACATTGTTAGTGCTAAATCGCTCGCAAGGTGGCGTCGAGACAAATTATGTCTACATTTTTTGGTGAAATACTTTCACTTTTCAAATATTAATTATTATTTTTAATTGATAAACTAACGGGCGGGTAAACTTGACGGGTATTAGATAAGCCGCTATACCTCAGTGGTAGAGCACCTGACCGGCAATCAGAAGGACACGGGTTCAAGTCTTTATCAGTCAGTATCTTTTCTCGGAAGATTTTTTCAATGTAGACGAGTGTTTCAGGCTGATAATTATTGCTTATAATAATATAAATATATATTAAATAAAGGAAAAAACACCTTTCCAAAACAAAGATATTTTAATTAGATATCTATGCACGTAAAGATTTAGAAACAGGGCAGATAAAAGTGAAACACCGTCTACTGTAGATGTTGGCAGCATGTGAGACAAAACGTTTCTTTGGTGTTTTATTTGAAGTTTCATAATATTATTATTGCATTGAGTTCGTTCCACGATTATCATACCGTATTATTAGTATACCGGTGGGTGATTTAACATCAACTTTAAATTTAACAAATTCGTAGCTCAAAAGCGTAGCATTAAAATATATTGAGAGATTTTTTTTTTACATGAATACCGCACAAGAGTCCCAACTGCTCCCGTCTGGAGCCAATGAGACTATGCCATCCCCAATTGGGGTATGTTGTGAGGCTGAAGGTAGTGGGAAGGGGAAGGAAATAGGGAAGAGGAAGGTAGAGAAGTACCTGGCTATTCAGATCTGGTCACCAAACATGGCTAAAGCCATTTCAAGCAACGTTTCAATTCTGAATGGTGGTCTTACACCATACTGAGAATATCTTCCACTCTTACAACTGAGGTTAGCGATAGGTTAAGTTTCTTTAGGATTAGTTAAGTTGGTTACGTCTTGCTGGGTTAAGTTAGATTTGGTTAGGTTAGTTACAACATATCAATCAATTAATGAATGCATCTACAAGTTAAGTCAACTATTTTCAGATATTCCCAGAAACAACCGTCCCTGGATCCATTTATTGGATAACCTCTGCGGTTCGCTACGTTTGGTGACTTAACAGGGGTGCCGGATTCATGCGTGACCAGGTGCGTGGCAAGCCGGATCGGGAGAGAGTGGTTGAGGGAGACCTTTTCACCTCTCCAGCAGGACTCTCTCAGAACATCGCCTTGGACCGCAGCGGGAGTGGTGGATTAGTACGTAGATTCCTACCCACCCTTTATACCTTTTTCCTTCCCAGAACTTTCTCTCGTTCCTTTCTCCATAAAACCCTTCAAGCCGCATCCCCAAAGATGATACAGCTCATGAAGGGAATTATTTCAGGCCCTCCTATGTGGAGCTAATGTAAAACAAAAAAATCCAGTTTTATTGTTACTTGTGACAGCTTTTGAAATATGACAGAGATGAAAACTTCATGTTGTGATGGTGAACGGTGACATTGCTTAGATTTTATCTCTTCCAAACATCCCGTTTAATGGCCGGAGATCTGAGATTTATCAATCTTGACATATTTCGAACCATTAAAATTTGACCAATTTTATTTGTTCTCAGGCCCAGATTATATTAAAGTACTAGCTGGTTCCCGGCATGCGTTGCTATGCCATAATATTCAAATAAATAAAATTGTTTCTCCCTACATGTCCTTTCCCGTGCGTCACCGTTCCCCTCCCGCATCCCCTTTCCCTCCCGCATTCCCTTTCCACCTTCCCCACCTACCCTCTCCCCTCTCCCGCTCCACCGTCCCGCCAACCTCCCTCCCCTCTCCCGCTCCCCCGTCCCGTCAACCCCCCTCCCGCGTTCCATGTATTCAGTCCCAGTACATTCAGTTTTCAAACAGCTCGTGTGCCACCTATTACAATTTTTCATTTTTGTATATTATAAGAACAGTAATTCAAATTTAATTTAATTTAAATAGGTACCTATTTAAAATATCCATAATTTTAAAAATCCATAGAAAAATCTTTTGTTACAAAAAAAAAACCACTGCCTGCT
This sequence comes from Limnephilus lunatus, assembly GCA_917563855.2. NCBI lineage: Eukaryota > Metazoa > Arthropoda > Insecta > Trichoptera > Limnephilidae > Limnephilus > Limnephilus lunatus. Next base: position 31,304,986 of record OU830599.1, on the reverse strand, counting down.
AAATTCAATTACATCAAACGTGCGAAGATAAAATAGTCGTTAAGTTTTCTGAAATTATCCAATTTTCTTAATTTTTCTTTCCGTAAGAATCTTATACAAAGTATTAGTAAGCCCTTAAAAAAAGATGAATGAATTAGGTAAAGTTGTTCTGAAGTTATGGCGTGACCAAGGGAAACAGGGATTCATTTATATATATATTATAGATATGCCTATTATTGAGTGTTGTGTCGTCCTATTTTGAAATATTCAACTTCATTTTCTACCTGTCACTGATATTTAAATTCATGTTACCAACGAAAAATAAACTAATTTCTGCTAAAATTGCCAATCAAAGGTGAAGTTGAAATGTAATTAAGATATATTTCAATGAAAATTATATAAAAATCTTCATACATACACAAATTACATAATTTACATGCACATTCTTTCTTAATACAAAATTAAAAGGTGGATTCAAGAACAAAAAAGAACACAAATAAAAAAAATTAATAACGTAAAAGAATAAAACATTTGTACGTAATACACACTAACATCAAGACACACTTCATTATATTATACAACCGTACCTCATAATATTTGCCGATATTATTTAATAATTGTTTTCATTTCGGCCGTTTCAATTTTATTTAAATTTACTAAAAAGAAAATTAATAAAAATATACTATGAAATACATTTTATTAAATTATAAAATGGGGAAAAAATTGTAAAATAAAAAATGTTATTATTTTGTAAAATCAGTACCCAACGAGGAAGGACCATATTATCATATCTATTGCGGTTTGGTAAAACCCTTCAAGCTAAAAAATGAAAACATTACAAGAGACGATAAAAACGAATATTTAGATTTTCGTAAAACTACTAGAAAATCTTGAAATTCACATGAAAGTGGTTATTTGTTTTCCAAAATTTGGAAGTAAAATATTTCAATTCTTTTATAATTATGAAAGATATGGTCTTTTCGAAATAACCTAAAAAAATACGCATAAATTTAGTTTTTAATACTAAAAATGCTTAAATCAGTGTTGTACGAATCTAAATGTTCTACTTGGACGACTATTCTACACGAAACCACTAAAAAGTAACGTTCCCAAAAAACGTTGATATTATTTTTGTATGTATCAATAATTTTTTTTTATAAAAAATTAAACTTTCCTGAGCATTCGCCAAGTTCTGAATAGTGAAAGTGGTCGTGATTCGAATAGATTATGGTTAATTATTGTAAAGTATATCCGAAGGCCTCTCCGGAGATATTCTATTTTATTAATACTGGGCCAGTATCTCCAGTACTAATACACGCTTATTAAAAGCCTTTAAGGTTCTGAGAACACGGCGACTGTTTTGTTTCGTACTTTACAAATATAGTTTAGGAGCTTACTACTGGAAACTATTTTTGTCTGCCAGGCTGCAGCGATATAATTACAGAGCAGACCTGCCTTCGGGTTCTTTCGGCACATCTCGTAAAACGAAACCATGTGACCCAAATGGTCTCTAGACAACTAAACTGATATACTACTTATGATATAATATTACAATTATGATAATCAAACGCAACTGAAATCGAACACCATCATTAGGTATTCTTATTTCTCTTTCCCCTTCCTCGTTCAATGAAAACACATTTGGACCAACGAATCACCCTTTTGAGAAATGTATTTCTTTATATTGTTATCTCGCGGTGGCTGTGGGTAAATTGCTACCCGTCAGTTGTGTACAGTTCTCCAGCGGCCTGCCTTCTCACTACACTACTGCCTTACACTACCAGGCCACCAGGAGCCCAGGTACGAAGCTAGGTTTAGTGCATATTAAAATACAGGGAGTTCTTGAAGTTTCGTTACATTTAAAATATATATTTTAAGATGTTTTCAACTTCTTAGGAACACAGTAAGAAAATAAGTGAAATCATAAAATGGTTTTTAAAAAGATTCCATTAGCAGGGTTAACAGATGCGATTTGAATGGGCTCAGTACGGATAATGAGGAGAAAAGAAATCCTGCAGCAATGTTAAATAGCCAAATAAATTGATGATTTATTTATTGCTTCTTTACATGGTATTATTGTTATGATTTCACTTTTTAACCTCACTAGGAGACAAACCTATACGAGGTTAATCGAGAATAGTCGATAAAAAAAAATATCGAGGTAGTTAATCAAATAAGATGGATACATTTTTTTAAACTTTGTAACATAAATAGAAATTAGGCAAGCAGAACTTAAAAAATGTAACTCATTGGAACGATAAAATTTAAACAAAGAGTGTCGACAAAGTAAATATGCGAAGCAAAAAGAAAAGAAAAAATTTGCTAACATTTTTTAATTCAAAAGGAGCGATACGTTTATTTAAGAATACCAAGTTGCCCAGGTTTTATTCTACATTTAGGGGTGAGAAAATAAGATGGGGGTGTGGGATGATTTTTAGAAATCTCGTATAAACAGTAACCTTCCTCTTATTTTGTAGGTAAAGTGTGCAAATTTTCATTATTCTCTGAATGAAACTGTCGATTTGTATGAAAACAAACCCACGCCAAAACAATCTTCTTTATATACTAGTATTTTAAATTACAGGCAAAATTAATTTAGTTTACAAAATAATAGCACCGTGTAAATCACCCTTGTTAACAATGTTCCCATGTTATGTTGACTCCTCCCACCGTTCTCCCCCTCCCCCAAAATCACCCCTCTCCCTATCACCACCTAATAAAATAATGGATGTACATATGTATATAATAACAAATGTACCTGGGAAGTAAAGTTCTTCATAACAAAAATGTCCAAATTATGTCACTTTTAAATTAATTTAATGTTTCTAATTCGGACATGCTTTATCAACCTTGACAAATATCTTTAGTAGTTTAACAGGTTTTAATTAACAATAATAAAAACAAATTAATTAGATTCTTTATGATTACCCTGTATATGTAGATATAATATAGTACCCCGCTTATTTGTGACGGTAGACATACACACACATTATGTTATAGCATAATGCCGCCTCAGAATCATACAGACGAGCGCCTTACCAACTCTCGGCGCGATTCTTCGGACACGTACACGTAAAGGTGCGTGGCGTGTGTTGGTGGTTGCGCGTGTGGTGGTGGTGGCGCGTGCAGTGGTGTGTGTGGGGCCGTGAGAACGCGCGCGCCGCGCGGGTTCCCAGGCGCGCGCCAAGACCGACACGAGACGGGGTGCTCGAATTGAACGTCTCATTATTATTTATTAACATTTATTACGATTTAAGATTCTTATTGGAAACTTACAACATGATTGTATAAAAATGATAAAATAATTTCTTAAATCTTTTTTATTTATGTGAATACAATAGTTAACATTGCTCCCAACCACGGACGTGTTATTTGTATGTCTATGCTCCCAACACTCTGGAGCCTGTAAGAGTATGACATCCCCGATAGGCGTATGTTGAGAGTTTGGAAGGGAAGAAGATGGGGGTGAGGAAGGAGGGGAAATACCTGGCTGTTCAGATTCGGTCACCAAACACGGCTAAAGCCAATTCAAGCCAAATCTATCTATTTATATGCACAATTTTCATTGTCAAATATAGTAGTTATAACTTCAATGCACAACATCTTTTTGCAGCCCGATTCCAGTTAGAGACCAAAGTCAACATTTTTAGCTTTACGCAATCACTATTTTCAGCTCTATTTTCATATCTACGATTTCAGTTGGCATCACAGCAAACAGCATGGTTCATGTATTGTTTGCAGTGATAATAACGGTCAAATAACGGTCAAACGAAAAATGTTGACTTTGGTCTCTAGGTAATTGGAATCGGGCTGAAAAAAGTTGTCGTGTATTGCAGGAATTAGCAAGGGTGGAGCTATAGCTTTCAAATGGGAGGTTTGTTTGACCCTAAGGGGGAGGGGGGGTCAATTCTAAGCGGGAGTTTGATCCTGGGGGGAGGCAAAGGGGATATGGAGGGGAGGTTAGAAAATTAAATAGAAAGTTGTTTTGGCCTCTGCTTACCAAAATTTGTTATTTACATCACACTGATAAAATAGATAGTGCAAATACTATGATGGTATTTTTCAGGAAAGTAATCTAAGAGAACTATTCTATTTTTTCCTATGCAATACTGAGGCCGACAAGGGAGGTTTGAACCTACTAATCCCCCTCCCCCCCTCCCCCCTTATATACACCCTTGGTAGCTAACCAAACGCTTGCCCGACATTTTGATGCGGTTTAAATTTTGCGTTTGGTAACTTTTTCCCTACTTCTATCTAAACACATGTCCCATATATAGCTGAACAACTTTAAACATTATCAAAGCTAAATTTTACCAACTGGTATCCCCGAAAACCGCTCTCCGGTACAGTACGTGACAATGCAATTACATTCCAGTTTCCACGTCCGCTCAGTTCGGCTGTTCTGCCTTCCCTCTAGTCGTTACTACTTTAACTCTGTATCAAATTGCATATGATTGTTTCTTATATATTCATGAATAATCACCCCCCGAAGTATCACTGTATGAATGTGGAACACGGTGTAGATAGGGCGCGGTGTGTCTTTGATATTTATACAAATCTCCAATTTTGCACATTTGACATACAAAACAAAAGGAAGGAAACTGTGTACATAAGAATTCGAAAAATTACCCCATCCTCTTGTCCTACCCCTTAAAGTAGAATTTTAATACTTCTTGTAGAAATTATGGATACTTGAAGTTTAAAATAAGAAGAAAATTACCGTCTACATCTGATTTAGAAAATCTCTATGTTAACTCCGGGTAACGCTGGTATTTTAGCTAATACCTAGTATTAACAAATACAGAATTAAATAGTTACATAACATTATTTTTTAAATCAAAAAATTCTCTTTCAAAACCATTGAAAAAATTATTAAATTAAATAAATGATTTTCCAATTCGAATCCCGCCAAAGCAAAAAAAAAACCACCAAGATGGTACCCGGGCCGCAATCTCTGCCCTCGTGACCGGCGATCTTCGTCTCCGTCTCTCGTGTGCGGCGTTCCATGGCGGCATCCCCCTTGCACGCGCACGCTCCACGCGCTCCCACAATATCGGAAGTCGCACCCGCACCCATAAAAGATTGCATAAGTTTGTTTCACCTTAAAAGCCTTCTTAGCTTTATGCCAAGTTTATCAATACAAGTTTTATAATAAACCATTTTTTATGATTTTTTTAAATTCGAGGAACCAATAAGTTCTCAGTAGGAATTAATTATTGGTTCCGTACACACGACGTCCGCGCAATGCACTGAGCCGCTACTAATCAGTACGTAAGTTAATAAATACTAAATCAATAACAGGAAGGGCCGTACATTTTTTTTGCCCTTTTGCATTGTGCGGACTTCTTAAAGATGGAACCATTATCGTTCATATGATCATGTTTCCGAACACAATATGTTGGAAAACTTAATAACGTTTTGAGCACTGAGACAATGAATATTTTTTGAAATTTAAAATTTAATTTTGATAATTGACCCTAAAGATGATTCGGGTATCGCCAAAAGTTCCATGACATTTGATCCGCCAACAGTTGGCCCCCTGGCGTACTAATTATATACAATGTGCAGGGAAAATACGTTATACCTAATTACACAAAATATAACTAAGAAACACCGAAGGGATGTGCAGAGAGGATGTACCGCCGAATAACAAAAGTTTAAAACATATTTTCATTCAAATGCATCAAGGAAAAATCTGTTTGTCTATATACTTTGAATACCTGCGTATTACAACAAAAAAATCGACACTGTGTATAAATTCTTTTGAAATTCATACCAACTAATTATTAAGAGGGCATTACCAGCGGCCGAAAATTCAAATTTCATCAAAAGACGGCCTCGCGATCGGAAGTTTTTTAGAACGAGATAGAAATACCACATTCGCTCCGCCGCAAGCAGCATATCCCACTCAACTGGCGATATCTCTAGGATGGTTCAGACGACATCGATATTGAATTCTCGGTTCCAGCTTTTTCCGAATAAGTAGTTATTTGTAATTTGTTTACCGAAGTGCATAAACATAAATAGATACAAGTGAAATGCGTAAAAATAGGTATAAAATAAGTACTTACGTAATATATAAATTTCTTGATTTTTGAAATGTTTTTAGGAGTATTCTGTTGTTGTTTTTTAATTGTATTTCTACTGAGTGATATTCAGTTTGATTGTAAGAAATATCTCATTTTTACATATTTATTCTTCTCACAATAGGTATTATCAGTAATTTGGGAGGCGGGTATGGAAACTACCGCCCGGGAACCAGGGAGATTATTGTTGGTAATCTAAATTAAATTGAATTTCAAAAACCTCACCCCATGTACCTGGGTTCATTTATTTGTCCGGATCTTGGCGGCGGATGCACCTGCCCACCAATTGCATGGCAGGCCGGATCAGGAGAGACTGGTTGGACCTGGGAGATCTTTTACCTACCCAGCAGCACTCTCCGAAACATCTCCTTACAGTGGGAGGGATAGATTTTTTATGTCCGTCACTCTTGGACTGACCCCCAGATTCCTACATGCCCCTGATACCTTTTTTCTTCCCAGAATCCCGAACCCAATTTGGGAAACGGAACTCAATTTGGACCTCTAGATTCCTACCACTCCTGGTACCTTTTTCCTTCCCAGAATCCAGAACCCAATTTGGGAGGCGGGTATGGGTACCGCCGCCCAGAAAACCATTTATTGGCTAACCAACACCTCTGCCATAGGTCACCCCAAGTGGTTCGTTTCGTTTGGTGACTTACTTGCCCGGGTTCAAGGGATAAAGTTTGTTCGGATCTTGGCGGCGGATGCGTCTGCCCTCCAACTATGTGGCAGGCCGGATCGGAAGAGACTGTTTGAGGGAGATCTTTTGACCTCTCCTGCAGGATTCTCTCGGAAGCCTTGCACCGCATTGGTGAGGATAGACTCATACATCCTCTTGGATACACCGACCCCAGATTCCTACCCACCCCTCATACCTTTTTTCCTTCCAAGAACTTCCTCTCCTTCCAACATTGCCTTATATACACGGTGGCGGGAAACCCGTGGTACATTCCGGTGACGTAATTATAAACAATAATTCACTTACACTAATACCCGGCGTTGTACGAATTATACGCTCGCAACATTACCTTGCATATGTATGTCGTAGGCCGATCGTAAAATCAGGCAGATCATGTTGCGCCTAGCCACATCATGATCTGCTGCATCGTGAAATGGCGGCAGATCGTGATGTGCCTGAGGCGCATCGTGATCTGCCTGTTTTTACGATTGGCCTGCGACATATACAAGGTGTCGAAAAATACGTGGTACATTACGGTGACAGATTCATTGTCATTACCGTGGTAATTATAAACAATAATTTACTTGCATACCCGGCGTTGCGCGAGTTACATGCATACTTCATTGCCTTATATATGTCGGCGGTCGATCGTAAAATCAGGCAGATCATGGTGCGCCTAGTTACTTCGTGAAGTGCCTGGCAGCAGATCGTGAAGTGCCTCAGACGCATCAAGAACGGCCTGATTTTACGGTTTCCCTGCGACATATACACGGTGGCGGGAAACCCGTGGTACATTACGGTGACCTAATTATGAACAATAATTTACTAGCATTAATACCCAACGTTGCGCAAATTATAGACGTGCAACATTACCTTGTACACACGGTGTCAGGAAATTCGTGGTAGAAGCGGAAAACTGAGGACTCAAATTTCACCACGGGAACAGAAGCTTTTTACCATACTTTTTCTTCTATTTTTAACTTATTTATTTTTCTTTTTACGAACATATTAATTAATAAACAATAATCTGCGTAAATCGTCCTCAAATTCAATTTGATTCTGAATCTACTTTGCTTAAGACAAGTTCGTCCAGTCAATGAATGATCCAAAAGGTTTTAGGGTGCGTGAGCAGGAACCTAAGCGATTCCTTCAAAAAATTGTTTATGGTGCTTAGGGTGTAAACATACTAAAAGTCCTGACGTCTAGGTGGTGAGTTAAGGGGTGGGGGGGAGGTCCCAATTTTCAGGTTTCCGCTTATATCTCGAAAACGGTGCGTTGCAGAGGAAAATTTTCTGAAATTAAGTAAAAGCTCATAAAATCATCTCCAACTTTTATTCTTTATGTAATTTTCGAAATCCCAGTCGTTTTTAAGTTACACGCTCCACAAATGTAGACATTTTCGAAAAAATCATTTAACCTTACATTTTTCATCAAACATTCCTTCATATCGTCTAAAATATTCATCAAAGAAATACATTTATTTTAAGGAAGTTATAAAGAATTTAATTCCCTTTTAGAATATATAGGTATATATATATATATATATATACAAATGCAAATTAATCTCAAACCGGTCAACATTTACAGCAATTTTAAGTTTTTTCGTAAAATTTTGTCCTGAGATAATTATAATTTTCATTATAAATACAATTTAAAATTTTTCAAGTGATATTATTTTTTTCTTCTTTCTTTAAAAACTGGCTTCAAACTGTGGTCACACGTATTATTAGGCGAATGAACAAAATGTGTGTCAGTAATGAGATAAAAACTGCGTTTGTCTGAAAATGATATTTTACGAAAAAACTTAAAATTGTTAGAAATATTTACTGGTTGGAGATTAATTTGCATCTAAATATATATATAATTATATTATAAAAGTTAATTAAATTCTTTACAACTTCTTTAATATAAATTTATTTTCTTTGTTGAATATTTTAGACGACATGAAGGAATGTTTGATGAAAAATGTGAGGTAAAATGATTTTTTTCAAAAATATCTACGTTTGTAGAACGTGTAACTCAAAAACGGCTGGGATTTCGAAAATTACATAAAGAATAAAAGTTGGAGATGATTTTATGAGCTTTTACTTAATCTCAGAAAATTTTCCTCTGCAACGCACCGTTTTCGAGATATAAGCGGAAACCTGAAAATTGGGACCTCCCCCCCACCCCTTAACTCACCACCTAGACGTCAGGACTTTTAGTATGTTTACACCCTAAGCACCCTAAACAATTTTTTTAAGGAATCGCTTAGGTTCCTGCTCACGCACCCTAAAACCTTTTGAATCATTCATTGACTGGACGAACTTGTCTTAAGCAAAGTAGATTCAGAATCAAATTGAATTTGAGGACGATTGACGCAGATTATTGTTTATTAATTAATATGTTCGTAAAAAGAAAAATAAATAAGTTAAAAATAGAAGAAAAAGTATGGTAAAAAGCTTCTGTTCCCGTGGTGAAATTTGAGTCCTCAGTTTTCCGCTTCTACCACGAATTTCCTGACACCGTGTGTACAAGGTAATGTTGCATGTCTATAATTTGCGCAACGTTGGGTATTAATGCTAGTAAATTATTGTTCATAATTAGGTCACCGTAATGTACCACGGGTTTCCCGCCACCGTGTATATGTCGCAGGGAAACCGTAAAATCAGGCCGTTCTTGATGCGTCTGAGGCACTTCACGATCTGCTGCCAGGCACTTCACGAAGTAACTAGGCGCACCATGATCTGCCTGATTTTACGATCGACCGCCGACATATATAAGGCAATGAAGTATGCATGTAACTCGCGCAACGCCGGGTATGCAAGTAAATTATTGTTTATAATTACCACGGTAATAACAATGAATCTGTCACCGTAATGTACCACGTATTTTTCGACACCTTGTATATGTCGCAGGTCAATCGTAAAAACAGGCAGATCACGAAGCGCCTCAGGCACATCACGATCTGCCGCCATTTCACGATGCAGCAGATCATGATGTGGCTAGGCGCAACATGATCTGCCTGATTTTACGATCGGCCTACGGCATACATATGCAAGGTAATGTTGCGGGCGTATAATTCGCACAACGCCGGGTATTAGTGTTAGTGAATTATTGTTTATAATTACGTCACCGGAATGTACCACGGGTTTCCCGCCACCGTGTATATAAGGCAATGTTGCTTGCGTGTATTAATGCTAGTAAATTATCGTTTATAATTACCGCGGTAATTACAATTGAATCGGTCACCGTAATGTACCATGTATTTCCCGACACCGTGTATACACGCAGGCTGGGTAGTATTGCTAGTTTATAATTTCCGCGGTATAAACGGATAAATCGGTCACCGTAATATCCATGAATCACAATGTATTGAAGTTATTACCCATTTACATTGATCAAATATACTTTGTCGAAGCCCATTTACGCGTACATAATAATATATATATATATAATAAAAATTTAAATTGCACATACCGATGAAACTTTACAGTCATTATTTACTTTAGAATGTTGATTCTTTTCTCTAAAAATTAAACAACATGTTATAAAAAATACACAATAAATCTGACAGATTCGTTCCAACGACCCTGTAGCATATAAGGTATGTACAACGTAAATTGATAATTAAATATTACTAATCTTTGTTTTTTCTCGTTATATTTCTCCCAGTTTTGTTTTTGGTGTGGTAATTTTGATTTTATAATGAAAGTTCTCTCTTTATTGATTTTTCTCCCCATTTTAAGCGGACGAATAAATTTAAAATGTTATGAACTGGATCGGCGCGGACAACACGACCGCTCGCTGCCGTGAATCGACACGACAGATACTAACAGTTTTGTTTAGCGCCGTGCGCGTCAAAATACAGAATAAAATATTCACAAAAGCGTGTCGCAAATTCAACAGAATTATATACTCGAGAAAATATTTTTGGTTAAAAATTATTTATAATATTTCAATAACGTCTTAAGTTAAATTTCTGTGTTAAAAATTCTGAGAAAAATCAATTTCTAAGTGTGTAATAAATAAGTCAAGTTGTAGTATTTTCGGCACAAAACGGGTGCTTGGATTTTTATTTTAATGATTTTATTTGAAGTTAAATTAAAATTCTAAATCAAAGTTTGCCTAGATAATGAACAGTTTTATAATACTGTATTACTATTTGGTATTATATATGTATTGTATAATAACTTTACTCGTTTGAAAATTAACAAATATTGCCATCGACCAACAGTAAAACTATTTTTTTATTAAAAAAATGTAAACTTTTTCAAAATTTAAAATATAAGTTTACCACATAAAATAACTATCTTTCGAAATCAATTTTTCGTTTTTCTGTAAAAAGCTTCGACACGTCTATGAGCTCATTCAAAAATGTCATTTTTCAGCTTTGTCTGGTTATTAACTCTTAAGTCGATTTTACGTTTTAAATTGGTAAATAATGCACAAAATTTATAATTTTATACTACCTAAATATCATTTCGGGGAGTTGTCGGCAGATCAACTGTAAAGTCACCATCGCCAGAGCACGCTAATTCTTGCGCGACGACATTCCAGCTCCTCTTACAGATTCGTTAACTTTCACGACATTTCCATCGTCCCTGCGGTTCCTTAAATTTAAAGTAACTCACTGATACTATTTTACATTGTGTAATCAAAAATGAACACGAATCCTGCTCCGGAAAATCACGCAGGTATCGTAATTTTTGTAACACTGTTTTACACAGAAAAACGGTTTCAACCATATAGCCTCTGGTTTGGTTCCCGGCAGGAACGATATTAAAAGTGCAAAAACTTCGGCGCCCTCCATATAAGCCTTCAAAACACGAAATTTATGGCCGGTCAAAGAACATGTGAAGTACTGCAGCACTGCCGTTCTAATTGTGAATTTTAATGCGTGTGACGTCATGAGACATAATTGCATATATGTTACCTAGGTATGTTCACTTCGAAAGTTAATAACTTCGTCACTTTTTGGAAATATCTTAAAACAAATTTTACTTCCGTTATTAACTCTTTAAATGTGATACATTTTTTTTTAAGTTACAAGACAACCTCATTCACGAATTTTTTTATCGTTTCGTTTGAAAATCCGTGCCATTCTCACCTGTCGCTTTTGCACAGAGTCGTGTATCTCTCTCTAGCGGCATGACAGAAAGTTCTCGTGTAGCTGCGTCCTCTCTCTTCCTCCTAAGCGTGTCTGGATAGCTGCATCCCGCTCCCGCGCGCACGCTCGGCGCGTTCCCACACATTTCGGAGCGTCTCGCTTTTTTCACAGCATCCCGAAGATCACATATTATCTGGTTAAGGGCTGCCACAAACCGATTTCAATAATAATTAATTTTCGATTTAATGTATTTTATTTCTGTTTTATTGATAAAATATACATTTTTGATGAATTTGAATACATTATGTTAAATATGTTAATGACACATGTCAAAATGGTTGAAATGTTGTGAACATAATATTATTATAATAGCCATAAATTATTAACAGAAATCGTTTTGCTACGACTCACGCTTTCGGGATAGAGGTTGCGGGTTCGTTTCCTAGCCATAATTTTTGACGTGTAACATATTTTTGCACGCCCAGGGGTGGGGACTAAAATTTATTTTACACATTTACTCCAAATAATGTCAGATTGAAATAAACCACGTGCGTCCCTTAAAACCCTGCATATTTTTTTTATTTAATAAATTGCAAAATACCATGAATTTCAAACTAAATTTACTTGCGCACGTCAGGATTTAAACCCACGATCCTAGGATTCATAGCCAAGGAACGTAACCCCTCAACCACGGATGCTATTAATCTTTTTAACGTAAATTCTTTAATGAGTTAGCAGAAATTATACATACCTGCATTTTTAATACATTTATGGCATTTTTTTAATTAGATACCATAACTTTACATACCTATTTTTAGACATTATTTGATAATGTGGACCTCACTGGAGTGCTTCACCGTGCCGATGCCCCCATTTTACAATTTAATAAAATATGAAATATAAAAATAAATAAATCTAAACTCAAATAAAATAAAATATGTAAATCATGAAAAAAAATCGGCAAATATTATGAGGTTTACTATGTGAAGTTAAATGTTTAGCGTTTAGTAAATTCAAAGTGAGTATTTTTCTTGACCAAACTTTGATTAGAAAAACTTACAATTAAAATAGATGTAGGTAGGTCTCGGAGCCAGTTGGGATTTGATAGGAGCCCAAATGAAAAAATAGACGGTAAATAGTGTTGTGATAGGAATGCAACGGAAAAAAAGAAGAGAGGAGGTAGGTGGCAGACAATAGCTATAATACCTAATACACCTACTTTTATCCGTATTCTATTAAAAATGCCTAAATAATAATAATAATATTTTTATATTTTTCCGGAAACTATAGAACATATTATATCGGGATGTTCTGTATTAGCGCCGTCCGAGTATACATTTAGGCACAATCAAGTTTTAAAAATAATTCACCAAAGTTTGGTAATTAAACATAACTTGATTGACTGCCGTAATGTACCATATTATGAATATGAACCAAATTCATTTTTAGAAAATGAATTTTATAAAATTTATTATGATAAAACTATTCTGACAGACAGAACAATTAGTCATAATAGACCCGATATAGTTTTACATGACAAAATTAAGAAAATAACTTATATCATTGATGTCGCTATACCAAATTCTTGTAATATTCAGAAAACTATTTCTGAAAAAATAAGAAAATATACAGATTTAGGAAATGAAATTAAAAGAATTTGGCATTCTCAGACTATAAAAATATTACCATTTGTTATTTCGGCTACTGGCATTATACCTAGCTCTCTCATTCAAAATTTAGGCGTATTAGATTTGTCAAAAAATTTGTACATAAAAATGCAAAAGTCGGTCATTTTAAATACATGTAGGATTACGAAAGATTTTTTTAAATATTTACATTGAGGGATCAGTAGGATTTATCGGACCAGTTAGGATTTCATCAGAGCCGAACCCTCTGATATGAAAATATCTGGAGTCGGTGAAATATTTTCCCATTATGTTTCTGGTGGATTGACGTATTGTTCTTGTATTGTTTTATTCTTATATAGTGCAATTACATTGCGTTAATTTACTAGATATTCATTTGTGGAAAAGTGTGTGGAAGGGTTTAGTCTTTCATTTGGGAAAGATTCAACCCGGACATGAAATCTGGAGCACCGTAAAAATATTTGGATGACTTTTATTGCGCCGTTTTTGTGAAAAATCACCTCAAGGGCGCTGTACGAACTTAACCTTCGTGGTTACGTCGCAAGTACGTAGTTAGTGTCAGGTACTTAGTGTTAGGTACTTAGCGTTAGGTACTTAATGATGTTAGGCACTTAGTGTTAGGTACTTAGTATTAGGTACTTAGTGTTAGGTACTTAATGTTAGGTACTTAGTGTTAGGTAGGTACTTAGTGTTTGGTAGGTATTTAATGTTAGGTAGTTAGATTTAGGTACTCACTTGTTACTCAGAGTTAGTTACTTGGTATTAAGCACTCATTGTTACTTGTACTGAGTGTTAGGTACTTCGTGATAGGTACTCAGTGATAGGTACTTAACGTTAGGTACTTAGTGCTAGGTACTCAGTGATAGGTACTTAACGTTAGGTACTTAGTGCTAGGTACTTAGTGATAGGTACTTAGTGCTAGGTACTTAGTGATAGGTATTTAACCACTCGAACCCACAAGCTTGTTTTCACGATAATATAACATTATCAGACATATGTATGACGTATGAGGCGTACCTGTCTCATAAATGTTATAGGTACCTAATGTTGGGTACTTAGTGTTAGGTATTTACTATTGAGTACTTAGTAGTTTCGTGGATCGATTCATTCGTCCGTCACAGTCACTCCTGGACACACCTGACCCCCAAATTCCACCCCTCATACCTTTTTCCTTCCCAGAATTTCCTCTCCTTCCTTCCCCTAAAAAAACCTCCACACAGCATCCCCAAAGTTGAATTAGGACCTGAGTGGATTTATTTTCTTAGGGCCTCTTGTGGAGCTAATTTTAAAAAAAAGTTAACATGTTTTGTTAATTTTTATAATATATTTTTTTTATTTCATTTAATACGTCTTAACTGTCTGTATAAGTGTAAAAAATAAGCCAAATTTCAGTAAACAATAGATTTTTAACATGTCAAAAAAAGTTTCGGTTTCGGCCGAAACTGAGACAGATACCGAAGATTCGGTTCCGGTTTCGGTAGAAAATTCTTTTTCGTTCAGACACTACTAATTACATTACACTTGAGTGTGAGATAATTAGTATAAGGTTCTTATATTTAGGTACTTAGTGTTAGGTACCTACCCAGTGTAGGTGCATGCCGCTTTACCTCGGTACATAATGACTTTATTTTTCAATGTAATTCTACCATGGTAATGAGATTAAACGCGTGTTGAATAATATAAAAAGATGCCTTAATATATTCACATCACGTTGATTGCCTCTACCGTGCTTAAATTCTAAAATAAATTATATTCTATTCCATTCTAGTAGATCTGGATGTTGGATATAAGCAACACCTGTCAACATAACATAAGTAATTCAAACAATTCAATCGTTGAGCTATGGTAGGTAACATCCTCGTCTTTCTTTGATAAAAAAGACCCTCCACACGGCATCCCCAAAGATGACATCGGTCCTGAAGAAAATTATTATCCTCATGGCCCCTACGTAAAAAAAAATCTACATTAGCTGTACGCCATGTGGAAAATAATTTCCCTCAGGGCTCATATCATCTTTGGGGATGCTGTGTGTACTTTAAAGGAAAGAAAGGGGGGGATGTTTTGAGAAGGAAGAAGGTATTAGAGATAGGTAGAAACTTGGGTTGCAACGTGATATTCCAAGAGAGTCATACTAGAGATGTTAAAAGGTCTCTATCCACCAGTCTCTCGCGATTCCTTCCACGTAGTTGGTGAGCAGACGCATACGCCGCCAAGACCTGGACAAACCTCACCCCATGAACCCGGGCACCCCTGCTAAGTCACCAAACGTAGCGGATCACTTGGGGTGGCCTATGGCAGAGGTACTGGCTAATAAACGGTACCCTGAGCGGCGGTACCCATACCCGCCTCCCAAATTTAAATATGAATATCGTTGGTATTTAAATCATATAATTATGTGTTGGCCGCAAAATAGTACCGATTGTTACAACTGTCGAGAGCTAGTGGGACTATGGCATGTTGTGAAGGCAGAGAGAGTGGAGAAGGAAAGAGAGGAAAGGTTGGGAAGTAGCTGGCTATTCAGACCTGGTCCCGAGATCAAATACGGCCAAAGTACAATCCCAGTCTGCCATATTACATGAGATATATAAAAATGAGATGCATAAAAAGATTAAATTTCTGAAAAAAAAACGTGATGAAAAAATAAATGGGTAAAATCGAAATAAAAAATAAAATAAATAAATCAAATTCTCTCTTGGAACATCGCCAACGCCTTGCCCGCAGTGGGAGGGATAGATGCACACGCCAGAACTTCCTCTCATTCCTTTCCAAAAAAAGACCCTCCACCCAACATCCTCAAACCGCGGAATTATTTTCCTTAAAGCCTCCTGTGTGGGGCTAATGTAAAAAAAAAGCGAGTGAGCTTTGGACCACACGACTGAAGTAAAACTTCACTAACTTATAAAAGAACATACGACATTGGGGTGATATATGACATTGGAGTGACATATGACCATGGGGTGACCTACGACTGTGGGGTGACTTACGACTGTGGGGTGACCTATGGCCTTGGGGTGACCTACGACATTGGGGTGACCTACGACCTTGGGGTGACCTACGACCTATGTACGCCTCACCCGATCACCGTTCACATCGATCACCGTTCGCATCGATTACCGTTCGCATCACACTGTTCGTAACGCATTCACCATCTTACCACCCAAGTCGAGCGTGCGTTCGTAAAGAAGTTTTACTTCAAAATACGCACTTAAATTTTGTTCATATCAATACTATTGAAAGATATGTAAAACCTTAAGATAGACGCAATGTCAAACTATTGAATATATTCATTCAGATAACTAACTACCTAATCTAAAACCAAAAGCAACAAGACTTGACGAAGAACATCCGTCAGATAAACTACTCTATCCTGTATGGGTTGTCTGCATGTTGTCCGACTTGATGTCATCACCACTAGACGAGAGTAAGTTGGGTGGTCCAATTCTACTGTTGTTGATCTCCCTTGATGAAACCCCATCACTCTTTTGTCCGACAGTAGCGCGTGATGTGCTTACTAAATTGCCTATTATCATTCTAAGGTTTTATTGTGTAAATAAATTTGTGTTTAAAACTGAATTTTATTCAAGGAAAACAAGAATATTCTAATGTTAATGAAAAGAGCGCATGGACCAATACTATTTTAAATTGTTAAAGAATTATAGATATTTTTCAACTGATTTTAGTGTAAATTTTACTGAATAAGACTTTTAGACTGAATTTAGCGTGTTTTTTTTAATATTGTTTCTGTGATTTAAATGGCGACGTTTTTCATCACTTGATGATTTTTTAAAGGATTGATGAATTTTTCGTAATCACGATATTATTATTTCTGATTTTTTAAAATTATTTTATTGATTTAGGAGGCAGGAATAGGTACCGCTGCCCGGGAACCATTTATTGCATTACGAACACCTCTGCCACAGCTCACTCTTAGTGGATCGATACGTTTGGTGACTTAGCAAGGGTGCCCGGGCTGAGGTTTGTAAAGGTCTTGGTATGCGGATGCGTCTGCCCACCAACTGCGTGGTAGGCCGGATCGGGAGAGATTGGTTGATGGAGACATTTTAATCTTACCAGCAGGACTCTTTCGGAACATTGCCTTGCACCGCAGTGGGAGTGATGGATTCATATGACCGTCACTCCTTGATATGCTGACCCCAGATTCCTAACCACCCTACATAACTTTATCTTTCTCAGAATTTCCCTCGCTTTCCTTTCCTAAAAAGACCATCCACACAGCATCCCCAAAAATGACATAGCCCCTGAGGGGATTTTTTTCCTCAGAGCCTCCTGTGTGGAGCTAATAAAACAAATATACATATGTGTTTATTTTTTTTTCAATCTAATTGTATACCATTGAATGTAGTAACTTTTGTTTTTATTAGAACTTGTTAAGTGAACATTTTTTACCATTTTACGTATTGATTGTAAAAGCCTTATGTACTTATAGAATAGTAAAATAAATATGTATGATGCATATTCCGTAAATAAGGCACCATTTTACCACAACGTCGATACCTCATGATAATCTTTCACATGAACAGTTCAACTGATTGCAGTCTGACTTGGAATTATGACATTTGAGTAATTACCTTCTTCATCGGCGCGTAGTCAGGAGCAGTAAATAAAAACCTTATTGCCGGTCTGCTCGGCACTAACTCACTCGTTTGTCGCGTTAATCATCTTCGCCTCTTGTCAACGACCCTCTTAAACGCCAATCCCACTTTTAAATTACCGTGTGAATGTCACCCAGAAGGGAAAAATAGAAGTCAATACCTACACACTGAAGAGATAAAAATATAGAACTGAGCGTTTCCGTTTATTCGAAATAGGCTGAAATTGTACGTGCTTCAGTTTAAATCTAGGTATTCTTATAAATTTTTTCAGATATCGAAATTCTTTCTATGGCAAATCTGCCCGTTTCATAAAGTTTCATGTCTAGAAACTCTAGAAGACCAAAAGCCTTATTAGGCCCTTATTCCACAGAGATACGCGAGTATTTTATTTTATTTTATTTGGAAAACCAACAGTTTATAAAAATAATGTTTGACGAAATACATATGTATACAAATTTAACCAATAACAGGTTTTCACTGAGACTCAACGATTTAAGGCCCGGCTTCCCGCATTTTTACCGATTTATTACATAAGTTCCTTAAAAACTTGTTGTTTTAAAGCTCTAAAAAACTATATATTTTTTTCTCGAAGATAATATCTATACATTCCCCAGGCAGAAACAGCAATTACATGAAATTAAAAAATAGCAAAGTATGCTCCGAATATTATTATAAACGCGCTTTTTAGTTATTTTACAAGTTATAAGTATTAAAAATTCACTGTGTTTCTTTAAATGCTATTTTAGACCTTCTCTGCAAGATTTTTGCTCTCTTTTAAGCGAGTCGTGTTTTATTGAACATTTTCACAATTTTCGCTTAAATATTATCCTTTTTAAAAATGAACGCGCTCCCTTTAACATTCGTATTTACATATCTCTCCTTCTTATTCTTTTCAAGCGGGTACTACCGGGCCGTAAGTATCTTGGTGACTACCATCATTCATCTGGGCAGAGATTCGTACCTATACAGCACGTTGCCGATATTTTGGAAGGTCGTCGGCGACGCCACAATTAAAACGAAGCGTCACAGTGTCTTTTCTCCTTAAATTAATTAATAGTGAAGATAAATTACAGAAACAACGCACGTATAGTTTCACATATATATATATAGACATTCGCGGCCCGTTCATATACATATTCTTTGAATGTATATCCTTTTTTTATGCGGTGCTACATTTTTTGCGTGATTAATATGGATATAACTTGTCATGTATTTGTATATGTCATTGCTTGTGTCTGACATTTTGTAATAATGCGTGTGCTTTATATCAATGCTAGAACCACGCTGGTCTCGTGATTTCAGTAGCGATGTGTACTTACTGTGCGCGACTGATGTCGTTGCAAGTTAGTACACAATATGAGTATCGGACAATTGCGCATCCTTGTTGAAGAAAGACCTCAATTGATAACACCATTTTTTTCACATTTCAAAAAATATAGATCACATTTCTAGGAATGATCTCTTCAATGAGTAACTCTAATAATCTCTAAGAATAATGGAAAAATGCCGACCACCGAAGAGGCTTCTTTTTAATAAATCTCGGACGAAAGAATGTGGGAAGGCTTAAGATAAGGTGGCTGGAAGGTATAGAGGCCAATACCACACGCTGGGGCATTATAACAAGGAGGAAAATGGCAGGAGACCAGAGATATATAACAAGGAAACATAACTTAACCTAACCTTCTTACAATATGATTCTTGGAGGAATCACAATATTTGAATTCAGCCAAACCACTTGTAAGTTTTCGGATGAAATACTTAACCAACTTAAAACATAAACTTATCCAAACCTAATTGATCTTGAAGTTTTGATGGAAGAAAACGATTTTTTAATGCAAATGCTTTAAGCAGCAACGCATACAAAGAAAAAATTCTCTTTTTCGAGGCATGATTAATTTGGTGAACCGAAAGTTGATCCGGCGACAATTAGCCCCCCGAAATGGTATTTACTTTAAAATAATGATTTTTTGCATTATTTACCAATTTCGAACGTAAAAACGTCTTTAAAAATACCCTTAACAATAAGTTGGTATGAATATCAAACGTATTTATTTACAGTGACGATTTTTGTACTTATGAGCTCGTATACACAATATATGGACAAGTAGATTTTTTCTTGATGTATTTGAGTGAAAATATGTTTTATACTTTGTTATTCTGCGGTACATCCTCTCTGCACATCCCTTCGGGGTCACTTAGTTGTATTTGGTGTAATTAGGTATACCGTATTTTCCCTAAACCGAGTGCATATATTGTATACATATAAGTTTGCCAGGGAGCCGACTTTCGGCGGATCAACTTTGATGGAACCGATTAATTTGGAGTTCGCAATCTCATTTTGATCATGAGCAATTGCAGAAAATAACAGTTTTGTTAACTGGCGTAAGATAAAGCAAGATGCCATATTTTTGTTAAGAATTATTTCGAAGAAAGAGTTTCACAAACGGAAGAAGATGTAGCCAACGAAGTATATTGTAAAAATGAAATTTTTGTCGCTTGAATTCGAAAATAAAATTAATGATATCAATAATAGGATAGACCGTTAATAAAGTTATATACAACGTAGGTGACACCTACATGCGTAGAATAAAGAGGAATACTTATTAGAAGTCGTTTCCATGTCATTTTCAAAGAAACCCAATGTATAGGAATGTAGCCATTGACTTGGTACCTTTTAATTATAGCTCCGACAAAGACGATAAAAAAATTACATTTGGCACTCTTTCTCGCTCTGTCTCTCTCACACTACTCGACATCATATATTCCATTTCATTTTATCTGACATCACCTATGAAACTAGTGATGGGGCATTTTTTTTAAATTATTTTATGTTCAACTGAATAGGTACCTACCTACACCGAGATTGGTTGAATATAATATTGTTAGCAATAATAAAACGCTAAGTTAATATTTATGATGAAATATATTGTCTCCACGTTAATTGACAATAACAACATTCAAGAATCAGCAAGATTATATTCCGTGTTCCGCCATTTGTAAATCCAGCCGTTGGCTGTCCGTGTTGTTGGTAGTACCCTCCTTTACCGGCCGCTGTAGACGGTGTAGTCTCCCCGTTGGCCGCCAGAGGCGATAGCAGTACCTCTGGAGCCGTAAACGTGTGAAGCGGCAATATTCAAACATGCTGCTAACACGGCCATACTGACCACTGCTTTGACCTCAAAGCAGGAAGCTAAAAGAAAAGAATAAAAAAAAAATATTACAGGGATTGAAATTTTTTTCAACCCCAAAATGGTACTGACAAACAGATTACCCTGCTCGCCTTTCCTGACCATTGCAGAAATTTGTTCACCCGGTCAATTCCTCATATTTTCATATGTGACCATCACTCTGTGAGTGCTGCGATTGGGTCTCTTACCCACCACGTCAAAACCATCGTTCGGCAAGACTTCTACCACCTTATTAGGCAAACTCCGAAACCGACCTTTCAACTTTCTGTACCCCGGATTTCCCCCAGAAATCCGTATCAAAACTGTATCGCCAACGCGATACGAAGGTTTAATTAACCGTTTCGCATTGAATCGTTTCATCTGCCGCATTTGATCTGCATCAAAAAGCATGAATCGGTTCGAGTTGAACCGTTTCATCTACCGCCTTTGATATTTATCAAAAGAACCCGTGCCTCAGCACGTAAGACCATAAGGTCCTGCTACTCACCAACCTGTGAGTTTATGAATCGGTTCGAGATGAACCGTTTCATCTGCCGCCTTTGATATTCATCAAAAGAACCCGTGCCTCAGCACGTAAGACCATAAGGTCCTGCTACTCACCAACCTGTGAGTTTATGAATCGGTTCGAGATGAACCGTTTCATTTGCCGCTTTTGATATTCATCAAAAGCACCCGTGTTTCAGCACGTACAACCATAAGGTCCTGCCACTCACCAACCTGTGAGTTTATGAATCGGTTCGAGATGAACCGTTTCATCTGCCGCTTTTGATATTCATCAAAAGCACCCGTGTTTCAGCACGTAAGACCATAAGGTCCTGCCACTCACCAACCTGTGAGTTTATGAATCGGTTCGAGATGAACCGTTCCATCTGCCGCTTTTGATATTCATCAAAAGCACCCGTGTCTCAGCACGTATGACCATAAGGTCCTGCCACTCACCAACCTGTGAGTTTATGAATCGGTTCGTGATGAACCGTTTCATCTGCCGCTTTTGATATTCATCAAAAGCACCCGTGTCACAGCACGTATGACCATAAGGTCCTGCCACTCACCAACCTGTGAGTTTATGAATCGGTTCGTGATGAACCGTTTCATCTGCCGCTTTTGATATTCATCAAAAGCACCCGTGTCACAGCACGTATGACCATAAGGTCCTGCCACTCACCAACCTGTGAGTTTATGAATCGGTTCGTGATGAACCGTTTCATCTGCCGCTTTTGATATTCATCAAAAGCACCCGTGTCACAGCACGTATGACCATAAGGTCCTGCCACTCATCAACCTGTGAGTTTATGAATCGGTTCGAGATGAACCGTTTCATCTGCCGCTTTTGATATTCATCAAAAGCACCCGTGGCACCCCAAAAAGGTACGCCATCGCCAAAATTGTCATGATGACAACTTTCATGTTTCTGCCTTTGCCTCTAATCGGCAGTTTTTTTCATGAAGCCATCCTCGAGAACAATAACACGCAGCATTCCGTTCACGCTCTTCACGAAAGATCATAGTAAATTGATCTACCTGCTCAACGCAACAGCAAAAGACATCTCCATTTTCTAAAAACCCCGGGCTCACATATCACATCGCCCAGTATCTCATTTTCCAACCAACATTTAAAATAGTTTTTCACATATTTTGTGATAACATTCCTCTTCCATGGAAACCAGTATTTGTCCCGGACGGCAGCCAGTGTTTGATAAACACCTCGATGTCCAATCTCATCATGACGAATCCAAAGGACGCCACACCTGACATTTCTAGGTGTTCACCATTTCGAATATCTTCGAACCATTCAACATTGAATCATTTTGATTATCTCCGAATCCTTTCAAACCACTTTGAATCATTTTGATTATCTCCGAATCATTTCAAACAACTATGAATCATTTCGATTAACTCCAAACCATTTCAAATAACTTCGAACCATAATACTAGGTTTTGACATAGATAGTCGGCATAATTGTAATTCAACATGATTACAACTTCTTTTCGCCACACATAGACGGGCTTTAATTTTCGCAAACATATTTCCTTTTAGTTATTGCAATAAGGCATCTGCGATGTCCATACTCAAAAGCAAATCACCATATTGATCCCTTTTTGTCAGCTAGACGGCTACCAAGATCATACTGTCATCGCCGCGTAAACTTTCAGCATCGTAATTTTGAAACATTTTGAGGTTCCGAACATTTAACCAATTTTCATCAAGAGATCATATCCATCTGCTATCTTCTGGACCTGAAGTCAGCTTCTCTGATTCACCATGTATTTCAGTTTATGCGCTCAGCATAATGCTAGCGACTTTATTTTGACAGCCGTTGTTGGCATTTTGGACAAATGTCTTCGATCATCAAATTAGGCTCACGATGATAAACACGAAAGGGAAAGGCCTTTTTGACAAACCCATTGAACCACAAATGAGTTTTCAAGCACCAAATTAAAATTTTCAATGCGTCCTTTCGGCGGAAACACGATCCACGCATTCCTCCGATATCGGGCATCAATGCATCTGTCATCACTGTAATTACGCGGCATTTTTACGTAAATTCACAACAGAAGTCCAAACATTTCACATATTTTCAGAAGTCCGATACACAGATTGTCATTTTAATCACCGGCATCAAACATAAACAAACTCGAGACGCCATGATGGACGCCGTTTGTATACAAAACACGAGTTTTTGTCAGGTGAACGAAACAAAAGCCAATAAACACTTGCTTTTACGAATCCCACTTCTGATGTTAGCAATAATAAAACGCTAAGTTAATATTTATGATGAAATATATTGTCTCCACGTTAATTGACAATAACAACATTCAAGAATCAGCAAGATTATATTCCGTGTTCCGCCATTTGTAAATCCAGCCGTTGGCTGTCCGTGTTGTTGGTAGTACCCTCCTTTACCGGCCGCTGTAGACGGTGTAGTCTCCCCGTTGGCCGCCAGAGGCGATAGCAGTACCTCTGGAGCCGTAAACGTGTGAAGCGGCAATATTCAAACATGCTGCTAACAATATTATGACCAGCCGCCCTTGAGGACATTTTTCACGAAAATGGCGCTATACAAATCATCCAAATATTCGTACTATTGTGAACTCAACGGGAATAATATATTGTCTATAATAATGTAAAATTTGGTATTGAAGAGTTTTATTCCACATGTACATTTATTACTTAATCTTTATTTACCCGTTACCGGTTTCGTCACATCCGTCTCATTATCTAAGTTTTAAGATTGTTAGTGAATGACACGGATGTGTCGAAACCGGTAGCAGAAAAATAAAAATGAAGTAATACATTCTCAATTTGGGAGGCGGGTATGGGTACCGCTGCCCCGGGAACCATTTTTTGGATAATCAACACCTCTGCCATAAGTCAACCCAAGTAGTTCGCTACGTTTGGTGAGTTAGCAGAGGTGCTTGGGTACATAGGGTCAGGTTTGTCCGTGTCTTGGCGTCGCGACGCGCCGGATGCGTCTGTCCACCAGCTGCATGGCAGGCCGGATCGGGAGATATTGGTTGAGGGAGTCCCCTTGACTTCTCTAGCCTTACTCTCTCGGAACATCTTATCTATAATCCCAGATCCTTACCCACTCCTAATTCCCTTCTCCTTTCCAAAACTTCCTCTCCTTCCTTTCCTAAAAAGACCCTACCCACAGCATCACCAAAGACGACACAGGCCCTGAGGTGGAATTATTTTCCTAAGGGCCCCCTGTGTGGAGTTATCGTAAAAAATCTATTTAAAACAAAATGTCTGGAATGTTACAGAGTTTAATACCCAATAAATACCAAAAGTAATGAAACATATAGTAAATTTAAATAAATAAATAATATACAATCTTTTTTCATCATATTTCAAAATAGAATCAAAATACATATTATGAGGTACTTTTCTTGGTAAACTACATCGTATCCATAATGTATTATTTATCCATTCTACAATAAATTCTACCACAGTGAATGAGCAAATCCCATTTTTTCTGTGGAATCCCGATTTCTCGTGAAATGAGATTCAATCAGACGTCTCGCCACCCGCGAGCCGCGAGCGTGTGAAAATCTTTCGCCTCCTTTGAGAACCAGTAAGCCCTATTTGCATACAAATAAGGAGAAAACTAACAATGATGATTCATACATTATTGAATCCACGTTTGATTCAGGCTTTTTATTTTATTAAGTTAACAGCTTTTGTACACGGCTCCGTTCGTTCATTATTCAACGGAATTTACCAATGTATTTGCCATTACTATTTTGATATATTTTCTTCTATCAGCGTGTTTATTTTTAATTAATGTTCTTCAAAAGTACTATCCTGTTAAATTGCAATTAAGCAGTTTTTTTTTTTTTTATTATTAAAAACATACAACGAAGTTGCACTCCCATGAGTTATCAAAACTCATTAATTTGTTTAATTCTTTTAGTTTGTCACCAGCTTGTTAAATAACAGTGGAAATACAAAAACTTAATAAAATATAATTTTAATAAACTAATAACCATAAATATAAAAGTTGTTATCATTGACACATCTAATGAAATTAATCATGTGTGATTGTCAAGGAAACAACTTAACCCAATCATATCACTGCCCCACCATAACACACTATATAGATGAAAACTTTCTATGGGACTCCCATATAAATAGCATTACCATTACAAAGAAACTTACAAAGCTCATGTACTACTAATTGAAAATACGCAACATACTAAATAAAAAGATCTACATAAAGTCTACTATGCTTTTTGCCAATCACGCATAGAATATGGGATTATAGGATTGGGACCTGCCTCAAACATCCACATGAAGCAGCTCGTTAAAACACAAAAGGTAATATTAAAAATAATCTTGAAAGTGCCCATAAGAACTCCATCGAAAGACATTTTTAAAAACTTGTATGTGTTCAGCTTTATTAAACCGTACTAAAAAAAGCACTACTCAAATTTAAAGAAAAATATGAGTACCTTGCTGACCAACACACCTACACTACAAGGACGAAATTTTCAAAACGTCTGAACATCTCAAAATTAAATACATCTTTTGGCCAGAAAAACACAATTTCCATGCTTCAATCTACTATCTACTATCTACTTCTACTACACTATATATCTACTTCTACTTCTACTAAATTATATAAAGAGGTAATATTTGTCTGCTTGTTTGTTTGCATCGAATAGGCTCCGAAACTACTGAACCGATTTGAAAAATTCTTCCGCTGTTGGGAAGCTACACTATCCCTGGGTGACATAGGCTATATTATATTTTTAAAAAAAATAGGCTTCCATACTAAAACTTCAATAATGTAACCCAGGGTGTAAAAAAATTACCTAAAATATTCTTTAAATCGCGTGCGCTGCGAAAACTATTGATGATAGAATAAAATAATGTACTATGACTTTATAGAACACATCATTATTTACAAAAAAGGTCACGTCAGCATATGTCTAACTATTATGGTTATGCCACAATAAGTATTCTTTTATTTTAAAAATTTAATTTAAATGTCGCCGCTTGAAAAGGCTCTTTATTTGTATCTTGGTTTTAATCCTTATCAAAATAAATTACTTCATATTCAAGACAGCTTCAAAACCTTTATTTAGCTTTTTGAATTTTTCAATTCGGATATTTAATTAGAAATATATCACGAGTTTAAAATTATTAGTATTAGAAAAAAGTTTCGGCTACGGGCCGGGCGGGAGAGGAGTCAAGAAATGCAGTGCCTGGGGGTTTGGCGGGACGGGGGAGCGGGGGAGCGGTGGCGTGGAAGGTGGAAGTGAAACGCTGGAGGGGAACGCACGGGAAAGGACATGTAAGGAGTAACATTTTATTTATTTGAATATGGGATATATTATAAAAGAAAGTCCAAAAAAACGTGCAGCTCGCAAAAACTCAGAAACGAGTCCCGGTTCGATCAAGGGAGTTATATGGTGTGGTAGATCTCTATCCCCCCCTAGGGAATAAGGGTATCCGTTTTTACCTAGAGGGCGTGCTTTTAAAGATTTAAGGGCTGAAAATTTCGCCCTCTTGAAATTTCTAGAACAGTCTTCCGGAAAGTTCTAGAAGGTTCCATAGAGCTGTAGAAAGTTGTGGAAGGAGTGGCGGAGTATGTCGTGGAATGATCAGGAATAGGAAATCGGGAACATCGTTGTGCAACATTCCAGAACACTATCTTATTGTCCTGAGCGAAGCCGGGTAACCCAGCTAGTATTATATAATGCCCTTCCAATTGAAATTAAAAATACCATGGAGATAAAAAAGTTTAAGAAAGACATCAAATTATGGCTAACTAACTAAAGATGAGGAAATCATTAAAAATTATAAAGTAACCCCAATACAAACTACAGGCAATAAACAAAAATAATTTTTAATTTATTTGTAGTTTATTTTGTGGAAACCAACAAACAAGAATATGAGGAAATCATGTTCGACACCCATAGAAAAACCTAGTGAGGAGGACTGTGAACAAACTACTTTCAATTTTTACTTTACTTTATACTGTCATCAATTAAAAAAAAAAGTAATACATATTATTATACCTAATATAACTATACATGTTACTTTAAATTAAAACTAGATTTTGATATAATCGCCTAATCAAAGTAATTTATCTCTACTTAGGAGCCATGTTTTCAGCATTTATCTGAATCTACTTGGTAATTCACAATTGTTGAATATTTTTACAGGTTCAATAATATTACATCTTTTCAAAAATTATATGGTAACGTGGCCCTCATTGGGGTAATTTGCCCGTGCTTGAGGCCCCCATTTTGATAAAATTTAATAAAAATATAATAAATAAAATAAAACAATATGCAATACTAAAGGCGGTAATAAAAAAATAAGTTGGCAAATATTGTGAGGTGGGTACGGTTGTATATAATAAAGTGTATATTATAATGGCGTATGATTATGTATATACGTATGTTTTTTTTCTTTTAAATTATAAAATATTTGTAATATTGTGTCAGAAATATTTGTTTCCTTCATTTGTTGTATCGAGTGAAATATTGTTGAAAGGGTAACAATTATTATAAGTAATAATTATTAGCCTGAAACACTCATCTACATTGAAAAAATCTCCCGAGAAAAGATATATGCCGCCGACGGAACTTGAACCCGCGCCTTTCTGATTTCCGGTCAAATGCTCTTTCCACTGACCTACGTCGGCTTATCTCCTGCCCGCCAAATAATTCAATATATACTAGTGTTTCATTCAACAATTACTGCTTATTACATTTTCTACCTGCAAACAACAAACTTTATTTTTATACTAGCTGGGGTACCCGGCTTCGCTCAGGACAATATTCGAGAGTGTTCTGGAATATTCCACGATGATGTTCCCGATCCCCTATTCCCGAACATTTCACGGCGTACTCCGCCACTCCTTCCAGAACTTTCTAGAGTTCTATGGAACCTTCTAGAACTTCCCGGAAGACTGTTCTAGAAATTTCAAGATGGCGAAACTTCCATCCCTTAAATCTTTAAAATCACGCCCTTTAGGTAAAAACAGATACCCTTATTCCCTAGGGGGGATAGAGATCTACCACACCATATAACTCACTTGGTCGTACCGGGCTCATTTTTGGACTTTCTTTTATAATATATATTGATGAGAACTAATTACTAATTGTTACCCTTTGTGCTATGCATAAAAATTTTGTCTTAAACATTAGTTTATCAATTAAAAATAATATTGTTGCCTGGTATTTGTGGTGTCTTTTTCCAGAGCTTGTGTTTACCATCGGAGTTTTTGTGTATTTTTGTCATTGATATATATACATAGATGAGACATTTAGCGAATAAATTGGTTCAACGAAATCGTAGGTTAGTACCTCCATTTCTGTGTGACGTATGAAAGTAGGATGAAACCATGGGCTTGAGTAAAAGGAAAGGACGGTCTGACGGCCGAGCCTTTCGACGCGGTGGCTTCAGTTAAAATTCACTTGTTCGTGCATGATTTGAACACGAATCTCGGAGAATTATGTACGTGATAGCGCCTCTATAGTATTACTCTATGATTTTTGTACACTCGTCCATAAATCGCTCGTCTTACTGGTCTATTAATGATAGTTTGTGTTTGTCGAAATTTCTTCTTTTGGTCAAAACTGTAGTTTTATATTATTTTTAACTAGCTGAAGTCCCCGGCGATGTCCGGGCTTTACAAAGAGTTTTCGAAATCAATTATAAACAGTGACCTTTCTCTTGTTTTGAAGTTAATATGTGCAAAATTTCATCAACCTCGGCATAAAACTGCAGATTTGCACACAAATCAAATCCACACCGCCCGCTTGCCAGCCCGCTCGTCCACCATATACATCCTTTATATTTCAACCAATTTAAACAAAACATTGACAAATTATTTATTTAACCCTTCCTCATGAATCACTCTATCTATTGGTGAAAACCAGATTAAAATCCGTTCAGTAGTTTTTGAGTTTATCGAGAACAGACAGAAAGACGCGGCGGAAGGCTTTAATTTATAATATGAAGAGATGTATATTTGGCGTACATGTAGTACGTTAAACATGTTGAATATTTGGTCTGTGTCAGTCATTCTATGTTTTCTAAGTATTACCTTTAAGATTGCTTTCTGTGCGATTTCCATACGGCCGATGCCGATATCTAGTTTGTTGCTCCTCTCCAAACAATATTTATTACGAAACAGAAAGAAATCGAGTGTGCTTTAGACCACACGACTGAAGTAAAACTTCACTAACTTATAAAAGAACTTATGACATTGGGTGACATATGACATTGGGGTGACATATGGCATTGGGGTGACATATGACCATGGGGTGACCTATATCCCTTGGGTGACCTACGACCTTGGGGTGACCTACGACCTTGAGTTAGTATGTACGCCTTACTTTAGTTGTGCAGTATATTCGCCTCGCCCGAGCGGTAAACGATCACCGTTCGCATCGTTTACCGTTCGTATCACACCTTTCGTAACGCATTCCCCAGCTTACCCCCCCAAGTCGAGAGTGCATAAAGAAGTTTTATTTCAAAAATCTAAGGTTTTTGCTGATACCATTCATTAAATAATACGTCAAAAATTTGGAAAACAAATACCCATAAATAGCAAAGAGGAAAACCTCTACTGATTGGGGTTTCCTTTTTATTGTTATTGCCTAATTTCTCCAAGAATCAGACATAGTTTCATTTACCCTTGAACCTGTGCAGAGGTCCTTACGTACAGTGTTCCTTGTTCCCAGGATTTTTCCCACACACGAGAGTATTATAGAGGAATTTACCCGAGGACATCACGAAGCAAACGCAATGGTAGTTTTTATTCTCAAACCAGATCTCGTCTAAATATTTCGCGGTATAAAAGGTTGTTGTGATTTTCTTGCAATGCGAAGCAGCGTTTATTTGTGTTATAAATATTTTTGTTTCAATTAATTCTAAATGGTTGGTTAACACAGGGCGGGTATTTCATTACTCTCTTAAAATAAATGTTTTTCATGGAAAAATATAACATTACGAAACAGATGGTATGGCGTTTTAATAACATTGATTCTGGTGGATATTTCAAATTCTCGTATCATACAATAAAATTAACAATGTGACCCAAAAACATTTGTGTTGACTTAAAAATTTCAAACAGAAAAACAATAGTGAGCTTTATGACGCGATAGCTCATAATTTTCGAAATTTTGCTGCTTTATTCACACAGTCGTCAGTACTTTTTATACCTCACAAGGGCGTATATAATCAATTTGGGAGGCAGGTATGAGTACCGCCGCCCGAGGAACAATTTATTTGATAACCAACACCTCTGCCATAGGTTGCCCCAAGTGGTTCGCTACGGTTGGTGACTAACAGGAGCACTAGGGTTCATGGGGTGAAGTTTGTCCGGATCTTGGGGCAGATGCGTCTGTCTGTTTTTTCCTCATTACTTATTTTATTTTCAGAAGGTTTCTTCGACTGGTTATAGCCGCTATTTTTCTTTTTCTTTTATCAACGCCATTATATCTATTTTTATGTTACCTATTTCAGAAGAATTATTCACGGGCTGCTACTTCTATTTATATTTTGTATAATGTTAATTTAAGTACTTGCATACTGCTTACTAACCCTGCATGCATGGACATTGGAGAGTCTAGAGTCGTTCAAATAAATGTAGCTTCGTTCAATAAAAAAATATAGTCTTGACGTGTGCGGTGAAGGAGGAAACCATATGTTTCCTTATAATGCCCTAAGTGGTGGGGTCCCCTCCAATGTAGGGATGGATTCATACGTCCATCACTCCTGGACACTGATCCCCATATTCCTACCCACCCCTCACGCCTTTTTCCTTCTCAGAACTTCCTCTCCTTTCTTTCCTTAAACAGATGTTCCACATAGCATCCCCCGAGGGAAATTATTTTCCTCAGGGCCTCCTGGGTGGAGGTAACGTAAGAAAATAAAATAATTATAATGGGGGGGGGAGGGGGTTATAGGGTTTTAACCCCTCTCTCCCCTCCCATCATTCCAGTATATTAAAAAATAGAATAGATAATGAAAAAAGAGAAAAGCATTTGCAGATTATATTCCCGGAAAATGTAATATTATTTGCATTACCTCTTTTATCAATGTGACGTGAATAATAATTTGTGGTAAGTAGAGGTCCCGAAACTCTTTCAACAACAAAAATCCTTATAGCAGCCATCTCCCGCTCATACTAACAACAAACTTAGCATTAGATTATAAAAAAATAAAAATAAAGTTACCCCTTACATTTTCCGTCATTATAAAGGAGCTAGAGCTTGCAAATCAAGCTAATTACTCTATTTGCCATTCTATCAAAGTTAAAGTCAAAAAAATCCAATTTAAAAAAACTCCCTCATATTAAAGAATTATTTTGGTGGATGTACGTCCGCTCTTAGAGGTACATGGAACTCACCGCACTATTTAAGAGGTATCGCAGAGGAGATTTACTGAACGAGCTGGATGAAGTGGAACTAATTTGGACATGCTGCGACAGACTAAATGGTATCAATGGTGAAGGGTTACTTTACTCAAGCCCCGCTCTCCTCAAACAGGCAGGGTATATTACACACTTATCTTGGTTTACTGAGAGGTTGCCAACATTTTCTTTGTTCACGTGGTTTGAAGTAAGATGTTTTATGCATTTCGCGGAGCGTGGGTTTTTAACCTTTTTATGTTTAATGATACCAGAAGTAGGTACCTAGTTGAGAAGAATACATAAAACCAAAATATGTCTATACTCAGTGTGTCCTTAATTCACTATATATATATATATAGGTGAGATTCATAAAAGTTGATTGGCAATCGAAGTCCAGAAATGGTCTATTAGTGTACAAAAGTGGTGTTTATTTATTGTGTAAATAGTTTTAAAATAAATAAGAAATAAACTACATACTACACAGATACTTTTTAAGATTTTCACGGCTACAAGTATTTTCAATTTTTTTTTTGGGGTGTTATGCCATGTTGCGAATCTCCTTCTTTAGCCAACGTTTCGGACAGTGTTACGGTGTCCATCATCAGGGCAGATCAGAAAATAAAAACTGCACAGTTCATTTATGTAAACCGTGAATAGAGGCCCCTATATGCTTCCTTGTGGAACACCAAGTGTAATCGGCAGTGGCTTAGTAGTATGAGGATTAATTTTGACTTCTGTTCCCCATATAACTTTTCGTTAGTTGGAGTTTTACCAATGTTGTCCAATTTTTTAAATGGGATTTTGAAGCCAATGCTTGTGTTGTGCCTTTTTTGTAAATCCTTTTTTTCATCTGAGATTAATTTGTTTTCTTCAAGAAATAATCTTAGTTATAAAGTGTTGTATTTTTTAAAGTTGTTTCTTATATGCGATCAGGAAAACTTCTATTATTCAAGGCATATTTTTGGTACAAAAGTAATTTCATTACTAAAACCGATTCGTAGTTAAGATTAATCAAAACTAGTGATTTCACTGATAACTTCGCCATGGCGACACAATTCTTAAAAAATTTTATTTTATTTTGTTGAGCACCGTAAATTATTGCAATGTTTTCTATTTAGAGACTAAAAAAAGTAATTTACCACATTATATATACCA
The DNA here is from genome assembly GCA_917563855.2 of Limnephilus lunatus. Taxonomy (NCBI): domain Eukaryota; kingdom Metazoa; phylum Arthropoda; class Insecta; order Trichoptera; family Limnephilidae; genus Limnephilus; species Limnephilus lunatus. The sequence goes on along the minus strand of OU830599.1, from coordinate 31,271,675 downwards.
CACAATTTACAAAATAAAACATTATTAAAGGTTCATAAGCAAAAGATTTAACTTATAAAATAATAAAAAGGCCTTTAGGAAAATTCACTGAAAAATTGGCTAATTAAAGCAAAGCAAAATCACAGGATTATTATTTTGCGTTGAGGGGCATTGAGGCTAATATATCGTAAATATTTTATATCGTTGTTTTATTTAGCATGTACTTTTTTATACATTAGCTCCACACAGGAGGCCTAGTGGAAAATAATTTCCCTCAGGGCCTGTGTCATCTTAAGTAAGCCATACACGCTACGGTCTACCGGAGAGGTTACCTGTGCAGGTTTGCCTGTGCAGGTTCGTTTCGAAAGAATTGATTTTCGATTTTGCGCTGGTCACGCGCAGGTTCAAAAAACTGCACAGGTCTATTCCCACACATGCTCCGGTCTACCTACCCAGGCATACCTGTACAGATAGACCTCTCCGGTGGACCGTAGTGTGTATGGCCGCCTTTAGGGGATGCTGTGTGGAGGGTCTTTTTAAGGAAGGTAAGGATAGGAAGTTCTGAGAAGGAAACACTTTTGAGGGGTAGGTAGGAATCAGGGGGTCAGTGAGTCTAGGAGTGAAGGACGTATGAATCCATCCCTCCAACTGCGGTGCAAGGCGATGGGTCGGAGTCCGGCATCAAACGTAGCAAATCACTTGGAGTGACCTATGGCAGAGGTGTTGGTTATCCAATAAATGGTTCCCGGGGAGGCGGTACCCATACCAGCCTCAAGAATTGTGAATACCGAAATTTAATTATTTTTTATTTTTTATTTATTAAAAGTATACAATACAGAATATAGTATATTATATAAAGCATTGTACTCCCAAGAGTTAATAAACTCATTGCGGGAATGATACGAATTACATGAAACATATAGCTGTATGTATTAAATGGACATATCATAGGACATACACAACATTATTATTTCAGATAGTCATTCATAAAATGAAGTTTGAGCATTTTAGTTTGGGTCTTTTTACATTGACTTGCACATTTGATCTCGTTGGGTAGTTGATTATATTTTGTGTAAGCTATGTATTCTAGGGATCTTAGTCCATATTTTGTTGATTTGATTTTTGGTATATGAAGTTTGTTGTGATTTCTTGTGTTGTGTTGGTGTACGTCGCAATTGTAATTGAGTGTAGTGTTGGAATGTGCCGAGTGTTGAATTACTTGTAATATAGTTTTTGTTATTTCAAAAGTGGGAATGGTGTTAAAAGGAAGTATTTGGGTGTTTCTGTAAATGTCTTTGACGTGTGTATCCCAAGGTAAACTGAATATATTTCGCAGGGCTCTATTTTGGACGACTTGGACTTCTGAAATCATTTTTTTTTGTAGCAAATCCCCAGATTCCGGCGAGATATATTAGATGTGAGTGAATCATAGCATGGTAAATCGATCTTAATAGAGAGGGAGGAAGTAACCCGCGAAGTCTATATAAAACACCAGTTATAGGAGTAATTTTGGATAGAACATGTTTAAATTGGTGATTCCATGTGAGTTGTGAATCAATGAAAAGGCCAAGATATTTTGTAACATCGGCCCTTTCAAGGCGGTTATTATCAAGACTTATATTAAGACTTACATTTTTTTTATTTGCAAACAATATGTAATGTGTTTTTTTTTATGTTTAGGCTAAGTTTGTTTAATCGCAGCCAGTTTGCCAGGCAAGATATATCCCTTTCCATTTCCTTTTCTAGTTCGTTTAAATCAGTATTGTGATAAAGAATCACTGTATCATCTGCATAAAGTTGTATTGTACCCTTAAGTCCCCATTTAGCAATATCATTTATATATATTAAAAATAGTAATGGTCCAAGTACGGAGCCCTGAGGCACACCACATTTTATCGTTCCCATACTGCTTATATTAGGTTGGTTATTTGTAAAGCGCTTGAGGTGGACCTTTACAAAACTAGGTTATATAAATGAAATGTTATTATTTTTATGATTTTATTTATGTTTTCAATTCAATTCAATTTCAAAACGTTTTCAAAGAGATAAAAAATTAAGATTCAAACCGATTTAAGCAATTTATACATCAATGAAGCACAATCATACTAACGGCAAAAAAGCTTGTCGTCTGAATTGTGCTTCATTGATGTTAAACATATCGATATTCGAAGTAATTCTATTTAACAACAAGACAGCTCTCCCGACTGGCATAACCATTGGCAAGTTAGTTCTGCAAGCCGGGAGATAAAACAGTCTATGCTGCCGGTGACGGAGATAACCATCGGGAACATAAAAACTAAAGGGGTCCATGATAGCCGAGTTTTCGAACCTTCTACGAATCAGTCTGAAGAAATGTGTTACAATGAGCACATCCCTTCTGACCCGTAGATGGTTCATACCAAGCATACCCAAGAGAAAGTCGGAAAGTTTTATTTATGAATTCGAAGAGTGGAGATATAAGAAGTTGTCTATCTCTGGCATCTGGTAAACAGAGTGCCGGCACCGTCAGTCCCACAGTTCCACAGTTCCACGGTCCCACAGTCCACAATCCCAGGCAGAGAGCAAACAGAGATCGCTTGGTCCCACCCGCCACCACTCTCGGGGCCAGAGGATAGATGACGGGAGCGCGACCAGTTCCCACGCCTGCTGCGGCAAAGGATACAGTGGACAGGGGGCTACGGGATGTAGACACTACTGGACTCTGGACACGCTAAGAGGTTGTGTAGGTATTGGTACAGCGAGTTGTAAGATGGGTTATGTCGTGTGCACCGCTGGTAAATTATAATACCTACAAAATTTATTTTTATTAATATTTGCATGTTTTTTACAATATGTGTTCAAATTTTTACACGTTATTCAGAGTTATAAAGGAAAATAAAAATAGCTTTCCTTACCATAAAGCGAAAAGGCTCTTGTGTTTATTGAGGGAGTTCATGCTCAGTTATATGAAATCATGTAAGTAAATAATTAATTATTACTACCACAACACAGGCAATAGCCTAGTACAGTAGTTAAAAAAATTACTAAAATGTAACATGTAAACATTTACGAAATAATAAAAAAATATAATAAAATAACAAGAAGATGATCAAGAAAAACTCAATCAATGTTTCAAGATTTAAAAGAAATAATTATAATAGAGTAGCTGGTTCCCGGCATGCGTTGCAATGCCATATTCTAAGAAATACACTGGTTCTCCCTGAAACACCTTTCCCGTGCGTCCCCTTCAAATATAGCCTGTATGTTATTCTGATGTATGAGCTATATTATTGTAAAGTTTCATTAAAATCCATTTAGTAGTTTTTGCGTTAAAGAGTACAAACACACGTACATCCATACAAACTTTCAAGTTTATAATATTAATACGACATGGACTCTTATAGCAGATTCAGATAATTTTTCAATTTAAGCAGAAATTCATCATTATTTTCGATAATTTTTAGATTTAACGGAAGATTGTAAAAATAAGTTATGCCTAGATAGAGATAGGTATTTTGAATGGGCTTTTTATTAAATTTTGGGATTACAATATTATTCTATTATCTTGCTGATATGTTGAATTGTAAGTTTTTTAGCAGTATTTCTTTTAAAATTTGTAGTATTAAATATTTTTTTAATATATTTTGTCCAATGTAGGAACATTGATTATTGAAAACCAGAATTTCAGTAGACAATTTAGATGATTTTTTCAAGATAACCTTAATTATAAATCTATGCTATTTTCAGTGGATTAAAAATAAAGTCACACGTTTCTCCCCAGCACCTAATACCGTATTGTAATATGGATTGTACAATTGCATAGTACACTCTTTTTTAATTTAACATAATATATTACTTTATACTATCTTACTAAATACTGTAAAATCTATAAAAATCATTTAAATAAATTACTTTCAATATAATACGAACATAATCAGGTAGAGCGATTTCTCAACAAGGTAGTTTGTCCACCGCGCGAAGACGGTTAGTCGTGTACAAACCAACAGCAAGTGAAATAAATTATTTATTTTTATTTTTAGCTTTATGAGTAAAACCTCAAATTGTAATATTTAATTAAATGAAGACAATATTAGCGAAACTCAATCGAAAATCTGGATCATAGTCCTGGGTTCGAATCCCATAGTTTTTCTGATTTTTCTGTCTCCAGATTTTCATTTGAGTTTCGTTAATATTGTCTTCATTGAATAAATTATGTTTTTGCATCTTATCTCAAGCGTTTCACGCCGGCCGGGGCCATATATGTATGAAATATTGATCTATTCCCGTGCATCATAAGCGCGGCCTTTTTCATACAAGACTTAAAGTTAAAATAGTTGCCAAACTGTATAATTATTTTTTTAATCAAAAGGTGAAGCAAATATCTAGTATTGATTTATGCTACTTTATTTATTTGTGTTTTAAATCTTTTTTCATGATTTCATCAGACGCAACTTTTACAATGGTAATAATTAAAAATATATATATATTGCCCAACCTACTGTGTAAATATTGTAATGATATTGATAAGCGATGGAAGTTTTCACAGTTCGAAAACATTTTAGAATAGATCTTTTCCACAAATAAGGTAGGTGGAACTATTTTTACATAATGCTGCTTAATAATTTTTCTCTCGCAAGTACGGATCGTTAGTGAACCACCACATTTTCAGAACAGAGGCCGCCGTGGATATGAACCTAGCAGGAGATTGAAAACGCTAGAAGGCTGTGTAGTGTGGAAGTGTAGTTATGTATTCTGTGCGTAGAGTGCTTGGTTCTCGTCTCGTGTATGAATGCCGCCAGCCACAACAAACTTGGTGCAGTGGAAACTCGGTTATAATGATGAAAATAATATTTGGATTTTTTTTTAAAATGTTAATAATATTTGAATTTTTTTAGCTCCACACAAGAGAAAATGCTACTGGTCGATAAAGCTGCTGTCACTTGCGTTAGCCGGCATGACGTCAATAACGCCATATTATTACTGACAACAACGCCATATACGAACATGTTCATTTGGTAGGTACATTTTAAATCGTTGTAAGCACATTATTTATTTATTATTATTTATTTATTTTTTCAGGTTTTCCATAAAACATATTACGGAGAAGAATACAAAATACATTAAATTATTACCGAGAAGAATACAAAATTTAAAAGAAAAAAAAAGTCATGGGGGCAGTTTCACTATGTTGTGATTTGTGATGTATGTCAAAAGATAATTACTGAACTCTCTATAGGTAACATTCAAGATGTCGATGCTCAATGCAGAATCGTTAAGCAGTTGAATTGCTCTGTTTAATGGCGCATTCTGAAAGGAAGAAGTTCTCGCTTTCGGAGCATAAAAAAATGCGTGGGATCTCCCACGAGTATACGCGTTAGGGACATATAGGTTAATCATATTTGTATACATAATTAATTATATTTGTCAATATAAAAATAAAATAAAAATCTGTCACTATAGTTACTTTCTCAATTTTTCTTGAAAAAAACAAAATTTAATACAATTTTTACACTGAATAAAATTATTTCTGTAAAATAAATGTTAAGTCATGAATTGTACAAAATGAAATAAACTTCATGAATTAATTATTAAGCAAGCCTGTACAAAATATGTTTCTTTGGGCCTTATTAATAAGCGTGTTTTAATTTTACACAACTGATAAATACCTATTAACCTAGGGTAAGTGGTTGTTTATAAATAGGCCACTTGCATCACATTTTTTAAATTTTTTTCCGGTTTAGGCAAATATTCTAAGACATTCTGTTTTTTTTTTTTTAATCGTATTTTTGAAACTCTGGCGATTTTTTGAAAATTTAAATCCGAAAAATCAGACCATTTTTTATAAACCGGAAAGACGGGACATAACTTTATGGGTGCGAAAAAACGATAAATACGTAGCCGAAAATCATTTTAAAAAAAGAACGTTTTCCACACCAAAAGCAATAAATTGTACGGGGTTCTTTTCGTAACATCTGTAAAGACACCGCCATCTTTATCAAAAAATCAAACCAAAGGATAAGTTCGCATAGAACAAACAAAAATCTAGCGAACGTTAAACGCAAATTCAAAAATTCGCTGGAAATCTAAGAAATTAATCAGTGTGGAATTTTACAAAATTAATGGAACTTAATCGGAGACGGAACATTTTCATGTAGTGACGTCACGAGCTCAAATAATGGATTTATTTATTTAAAAATTTAAAAAAAAATATACATTTCAAAAAAATTTTACCAACATTTTCGTAATCTTAGTAAAAAAACCTATCCCCACGATTTTTTCCAAGCCGTTATGAAATCCATGCAAGTGGCCTTGTGTGCAATTTACAACGTGATTATTCGTAAGCAAATTATGATTACTCAAATAAACTTGCCGTTTATATGGTTATCCGAAAGGGAAAGATGGCGCTGTTAAGCCGCGGCATACCCCATTTCTAACGATTTATTACATATCTTTTGAAGCTCTTAAAAAAATATATGGTATTTTTGAAGATAATATCTACACATTCGCTCTATGGAAAAAATCACAAAAATTATTACAAACACGTCTGTTTTAGTTATTTTACAAGTTATATGTATGAAAAAATTCACAGTGTTTTTTTAAATGCTGTTTTAGACAACCCCCAAGAGATTTTTGCTCTATTTTAAACGAGTCGTATTTTATCAAACATTTTCACAATTTTCGCTTAAATATTATCGATTTTAACATTAGCGTGCTCTCTCTAACATTTGAATTTACATATCTCTCCATCTTATTCTTTTTGAGCGGGTATACCGCGCCTCAAGATATCATCATTAAGAATGGAAACGTTCGTTGTGAATTTTTTCATACATATAAATCCGTTAAACCATCCTCTTTTTCTTCTTTTAACCTCTCCCACTTACTTCAATTAAAGCCAGGCCTTTTTATGTGAGTTGTCACTAAAACAAATGAAAAACACTTAATACAAAATAAAGATACAATTGATAAGCATCTAAGTTTTTTTTTTACATTAACTCCACACAGGAGGCCCTGAGGAAAATAATTTCCCTCAGGGCCTATGTCATCTTTGAGGATGCTGTGTGGAGGGTCTTTTTGAGGAAAGGAAGGAGTGAACATGGGTCTTGAAGAGACCCATGTTGAAGGAGGGAGGAAACACAGAGGCCGGTAAATCGTTCCACATCCGAGCTGTTGAACTCAAGAACGAGTCGTAAAAACGACCCGTTCTCATGTGATTAATGTCAACCATGTACAAATGTTGGGCGCGAATTTGGCGTGTTTCCCGACTATGCACCGGTGCTGAGGGGATCAACGACGCTAGTTCCTCGGAGCATTTTCCATTGTAATACCGGTAGAACAAGGACAGCATTCCCACCTGACGCCTGTGCTCTAAAGATTGCAATCCGTCTGTTAAGATGGGAGAATCTATCAAACGGACCGCCCGTTTCTGCACAGAGTCAAGGGTTTTTTTTAAGGTATTATGGTGCTCCAGACCAGAGGTGGCTGCCAAATTCAACCGTGGGGCACACTTGCGATTTGTACAGGGTTAGCAGTTGTGTACTATTAAAGTATCTGCGGGCCCTGTACAGTACGCCCAGTTTCTGAGAGGCTAATTTAACTCTACATACAATTTTGATGTATTCCGGATAATAGTAACCCGGATAATCGAGTTCTTACAGTAAATTGGTTGAATTATGTCGATATCATATCTTCAGATGTTTGAATAGTAAAAATACATCGAATAAACGGTTGACGAAGATTATTCCATAATTTATTGATAGCTAATAGAATTTAATTTCAATAAATTACGTTTATGAAAGAAAAAAATTAAATTGAAGGAACTTTACAAAATATGAAAATATAAACCGTAGTTCGTTCAAGTTTTATGTACTGATTATCATAATACTGCTACTTGCTTTCACAAAGTTTTTCCCTTGGAAGCCTTCATAAAAAAATGATAGTGAAAGGCTGTCACTGAGGCGTAAGTACCATATGTGATAAAACCATGTGTGACCCTGTGAAAAATGTGGAGATCCGAAAAGAATGCAAGACTGATTTAAGCGTAATGAGTAAGATTAAGAAATGGATGCTAAGATTATTTTGGTATGTAGATGGATGATTGAAGAAAGGACTGTAGAATTTTGATTTAGAATGGTGATCCTTGGCAATTGTTACTGAAAGAATCTTACAACAAAGGGCCTCGTGGGTGAAGGGCAAGGCTCTCGTCTAGCAGTTCCGACGTGCGCAAGTAAATTACATTTGATTAATTTGTGTTATTTTACAATTTATAAATTTTAAATAATGGATGGCATGTTTGCGGCACGTTTCAGAGTGCAACATACTCTTAGTATCACCCTTGTGTAATACCACCATTTAGAATTAAAATGGTTTAGCCGTGTTTTGTGACTAGATCTGAAAAAGCAGGTACTTTCCAACCTTCCCCTACCCCATCTTCTTCAGCGGCACAATACTCCACTACTTCAGCGTCACAAAATATCCCAGAGACGCAATCATCTCACTGGCTCCAGACGGTTGGGAGCAGTTAGGACTCTTCTGCGGTATTCTCGTAAAAAAACAAGATGAAAGCACTAGCGTACAATTATTATTATAAGTAAATGATATTTTGTAGGTAAGTTCGAAATCGCGTCCGTCAATTTGCCCCTAAATCTTAATAAATTATTATATCCCCATTTAAATCAAATGGACAGGAAATGAATAAATAATTTTTTCGCAACTAAAACCATATTCATACTCAGTGTGAATTTATGTCCTCAAGCACGACCAAGTAAACTCAACATAGTCACGAAGGTCGAATTTGGCAGAGAATCAATCCAAGCCATGACCGTTAAGCTCTCATAAATAATGTACAGCCGCTGACCTCAAGGGCTTTCATATTATTTATTAGAGATTAGACGAAGGAAAACGAATTCACGACAAAAGGTCTCCAAACTTTCGCGGTCGAGATTTTTCTATTAAATCATGTCGGTAGTCAGTTACTAGACAGTTACAATTATAAATCACACCTGTAGTCAGTTACTGGATAGTTCCAATTATAAATCATGTCAGTGTTCAGTTACTGGATAGTTACAATTATAAATCATTCATGTATTCAGTTACTGGACAGTTACAATTATAAATCATACCGGTAGTCAGTTACTGGACAGTTACAATTATAAGTCATGCCGGTAATCTTTTACTGAACAGTTACAATTATAAATTATACCAATAATCGGTTAAAATTATCCGGTGGACAGTTACTGGATAGTAAGAATTATAAATTATGCCAGGAGATGTTTGCTGCACAATTACTAATATAAACCAAGCCGGTAGTCAGTTACCGGACAGTGACAACAATTGTAACTATCATAAATCGTAAAAAAAATATTGTTACATAAATTGTAACTATTATAAATTATAATTATTTTTAAATCATGCCGGTAGACATTTACTAGACAATTACAATTATCAATCATGATCGTAATGAGTATCTACTGTACATTTACAATTATAAATCATGGCAGTAGTCAGATACTGCACAGTTACAATTATAAATCATGCCCGTAGTAAGTTACTCAACAGTTACTAATAATAAAATACATAAAGTTATTACTAAATAGTTAATTACTGCATTTATGTTTATATCCAAAACTTTTATAAATTATCACAAAAAAATCAAAGAGTAACCAAGATGTCATTTTAGACAAATAAAAAAAAAATATTGGTAAATATATTTAGGAAATGACTATTTAAAAAAAAAATGGTTATTTATAATATTTAAATGACTATTAATTATTGTTGTAAATTTGCGAAAAATTAAAAAGTAACATTATACATTCGCTTATCCAAACCGATTAGTAGACGAGTTGATAAATGCGTGTGGTTCCCATCCCGGCCACGTGTGTTCAATTCCTTTGCCAACAGAGCGCTCCATCATTACACGAACAACATTTTCCACTTCTCACGATGGTAACAGAAGTTTTCCAAATATTGTCATTGTCAGATTATTTAAAACAATAAAACATCAACTTTTTAATTTTATAAGATACAGCTGAGTCCCAAACTTTGAGAATGCTTGACATTTTCCCATCAAGCTGTTGTTTTATTTGGGGACCGGACCCAAATTAATGCAGATTGTGCCCTTCCGATCAATTTTGAATGCTATTTGATTTTAAATTGGCGCACTGTGCTAATCGAATTCAGGTCGTGCCACGGGCAGCGCTGGGAGCGGAAAGTGGTCCTGGTTCTATGGGTCTAGCAGACACTCAGCAGAGGACAGGATGCTGTGTGAATTCGGAAACAGGTCCTTAAGATTAGGCAAAGACGAAAAGGATCTCAAAGTTGTCGTAAAGTTTCTATTATTTTACAAAAATTATTACAAAAGACGCTCAATTTAAAAATGTCTTGCCGTAGTTTTTAATTTATTTTTAGTATATTTTTTAAATGTGGATGCTATATAAGGGTTCTAACTGCTCCTTACCGTTGGAGCCAGTCTCCTTACCTCCCTGCCTCTAAATTATATCAAATACATAGAATTTTCAAACTCCACCTATCGTAATTTTTTATGCAAAATTTCATAATGCCAGAGATCGACATTAATCAATACATCAACTTTCACGGGCGTGCGCATAACAACTCACCAAAGTTTCATCGCAATCGGATTAATTGTGTAGGAACGCATAAGGGACGAACAAAGAAACATTCATTTTTATATGTAAAGTTAAAAATACATAATCAATTATATCATCACGTCCTATTACGAGGTTAAAAATTTAGACTGATTGATTTTTTTTTAAACATAAATATAGTAAGGACAAAATATTTCATATACAGATTGGCAGTAGCCAGTTTCGACCTGTGTTGAACGATCGATGCCACGCACGCGGTGTCGTCTTATATTTTGAAAGTTCAAAATACATAAATAAATTTTAAAGCTCGCGAAGAAAATAACCTGGATATCCGAAAACTGTTTGCTTAACTTATCAGAATGTAAAAGGCCGTACAAATGAATTGACGCCAGAGCCTACAGTTTTTGCTGCTTTACATAATTATCACACAATTAAAACTTCAAACGAGCGACAGAGATTTTTTCCAAAGTTTGAATAGTGGTGTTCTCTATTATTTGTGAAATATTAAAACTCTGCACCCTTCTGCCAAGGATATACTTGGTCTTTGTCTGCACCACGTCCGAGATTGCATCAAGTTAGGTTTCAGGTAGCCAGAGCAGAGGTAAATTTCCATTTGAGCGTTCGGTAGCGCATCAACCCAGGAGACTAATCCACTAAAAGCAGATATTGGTGATGTTGAATATGTGGAAAACTGTGCGCGATGCAGTTCAACGATGAATACGAGAATTTTACCTAAATAAAAATTCAGTCTACGCAAAAAAATATATTAGCTTACAGAGCTCCGTTCCAAAAAGGCCCCTTTCTCTTTTGTCATGAGTTTTATATTATTTGGTTTTTTACAAAATTATTGCTCCGTGCGGGTATTTCAAAGGGTTATATTCAAAAGGTTCTTTAGAAGTCTCTTCTCCACTATCCCACCATCTTTATAGGGGTCAAGTCTTGCCACTGTGCTGCCGGGGATGGTTTGAAGGGTTTGAAGGACCACCTCCCCGTCCCACTGCTCACTGTCTATCCTCGGGACTGCCTGTGGCTTGCCAGAAGCTCTAGATTCTAGAATTCTAGATGCTGTTCTTGTGTTGTACGCTGCCGTGGGAACGTGTTTTGAATTGCTTTTATTTTTAAATTGCTTCTTTATATAAATGCTGTCTATCAGCTAGCTTCAAAAATAGGAACAAACTGCCTCGGATGAGGAACACTTAAAAGTTTGGTATGTATAAATTATAAATGTATGTTGTGCCGTGTAGGGACAGTCAGGGGCTTTTAGAATAATTTTATAGTAGCTTCGTTTTAAAAACAAATGTAGAGTCTTAAGAGGCCGCTATCCGAATTTCTACCGATTTCTTGCAAACCTCCCTTAAACATTTGAAGTTTTTAAGGTCTTAAAAAAATATATGTTATTTTTGAAGATAACATCTATACATTCCCCACGCCGAAACGCAAATTATATGAAATTCCCTCGATAGAAAAAAATCGCAAAGTATGCTCGATTTTTTTTTTTTATTTTCAAGTCTGTTTCCGTTATTTTACAAGTAATATGTATGAAAAAATTCACAGTATTTCATTAAATACTATTTTAGATATCCCCCAAAAGATTTTTGCTCTATCTTAAACGAGTCGTGTTTTATTAAAGATTTTTGCAATTTTTGCATCGATTTTGGCGCTGTAAATGTTAGCGCTCTCCTCTAACATTCGTAATTTCGTATCTCTCCATCTTCTTCTTTTTGGAGCCGGTAACGGAGCCTTAATGTGAGAACCGATAGAGGGACCCATCTGGTCCTTAAAACGATTCGGGAAAGTGGTGGGTGCCCTCGACATACTATTTTATCTATTATCTCATTAAATTATCCGAGTTTACTAATCGTTTCTCGAACCCATGAGTAAATTAGCAGAGTTTTCTACCTAATTTTTTTTCTTTAAATGAATACCTCACAAGAGTCCCAGCTGCTCCCGTCTGGAGCCAGGCCAGTGAGACTATAGCATCCCCAATTGGTGTATGTTGTGAGGCTGAAGGAAGTGAGGAGGGGAAGGAGTTAGGGAAGAGATATGTTAGGAAGTACCTAGCTATATATTTGGTCACCAAACAAGAATAAAGCCATTTCAAACAACGACAAACAGAAACAACTGAATGGTGATCTTACACTAGGGCGATACCGAAAATATCTTCCACTCTGGAACGTGCCGCAAATACACCTACTATATTTTATTTTAATAAAAAAATATTTAATTTAATAACACAAATCATTCAAATAAAATTTATTTGCTCACGCCGGGATTCGATCCCCCGACCTTCGGATTGCGAGTCATGACAGTTTACCTGTATGGTATTGATAATATTGTAAATTATATTAGTTTCAGCTTCTTTCAATAGATGTCGATAGGTTAGTTCGTAATACAAAGTTCTGTCATATCACATATTATAACAGATGGCAGTTAATTATCTGAAGAATACCATCTATCGCCGTTCGTGTCTTAGGTACGAACGGTTACGATGATGGCTGAAGGCTCCAGTGAGATAGGGCGGGCTTCCTCAGTCAGCCGGCCAGAGCGACATGATACTTAGAATCTAGTCTAGTAATGACGTCTGTCCAGTCTATTATTCATTGCAAATATTCAAGATAACCTAATAAATCATTCGAACCTTAAACTTATTGGACGATACCCAACACATCTAAAGTTATCTTACTATTTATTGAAAGTTAAGAGACATAACAGATAACCATTGAAGATTTTTGGCTTTTGTTGAATTTCAGAAGGCAACATGTTCGCTTTAGTTCTTTCCCCTTGACCAAGCAGTCAGGAGCTTGGAAGTGACTCCCAACATGCTATGATATTATAAACGAGCTGACCGACTTACGTCCCCTGTCATTATTCTGAAGAGGACCCAAATTTGGATAATTTTATGTCAATTTGCAAGAACTTTATTTTAAATTGCATTTTAATAGGAACATGATTTTATTGCGTGCGATATTTTCGAGCATTTTGTTTGAACTGCACTTATAACATATTCAAAAGTCAAGCCAAACTGCTTATTTGATAGTTTCATTGTGTTTATTTTGAAATATCTTTACATTTGAATTAGTGTAATCTGCCATCTCTACTGTTAAATTCACGGAATTGGAATCACTATGAAACTCTCATTAGGTATAGTTTTGTACAGATTCTTATGCCTTTATTTGGGCCTTAGAGTGAAATACGATGGTAAAATACCAATCCTTTTGCTAATCGAATTAGAATTGTAAAAACCCATGTCGTGTCTCTTAATCTTACTTTGATAGGTGCAAACTCACGTAATTACGTTAAAATTACTAGTTGCATACGTAGATAATTGAATATTTTCTTAAGAAAATATTTAGTACTTGCTGTAATATCCTTGATATTCTTAAATGGCATTAGATAGGTGCGATAGTCTCTTAGGTTACCCATAGATGGCGTTTATCTGTCGATCATGTATAGACCGAGTGCATAATAAATAAGGTGGGAACCTCAGCCCAGGTCCAGATTATTCCAACCGCCTTCTAGATAAGATATCAGAGCCTGTTGCCAATCTATCACAATAAAGTCCAAAGTGTTTTGTTAACCGGAGTTTTTGTAAAGAGCTTGAGATAACAACAACAATGAGAGTTACAACACTTACCTATTTAGAAAAATGGCTTTTAAATTTGTTACTCCAAATATGCTCAGGAATCGCTCGTTAAAGTCAAACACATTGTGAAGTTATTGAAAAAATCTTCATGAAATTTTAAAAGTAAAAGCAGCCTAAATGAAAGCCTGCCAACACTTTGCACTCCCCTTCCACGACATCTGTTGATTATAATTTGATATATTAGCATTCACGTTCTCGTACAAATTGGGTGTAGCTAATTTTAAATCGCAGGACTGGGTGTCTGGTTAGTACTGAAGTATGGCATGAATTATGCGGTAAACTTGGTGTAAATGTATTGTGTATGTAAATGTTATTGCACATTAGTTTTGTCAGTGTTAAGGAATCATCAATTTATTCGACCAAACACATTAAGTACCTACTCTCTTCAATTATCCCTGATTTTGAAAACGGAATCTTATTAAATCTGATCGTAAGTACCTGTATGTCCTATATCCAATGTAAAGGTATAATTAGAATGGTAAGATTGGCCTTAGCATGACCAAAAATGACCCGAATCAGGAAATCTGTCCAAATATATAGGTAACTGTGCAGGTGAAACACAAAATTCTTCCTAATTATATAAAATCAGCGGCTGAGTTGGCATCGCGTTTAGGTCCAACCCAGGCGTTGCGTATTTGATTCCTCAGCTGGAAAAGTCCTCCATCACGACATAAGCATCATTTCCCGCTTACTGTGGTGGTAGTAGGAGATTTTCAAATATTGTCAGGTTATTCGTAACCCAGAAATGTTTGTTTTTCTTTTTTTAAATAAAATTAAAATATTAGTCGCTCTAAACCTCTAAACGTCAAAAATTTATAAAACTGGGAAGACTTCGGTAGCTGGGTCACGTAGAGAGAATGACCGAGCATCAAGCACCAAAGTCCCTGCTGAACTCAAGACCGACATGGTGAAGAAGCCTGGGAAGGCCAAGAATAAGATGAAGCGACAACGTCCTCAAAGATATATATACTTTGGAGCTTCTAAACTGGAGAGAGCTGGCACAAAACCGAAGTGGAGGAAGACTCTTGAGGAGGCCAAGACCCATCAGGGGTTTAGAGCGAAGATCGATGATGACGATGATGATTAGTCGCTCTACAGACTTTTTACGAAATAAATTAATATTTTAAATCCCCCTACCCGTAATAGAGATGAGGTTTTGGGCTGAAAGTAGTGGCGTTAACAAAGACGTATTAAATTTAAAAAGCTGTTCAAATTTCACCATGTCTCATGGTACGATATTTTTTACTATTTCAAATCATACCACTAACAGATTTCTCAGCATTTTAACCAGAGTCCAGCGAACATAAGAAGGTACCTACTTTAAATTTTTCGTAATACACCAAAAAAATAATAGTTAATATACGATAGATTTCTTGACATAATCAAGTTCGAGGTCAAGGTTCAAGTTTCAAGTTCTAGTGCCGGCAACCCAGGCGCGTATCTTATTTTCATTCCTGTAGATACAAAGTTTTCTTTTACACGCCTGGCATAAGTCTGTTCCGAGACAGGTAAATAACATATCATATTTATTAAAAAGTACTTATTCGAATATTATGCAAGCGATTTTTTTACGTTAGCTGCACACAGGAGGTCCTGAGGAAAATAATTCTCCTCAGGGCCTATGTCATATTAGGAGATGCTGTGTGGAGGGTCTTTTTAAGGAAAGGAAGGAGATGAAGTTCTGGGAAGGAAAAAGGTATGAGGGGTGGGAAGAAATATAGGGAACGGTGTTCAGGAGTGATAGACGAATCCATCCTTCCATCCTTACGGTGCAAGGCGATGGGTTGAAAGAGTCCGGCTACAGAAATTAAAAGGCTTCCCTCAACGATTCGTCCCGCCACGCCGCAGGTGGGCAGACGTATCTGCCGCCAAGATTCGGACCAATCTCACCCCATGAACCCGGGCACCCCTGCTAAGTCACTAAATGTAGCGAACCGTCTGGTTCACCTATGGCAGAGGTGTTGATTATCCAATAAATGGTTTCCGAGGCTGCGGTACCCACACCCGCCTCCCAAATTAAAATAGATTAAAACCATGCAAGTAGACCGATATAATAATAGTATGAGATTTTTTGGTAGTATCTAGTAATCAAAATTTTAGTCAGAATTCAATTCGTTTCCTTACTAACAGAGAGCACATCTATCGCGTCATATGTCCACGGAACTCTGGGTTATGTGATGATCTCCCATTATTAAATAAAAATCTCCCGGCTTGTCGGCATTGATATAACGTCAAAGAAATGCTAATACAAATGAATCGATCTACCTTTATACCTAATTTCGGCTTGCGTCTCTAAATCTAAGGTACAGTTTATGCATTCCCATTATGACCCGCGGCTCACCTGATATTTTTATGACCTTATATTTAGCATTGGGACCCATTTCGTTTTATAGAATCACGCTTAAAGGCATCATTCCTCGTACATCTGCTTCTGAAAAAGCATAAAAATCGTCGAATTAAGCAAAGTTCTAAGAAAATATTTAGAATAACGTTCCCTAATTGCTTTGGAAAATGCCTCCCCGCTATCAGCGATGGCATCAGCTTTTATAATAGAACAATGATGTCACAAACATCGATGGAGATAAAATCAATCCTAGGATAGTTTATGAATAATTTATGCTTTTTTAATATTTGAACATTTCACGGAAAACATACCACACATAATAATAATAATAACATCGGTAAACGGAGCGGTGAGATCTTATATCTAAATAAAATACATAATACATGATTCTCCTAGCTCCGTCGATCAAGGGGATGAGAATATTATTAAAAATCTGCGAGGAATACGCAAATAGCCACAATATGATCTACAACCCCAAGAAGACGGAACTAATTGCATTCCATGGAAAAAATCCCGAGAAGATGCTTCTCGTACAACTTAACGAGAAAAACATAAGCACATTTACGAATGTAAAATACTTGGGGCACATCATCACTGAAGACCTCTCGGAGGAGAAGTATCAGTATTTTGTCAAATATTATTGCCCGAAGATTCTTCCAATGCAGCAATAATGTTAAAAAAAACATTGTTCAATGCATTTTGCACTAGCCTGTATACGTGTGAAACATGGTGCCAATACAGAGTAAGCTCGATGGAGTCTCTGGATCCAATATAATAATGCGTGCGGAATCATATTTGGATACAGAAGGTATAGCAGCGCATCAACAATGCTTACGGAATTAGGACTCCATGGATTCGCCAGCCTGATGAGACACCGGGGCACTGGAGACAACGCGGAGGTGACCGCAGCCTTACAGCACCAAGCTCTACTCCTGAGTGAGCGTTGGGCCCCAGCTCACTCAAGACCACGCCTTGCATAATAATGGACTATGTATTTTTGTTATTATTATTTTTTAATTTTTTCTATTTAAGTTCTTGTTTCTTTACTGTGTATATATATAAATAAATATGTATAACTATACGGGACGTGTGGAATTACACTATCCTCCCCACATCCTGGAATAAACAATTATTATCATTATAACATGAAATTCAATATAAAATAAAATGGTAAACATATTAGGACTTGAACTACGGTGGTTTCTGGGAAATTCTCCATCTGATTTACGCGCCCTGCCACTGGGAAACGGCCTGGACAAGAGTGTTTCCAATCTCCGTCCCGACAACTTCGCGAACATCTGCGAGGCGCTGCATTGCCAGGGGAGGCCGAACAGCGCCCTGTATGCGTGGTTATACTTTACTCTGAGTGTGTTCATGACGCCTTGTGCATTCCTGATATTATTTGGAGTAGAAAGAGTGAATGAAATTTTACCTTACGGTGACTTTTTCTTCAAAACCAATCAATATTTTTTCCAGATCTATCTCTCTCCCAGAGGGGTAACCGTCCAAACCTTCTCCCGACCCTAACCATCCTATACATACCTACTGATTTTTTATTATTTAAGTTGGAAAAAAAAAACATCAAAAGTCACAGGAAGAATATTAAATATAAGAGTATAAGTCACCATACAGAAACGCTCCTCAGGAATCGCAGGTTAAAATCCTTCGGGTACGTGCTCATTGCTCATACACCCGGTACTTCTTTGAAATTAGGAAAAATTGATTCATTCCCAACATATTCCGTAACAACTCCTACTACATCTTATACGTTCCAAGAAATTTCCTAAAGTGTTTAGTTCAGTGTGGGAAGATTTCTCACAGAGGAAGTTGTGAGCTATTGAATCAATATTTAACTTTTAGTCACAAAATAAATAGTAGCAGGTGAAGGCGAAGGTAGGACGGTACTACCGGCCACTGGGAATGTTTGTTCGTCAGATGAAAGGATGTGAAACAAATATTTACCTCAAAGGTTTGAAGAAAAATTCAATGACGTATTGTCGGGCAGTTTGTGCATGGTACCCACTACCCACGAGTATAATAATCTGTCTGAATGTAATAATATGACGATAAAAATTCTTGGTAATTCTCTAGGCCAAGGCGAGAACAACATTAACAAGGGTGACATGGTGCTGCTGGCATTCTTCATTAGCGATGTGACGACTTGTACGAACGTGCGAAGAGTAAGCTAACTCACAATTTTTTTTTACATGAGCTCCACACAGGAGGCCCCTAGGAAAACAACTTCTGATTGACTGATTCGTGAAAGGTTCGAAAACTCAGCGATCATGGAGAGCATTAGTTTCTATGTTCCCGATGGTTATCTCCGTCACCGACAGCATATACCTACTGTTTTATCTCCCGTCTTGCAGAACTAACTTGCCAATGGTAATGCCATCAGTCGGGAGAGCTGTCTTGTTATTAAATATAATCACTTTGAATATGGATATGTTTAAAATCAATGAAGCACAATTCAAACGACAAGCTTTGTTGCTGTTATTCTGATTATGCTTCATTGATGTATTAATTGCTTAAATCTGTTTGAATCTTAATATTTTCTCTCTTTTAAAATGCTTTGAAATTTTAATTTTGTAATGTTTTAAAAATGAATAAATTGAATTGAATTGAATTTACCTCAGGGCTCATGTCATCTCGCAGAGGATGCTGTGTGGAGGATTTTTTTTAGAGAAGGGAAGAATAGGAAGTTATGGGAAGTGAAAAGGTATGAGCAGTGGGGAGGAATCTTGGGATCAGTGTGTCCAGGAGTGACGGACGTATGAATCAATCCCTTCATTCGCGGTGCAAAGAGATAGGTCAAAAGGTCTCCCTCAACCAGTCTATCCCGATCCAGCCTGCCACGCTGTTGGTGGGCAGACACATCAGCCGCCAAGATCCGGACAAATCTGTCCCCATGAACACGGGCACCCCTGCTAAGTCAACAAACGTAAAGAACCACTTGGGGTGACCTATGGCAAAGGTGTTGGTTATCCCATATCCGCATACAAACAACTAAAATTGTTGTACATTCCAAATGTTTAGTCATCTTCGTATTCAAACACAACAAGGAGCCACTAAATATTCCACCAAGCTGGCTTGAAGGAAATGAACGGCTTTTGGCCTCACAGGTTAAATTTCTTGAACATATGCTTACAGAAGATATGGAACGACAAAGAAGATCAATTAATTTTGAAGTCAACCAACATCATTGTCGTGGCTGTATCAGGTGGTTCAGCGCTTCGCTCAATGAGCGATGTATGCAGATAATGCGGCGACCTCACTGAAGAACGATCCTTTAATATAAATTTTAAAATTATATTTGTTGTACTTACATATTATGTATTTTGTTTTTCTTCTTCCTTAAATGTAATTATTGTTTATTTTTTATGCAATATGGCAGTAATATTATGTTCCCAGCGCTGCTGGATTAAAACTTAAATTTACTTTATTAAGAACACAGGAATGTGGATTGAAGCAAGCAGAGTCATGGGGATGTTTGGTGGTCTCTCTGCAAATGGTATGGGCTTAGAAAAAAATAATTCAAGTATTTACTTAGTTTTTTTTGTTTTCATTTACACAAACCAAAGCTACTATTTTACTACTACAATCGTCACCGTGGCTGAAACGGTGTAGGCTTCATAGATTATTTCGCTCAACAAACCCTACGCTTGTCTTGGGTTTGTGGATGATTTTGCACAACAAAACCTACCCCTATGTTAGCCGCTGCTGCGACTGAAACGTTACTTTATTTTATTTATTTATTATAATGTATTACAAAAATATGATAAGTAACACATTATTCCCAATGAGTTGAGAAGAAAACTCATTACGGGAAGGACAGATAGATATAAGTACATTTTACACAAAAAAAATATATATAAATAAATAAAAAATGCATTGTCAAGAATAGAGATTTTAGGAATACTGAGAGACATCCATACACATAAAACATAAAAAAACAAACGTATGAAGGCGAGCCAATATTCACTGGTTTAAATACATTTTTAGGAAATATTCTTTAAGCGTTTTAAATAATATTTTTTTGTTAGCTACTGAATGCTTTATTTCATTAGGTAATGCATTGTATTGTCTATATGCGATATATTGTAATGAGTTAATACCAAATTTAGTTGTGTGGGTAGATGATGCTAAGTGTATTTGATTTTGGGATCGTGTTTTGTGCTGGTGTATGTCTGAATTAAAGGCTGGTCTGATGTTAGTGTGTGCGGATCTATGTATGATTTGTAATATTGCACTAGTGATATTGTATTTAGGTAGAACCGTAAAAGGAAGTATGTTTGTCTTTGAATATATATGTTTGATATGTGTATCCCACGGTAGATGGTAGATATTCCTTATAGCTCGATTTTGAATCACCTGTATTTCTGATATTTGTTTTTTAGTAATAGTGCCCCAGATACTAATTAAATAACTCAGATGGGAGTGAATCATCGCATATTAAGTGGCCCGTAGTAGAGGTATGGACAAGAGACTGGTTTTGGAAATACGCCACCGGGAGAAATATTGATTGGTCTTACGAGCAGGATAATCTATGACGCTGTCTTATGTACTGGAACATAGAGACGTAAGACAAAATAGCTTAATTCTCTATTTCTCTAATTCTTCGCAAGAGTCTAAAACAATGGGAATCAGCATATCCCTCGCTTCTGAGCTGCAAAAAGTGGTATGCGAGCGGGCCCAGAAGAAAGTTTGTTGAAAATAAGGCAGAGTTATTATTAGAACTTAATTAGGGATCTAGGTCTAGGGTCATTTTAGAGGATAGGAAAGAGTGATCGTAGGTCCTTAAGAAACCATTTAAGGCCGAGAATTCAAATTTCGTCAAAATATGGTCTTGCGATCTTACCCTTGGAACTGTACAGGGCCGTTCCAACGAAAGAGGTTAATTATTCTCCGTGTCAGCATTTTTAAATAATAACTCCATATCGATTTTATTTCCTTCAATATTTGCTTTTGATTTTTCAATAATGTGTAAGCAAAAAAAAGGATTTAAAAAAATCCGAAATATTTTACTTTGTAACACCGTAAATAATTAGACAAACTGAAGTATTTTCGTCACAAAACAAGTGCTCGGATCATTTTTGTAATGATTTTATTTGTACTAAAATTAAGAATCTGAAAAGCAGCTTTCCTAGATGATTAATTGATTTATTTTACTGTATGATTACATGATTTGAAATGTGTATCGTATAATACAAAATCTTGTTAGAAAATTTAACAAATCTGCCAACAACCTACGTTGTAATCTTATTATACTAAAAATAAATATATTTTTTCAAAATTTAAAGCATAGCTTTACTAGATAAAAGAACAATATTTCAAGAGTCGATACGTCTAAAATTTGATTTAAAAATGGCATACATACGGTTGTCTCTGGTTATATCCTCTTTGGGACGTAACGCAAAGGCTCTCAGATCGTTTCAAGTTTGAGACGTGAGTTGTGCTCGCGTTGCTGTATCTCACCAGTGAGGGGTGAATAAGGAGAGTTTTTTCCGTTGAAATATCATTCAAATAGTTGGAATTCTGATGTGTTAACCGTTAATGCTAGCCCTGTCATGTAAAAACATCAAGGGTGTTATCAGCCCCTTGGCTCCTTGACAAGTCGGCGCCCGAAGCGGACTGCTCCAATTGCGCATCCACAGGGCTGGCCCTGCACAAGCGAATTGCTAGTTTTTGCACCGCCATTGAATATGTAATGAAATAAAACAAATAAAAAACTATAAAACTTTTTTCTTCTCGACGATACTTGCAAGTCAATTTATTAAATTGGATTACTGAGAACTCCAATGCTTGCGATGCTTAAAAACCATGAGAATACAAGAAAATAAATTGATCAGCTCAATTTGATACGGCAATCAAATTTGCTCGATAATTGAGAAAAAATGTTGATTTTTAACAAGAACAAAACAACTATTTAATATATCATTGAAGAAGAATATAATACTCAAATATGTAAACGAAACGTGAAACAAAACAAGATACAAAAAAATTAAAAAGGTAACGGTCGTAACTTGAATCAATCCCAGAATCTCTGTCTATACCCGGACAACGCTTCGACCAAATCAGCCATTGGGACTTTAATATTTTTTACTCATTTTTGTTTGATCTCATATTTCAAATTCAGTAATAACCATATTATCATCCACTAATTTTTCCTATCGGAGATTCTGGGTTCGATTCCCGGTTGCGTCCGTTATCTTTTCATCTTGTTCTGTTTCATGTTGCGTTTAGATTTTTTAGTATTATCTTCTTCTTCAATGATATATTACATTGGTGGACCCTCAAAAGTTTCTAAAAAGTTATCCCTATAAAATTGAATAACTCTTAAATTTATCCGGAGTGGAAGCAAGATCGTACCAGCATTGATGGTCGAAACTTGGTTGTCTGAAATAACTTTGTTTATATTTAATGAACAGGTCTGGTAATCCCTAGATGCCTCTTTTTCTTCTAATTTTTACGGTGTATAACAGACTGCTTTCATTTAGCACATGATTAGTAACAAAAATATAATATGTCTCAACACAGGTATACCCTAGCGAGACAGGCATCGAATAATATATTGTAAACATCACGTATATAGATCAATAAAAAATAAAAAAATTGTGTTATTTCAATGTAAAATTAAACAAGTTTTTAATTCTTAAACCCAACACATAAAAAGTATGACATGAATTAATCAAGATATATTATGTGCATATCCTTTGAAGCCTTCAAGGTTAATATTGTAGGATCATATCCCCTGCCATACTGTTCTGAGCCAATATATCTGTTCTGCAATGTGGTATGCGAAGCGTATCGTGGTGCCGCCTATGGCACAGAATAACATTCTATAACTACCTCCCAGTTACTGAAAACCCATAAGAACCAATAATTAATAATTTACGCTGGACTGACCACATAACTAATATCACAAACAAACTTAAACGAGTCATGTATCTCATAAAGTCAATTAAAACATCTTTCCAAGAACAATCCTTAGGATCATATTTTTTGCACTTTGTCAATCCACTATCACGTATGGTATACTAGCTTGGGTAAGCGCAACGAACATAGCAATAGACCCAATAGAAAAATTACAACAGACAACGATTACATAGTCGGGAAACACGCCAAACACGCGCCCAACTTTTGTACACGGTTGACATTAGTCACATGAGAACGGGTCGTTTTTACGACTCGTTCTTGAGTTCAACAGCTCGGATGTGGAACGATTTACCAGCCTCTGTGTTTCCTCCCTCCTACAACATGGGTCTCTTCAAGACCCATGTTCACTCCTTCCTTTCCTCAAAAAGACCTTCCATACAGCATCCTCAAAGATGTGTGGAGTTAATGTTAAAAAAAAAAAAATTAAAGACATCCTCCAAGTACCTTTTTAGACAAACTCGAAAGAAATTTACGAAACATTAGACGTCATGACAATAAGACTACTTTATGCCAAACCTGTACTACTATACTTTTTCTAACATAAGCTCCACATTACAATGCAACATTCAAACAGCAATTAAAACGAAGGCCTCATTAAATAAAATACTAAATATACCGATAACACATACCTCACATGGGCAAATAAACTTTAAGTTGTACGCAATCAAATTAAATAACTGCACGCCCACCACACTGAAACAACTACTAACTACAAATAATTCAATTTTAAGATTTTCTGTCAACTTTTCAAAAACAGAGGACCACAGGAATTTCCAAGACCACAGGAATGCCAAATATTCCAATGCAGCAATCATTAAAAAAGCGACAACACTTATCATCACAAATTACTTATACTAAGCAATAAATTCCTCTTTCCGAGATATTGCACACCGTGCGCAGTACACAGTCGACACTAGTAGCCTACTAAGTAGGTAAAAAGTTGCACAGTGGCCGTAGTGGTTGCTTCCTCAGTAAGTCTGGGTTGTTTAGTATTCTGGTCCTTCCCTAGCCATGGGAAACTGTTTAATCGGTTCATCACGCTGAACAAGTCTGATCAGGTTCCCTATCGTCATAATTTCACTGCTGACTCCACACATTGACTTTATTCAGGGCCGTATGAAGTTTATACACATTTTAACGTCTTTAAAAGAAACGGCTTTTTGCGGCCTTTTTCATACATTACTGAATTTTGGATTTGAGCCCAAAATAACCAACCAAACAGATTAATATTTTTTTAAATCAAAAGATTTTGCAAATATTTTTAACAGCTATTTTATTTAGTTTTGTTTAAAATTATAAAATACAGGTAATTAAAGAAATCGATTTTCATGATTTTAGGAGCAACTTGGGCATTTTTTGTGGGTTAATTATAATTATTTAAAAAATGAGCTCAACTTACTTACTGAGTTAATATAATGAAAAAAAAACATTACACACAAATCATTTCTTTGTGGTAACAACGTAGATCGGTCGATTGTTATTTACATTTCGCCCATCTAAATGCTTTTTTTATCATTAACATTTTTTTGTGTGCCATATTCATGTAGTGATTTAAGGAAAATATATATATTTTTTAAAATAACTATTTTTAACTCACATATAGCCTAGTTTGTCTTTAACACCACGTAAAATTGATTTCATTAATTACCTATATTTTAAAATTTAAAACATTAATAATAAAGTAGCCACATCTGTGCTAGATATTTGATATAACTTTTGGTTAAAAAATATATTTTCCAGCTTGGTATTTTTAGTATTTTGGCCTCAAATTCAAAATGAACTTTTGTATGAAAAGGGCAGCGCAGCCGTTCCCCTTAATAATTACTTAGTTAGACCATACTGAAGGTCCCCATAAGGACGTCAACAACAGAAATTTTTAAACAGTTTGATGTTCCAAGCATACAGAAAATCTACGCCAAAAACATTCTAGTACATCACCACAAAAATTATTCAGAGGCAGACACCTCACATGCTCATAAAACCAGAGCCAAACAAACAGACATACTTAATATACCAAAGTGTAACTCTTCATTTGGACAAAGAAGTTCAGAATTTTTAGCAGTAAAGTTATATAACAAACTCCCACTTAGTACCAAACAAATTAAAACAAAAAATAGCTACATTAAGGACATTAAATGTTGGCTGAAGGAACTATCGGAAAATGAACTTACATGTATACTTAAAACATCGTCATAGAAATTTCTGGAAAACCTTATCCAAACAATAAGTTAATCTATAGAAGTCGCTGAAAACTTATCCAAAGCATAGTCCCCCTCAGCACAGGATCTCCTAGTGAGGAGGACTACGAATATATTTTCTTTTTTTATACCTAACATGTTTCATATAAAAATGTAAAATATAATATATGTATTGTTACTAAATAAAAAAAAAAATAAAAAAAGTTACATCAACCAGTGAAGTTCCTACAAAAATTTTTTTTTTTCAAAAATATGGAAATCTTTAATGATTAATAATTAGAAAAAATAACATATTGATAGAGAATTGAAAAAGAAAAAAATAAACAAACAATCTATTCATCTAGTTTCTAAGAACAACTAATTAAAAAAATAGAAGTAAATTTATTAATTGATAACGTTAAATCGAACTACATAAAACGCAATACGACGTAAAGAATAAAACGTCGTAAAGAAAGAGATAAATGTTAATAAAATAGAAGAAAAAAAACATAAAGAAAATAAAAACAAAAACAAAAAAAAAACTTATAGAGTAATGACTTAAAGTGATTTTGATTTTTTTTTTAATATATCTACCTATTTATTTATATAAAAAAGAGTTTCTGTGGGTGGTTTTGTTTTGAGATTTTGAAAAACCACCCCACCCATTTTTTCCACCCCCTTTTCCACCGGTTAAAGCAGAACTTTTATACTTCTTGACGAAATTTTGCACACTTGAAATTCAAAATAAGAGGAAAATGGATTTGAAAGAACTCTGCATAAGGCCCGGCAATGCCGGAGATTTCAGCTAGTAGAAAATTAAATTCAACTGAAGATATATCGATGATGACAGTGTCTAAAAAGCAAACTGCTATCATTGTATTTTGTACATATTCTTCTGAGAAATGAATGTTGTGAGTGAGGATTAATTTTATTACGCCACTTTTTAAAAAGCTTCGTTCCCAAATCCGGCCCAGTAATCGCAAAGTAGCCGTGGTCAGTTCACACGAGCATCTGTGGGAACCAATCGCCTCCCTCGAGTCGCCCATCGTCTCCCGTGAGAACGCCGCCCATCGCCATCACCGTCGCTCATCGGAAAACTAACTCCACTACCTGCCGCTAACATGGTCCTGGTTCATATTGATTTTCCCAATAAGGCCTTATTCTGTTTGCAGACTGCCTTTGGTTAATGAGTCATTAATGGATTGTTTATATTTATATGAATGGCGATCGGAATGCCAGATATGCGTGTCATGGTTTCGCGTGGAATTTGTGACAAACTAGGAACAATACTAAAAAAAACCGTTGTATAAAGCAATGGTTGACCGTAATGTACTCAATTCATTTACTAGCAATTAAAACCCGTATTCGTCTACATTTCTTACATTGACTTTTTTTCCCTTGTAGAACAGTGGAAATACTGAAACAAACAATTGGCTTTTTATCTCAAATATACATTTATATATTTCATATGTATGTATTGAAAAGATTTATAGCTCGCGATTAAAATTATCTTGCGAATTGATATATTTAAGTTGACCTATTAATTCCAGTAGGAAAAATATGAAAATTTCCTGACGCCGTGGCTCACGGTTTGTGAATTTTATTGCTTTAGAAAATTTATTTCTGCCATGTAGGTAGATCATTATGGAAACATCTGTATTTATTATAAATAATTGTAATAATTGTAGTGTGTATAATCATTGCATTAATGAATATTATGACAATTATGAATATTATGACGCACATTGTACACACAGTGTAAAATGTTTAATAGTCGCGTGAACGAATATGTAAAATATTATTAACATCCATTTACAATTACAAATATGTATAATATATTTGTAATTGGGATGTTAATATTTTAATAAACATATTTTATCAAATGAATATGTATAATTATAAAAACATCGCATGAAACGAATATGTATAATATTAAAAACATCGCACGAACGAATATGTGTAATATTGAAAACATTGCATGAAGCAATAGTGTTAACATCGCATGAACCAACGTGTATATTATTGAAAACATCGCCTGAACCAATATGTATATAATTGAAAACATCGCCTGAACGAATTTATATGAAATTAAAAACATCGCTTGAACCAATATGTATATTATTGAAAACATCGCTTGAATGAATATGTATAATATTGAAAACATCGCATCTCGATACAGGAATGCCCTAGTGAGATGTGCAGCTTATGTTTTCACGTATTACTTTTGTTTTTAAAAAAAAAAGTAATATGTTATTTATTATTAATATCGCAGGAAGAAACATGTATCTATAATATCATTATCATGACTTTTATTTTATTACTCTACTTAATCTCTGATATTTTAATGTTCATAATGAAAATGGCGCTCCAAGCAACTTGATGCGATATTTCATGAAAACAGAGCTATACAAGTTATAATTTATTTACAAATTGATGATAGAAAAATGATTTGCTAATTTCAAAACACTTCATGCTGCGAAAGAATTGCTCCTCATTTAAAATGCTATGATAAAAGCCAAGGGGCAAGAGTCAAGAATCTAAGAAGTGATGCATCAAGTGTTGAAACTCTTAAAATGCAAGGATGGGTACACCGATGTATAAATATTTAAACATAATCCGTTCCCAAATAACCGCTTTGACATAATCCCATTAATCATACGAATAATCCGCCTATAAAAGCCATTTTCATAATGATGTAAATTACACTGTCTTTAGGAAGTTGATCGATGATTGGAAGGTGATTTTTTCAAAGGAGAAACACATCAAACAAAAGGAAGTTTTGGTTGTAGTCATCAGGGGATCAATGGCGATGGCTGATACCCTAATTTCCGATGATTGATGACCTAATTCAGGTAGTTTTGATTACAGGTATAAACAGAATAGGAGACGATGATTGGCTACCGTACTATTCACATCTTTATCTATGGTGTTGACTGTTGTTGATCAACAAGGTTGGATTTTAAAAAAAAGGATGTCATCAATGAGCTCTGTGATTCTTTGAAATTTGTGTAAGAATGGGTTTCAGAAAGCTTGATATATTTTTTCGTTATCCTTACTATCATAATTCACATAATTTTTGCTTCACTAGTGTACAATTAGTTTATGTGTAGTGTGTAGGTAACTACCAAAAAATTGACTGAAATCATAGAAGTATGTATAAATATGAATAAAGCAACGATTGTCCCAAGAAACAATTGTGTGCTCTCTGCGATTATTTTAAACTGAAATAACTATCAATTTTTAATTTTCTACACCGCTACAGAAGCTATTTAAATATTAATAAGCTACACAAAACAAAAAATCTCCAATCTTCCTCCTGGTCTATAAAACTGTAGAGCCAAGAAAATACTTCGGGATGTTCGGACAGAGAATTAAATTAGGCCTTACAAAGCGTGTCATAAATGGGTTCATAAAACGATCCATTCTGATCCGGTCCGAGAAAACAATGTTTTAAAAATTCCGAAATAATTATGTAGGTACGTAGTAATCCAAGAAAGTTAACTGAGGTGAAATAATCAAGTTGTATGTTTACAACCCAAAATAAAATGATAGTTGTTTTAGTTTTTTACGAGTAATTTGATAGAATTGATGGCACAGACATAGATGTATATTCAATATCCATGTTAAAAGTCAAGGTGAAAGCTTGAGTCACTGAAATATCTTGAAATAAAAATAACTTGGTTCCTACTAACAGCCTTACTAATAAAAAATCACTTCCCAATCGTTAAACGGTGTTTTATTTACACATTGTGTAAAGACTGTACAAGTTTTGATTCAATTTGGTACTAATTTTTAAAAAAAATCTGAATCGGGCAACTTTGCGTTTGTATTCTTGCAATGATTCCACGCATGCGCATTTGAGTTTTTTTCCCGCTAGGTTGCGTTGTGCAATGGGTGACATGGTTAACGTAAGTCAAGTACGGCTCTTACCACCCTGTATATGTAAATACATTTTTTTAATTTTACATTCTCGACACAGGAGGCCCTGAGGAAAAAAATCCCTAAGGATCTATATCATATTTGGGGATGCTATGAAGAGGATCTTTTATGTGTATAGGAGTGAGGGACATTTAAATCCATCCCTACCACTGCGGTTGTAAGGCAATGAGTCGAGAGAGTCCGGCTGGAGAGGTTTCCCTCACTCAATCTCTCCCAATCCGGTCCGCCACGCAGTAGGTGGACAAACGCATTGAACGCATTTACAAAAAACCTCACCCCATGAACCACCAGGGCAACCCTTCTAAGTCACCAAACGTAGTGAACCACTTGGGGTGACCTATAGCAGAGGTGTTGGTTATTCAATAAATGCTTCCAGGGGCGGGGCTACCCACATCCGCCTCCCAAATTGATAAAAAAAAACATATATCTAGTATCTCCTGTTATAATTACATATACATAGTATTGATACCTGTATATATAATTATAACAGATGATGCTCATAACATCAGATAACAAAATATATATGTCGTTACATAATATATTATTACATTTTACGCAGTTTGGTACACATTTAATAGAGTTTTATCGTATATGTTGAACATAGTTTTATAAGGAAAGCATTTTGAATTGAATTAGTTTTGGAGTGTTTTCCATTCTAGATAAACGAATGTGTGTGCCGTCTAGGTACTTTCAAATCAATTCTTATTAATAATTCAGTATTTGACTGCTCACATTAAGAAAAGTCGGTAAAATTTCACATCTGGGTCACACACTTCGAGGGGAGAAATATCACTAGCTCCAATTAATATTAAAAGGCAAGTTAGAGGGTCACCGAGGTACTAATAGGAGACAAATGTCTTGGCTGCGAAATGTACTAGAGTGTACCGGTATTAGAAGTGCGGAGGAGCTATTCCGGGCAGCGCAATATTTACTATTTATACATTTACTATAGTGATCGCCAACGACGGGGGGACCTGATGGGCACACGAAGAAGAGACGTATTTGACAGTGTATTGTGTTCCAATCATTGAAAATATCATGATAATATTTTCCACTATATTTCGATTTAGACATAACTGTTACTTACATGGAAGAAGAATAGAAATTCCGAATGACAGGTCTATTAATAGACAACTTACCAATTAATAATGATATTACACCTATAGGTTATACCAGCCAACAGGTAGACTATGCATATGTATTATTATTATTAGTACAGACATCAAATATCTATTATGTTAGTATAATGATCATACGCTTCTTAAAATAGTAATAACTAAGCACATCTCGCGGATATTAAATCTGACTAGTCGGTGGGAGGTGGGCGGTGTTCGGTGCCTAAATTAAAGGCTTGATTAGAAACATAATTACTGGGAGGCTGTGGAAGCAGTTGCCACTGACAACGGCGCGAGCTTTGGGCGCCGCACGGTGGACCCTCTAGTAAGGAGCGGCAGAAATAAACCTATAACTTTTCATGCAAAAGGAAATTTAACAAACAAAAAATATTTGGATCACATAAATTCGATATGCTGTAAAGGACATGTTAATTGTTCAGAAGAACGAAAAAAAAGCTCTTGTTTTTGTAAACAAATAATTATGATATTTTATTTATCTATAAAAAGTATGTTTACATGGAGTTTTTCAATGCCTGTCTCACTAGCATATACCAGTGTCGAGGCAGGCGTATAGTTAAATAAATGTATATCAGAGTTACAAGAATATTTAAGAAATACATATTAATTACAATATGATTAATAGAAGGGTAATTGGAAGTCTGGGTAAAGAGAGTTATATTATAAATGTAGGAAGAGATGAAGTAAAGTAGTAAATCCTGTCAAATCTATTTATGGAGTTATATTTCACAAGATTCTAGTATTGTACGATAACATTGAACAGATCTTTCAGAATATAAAATGCTTTTTAAATGCACATCCTGAAAGACACACTTATTTTAGTAGAAATACATGACTTAAGAAAGATCACAGACTTTAGAGCACAGGAATTTACAGCTAGACTTAAAACTCACCTTTTCAGACAGTCGTATCCATAAACTCAAAATCTTTCACCTGCTTTCAAATTCAATGCCCGCGATCTGTAAAAAAAAAACTATTTGTAAGCGTTTGTAACAGTCATTTCATGAACATTCTCCAGCCCCAAAGAGTCTTAAATTCTCCAGGGTTTTTAAAATAAATATCAACTCTATTTTTGCCACTAACCTTTTCATAAATGTAATATTAACAGTGATGAGGGTAGCAAATAATGTAAAATCCTGCAATGTCCATTGTGTTAACTGTAATGTCCTCCGCGTGCAAAGCCGTATCATCTCCAAACACAAAATTTCTAATTAAAGTGCGTTTATCGGAAGTGACCTGCCAGTTGTTTCTGTATGTTGTTTGTATCCATGTTTCCGTGTTTGTATGTATCCATGTTTCTGTATCCATTTGTAAATAGTAAAATTAGATAGAACCTAAGAATTCTTAATAAATTGTACAGAGCCCTTGAGGTGATTTTTCACGAAAACGGCGCATCCAATTATTATTATTATTTCGAAAGAGAAAAAAAATTGAGAAAAATGACACATTTATCTCATTTTCGGATTTATAGTCTTTTACAGCATTTCAAATTTTCACTATCGATATGTACGTAAAAAAGTAAATTTATGACGAACTATCCATAATTTTACTATAATTACTCATAATATTTAAATAATTACTCATAATTTTCATTTATTCAAGTTCAAAAAAAAATTGACAAAATAAATGGATAAATCTTTAGATTAAACTTTGATATTTTTTTTTAATGTCGAACGGCAATACTTGAAGCGAGGTTTGATTACTACGAGAAAATGTAATTTTTCTACCTCGGGACCACTGTGCGTCGGGGGCACCGCCTCCGGAGATGGCTTTCGACTTAAGAGATGTATTATTCAGAGATTATACTTACTAATTCCCCGATTAAAGAAGCCACGTGTGCCGCGCGGTGCTCAATACGAACCTAGATCATTATGGTAATTATTCAAGAATGCATTTGTAGAAGCTGACAATGTCTAACTGCATTCGGCAAAAAAGTAAAACGTAAAGACATGGAATATTTTCTTCTAACACACTTGGAAAAAATCTTAAAAATCGGTCCAGTTTAGGAGGAGAAAAATGGGCAATTCAAAACCTCGATTTTACAGTTTGGCAAGAAAGTGTAGAAAATAAATGATGGCGCCACGATCGTTTTTTAGGTTTTAAATGGCAACACCAAGTTGGCTCATAAGACAATGAATATAAGTTTTATAACGGATCAATAAAAATGACTCTGAGCGGAAAAATCCACGATGTCTCTGGAACTCCGTTAAAACCATAATCGCTAATAACATCGTACAAACCTCTACAGACATTACTGCGCAGGCATTTTCTAAGTTTTTCTGTGAAAAAATAGAATCTATACGTGCCTCTACATCTTCTGCTCCCCCGCCAATATTTACAGCCAATTCCAAAGGGACACTGTCATCCTTCAAACCTACAACGCTAGAAGAAGTAGGAAAGTTAATTCTAAGTTCGCCAAATAAACAATGTGTTCTCGACCCTATCCCAACGTGGCTTCTCAAGAAATGTTGCAACGTGTTGGCCCCCTACTTGGTTCACGTGTTTAACAAGTCCCTAAGCACAGGTGACTTCCCGGAAGCACTTAAGCATGCAGTAGTTACCCCAATTATAAAAAAACCACAGCTTGATGCTGACAACTTGGGTAATTATCTACCAGTGTCAAATCTGCCTTTCTTAGCAAAACTTCTCGAAAAAATTGCTGCTTCTCAAATAACCTCCCACTTAAACCACAATAAATTAATTACCGATCATCAGTCCGCTTATAGAAGATTCCACTCAACAGAAACCGGGTTACTTCGTGACCTGTCAGATATTACCCTTGCCATAGAGTCAGGTAAGTTAGCACTTCTTTCACTTTTAGATATGAGCGCTGCATTTGACACCATTGACCACGACTTTCTCATTAAGAGACTAGAATTAACATTTGGTTTACATTCTAACGTAAAAAATTGGCTACAATCCTATCTAACGGATCGCTCACAAGCAGTGAAGGTGGGAAATAAACAATCCAACTTCACAAAACTCTCTTCAGGGGTACCTCAGGGATCCGTTCTGGGCCCACTTCTCTTTATCCTCTTCACAAATGATGTCGCAAAAATTATCGAGTCATTTGGTCTCCTTTCTCACTGTTATGCCGACGATCAGCAAGTCTACTTTTACTGCACACCAAATGAGATCACCGGCCTCAAAATTCGCACAGTTGAGTGTCTAGAAGCAATTAGTCTCTGGATGTCCTCAAACAAACTGAAGCTTAATCCATCAAAGACCGAATTTCTGTGGGCAGCTACAAATAGACGTCAACATCTTATAGACAAGTCACCAATTGCCATTTCCGGCAATACGTAATTGCGAAAACAACCGTCAAACTTCTGGGAGTTTATCTGGATTCAGACCTTTCATTGAAAAGTCAGGTGAATAGGACCGTTAGCACAGGGTTCTTCTACTTAAGACAACTTAAGTCAGTTCGTAGGAACCTTTCGACAGAAGCAACTAAGCTTCTTGTGAATTCATATATAGTATCGCGTCTTGATTACTGTAATGGTATCTATGCAAGTCTTCCTAAATGTCAAACTGATAAACTACAATCAGTGTTCAACGCCACAGCACGACTAATCACAGGGGTACCCAAGTTTTCGCACATTTCGGAACACCTCCGAAATCTTCACTGGTTGAAGTGTCCTGAAAGGATCCAGTATAAGTTATGCTGGAAGGTGTTTAAAGCTATCAATGAAATGGCTCCACCCTATATCTCTGAACTATGCATTACGGAAAATATAGGTCTAAGGCAGTCAACTCTTAGATCAGCGACATCGTCTGCAATTGGAAGGTTGAAAGAACCCAAGCGAAATCCGAACACTAATTTTGGTGATCGCGCGTTTGGAGTATCTAGCCCTGAGGCTTGGAATAAACTTCCCATGGAATTGAGATGCATAACCAACCCAGCGGAATTTAGATCCAAACTAAAAACTCACCTTTTCCAATACTAATTTCGATAAATTCGTCATTATATTTAAACTTTGTAATTTAATTATACTCTAATAATCGCTGATGTCCACGAATATATACTATTTTATTTGCTATTCCCTACAACTACTAACGAAAAACTCAAAATGCTATTGATCTACCTACCAATGGTCTGTCAGTGGTAACCTAACACCTCAATCCGTTTAATGTTGAGCGATGCATCATCGTAATGCGGTAAAGATCGGCGATTAATTTCAATAATTTATTTAAGATATCCATACATTTTCGTAAATCCGATAAATTTTGCATCCATGTCCTTAAATATTAATATTATGTAAAAACTTCCTTCTTCTTCTGGCCCTGCGGGTGATTTTGGCGAATGTATGATATTTATAAGATGTTTTCAAGTATTTTTAAATGTAAATAAATATGTTAGTTATAAATCTCTAACCTTAAGTCATAATTGTAAATATATACGACATTGAGCTCAGTTTTAGGTCAGCTTTTATATGTCTTAGTCATAAGTCACTAGCAATAAGTCTTAGATGTAAGTCACTAGTTATAATTGTAAATCTTAGTTGTAAGCCAGTAATATTATGTTTTATGAATTTATTTGTACAGCGCCCTTGAGGTGATTTTTCACGAAAACGGCGCTATATAAATTAGCCAAATATTATTATTATTATTAAGTTTTAAAAAACACTTTTGTTCAAAATGCATATTTCATAATGTATTTGTATTCTCAAAAATTTTGCAAAAAAACTATAATTTAATCGAAGTAAAATTACAATTTACTATAAATAAAATAACACAAAACAAATTATAAGTGGGCTTGTATTTCGTTATAAGGTAATAATAATAATATTAATATAGGATGGGGCGGTATATATACAAATCAAAAACAAACAATTTTCATAGGTATCACAAAAATTAATTATAAAAACAACAACCTTACTCATATTCGTCAGAACTTTTATTCAAACAATTTAAGGTCAGAAATTTAAGTGCATTATACTTTTATCATGCAACGTTAAAAATTTTATAAAGATAATATTCAAAATATAGTTGAACTCTTTAAAAATAACAGAAATCTTAGGCAAACCTCAATACTTCCTATTCCGAAATGTAAAAAAAACAAAAGGACAGTTAAATCAAAAATATCTCGGAGTTAATTTTTTTAATTCACTACCTGAAAAAATCAGAAACAGGAACAGTAATTTAAAAAGATTTAAAACTCAGCTTAAAAATTACAACGAAAATTTGTATTGAACAAAAAAAAAATTAAACCAATGTAATAACCCCCTCCCCCCCCCCGCCATATACACGAGTCCTACTTATTTATGGGGGTAAATCATCCGTCCGTGCCATTCGTCAAAAAAAAATCATTTTTTTACATAGTACGTAAAGAAGTCCCAACTTTAAGAACTTTACTAACCGTACTCAAAGAAGACATTGGATTTGATGGTAGCCGGGAAAATTTACGAATAATTTTGCATTCCATTTGCTTTGTTTATAAAAAAGTGCAAAACAAACAGAACTGCACTTATTGAAAAAAAAAACAAAGATAGCGGCTAAAAGAGAGCATTACTTAAAAATTAACATGGATATCCGAAATTTACCAGAAGAACTGCAAAAAAATATAATTAACTTAAATGAAAGTTATATCCATTCATCCTACAAGCTAAAGATATGCTGGCAATCTATATATGTGACTGGAGTTCAGCACGATATTTCAAAAGGTAAGCGCTGGATCATGGTTCACGCTGAAAGCCAAATGGGTTTTGTCCCTCATGCTTTTTTCCTTGACGATTCATCTTACCGTTGATTCAGATTTACCTGTGTGTGGAAAATATCATTAAAATTATTATTCTATAGAAGGGAGTTTAAAAAAACACACTAGATAATATTCATTTAGAAAGAAAGACTGAGAAAACTAAGAAAAAAGTAACTTTTCTATGAGTTTAAAGAAGTTGCAAATTATTATTATTTTTTTGTTAATTGAGTTATTGCCCTTTTCTTGTGGCCTAATATTAACTGTCAAATGCAAATGTCAAATTCGGATTTTTAAACATAACCTCAAATCAGATTGTAATGGTTATAATCGCTCGAAAATTGGCATAAATCTTGTAATACTAATGAAATTCATTAAAAAACGATACTACGTACCAGTCATTTCTGTAGTTCGTTTGTAAAGATTTTACGAATTAGGCATAGGAGCTTCTTCGCGCGATAATCGGCTAGGCAGCGTTGAAAACCCAGTATATAACTTCTCTTGCACCACTACGTATTGGTTTGTTCATTTTTATTCAATTCAAACAATGCACAGACAAACAATGAAAAAACAAACATTAAACGAGTGATTTTCAGCGTTTTCTACACTTTTTAAGTCAGTAAAGCCAAGAGCCATACGAAATGTCATTGAAAAAACGAGTATTTCGGTGTTACCATAGTAATGAAAAAATTTTGTTCCAAAATAATAAATTTCTAGACTTAATTGCCAAACAATAACTATTTTATTTAGGTATTATTAGCCTGAGGTGTAGTT
Source organism: Limnephilus lunatus (assembly GCA_917563855.2). Lineage (NCBI taxonomy): Eukaryota > Metazoa > Arthropoda > Insecta > Trichoptera > Limnephilidae > Limnephilus > Limnephilus lunatus. The sequence goes on along the minus strand of OU830599.1, from coordinate 31,234,475 downwards.
CTCCCATTCGCTCAGTATTTGGAAGGGTACTAGCAGCAGTAACAAACAGTTTGGTAAAATACTTATTATAAAAAATTCTCGGGGACCGTGTTTACAATAAACTATAAAGGGACGTACCTGATTTAAATTAACCAGTTGTTCCTTAGCTTTTTGGAGTGAAAAATATTTGATGACGTTTTGATCTTCGGTGCCTTTTTTATTTATTTTGTTTTTGTTTTTTATTAGTGATTAATTACAGTTTTAATGAGAATTACAAGATTTGATAATGTATATAAATATTTCATCTGTTTGTTCTTAGTCCTCTTCACTAGGTGGTCCTGTGCTGAGGCGGACTGGTAGATTTCTTTGATTTTCCGTTATTTAGTTTCTATGATGTTTTTAATACATTCTCTAGTATGTATTAAAAACATCATAGAAACTAAACATTCACCTTAAATCATTAAAAAATCAGTAGATATTGGAAGTTTGGGGTGGGGGGTTGGTCAGTTTAAATACAAATACAGAATACAATCAACATTTCATTGACCTCTAAGCAAAAGATTTTCATTACGACCAAAAAAAAATTCTACTAAAACTTTAATGATATCCAGACAGAACAGCTTTTTTAAATGGCGCACATTGATTGACATATCCACTTTTGACAGTAGAAATGACGAGGTATGTTTAATTATATAATTACTGAATCATTAAGTGTTCGTTAACATCTAGCCTTCGTTAGTAGTTCTTTCAGAAGAAATAAGCCGCTCTGATTCGACTATCTTTATCAAGAATACCTGTAGTTACATTATAAGTAAGATGAAGATCTTGCAATAATTATCACGTGTCTGTTCGTTCAAGTATTGGTGGATGTTTGTATATAGGTGTAAAGCTCTAATTATTGTTATTAGATTTGAAATGTACTGACTTTGATGCCTAAATACAGGTTAACAAGTCAATTATTGATTCATTCCTAATAAAAAATTATAAAAGCTAACAAGCAAAAATATTACGATTAATGATATCGCACCATGTTTCAAATCTAACAGTATGCTTTTCGTGGGGTTTTCGAAGCATTCTATACCCCTAACGGTTGTTATTGTAATTGTAATTGGTGATAGTAATAAATTTAAGTAACTACAAAAAACGCAAAATTTACGTAAACCAGTAAATAAGAGTAAAAGAACAGTAGTAGTAAAAAGAGTAGTAATAAAATCTCACTGTGGAAAGAATAAGAAAACTTATCTATATATTCTATAACATACGAAATATTTTAAATAAAAAAACCATAAAAATGGTCTATTATGCATTAATTCAGTCCTTATTACAGTACGGCATTATAGGGTGGGGAGGGGCCTTTAAATTTTCCTTACAGCCCATAATTATAATTCAAAAAATAATTATAAAAATCATCCTTAGGAAACCATACGACTTCCCTACTCTAGAATTATTTCGGGAATTTAATGTACCATCAATCATAGAATTGTATAAGAGAAACGCCTTATATCAAATATATAAAGAATCTTTTATTCAAAAAATCCACCCTTAGATAGCATAAGCAATAGATTTAAAACTAATGGCTTAATAGCCATCCCTGTGCTTAGAACAACCACGGCTCAGCATCACTATTTGAATTTAGTTGTAAGATGGTACAATATATTATTGTCCTAAAACAAAATTAATATAACGGGAACATTGAAATATGAACAATTTAAAAAGCAAATTAAGTCCCTGAAATTGGATAATGATATATTGTACCCTTAATTTAATTTACCCTTACTTAAACTGAAATATTTAATATTAAAAGTATATGTAGAACAATACGTCAATCCACCAGAAACATAATGGGAAAATATTTCACCGACTCCAGATATTTTCATATCAGAGGGTTCGGCTCTGATGAAATCCTAACTGGTCCGATAAATCCTACTGATCCCTCAATATAAATATTTAAAAAATCTTTCGTAATCCTACATGTATTTAAAATGACCGACTTTTGCATTTTTATGTACAAATTTTTTGACAAATCTAATACGCCTAAATTTTGAATGAGAGAGCTAGGTATAATGCCAGTAGCCGAAATAACAAATGGTAATATTTTTATAGTCTGAGAATGCCAAATTCTTTTAATTTCATTTCCTAAATCTGTATATTTTCTTATTTTTTCAGAAACAGTTTTCTGAATATTACAAGAATTTGGAATAGCGACATCAATGATATAAGTTATTTTCTTAATTTTGTCATGTAAAACTATATCGGGTCTATTATGACTAATTGTTCTGTCTGTCAGAATAGTTTTATCATAATAAATTTTATAAAATTCATTTTCTAAAAATGAATTTGGTTCATATTCATAATATGGTACATTACGGCAGTCAATCAAGTTATGTTTAATTACCAAACTTTGGTGAATTATTTTTAAAACTTGATTGTGCCTAAATGTATACTCGGACGGCGCTAATACAGAACATCCCGATATAATATGTTCTATAGTTTCCGGAAAAGCCAAACATTTTCTACATAAATCATCAATTTGATTTGCATCTTTGATGATATGCTTCCTATAATTTTTAGTATTAATGACTCTATCTTGTATGGCAAGCATAAAGCCTTCTATTTCTGCGCTCAACTCTCCAATACTCAACCATTTGTTTGACGAAAATTTGTCAACATATGTTTGGTTGAGATAATTGAAGTGTTTTGCGTGAAGAATTTTATTTGACCAGGAATCTAATAATTCCTGGTTGGTATTTATAAGAATGCTGGCATTCTCGTCGTATAAATTTAATGGTGAAATATTTCTATCTGCCTTGCATATTATTTTGTGCATTTCTGAACTATCAGCTTTCCTATGGAAAAAATTTCTTAGCATTTCTACCTGATTATGTTTTAAAGATGTTATTTTGACTATACCTCTACCTCCTAAATTTCTGGGTAAATTAATACGTTCTATAGCTGAATTTGGATGATGGCAATGAAATTTAGTTAATGTAGTTCTAATTAATCGTTCTAAGCTATCTAAATCTGTATTAGACCATTTAATTATGCCAAATGAGTAAGTTAATAGAGGTATTGCCCAAGTATTTATCGCCTTTACTAAATTTTTAGCAGATAGATTGCATTTCAAAATTTTTCTGATCCTACTTTTAAATTTAATCCTAATATCATTTTTAATACTAGTATGATCTAATCTATTTGATTGCGGATATCCTAAATATTTATAAACCTCACCCCCTTTCATACTTTCAATTTTGAAATTTCTAAATATACCCTCGTCTCCATCTACAATTTTACCTTTCTCTATATGGATCGTTCTACATTTATCTAAACCAAAAGTCATTTTAATATCATCTGAAAAAATTTTAACTACTTTAATCATTTTCTCTAAATTTGGTTCAGAATTCGAATATAATTTTAAATCATCCATAAATAATAAATGAGAAATTATATTTCTCTCTCTAGTATTACCTTTAATTTTTATTCCAAACTTGCTTTTAATTAACATTTTAGATAGAGGATTTAATGCTAAGCAAAACCAAAGAGGACTCAATGAGTCTCCTTGAAAAATCCCTCTTTTTATTGAAATGCCCGGTACTATAATTTTCTTATCTTTCAAATTCAAAAGCAAATAGGTATTCCAAAATGCCATCATTTTTTCCAAAAAGCTAATAATAATTGGGTTAATTTTGTATATATTTAAAACTTTTATCAGCCACGAGTGCGGGACACTATCATAAGCTTTTTGGTAATCTATATAACAAATATGTAAATTACGTTTTTGGGTTTGAATCTGTTTTAGAATTACAGAATCAATAACTAATTGTTCTTTACATCCCATATGTTTTCTGCGACAACCTTTTTGTTGTTCAGATAAAACATTTTTTTCATCTAAATGAGTGTATATTAAATCTGTCAAGCAAGAGGTTAAAATTTTATATATTGTCGGTAAACATGTAATGGGTCTATACTGAGAGGGATTATTAATATGTTCGCTTTTAGGCAACATATAAGTAATGCCCTTAGTTAGAAAATTTGGAAAATTTTGAGGTTCTCTGACAAATTTTGAAAGATTTTTTGCCAAAAGGGGATGTAAAGTAGTCAGACGTTTATACCAAAAATTATGTATCCAATCGCAACCCGTGGCTTTCCAATTATGAGTATTTTTTATAATTTTGGCTAACAATTCAACCGATATATCAGAAAAACTCATTTGTTCAATGTCTGAACAATTGAGTTCTTCATTTTCTATCCACGGACCTGACTTATTATGTTTTATATCTTTACTCCAAATATTTGTCCAAAAATCGCGCATATCTGATTCAGATGGCAACGGATTATTATTATTCGAAATAATATTTAGTTTATCGTCAAGTTTGGAATAAAATATTTTCTCATTTTTCTGAAATAATCTATTATTATTTTTTTTATTATACGTATAATTATATCTTTTTAACCTACTAGCTTTTACACCTAATTTTTGTTTTAACAAATCTAATAAATCATTGATTATATTTTCATTATTATTACTACCAATGCTATAACCAAATTTTCTCCCAATTACATCTACATGTCTCAAAATATTCCTACTTCTATTTCCATTTTTATACTCTATTACTCTAGCTATGCTACTTCTTAAAAATACTACATCATTTTCTAATCTAAATAAAAGTATATGTATATATATATATACTGTTATTGTCCTTCTAAAACTATTTTTTCTAAATTATGTACCTTTGTCAAGTAATATTTGTATTTATTTTCATAAGTTCTTTGATCATTGGTTAAACATCTCATTAAAACACTATAATTTTTTTTTGCATGTTAATACTCCTCCCATAAACACGAGCTCTTGAGCTCAATTTATGGAGAAGTAGTAATATAAAATGAATTATTATATAACCTTGCACATGTAATCATTTGTATTGTAAAAACAAAATTCTTGAAATAAATTTAAAAAAAATAAATTATTATTATTATTATTATTATTATTATTATATTGTAAATAAATTATCTAACACACTATATAAAGAGGTAATATTTGTTTGTTTGTTTGTTTGTGTGTTTGTTTGCATCGAATAGGCTCCGAAACTACTGAACCGATTTGAAAAATTCTTTCGCTGTTGGGAAGCTACACTATCCCTGGGTGACACAGGCTATATTATATTTTAAAAAAAAATAGGCATCCTTACTAAAACTTCAATAATGTAACCCAGGGTGTAAAAAAATTACCTAAAATATTCTTTAAATCGCGTGCGCTGCGAAAACTATTGATGATAGAATAAAATAATGTACTACGACTTTATAGAACACATCATTATTTACAAAAAAGGTCGCGACAGCATATGTCTAACTATTATGGTTATGCCACAATAAGTATTCTTTTATTTTAAAATTTTAATTAATATGTCGCCGCTTGAAAAGGCTCTTTATTTGTATCTTGGTTTTAATCCTTATCAAAATAAATTACTTCATATTCAAGACAGCTTCAATACCTTTATTTAACTTTTAGAATTTTTCAATTCGGATATTTAATTAGAAAGATATCACGAGTTCAAAAATGTTAGTAATAGAAAAAAGTTTCGGCTACGGGCCTCGCGGGAGAGGAGTCAATAAATGCAGTGCCAGGGGGGTTTGCGGGACGGGGGAGCGGGAGAGCGGTGGCGGGGAAGGTGGAAGTGGAACGCTGGAGGGGAACGCACGGGAAAGGACATGTAAGGAGTAACATTTTATTTATTTGAATATGGCATGTATTATAAAAGAAAGTCCAAAAAAACGTGCAGCTCGCAAAAACTCAGAAACGAGTCCCGGTTCGATCAAGGGAGTTATATGGTGTGGTAGATCTCTATCCCCCCTAGGGAATAAGGGTATCCGTTTTTACCTAAAGGGCGTGCTTTTAAAGATATAAGGGCTGAAAGTTTCGCTCTCTTGAAATTTCTAGAACAGTCTTCCGGAAAGTTCTAGAAGGTTCCATAGAGCTGTAGAAAGTTGTGGAAGGAGTGGAATGATCAGGAATAGGAAATCGGGAACATCATTGTGCAACATTCCAGAACACTATCTTATTGTCCTGAGCGAAGCCGGGTAACCCAGCTAGTATATAATAATTTGACATATTTTTTTTAATATTATGAGCTGAAATTCGTAATTTTTTTCCATATTTATTTAAGATTTAAAAGTATAATGTTAAAGCAAAGTATTCCTAGATTTAGTTAATTTTTTAAAAATTTATCACACCCTTTAAATTTTGATATCTTGAATATTTTTTTGCGTTATTAATTTTTTTGTTACGTGCATTTATTTAAGAATATATTTTTTTATAAACAGTAAAAAAAAGAACGAACGATAAAAGCATATAGATAAAATATAAAACATAATATTAAACGTAATTAATTAAAATAATAATATATAATGAATCAAATCAATTGCAATTAAACAAAAAATACGTAAATATAATATAACAGTGTGCTTAATATTTATGATGTCAAAAAATGCTACAGTTCGTGGGTATGCTTTTCTTTTTTTAAGGCCGTTACAATTTACTCATTTTACATTTGTGGAAAATTAAATAAAAAACAGAATATTTATTTTTACAGAAATACAAATAAAAACAAAAATTAATATAATATACAAGATAAATTAATTTGTGTATTTTGAACGGTTTCTTTTAAAATTTAAAATTGAATATGCTACATTGATTATTGTAAAAATAATTTCAGAATTAATTATTATTTCTTGCATTTTTTATACCCAGTTTTTTTTATTATTTTTAGTTGACATGTATTTTCTTTTCTCACATTCAATCTTTTTATATATTATGTTAAAGATGTACTGAATTATGTAAAAGCCCTCTGGGCGTTAAATAAACAAATAAATTAATTAATTAATCATCCAAAACGTGTGTTTGCCACCACTTTTAATAACGTCTTTTTTTATAAATTAATTATTATTTTCGATGGGCGCGACCTAGCTGCTATAATTAGACACATTGATCTCGAAATATATAATAAAATAATTAAATTTAAGAAATACGAATTGACCTAGTTTACAAATTATTCAAAATTATGTCTCAACAAAATCTCAAAATTAACCCGTCTTAATAGGCATGTCCGTGTTATGGTGAAAACAGTAAAACTCAGTGAAAACATTTAATGTTTAAAAATTAAAAAAAAAAATAAAAGCTTAAAAATAGACAAACATTAAACATTTAGGTAAGTAGGTACCTTGCCTATAATAATTACTACTTCTATCAAACAATAATTGCACAGGTTGGTACTTACCTTCAATTCCGTGGGAAACTTACTGCGTGCATTAGCAGCTCGGCACAATAATAAATCGTGATATATTTCCTCCACACTCAAGCCTCATACCTCATGCCTCATGCCTCATGCACCTTACATCAAGCATCATGCGGCACGCTAAAAACAAACCATCACTCGCTCGTTCTTTTACATTAAAAGTCACGAAATCCGTTTTAATTACTCGGCCATGTTGGTAGATAGGTACCTACTGAGACAGGGGTGCTCAAAAGTTTTGAGATCAGGGGCACATGATTCATGGCCCACTTCTCTTCATACTTTTCACAGAAGTACGCCTGCATGTTTTAGCCCTACCCCGCCACTACTAAACATAAAACTGCCGAAGTTGACGGCCTCTGTGGTCGAGGGGTAAGGCTTTTGACTCGCAATCCGAAGGTCGCGGGATCAATGTGTTATTTCAGAATTATTTTATTTGAAAATGATATACAATATATTTGCGGCACATTTCAGAGTGAAAGATGCTCTCATTATTGCCCTGATATAAGACCACCATTCATAATTGAAACGTTGCTTGAAATGGCTTTGGCCGTGTTTGATGACCAGATCTTAATAATTAGGTACTTCCCCACCTACCTCAGTCCCCATCTCCTTACCCCACTTCCACTATCTTCAGCCTCACAACATACCCCGATTGGGGATAACATATTAGTCTCACTGGCTCCATACGGGAGCAGCTGGGACTCTTGTGAGGTATTCACATTTTAAAAAGTCTAAATTCTACCACGTAACAGAAACTAATCAATTAATCTAATTTGTATAAGACTTTACGACTCCTAAGCTACAGACAGTCCAATGAAATTGCTTACTTACTCAAGAAAAAATGTACATTTTAAAAAAAAGGAAGTATACATAATTTGACCCTACTCCAGAACTCACTAACATTCTATCGCATTATTTTTTCAATGCTCGGAATGGTTAGGTTAGGTTAGGTAGCTTAGAACTTAGTACGGTAGGTAATCATTTATCTTCTAAAAGATCTAAAAGTATACCGGATAAGGCATGAGCAATGGGGAAAGCTAAAATTCGCTTATACTTGAAACCGTGTTGAGAACCTCTGATCTATAATATAATATGCATGTATATATTAGAGCTTACTATATATTATATTTAAAAAAAATTCAAGCCCAAACTACCCAACAGACAAAAAATGTTAAACTTAATTGCGTAATTAAGAAATTATAAGCGATATTCGGATGTGAGTGATGGGCTCAGATTAAAGGTAATATCTTGTTGTATATAACAACTTAATCTCAGCATCAAATACCTATACCTAAACATTTTTTTAAATATGAGCTGTTAATACTTTAAATTTATCAAGATTCTTACGTATTAAGTGCAGTGAATAAAATGGGAACATGATATCGAAAGCTACAATTGGGAATAAAATTGCTCTCGAATTATTTTAAGATATTTGTGTGCTTTTCTTCAGATTTCCCGATAAGTGTAATTTGTGGCAAAGCGATTAGATCCTTGAGGCCGCGGATTAAAAACCTATGAACATTCAAGTAATTTAAAAAAATATTTTAATAATACATCTGCATACTTCGTTGCAGATTTAAATACATCCTCAATGTCAGTGCGGTTAGCGCTAATAAAATATTGTCCAAAAAAGCAAAGCTATCAGTCCACAATGGAGTGCTGATCCCTACCCCATGATGGTGAGGCATGGAACTGACAGAGGAAGTGTGAAAGTAGAGAGAATGCTGTAGAAATGAATTCCGCGAGGCGTATGTGTGTAAAATGGATGATCGTATGATAAATATGGAGATTCGCAAATAATGCAAGGCTGAATGCGTAATGAGGAAGATTAAGAAAGGGAGGCTTAGATGGTATGGGCGTGTAGAGCGAATGAAAAAAGTAGTGTAAGGAGAATATTCAATGATGTAAATGGTAGCAGAAATCGGGGGCGCCCGAGGAAGACATGTCACGATCAAGTGAACCAAATACTTGAGTTGGGCCATGTCAAGAGTCAGAATGTCAAAGAAGAGGGATGTATGAGATGATGGTGCTGTTTTCGATTTGATAAAATGCACTTATCTGTACGAAAAATTTAATTCGTATATTTATTCGTATAATACTGTTTATTTTACAATATATTCAACATCCGCCAATAAGCTTCTTCCGTGCGTAGCTATGAGCAAATTGGAATATGTGCGTAGCTATGGGCAAAACATTCTGAGTGCATTTTCTTTTCATTATGATTTTCTGAATTATCCTCTTTTTGTTAATCTTGAAAAATCTGTAAACTCTCTTTGCTCAAGCCTTTTTCATTTATTAATTGCGCTAAGTCTCACATGCCAGTAAAAATGCACCATGTAGCCTGGGTCATTCGCCACCTCAGTTTTGTAGTAATTATAGGTCTTGGTCACTTAGCCAAGACGGCATCTTAGTAAAAGCTCAAAATTTAGCCACTTAGCGAGCTTTCACAAACACAGTTGTTCAAAATGTGATGGGGAATTGTTGTAATTCTTTCCCACGTTATTGCCACGTGGAGAAGATTCTAGGTAGGTATTCCAGGGATGTTGGAAGACGGCTGGATGACAATTTTGTTCTCAGTTTCCGATGTTTTACAGGATGACCCGATAGTTGATCCCCCGACAGTTAGCCCCTCAAAATTATAATTATTATAATTATTATAACATTATAATATTTTTTTTCATTATTTACCAATTTCAAACCTAAAATCGACTTTAAAAATATATTTAATAATATGTCGGTATTGATATCAAACGAATTTATTGATAGTGTCGATTTGTTGTACTTATACACTGGTATATAAAGTATGTAGACAAGTAGTTTTAATATTGATGCAAATTTGTTTTATACTTATGCTATTCGGCGGTACATAGAGCATACCCCTTTTGGGAGACTTGGTTGTGTTTTGTATTAGTAGTTAGTAGGTATATCGTATTTCCCCAAAACCGACTGCATAATGTAACCTCCCAACGTTCTCCAATAAGCCTTTATTGTTATCTGATAGTTACGTATATGGAAAAACCAAATATCCCTATAGCATATCACAAAAATAACTCCAGCTGGAAACAATGCATCAGCCTTAAATTATTTTTGAAGTTGATTTTAGGTTTGAAATTGGTAAAAAATACAAAAAAATTATAATTTCATAATAGTTAATAATAAATAAACGTTAATAATAATAACAATGTTTTATTCCAGAGTGTCGGGGGATAGTGTAATCCCACACGTCCCATATCGTTAAACATATGTACGCAACAGATTTTAAGTAAAAAAAATAGTACCTGCATAGAATACGAAAAAAGCATAAACGGCAATACAAATAAAATAAATAATAAATTATAATGTAGGACGTGATCTGGGGTGAGCTTTGGCCCAGCGCTTACTCAGGAGTGGCGCTTGGTGGTGGAATGCTGAAAGGCTGAAGGCTTATATGACGTGTATTTGAAAGAAAACTTCAAATACACGTCAAATAAGTGTTCTTGCTTTCACATAAATTTTCTCTGGTGTAAACTAGTAACTTCGTAACCTTGAATATTTTTTCTTGCCATCCAACGCTTGCTAACTCCTTGTGCAGTTCCACAGGTATTTGATACAAATCTGAAAGGTCATCCTTGTTGAGTGATTGGATTTAAAGCCTTAAACGCTCACCTCACGCAATCAACAGAACACAACACAACCTTAACATAACATAACATTACACGACGCGTTTACCTCGAGGATGGCGTGCTCCACGCGTCGGCGTCGTGAGAAATAATGCTCTTTAGTTCAGCCATGCCCAACCTGTGGCCCATTTGAAGATTTTTTGCGATCCAAAATGGTTTCAGCTTTCTATATTTTGGATTTTGGTATTCATACAACCACAAAAAAATCTTAACTTTATCATATATTTTTTTAGTTATATTAAAGGAATAGTTCTAACCAGAGATAAAGCCGTGTCTTTTAAACAACTAAGTAGGTAATGAAATTTTTCAATTTTACTCAGAGAACTGTTCTCATGCACAATACTCCTGAAGATATTAAATAAGGGTGGCCAATCTCTAATATGCCCACTGGATGGAATTTTTATCTCTGGCGCAAGAAAACTACGACCGGGGCGTTGTACTTCCTCGTTTGACGTGTCATGATGACATTGACTTTCATTTTGACTCGCTTCGTAAGCATCACGTGCCGACGTAACTTCGAAAAACAATTCTTCAAATACACGCGAAACTTCCAATATATCATTTTTCGATTCGAAATCGGGAAGTGAAACCAGATCTGACAGTTCGCATTGAATATTTTGAAATTCCTCATAGATTGCTTCGACCTTTACCATTCGAGCCCTGAATTGGCATAACTTTGACTTTTTATCTAAATCTTTAACAAGATCATAAGCCGCCTGAATTCGACCGAATAATCTTTGACGCTTTAATTTTAAAGAACAAATTTTAGTTGCGATTTTATCCATTTTGAAATATTTGACTGTGAATACTACCTACCTTGAAATTCACCCGTTCTTAGAAGTAACTTTGTAAGAATACTATAATAATCGAAAGTAATCTAGTGATTATTGAAACTATTGAAAATTGTATTGAAAACTATTAACCATTTAACCATTTGAATACAATTTCTACGCATAAATAACTAATCTATCCGGCGAGATGACCAATGTTTCGATAGCTCTTGGAAACCTATGGTTTTTTTGGGAAGCGTGAATTTTGCGCTGAAGGAAATAGGGAACGAAATGAAACTGGGAAAGGATGCCACCAGAATATTGAATGTCCTACCTTAGTATCGTGTGGAATCCTCTCTTGTTCCCTCTTGTAGTTGCACAAAACGCACGGCGAATTATTACTGACCATGAAAAAACACTTGCCAGTTGCATATGACAATGTGGTTCTCAGCGAGGTAGAAATTGTACTAAATCTGTAGGAACAATCCTTCTCCTGGTGACAGATAGTGGGTAGGGTAATATTGGTAGGTAGGTCGGACAGTATGGAAGTAGGGAATATGAAATGTGTAGGTACTGTTTATGAGTATGTGCCCGAACATATATTATATTTTGAGAATTTAGAACTTTCTTGTTATTAGACCTCGGACTCTCGATGAATTTTGATTTATTGCTTAAAAAGTGACAGGCGCATGGCGGCACTAGAAATTTTTTTTCGCAATCATTCCCACCAGTATATTTTTTCCGCGCATTTATCAGAAGATCGAATGCATCTAACCTGATTTAATAAGTAGAGGGTGAGTGCAAAGGACACACATAGCCACATGTGCTATGCTCCTAGTACATATTCAGCGGTAGTACATATAGAATCATTTAGGTTTAAATTTTTTTTTATTATTTAGTATTAAATATCATAATTGTATTGTAGTAAAAAAAACGCATCTTGCGGCGTAAAATATTTTGTATACAATTATATATGGCGGAAAAAAAAGAGTAACTCTCTCTCTTTCTATCTTGACTAACTTATATCTCTCTCTCAACTACCGTTCGTCTCGCCTTTCGTAACGTTCTCGTCACGCATTCACCAGCTTACTCCCCAAGTCAAGCGTGCGTAAAGAAGTTTTACTTCTAAAATCATTCATAATATTATGCGGGTAGGTACCTACCCGTACACGCGTATAATACTTTCTAGCATTGAATGTCGCGGTTTCACAATAATAGTATTGTTGGACATTTTTGGAATTACCGGTAAAAATTGACGGTAATATCCGCCATTTCCCTATATTCATGGACGGATCTAACAGTCCCCACGAATGGCCCATCTGTTAAGCTCATTAATTTTTTTTTGGTCGACCAAAAAAGATTGAGGTTCGTCACCCCTGATTTAGTTCGTACTCCAGGTAACAACATTAAAATAATTTAAGTATGTTGGTTAATCGTACTTGTTGTGGGATATGACTTAATTTAGTGGTATTTATTACGGCCGACGAAGGAACTTACTTAGGTAAGTACCTACCTTTATACAAAATATTGTGAAATGACCAAGTACGAGTAGGTACATCGTTGAACACTGTTGAAGTATATTTCAATGGTCCCGAAATTATGTTATTAATGTTAGCTCTTTTTGAAGGTTAAGTTATATATAATAATGTTAGTACCTACTTCCTACCTATATTATTTAAAATTGGCTTTTGATATCTTGGTCGATGTTAGTGCGATTTTTTTATGTTAAAGCGTTCAATTTTCAGTAAAGATCTTGAAATTTGAAAATGGCCACTTGCTCGTGTTGGTGGCAAAAATGTTGAAATTGTTTCAAAGCTTCGATAAAATTAATTAAGCCCAAATTTTAAATGTTTTTCCAAATCGTTCATTATAAAGGCCTAAACATTATTTTTTTTATGCATCAGAATTTAGGCAGGAATTTTCCTTATCCTCGAAAATTTATTGAAGAATCGAGAATAATAATTGTAGATATTGGATTATTTGTCCGGTCAATCAACATGACAGTTATATACAAGGGAATGTTTTTTTTGTGCCTCCTATGAAACGGTTATACAACAATATATAATGGAGAAGATTACAAATTAAATAGGCGATTAAAAAGGGAACAGCTTTACTTTTTTTGTGACATGCGTCAAATAACTGTCTGTAAGTGACATCGAAAAAAATAAAAAAAATCGTTAAGAGGCTAGACTTTAAACCAAACGCGGAACGTTTAGGTATTTCATTATTTCTACTCTGTCCTGCTCTCCCATAAAACATGCGAACGGGACAACTGCCGTAAACTCTCTAATATACCTACCTACAGAAATAGCACGAAAAGCGGCTTAAGGAAAAAACATTTTTCTACACCGAAACTTTCACGAAATTGTAATTTATAAAAATATGGCTGTTCTCGAAAGAAGAATCTATGTCCGCATGTTTTTATAATTTTGTAATTCTTTATGAGAATTGAGTTAGCACCACTTCTTCGATAAATTGAGCATGTTTGACAGTAAATGATTATGTTAATACGAAACGCATCGAAAATTAAAAAACATAACAACATAGCTTTTACCTTCAAAAGGCAATATAATGGAAGAAATATTTTGTGTAATTTTAAATGCAAAAAAGTGTTTTCTCGACCGAAAAGCATCATCTTAATCATCTTAAGCAGTTGAATCGCTCGGTTTATTGGCGAGTTCCGATAGGCAGCAGTCATCGCTTTAAGTTAACCTATTTCAACATAGGCGGATTGAGTATAGTACCAGAGATTAACTTAAAAAGATATTTACCTGTAAATGTTTTTCGGCGGGCTTCTAAGGCATTGAAATCGAGCATTCCTGTTAAGAGGGCTTGGTTAGACTCAACCGGATATGTCATTTTTAAACCAAATGAATTTTTTTTATAAAAAAAAAGTTTTACTGTTGGTCGATGCTCAAATTTATTAATTTTCAAACCAGAATTATTATTCAAGACAGAATTCATTCCATATAAGTATTATAAATCAACACGATATCTGGTAAAGCCATGTTTCAAAATTTTACTTTTAGTTCAAATAAAATCATTTAAAAAAATCCCGGCACGTGTTTCATGTCGAAAATCGGTATATTTGTTTATTTATTTGTGCACTTACTAACTATGTAATTCAGATTTTTTTAAACACATATTTTGATTAGACATTATTGAAAAAGAATAAATTATTTTAAACTTAAATAATTTTAGGAAATATATGTTTTAATTGATTTACCAACTCGAGTTTGGTCATCTTTATAGCAGCCGAAAACATAAGTTCCAAGCCAATTCATACCGATACTGGCCCGAACCGCGGCGAAGGGAGTACGTCTTCGTGACGCTCTTCCCAGCAAAATGTTGATGTTATCATTTCGGTGAAATTGGTCACAAAAGGTCCAAACCAAAAAATTAAATACAAGTCCCAACATCAATAAACTTATTTGCATTTTGAATAAAAAAACAAAGATTGTAGTGTTTCACCCAGATGCGAGCGATAGTAGGATAAGAATAGAATATATTTATGTAGTTCTAAAAAAGTACGTTCGCGATCGCGATGCATGAGCGCTGGTGACAAAATTGGAAATTTGGTTCCCTGGTTGATGGATTCAGGAGTGGTATACAGGTAAAGTATAAACAATTTTTTGCTTTTTATATTTCCAGGATCTGGTTTATTTGGTTCTAATTGTGTTTTCTATTTATTCTTTATGCATAGCTAACAAGTGCTGTACTGCATTTTCACTTCATTTTATTTAATTTCTTTCAGCCTTACTCATAATGAAACCCTACCGCGACTCTACAGAGTCGTGGTAGCTACACAGGGGGGTACACTACACCGCTCAGAGTAAAAATCTTTACTCATCTTCATAATATTGCTCGACAGCAGGATTATGGGTTATGATTTTTTTACGGTAGCAACACTCAGCTCCAAAGCTGAAAAACGCGGTCAATTTGGCATTTCGTGGCGTGTTGCCAACTTCACGTTTATTCATACGTCAAAATATTATTCGTTATTCGACGAGATTGATTTTGTGTTTCGAGTTTCAAAAATAACTAATAATGGATAATCATAAACAGTAATTCGAATGAGGAAACAAAAGTTAGTAGGCGTAATAAGAATCGAGGTGATGTTGAAATGAGTGTTATAAAAAATAATAATAATAAAGCCAGCTTGGTTTTCGATTTCGCTGATTTGTTTCACAAGAATGCAATTATAAACACTCGTTTCTACCCCATTATCGTATGGCACAGAGAACTTGGAGATCGGTAGATACTTTTCCACCCCGTTTATCATCGTACCAAGGCAATTAAAGTCTGACGTTAATTTTTGTAAATCTATATTTAGACCTAAAATCTCCTTCCGTAAGTGCCGCAAATGGATCGAACCTTTTTTTGTGCACGAATACCGCGAATACGGTCAATATTTGCCAATGCTCCATTCAAAACGTCAAGATTCTCATAAAAGTTTGCCATTTCGAAAGTTACAACGCCGTGGTACTGAGTTAACCCTGGTGACCGGGTGGTTTAAATTCTGACAGCTACTAACTACATCTCCCGTACTCCCGGGCAAGAAAACACGGATGCGCGCGATTGACCCACCATGTTGAGTAACAATTTCACCTACCCCCGGTCTTGCTCTCGTGGTTGTATCTTATTTTGTGATTATGAGTAAGACTGTTTATGTGTTACCCAATTTTCACCGTTTTAACCATAGTATAAATTTTTTTTGTATTTCTTCTTCTTTTACACACTCCATACTTTATTAATTCTTTTTCATCACATGTTTAAATTTAAGACTACCTAATCGGTCAATAACATTGAACTGAAACATTTTTATTTTTCATTCCAGTCGCCTACACATAGTGATGTAATTAATGTAAAGCATACAATTAAATTACATAGAACATCAATAATTATGGTACAAACCTTTTAACAGTGTTGTTTTTTTGTTTATCATCTCCACACAGGGAGCTCTGAGGAAAAAAATTATGCTTAAGGTCCACGTCGTCTTTGGAGATGCTCTGTGGAGGGTCTATTTAGAAATGGAAGTAGAGCACTCTGGGGGTTAATGTGTTCAGAAGTTGCAAACGTATGAATCTATCCCTCCCACTGCGGTTTAAGACACTGGGTCAAGACATGGGTCAAGATCAATCCGGCTGGAGAGGTCAATAGGTAGCGAAACGAATCCGCCAAAAATTCACCAAACGTTGCGAACCACTCGTTGTAACCTATGGCAGGGATTTTTGTTTTCGAATAAATGGTTCTCAGGGTGGCGGTATCCATATACGCCTCCCAAAATGAAAATATAATGTAAAAAATATATTTCAATAAACACTGATTTATAGGCACTAAACTGAACTGAACTTTGTAACTACCTGCTCAAATTTTGATGTTCTAGAATCTAGAACAATCGTCTGAATATTTTTATAAAATGACTGTGTCACTAAGGGGGGTTTCAAGGATAACACTAAACAGAAGTGTTTAA
Organism: Limnephilus lunatus; assembly: GCA_917563855.2. Classification (NCBI taxonomy): domain Eukaryota; kingdom Metazoa; phylum Arthropoda; class Insecta; order Trichoptera; family Limnephilidae; genus Limnephilus; species Limnephilus lunatus. The sequence continues at coordinate 31,217,305 of OU830599.1, read as the reverse complement.
TCCCTTAAAATTCCAGTCCTCAGAATATCTCGATCTTCTGTCAAAATATTAAAGAAGAAAATATACAACATCTACATGAATAAGGATTGTCAATAATTAATGTCAAATAAAAACCAAAACAAATTATTTTTATAGCCACGGCCGAGTTCAAGTTAATCTCAAATCGTAATTTTAATATCTTTAATTGCACGTCCATAATTAAACCGAATTTAGTTTAGTAGGTACCGGTTTATCTCCCCGGATAATCACTCGCAGGCGCCATTAAGATGTTTCTGATTGCAAAATATCACTTCTCATTACCTTCTGTAATAATAATTATAAAACCAATACTGACGGTAGCCATTGCAAAACTATACCGCAATGATCATGTGCGAACTGAGGATCAACATAAAAGTGATGAAATCATATCTAAAATTTATTATAATCAAGTTTAATTTATAGTTAGTTGTAAACAAGTTCTGCTATGTAATTATTATTACGCGTGACAGCTGTTTCACCTTCTGAAGGTTTAATAATGCCTTGATGTCTAATAATGCCTCCAGTTTAAAAATGCTTTGGTTTTTAATAATGCCTTCAGTTTAATAATGCCTTGATGTTTAAAAATGCCTCCTGTTAATAATGCCTTGATGTTTAATAATGCCTTCAATTTAATAATACCTTGATGTTTAATAATGCCTTTAGTTTAATAATGCTTTAATGTTTAATAATGCCTTTAGTTTAATAATGCCTTGATGTTTAATAATGCCTTCAGTTTAATAATACCGTCGGTTTAATAATGCCTTGATGTTTAATAATCCATTTAGTTTAATAATGCCTTGATGTTTAATAATCCATTCAGTTTAATAATGCCTTGATGTTTAATAATGCATTCAGTTTAATAATGCCTTGATGTTTAATAATGTCTTCAGTTTAATAATGCCTTGATGTTTAATAATGCCTTCAGTTTGATAATGCCTTGATGTTTAATAATCCATTCAGTTTAATAATGCCTTGATGTTTAATAAAGTCTTCAGTTTAATAATGCCTTGATATTTAATAATGCCTTCAGTTTAATAATTCCTTGGTGTTTAATAATGCCTTCAGTTTAATAATACACTGTTGTTTAATAATGCCTTCAGTTTAATAATGCCTTGATGTTTAATAATGTCTTCAGTTTAATAATGCCTTGATGTTTAATAATGCCGGCACATGCATACTTCCAGTCATCACCTATGGATGTGAAACTTGGGCACTCACCAAACGACACAGAGACAAGTTGGAACGCTGCCAGAGAGCCATGGAGAGAAGTCTGACAGGAATAAGGAAACAGGACAGAGTGAGATGCAGCACAATAAGGGAGAAAACCAAAGTTGCTGATTTAATTGCCAGAATAGACCAACAAAAGTGGAGATGGACAGGTCACATGATCCGCGATCCACAAGACAAATGGTGTAAAAATGTCACTGACTGGTATCCAAGAGATGGCAAGAGAAGTAGAGGACGTCAACAAATAAGATGGGAAGACGACCTAAAACTCACGGCTGGAAATCAATGGAGAAGAGTTGCGCATGACAGGTCCCAGTGGAAAACGTTAGAGGAGGCCTATGCCAAGAGGCAAACTGAGCTTCGGGATTTATTATAAACAAACAAGAACATGCTTAGTATACCTGACCGAAGACCAGAATTAAAAGGCTTATTATTATTATTATTATTATTATTATGATGTTTAATAATGCATTCTGTTTAATAATGCCTTGATGTTTAATAATGCCTTCAGTTTAATAATGCCTTGATGTTTAATAATGCCTTGATGTTTAATAATGCCTTGATATTTAATAATGTCTTCAGAATTCGACACAGTTGTCACGACATTCCAGAACTTTTTTTATGTACATCTCTAAAAATTGCCAAATTTCGTGACATTTATTTAGTTATTTGCAAAACAATATAAAAAACCAGTACATTGCAAAGGCGGCAAAAATATTACAAAAAAGTATTTGGCATAATAAATACGTTTACATGTGGGACAAAAGGTTTACATGTAGATACACACAATTAAAGCTTAAATAATTATTTCACGCTTAAACTATTGATAAGATAGTTCTGCACCTGAGAAGATTCAAAATCCTGTTGGCGGTCTCGCGTTTAATCTGGGACATAGAATCCTATTTTAGCAAGAATGTCTCGCTAAACCACACCCCTGCCATAGGTCATCCCAAGTGATTCGGTACGTTTCGTGACTTAGCACGGGGTGCCCGGGTTCATGGGGTGAGGATTGTCCAGGTCTTGGCAATGGATGCGTCTGCCCACCTGTTGCGTGGCGGGCAGGATCGAGGGAGACTGGTTGAGGGAGGCCTTTTGGTCTTTCCAGCCGGACTCTCTTTACGCGTCGCGTTGCACCGCAGTCGGAGGATTGGCTTCATACGTCCGTCACCCCTGACCCCCGAATTCCCACCTACCCCTCATACGTTTTCCCTTTCCAGAACTTTATATCCTTCCCTTCCTCTCTCTCTTCCATCCACGACACAGCAACCTCTAAGATGACATAGGCCCCGAGGGAAATTATTTTATTCAGAGCCTCTTGTGTGGAGCTAATGTAAAAAAATAATTGATAATAAACCGTTCAGAAGCTTATAGCCATGAACATGCGATATCCCTTTTGGAACTAAGGCTGCAGATACCCAGCATTCCCGAGATACCTACAAGTATATGGTATTGGAAACAGCCATGGGAAAAAACCGAACTCTCTCATATAGACGTATCGTAAATATTTTTTAAATTAAAACTTCTTTACGCACGCTTGACACTTGGGGGTAAACTGGCGACTGCGTTACGAAAAGTGGTGATTGTTACGAAAAATGATATGCGAACGGTAATCGATGCAAACAGTGATCAATGTCATTAAAAAATGAAACGAAGCATGTGCAACTTTTGCCCAGCGAAAAAAAGACGCATGAGAGTGTACCACTGTGCGAAATGCAACAAACCAATGTCAATGTCACCCCAATGTCATATGTTCTTTTATAAGTTAGTGAAGTTTTACTTCAGTCGTGTGGTCTAAAGCAAACTCGTTTTTTTGTATTTTCTCGACCTGTACGTATACAATTACATATCTTTCATTTCACAATTAAAATAAAGGAGTTTGTAACAAATTATTTTTAGCGTATTTGAAAAGTGTTCTGTTGTACTTTCTCTGTCTAGCATTTGCTTGTCCCTTACCCTTGTCCCTTAGGTATATAAAGACAAGCGAAACCGTAGAGTTGAGCTCCAGGAGATAGTAAAAGTCGAAGTTTGCCTTCCGAGTTCGCTCGCGCAACTTCAAGGTACTCGTGAACCTTTTGTATAAAATGACGAGTAATTAAGGGATAATCAGTGTCCTTCGGAATTATTATTGTAATAATAACCATAAAGCTACTAGTTCGTACTTTTAAGTTACTACTGTTTTTACGATTATTGAACTGCCTACTTGTAAGTTGATTGAACCCACCCAATAAAGACTCATTGTGTTTATAGAAGAAAAGCGTGGATTGATTTTATTTAATTACCCCGCTATAAGTTGGAATTAATGACTTACCCATACAATCGGAAAGCGGGTAGTGGGTTTTACAGGTAGTTTGGTAAATTTGTCTAGGTGGTATATACAGGAATAATAGCTTAGTACCTACTCATTTGTTGTAAAAATGTTGCTTCTTTGGGCCAATTCATAAGTCGTGAGTCAACTTATGACAATTGGACTAAAATATATTTTCTGATTCAAAATGTGGAATTATTTTTAAATTCTGAATACTAAAACTTAAGAAATCTAATGAGAGATTCCTTCAAAGAAATTGAACCATTCAACAAATTTAAAACTTAATTTTCAAGTTCTATGAAAGTTATATTAAATTTCTGTTATTACATAAGTTATGTTAAATAACTGGCCATGATGATATAAAAACCGAACTTGAATATACAATTGTTGACAGATTGCCATGGTAGCGGCTCACGAACTCTAAATTTTTGACACGTTAGATCAGAAAAATATCGATTTTGTAAAGATTTTGTTTTTGATTGCAATTGCGTCGAGAAATATTTTTTTCAGTTTCTCCATGAACGGAGGCCCTGGATACATTTATATCAGTAAAAAAGACATGGGAAAAACCGAACACAAAGTGATTGGTTTCTAAAATAATAATAATAAAAGAATCGACGTTTGTTTTATTGGGGTTTTCTTAATCTTTTTAGTATGTTGAAAGCATTGAATTGTTTATCTGCTTTCCTTGAAGTGATGGTCCATTCCGCTCCTGTATATGAGTCAATGAGTCGCCGCCTTTGACGCTTATCTGGTGTTCTTACATAATTGTTTATTAATTGAGTCGGGGCCGGGTGCTGCAAGATGCAAGACCAGAGGCCGACCATCTCAGGATTAATAATAAAGGATCCACTTCCTTCCAATAATATTATGGACTTATTCACTTTGCCGATGAATTTTTGATGAAAATCTTTATTCATGAGCTTTAATTTAATTTCAAACAATAAAAATGTGCTTTTCTTTAATTTATTTCATGGTTAAGTGGATATAAACAGCCGATTGATTTTAAAACATTGATTTTTTTTGTGTATGCCGCTTATGATTCCAAACCGCTCGCTGCTATTGCAGCCAGTGAGATAATGGCATCCCAAATTGGGGTATGTTTTAAGAGTGGAAGATCTGAAGAGGAGAGGTTTGTCTAGTTCTGGGTGGTGAAAGCGTTTCCCCACTTACTGCATGGCGGGCCGAATAGGGAGAAGCTGATTAAAGGAGACCCAAACTAGAACTCTCCAGCCGGACTCTTTCGACCCATTGCCTGTCACCGCAATGGGAGGGAGGGATTCATTCGTCCGTTACTCCTGGACACATTGGTTCCCTGATTCCTACCCACGTCTCATATCTTTTGCTTTTCAGAATTTTCTCTCTTTAATTTTCCTAAAAAGACCCTCCACATAGCATCTCCAAAGATGACAAAGGCCCTGACGGAGCTTTTTTCCACAGGCCTCCCATGTGGAGCTAATATAAAAAAACACACGCCTACAAACAGTGCTTGGATTCTGAATGGTGGTCTTTTACCAGGGCGTTACTGGGAGTATTTGCCATTCCCAATGCCCTTCCTATGCCATAAATAAAAAAAGGCATGGATATATAGGCAAGGTTGAATAAAAGCTGTTATCAGGTATAAAAATAATAATAAACCTGATAATTGTGTGTATTTCTTGGGCATTAACTGTGTACAATGCATCTGTTGCATTTATCCTGATTGCATGTTTATTTATCAGCAGTTAGATAGCAGGTGGTACATGGACAAGAGTAGCTAATGATATAAAGAAATGGCGACAGTTGGAGGAGCCCTTTGTCAATTAGTGACATACAGACAGGGAGTCGATGCATGATAAGTGTTACAAATAATGTAATGTAATTTACTGTCTGAATAAAGGCTATTATTATTATTATTATTAAATAAACATTCAGTAACAAATGTACAAGTGAAATAAAACTCTTCAAACAAAATGTCTGGTAATTTTGAATTAAAACGCTGCCAATCTATCATACTTGTTGCATTTAATCGGCTGCCAGTTTCGCACTCGCGACAACGCTTAAAAATAAATTCAATTTACCCAAATTGCATGCAATTATTAAAATTATCAATTAAGCACCTTAAAATTATTCGTAAACTGGTCCTCGATTAAACCACCTCTCTCCAGTGTGTCGGTAGGTACTGCCAAACATATAAGAAAATTTCGAAGGACTTACGGAATGTCGATAAAGTGGATTCATTTTAAGGTGGAGACTGTACACTGTCCAGCTTGGAAAGGGAAATGGTATTATTATTTAATCACTTAATAATATTTTATTATCTACTCATTATAAGCACTTGCTGTATTTTTTATCATGAAGGAACGATCATATCTATTACATATTTGATTTTTCATGTAAAGATTATTTAGATTTACAGTATTAATTTATTTAAAAAAAAATTATTTGTACTACTGTTTTATTAAATTAGAGATTTGATTGAATTATTTTTTATGTAATTGGATTTAATTGTATTTATTTTATTTTACTTTAATTATTTACTTATATTAGAGGCACAGCTTTAAAAAAGGTGAAACCCAGCTTTACCACGAAACAGGCAGCAGCCTAGTATGGACATTTAATGTATCAATCCTTTGTAAAAAAAATACATTAGCTCTGCACGGGAGGCCTGTGGTAAAAATCCCTTGGGGCCTATGTCATATTTGGGGATGCTGTATAGATGGTCTTTTTATGTAAAAGAAGTAGAGGAAGTTCTGGTAAAGAGTGGGTGGGAGAACGGGTACAATGCGTCAAGGAGTGACAGAATCCACCCTCCCACTGCGGTACAAGGCGATGGGTCGAGAGATTCCGGCTGAAGAGTTCAAAATGGTCTCACACAACCAGTCTCTTCTGATCCAAGACCTAGACATACCTCACCCCAACTAAGTTACCAAACGTAGTGAACCGCTTGGGGCGGGGCACGGTTTATCCAATAAATTGTTCTTGGGCGTCGGTACGCATGGGTGCCCTCCAAACTGTTAATGTAAAATTATTTGATATCATATATTTTTATTTTATTTATTTATTTATTGATCTTAGAAAATGGAACATATTATAAAATCACTTATCTTCCATTACAAGCATTTGCTTGTGAATGGAAGAAGAGTTTAGATTTCACATAGTACCTACAGTTAATACAGTCACGTGTGTCACATATATAGGTAGGTATAGTTAATATACAGAAATCATATAATCAAGACCCTTTAACAAAAAAAACACAAACATCCATGTACTCAGTAAAAGAAAAACAGGTATAGTTTTTATTGTGATATTCATGTGGAAATGGGGGAAGCAGTAGTTTTCCCATTGATTATTTCTCTAAAATAGGTATTTTTTGATAGAATTCAACAATTGTACTTTGTTATTAATGCTTCTAATTTCTACTGGTAGGTTATTATAGAAGTATTTTCCTTGGTGTGTATAATGGTGTTGGGCAAAAGAATATATTTTATAAATAATTAAAATAAAATCATTATTTTTAATTGGTAAACTAATGTTTAAGAAAAGATTTTTATGCATAGCACAAAGGGTAGACAACAATTATTATAAGCAATAATTATTAGCCTGAAACACTCATCAACATTGAAAAAATCTCCCGAGAAAAGATAAATGCCGCCGACGGGATTTGAACCCGCGTCCTTCTGATATCCGGTCAACTGCTCTACCAACTGAGCTACGTCGGCTTATCTCCCAGTATGTAATAATTTTTGAATGAAACACTAGTATATATTGAATTATTTGGCGGGTGGGAGATAAGCCGACGTAGCTCAGTTGGTATAGCAGTTGACCGGATATCAGAAGGCCGCGGGTTCAAGTCCCGTCGGCGGCATTTATATTTTCTCGGGAGATTTTTTCAATGTTGATGAGTGTGTCAGGCTAATAATTATTGCTTATAATAAAATAAAAGAGCCGTTTTGAATATTTGGAGTTAGGAGTCGTTGATAATTCGACATTTTTTAATGAAGGTCTACGTTTAATGCAATTTTAAATACAATTTTATGAAGGCAATTTAAATTAAAATTTGTGAAAGCAATTTAATTTAAAATGTGAACGTCCACAAGGCATTTCTTGTGAACTTTTTTCTAAAATTTTAAAAGTGTTCAGTGACCAAATTTGGAGAGTCAGGTATATCTCAACCTTCTTGTCCCTCATCTATTTCCCTTCCCACTCCCTACAGCCTCGCAGCATACCACCATTGGAAATAGAAAGTGTGAAAGTTCACCAATATAGTAAACGCCAAACTTTAATACATATATGGCGTTGATACAGAAATCGTCACAATAGGCGAGTTTAAGGTCAGAATAGCGGCATATTTCCCCATTGAAGCCTTTCTCTGTCGCACATATGTTTTACGGATCCTCTTTCGCTAATGGTCATTGTAAAGTCATATGCCTGCACGAGAATGGATCGTATCAAGTTCACGGCGACATTAAAGTTTAGCGTGTATATATATACAAACCTAAGGAGATTTTTGTTGAAACCATCAAATTTCCGCAGAAAACAAGAGGGACGAAATAATAATTACATGTTTTCGATTCGGCGGGAATCGAACCCTCAACCTTTACACTCAATGTAATGCGTAATATCAATATCTGACTAGACCATTTATTGGATAAGCAAATCTCTGCCACAGGTCACCCCAAGTGGTTCAATACGTTTAGTGACTTAGCAGGATTAAAGGTGTGAGGTTTGTTCAGGTATTGGCGGCGGATGCGTCCACCCACCACCGCGTGGCAGACTAGATCAGGAGATATCGGGGTTGAGGAAACCTTTTGATCTCTACCCATCCCCTCATAACTTTTTCCTTCCCAGAACCTTCCTCTCCTTCCTTTACTAACAGCATCCCCAAATATATCATAGGCCCTTTCGAATAGGAGGAAAATATTATAAGAGGGGAGTTACTTTCCTTGGGGCCGCCTGTGTGAAGCTAATGGGAGGCTGATATCTACATGAATTCCAAAAACTGAACAAATCGGACTAATATCTATGAGAATCCATCTTCTGACTAATATCTACACGAGGTATGTTGGAACAATATCTATGGGAACCAAAGTAAGGACGAATGTTGATAATGACAACATCTCAAACTGCTGACTAATATCTATGGAACAGGTGATGCCGACGAATATCTACAGCACTCGCAGAGGTTGGGATAGGTTAGGTTATGTGCTCAGCTGCCCTCTGTAGATATTAGTCCCACCTACGCTCCATAGATATTCGTCACCACTGGGACCGTCATAGATATTTATCCGACCTTAGCTCTGTAGATATTAATCTTCACTCTGAAGTTCATAGACATTTGTCCAACATTAAAGCTGTAGATATTCGTCCGACATATAGGCTGTAGATATTAGTATCTGGAGTCAGCTAATGTAATAAAAAATCTTTAGAAGACATTTATTAATAATATTAAGTTTTAATAAGCAATATATTGACATTACTTCTTGTTTATTTCAAGAGGTAGCACTTTAATTAAACTTTTGTTGTGCTCCTTGTTATTAAAATGAAATAAGTGTGTTACCTAAGTAGGTATTGGAAAAGAACGTATGCAATAATTGCAAATTACATTCGCCTCGCCTTGCAATCTCTTTGTATGTGTTAGTAGGAATGTAAGTTCCATTAAAAATGATAAATTGATCTTAATAAATTTATTGAGGTAGGTATATTAATAAATATATTGTAGGTATATATAATGATAAATCATTCTTGTTCGGACAGAGATGAGAATAAGTACGAACGAATGGTGACCGAACAACTCAGAATCATGCAACTTCAACACCTTTTAAAATTCATTAAAAATTATGAAAAAAAATAGTTTAAATAGGTTACGTTAGGTTAGGTTAATGGCTATTTTTTCAAAATAAAAATTTTATAACTTTTAATGACTTTTCAAAAGGGTGTTGAAATTACATGTTTCTGAGTTGTCATGAAACCGAACGAATGACTCAACTGACTGAAAAGAACAATTCTCTCTGATTAATTTGTTATTTAATTTAATTAGATGTGTGTTATATCCTCATACTGCAAAAAAAGTATTCTTCCAAAATCTAAGTTGGTAGATACTCATATTTATTTATTTAATGCCTGTAAATCTTTTACATAAATTACTTTAAATTAGAATTCGGTCTAAGAACAGTGATAAGAAGAAGTAACAAACTGTAGAAAATGTTTAAAAAATATATAAAAATTAGTTTTTTATTTAATTTGCATTGGTGAGAGCAGGAAACTAAGCACTTACAAAAAAAAGAAAAAAAAGTCACTAACTCTGCCAAGTATATACAAGTTGCTTTTACCCCTTACGGGGAGGACGTATCGGTATAAACGAAGAAGCAGTACAATTCTAGCCAGCTTGATAATTAGTAAGAATATTTAAAAGATTCCAGTATCATTCCTAGAAGAAAAACAATCAAAAGCAACAAAGTTCATAAAGTTGGTTGTTTTCAGGTGAAAAATGTAATAAGCAGTAATTGTTGAATGAAACACTAGTATATATTGAATTATTTGGCGGGTGGGAGATAAGCCGACGTAGCTCAGTTGGTAGAGCAGTTGACCGGATATCAGAAGGACGCGGGTTCAAGTCCCGTCGGCGGCATTTATCTTTTCTCGGGAGATTTTTTCCATGTTGATGATTTCAGGCTAATAATTATTGCTTATAATAATTGTTACCATTTATATTTATGTTTATAAGAAGATTAATTCCAAATTTGAGTTATCATTTATTTTGAAAGACTGGAGAATTGTAAGAATTTTCTTTATTTTTACACAATAAGTTATTAAATATGTCGCGAGTCATGAAGGCGAGGGAGAAAGGTTTTTTTATTTAACTTATGGATAAGACTGTCTGAAAAATGAGTTTTTAGTTTAGCTCTAAATTCCGCTGAATCTATGATCATTCTTAACTCGTGTGGCAGTCCATTCCAGGCTTTAGGTCCTGACACTCCGAAAGCACGCTCGCCGAATTCAGAATTTGGTGTACGGTGTACGATTTCGTTCCTTCAACCTTCCGATAGCTGATGTTGCTGCTGACCTGAGGGTTGATTGTCACGAATTGGAATTTTCTGGAATACACATTTCCAGTAAGCCGGAGCCATTCTGTTAAGGGATTTGAATACCATCCAGCAGAGCTTAAACTGGATTCTTTCGGGACACTTAAGCCGGTGAACATTTTATTCATGAAGTAAATAAAATCATTCAAATAATAATAAGCTTTTTTCAAGACAATAGAGCTGAGCAAAATAAGTAAAAAAAAAATACTTAATTAAAGTTACATAGCATACGGTTCAAATTCGCTCTCGGATGACTTGAAAAAAGGTGTTAATTTTATGTTAAGGAAAATTCCTTATCCTCATGCAGATCCAGAACTTCTGCGGCCTTCATATCTTAGCATGGCAATCCTCTTTTCATATAGCGTCTAGATCATAAGTTCTCAACGTCAGCGAGAACGCCCCCTTGGGGGGCGTTTTAGAGCTTCAGGGAGCGGTAGAAGACCAAGAGAAAATTGGGGGCTTTTCCGACTTTCAGGGGGGCGGTAGGAGACCCAGAGAAACCCACCCACCCCATTCTATCTTGCCCCATCCCGTCCCATTAGGGGCCATCCATTCACACAAATATTTTCCCTATCCCATTACGCCCCCTCCGTTGTGGCAAATGTAATCCCATCGTAGTATCCCATCATGCCCCCTCCGTCGTGGTATCCCGTTACGCACCCTCCGTTGAGAAAATATAACTCGTCGTGGTATTCCATTACGCCCCCTCGCTAGAAATACAAATATCCTTAACGTGGGCGGTGGGCAAAAAAAGGTTGAGAATCTATGGTTCCATGGCATGGCTTACTTCTCCTGGCACGTTTGCCTTATTTTATAGCACTCTTCATTTTATAGCGATCTTTTTATTATAAACCCGCGAAAATTGTAATAACCCTTTTCACTTATAACTTTTGTATTTTTTTATTATTATTATAGTGACTAGGTATATAAAATATTTTACATACAAAATACTCGTAGAATGATGAAATTAGTATAGATATGGTATTTTTTAGTCCTCCTGTCTAGGGGATCCTACTCCGAGGTGGACTAGTTATTTAATCAGAGTTTGTCTTCTATGTCGTTATCAGTGTCTTTTTAGGATTTTTTCATTCGTACAGCCAGATTTTTATTCTCGATTTGTACTCAAATTTACTTTTATGTCTTCTTGGGGAAGGATGTTATGCAGTTTTGCTGCAAATTGAGTGTAGTTTTTTTTGTCCAAATAAGGTTTTGTAACTCGGAATGTTTTTTTATGTCATCTGTATTCAATCTAATGTAATGGTTACACAGGATTTTGTATTTTTGAATAGTTTCAACAATATTTTCTTGGCATATATATTCGTTGTAAATTTAGTACATCAAAGTTATTGAAAATTTGAATGGAAGGTGTTCTAGTGCGTACTTTCATTATTGTCTTTATGATACCTTTTTTTATTGTATTCAGGTTGTGTGTGTACTTATGTAAAGCAGATCCCCATCTTATAATCCCATAATCAATTCCAGAATGACAGAATGACGACCATTACATGAATAATTTAAGGTGCAATTAAAAATTTGAATAAAACCGTGAAATTGGGTAAATTAAATTTATATTTGAGCGAGTGTAAAACTTACAGCGAAATAAACGCAAGGAGGGTGATAAATTGTCAGTATTTTTATTCAATACGTAAAAATGCACGTGTAATACGTCATTTTGAATGGCGGTTTCGAGCCCTGAGGCGATTCGACTAGACGAACATTATCATTGAAGTAAACTGGTTGGGTTTTACCTCTGAGGACTTTGTCACTTCAAATCACTGCGGTAAAGTGGTGAGAACTGAGAACTGATGGGATAATGGTTGACATGCACTATAATTGCACGCTAGGACTCGCGAAAGGCTTTCATTAAATCTGAAAGCTCCCGTTTTTACCAAGCGTTGATGTCTCTTTCAGCGGTTTTTATATTCGCACTGCTTTTATTGGAAAAATACACGCGGTAGATCTGTCAAAGCCAAATTGGGTGGGGAAAACATATTATTATACGGTATAGAGAGACAATAATTTAAAGAGTTGAGTTGTTTTTGTTTTTGTTTTTAAAAGACAATTTTTTGGGTAACGAATTACCTCAGACAAAATTTGAAAAACTCCAACTACTTACTACCATCATTATTAGCGGAAGCTGTTTCTTATCTAATAATGGAAGATTTGGGGAACCATTTCTGAATTCAGTAACTGGGTATTCAGTACTTCAATAACTAATTCATTCAAAATTAGTAAACCCTGTTGAAGTTAAGCATTGCTAACGAAACATATTGGTTTTCTAAACAACAAACGTGGTTAAAACTAAGTACTCCAATTATGAATTAAAATGGTGCCACGAAACAAGTTTGCTGTGTTTGGAAAAGATAATTTTAAGAGTAATTCATTAACAGTCAAGAAACTGAACAACGCAACGTATGATGTCTATGGACTAATTAATTTACTTAACAGTATTTAGGTACCTAAATAATTATTTTTTTATATTTGTCTATTACTTTTGCATACTTATTGTAACAATACTGGAATCATTTATCACTTGAGAATGTTACCATTTCATCACTGGAGAATATTACCTAATTTCATTATACCTATGTACATAATAATATGAATCGCCATACCGAATGTAATTTCAATGAATATCTTATGGTTACGTTACTGCATCGTACGTTTATTTTTTCACTGCATTAAAATATTGAATTTAATTGATGCAATATTAATCATACAAGTAAAAAATGCTTAACAAGCCCTTTAAAATTAATTTTGCAATGAACCCAAGAAAATTAATCGTTTTTGTTCCAAAGATAAAATATAAATCTTGCTTCGCCATCAATATTGTTTCACTTTTTCTTGATATTGGGCACCTACCCAGTGGCGTACCGTGGGTATCAGCCGCCCAAAATTTTGCCGCCCCCCCCCCCCCCCCTATATAGGTACTTCTTCAGGGAGGGGGGGGGGGGGTAGTGATCCTTTTTTAAATTTTTTTTTTTAAACTATTTATTAATTAAATCTGTATGCGGTGAATTAAAACTACACTCAGAACGTGAAAACGGTTTTTCTTTGGTTCTGGCAGCACATAAATTGTCTGCAACTAGAATTTTATATTTGCACTTCGAAAAAAGTTATGTTTTCCTTCGAAATATGTCAGCAGACGAATACACAATTGGAATTTTACATTCTGAACAATAAAACTGGCTTAAATTTTATCTGTATGCGGTGAATTAAAACTACACTCAGAACATGAAAAAGGTTTTTATTTGACTCTGGCGGCACATAACTTGTCTGGAAGAATTTTATTAAGCACTTCAAATAAGTTTTTTCTTCGAAATGTGTCGTCGGATGAATTCACAACTGGAATTTTACATTCTGAACACAAAAGGGGTTTTAATTAAATCTCTAAGCGATGAATTAAGACTACACTCGGAATATGAAAATGTTTTTTCTTTGATTCTGGCGGCACATAAATTGTCTGCAAGAATTTTATAAAGCACTTTAAATAATATAATGTTTTCCTTCGAAATGTGTTGTCAGATGAATCCACAACTGGAATTATACATTTTGAACACAAAAATGCTTTTAATTAAATATGTATGCGGTGAATTAAAACTTCACTCAGAACATAAAAATGGTTTTTCTTTGATTCTGGCAGCACATTGATAGTGTGCATCTAGAATTTTATAACTGCAATTCGAATAAGTATGCACACACCTGTCAGCTATTTAACTTTTCTGTGATAATAAATTAAAAATATATCACCGTGATATATACGTGGAAGAAAACCGTATAAGTGTAATTTTTTGTGCGCTTTCAGCAGGGCGCACAAAGCTTCACGAATATAAAACACAAATCGACTATCAATTAGAGCTAAAATGATACTGTTGCCATTTACATTTTTATTTAAAAATAATGTATGTGTTAGAAATAAAAACAAAACGTCTGTCATTAATATTTTGATTTTAACAGTATATAAAACTTAAGAAAGATGTTAAGAAACTATAAACTAGAAAAAACTTTTAAGTCCTGACGCGAGAATAGAACCCGCGACTTCCCCAATCCAAATTTTTACAAGATGATTATTGATTGTGAAATTTTGCCGCCCCCCCAAAAGTGCCGCCCGGGGCGGGCCGCCCCCCCCCCCCCCCCACGGTACGCCACTGCACCGCACCTACCTACATTATGTCGTTAATTACACTAGTAATAAAAAAGGTCCTACAGACTCAGATGAATGACGAGATGCTACAACTTGTGTTATAAAGGTGTCCGGGGGTAAAGTGCATTAACTTCGGGAGGTGATTCTACATGATAGAAGGAGTAAAAAAGAATAACAACTTTTTCCGAAATTCCAACATTTTTTTTCCCATAAAAAAAGACGTACACACTAAAAATCCTTAGTGAGAGGCACGATCTTACCTGCCGGGCACGATTGTGGCAACAGTGCGTGGTGTAGATCGGCCCGTATCGTAACAGCGGAAAATAATTAAGCTGCCCGCACACGCCGGTCTAATTTTACCTTTTTACCACAAAACTACCCCTAAAAGTTGGAATTTCGAAAAAAAATGTTTTTCTTTTTTACTTATAATATCATGTAGAATCACCTCCTGAAAATAATGCACTTTACCCCCGGATACCCTGTATTTATCCATTTTCCAGACCACAATCTTTGGCGTTTGTATATTTAATGCTTTAATAAAAATATTGCTGAAGAGGTTAAATAAATAGCCATTAATAAAATAGTATCTCTGTCTTGTTATAAATAATGGGAGAAGACTCCGAGAGGGAGGTCAACATCAATGACAACCCTGTTGAAATTCAATAAAGGGACTAGAACATGGGCGATGGCAGGGAGACATTGGGGGGGCGGCTGCGCCCCACCCCCCACAAATACAAGAAAAAATGTTAACAAAAAAAGCGTTCATAACTGGCGCCAAAACTGCAAATATCTTATTTTTAATAATTAATGTGATAATTTTAGTGCCAGATACAGACGTAACCCTTCGTATCGGTCAGGACCGGACTTCCGCCTAGGCACGAAAGGCCCGGCCTAGGGCCCCAATCTTGAGACGGAGTGCCACAACCGGCTTTATTTTTTGACATTAACTCCACGCAGGAGGCCCCGATGGGAAATAAATAATAAAAAATGGTTACTCATTTGGGGACACAGGACTGATAATCAGAGGCGTGCATTTCAATCGGGGTTTATAAGCACTGCCTATTCTACCTTATTCACATGAAAATATGAACAACATTATTTTTATACTAAATACGAGCGAATTTTCAGCTACGAATTGAACCGCCGCGCACACTACAACGACCGCCCTTCTATAATGTGTCAAAAGCAGGAACTAAGTATGCAAAATGATGAAATATCATATTCAAATATGGACTGTATTCTATCCACATGTACAAGGGAAAACTCATTTATGATAGTGTCGAAAAAGGTCGTGCCATTCGGTACAAATCACAAGTATAGCAATCAGTGCCATCTGTTGATACCTCTACTAAATAGGACAATTTTACAAATGAAATTATTAACGTATTCTGTTGGCTATTGTAATATAGGATTTGTATTTATAGTCCAGAAATTTACTTGTAATATGCATTAATGAAGCGGTTATTTGAATATTTGATTTAGCTGTAAACACAATCAAACATCGGCTAAGTCCAGCAGCTTGGCCATTCTTAGTGAATACTTCCAATTCAGTTTTTATGAATCAATTCACTGTTTTTCCGCCTGCCTACCCTGATTAATAACTCTGTGCATGCTCAAAATAGAGAAAAATCCATTAGTTTATAAATTAGGTACCTACCAAATAATACTTGTTTATATTCAAACCCTAATCGATTCTAAGGATAGGTTGATTCAACTTTTGTCACATTTGATCAAAGGCTGATTAACTTCGATAATACGCTGTACCTAACTCTGAATCGGGGTTTGGTTGCAACCACTCAAGTGTAAACAATTCATAACGGCGCTAATCGATGATTTGATTGCCATTGGAATGCAATGGAGGTTCAAATTTCCCAACATTAATAACTTCAAACACTGTAGGTAAGTAAGCACACATCCAGGTATAAAAGTCGGCAATTATCTTAATAACTAGTTATCCAACACTTAAACAGTGTATATAACTAAATAACGTACAGAATATGCGCAATACAAGACGCAGTACCTACCTTTCCTTGACCCCCGACCCCAACACTACGGTAAGCGGTCTGTCGGTAACATCGACAGAAGGTACCTACCCAATGTCGGCAATGGCCGAGTCACGTTCAGCCGTCATTAATTCCACGGCCACCTCTGATCGTGCATTGATCAGAATGATCAGCCGCGTGATCGGACACACAAGATTCGCCCGGAACGTGAGCGATCTCTGGAACCGTGTCAGCTAATTTAGCAAATCGCGTCAAATTTGCATTTGTTCAACTGTAAGACATGGCATCTGTAACTAGTAGTAGAATCTGATGAGAAATAGATGAATTGCGCACAAAGTTATGTATGAATATAATTCTAAGGACTAAGAAAAACCATGCACAACTGTAGATACGGAGGTTCAGTTATAGACACGAAAAAAACAGTACCTACAATATAAAAAAAAATTACCAACTCACTTTCGTTTTTACCGCTTTGTTTAATTTTATTTATAAATATCGCCTTACAAACTAACAAAAAAATAAATTGAAATTCGGCCCTATCTCGTATTTATAATTATTATTTTTATTTAACAACCTCCCTGTGTACGATTCTTACGGGAAAGTGCTAACTTAGGTAGATACTAACTAACGCCGTTTCAGAGACGACGGACCGCCAAACAACTTAATCTTAGCAAACACTCCTTGCTTCATTCACATCCATACATACCAGTCTGTTCTGACTCTTGACATGGCCCGACTCGAATATTTGTATTTTATTGAAGTAAAACTTCTTTACGCAGGCTCGACTTGGGGGGTAAGCTGGTGAAAGTGTGTGATGAGTTACGAAAAGTGTGATGCGAACGGTGGTCTAAAGCACAACTCAATCGTAGGTCACCCCACAATCGTAGGTCACCCCATGGTCATATGTCACCCCAATGTCATATGTCACCCCAACGTCATATGTTCTTTTATAAGTAAGTGAAGTTTTACTTCAGTCGTGTGGTCTAAAGCACACTCGTTTTTTTTTATATTATCTCCACGCAGTAGGCCCTGAGGAAAAAAAAATCCCTCATGGCCTTTGTCATCTTTTGGGATGCCGTATGCTTTTTAGGGAATGGCAGAAGACGTTCTGGGAAGGAAAAAGGTATGAGGGTTGGATAGGAAACTTGGGGTCAATGTGTTCAAGAGTGACGAACGTATGAATCCATCCCTCCTATTGCGTTCATTTGCTCTGCATGTCCAAACATTCTAACCGTCCCTTTCTTAATCTTACTCACTACGCTTAAAAAAGCCTTGCACTATTTGCGAATCTTCAGGTGGTTTCACTTCTCATAAGCCCACCAGTTCCATGCCGCATTACATACATCAGGATAGTAACAATACTCCATTGTCGACTGCTAACTAAGCGCTTATAACATATTTTCATACGGCAATCGAACCCACACCTCTAGGTCACATTGCATCAAATAAAGATAGACCACATACAAAATACTTACAAATAACTTATCTCTACATCCTTAACTGCATGCAGTTTTAATATTTAAACTGACTAACTAACCATCATCGCCGTTTCCCGCAGAGTTAGACAGAGAGGAAGGACCACCAAAGAACTCGGTTTTGGCACACACTCTTTGCCTCATTCACATTCACACATCGTCTCATACATATTCTTATATTATCCTGACTCTTGACATAGTCCGACAAAAGTATTTGATTCACTTGATCGTGTTCCCGACTTCTTCTACCACTCATATTTGCGTCATGTATTCTTTAGGTTTCTCTCTTATTTTAATATGTACAACTGAACTTGTATTTTATATATTAATTGATTCATTAGCAGTATTTTTGTATAAAACGTTATTCGCCTCACTTGGTGCTTACACGTATATTTTACGAGATACAAAATATTTATATAAATAAAATGGAATGTAAAAGATCTTCGGGTAGGTACTCTTTGCATTTAGTAAGAAGCAGAAGGCTACCTTACTTTAAACTTCCACGTCTTTTAAATTTAAATCCAACTTCATTCACCGACCATTTATTACCCCCGGACAGTCGTGGACATTCTTCAATCCTTTGTTGATCAAGATACTGTGCGATCTGCCGTCCTCAGACCTCAGTCCTCGGTCCTCAGTCCTGGGGGCAAGGTAGGAGAAAGGAACCATCTTCCTACTTGCCTCACATCCCCGGGGCGGTCCACGGAGGCTGCGGTACAATTATTATTATGTTGCCGTGGCGGACAGGGTCGAATCACAACACTAAGTCAAAAATATTTCTGAAAAAATGCAGATACCAACATAATATAGTATGTGTAAATTGTTTATTTATGTCCTTTTCGGGAGCTTTTATACGGAATTATTAAAAATTATACAGTCAGCCTTGCACTATTTTCGAATCTTCACGTGGTTATTATATCTTCATTATCCAATCCATAACTAGTTATACAGTATTATCCATAACAGAACTGCTTAGTAACAATCTTTTTTTATTTTTTAATAATAAATTAAGGATATCCACTGACTCCGCATAATTATTTTCCTCCATCAGTATTCTGGGCAATGAGGAATGCATAGTGGTAGTTAGTTCCAGAATTACTGCATTCAAATAAATTCCGACTTCTAGCACTAGGATGTTCAGAAAGTAAGTGTACTATGACCATAGAGGGCTGTGGTTTTTGGTTTTTTGAGGTTTGGCAACACTGAGTGGTAGAGAGGGGTCTTCTGAACAGAAGAAGCATCGCAGGAACACCGCAGTACGTGGACTCACGTTGTAGTGACTCCTAAAAATTGATCATTTAGAATTTTATGTAAAAATACACTTTAAGTATTTTTTTCTTTGCATTACTCTTCAACCGCATGATATAAAATCTTGTAAATTAAATAGCACAATTTGTCCACCGTTTAAGATTAAAGTTTTTATTTCATTTCTGTATTTCTTGTAATTAATTGGCAACAGCAATATTTTCAAATCAGTCCACAATGTTTCTAGTTCGTTTATAATAACTGAAATTAGTAAAAATCACGTGCAAATTTAGTTTTGTTCTTTGTTAATTAAACAATTAACCGTGCTACAAAGTTTTGATTCTCCCAATATCACCCTCGTCCGAGATCACCATCCAGAATCGAATATGTGCTTAAAAAGGCTTTTATCCATCAGATTTGAAGAGCATGGTAGGTACACCCAAACCTTCCACTGCCTCATCTCCTTCTCAGTGGCGGTCCGTGAGTTTTCAGTGAGCTAGAGTGCTAAGATTGAAAAATAATACGTTATTAATGTTGTTTTTGCTAAAAAATGATTTTTTTTTCAAAATGTCAACCTTTGGTATGACACAGTTCCGTTAGCTCCAGGAAGTACTCTCATAGTCCCGCAGGACTCATGCACCATATTCAAATTAAAAATAAAAACAAATAAACTAACACAGGAGCAAATTCAATTAGCCGCCCGTATGCGCCGCACGCATTACCCGCCCGGATAATACGGCCCTGAAACCACATATAGCTACACAGTTGGGAGAGGAACAATCTGCAGTACTGAGTACGCTCCAAGACGGCGCAAGTCTTTGTCGTGAGACGCGCTATCGAGATTGCAGGACGGGACTCGAATGTGAATAAAGGTTCTTTAACTGAGACGAAATGTCCAAGATCAATCATTTGCTGGCAGTTTCGAGTTAATCCTTTTAATGGTGGTTTTTGAAGGGTAACTTAATGGATAGGTACCAACATACGTAGCATTTATATATTATTTATTTAAAACTTTTAAAAATTTATAAATTTAATAAATATTCATCCTGGACTTGAGGAAAAGTTGATAGATGTAGCATAAAATAAAATTTCATAAATTTATCAAAGACACTATCTAGAAAGCATTTAGTTCGGGATTTAATCTTGCAATCTTACATAAAGATAACAGCCAATAAAAATAGGCGTCTAGAAAATGAAGATGATGTTGGTAGTTGTCATTGGAAGTATGATAAAGTTAAATATAATCGAATCAGATAACACGGATAGGGACACATTAACTCAGTTGGTAGACCTCCGCCCCGACAAGTCGCAGGTCCTGGGTTCGAGTTCTAGATGTAACCGTATCTATTTCTGATTTTTGTGTTTCATATTTTCGATTGAGTTTCGCTAATTTTGTCATCATAAATAATTTCAGGTTTTACTTATTATTAACTGAGCTATGGAACCCATTTCCAATTCGGTCACTTTAACTGTATCATACTCTGGAACCAATATCTTTTTCTGATTTTTCGGTCTCCAGATTTTCGATTGAGTTTCGTTAATATTGTCTTCATTTAATTAAATATTATAATTTGAGTTTTTAGTCATAAAGTTAAAAATAAAAATAAAAATTTACTTATTGTGTTAAAAATAAACATTATTTTTATTTTTATTTGGAGTTTATGTAGGATAAGTAACGATATTAGATATTACATTGGGGACTACTCTCATTTCTCAAAATATCTCTGCATAACGATGGAAATGAATATTTTTATCTTTTATATATCTACATATTTATATCGATTCAATTGAAGAATGCTAAACAGTCTCCATAGAAGTATTCTTTTAGTTATTCCCGGAACATATTTAAAAAAAAATTTAAAAAAATGATCGATAATGTCTCAAATCTCAAGTTTACAACTGCCTATAGTCTCGACTGTCACAAATCAAGGCGCAATCATGGGCACGCTCGACTGTATTTTATGTAAACCTAATATAAAGAAAAAAAAACACAAACTGTCCGAGAATCCATCGAAAACTTCCTTGCCTTCATCCATCCCTTGAAAAGCGTGTCGGGGCACGCGTCCCTTCCTTGCCCCTCTTCCCTGTGCCGCCCCACCCTCCCGCCATCCTTTCCCATAAATACCAAGGGATAACATCAGCCCGCACTTCGGACGTAAAAAAATAGATGAAAACTTCAACAGTTAATTCTATCAATGAAAAAGAAGAATAGTAATAATCTAAACGAAAATATGTAAAAGAACAAGACACAGAAAAATAGAAAAAGATAATGGTCGTAACTGGGACTTGAACCCAGACCTCTCTTCTAACAGGGACGTGCGCTTTAACTAATTTCGCCATTGAAACCTTCTGTCAAATAGTCATATTTGTCAATCTCATATTTCAAATTTAAGAATTAACAATATTATACTATTTTTAACTAATTATTTTTTCCATATTATGGGCAACTACCCTTTTTATCGGAAACATCATTCTAAGAAACGGTTCGTAACCTGGATATTAATTAATTAATTTTCACTTAATTCTAGCCCACACCTTAATATTTCTGTTAAAAACTTGAATGACCAGGGTTATGTTTACATAGTTAAGAAAAACATTTAGAGAAGTCAAGGATGTTTTTAATACCTTTGACCTGACCAGTAAAATCTGCAATACACGAAAAGCATCCTCAAAAAACTAAAATATGGTCATTATTCACGATTTTCTTTAACATTAGCTCCACACAAGAGGCCCTGTGCTAAATAATTCCCCTCAGTGTCAATATCACCTTTGAGGATGCTGTATAGAGGGTCTTTTTAGGAAATGAAGGCGAAGGTTCTGAGAAGGAAAGGGGTATGAGGGATTGGTGGGAATTATTTATACACCATATTATGGTATTATTTATACACCATATTATGGGATTATTTATACACCATATTATGAGATTATTTATACACCAAAGGCCCTTTCCAGATGGTATCTTTTTTCCGTTATTAAAAAGTATGGCAACCATTTTAAATATATAAATATTTTTTTAAGTTTCGTAAAACGTTCGATGCCAATATCAGAGTGAGCAATTCACATGCAGTAGAAGTGAAACCTTCAGAAAACTAAAGTAGACAACAGTGGGGAGGCTACGAAGCAACGCACAAAGAGAAGACCGATTATACTATCTCATAAAGGCTAAATCATATGGATGTTTGTGTTCATCTCTTTTTAGTCTCGCTATTTTTCCTTTCATCGAGTTACAAATCACAACGGTGCTAAAGAAGTTTTCACTTCAAAAATCTTCGTACCAATCAAAAGTGCGTTTTTTCACAAATAAAGTCATTTTCTTCCCAATTAAGTTTTTCCCTTTTTATAATACCAAGTGGATATAGATTAAAGCGACCACCATCACAGCGATTCTCCCAACCCACGCTCTAGTATTAAGGTTCAGAAGTTGAACCTCAATCAATATTCATTTATTACTGAATATTCTCTTCTTAAAACTTCTTTGTTAGCCGCGGAGGCTGCTTAAGATACCCCGCAATAAAAATCTACCCTTCCCCCGTCAACCGGACCACTACATATATCTACATCTTTCTATAATCTACATATAATAATATTGTGCTCCCAAACAGGTTCACCCTTACCTACCTAATTGAACATTGTACTTCCAATGGGAAATAACCTAGATAACAGGTTGTAGATGATACGTGTGATGATTTATGAGATCGTTTTAGACAGAATTATAGGTTCTATGTATAATTAAGATTAAGGAGGTGATGGATTTTATCAAACTCTTAAATCTTGGACTAACTTTGATGAATCCAGCCATGAAACATGTGATGAAATCACCATTCAAACTATCGATGAAACCAGAGACGAAATTAGTGATGAAATCGGCGATGAAACATGTTATGAAACCAGTGATGAGATATGAGATATGAAATCACTGATGAAACCACCGATGAAATCACTAACCAAATCACCTACGAATCCACCGATGAAACCTGTGCTGAAACGTGTGATAACACCTGCGATGAAATCTATATATATAAAAATCAAAATCTGCTTATAAGATGTCTATGCGTTGCCAAACCATTCATTCGATTGCGATGAAACTTTGGGGAATTGATGTGTGCATGCCCGCGATGGTTTCTTTATATAATAACGAGTTCTAGCATCCTGAAATTATGCGTTGTTAACCGTTCATCCGATATACCGCGGGATTTAAAAAAAAACTGAACGGGTCCAGGTAATTGATTGCGAGTTGGTAGGTTGAGTAGTTATATTTGATGAACGTGCAAGTAGCCACATATTTACAAAACTTTATCTGCATCGCACCAACCTGGCATCGTATTTCCAAAACCTATACCGGTTCAGTCGTGGTAGCAATAATTTACATTTTCAATTCCAAAATTTTAATATTTATAAATGAAATTATTAATTTCTAATGTACCCATTGGAAAGATTATTGTATCTAGATTTTAGAACATTTTTTTTTTTGCAAAGTGATAAAAAATAACCAATATAGAGGTGTATTTAAAATATATGGGAATAATACCAAAACTTAAATATTTAGAAATAAAAATTTTAATTTCTAATACACACATTAGAAAGATTATTTTATCTAGATTTCAAAACCATTTTTTTTTGCAAAGTGATTAAAAATAACCAATATAGAGGTGTATTAAAAATGTAAATTGCAGCTACCGCAACTGAATCGGTATAGGTTTTGGAAATACGCAACCCGGCAACCAACAACTTTTTTCCACGATTTTTCGAAAATGAACCATTTCAGATCAATTTTAAACCCCGTTAAAAGTCTTTAAACTGACATAAGAAGGACCACCGTACAATTATTTTCGAAAAAGCAGCGTAAATGCTTAAACACTATGTTATGAATTTCCTTGAGATATGGAGTCCCCAGTAAAACGAAATCGGTTCAAGGACCATAAACAAACGGCAAGTGATACGATTGCATTGCTCCGGGTGTTGCCCGCTCAAAAACAAATAAACATTGGCAACATTCAATTATAATTCTTCCCTTGCCCCTCTCTCCCCATTGTGTTAAAAGTTAAAGGGGAGATTGGGGCAGAACACACCGCAGGGGAATCGTGACGAAAGCTCTCGGTTTTCTGTTATGTGTCGTCCCTTGGGTGCCAATTATACATACTGACACAAATACAGACCTCCGTTGTTTTATATAACCTCTCTTTCTCTTACTTACGTCGTTTGTGGGAAAGAGGGAGATGTTACGACGGAGTTATCAGCGGTACGTCTATACTTATTTTGGTTGAAGCCTACTCACTGAACTGAATATCTCCGGAAGTGTGATCCGTACCGACTTGAAGAAAACTTTATCTTTTTTTTAAAATGCATTTCCGGATACAAATACCTGGGTAATATTAGAAAAACTTCTACTATTATCCTAACTAACTAACCATCACGCCGTTTCCCCCCAGAGGTAGGCAGAGGGGACGTACCGCCAAACGACTCGGTCTTGGCATACACCTCATTCACATTCATACATCGTCTCATAAAATATTTTTCTATAATTCTGACTCTTGGTATGGCCCGACTCAAGTATCTGATTTACTTGATCGTGCATGTCTTCCTCGGGCGTCCCCGATTTCATCCACCATTCACATTTTCATCATATCGACCCATAATCGGCAGAACAGCGAAGACGACATTTTAGTCAAATTACGATTTTTAACGAAAACTGTTCATCAATGCCTAATACATCAGTGACAACAATATTGCAGCTCTATCTTATATGCCTGACCCTTTTTAGTACCTGTAACTTTTAGCGTAAGTGACTGTGGTCGGTTACGCTGTTTACGCTGTTGGTCGACAATGTTTCAGTTTAGTCGGTTGGCGTCCATCTGGTGACTAGTGCAGACGCAAGAAACATCGGAAACTAAACGGAAATTCTTGAGTGTTTTTAATTTATTGTTTTGTATTTGAATATTAGTATAAAAATAAGTAATGCAAATTATATAATTTATCGCAATTTATCCCAATTATGTCTGGAGCCAGTGAGACTGTGGTATCCCCAATTTTGGTATGTTGTCAGACTGAAGGTAGTTGGTAGGGGAAGGGGACATGGAAAATGTAACTGGCTATTCAGATCTAGTCACCAAACACGGCTAAAGCCATTTCAAGCAATAAATTTAATTATACACTAAACACCAGCGCATGATTACAAAAAAATATATATTATAATTTTTTTATCCGAATACAACACAAGTACAAAAAATCATAATATATAACTTTTTTATCCGAATACAATACAAGAGTCCCAACTGCTCCCAACCGTCCGGAGCCAGTGAGATTATGGGATCCCCAATTTAAGCATGTTATGAGGCTGAAAGTATCTAGTGGAGAGGGGAAGGAGATGTGGAAAATGTATCTGGATATTCAGATCTAGACACCAAATACGGCCAAAGTCATTTCAAGTAATAAGTCTAACACTTATATACACTACGCACCAGCGTAAAAATACAAAAATCATATAATGTAACTTATTTTATCCAAATACAACACAACAGTCCCAACCGTCTGGAGTCAGTGAGACTATGGCATCCCCAATTTTAGTGTGTTACGAGGCTGAAGGTAGTGAGGAGGGGAATTAGATGTGAAAAATGTACCGGGCTATTCAGATTTAGTAACCGTATTTAGCCGTATTTGGTGACTAGATCTGAATAGCCAGGTACGTTTTCCATATCTCCTTCCCCTCTCCACTACCTTCAGCCTCGTATCAATCATTTTATCAATTTCACCAGATGTAAGGAAATTTTGTGGTTACTTCGGGCTCATGGACCCGCCCACGATACACTTCTATCAGCGTATGTCCTCACAGGTATGGACGGCGTGCCGGCCTTTGTTTTTATAAATTTTATTTTCACAATTTAGCGCTGTATGTAGGTACTTACGCCGCGGGTAGGTACTGATCCTTGGTGGCCAATTAAGTTCGACTCTGAGAAGAACGGGGAAATGAGTAGGTACCTACCCACTATTTTTGAAATAATAACTACTGTTTTCTTTTTTTCCGACAGATATTGCTCATGGCGTATGGCTCACAAGCTTTTAAATCTTTATTGGAGACTTTTTTGGATCACACCTTTAAAACCAAATAATAAAATGAATACATAGTCAGAATTCATGGCGCCATTTGGAGATGCAATATTTATTAAATTAAGAGAGCACAACCTTTTTTATAGAAAGATATAGAAAATCGGTGCGTGATTTGAAATCGTATTCCTGCGTAAAGCGTAAAGTTATTGAAGTTCAATGTACTTTTAATTTTCAACTGGGAACTGATAAGCACAAATAATAACATCAGATATAAGTAGGTATAGATTAAATGTATAAATGAATTTGTAAAGCGCCCTTGAGGTGATTTATAAATGAATTTGTAAAGCGCCCTTGAGGTGATTTTCTCGCGAAAATGGCGCTATAGAAGTCATCCAATTATTATTATTATTATTATTTAAATATATGCTTTACTGAGAAAGATGAAATTTGTTCCTTTTTTTGGGTATTTTCACAAATTTACTTCCCTACTGTTAAGAGCATGTGGAACTTTTGAAGTTTATTCTTGTGGTTCTGATCGTAGCAATAAATGTAAAATTTTAATATTTTTATTAAATCAATAAAAATGATATTAAAAATGAAAAAAAAAAAAAAAAAAAAAAAAAAAAAAAGATAAAATAGGTACTATCGTTATTTAATTTTGGGGTATGATGCTGTGTTGCGCTATCTCCTTCTTTTTGCTGCAAACATTTCGGTGAGCGTTAGTGTCCATTATCAGAGCAGAAGTATGACACATCTGCGACTGCAACGCTCTCCGAAACGTTGGCTAAAGAAGGAGCAATACGGTAGGTATAACATCCCAAAAATAAATAACGTTAAAAATTTTGGCCGAGAAAAACTAAAACCATCAAAAATATTTATTATTTTTTTAATTAATTTAATAATTCTTTTTTGACATTAGCTCCACACAGGAGGCCCTGGGAAAAAATTCTAAAAATATATACGAATCGGCCCAAATTTAACTCACCGAGGGGGAGGGGGGGTCTAGATTGGAAGAAAAACTGCTCACGTAGTTAATGGATGCCCCCCATTCTCAGTCAGAAAAGAAGTTCTGGGAGGGAAAAAGATACGAGGGGTGGGTAAGAATCTGGGAGTCATTGTGCTCATGAGTGACGAAAGTATGAATCCATCCCTCCGTCCGGCTGGAGAGGTCAAATGATCTCCCTAAATCAATCTCTCCCGATCCGGCCCACCATGCAGCAGGTGGGCAAAAGCATCCGCCACTAAGACCTAGAAAAACCTCACCCCGTAAATCCGGACACCCCTGCTAAGTCACCAAACGTTGAACCACTTTAGGTGAACTATGGCAGAGGTGTTGGTTATCCAATAAGTGGTTCCTGGAGAGACGGTACCCATACCCACCTCCCAAATTGAAATAGATTATTTTTTAATTAAATCAATTTGCAAATAATTTAATTCATTTACGCCAGGGCGATACTGAGAGTTTCTTTGCCTTCTGGAATGTGTCGCAAATATGCCTTATAATTTAAAATGTTTGAATTGTGGAAACACAAATAAATCAAATAAAATTTATATGCGCAAACCGCGCGCCGGGATTTGAACCCGCGACCTCCAGATCGCTAGTCGAAGGCCTTGCCTTTCAACCACAGAGGCTGGTTGGGAGTGTAAAATATTCACATTTTTTTAATACCTACTAATGTATGCGGCAGAGGCGGCTCTAGGGCTCCAGGTATGGGAGGTCATTTGAAAAAAATTGTGAAATTACCTTTTTTTGATATTGTGAAAAATGCCGACATATTATTATCTATATCAATTTGAAGATAGGTAGGGTTATGAATCCGCAACTCAAATTACATGGGTATTATTTATAAATTGCAAAATCACTAAATAATTCATGTACTTGCTGGCACATCATTTTAAAGAGGGCACTTTTCAATATAGTTATGCACACCGATAGTATGTACCTACCTATGTATCTAAAATTTAAAAACAAAATTAGGTAGGTAGATTAGAAAAAATAGACACCGGTAATATAAAAAAAATTAAAAACAAAAATTGACTTTGAAACACACGTCCGCAGTCCCCTTTTACCGCTAAAATGCTCAAAGATATTGGGTGAGAAAAGACATCTATCAATTTTATTTAAATTTAGACTTGCGTTTCAATTTGACGATGTTTTTTTTTGTGCATTTTTCAGCTACCTAACAAAAACAGATTTATTATTAAATTATATTAGATATTTTTTATCTATCTAATACACCACTACACAAGCAAAGGCCCCTTTCAAATGATTTACTTGTAACTAGATAATTAAATGTATAGAATCTGCTGTCACTTAGATTAGGAACCTAAAAAACGAACATTGTTTAAAAGCTGTTTTCTATGTCCGTTGAAAAGTGATCATAATATAATAATTAATGATCTTTGAAAAGATCTACTTCTCGATGTGCCGCCAAACTAACTTTGAAACGTCGCCGATAACAACGTAAATAATTATTATTCCAAATCTTTCCCGAACTGTCTAAATACGAAGGACGAAGCATGCGTGCAAAATGCAAACCGACCTATGTTGTATCGCCATCTCTTTCAACAACGCATAAGAGACGTAATGCTGTCTCCCTTCCACGACATTCGGTCATGTCCAAAACGTCGCTAGGGTTTCTATGGTACCTATACGCGGGAATTTTTACTCTAGGATAAAAACATAGTGCCATCGCGTTTATTGTATGGCGCGCATAGAGACAGAAGATGTCCTTCGCGGGGGCAAGTCAAAAATTGACCCAGGGATCTAAATAAAATATTGTGAGAATTGGAGCTTCCATTTGACACGATAGATGTCACTGCTCGTCATTCGGCGAGTCGTCGCCGCTAACTGCTACTATTTGGCTGTTCATTTCAAGTAAAGAATTTATTCCGTAAAAAAATATTATTATTATGTCTTATAATTTTGGGGGGTCAAACACCCATTGTCCTAAGGGGAGAGCCGCCACTGGTATGCGGTGATTTTAAAAACCACATTAACACGAAAGGAACATTTTTGGAACCTAATCGAATTAACTCTTCTTGTAGTAATTTGATTTTTTGCAAACCCTTCCCATTAACACCACAACCTGTTTATTGGCAATCATAAAGCTCATTACAGACGGAGTTATTACCAATTTCATCACATTCCGCCACCCGCCCCGCCCCCCGCCAGTTTCTCTTTTTGCCCAAAGGGGTACAATTATTTCTTTGAAGATTTAAAAGTTGCATCTGATTATTTAGAAATTATGTTTCTTTATCATTATTTATATTTTGTTTGGAAAGTTTTATTTCAGACTAGCTGGTACTGGCATGCGTTGCTATGCCATTTAATAAAGAAATTGTTTCTCCCTGCGCGTCCCGTTCACCTTCCTCCTCCCCTTCTTCCCCCGCGTCCCCTTCCCCTCTCGCGTTCCCACTCCTCCTCCTCCACCTTCGCTCACCTCACTCTACTCCCCCCCCTTCCCCCGTCCCGCGAACCCCCCTCCCGAGTTCCCCTCCCACCTCCCGTATTCGCCTTCCTCCTCCCGCGGATCCCCCTTCCTTTTCCATTCGTCCCGTTCACCTTCCTCCTCCCCTTCCTCTCCCGCGACCCCTTCCTCTCCTGCGTTCCCACTCCTCCTCCTCCACCTTCCCTCTCCTCACTCTACTCCCCCCCTTCCCCTGTCCCGCGAACCGAGTTAAACTTAGACTTGTTTCTTAATTTTAGAATTTTCATTTTTTTTAAACTAGATATTTTTGTATTAGTAGTCTAAAAATTGTTACGTAGTTAATGCCAAAGAAACACAAAAAAACATTATTTAGTGTTTGAGTGATTTATTTGCATAGCACCGTTTTCAGTAAAAAGGGCTGTTTCTGTTTTTTTTTTTTATATATGAATACCTCACAAGAGTCCCAGCTGCTCCCGTCTGTAGCCAGAGAAACTATGGCATCCCCAATTGGGGTATGTTGTGAGGCTGAAGGTAGTGGAGAGGTGAAGGAGATGAGCTAGAGGAAGGTGGACAAGTCTTAGCTATTTAGATCTGATCACCAAACAAAGCTAAAGCCATTTCAAGCAACGTTTTAATTCTGTATGGTGGTCTTACATCAGGGCAATACTGAGAGTATCTTCCAGTCTGGAACGTGCCGCAAATATAGTAGATAAGTATTATTTTTAAATTAATTGTGAAATAATGCAAATTAATTAAATAAAATTTATTTGCCCACGCCCGGATTTAATCACGCCACCTTCGGATTGCGAGTCAAGAGCCTTACCCCTCGACCCCTGGATTATGTGACAAAATTTTATATTATTCAAATGCTAAAAAAATATAAATATTTTAAGGCACTGCTGAAAACTAGCTACATTCCAGGAGAAATCCTGAATTGTAGCTGAGCAGTGACCTTTCGTCAATACAATGAATGAAAAAAGAACAAAATATGTAATATTGTAAAAAAATCTATTTACGAACAACCATTTAATTATTATTATTATTATGGCGAGGATTGCCAAATGCTCTGGGCTGCCGCACAAAGAAGCATTATTTTGAATTCTCCTGATTTGAATTCTGCCTGCTGGTTTGACAACAGTTCAACTGCAAAATATTCCAGGGCCAGCAATCTGACCAATGCCCAGTTATCAATGCGCAAGTACTGGAGGTGCCAAACATCGAGACCATAAATATGGTGTGTATAAAGGGTGCACATACATTGTTACGAATGCTTTTATCTAACAGGCGCTTTACAAACTTAATTATTTATCAAAATCGAGGTATATTTTTCATTACCTACCAATCAATCGAATCCTACAGGCAAATAATTTTTGAAGTGCACACGTTCAAATATATTTTCCAACCCAAAAGTATCGATAATTTCAAAAAAGTTTTTCTTGCTTCTTTGAAAGAACCGCCTACAGTCCCCTCTTATCCCGCAATGTACTGAGTGAGTAGCGACGTATGAGGTATTTCCACAAACGAGGGATTCTGTTGAAAATGTACGGAATATTTAAAGATTTATTTTCCTGATTTTAATCATCCTACTAAAAATGTTTGTTTTTTATGTTTACATTCAATATTAATGATGTTAAAAACGATCTAAAACTGACAAAATAAAAACGGCCCGTGGTTGGCAAAGCGGATTGTGGCGTCACAAGCGTCGCTCTGCTGGGCCAGCATAAATAAACACTGTCAGTGAGCGTCCACGCTCATGACGTCACACGATAGCCACGCCCCAAAATATCGTTTTAGCGGTAATTCAAAAATAGGAAGCTTTGACTCGCTGTAGAAAATTTGTTCGTCAACATAAAAATAAAATTAAAATGCTGTAAACATCGTTATTTTTTGCTTAATTTTTTAAGCAATAAAAAACGAGGAAATACCCCATTCCGTTTAAATAAGGGCCAGTTATTTAAATACAACTTTCACAGAACTTGAAAATTAATGAATTGTTGAATCAATTTTAAAGGCGGCTATGGGTATCGCCGACCCGGGAAAAAATATTGGATAACTAAGACCTCTGCCATCGGTCACTCCAAGTGGTTCACTTAGGACTTAGCAGGGGTGTCTGGCTTCTTGAGGTGAGGTTTTAATTTGGGAGGTGGGTATGGGTAACACCGCCCGGGAACCATTTATTGGATAACCAACATCATAGGTCACCCTCAGTGGTTCGCTACGTTTGATGACTTAGCAGGGGTGCCCGGGTATAAGGGGTGAGGTTTGTCCGGGTCTTGGTGTGGATGCATCTACCTACTAGCTGCGAGACCGGATCGGGAGAGACTGATTGAGGGGACCTTTTGACCTGCCCAGCAGGACTCTCTTGGAACATCATATGTTCATACGTCCGTGACTACTGGAGATACTGACCTCTACCCACCCACTGGAGATACTGATTTCTACCCACCTCTCGTATTTTTTTTCTTCCCAGAACTTAATCTCCTTTCTTTCCTGAAAATACCCTCCAAACAGCATCCCCAAAGACCACAAGCATAGATATAGGCCTTGATATAACAACCAAAAATATTCAGGTTCGGGATATTTTTTTGTTGTTGCTATTATTGGATCCATCCTTTACATTTATTAAACCTAAAGAGTCACGTGCCGCCAAAAACAACGGTGCGCTCCATATTCAAATTGAAGGGAAAAGAACACCGGAATACGATTTTCGTAAATAATTACACCCGTGCCCGGTACGTGGTCTTTACCATAGAGTTATTATATGGCCAAATGGCCGAGGGACGGTGTTGCCAGTAATGATAATAAGTAAGTAGGTATCAGCTTGGAAGTTTTAAAGAAAGGATAGGTACTGTAGGAAGGTTCCTTATTTCTTCGTTAGTCCCTGCCTACGCGGCTATGATTCATATTATCACCGCCATCTTTTGGAGAATAAAGATGGCGGTGATAGTATGATAGTATGGCCAAAGGATGGTGTTGCCAGTAATGATAATAAATAAGTAAATACCTATCTACTTTCCTGAAAGTTTTAACGAAAGGGATGGGCTGTAGGTAGATTAATTCTTTCTTCCTTAGTTGTTAATACCTTAATACAGTTTTTTGACAAATCTATGTCCCGTAGGGTCAGTACATCAATATTTTTTAGAAATAGTATCACTATGCTTATGCAGACGTGAATATTTCTCAAAGCAGCCAACAAAAGCAACTGATACTAATTAACTTGTTTTGAAATATTTTTATTATGTTGCATTATTAAACAAACAAAAAAAATGTCGAGAATCTTGGTGAATCCTAAATCATTGTTACAGAAAAAATACAAAATACGTTTATAAATATCAAAGAATTTTTTATCCCAAAGTTTTTTTTTACATTATCCCCATTTGAGGAAAATAATTTCACTCAGGGCCTCTGCCATCTTAGGAGATAGGTACTACGAGGGGGTCTTTTTAGGAAAAGTAAGGAGTGGAAGATTTGGGAAAGAAAAAAATATGAGGGGTGGGTAGCAATCTGGGGGTCAGTGTGTCCAGGAGTCAGTCGGTATTAATCTATTCCTCCCACTGCGGTGCAAGGCGATGTGGCGAGAGTGTCCGGATGGAGAGGTTAAAAAGTCTCCCTCCACCAGTCTATCCTGATACGGCGCGCCACGCAGTAGGTGGGCAAATGCATCCGCCATCAAGACCTAGACAAACCTCACCCCATGATCCCGGTCACCCTGGTAAGTCACCAAACGTAGCAAACCACTTGGCAGGGGTGTTGAGTGCAGGGGCTTGGCGGTACTCTAAACCGCCCCCAAATTTAAATCTACATGGAAGGTATTTCTAGTATGTATCAGTTGTTATCCAATGCTTTTCTTAGAACTGGGGTAAATTTAATAGTTACCTACATATATGTATTTCAAATATATATTGCTATATAATATGTGTATAAGTAAGCCGGGGGAACAATTGTCGGTGGGTCAACTGTCATGGAACCAACTATATAGGACGTATGGGATAGCGTTATCCTCCCGACGTCCTGGAATAAAACATATTATTATTATATAACCAATTTTATTTTCCCTGTTGACCGGTCAGTGGTTGAGTGGGCATCGCACTTGGGTCCCACCTGGGAGTCGCGTGTTCGATTCCTCTGCTGGCTAAGTCCACCATCACAACACAAGCAACATTTTCGGCTTTCTGTGGTGGTAGTAGGAGATTTTCAAACATTGTTGGGTTATTCGTAACCCGGGAATGTGTGTCTTTCTTTTAAATAAAATAAAATAAAAAATAAAATAAAATCTCTTATGAGTAGAATTAAATCAATAATTAGGTTCATCTTTCCCTAACGCTGTTCTGACAGCGTCCATTCAACGTTCAACAAATTGTTGAATTGGCTGTCGGTGGTATTTCCATAGGCCCGCTGTAACAAGAAAGCGCCCGGCTCCAGCTAGCCCGCATAATATCAGTTCGAGTGTTTTAAAGCCGAGAGAAGAAATTTAATTGGATTTACGACCGTTCTGTCGAAGTCGAATCTGCTTTCGTGAAAGTAAATTTATTGGGAAATAAGGAAAAAGATTCTTCGTACTTACATGGTTTGATTTCATTTAGTACTCGCTGTTGTCCCCGACGTTGTCCGGGCTTTACGCAGAGTTTTTCGAAATCACAAACATGTAGATGTATTTAGTAATTTTACTCTTATTTTGAACGTCAATTGGGAAAAATTTCATGAAGTATCAAATTTCTGCTTTAAGGGTTAGGAAAGGGGGTGGGGTGGTTTTTTATAAATAGCATATCGATAGTGATTTTCCTCATGTTTTGAAGTGTGCACTTGGAGTGTGCAAAATTTCATCAATCTTGTAATAAAACTGAAGATTTTTATTTAAAAAAAATAAAATCTACCCCGCTCGCCACATATACAGAGTGTTAAGGGACGTATTAGACTTACTTTAATCAATGATTTCTGACATCATTTGGAGTAAAAAATGTAAATGAAATTTTGGTCTCCGATGACTTTTAAGATTTAAAAAAATATATATTACATGAGCTCCACACAGGAGGCCGTGAGGAAAATAATTTCTCTCAGGGCCTACGTCATCTTTGGGAATGCTGTGTGGTGGGCTTTTTTTAAGGAAAGGAAGGAGAGGAGAGTTCTGGGAAGGAAAAGTGTTTAAGGGGTGGGTAGGAATCTGGGGTTTAGTGTATCCTGGTCCTCCACCTTCAAGACCTAGATATCACCCCATGAACCCGGGCACCCCTGCTAAATCACCAAACGTATTTTTTTTTTTAAGTTTTTCCTTCAAAATCACATCCACAAAAACAGTTCTTATTTTTCTGATGCGTTCAGAAATATTACATTTATTTGAATTTTACTTTAAAGCAAAAATAATTTGACCTTCTGACCAAATTAGACTGAGTACGGAGGGGTTAAATCGCTGCCGTGCTCGTTATCCATAAAATAAGATTGTTTCGTTTATGTACTGAATCACCTACTTAGCACTTATGAATTATCGATTAGGCAAACGAGGCTCATAATTTTATAAATGCTACAATTTCAAGAAAAAAATAGGGTAGGATGTGAATCGATGCGCGCTAAATTTGAGAATGGTTTATTATTACCTAGTTAATAATAAACAACTTCAGAGCACGTTATCTGAAACTGGCATTTATTTTTATAGCCTAATATCCGAACAGCCTGCGTAGTCTAGTTGCGGAGTCATAAATTTAACATAAAGCAATGTGCAAAGTTCTGAAATGCAACATTTGCATGCAAAGTGTGTAAAATTATGGCCTACTTAATTCAAATTCGCTAAAATGCACAAATCTGCTATGCTCTAATATCTAATGTGTTCGTATGCACATGCCGCTTGAGCTTTCAAATGGGCGTTATGTAGGTGCTCATGTAATCAAATAATTACTCAAATTGAGGGTGAATTTATTTTCGGGTTACTTATGCTTACATGCGTTCTATTTTGGTTATTGTGGCACCTAGTTACCTAAATAACTAGCAATTTTAAATTGGCATAAAATAGCAATAACCTGGCATAAACTAGCAATATGGTCCTCGGCATAAAATAGCAATAACCTGGCATAAACAAGCAATATGGTCCTCGGCATAAAATAGCAATAACCTGGCATAAACTAGCAATATGGTCCTCGGCATAAAATAGCAATAACCTGGCATAAACTAGAAATATGGTCCTCGGCATAAAATAGCAATAATCTGGCACAAACTAGGAAAAACCTGGTGTAAACTAGCAATAAACTGGCATAACCGGCGTCGCGTTCAATTCCTGTCTATCACAACAAAAGCATCATTTTTCGCTTACTGTGATGGTAGGAGGAGATTTTCAAATATTGTCAGGTTATTCGTCAAAAAGAATTTTTACTCGGCATAAAAATAGCAACAACCCGACATAAACTAACAATAACCTGACATAAACTATTATAATACATAACTTTTACGATAAATAACTTTGCATAAAATAGTAATAAGTTAAACTAGCAATAACCCTAATACATTGTTTTTGTGTTTATTTCGTAGAACTAAATTTAATTTTTTTAAATGTAATTTAAATTAAATTTCATAATGTTATTATTTAGTCCTGCGAGTATTTTCGTTTTAATTTTTGTGACAGATGTTTTTGCTTACATTACCATTAACATTTTCTAACTGTGAAAATGGTATTGTTTTCAGTTTGATAATGGTCTTGTAAGCCGAAACAGTCGTCACAAAAATAAAAACTAAAATACTTGCAATACTTAATAATAATATTATTAAATTAAATTAAAAAAATAAATAATATTAATAAAATAGCAAATAACCCGGCATAAAGTAGCAATAAATTTGCATAAACTTTCGATAATTAACTTTGCACAAAATAGTAATACCCTGGTACAAACTAGCAAATAACCCAGTATAAACCAGGAATAATCTTAAACTCGTAGCAATAAACTAGCAACAACATTGCATAAACTAGCAAATAACCTGGCATAAAGTAGTAATAATATTTCATAAACTAGCAATAACCTGGCATAAAGTAGCAATAATATGGCACAAACTAGCAACAACCTGCCATAAATTAACAAATACCCAACAATTTCATGGCAATAATGTATTAGGAGTTTGCCATGACATTTCTGCCAGATTTTTCCGAAACATGAAATATTTTGGCAGATCAATCTAATTTTAAACGTACCTACTTAATACAACATAGCCTTGAAATGTTTTAATTTGGAAAACTAAATGTAAATAAAAGAGAATAGCAAAATGATTTTTTTTTAAATACAATTGTGCAGTTCAGTTGAGATTTTTTAGAGTAAAAATTTTTTTTTTTTAACACAAAACCCATATCGTTTATGATTAATTACGAGTCGCGGGCCATTACATTAAAAAAAAACGAGTGTGCTTTAGACCACACGACTGAAGTAAAACTTCACTAACTTATAAAAGAAGAGAGAAATGTGCGCACGCACTGCTCTCTCTTGCTCCTACAGTGTGATACATACAATAGGCCTGCACTGTGTCTTAGATATACGAAACGTAACTGGCTATGAGGGAAAGAGAGAAAGAAAATGTGTGCTCGCACCTCTCTCTCTTGCCCCTACAGTAATATACGAAACGTAACTCTCTCTCTTTCTATCTTCACTAACTTATATCTCCCTCTCAACTTCCGATCGCCTCGCCCGATCACACTTTTCGTAACGCTCTCGTCACGTATTCACCAGCTTACTCCCCAAGTCAAGCGTGCGTAAAGAAGTTTTACTTCAAAAATTCAACCAGCTTTCTTTAGCCGAAAGATATTTTTCGGAAAATTGTTTAAAATTAAAACACATCAAGCTTTATATCTAACTAACTAAAAGCCTATGTATTAACAAAACTAAAACCTTATCTAAGTTAAGATTGATCTTGACATAATTAAATTCGAAGCGCAACGGAACATGAATACGAAATAGGTTTGTTTCTTGTCCGCGCGTCGAGTTCAGATAAAGCCCAACTCCCAAAAGCTTCGGGTTCTTTGACTTCAACTTGTAATGCAGGATTTTATATGGACAGGGTATGTTAGAAACTTAAGCAAATCAAAGTTACTAGCAACGGTATTGGTTTCTCTAATAAGGTTAATTGAAATAAATTATATCGATACATTCTAAACACGAAACAGGGAAATGCACTTAGCCACTAAAGGATTTCAATTTTGTAATTGCCTTCAGAAAAACATTTGGTTTCACCATTCTCTAACGTGGGAGAAGACTTTTCGTTGATTAATTCTGCCTTTGAGTACAACACGGCCTCCGGGGAAAGACAAGGCTCTCGACTAGAATCTGAAAATCGCGGGTTCAAATCCCGGCGTGCGCAAGTAAATGTTTGATTCGTATTATTTCACAATTTCTCAACGTACTCCAATTGGGGATGCCATAGTCTCACTAGCTCCAGGAGGTTGGTGGTGCAGTATACACATTAAAAATAACTGCATTGTATAAAAATATATCTATTGGATCTTCAAAAAAAAACAATTTAGCCAAAAGTTAGCTGGCCGAGCGTAGCCAAGTCCAGTTTTAACTCGACCGTTTTGCATTTCGTCTGCCTCCATATTTCTTTGTACGTTCCGTTTTAAGATGGTGGCTGTTTAAATGGTTGGGTTATATCATTTTTTCCTAAATCTCGCTCCTTCTCACTCTTTTTGCTTATTTTAGCCTCTTCTAGTTCTTTTGGGCTCTTTCTGGCTCCTTCTTGTTCCTTGTTGCTCCTTGTTGCGTTTACTTGTTTCTTTTTGCTACTTCTTGCCCTTTTTTTCCTCTCCTTTTTATTCCTTCTTTAGTATTTTTAAGCTTCTTATTAATCCCTGCTCCTTATTGGTAGTTCTTGCTCTTTCTTGCACATTCTTGCTCCTTTGTGTTCCTTCATCGTTGCTCTTTCTTAATCTTTATTATTCATTCTTCATCATTCTTGCTCCTTCTTGCAACTTCTTGCTTCTTCTTGCTCATTCTTGCTCCTTCAAGCTCATTCTTGCTTCTTGTTGCTCCTTGTTGTAGCAATTAAGTTAGTGAAATGTCACAGCAACCATACTGTATTTTGTCATCGATCCAATCAGTCTCCTTTAGGTACAGATATCGCAATTGCAATAAATAAAGAAACACGTCTTTTGATCAGAAATCAGAAGAAGCGAATACTTTAATTTATTTTGCGCAATCAGATAAAAACAGACGGTCCATTCCGATCGATATCTGTGTGTGACATATTTATCGTTTATTCCGAAATTGAATTTGCTATCTATAATGAAAGATGGTAGCCAATGGCACTTTGGCATCTCCAAGAATGGTAAATTGTAAGGCTGAAGGGAGTGGGAAAGAGAAAGAGCTGAGATTATGAAGGTTGGGAAGTAGCTACTATATGAAACCTATTATAGTCATTTTTACTCCGTCCGAAAATCTATAAATCAATTACGAAACCGCTGGAACCTACACGTTGCGTCGGTTATTTTTATTTAAAGTTTAAAAATCAGTGAAAAGATGAACATGTCCACAGGATTTATGGATAAAACACAAGAGTCCCAACTGCTCCCTGCAAACTAATGAAAGTGAAACCATGGTATCCCCAATAATTGAGGTATATTGTGATACTGAAGATTAAGGGGACAAGAAAGATATGAGGAAAAAGATGGTAGAAAAATAGGTACTAATAACTATTAATTTATTTGTTACTATTCAGATCTGAAAGTCAAACACGGTTTATTAAGTCATTTGAAGTAATTTTTTTCCAATTTGATGGCGGTTTTCAACAGGGCGGTACTGAGAGTTCCTACCACTCTGATCTTTATGGTATTTGTGGAAATAGTGAAAGGCTGCCGCGTAGAGCCCCGTCGTAACAAGTTTTCCTTTAACACGCGTCATTTTTTAGAAAGAGTGAGAAGTTACCGGCACGCCCTTGTTCGTGGATAATTTGGTAAAAAAAATTAGACGTCATCAGCGGAGAATGCGATTTATGTGAATTATTACCGCGAGGTCCTTTCGACCGGGGCCTTATAGGGGCAGCTATCAGCCCATCGGTCCATCGGCCCATCGGCCCGGGGCCCGCGCGAACCTAACAAGTAACAATGGAGGGAGGGCCAGGTCCAAAAAAACATGTAAATTGGGTTTATTTGGCAGCACTCGACCTCCTTCCCTCCCATCCCCTCTCCCACCCGGGTCCTGCCCGAACTTGCCGACTTCTCTTTGTGCTGATTTTTTATTTTGTTGGGTTCAGAGGAAAAATATTATAACTCAGAAAATATATTCTGATTTTAAAAGATTCTACTTAACCAGCACGCTATATATGCCAGAACTGCACAAAACTCTGTCTTGACCAGGTTTCCGACCTTATTTGACTCACCGTCCACTTTACAAGTATATTTTTCTTTAACACCCTTCTCCACTTCTATTACAAAAAGTATGGCAGCAAATACGGAAAAAGCGCCACAGGCGAAAATTTTGAAAGTTGTTGAAAAATATTAAGTAAAAACTGTATGTTTTGAAATATCACGACAAATTGGTTGATAGCGTGGTATTTATTAGTTCTCACAAGGGCGTTTTGGTTTCGATCCTCTGCTAGTTTAGTCCTCTATCATTGCACTAACCATATTTTTCACTAATAATGATGGAAATGGTGGATTTTCAATATTTAGAGATAATTTGTAGCCTGGGAATATAGTTTTTTAAAATAAAAAAAGGTTTTTTTTAAATATTATCAAACTAACCAAAATATCATTAATTGGTTGATCAGTAATTGAATCCTTCAACCCTTTACTTGCAATAGTGTGCCTATACGGTTTATTTAAATTCTTTGAGAAAGCGTTTTTTTTCGATTCCTCTAACCCCCATTTCAGCCTTTCATCGCACCCCATTTGCTCTCGAGGCCACCAACATATCCGATTTTTTTATATGAGGCACCTATTGTCTTTTTCGTAAGGTCATCCATTAGGTATGACGGCCGACGTGGTCTAGGGGTAAGGCTCATGACTCGCAATCCGAAGGGTAAATAATTTTTTTTGTTATTAATCTGTTTTATTTCAAAATTAATTAATTAAATATAATATATAGTGTAATTGCGGCACGTTCCAGAGTCGAAGACACTTTCAGTACCGCCTTGGTGTAAGACCACCATTCGGAATTGAAACGTTCCTTGAAATGCCTTAGCCTGGTTTGGTGACCAGAACTGAATAGCCAGGTACTTCCCCACCTTCCTTTTCCCCATCTCATTCCCCTCCCAATTACCTTCAGACTCACAACATACCCCAATTGGGGATGCCAAAATCTCACTGGCTCCACATAGGAGCAACTGAGATTCTTGTGAGGTATTCACATAAAAAAAAAGGTTTTCATACACAAGTTGCAACATTGCTATAATGCACCGCGTGTTGCCATACGCGTGGGCAGCAGGGTAGAAACTTCACAGGTACCACAGGCAGTAGGTAGGTACTGCAGGCAGAAGGTAGGTACTGCAGGCGCAGTAAGTAGGTACTATAGGTATTGGTAGTATGTTGGTTATACTACAGTTGATAGGTACCCGGTAGACCCTCCTTGCTCCACGCTCCTTGGACCGCCAAATAAAACACCGCGCGTTGTTCGGGAGAGATTTAAGAGTGCCGGAATTGCGGCTTGGGGTTTGCCGCCGAATGACCGCCACGTATTCTGTCAAAAGCATCATCGCGATCATGACTCTATACCACGTGGTTCCAGGGCTTCGCAAAACGTAGCAAAATGTTTTTCAACCGCAAAATGTACGTATTGAGAGTATCAAAGTGTTCGTTAAGCGAATTGCCTACAGCTACCTAATAGCTGACAAAGGATTTTAATTGGTAATAATTATTCGTTAAATTCTATTTCTTGAGTAAATTATTTTTTCATGTGGTTTGAGTAGAGCCTTCTTTACTCATCATTCATTAATTACTAATCATCTGACTTACATATGAAATGGATGAGATCAACAGAAATCAGATCCCTGCGGCGTATGTGTGTTAAAACCATGTACGATCGTATGAGAAATGTGGAGATAAGTAAAGAGTGTAAGCGTAATGAGTAAGATTAAGGCGGTACACAATCTTAATTATTTTTGTTTACTCAAAACTCACATTTTAGTCATTTCCGGCGAATTCTTAACGATAATAACATAATAAAAACAATACCTTACCATTAATATATTTTACGTACAACGATTTTAAAACTTTATAACACGTTTTTCATCTATAAAGTTAGCGGTAAGCACCAGATTTTATATTTCTAGACAATGAATTAATAACTTTGGGAATGCGACATGGAGACACATTTTAAATATTTGTAACACGTTCTTCAGAATTATTAAAAATGAACCCTGAAGTTAGCTAGTTACATATAAAAGTTACTGACTATTACTTACGACTAAGGCTTTATACCTACGCGTTATGTCAGTCTCGAATTGAATATGGAATTATAGGATGGGGATCTACTACACATAAATACATACCAAACCTGAATACAATTTATTCAAAAAGGAATCATAAAAACCATACTGAAAATACCTATTAGAACGCCTTCGATTGAAATTTTCAATAGCTTTGACGTACCAAATGTACAACGAATATATGCCAAAAATATATTATTAAAGTTATTCAAAAATACTGAATCCTCTACTACTACACCGCCTATCCATCACACTATATCGAATAAAAATGACATAAAAACATTCCAAGTTATAAAACCACACTCGGAAAAAGAAACTTTCATATAGTCTCTTAGATAAAAAAAGTTTAAAAAAAAATATATATATATATATAATAAGAATAATAAAAAAAACTACTGAATTAAAACTAGTGACAAAATGTATTAAAAGACATTTCGAAACCATAACCTTTCATCAATTAATGTATATACATATACAGTTTTTTTCTGGTCTTCAATTAATAATTTGTTTTTGCCAGCTACGTTGTATCTGTGACTTGAAACTAATTCCATTCATCAATTCAATTCATTACAAGTGGAAACTGGTTATTACAGATGCAGACCTCTACCGATTTAACAGTGTCTCGGCTAACATGACATAAATCCTTTCCCAGTACAAATCCTTTTTCGGGATAGAGGATTTAGTCATTAGTCACCGAGATAATTCGGCGACTCGTCCCCAACAAATAATTTATTGTCTAATACCCGGCCGGACGCTGGCAAAGCGTGTCTCGAAGTCAATACTCTCATCGAAGCCAGAGAGTCAAGTTAACCCAGGGGCGTATATCTCCTCAAAAACTTTTAAACTGATAACGTAGATTAGCCAAATTCTTATAGACAAAGCCGAATTGTTGATAGGTCTGTAATTTTATTTGCCATCTCTCGCTCTATACGTGTAACAGAA
The DNA here is from genome assembly GCA_917563855.2 of Limnephilus lunatus. Lineage (NCBI taxonomy): Eukaryota > Metazoa > Arthropoda > Insecta > Trichoptera > Limnephilidae > Limnephilus > Limnephilus lunatus. Next base: position 31,174,020 of record OU830599.1, on the reverse strand, counting down.
AGAGATAGTCGTATACTACGTCACTAGGTCAATTTACCAATAGAATCTCTTTGTACCAATTGCTAGATACGTGTTGTGATTTGCTTCGTCTCCGAGATCCGCAATCGAAAAATCATTGAATATTGAATTGAAGAGGTGAAAAAGTTATTAAAATTTGTTAAAAATTCGTCAGTAAAGTAATTCGTGAGGTAATTATATAAAACATCGACATTCAGCTTAATTCGTCCGTAAATCAATTTGACGCTAGGATACCTTAGTTTCAAGAAATTTCAGTCGGTTCTGCGACCCAGTGTTTTGCTATTATCGATTGTCTTTACTGAAAATAAACATATATTTAAAGATGCACCTCGAGTGTTTCATTTGTCTAATGTAATAAGAAACAAACGTTTTCTGATTCCAAGCATTTTTGTTTTTAAATAATTTATTGGGTTAATGGATTGCAGTAGGTCAAGTGCAATTATATTGTCTATGATAGACAAATAAACTTACTCTATCTTTAGTCTATTTGCGCCATTTCGTTTCTTCTTATGGGTTCATTCACGTTTAAGTTGACGACACAGTGCTTGTATACAGAAGGCCCAAAGATATCGATCTGGGAAGCTAGGCGTACTGTACAGGGCCTGCAGTTCTGCAGATAGCACACAACTGTTCAAATCACAAGTGCACCTCACAGTTGAATTTGTTTGCCACCTCTGGTCTGTAGCCTTAAAATACCTGAAAAAACCCTTGATTCTGTGCAGAAACGGGCGGTCCGTTTGAGAGATTCCCAATCTTAACAAAGAGATTGCAATCTTTGGAGCACAGATATCAGGTAGGTATGCTGCCCTTGTTCTACCGGTATTACAATGTTAGATGCGCCGAGAAACTATTGGATTCATTGATCCCTTCTGCACCGGTGCATAGTCGGGAATCATGTAAAACGCGCGCCCAACATGCTGGTACGTACACACAACACGGGTATTATTAACTTTATGCATAAATTCAATTCATTCTGGACGCAAGCACGATTTTTTTTTAATTTGTGAAACCCTGCAAGAGTCCCAACTTCTCCCGTCTGGAGCCAGTGAGTCTATGGCATCCCAAATTTAGATATGTCGTGAGGCGGAAGATAGTAGGGAAGGGAAGGAGACGAGAAGAGGAAGGTGGAGAAGTACCTGGCCATTCAGATCTGTTCACCAATCACGGCTAAAGCCATTCCAACCAACCTTTCAATTCTGAATGATGATCTTGCACTAGGGCGATTCTGAGAGTATCTTCCACTCCGGAACGTACCGCAAATACACCATATGTGTATTACTTTATATTAATTAATTGTGAAGTAACACAAATGAATCACAACAAATTTCATTTGCGCACGCCGGGATTTGAACCCGCGATCATCCGATTTCTAGTCGAAAGCTTTACTCCTACTCCACGGAGGCCGTCAAAGTACCTGTATAACTCCTCAATAAAATTATAACTTACATATTATGCTTGTCCATCAAAGTACCTGTATAACTCCTCAATAAAATTATAACTTGTATATTATAACTATATAAATTGCGTCAATCTTGGTCTTAACACCGCTCCGCCGGACAATCGGCGTTTTTAGTAAACATCTCGAGAATTTCGCAATAAAAGGGCCGCGAGATGGAAATGCATATGGTACCAGGGCGACAGCGCTGTCTCATTAAAACCATATAGCGTAATATAACATTGTAATATATTTATAATATATTATATAGTGTAATGTAATTAAAGAACGCGCCGCAAGAATGTAGCTACGCCGCCATATTTCACTTCCATTCGCTGGGATAACTGCTTTAATTCAGTGACGGCACGGACCTTTTGGTCCACGCGCCAAAACAAAAGTTCTTTTTGATGGTTTGGTTATGAATACTGTCTTCCTCTGCTCAACTACCTTATTATTCGCTAAATTTTTATAAATAAAATATAAGCATAATTATATTATCAAATGAAACAAAACAATTTGTTCTTCAGGTACACACCTACTACATACCTACGAGTAAATAACATACTGGGGATCGGCCATCTCCATTCTTGCAGCGATTCCTTCAACAAAACCTCAATTTCAAAAATCTTGTTAAAAATTCAAATAACTCGGGGCTCGTAACTATCTCGTTCTCCAGACTTCATCCTCTAACTGTCACTCATCTGTGATCTACCGTAAAAAAAATTGAATCAAGACGCCATATTGTCTTTTTCCTTATTTTTCACAACAAAAATACTGTTGAAACATGGGTGAAGCCACTTCAAGCGCTTCAGTCGGCTAATAAGGCTATTAAATTATTATATATATAGTAGTTTACACAGTTTTTTCTGTTATTTCCTCTACACAAAAGTGGTAGAGGTCAATTTATTTTTATTATCCCCACGAACCGTCCATGCTATTCGTCTGTATTCGGCTGCTGCGGCACGGATTAATGCGAACAGATAACTGGGAATATGAAGCAAGTGTTTTACCAGTGCCGTTGGACTTGTTCATTTTGTAACCCCAGTAAGAGGTGGTGATTTATTTATCCAAAGTTTTGGAAATGACTCGTGGCTATCAAAGCCTCCGTATATAGGTAGGTACAGTGTAATTTTCTTCATTTATCTTATACCTATAGTATTATTATCTCGTTGGTTTCCCTGTTCAACTAATCGCTTTTTAAAATATATATATCTGTAGGTACCTACTGAAAATGCTTTCATAAAGCTCGTCAAAAAATAATGGTAAATAGAGGCCTGCCTTTACATTAGATAGTTACAAGTTACAAAGTTTCTTTCAAATTGATTTTTATGTTCGTATATAGCTACTGTCGAATTTCAAATGTAATAGGCCACTTGCATGGATTTCATAACGACTTGGAAAAAATCGTGTGGATAGATTTTTTTACTAAGATTATCCGTCTCGTCTCCGATTATGTTCCCTTAATTTTGTAAAATTTCACACTGATTTCACTTTGATTTCCGGCGAATTTTTGAATTTGCATTTAACATTCACTAGATTTATTGTTTGTTCTATGCGAACTTATCCTTTGGTTTGATTTTTTGATAAAGATGGCGGTGTTTTTACAGATGTTACGAAGAGAACCCCGTACAATTTATTGCTATTCGTGTGGAAAACGTTCTTTTTTTTAAATGATTTTCGGCTATGTAATTATCGTTTTTTCGCACCCATAAAATTATGTCCCGTATTTCGGGTTTATAAAAAACGGTCTGATTTTTCGGATTGAAATTTTCAAAAAATCGCCAGGGTTTCAAAAATACGATTTAAAAAAAATAATACAGAATGTCTTAGAATATTTGCCTAAACCGGAAAAAAATTTAAAAAATGTGATGCAAGTGGCCTATTGTCTACTCTATTATTATTCTTCAAAATCCCTTGAAAAATGCTTTTATGTTCCAAACACAGAGAAATTTAAATGCAGAGTTTTTACGAATCGTTAAAACGTCGTATTAAAATCAGGTAATAAAAATCTACAGAATTTACAGAAATAACCTAACTTTTTTTGGATTCTGGCCTTATTAACGGCCTTTACTGTCGTATTATGACTTACCTAAAGGGCGACATCCATTTTCTTTCAAATCGGCATAGATTAACATTATTTGTTTTTCCATCGACGCGACGTCTTCTAATAGGTGAAATTACTCTATGCTCCCAATTCGATGCCCGGCGCGCTTTCTGAAAACGGGACATTTCCGGGTCCCAACGATCTCCTTTGGATCAACGGGAGAGGGTCCCTGAAAACTGGAAAGTTTAGTTTAAAACGGGACTCATGGCCACGTTACCTAAATATCAGTATACTAGGGATATTACTATAACAGACGGATTGCAATCTTTAGAGCACAGGCGTCAGGTGAGAATGCTGTCCTTGTTCTACCGGTATTACAATGGAAGATGCTCCGAGGAACTAGCGTCATTGATTCCCTCGGCACCGGTGCATTGTCGGGGAACACGCCAAACACGCGCCCAACATTTGTACACGGTTGACATTAGTCACATGAGAACGGGTCGTTTTTACGATTCGTTCTTAAGTTCAACAGCTGTGGAACGATTTACCGGCCTCTGTGTTTCCTCCCTCCTACAACATGGGTCTCTTCAAGACCAATGTTCACTCCTTCCATTCCTCAAAAAGACCCTCCACACAGCATCCTCAAAGATGACATAGGCCCTGAGGGAAATTATTTTTCTCAGGGCCTCCTGTGCGGAGTTAATGTTTAAAAAAAAGTAAATAGGTAATGCCTTGTATTTTATGTTCATAAATAAAGTTAGTTAAGTGAAATTTTTGAATTTGGTGCAATTTCTCAAACTTTCTTCTACAATCTGCTGCAGTAGTAACTATTATGTATCAACAGGTGGCAGCACTGCAGTTGCAGCAAAATAGCCGACATCGATATTCGTATTAGATAGAGTTCTGTGATTGATTCTTCACTGTAGAAGGTGAAACGCCCATTCGCATTCATGAAAGACTGAAAATGTGTACCATGATGCAACAGTAGATGTCAGCACTACTAGACGATGGGTTCGTCACTGTAACGAAGCTGAAGACAAATACCGCTGGTTGACGAAACGCAACATTGAGCGAGTTGATGATATCGTTCGTGGTGACTCCAGATAACTACAGCTATCGCATTCTTTCCTCAGTGAAGGCAGTATGATGACGATTATTCGACAACTGATTATTCAACAAAAGTTTGTGCAAGGTGGGTATCAAGAAATTTAACGGACCAGAGTAAAGAAACAAGAAAAACAATAGCCTCACAACACTTGCAGCGATTAGTGTATGAAAAAAAATTGTGACCGGAGACGAAATATGGATTCATTTTTTGGTCCTGAATCAAATAGGCAGTCAATGAAATTGAATCACACAAACTCACAAAGGGCAAAAAAAATCAAAATTGGGTGATCGGTCTGGAAAATTATGGCGATGGTGATGGATGTGATCTTGCTTTTGCAACACTGTGATACATGCCCTTATCAAAAGACGGGCCAAAGCTGTGGAAATGAACGGAGATTATATTTAAAAGTAACAAATTAATCGTCAGTTGTGTAGTTTTCAACCTATGTGATTGTATTTTTTATATCTCGACAATTAAAGGAGAAAAAAACGAGTGTTTCAGACCACACGACTGAAGTAAAACTTCACTAACTTATAAAAGAAGTGAGAAAGAAAATGTGCTCTATGCTCTCTCTTGCTCCTACAGTGTGATACAGACAATAGGCCTGCACTGTATCTTACATATACGAAACGTAACTAGCTATGAGAGAAAGAGAGAAAGAAAATGTGTGCTCGCACCTCTCTCTCTTGCCCCTACAGTAAATACGAAACGTAACTCTCTCTCTTTCTATCTTCACTAACTTATATCTCCCTCTCAACTTCTGTTCGCCTCGCCCGATCACACTTTTCGTAACGCTCTCGTCACGCATTCACCAGCTTACTCCCCAAGTCAACTGTGCGTAAAGAAGTTTTATTTAAAAAAAATAGAAGGCATTAATTTTTGACTGCCCCTAGTAATTGCGCTATAAATTTACGACATGGGTGCGAACCTGACGATTTATACCACTATGCCACAAACCGGTCATAAATCACCGGATAGTCTGAGAATATCTGAAAAAAAACAAAAATGTTGATTATTTCGATTTATTTTATAAATACATTCTACGCCTGTAATCAATTTCGTATTCTCACATTTTCGTTTGCTCGTAATACTTATAAAAAGTTGGTAACATTAAAATCAGAAGTGAAAAATGGCCACGCGAACGCGGCGCGGCCTAGGCCCGAGGGTGTGTTGAAGTAACAAATTAGATTAAGTTATCTCGTAATATATTTATTAATCTTTATAAGGCAGTTTTCTCCGAGGCAATGAGGTGTTAGGTCGGGTGCAATACTCCCATTGAACTGATGGTATTATCCAGATCCGGATTTACCGACATATTGAAGAAATTATAGCTGGTGCCTTAAATAAATCAACTATTGTGTTTGCTTAGTCTCTACAGCTCTATCTAATTTCATTGAATTGTGTCCCTTCTAGATGTATAACATTTATTGAACACTTTAAACTTTTGGGTTCCTAAAAATATATATATTATTTTTCAAGTTAATATCTATACATTAAACCGAAACGGTAATTATATGAAATTCATTCGGTAGGAAAAAATCGCAAAGTTTGCCCGGAAAATTATTTAATTATGTTATTTAACATGTTATGGGTATGCTATAAAATCACAATGTATCTCTAAATGCAACTTAGGCATTTTTCGGTAGATTTTTGTTCTAATTTAGTTGTTTTTTAATAAATATTTTCACAATTTTCGAATAACTTTTATCGTTTTTTTTTAATTAAAACATTTGTATTTATATATCTCCTTTTCAAACAATCTTCTTCTTTTTCGTTGTTTGTTTTTGGGGTGTTATGCCGTGTTGCGCTACCTCCTTCTTTAGCCGACGTTTCGGACAGCGTTGCAGTGTCCATCATCAGGACAGATCCGGTAGATCCGACCTGATGATGGACAGGTGTCACACATCTGTCGGAAAAATATTAATTACAAAAGTGTTTTTGTGTAAAATAAAAAAACTTTTTAAATATAATATTCTAATGAGAGTGGAGGGGAGTGTTTTAGTACGTAAATTGGATTATAGGTACCTAAACCTAGACAACTAGGATCTAAATCAGATATTTCGTAAACCATTTCAGTTGTTCTATGGTTTGTTTAGAAAGATTTACAACCCGAACAAAAAAAATCCTTAGTTGCTTACTATCCCAGGGAGTTCACAAGCCTCAACAACGTATGTAACAATGGAGGCAGAAAAAAGCGCAATATCCATTTGGTCACTTATCTTACCATGTCACGTGAATAATCGCTGGTTGAACTCCTTTGTACAATTTACTTATCGAATACTCATACCTACTTGTGTTGTGCCTACTTATGTCTCTCATGCTCTGTTTATTATTTTATGTACTATATACTTGTTATAATGCTATATACTTGTTATAATGCTCCTGTAGAATTTACCTTACTTGTAAAAGCCATCAAGGCATTAACAAATAAATAAATAAATAAATACTTGTAATGTGTTAAAAGCATCGCAAATCAGAACGAGTAAACAACCCCTTCACTCCGCTCCTTCCCGGTCCGCGCTAGGGACAGAAACACGCGACCGTTGGATGCATTAGTATAGAGCAGCGCAATTGGAACGGACAGGAAACCCCGCACACTGCTCCATACCTCAGTCAGAACGAGGGAGTTAATAAACAAACCCTTCGCCCCGCTTCTTCCCGGTCCGCGCTAGGGACAGAAACACGCGACCGTTGGATGCATCTTCAATATAAAATCATGCGTCCGTGGGCTGAGTAGCAAGCAACAACAGGAAACCCTTCACTCCCCAACACTCCGTTACCTCCCCAGGACCGTCGCAAGGGGCACTAGTCACGTAGGCATAATTGGACGGGGTATATAAACCACAGATCGCCCGCCTCAGGGAGAGTCGCGCCCGAAATCCCGGATAAGAAGGTCACGTCGGTACGCACCGCGCCTCCGCGCGCCCGGGGCACGGAGCCCCGGGCCGCCGCCCAAACTTGTTACGAAAAGTACTACGCGAGTGTTATTGCCCCAAGTACCGGCAAAATACGGACCTCAGTCAAGTGAACCGACCAATTTAATCAGATCAAATTGTTATTCGGTCAGCGCGCACATATACCTAGACTATTTACCAAAGTGATAATAAAGTGATTTCGCTAATAATCCATATGCATAAAGACTCTAATAATGACTGTTAAAATAAAGACTAATCCGTACGTAATCGTTCACGCAAATACTTAGGGCCGACCGAAAGCTTCAACCGGAGATTCTGGTCCCGGTTGTGAGTTTGTAGGTACACTTCAGCATCACGGGCGAGGAGACCCAACTGCCCTCTTACGTCCGACGTCTGGGCCCGCTTGGCCTACAGGCGTTGGTACCCTACACCGCCTCAGCCACTATTGACCATTACCGGAACCATCAAGAAAGGACCACGGCAAAGCGTATGATTTCCCCATTAACGTTATTGTATAAGATTCGTGTTGAGCCAATATAGATAGGAATACTTGCATACCTGTCATACTTCAGATTCACTATACATGTTTTAAAGTAAATAACCTGTTTAATTTGACAATAACCTATCCTGAACAATGATATGAGGGTTGAGAATCCGCCCCTGAGAGAGTCATAGCCTGGGAGAGAGTATCTACATAGTAAGAAGGATGTAGAAGAAGATGAGGTAAGAATCTTTTAAAATATTACATACTATTCAACGCATTCTACACACCGCTGAATGCGTCAAAATTATGGGTAGATCACTGAGCATCCCAATGGAATGAGCTAAAAGTCGCTTCGAATTTTGCTTATCGCCAATTTTTCCGCCTACCGAGATACTACAGTGCTACGGAAATGTTCCTGGAGAGACAAATGTTTCGATTTTAGAGCACTTCTCCGCCACCGCATGAGAAGCTTATGGCGTCGACTACTCCAGTCGAATAATACAATCATTCAAGAAGAAGATAACACTAATAATCTAAAGCGCCTTGAGGTGATTTTTCACAAAAACGGCGCTATATAAATCGTCCAAATATTATTATTATTATTAAACCAGCGGTTGTCAACCTTTTTGAGCCTGAGCCTTGACTCTTACTACAAATTTGTTTTACGCCGTACCCTCTATCTATCTTGTATACACGTGTAATAAAAGACATGTTTCGTTTATATTTTTTTAATACTCTCGTTATTACATGAATTTAACAATCAAGTCAAGCAAATAGACAGATTTCGGGCATTTTTAACCAGTGATTCTACAAGCGAAATTCAACATAACATAATTTTGCGTACCCCCAATTTTTGCTTAGCGTACAATAAGGGATACGCGTATAACAAGATGAAAACCGCTGATCTAAGTGAAATGAAAGAGAACAAGACACAGATTTTTTTTTTTAAATAACGGTCGCAACTGGGACACGAACTTTTCATAACATATATTAACATAATTTTTTTTACTCTTTTTCTGTTTTACTAAATGTATGTATTTTTATATTGCCTATTTTTGTATTATCTCGAAATATGGAATGTATCGCATTACACTACCCCTGCATACATTATTATTTTTATTGTTATGTATTATATACATAATGTTAAATTTTTATGTGCAATATTTTAACATACACTGCCTTGCCTTGCCTTGCCTTTGACGGCTTAAACGGCTTAAGCTGACGGCACGCAATAAGCATGCACTGCGCGGGCCTTATTCCCTGCGCGCACGCGACCGCGCGCACCTTCAACTAAAATTAAATTTATTAAGATGGCGAACCGACACCACCAACGGATAAATGAAAATAAAGCTTGAGAAGGAAATGCACAATAACCTTTAACTAACAGCACTAATCTGCCACGGTGCTGTACTACGATTATATTCATGTAATAGTTGGGGGATCATTTGGGTTAGTGCATCGGTAAAGGCACTATTATCACTGTTTTGTGAATCTCATTTTTTTTATTCTATCTGGAAGAATATTGTAGTTTTGTCGCAGGGTATCTGAAATTTCGTTGAACAACAGTAGTCTGCGTTACATGAATTTGTAGTAAATTTTTGTTATTGTTTCGAGTGTTTAACCATTTTTTTTGGAATTTATGTATGTTTGTGTATAGATGAGTTGTTGGATGAAAGTTTTTTTACATATATCTGACGAACGTCAAAAACATACATCATATTAAAAATTACGTTCACCCATCAAACAAACATAAAAATATATATCCCGGTCGCAGAACAATAATTTGGTTTTGCTAGATTTGTGCACAAAAACCAAAAACATTATTCTTAAAAGTTGATCCCCGTGAAAACTTGAATAAAAAGTAACTGTTAGATTAGGTTAGGTTTTAGGAACCGCTATTTTGGTATTTTAGTATTTTTAGTCTTCAATGTACACATGTTATTTACTTCCTTCTACTATTTTTTATTGCCACTAAGTACTTGTTTTTATAAATTATTTTTCTTTTTTACTAATTGGAAGGCGGGTATGGGTATCGTGCCCTGGAAACGATTTATTGGATAAGCAACCCTTGGTGACTTAACAGGGGAGCCCGGGTTCATGGTGTAAGGTTTGTCTAGATCTTGGCGGCGGTTGCGTTTGTCCACATTCTGCGTGACGCACCGGGTCGGGAGATACCGGTTTAGGGATACCTTTTGATATGTTTTATTATTTTTAATTTGGTTTTGTATTGTCGCCTTTTTTGTTACATATATTAAAAATAACTCGGCGTTGTATCTAACTTTTTCTGTCAAAAATGAAATTGGGGTAGGTTTCACTTTCTAAGAAGAAGGATTGATTAGAATGTTCTTGTTATTCCTTCTGACAACATCATCTTACTAACTGCAACGTATCATGATTAGTCCATGATTAGTTCTCACATTCTTTAGTTATCTGTGTGCTATTCGGGTCACACGATCTCGTTTACGAGATGAGACGAGAAGGTAACCGAAGGCAGGCGTGCACAGTCATTTTAATGCCAAAGCTGCGCAAACAAAACCTAGCTTCCAGTTAGTAAGAACTTTAGTCCACCTAAACTACGTGTATATTTATAAATTACGATACGTCAATAAACAGCCACTGTGATAACCTAAGTCTTTTTAAGCATATAGTACTGGAGAATATTGGTAAGCAATGAATGTCTCTGGGGAGGACATTCAGAGATAATATATTAACCCTTAAATATTTTGACACAATTCCTCTCGTAAGAAACATATATTTTCATACGCTTCACAGATCAGGTTGTCAGCACAGTTTTGATATTGGAACACGGAACACAAAGAATGGTGATTTTGAATCACCTTTTTGGGATAATTCTTCTTGCTAACATGATTACAAACAGAACCACTTCTTCGTAGCTTTCAAAATATTCGCAGGAACTTAGGTAGGAACCTTTCATACCTGTATACTAATAATTTTAAAAAAGGAAAATAAACCTCAGGGCCTATTTCATCTTCAGGGATGCTGTGTGGAGTGTCTTTTTGTGGAAAGGAAGGAGTGAACCTGTGTCTTGAAGAGACCTGTGATGTACTCGAGATGAAACACAGAGGCCGGCAAATCGTTCCAAAGCCGAACTGTTGAACTCATGTGACAAATATTAACTGTATACGTATACATATTGGGCGCTTTTGGCGTTTTCTCGACTCTGCATCGGTGCCGAAGGGATCAGCAACGCTAGTTCCTTGGAGCATCTTCCATTTAAATACTGTAGAATAAGGACAGCATTCCCAACACCAGACGCCTGTGCCATAAAGATTTCAATCCGTTCGTTAAGATAGGATAATCTATGAAACGGACCTGGCGTTTTTGAGCAGTCTAGGGTGTTTTCAGGTATTTTGAGGTCCCAGCTCAGAGGTGGCTGCCAAATTTAACCGTGGGGCGCACTACCGATTTGTACAGGGTTATCAGTTGTGTGCTATTTTTTAAATTAGCTTCAGTTTTTTTGTTTGTTAGCTAGTTATATCACTCAACCACGGTCACATCTATCATTTTTTAGTTTAGTTAAAAATTAAAAATGCTTTTTACTTACATAAAATATTAAATCCGCATTTCAGGAAAGTAAATACTACTAAAGTGTCTTAATATGTTTCTTAGACTCCGTTTGCTTCTCACAAGCTAAAATAATTTGTAAGATTTCGCTAGCTTTGGAGAGCAGTACTCTATGGCCCGGTATATCAGTCAGTCCGTATCCTCGCTAATTACGACATTCCTCGCTCAATTTTAAGCAGGCTAAATTGGCCGCTTGAGCCTCGATAAGCCGCAGAATGATTTTTTTTAGACGTCGAGACGCTAGCAATCACATGCCAAACTTGACGTTTTTGTAAACTCAACATTTATGCAAACTGCATAATTTTATCCGTATGGACTATTATATTCATCGAGGGATGCGGAATATCGATGTTATTAATTATTAATAATTATGAATCTAACATAGTCTGGTAAGGGATTTTAAGTTTCAAAGTCAGGACGGTTTTTTTTCAGCTGTTAGTTAGTTATAATTTTATGAATAGTGCACTGAGCCCAGCTAAACAAACACTATTTAAAAATTATTGAACTCGCTTATAGCACCATGCTGATTGGAGTGGGGAACTTTATCAAAAATTAATTCATAAAAAACCCATCTTAAAATTAAACTGCCGCAAACATTGACGTATGATTTCCTTGGTCGAAGGCCGCAAATTTTTGAAAGATCACGATCATAATATCATGCATAAATATCGCGATCTCCCGGTGAATATAATAAGCCGATAACGATGACAGCAGAGAGCATAGATATACCACTCGTGTAGACAGTAGTTTTATTTTTCAAAGAAAAAAGAAATATACTTCTCTATTAAAGTCATAGGTAATATTGGTAATATCAAGGCGTCCGACCTTTATGCGGATTGTGTTCCTTCCAAACAAACCGAGCTAAAAATCAACTGATGTATGATATTGCGATATCTAATAATATTTCAAAATTCATTACTCAAACAACAAAATCGCCTGGTTCTTTACTAAATCTTCTAATGCGTAGTATTGCCACAGAATAAATAAATAAAACGTGTTTTATTGGGATGCGCCTGTAATATTAAAGTCAGGCAACACACTTATGTTGGCTCCCCACCTTACTTATTCTACGGTTATTTCGATTATTTCTAATTATACGATTATTTCTATTTCATAGAACGAAAGTTGAAGTCGATTTAACGTTGGGTTTCTATCGCACAGAAAGCAAGAAGAAAAATACATCAGTCAAGTCTAGAATAGATCAAGTCAAGTGAGACCCCAGAACCAAACTTTGTGATTCTGATATAAAAAAGTGTTATCTGATAATAATGGGAAAGTATAATATTATACAACAAGTGATATTAAAATAAATATGAGAGTAAGTCAAAAGCGTTGGATGATATCTTCATCAAACATTGTCAAAGCGCAGCAACAACGAGGGAGCCCAAATAGTGTTCTTTACACGCTATTGTACTGTATTCATAGTTAAATTTAAGGATTTATGACGACCTCCATGATTGAGTGGTTACGATGCTTGGCTATGGATTGGCAAATTCCCGCATGCACAAGTTAATTTAATAATGTTATTTCACAAATTGTCCATTAAAAAATATATTGTGTGGTTTATTTGAGGCATGTTCCAGAGTAATAGCTGCTTTCAGTATCGCCCTGGTGAAAAACCACCATTCAGGATCTAAACGTTGTCTGAAATGACTTTTGCCGTATTTGGTAACCAGATCGGAATAGCCTAATACTTCCCGACATTCCGCTTCCCCTTTTTCCCCCTACCAAGCTAACTTCACCTCACAACATTCCCCAATTTGGGAACCATCAGTAAACGTCGTCGAGGCGCTGCAATAACGAGGGAGTCCAAACGATATACACGCTATTGTACTACATTATTTTTATTTGGTTGGTACCTACATTTTAATTACATGAAATATCGAATTAAAATACTTGTCACTCTTGCATTGCACGAATGTTCAACATTCCTCTGCCGCTCAATATTTTTAACATCTCGTCCATGTTTTCTCAATATGGTCCAGGTATTTGACGTGTTTCAGCACTAAGTACCGTTCCACTGATCTACACAGGGGGATCTTGTCTTGTCCTTTTCAGGACGTGCTTGAAATATTTAAAATATCTGCAATGGTAAAAATTAATTTGGGAGATACATGTCACAATTCACAATTAATATAAGAAGGCACATCAGATCATTAAGATAAGAATTCATAATCTTCTCTTTCAAAGATGGCTATTAAATTAAGTTATGTTTTAAAATATTAGGATGGATGGTTGATGACTAAGTAGTTTTGTCCATGAAAGAACTCAATTTTTTCATGAAAGGTCAACAAATATAATATTTTATCGGTGATTCAATCCAGTATTTATTAGCCTTTCTTGAAAGATTTGAGTTTGTTTATGGACAAAAGTATTTAATCGTTTTCATATTGCCTATAGGACGGCCGCGAACACAAGCACGTAAGAATTCTGTTCTACGCATTTTTCGCACTGTCTCATGCTCGAACGCTGATGGACCGAGAATCTTCGTAATTATAATGGGGGATTCAATCAATTGTATTTCTGAGCATTTCTTGAAAGAATTGAGTTTTTATACTGACAAAAGTATGTATTCATATTCATTTACGTGCTAGCGCTTGCTTGTCTAACTTTTTTTTTTTTTACTTTCTCCACACAGGAGTTCCTAAAGAAAACAATTTCAATCAACGGCCTACGTCATCTTAGGGGATGCTGTGTGGATGGTCTTTTTAATGAAAAAAGGAGAGAAAGCTCTGGGAAGGAAAAGGGCATACATGGGGGGGGGGGCAATGTGTCCAGGAGTGACGGGCGTATGAATTCATCCCTCCAACTGCGGTGCAAGGCGATGGGTTGAGAGAATCCGGCTGGAGAGGTCAAAAGGCTTTCCTCAACCTTTATCAGTTCTGTCTGCTACCGGGCAGGCAACAGTCGTGTGTAGCTGTACACTAACTGTGCTAACACATTGAGACCAGGGAAAAAAACTGGAACGATGGAAGAAGAAGTCGATCCACATGAATTCTAAGAAAAAAATAGGCGAATTGACCGCATTATTAGAGGAGAGTCCAACAAGAATCACCAAAGAAACGAAAATTGAAATCTCCAAAAAAATAAGTACAATCATGGAAAATATTTCACATATGGCCATAGACATGGGAACATTAAAAGAAAAAAATACGATGCTTAAAGAAATGCTGAAAATTAAAAATGAAAGAGCAACGTACGCATCAGCATTAAGAAGCAACTATCAACAAGAAACTTTCACAAAAAAAGAAGAGAATGAGGCTGTAAAATACGGAATAATAATATCTTCTAAGGATGTAAACATGGAACACGAAGAACTGAAAAAAAAGTTACAGAAGAATGTTAATGTAACTTCTCTAGGTATCGGTGTAAGCGGAATCAAGAAAATATCAAATAATCGTTTGATTGTGACATGTGACAAGAAAGATGACTCAGAAAAACTTGAAAAAGAAATTAATAAACGAACAAACTTTATGGCAGAAGAGGTGAACAAGAAGAAACCACATATAATATTTAAAGGAGTTGAAAATGATTTAATTAATGACAATAATTTATTGGAGAGCATTTTACTACAAAATGAAGATATTAAAAATGTTCACAAAATGGACGCTACTTTACACGAAATGGAGATAAAAAAGGTAATTAAGAGAAAAAACACTGAATTTTCGAACATCATTGTGGAAACTAGTGGAGTAGTGAGAAGAATTATTTTGAACAAAAATAGTGTTAATATCTGATACCACAAAGTTAAGGTAGAAGACTGCAGTCCAATTATGCAATGCTACCACTGCCTTAAATTTAACCATTCAAGCCTAAGATGCCTAAATAAAACAAAAGACCCAGCCTGCTCACATTGCGCAGGCAACCATAAATATCAAGAATGCAATAACAAACAAGAACCACCAAAATGCAAAAATTGCATCTTAAACAACGAAAGAAGATCTACAAATAATTCAATTAATCGCAGTGCGTACAGTGGCAAATGTGAATACAAACAGTTTATGATGACAATTGCTCGTCAAAAAATAGACTACTAAAAATGGAAGATTTTATTACGAAAACATTGACCAGCTGTATAAAATAAACGAAAATGTTTGTGATACCAGCGACGAGTGCAACGATGTTCTGGACGAGTGTGATCCTCTGTTTAGTATAATGCATAAAAATATAAGAAGTGTCAAAAAAAATGTTTGCGAATTTTTAGTGCAATTAGATTTAATTTTAAAAAAGCCGGGAGTTATAGTGTTCACCGAATGTCACTCCAATACCAATACTCACTTCGATATACCGAACTACGGCTGCGTTGCGACAACACTCGAAATCAACAAAAAATCGGGAATATTATTATTCATTAGAAATACATTCATAGTACGGAATATTGAGGAAGTTGCTTTTGACAAGGTAAACTGTTTACGTGTTGTATTATGTGTAAATAAACTGACAATTAATTTAATTGCAATCTACTACAGGACACACTTGTCAGACCTTTCGCAGTTTATATGTCTACTAAATGAAATTCTTTGCAAAACACGGGATATGTGTACGTTTTTGGTTGGTGATATTAATGTGGATATATCTGGAAATCATCGATCTCATCTAAAGGATGAATATATTAATATGCTAACTGAATTGAATTTTAAATCATGTATTAACAAATGTACTCGTGACGTCGCCGGTCAGAAACCTTCCTGTATTGACCATATGTGGGTAAATAGTAATAATACTAAGAGATTCAGTCTATTGTTTATAAAACCGGTATAACAGACCACTATATGTGCTTATTATATTATAATGCAATAGCGCGTACTAATCAATTAAAAGATATAGAATATATTAAACTAGTGTTAAATAAAGAGCTTCTTCGGGAAAAAATCTCTAAGGAATCCTGGGCTTGTGTATTAGACAGCTGGGATGTTTTAGAGAGGCGAGCACCGTCTCTAAGTTACAGAAGCTAGTTTCTAAATACCCCCCAATAAAACCGTGGATTAATCCTGGATTGGTGAAATCTGTGCGTGAGAAACAACGTTTATTTATTCTTTGTAAAAAAAATCCTTTCAATTATATATTAAAAAATACCTTCGTCAAATATCGAAATATGCTTACAAATTTAATAAGGAATATGAAAGAACAATATTATAAAATAAAAATGTCGCAAGTAGAATATGATAAAAAAAATGTGGTCAATAATTAATGAAATTATTGATAAAAAACGGAAAGGGTCGGAAATACACAGACTGACGTACAACGGTAATTCTATAGACGTAAAAGATGAGCCGACTCAATGTGCGAACTTATTTAATAATTTTTTTGCAAATGTTGGAAAAAATTTAGCACAACAAATTAACCCTTTAGCTGCTAGCTAAACCACCGAGGCTTTTGAGAGAAATTCAATAAATACAAATAAAATGCAATTTCTTGGGCCCACATCGGAACCGGAAGTTGTAAATATAATTAGTTCACTGAGAGGTGGCTCAGCGCCGGGATACGATGGAATAACAGAAGAAACCATAAAAAATCTTAAAGATTTTCTAAAAATACCTATCGTGCATATCATTAATTTAAGCTTTTCAGTTAGAAGATTTCCAAATAGTTACAAAAAAACTGTTGTTAGTCCGATTTTTAAATCTGGCAACCCAGAGGAAATGACTACTACCGGCCTATATCTTTGACATCTAACATTTCTAAAATAATTGAAAAAATAGTGAAAAAGAGACTATTCCTATTTCTAGAAGAAAAAAAAATCTGCATTCTAACCAATGTGGATTAAGAACTAATCTAGGAACTCATGATGCAATTGCAAAATTGACTTCTCTAGTTATGGGGAATTTGGATAGACGTCGGAAGTGTCTGGGAATATTTATCGATCTGAAAAAGGCTTTTGATAGTGTGTCGCATTCTAGGCTGATCGCTAAGCTAGAGAAAATTGGACTGGAAGACAAAGCTTTATCTTGGTTCCAGAGTTACTTAAAAAATAGAGAACGATACGTTAAACTAAATAATTCATTAAGTGAACCCTTGTCTTCTGAATATGGAATTCCACAAGGCACAGTAATCGGGCCTATACTCTTCCTTATATATGTCAATGACATGTTCACTCTCCCTCTTAATGGAAGTGTCATCTCATATGCGGATGACACAGTCATCATAATCGAAGGAAAAACATGGACAGAAGTGAATATAGCTGCGGATGCTGACATTGACATATTGAAGGAATGGTTTGATGATAACTTACTTAGTCTTAATGTAGAAAAACTTCATATATACCTTTTTACCTTAATGATCCTGTCACAGATTCCAATATTAGCGTGATAGTGCACAGTCGTTCGTGTAAATGAGGAGAATGTAACGATAATAATGGTAAAATCCTGAAAAAAACCCCAGATGTCAAATATCTAGGGATCACTTTAGAAAATAACATGAAATTTAAGAAACATATCGAAAACTGTGTAAAAAGAATAAGAAAACTTACTTACATTTTTTTACGATTAAGAAATATCCTAAATCTTTCAAATACTAAAATGGTTTACTTTGCTCTTGTGCAGTCAGTTTTGCAGTACGGAATAATCGCATGGGGAGGCATCTACAAGAATAATCTGTATCCGATAGTAACAACACAAAAAATGATCATCAAAGTTATTATTAAAAAACCAAGAATTTTTCCAACCAACGAACTTTATGAAAAATTTAAGGTCTTACCGGTTTCAAAACTATTTCAAAGAAATGCTATTTTAAAAGTTTTTAAAGAATCTGAAATGTCCTCGACGCGAAGTATAAGACCTAGAACTTCTGGGAACATATATGTACCTAGATGCAACACGACAGCTGCACAACACTATTATGAATATGTAGGCCCAAAGTTATTTAACGATTTACCGGATACAATAAAAAGTGAGAAAAACTATTATAAAATTTTAAAAAAAACTTTCGTTGTATTTTTACAGAGAAGATTGACTTACTTTTATCGATGATTTTCAGATATATTTTGTTGCTATTATTTTTATTGATTTCTGTAGATTTTTTGTTGATTTTTGTTGATATTTTGTGTCTAAAATTATATGTAATTTTCTTATTGTTCAATATTTGGTAATATTTTGCAGTATTTTTGAAAATATTATTTTTCCATTTTTGTAACTATATTTTGTTATGTTATATATTTATATATTTACATAGACTAGCTCCCCAGTTAGACCCGAGAATATTTCTCTACTAATTGGGGAACCAAAAAAAGTGATGTCTGATATGAAATGTAATATATTATTATTTTTTGTAAATATTTACTTTTTTCTAAACAAAAAAAAAACGGTCTCCCTCGATCCAGCCCGCTATGCGGGTAGACACATTATGCGCCCCAAAGTCCAGGGCAAACCTTAACCCATTAAAAAATAGTGAACACTCGGGGTGACCTGTGGTATTCCTTTGGTTTTCCAATAAATTGTTCCCCGAGCTGCTTTAACCATACCCGCTTTCCTACTTGTCTGATGTAAATATAAGTAGGTACCTACGTATTTGTATTTTATAAATATCATTTAGTCACGTGATCATTAAAGAATATTTGCAGCACGAAAAGGCATCGGAAAGTCCGAAAGGGGCAATCCCCGTTATTTTAATTAATTAATTGCCGCGCCGAAAGAGCTGGTAATCTTTTATCGATTATTTCCCAGAGCTTTAAAAGGGTTTAAAAGGTTTCATTAGCGGCTAGAAGTGAGAATCAAGGCGAGATTAATCGTAATCTTTGAACTAAAGGCTTTTTGGTTCGTTGCGTTATTTAATTGCATTTTTGATGAGAATTCCTGTTCGCACGACCGAACTCATTGACCCACACAAAAATGTACTTAGCAGGCCAAGATTCAATTGATTGGTTGTGTAGGTATTAATTGTGCGGGGTCATAGACATTTTTTTAAAATTATTTATTTATCCATATAAGGTATGTTTAAATTATATTTTTCGATGCCTGTCTCACTAGGATATACCTATGTCGAGACAGGCGTTAATATGAAGCCATACTAAATAATGCAAAATCATACAGAATCACGTGTTTTTGTTTTGAAAATTTGATCGCTTAGAATATTACAGATACTCCAATTAAATACTGCGTGTAGAATATATTAATACGTCGATTATTTTTTTTACAAGTTTTTTAATAAGCCTAAAAAAAAATAAAGTATAAGGTCTATAAAAAAAACTTTCAAATCCAAACTCTCCTATTTACAAACCCCTTTTGGGATATGGTTTTATTGTTTAATGTGGCAAATTCAGTTTCTTTTATAATAATCGCAATAAAAATTGATATTTACGCCCAAACTTCACAAAATTAAATAAAACATAAATTTTGGCGATGTTTTTTCCCAGTGCATTTAAAGAGGCGTTACCCAACTGCGAATATAATCTCTACGCCATCTGCAGAAGGCCCGATAACGCGTAGTATATTCACAGTCAGTTGCCGGTTGCCGCCCGGATTTCGGGCCGAAAAGACGTTGCTCTGTTCTCCACGTCGCTTAGTTCTGTAAAATTATACTTGCGGACTGTTGTTGGCTACTGATTATGATTTTATTGGTCAACAGCGTCAACGCCCTAAAGTCCTTAACTCTCCTCGATTCCGAATGGATCCAGTATTAGGGGGTGGCCTTAAGGGAATACCGCTGAGAGCTACGATGTTATGTTCCCCTCTTTCTCATAAACGACACGTGTATGAAAAAGAGGAGTTCCAACAGATCTCTAATCTAAAAGTTTTTGCGGAATTTTTTACATTGTTTTAACTGTGTAGTGATCTTGTGTCCAGAGCAGCGACAATAAATCTTTTTAGACGGAAGGCTAATTTTATCGATTTTCAGTTTGTACCTACTCGGGTCGTTGGGGGGTAGGATAAATACAACTGGACATGGTTAACTTTATAGTCGGTGGTTTCGCAAAACCATTACAATTTTGCTTTGCTAGAACAGTACATTTTCAATTAAAAAAAAGCTAATAGAAAAGAAAAGAAAGCGCCGCCGCAGGCAAAAATTTTGTATGTCTAAGGCCAACACAATAAATCTTGTTGATTTTAATAATTATTTTAAAATATCAGAGAATACATAAAAGAGTACTTGAAATTTTGGGCGGCTGATTTAAAATAAACAGACAAAGGTTTAGCGGCGAAAGATTTCTATCAAAGGACAAAAATTTCCAATTTAAAAATAATTAATAAAAATTTTAAAAAAATATCCAAACTTTAACAGCTCTTTCCCAAACATGCAAGCAATGGCGGTTGATTACTTTTTGGAATATTATATTACATTACTTGACGACCGGCGTAGCGCAGCGGTAAGACGCTTGACTCGCACACTGAAGGTCGCGGGATCGAATCCCGGCGTGGCAAATAAATATAGTATATTTGCGGCACGTTCCAGAGTAGAAGATACTCCCTGTATCGTCCTGGTGTTAAGACCACCATTCAGAATTGAAACGTTGCTTGAAATGGCATTAGCCGTGTTGGTGACTAGATCTGAATAGCCAGGTACTTCCCCACCTTCCTCTCCCTATCTCCTTCCCCTCCCCACTACCCTCAGCCTCACAACATACCCCAATTGGGGATGTCATAGTCTCACTGGTTTCAGACGGGAGCAGTTGGGACTCTTGAAAAAATAAAAAATAAATTATTTGGAAATGTCTATGGTAAACTTTTAAATGCAAATACAACCAACCCAACCCAATCCGACTAAATAACATTCCAGAGAATACTGAAAAACCTACCAAAAACAGATCTCTCGGTAAAGTCATGTACAGAAACGCACCTTACCACAGTTGTATGATTCTGAGTTGTCCGGTCACCATATTCGGTTGCATGACATCTCAGAATCATGCAATTTCAACAACCCTTTGAAAAGTCATTAAAAGTTATTAAAAAATGAAATTTAGCCCATAAACTAACCTAATGTAACCTTTTAAACCAATTTTTAATATTTTTTTCATCACTATTAATGACTTTTCAAAGGAGGTGTTAAAGTTGCATGATTCGCGATTGTCCGGTCACTATATTCGGCTCCATAACATAAACCGAATAAAAAATTTAAAAAAAACTCAGAATCATGCAATTTCAACACCCCTTTGAAAAGCCTTTAAAAGTAGTGAAAAAAAAAGAAGAAAAATAGCCCATAACCTAACTAACTTAACCTAACCTATTTAACCAATTTTTAAATAATTATTATAGTAGAGAAACGCCGAGAAATAATTCAAATATTCAATTCAGGCAGCAAGCAGTGGGCAGCTGGCAAGCGGGTGGTGTGGATTAATAATAAAGCAAACCAGGTGAAGAGAGGTAGCTCGTACAAGTCGAGAGTATCGAATGCAATTGTTTTTTTTAAATCAGGACGGTTTCCGTTAGTGCGCTCATTTGCTGCGGGTCATTTTGTGTTTTAAATTTATTTACGTTACCCTGTATGTACAGTATAAAGACAGAGGAACTATATCACCACCTGGTTGAACAGCATTGCGACGCGGGCTTAAGTAGGGGCAGCAGGTACTTAAAGACGCCCGGATCATATGAAGGAAGAAAAACATATCTCATGTTCAAAAAAAAGTTCCCACGAATTCACGTGAACAAGGGATCAATCCTGCTAGCTCCTTACAACAGGCTTCATTGAAATGCCTGCAGAACAGACTTAGCATGCCTACATTGCGTCTGCGCATTAGAGATGGCAATCGGTCTGTTAACAATGGTGTGCCGATCAGACGGACCGCCTTTCTTTGCCCGGAATCAAGTTGTGAGTGCTACGAGGCAGAATTACCTAAAAAATTTTGAAAAAATGTACCTAATAATATTTTCTTTATTCCGGATATATTTGTTAGTTGTGGTACCCTCCATTTTTTGCTGTTAACGGCAGGTTAATGTTAATAATTGTACGGTCCATAGCGTGGAGGGAGGAGAGAGGCCGGACCTCTCTTCGGTTAATTAGCGAGTCTTTGAGAGATTATTCTCGGAAATATCCGTTTTCAATTAGAGCCTTGCCTCGCCTCGCGGTGCATATTCCATAAAGAAAGAAAAGAACCCTTGTGATGAATTGTTTCAATTACTCACGTCTCTCGGACGCAAATTAACAACGTACGAAAAAGTGATATCGGAAAGTTAAAACCAAGGTGCAGGAATGTATGCTTTATCTTTGTGACCATAGACATATGAATATTAGTAGACCTGCCCTAAGTGATAAAAGCGTATTATTTCCCCCTCCCATTGGAACCATTCCATTGGAACCGGCTGGGATCGAGTATGGGTTCGCGTTAATCTAAAAAATGTGACGTCATCATTCTTCTGCGAGCCAGCGTCGAGCACTCATTGGTACATATTACGAAATAACACGGTAAAAACAGTGCCCTGTGTTTTGAAAACGTGTAAAATAAAAGTGAAAAAGAGAATAAACCGAATTGTCGTATTACATTCCATAGGCAAGCATTATTTTAAACTATTTTAAGCTAATTCAGATCACATAATATGATCGTTTTTCAAAATCCACTATCACTCGAGATACATGGCGTGTGCCCGTCGTTTTTTACTGGGGTAAGTAAATTATGAAACATTTGTAAAAGTGGCTTAACTGAATACCTCAGCAAAATATTGAACTCGACCTTATAGGCGACCTTTCTTTGCTTATTTGGACTTCGCAAAATTGTTCATTGCGCGGCTTGCAATTCGCGCTCCCATGTAAAAAGGTCTATTCATTCAAAAGCAGAGTTTACTTTTAAGAACTAAATGGTGATATTATAGTGCGAGATGCCTGTATACTGTCAGATTGAGTTTTGACGAATCACATATCACCAAAGCTACCTACCCGCTCTTCGTCCCGCTGCAGTTGGTTTCTACCCCTCACCTTTCTGTTCTGGTCTATTAATATTCATATGTATATGTTTGTGACGTAGGAATGTAACTCTTCGGTTAAAAAAAACAATTAATTAAAAAGATTTCCTGCTGATTCAAAATAATGTTAATAATGTAAGGTGCACTGAATAGAAAAAATTATTAGGAATGCGTTCCATGTGTATTTGAATAGAAACCAATTTCGTCACTGACTTAGTACCTTTTGGTTCTAGCCTATTTCGTATGCGATCTATTTCTCTTACACTCGCCTGACATTTTTGCGGAAACTTCACTGGTTAATGCACCCATGTAATATTTAATTACCTTATAATATGTACAACTGTTTGTTTCCCTAATAAACAAAAACAAAAACAAAACAAAACATCGTGAACCGCCATCCCATTTGATCGAAATGAAAATTTCATTACCATGATGAAATACAGGTCTATGTTTATATATTTTGTGGTTCCATGACAAACCAGAATCATGCAATTTTAAAACCCCTTTGAAAAGCCATTAAAAGTTATGATTTTTTGTTGTTGTTTGAAATAGCCCACTTTTAATGACTTTTAATAATATTATACATATCAAACTTCCTCTTGAATCACTCTATTTATTGGTGAAAACCGCATGAAAATCTGGTGCGTAGTTTAAAAGATCTAAGCGCACATACATTTTGAGCGACTTCATTTTATGCTATGTAATGATGAATATTTAAATTTCTTGGCTTTTCTCTACTATAATAAGCATATATTATGCATATAAACCTTCCTCTTGAATCACTATATCTATTGGTGAAAACCGCATGAAAATCCGTTGCGTAGTTTAAAAGATCTAAGCGCACATACATTTTGAGCGTCTTCATTTTATACTATGTAAAAGTAACAACTTTAAGGAAACAGCTTTAAATTTAGTATTATAAATTTTACTTTAAACTTTTAATTTATTTTTTCTGACGTGACCTTTTTTCACAAAGCGAAACTATAACCTGATCTCAATAAAAAAATTCCTGCATGTCGATTTCCTTTCCCCTTCCCTATATATGTATATATAAAAAATTGGTTGAATAAGTTACGTTAGGTTAGTTTATGGGCTATTTTTCATTTTTTTTAAATTAAAAAATGTGGTGTTGAAATTGCCTGATTCTGATAGTCGTGGAACCAAAATAAATAAACATATGTATATTTTAATATAATCTCAATTCAGACGCGCCGAGTTAAAAAATCACACGTAATTCCCTCGATAGAAAAGAATCGCAAAGTATGCTCCAAAAATTATTTAAAAAATGCATCTAGTTTGGTTATAAAGAAATTTCACAGTGTTTCTTTAATTGCTACTTTGGACATCTGTCAAGATATTTTTGCTCTATTTTGAACACGTCATGCTGTATTCAATATTTTCGCTGACATCTATTATTTACAATAGTTTTTATTTTTTTATTATCGCTCTCCATCTAATATTCTCCATCTTCTTCTTATTTTTGAAAGCTTTTAACGGAGCTTTAATTAAAATAAATGATGTTCATCTTACGTTGTAAGTTGTGTGTCATTGTTTCAGCTTTCTTATCGTCCGTTTCCGCGCTGCAAAATTTCGCCCGTAAAAAAGTGTTGGTCTCCGAATGGCCAACTTTAATTGGCTGTAGAAGGCAATAAATTTAGTTTGGCAGTAAGTTGGGGCACCGTTACTCGCATTGTGCCTTCAATCTGTCGGTGGGTCTGTTGTTTTCCTTTAACCAATACGCATTACAGGGCCGCTGCGGGAAATACGAACGCCTGAGATATAATTTTTTTGGATAACACAGTAAGAGTAGTTTATCAGATCCTTTAATAATACTTTTACGGATGCCATATCTTAAAAGCATGTACAAATATGTGTAAACCAAAATTGGAAATACTCGACTTACTGATAATTTCTATCTTTTTCGTTTTCAAGTAAGAATTCGTTTTCACGTGAAGGAAAACTGTTAATTTGTATACTACGCTGATTTTGTATTTCAAATTATCGTTGTTATTTTTTTTTAATGTTTATACCAGTGAAACTATGGCATCCCCAATCAGGGTAAGTTGTGAGGCTGAAGGTAGTGGGGAGGCGAACAAGATGGGGAAGTGGAAGGTGGGGAAGTACCTGGCTATTCAGATCTGGTCACCAGACACGGCTAAAGCCATTTAAAGCAACATTTCAATTCTGAATGTTGGTTTTACACCAGGGCGATACTGAGACTATCTTCGACTCTGGAACGTACCGCAAATAATTATTATTTTTAAAGATTAAATGCGATAGAACACAAATCAAGCAAATAAAATTTACTTGCGCACGCCGGGATTCTCGACCTTCGGATTGCTAGTCAATAGTCTTGCCCCTCGACCACGGAGGCCGTTGTACGCTAACTAAGAATTTAACACAATAGCTTGTTATTAAATTTACAAATCAATATATCTACAGAAGGGCGTAGCTATAGCATATGGGTGGGTTCGATCCTGGGGGGGCCAAGTCAGAAAGGGGGGTTGTTAAATTTATTGGAAAGCTTTTTGAACCTTCTACCTACCACAACTTATTATTTAAATCACATTGATTAAAGTAATAGTGCAAATAATATTGTTGTTTTTTTTTTCGGGAATGGTAATCTACACTATTAGTACTTAACACTTTTACGGATGACTATTAGGAAGTAATCCTTTTTACTTACTACTATTAGGAAGTACACTGTCATCTTTTTTCCAGGGCAATATTGAGGCCGATGGGGGGGGGGGGGGGGTTGAACCTTATATACGCCCTTGATATACATAACATAAGTTTCTCCGCATTTTTATATAATAATTAGGGCGGAACCCTCCCAGTTCTATATTGAGATTAAAATGGACAATG
Source organism: Limnephilus lunatus (assembly GCA_917563855.2). NCBI lineage: Eukaryota > Metazoa > Arthropoda > Insecta > Trichoptera > Limnephilidae > Limnephilus > Limnephilus lunatus. The sequence goes on along the minus strand of OU830599.1, from coordinate 31,147,738 downwards.
TTTATGTTGTTGCCCCTAAAGTAAAACATCCGTGTGTGGCGCACACTTTGCACGAACTACCTACATCATATAAAAATGTTTGAAGCGGCCCTGTAGTGTCCATACAACATGCATTGTCCATTATCGTCGTTCACTTATCGATGTCACTCTCTGGCGATATTAACCAAGAGAAAATCGATATAAGTACAAAATAAATAAACATGAACAAATCGTTTTTTCGGCGAATTTGGACATAAGTTTACCTCAAAACTGTATTTTTCATTGTTTTCTCGACAGATCTGATGATGCCACGATCCGTGATATCAATCGAAAATTTCGTGCGGATAAAATGATATCCGATAAATTCAGTAGATGTTATGTCGGGAATTCAAGACTTTTTCTTTTTACATTTTGTACGGTACTATTTTTCTCTGAACTCTGTGACAGAGATGAAAAAGCTATGTCTCTTGGCTAACAATCACAATATGTAGCGGGAAGATTGATTGCCCTGATGAAATCCAACTTCCGATAGAAAATGAATTTCGAATGTAGTACATTTTTATAAATTTAAAAATGGGTATTCCAAAAACTATGTTGAACTACATACAACACGATAAGTTTTTAGATTTTCACGGCCAAAAGCATTCTCGTTGTTAGTTTTTGGGGTGTTATGCCGTGTTGCGCTACCTCCTACTATAGCCAACGTTTAGCCAACTTTCGTCGGCAATTCTCACATGGACGGACCCCAGGCTAACGTAAATACTGCGCTTTCACTAAAATCGCAGTTCCCTTTCTCCTGAAATACCTACCAGCTCGTAGTGAATTGAAGCTGGCGACACGGTATCGCTTCCAAGTAAATAATCACACACTTTACACTAACAATTACACATCGTCGGATCTACCGGATCTGCCCTGATGATGGACACTGCAACGCTGTCCGAAACGTTGGCTATAGTAAGAGGTAGCGCAACACGGCATAACACCCCAAAAACTAACAACGAAAATACATACAACACTCTTTTAAATTACAATTAATTTTTATTTTTTTGTATTTGTGCATATTTGAAATGTTAACTCTTCTTCCATCCACAAGCAAATGCTTTTAATAGAAGACCAGTAATATAATATGTAGCACTTTTAAGATAAATAAATAAATAAAAAAGAAAAAAAATGATATGAATATGCTTAAATTGTCAGACAGAAGGATTTTCACCGACCTGGTATTTTTATTTAAAATATTAAATGATGTAGTCCAGAATTGTTTGCATTGATTAGCTTTCGGATTCCACTATGTAATACCAGAATTCGAGATTTATTTTAGTGTAGAAATTCTAACTACCATATATATTCCTCTTTGCCCAGAATACTAATGGAGAGAAATAATTGTACCAAAAAATAATTATAATTTAAATTTGTCACACATAACCGTCTTCAATTTGACACTAAACAAATGCAAAATTTTTTTACCAAAGAAGTTCAGTTATGAACAATAAATACTGTATAATTTTTACTATAGCCCTAAAAGCCCATAAAAAGAGTGTTAATAAATAATTAGAATAATTAATTATGAAATAGAAATTTGAAGTATCACCCGAAATATTTGAAAAGCTGTAAAGGATAAATTGTTCAGTAGAGCGAAAAGAAGGTTTTTTCCCTTTTCAAAAAATCATATCTTCTGTTCTTGAAGACCTATGATTTTTAATCATTAAATAACATTGAATAGAACCATCAGAATACTTACTTTCATTTTTAGTAAATTTCTTTAATAGCATCACTTAATTTATCTTTAATTAAATAATTAAAATGAATTTAACCCGTTTAATAACGATAATTTAATTTCTTCAAATTTTGCAAATTCACTTTGTGGCACCATTTTATTAATTAAATAATTAAAAACACTTTATTTTTACCACAATAATCTTTATTGTAATATGAACGATGTTCTCTTCATCAGGACATTATATGTACTAAAAACTAAATTATCAAGCATAGAAAGACAGGCGTGGGTGGAAATGGAATTAGTTGGAGGGGGGAGGGGGGAAGAGGGGTGGAAAGAGGAGGAGCTTAGCAGATAGACAGGGGGGAGGGGGTTGCTTAGAAGATCATAGACAAAATTACAATGGAAATATGTTTAAGATAGGGTTATTCACAAAATTAATTTGGTTATTAATAATATTAAAATTTCTATTGACATTTTTCCTAATTTCTAATATTTCTATAAGATCTAATTGAAAACCACTAACGTTTGTGTGTAAAATTTTAAAACCAGTATTTATATCAAATGAATGGTTAAATTCTATTAGATGGTTAGCAAATTCCGAATAATTATTGCTATTTAGACATCTCAAGTGTTCCTTAATCCTCGTTTCAAAATTTCTGCAAGTGTTACCTACGTAAAAATGATTGCAATCATTACAATTCAATTGGTAAACTCCGGATTTTTTCATTTTTTGGTCTTTGTCCTTGTTATTTAAAATATAATTTTTCAATTTATTATGCAGTTTACACAGATTTCAGCAGAGCATTCGATAAAGTTTCTATAAAAATCTTATTAAACAAACTAGAAGTATATGGGATAAAAGGAAATCTACTAAAATGGCTTGAGACCTATTTAACATCTAGAAAACTATACATTAAACTATTTAATCATATATCACACGAAATCGAAGCTTCAAGTGGCGTGCCACAAGGTTCTCATCTAGGTCCGATTCTTTTTTTCCTATTTATCAATGACATTGTTTCAATATGTGAAGGTATCCATTTCCTATTGTTTGCTGATGACTTGAAAATTTACACTATTATAAGAAATTTAATGGACTGTCTTGTATTGCAAAACAACTTGGATCGATTATATAATTGGTGTAACACAAATGATTTATTTTTAAATATTAACAAATGTCAATCTATAAGTTTTTCTCGAAATAAAAATCCAATACTCTTTCAATATCACATCAACAATGTTAATCCTTCTATAGTAACATTAATAAAAGATCTGGGTGTCGTTTTTGATAACAAGATGACGTCCGTCCCCCACATCGATGCAATCACGAATAAAGCACTTAAATGTCTCGGTTTTGTGTTAAGAACGTGCAAAGATCTAATGTATATTAATACCCTTAAAACGCTATAAATAACACTGGTCCGAAGCAACCTTGAGTATAATTCCTCTCTCTGGTCGCCTTTGTACAATGTACATTCACACAAAATCGAAAGAGTACAACATAAATTTTTAAGGCATATAAATTACAAATTACACATTCCCATAGAAAATTTATATTATAATTATTTAATGCAATTGCTTAGACTACCCGAATTATAACAGCGAAGAAAAATCTGTGATGTTTTATTATTATTTAAAATCATTAACGGATATTTGGATAGCCCTGAACTAGTGAATATGATACATTATAAAGTACCCAATAAATACAACACTAGACTCCATGCTCCATTTAACATAGTTGCTTCTCGCACTAATTTTATGTTCAACTCTTGTATTCAGAGATTGCATCGTGTGGGGAATGAAACTTGCTCTACTGACATATTTCTTTATAAAAACATCGCTCCGGTTAAAAAGCTTATATGTATGCAGTTATATTAATATATTAATCGATTAATATATAAATGAACTTATATATTAATCGCTAAAACAATGTTTTATACCACTGCCAACCGGTATGCTTCGAGTATGTTTGTAATCATGTTTTGTGTAATATTGTGACAATAATTTGCTGAATCTACTGTAGCCTGAGCCCTAATAATTAGTTAGGCCATTTGTCTGGCTTGCTTCCTTCTGCAGTTACAACTGTGAATAACAGATTAGAATTAAAATCATGTATACCTTTTGCAATAACTTGCTATAACATTGGATACCTACTAACACGTATTTCAATACATCAAATTTCAATATTTATAGCTTACTTGGTACTTTGTTTTATGTCAGGTCTTATATAACCCTAGTATATTCGACTACATATTTATTTTGTATTTCTTTTCAATTTTATCTCATTGTACTTACAATAATAACTGTATCACTTCAGCGATATTATTTTTGTATACTTGTACATTCTTATTTTGTTCTTAATATAATACTGACACCTTCCTGTGTATCTCTGTATACTTATAATTTCATGTAACACTTTAATGTAAAAGCCATTTTATGGCGTTTAAATAAATAAATAAATAAATAAAATAAATTAGTATAAAAAGCTGGCTGTATTGTATTATTGAAGAAGAAATTTATTTTTAATTTTTCTGAGAAAAATCTTTCTGAAAAAAAGTGCACCTCGTGAAAGACGCACTTATTTTTCTAGAAATATTTCGACGCAGATCGAAAGAGAAATGAAATTTTTAACTCATTTTTGTATTAATTGTCCTTTACAACTTTTCAAATTTCCATGTTGCTGTTTTTTTTACATTACCTCCACACAGGAGACAGAAATAGTTTCCCTCAGAGTCTATGTCATACAGACTGGCTGATTTACCTGGCCTTAGAGCGTCCACTGATTTGCACTGGGATGTCGTATGGAAGGTTTTTTAAGGGAAGTAAGAAGAGGAAGTTCTGGGAAGGAAATATGTTGAGGGGTGGATAGGAATCAGGGAGTCAGTATGTCCAGGAGTGACGGACGTATGAATCCATACCTTCAACTTCAGTACAAAGCGATGGGTCGTGGAATTCTGGCTCTATCCTCCCCACATCCTGGAATAAAGAATTATTATTATTATTATTATTAAAAGGCCTTCTCAACCAGTCTCTCTTGATTCGTGCCACCACGCAGCAGGTGGGCAGACACATCGGCTGCCAAGAACTTAACAAACCTCACCCATGAACCCGGGCACACCTGCTAAGTCACAAAACGTAGCGAACCACTCGAGGTGACCCATGACAGAAATGTTGGTTATCCAATAAACGATTCCCCGGGCTGTGGTACCCGCACCCGTCTCCAAAAATCTCATCTTTAGTACCGCTCATTCCTATCTACAAGTGACCACTCACCTTGTGATTTTGCGTCTGTTTTATATAATGCGTGCGTGCATAATATTTAAATAAAATTGAATGCCAGGTGTTGCCAGCCCCGAGGGGTGGCTCGAGCTAAGCAAGAACTGGGCACCTGTTCCATTACCGCCGGTACCTACCGGCCCAGCCTCCGAGGGGCTACATAGCTACATTACACCGCGTCCCATAGTCTTGCACACGCATCTGGACAAGGTTGCAAGCTCGCCAAGCTCGTGCCAGACCGGACGCAATTTACTGCCACTCGGTCAGGATGGGGACACGAATCATGATGTTTATCTTTTTTAAAATTATACGTAAGTAAGTAGGTACTGACATGATTCTGAGCTACGTTGAAAAAATATATGGATACGATAACGCGGTGACTGACAATCATAACAGGTCTGAAAATATTATTTCAGTTTCAGTGCCGGCAACCCGGGCGTTTATTTAGTTTTATGGTTATTTACATTGTTTTCTTTTCTTTTACCCGCCTCACTAGACAAAGTCTGTTCCGAGGCGGGTAAATCACATCTATGTTTGTTCCAAAAGAAATGTGTGTGTTTAAACAAATATATATATGTATGTGGAAAGATAAAAAAGGTAAATTATATGTTGGTATATTAAATATTTACATACATACTTTGTTTTTTTTTTTTTTTTTTTTATTTATTTATTTTTTTTTTTATTTTTTTTTTTTTTATTAGTTACATTTCCATGAGAAGATTGCAAATGTTATATAGATAAAAGTAAATTAAAATTTTGTGACAGTTGAATATAGCGGTTACATAATAATTAATATTGCAAAATTGCAGTTTCTCGTGTTTGTTTTATTTGAATATTATATAATTTCGTGAGAACTTGTATGAAATGGTATTTATTTAGAATATTTTGAATGTCTGTATGTCTATTATATGTCTGTCTATTATATTATGTTATATCTATTATATATTATTTTTTTATTCTTATTCATATAAGTTTATATTATTTTTATTTTGGTTTTTTTACAAATGTATTTGATCAAAAATTCTCATTTTAATTACTTACTATTTTTTTCATAACCTGCGTCAAGTTGTTTGTAAGTAGTCACGTAATCACAGTCTCATCATATTCAAAAAATATTTTTAAACAAAAAATGTATTCAAAAGATCCATAGCTAATGATATAAATTACTTTTATGACAGCAGAGCCGTCCTAAGCCAAACGGCGCGCGGCGTCTGGTGCGAATAAAATTTATGCGCTCCTTCTCAAAATCAGTGGACGCTCTAAGGCCAGGTAAATCGGCCAGTCTGTACCCTTGCTATGTACGACATTCCTCACTCCAATTTAAGCGGGCTAAATCTACCGCTAAAGTTTTGCTAAGCTGCAGAATAGTTCCTACTATAGACGTCGAGGCGCTAGCAGTCGTATACCAGTTCTGACATTTACATAAAAAATATTTGAATACTTCACACCGAAATTTATGTAAATTGTCGAATTTTACAAGTACATAAAACTATTATTATTCATCATAAGGAATGACGATGTTATTAATTGATAATCAATAATTTCATTAATAGTGTTTTAAGTACAGCAAAACACACTACTTAAAAGTAACATACTTGCATATATAATATATCACCATGCTGAATGAAGTTTGTAACTTTATCAAAAATGAACTCGTAAATTAAACCCGCCTAAAAACAAACTGCAGTCATTTTTTAAATATCGCAAAACGATTTCCCTTCGAATGGAGACGTTTCAGTGAAAGTGAGATCATAGATATTTTATAAATAAATTTTACTCATGTAAGTAGATAGTGGATTTGTTTTTCGAAGAAAAAAGAAACACGTTCCTCTATTAAATTCATAGACAATACATGTAATATTTGTGAGGTCTAGGCTTTCGACATATATACGGATTATATTTCAAGCTGTGCTAAGCTCGACATTCCAACCAAGCCGAGCTTATAACCAACTGATATACCGGACCTAAGTAAGCGTTCACAGTAATCAATAAAATGTTGATGATTTGTATGTTTATGTAACGCCGCTTTATGAAAAATAATCTCAATGGCGATGTGTTAGGCATTAGGTAGGTATTAATACTCCCGCAGAAGGCCGGCCCTGGCCAGAGCTCACCGTTCGAGAGTTCTTGTGGCTAGAGCTACATAGTCTTGGCAAACTCAACCTTTACATAGTCTTGGCAACAAATACTCAAACAATATGGACGTTTTTGACAACAATTTGAACTTGGCAAACTTTAAACGCCGTATGTGCCAACTGTTTCTATCTATATCATAAACTATTGTGAACAACAATATAAAACATTTTTATTTTAAGGATATTGGTAGATTATCTATTTTTACTAAACTTATATTCTACGTTATCTACTTTTTGACAATTCTTATATTTTATGTAACCTATATTTTGTTTCTTGTATTTTATGTTACTGCATTTTGTCAGCTCTTTATTTTCATTGTAATTTAAAAAAAAAACATGAACTGCATTATATTATGTAAAAGCCCTATGGGCGTTTAAAAAATGTTTATAAAAATAAACTTACTTAGGTACTCAAATCATGCAAACTGAAAATAGTTGACTTAAATATACCAGTCAGAAAAGGGAAATTTCATGACGTCAGAGCTCATAATTTCGCAGTAATTACTTTTCTTCAGCGCACTCCAATTAATATTTATTAAATTTACATAATATTTACAGACCAATTTTTTTATGTACATTTTTGTCCTGTTTTTAATATATTTAGATGATTTCGTCCAATTTTGTAGATATGTAGATGTCATTATAACCTTGAACATTTATTATCAATTGTATATAAATCCATGCCGATATGATAGATTAAATTTGGGTTGATCAATAGATTTTTTTTTTTTTTTTTTTTTTTTTTTTTTTTTTTTTTTTATTTAGCATATAAAATATAGTATACATTTAGATAATGTTATAATTAGTATACATGTTCATGTTCGAATGTTAATACCACTCTTCCATAGAAGCATTAGCTTGTGTCTGGAAGAGTAGTGTACATTTTTTAATGCTATATTATGTTATGAGTTCTTAAATTACTATGTGAATGTAAAAAACAATAAGTTGTAAGTTCGGTGATATGTAATTAAAAGTATTTTTCTACTAATAAACAATTTTACTATTAGAATAAAGTATCTTGAGTTATTGTAATTAGTTGTTAAAAACAAAACAAAATTTACCTTATTTGAAAAACGGGGTATCACTTGGAAACTGAGTTATAAGTTGTTCTTGAGATTAGATTAGTCGGAAACTTTTTTTTTGAGATTATCTTTAAAAAATTTTTTAACAGAGTTTATTAATTGGATTTTATCATTAATTTTTCTAATTTCATCCGGTAATCGGTTGAAAATAAGTCTTCCTTGATAAGTATAATAATTTTGTGCGAAGGAAGTGTTTAATTTTGGGCATGAAAAAATATATTTATGTCTAGTACGATTTTCAGTTATAAATTGATACTTCTCTTTTTCTTTTATAATTTGAATCAATGTATTTCTATTGTACAGATCTTTGAAAGAAGGTACTTGGAATTCCTTAAATAATTTATCCGTTGGGTAGTCAGATGGTTTTTTTAATATGATTTTAATAATTAGCTTCTGCACAACTTCAATTGGGGAAAGATTAGTTTTGTATGCGGATCCCCAGCTAATGATAGCATAGATCTTTTACTTTATTTATAAAGCGATGATTTGCATTATTTTTCTTACAAATAATATTAGTAACGTTTTGAAGGGGTTCAAATAAACGACAATACCGAATTTTACCCTTTCTTTCACAGGTAAAAATGTCTGCCAATTTTATTGTATAAAATTATTGGGATTATGCATATTCATGATTTAACTATTAAGTTATGCATTTTGTGCAGCACTCTTGATTTCGATAAAGGAGCGCTGATTTTTTTATGGTTTTCTATTAATAAAGAAACAACAAAGGGGTATTGTACCTACTAGAATTTTGGCATCGGGTGGCTATTGATTTTTTTTCATTAATAATATTCTGTCTGATATATTCATTGAACGAACCGATTTATATATTATAATGGAATCTTCACGCGGTGTTAAAATCGTGGAGAGATACTTGGCTAGTTAAAATATATTTCAGTTCATAGGTATATGTAACGCAACGAAAGATGAGCACAATAAAAATGCTTAGAATTGATGTATTGGTCTATCTGTGTGAACGTCAAGCGTCGCCCACTAAAGGGGTCTCCACATGGTACTGCCGCAGTACGTTCTGCCGCAGTACGTTCTGCCGCAGAACTGACTAAAAATCGTATGGTCTGTAGTCAAAACCGCCAGCCGTATTGTTATTATTCACCAGCCTTTTATTATTTAAAATAAAATGAATGGTGAATAATAACAATACGGCTGGCGGTTTTGACTACAGACCATACGATTTTTAGTCAGTTCTGCGGCAGAACGTACTGCGGCAGTACCGTGTGGAGACCCCTTATAGATAAGGTTCTCTGTCTTGCTTACGCTCACTTATTGTAACTAGTTAGAAGAGAGGCAAGTTTTAACGACACCCTTACGGACTGCACTTATGGGGTGTCCTATTCATTCAGTTCGTAATTTGATTTAAACATACGTGCACCCATATCGCAAGTGAAATAATTATTAATTTTTAAATTTGAAATAATAAATAGTTTTCATTATTTTTAATTCGAATCTTTATTAGTAGATTTACAGAGTGTTTTTAAAGTGTGCAAGTGTAATATTTATTACGACATCATGGAGTCCTGTTTCAAAACGGGACGTGGCAAATCACTGAATGGACAAAATCGTGAAATTTTATTCCTTGTGTTTAATTATGTTGTGCATAATATAAAAACGGTGGCCAATTTTTAAGCATGAATGACTTATATGATTTGACGTCTGAGGCAACTGGAGTATCGCAGACTAGTATTTGACGTATCGTAACTGGAGTGGCAAAGGAAGCAGAAACACAACAGTCGTCATCGTCAACTCAACGACCAACATTCAGCACACCAGGGAAGAAACGACGCAGACTATCAACCAAATCAGATGTAGATGATTTCGATAAGGAAGTTATTAGAAGATGTGTCTATGATTTTCATTTAGTTCATAAGTCTTTGCCAACGATGAAAAAGATTCATAGAGTTCTGAAAGGAGACATCGACTACGCAGGATTAGAACCCAAGATCGATAATTACACTGATGAATTCACAATACATCTTGGGAAATCAGATGAAGATACCTCCGTTGAATCATCTTTGGGATCTTCAGTCAGTGGGGAAATAAGTGGCATAGATGAACTTTTAGATGATTCTGACTAATGTGCTAAAGATCCAGTGGGATATTCTAGGAAACAATATAACTTTGGAAATGTGGGTTAATTATACTTCTAGGAAATATATCAAATTAACATTAAACATGCTTTGTAAAATAAATATTTCTGGTCAGAATAATAATTATTCTCCGAAAAACAATTAGGTACCTATAAATTTCGATTGCCGTAATTTCCGTGAATTAGGGTCATTACCAATGGAAGTTTGTTATTTACAGTATTCTTAAATAAATGGTTTAGAATTATTAGCAATACCATTGTCTTTTTTATGAATACCTACCCACTTGAATTCAATCCTGAAAATTATCACATTTACTTAGTTAAGAAAAAAAAATTGATAATCTTCAGTATTTCAATAAAGATGTTGTAAAACAAAATAAGTTTTATATGACCGACTTTAAAACGCTTTGAATTCGAATTCTCAATTGTGAAATAATCATTAATTGTTTTTTTTTAAAGCCTAAAACGAAACACGCTGTATGAAAGTTTTGCATTTGTGTGAGTACTGTGATAAAGTCAACTTAACTTGCGAGACCTATACCTACCTTCGTACTTAATGGTTGACAATTATGATTAAGTACTTTTTAAAGTATTTTTTTCAGTTGCGGTGCCGGCAAACTGGGCGTTTATTTTATTTTGATTTACATATAGTACATGGTTTTCTTTTATCCGCCTCACTATGCAAAGTCTATTTCGAGGCGGGTAATTAACATATTATATTTATAAAAAAATAAAAACACATATACATATGTTTTTTTATATCAGCTCCACATAGGAGGCCCTGAGGAAAAAAGTCTCCCAGGGACTATCGCATCTTTGGGGATGCTGTGTGAAGGGTCTTTTCGGGGAAAGGGAGGCGCAGAAGCTCTGGAAAGGAAAAACGTATGAGTGGTTTTCTACGCAATTCTGAGTCCAATGGTGGGGGGTTGGACCCCCTAATCTTCCCATATGTACGCCCTTGCAAGGCCTAACTAATAAAAGTGTTTTAAAGTTTACAAAACTGATTAAAAAAATTAAGGTACCTACCTACCTATCGTAGAAATGATCGAGTTGATACCTATGAATCTAATTATCGAAGGTTTGTTTTAAATATCTAAATGTATTCAGAAAGGTTAACAATGCTTAATTCTTTGATCCTCTATCCCAGGGGTAATAAAATAAGTCTGGGCTTCTACCAATAAGGGAAAAGATACGTGCTTTGCAAAGGACTGAGGCCACCGAATCAGCACAAGATAGAGGAATGCGAGGAATGCCTGGAGGTGCCTTATCGAAGCAATGGGTGTCCAACTCGGTTCCATGACAACAGATCCGGCGACAATTGGCCCGCCGACAGTTGACCCGCCGACAGTCGATCCCTCCGACAGTTAATCTCTCTTCCAATTGATCCCTCGGACAGTTTATCCCTGGTGTAACACCATCATTCAAAATTGAAAGGTTACTTGAAATGGGTTTAGCCATGTTTGGTGACTAGATCTGAACAGCAAGGTACATTTTCCACATTTCCTTTCCCTCCCCACTACCTTCAGCCTCACAACATACCAAAATTGGGGATACCGCAGTCTCACTAGCTCCAAACGGTTGGGAGCAGTTGGGACTCTTGTGTGGCATTCAGATAAAATAAGTTATATTATATGCAAGAAGCAACCTTTAGCGGTTAATGCTAGGCCGACTGCACGTATACCTAAGTATGTTGTGTTTTGTTCCTACCGAATGCTTCTTCAAGGAGTCCAAATTATTGTTAATAAAAATATTTGTATGGCGAATTTTCACTCAAGACACCTGCCGATATACGAGTAATTAGTATATCGACTTTGGATGTACGGCCGTATATACTCTTTGCATACTTGAAGAAATAATCTTTCAGGGGGTCAACTGTCCGAGGGATCAACTATCCGGCTGATCCCCCCCCCCCCTCCGGTAAACTGACGCTCATCTTTTCCTCAAGGTCTTCAAAAACTTCCCCTTCTCTCCCAAGTACATTTCTTCGAGGCAAAATCGGGGAGCCGGCTAAAGGGCGCGGATTTCGAGCATCGTCTGCTTTTAGGCCGATAGCTATACGCATTCTCATTGGGACTGCCCAGTGGTCTATGGAATACCTTCTCTGGCTATTATTTTCTTTTGATATATTTTATTTTCTTTCTGCTATTATAGTAATTAGGTACTTATATTATAACATAAGCATACAACTGATTTTTCCTCATTACTTCTTTTATTTTCAGAAGGTTTCTTCGACTGGTTATAGCCGCTATTTTTCTTTTTCTTTTACTAGCCCTATTATCTCTATTTTTATGTTACCTATTTTAGAAGAATTATTCCACGGGCTGATGCTTCTATTTATCTTTTGTGTAATATTAATGTAAGTACTTACATACTGCTTACTAATCCCGTATGAGTGGACATTGGAGGGTCTAGAGATGTTTAAATAAATATATCTTCGTTCAATAAATAAGTAGTCTTGACGTGTGCGGTGAAGGAGGAAACCATACGTTAGGAAAGTGGTGGGGTTCCATCCAATGTCCGGCGGATCAACTGTCGGGGGGACCAACTATTGGATAGATCAACTGTCGGCGGGCCAACTGTCGGGGGATCGATTGTCGCCGGATCAACTGTCATGGTATGGACATAATATCATTCTATGGGGGAAAAAATGAAAATGTGTAATTATTTTGTAGCAAACATTTTAAAATAATTCATTCACAACAATAAAAAAATAAATGTCACCGTAATTCTTTCGACCGGATAATTACATGGGTGATTAATGAATTGTTTTTGACCATATTAAATGGATAATGTAATCAAACAATTTAATGCAGTTGTAAGATTTTTTTTAAATCGTCCATAATGAAGAGAAAATTCATCAAAAACGTTGCGGCTTATTTGATCTGTAGGTGGAAATTAATAAAAGTCACAAATAATCGCCGGCCTCATGTCAAATTACGAAAAACGTAATTAAACGTTTATAATATAATTATTGTGGAATTCTGAGATAAGTGACGGTTTCGGAGTAGCGGTAAAAGTACTGGCATTGAATCAGAGGCAGTGGCTTCAACTACCACATTACATACATTACAGATCCGCAAAGAAAATTTGTTAATTTTTTAAATGAAAATTATTTAAAAAATAGATGAGGTAAATATTAACAATATTGGAATACGCTTAAAACACATTTCAAAAATTTAAGAAAATTCTCTTAGTTGGATAATAGTTAGTAGTAAGTAATTCGGTCACCAGAGCTGAAAAATAATTTATTTTAATGGTTATTTTGTTTTTTTTTTTTGTATTTCTTGGTCATTAACTATGTAACAATTTCTAGACATTTTGTTTTGAAGAGTTTTAATTTTCAATGTACTTGTTACTTAAATTTTAAATTTTCTGCGACCGGTTTAAGTTTTAACATTGCAATGTAAATTCATATTTTAATTTGTGCGCTTTAGAAACTTTAGAAATTAACAAAAAAAATAAATCTAAATTAATTTAGTGAATAAAATAATAGCCCCATGTAAATCACCTTTACTTACGATGTTTCCAAGTAACGTTGACTCCTCCCACCTTTCTCCCACTCCTCCAAAATCTCCCCTCCCATTACCCCCACCTAATTAATTTTTGTACTTGTATAGAATTTTTAAGTTAGTTTTAAGTTTGCTCGTGAATGACACGGATGTGTCGAAACCGGTTGCAGAAAATTTAAAATTTAGGTAACCAATGTACAATAAAAATTAAAACTCTTCAAAACAAAATGGTTATTTTGTTATCTTTAAAAGCGCGAAATATCATTTTTCAAGGACCGCCGTGTTGTTAATGGTGGCACGACAATTGATCCGACAATCGACCCCCCGACAGTTGATCCGGAGGACAGTTGATCCCTCAGAAAATTGATCCCCTAAAAGATTATTTCTTCAAGTAAGTATGCAAAGAGGATATACGGCCGTACAATTAAAGTCTATATAATTGTATCTGCAGGCATCTTGACTGAAAATCCACTGTAAAAATATTTTTACTAACAAAATTTCGACTCCCCGAAGGAGCGAGCAGTCGCCTTAGCAAAAAACCGCTAAAGGTTCCTACTTGCATATAATATACATTTTTTATCTGAATATCACACAAGAGGTCCCAACCGTCCTGGATCCTTCTCCCAAATATCTGGAACCAGTGAGACTATGGCATCCCCAATGTTGGTGTGTTGTGAGGCTGAAAGTAGTGGGGAGGGGAATTTGAGGTGGAAAATATACCTAGCTATTCAGATCTATTCACCAAACACGGCTCAATGCTGGAAGCTCGAATTTCAAGGCTTAAAGCTTGAAGCTTAAATATCAAGATAGAAACTCAAGTTCAAATTCCTTTTCATCAATGACATCATACAAATTATACAAATGTTCTAATCTTCCCCGACGATATAAAAATATTCCTTCCTGTTAATTCTATTATTGACTGCTTTAAATTGTATCATCAGTCATCTCAACATGGAATAACTCTCCATAAAATTATCAATGTTTTTATTGATTGTTCGCCCCTTTTGTCTGAGATTAATTTTAGAGTCCCAAGCGTTAGGAGAAAAATTACTTTTTCATCTTCAACATTCTACTAATCTCAGACAATAGGATTTTGTATTCAAAGCGTGTAACTTACTTACTTAATTGGCATTTTAAGGATATTGACATATTTTCAAGTTAATTTTAAAAATAAATCGTACTTAGCTAACATTGAATAATTTTAAATATCACATTGCAAGATCGTGTTGTTGCTATGAATCCTGTCCAGTTGCATGCCATTCATGTTACAAACGTGTGTGGTCAGTTTAGTTGTAGGTAGGTACATATTAGAGATTATTGCAATTGTTGATGTAATGAGGATAAATTTTCAACACGGTATGTTCTAAAATTTATTATGTTTACCAAATATATTTTTGAATTTTTAGTGTTTTTACACCTTATTCATCATCTTATTCTTTTTTTTAAAATATATATTTACAATTTTCATACTTACTGAGCCCTTAGATTTTTGTTACAAATTTATGTTTATGTGAAAACCTGTCATTAGATTTTATATCTATCGTTTATATCATAGGTTCTCAACGTGGGCGATAACGCCCCCTTGGGGGCGTTTCGGACCTTCAGGGGGGCGGTAGAAGACCCAGAGAAACCCATACCACCCTATCCTATTAGGGGCCATCCATTCACAAAAATAATTTCCATATCCTATTACGCCCCCTCCGTTGCGGCAAATGTGGCCTCATAGTGATATCCCATTACGCCCCCTTCGTCGTGGTGGTGGTGGTGGTTTACCTACCGTTACGCCCCCTCCGTTGTAGCAAATGAAACCCAGTCGTAGTATCCCAGTACGCCCCCTATTGCTGTTTCGGATAGGGGGCGCTAGAAATAAAAATATTCTGAAAGTGAGCGGTGGGCAAAAAAATGTTGAGAATCTGTGGTTTATGTGGATGTAAAATATTGATATTCCAAAATAAATAAACAAAAAAGGTAGATGTTTAATAATTGTGGTTGCGAAATGGTTAGTTAATGAAAATGCGTCTTTGATTTAGAAAAAAACCGTTTGAATTAATTAATTTAATCCTGGGTAGGTATTTATATTAATAAATATAATAAAAACCCTTTTTTTGCGTAAAATATTATCTTGATATTAAAAAACTAGCACTTACATATTGTTCCTAAAACTCAGTTGTATACATAATTTAAAATATATATATATATTTTATTAATTTAAAAAACGTTCATAATTTTCAAATTAGGAATTACTCGGTGCTTATACACTTAATTTCTACATTAAAATAAATAGATATTGTGTGTTTATTGAAAGGCAGGTTCATACGTAAGTATACAAAAACACCAACAATACTTAAGAAAAACGTCTTTCTTTTTTTGTCTTTCTTTAAATTATCAGCGATCGGTTGCGGTTGCCTCGGGAGGGTGGCGAAGTTGTGGATGTCAATCTTCATCGAAGCGCCGCTGTAGCACAGGAGCCTTTTTTCAAAAATTATACTAACATGTTTTTGCGTAATGTGTAATTTCGCGTTTTCTTTAAGTATTTTTCGCACTTAACTAATCATTCGTGGAAATATTTAAAAAAAAATTGTAATAAAAAATTGAGACAAAAAACTATTTTATTTCTTTTAGAACTGCGTAATAAGAGTATGCTGACTGCAATACCTGGAAAAGAAAAATAAATTTAATGAAAATAAATTGCATAAAATGACAAAGTTTACCTACTCGACATTTAAACAGAAGCAAAATACAATTGGAAATTTAGCGCAAAATTTAAAAAAAATAGTGAAAATTTTTTGCGTTACTTTATCGATAACGAACGATCGTAAGAGCATGCCCTATTAACCTTACCCAATACAAGCGTACAAGGGGATAGACTGAATGTGGCTAGGTTAGGTTAGGTTAAAGTGCAGTGTTTCTTAACCCTATTGAAAGAATCGCCTTCTTTGCCACAGTAAAATTATCCAGCTAAACTCGAGGGATTCACGAGGAAGGTTTATTGTAAATTGATTAAAATATATAATATATTAAGTAGAATGTCTGTATGTGGTGAACGAGCGGGCTGGCAAGTGGGCGGTGTGGATTTTGATTTGTGTGCAAAACTACAGTTTTATGCCGAGGTTGATGAAATTTTGCACATGTGTCCATCAAAACAAGGGGAAGATCACTGTCTGCTTCTGATTTTGAAAACTTTGTGCGTAAAGCCCGGGCATCGCCGGTGACTTAGCTAGTAAGTATAAAAGTTGTGGAGTGCCGAAAAAGTATTAGAACATAAATGAATTGTTTTACGCTTTTTAATGTTTCGTGGTCGAGGGTGTTGAAGGGGCCACCAGATGTTTTAAGTAGTTTTTGAGAATTAAATAAGGCCAACAGAATTGTTTTTCTTTCCGACGGGTCCATTTCTGGCCAGGGGGTGGAATAGAAAGCGAAAATTATTTCTTCACTCTGAAAATACAAATCATAAGAATAAATTATAGTAATAGTTCTGTAAATGGTAAACCTCGATTTCCTCTGAAATCACACGGTTCGGAAGAAGGTTCTTTAATGCTTCTTAAGAAAGAATAGAGTTCAAGATCAGCTTAATGACCTTCAAAGCATTACAAGGAATGGCGCCAGCCTATATATCAGAACTATGTGTCCGACAAAACTTCAGCGATAGACAGCTTACTCTAAGGTCAGCAGATCAAGATGTTACTAATCGTTTAATCGAACTTTCTAGGTCAAATCGAGCCGTTTACTATGATCGATCTTTTCGTGTAACTGGCCCGCTCATTTGGAACAAACTTCCCTCAGTTCTTACTAATATCCAGAACTTGGCTGAATTCAAAAGGGCTTTAAAAACAAACTTATTTAAAAAATCATACCTTTCATGAATTTTTAACTCCTTTTCAAAAAACTATAATTAACCATGTTCCTCAATTTTCCAGTAATTGTTTGGTTTCGATTACCTCCTTACTATAGTTTTATGTGCACTCCGAATTTGTATTATTTCTAAACGTAAACTGTTTCCTGTTCTGTAGTATATTTTAGTTTTTAATGATTCCTGTTGAATGGCAACATTATGGTTTCAATGGGATCAATATCTATTGTCATGTGCACTCACTATTGTTGTTAATATTGTTCTTTAGGAATTGCTTTGTATCTACTGTATATTCTTTGTTTCACACTATTTAATAAGGACTCGTAAGGAACACTATATAATTAATCTTAAGCTTATTATAATTAAGCGCATTTGAAGTGAAATATCACAAAACTGCGCTATACAAATACTATGTTATTATTATTATTATTCTTAATCATAACCCGTATATTTTTTTATGTAACGTTGCGTAACAAATAATTTCGTTCTATAAATAGATCAGTTTTTACTACAACACCGTAGATTGATAGATCCTTACCTTATTTTCCACCTTTTGTCCAAAGTGACAGAATATGCATATTTCAATAAACTGGTATGGCAAACAAATCATTATGCTTGTATCCTGAAAGTAATAAAAGAACATCGTAAGGAATGAAAAATACATTTTAAAAAATTACTGTAAAAATGGTCGAAATTTAAGATACGACAAATTTGTGTTGCAACGTAAAAAGAAGAAAAGTAAGTTTTTTTTTCTTAGACCTGATCAACAATTAAGGTTGGTGGAATTGTTTTTACCTAATGCTGCTTATTAATTATTTTTAAGTACGGATTATCAGTAAACCACCACATTTCCAGGGTAGCGGCCGCCGCTGGTGAGGTGGTAGATTTGGGAAACGCGCCTGACCAGCAAATGAAAGATTCTGAATTCAAGTCTCGGTCACAAACTAAACTTATTAATTTTTTTCCTGAATTCGTATTGTTTGAACATTAATTGTATTTGTCTTATAGGTATTATTATAGTATTATACCTCTACGTATACCAACGCAAGGCAAAGGCAGGCTGTGCTTACTGACTGCTGTAAAAACACCATCCAGTAAAACGCGTTAGATCGAAGTTTGTTGGCGCTGGAAACAAAAGAAAATTTAAAAAAATATATTTATATATATTTTTCATATCCACTCTAGAATACCTAAGGAAACCAATTACCCGTCCCAACTCTTATATACCTATTTCCCCAGGCTTTCTAGGTATAGTTATAATCACATGCATTGTTGTTTTTTTTTATTACATTAGTTCCACACAGGAAGCCCTGTGTGAATGTAGGTATAATATCGAACAGTATTAATACGGTAACGTTCGCGTGGTTGAATTTCAGAACCCAACTTCGAGTGCATGTCTGACGCCACGCCATACGCGCCACGCCACAAATAAAATCTGTGTACGTGGAATTTCACACAAAGCTACTGTTATAATTCGGTTTCGAATTCAAGAATTCGTCACAAGATGTCGCTACTTCCGTCAGCAGGTCGGATGGGGACGTCTCCCTCCTAGGTATAACTGTTACGAATTTTGTGAAAATCAAGTATCTCTCCGGATATGGAAAGATTGACGGTAATACATATCGTATCAAGCGGCTATATATTACACATGACGTCATTGCTCCATCTCGGTTACTTTGTCCCGGTGACTAGCTACACTGGATGACAATGGGTGACTAAAGCCGCTAAAAGCTAGTATTATTATTAATAGACAAGTATATTACATTTGTTATACTTCCATTTGTCTTATTTTTTTTTTACATTTGTTACTTAGTTCGGCTTTTATCATACTTTAGTTTACATTAATTTAAAATAGGTACTTATTACTTGTTTAAAAAACAATCTATCTGTGAAAATATAATTTCGTCCGTGTTTTTTGTCACCCTCTTCTGCATATTATTTATTTATTTATTAACGGACTTACGTCCAATTTATAAAATACATATTATGATTTTAAATAAAAATGTAAATTATAAGAGAAATGGTGGTATATGATAGCAAAGAATAAAGGCAGAGATAAACGTAAGAAAATAGAAGTGACAAGTAAAGACCTCGCTAGAAGTAATATTTCTTCACTTGCTTAGTGACCGACAAAAATCATTTAGACTTATACGAAAAAATTTACTTCTTGACTTGAGTTGATCAGTCTACACATTCTGGACAATAATATGTACAATGTACATCAAAAAATATCGATTCTAAATACATAAATATATTTCTATATTGTTATTCTTAGAATTAATTAAACCTTCTTAAAAATCCATCAAAAAGCTACGAACTACAAAAGCTTCATGAATGGTCGAAAGAATTCTGACGTCATCGGAACCTCAGTTTGTATGAAGAGCGGATCACCGAAATGTCTATGGTGCATCTCTTTCTATAACACGAGAGATAGTTTGTGTATGATGAGAGAGGTGTATAGGCCAAACGTCGTTTACTTATTGGCCAAACGGTTTTGCATTCTATCACCTAAAAGTCTTTTTAAGTTTAGTAATGGGTGGTTTGGTATATTTAATGGTTTAGTAAACAAAGTTTATGTAATGCAAAATCTGTTAAAAAAACCACATACCATGTCAGAAATCGGATATATTCAAGGCCAGTCCGACTACCTATCAATCGTTGATTCTGACATGTTGATTTTATATTTAAGAGATAATACTGATCACATTAGTGCTGAAATTTGTGGAGTTAAAGCTTCCAAGTAAATACATCAAATTATTAATTGTGTTCATTTGTATGTTACAATAAATATAATACATTTTTACAGTATTAAATAATAATCATTACGTATTCTACCCATCTGACATCTGATGTTTCGCCATAAACCTCGCTAGTTTTGTGCAAGTATATTGAATTTATTGATTGCGCAGAAAAGTCGCACAGTGAACTGCGCTGTAAACCGTTATCTTACTTTCGGTCTTTACTTTTTTGCGCGGCGGCCTGAATTGGCGGGTGGCACTTCAACCAACGTAAATCGGCCAGCGACGGCAATACCGTGTTGTGACGAGTTTAGGCGCGAGAAACAAAAATTCTACCTTTAAATATTAATTTAACTAAATCTTGATCAATTTTCTTTTTTTAAAATAACATCAATTCTGATAGACGGTTAACATTGATAAAAAAATTACTGGAATTCCTTATTGAAGAATTTTAAAAATCTCCATACAAAATGCCCAAGCGACGCGGTTTTCTCAGTTTAAATGACGTCACACCCACCGCCTCTTACCTCTCGGATTCCACTCGTTTTGGCGGGCTTAATAAAATTTAAACTTTGAGAATTAATTTTATTATGAAAACGAATTTAAAAAAAAAAATACCAGTATTTAAGTTTGAATGCAAACATTGATAAAAAAATGGACTCAACTTCCTTATTATCACCAAAACCAAAATATTTTATGGTGTCATGAAAGAGTGATCTTTTGAAAAACTACGACCGCAATAAAAGTTTTCTTATTTACCTATCGTCATGATCACCCCCCGAATGTTTGAGGAGTAAACCGAAAAATAGTGTTTACCACAACCTACGTATATAACCAGACGCAAATCAAAAAAGATGTAGGGCGACTTCGGGAAGACGATTAGGGCAGGATGGAAAGGCTTTGAGACTAGGGGTGAATGGCAAGGGACTTGAGCCAATGGAGAGCATTTGTGCAGGTCCCCAAATCCCACCCTGAGATGTTATGAAAAAAATAATTTTTAAAATGACATAAGATATGAATGATGATGAATATAAGATATACTTACGTCAAAATGGCCGCATGTCATTGCATAACCCTCTTCAACGACTTTCTGAGTTCACTTTTATCGGATCCCCGTTCATATTCGATATGAGATATTTGGTAAATCAGCACATCGATGTGCCCATTGATAAAATCGCAAAAACTTATAAAAATGCAAATATATATTGATGATGTCAAAAAAACGACAAAAAAAATTAAACTTCGAGTAACAAAACCAGCTTTAAACAAGGGGAAATTGATTTGATGTTCCCCAAAACGGTATTTCGGGAAAATTAGTAGCAAATCAAATAAAACGATAGAGAAAAGGGAGAATACTAAAAATGAGTACATGAATTTTAGTACGGGCTTTGTTTTTTTTTTTATAATTGTTTGGTATTCTTCTTCTACCGGTGTAAGGTGGTTATTGAAGAAATCCACCACAGTTTCGAATGATTGTCTGTAGTGGAAGATATTGCAGTGTTTCCACATGACAATGGTAAAATTGCTTCCGAAAAAGATGACGAGAATTGCGTCTCTAGCTGAATCGTAGTTCTGGTAAAATGAAATGATCAAACAGACAATATTACTGGTGAGATGTATTATGAAGCAGGTGGTGCTGATTGCTTTCTGCCAGCGAACTCTTATTTTATAAGGATTCCAACCAAGTATCCACAGAGGTATCACTAGGAATTTGTAACAGTCGAAGTAGCTGACAGACATCTTTCTGACGTTCTTTGGGAGCTGTAACACTGAAAATGGCAGCTGGAAGGGAAGTTTTCACGTTTTATACCCCCCAGAAAGAAGCGTTCCGTAATAACAGTCCTACAATCCCCCTTTAAGTACGGTTTTTCTATTCGCGTTTTTTTATAAAATATTTCATTTAGCTATAATTTTATTACATTTACTATCGAATTATTTATTTTATTTATTAGCTCGTCAACAGAATACATCACACTATAATTATTCAGGTACATGCAAGTATTCCTTCTGAAGTTAATGGCCTAAGAAATATATCTGATGATCGGTCAGTGGTTGAGTGGGTATAGCGCTTGGGTCCCACCCGAGCGTCGCGTGTTCGATTCTTCGGCTGGCTAAGTCCTCCATCACAATACAAGCGACATTTTCGGCTTTCTGTAGTGGTAGTAGGAGATTTTCAAACATTGTTGGGTTATTCGTAACTCGGGAATATTTGTATTTCTTTATTAAAAAAAAAAAAAAATCTGTTTTAAAACTACTACAATAATATCCTATTACCTAAGTTCTAAAAATTTGGACTTCACAACATTGAGACGTAACCCACGAAAAAAAAGTACATAATATGTTTCATTTTATCACGCGTTTGAGCATGTTCATTATTAATTTGAATGTAAGGTGAGTTGGGGTAAGAGCACTGTATAAAATGAATAGATGAAATTTAAAGTAATCCCATATGTCACAGCATTATCCTATCGCATTCTAATTTTCATACAAGTAATATTAACTATTCCTTAATCAAATTGTTTTATCATCAGAAGTTAATCTACTGTTTTTATTTGATTTTTAAGTATTTTCATCAAAGAAGTCTTGCTTTATAATATTTTTTTTATTGGCTATATGAACATAAATGTTTAGTTGCCAATCCAATCAAACGCAATAAACACACAATTTCGCTATTCAAAAATATTGAATATGTGGAATATATATCATAAATCAAACATTATTTGGCAGATTGGGGTAAGTGCAACGTTTTATGACTAGTGATGGGGCAAAAAAAACTTTTTTTTTGTATTAGTATTATTTTTCACAATTACTAACAATATTAAGTATATATTAATATATATAGGGGTATTTATTTTTTATACATATATTTCGGGTACGTCATCAACTTTCGGGAATGAAAATAAATACGATTTTCTCTGGTTATATGTAAAACCCATCGTACATATTTGACTGTCTTCTTGTATTCATCAATGTTTATAATATTTCTTATGTAATGTTTGAGGATCTTCTTCGCTATAAATTTAGCAAGTATCAAATCACCAACTTTTGCCTCAATATTTAAATTTGGTTGCACTCCCACTTCTTGCAAAATTCATTAATGTCAATAGAGATAACATCATCTAAAGCATAGATTCTCAACCTTTTTTTGCCCACCGCCCACTTTGACAATATGTTTTTTTCTAGCGCCCCCCAACTGCTTTTACATACCATCTTGGGGGGGGGGGGTGGTCTCTGGGTTTCCTAAAAGTCCATTTTACATACTAGGTACCTAGTAATATTAATATGTAATCATAAGAAAGGCTATGACTCCTATTACATTTCTGAGAAGAAGATTGTTTCAATGAGAACAATTAAAACGCATACTTAATTAAAAAGAGAAGTATTTTTATTAACGTTGAAAAGATATTGAATTTATAACTTATCTAATGAGATGGTTGAATTTGATGCGTTTTAAGAAGTTTGTATATATTAGGCTCGATAATACTTAAAAACAAACGAGGGTCGCCGCGTTCAGTAATATGGAGCCTATTTCTCTTTTTAGTTACCAACGTTGCTACGGCACTGAATCCACGTTCAGCTAAATAAGACGATGGGAATGCTATTAAAAATCATTGGACTATAGACCATAATCCTGGGTACAGTTGCGAAATCGGCTTCTGCAGCCAAAACTCTTGGTAGCCATTCTTAAATTTAATTTTTTAATTCCTCATTTGTCGTCAGTTTTATTAGTGCTTCTTCTAACTGGGATGATCCTGCTATGTAGACATTTGAAAAAGGATCCAAAACCCAGTCTGGTATGCCCATGTTTAAAATATCCCGGAATCGTTCCTTGAAATCATTGTGGAGGTTTTCCAAGTGTTGACAGTAAACAAGCAAGTCGTTGTTCTTGAATGATTTTGCTGATAAATTTGGGAAGTTATTAAATTCTCGTCTGCCAATATTTCTTTTGTATAATGGCAGTTTGGATACAAAAGCTGCAACGCAATTTTTTGTCTTAATCAAATTTAAGTCGTCGCCTTCTTGAAGTTGGAGATTGACATCATTAAACAATTTATACAGGCCTGTCAAGTACGCAATATTGTTCTTCGATGAGGTGAGGTTGTCGCGC
This sequence comes from Limnephilus lunatus, assembly GCA_917563855.2. NCBI lineage: Eukaryota > Metazoa > Arthropoda > Insecta > Trichoptera > Limnephilidae > Limnephilus > Limnephilus lunatus. The sequence goes on along the minus strand of OU830599.1, from coordinate 31,123,237 downwards.
AATTCTGTGTCTTTGTTTCCTAGGAACTCTATCACAGACTCAAATAGATTGTAAGATCGAGTCAAACAAGAACCTTTTGACAGCCAGCGCACCTCTGTGTGAAGCAGCAATCGGTTGAAACCTTCATCATTGGCAATGCAAAGCTGACTAAATAATGTGTCATTCAATGAGTTACTTCTGATTTTATTAACTGCTCTGATAACATATTGCAGTGATGTATGGAGGCGTTCACTCAGATTTTTCGCAACCAAATGCTGGCGATGAATTACGCAATGCACAGCAAGCAAGTCAGGAAATTTATTTTTTAAGCACGCTATGAAGCCTTTTGTGACGCCTTGTCATAGCTGGGCGCCATCCGTAGCAGCTGACAAAATATTATTAAAAGGAATTTTCTTTTCGTCACAAAACTTTTTCAGTGTATTGAATATGGTTTCTCCTTTTGTATCTATTTCCAAATTTGTAACAAACAGCAGTTCTTGATATATTTTCTCATCTTTGATGAACCTCACTTATGCCAATAACAATGCTTCATTGGTTGGTAAAGTGGACTCATCCAGCTGAATTGAAAATCGACAAGACTGCAGATGATTGCACAATGATTCTTCAATGTTTTCAGCCATTTCATCAATTCGTCTTTGCACAGAACTATTGCTCAAAGGAATTCGGATTTATGGAGCACAGAGTTTATTAATTTTTTTACTGCTGGTAAAATTAAATCTTCCCCAATAGTATACGTGGTTTGCCTGTTTTAGAAATCAACAATGAGATATTGTACGAAGCTCGAAGTCCATCATTGTCTTGCTTAGAAGCTGTGGAAAATTGTTTTGATATAGTTGGCTGAATTTTGTACTTCTTTTTCATGTCTTGAAAATAGGTCACATCTTTGTCTTTCTTATCCGGGTGGATTTTATTAATATGATCTTGAAGCCTAGAAGGCTTCATCGCTTCATTTGAAAATGTTTTTCGACAAATAAGGCACATTGAAGATGATGGATTTATGGGATTTTCGATAAATCCGTATTTAATATAATCCACACCATATTGCCGTATCTTCTTTTTTACTTCCGACATGGGTTTTTAATAACAAAAATTAACCAATAATTAAGTTTACTTCGCTTTATTAGTACGTGATTAGAGTGTTTTGTTTGTCTTTTTTATACCATATTTTTTTTACTTGCCAACGCCCCCCTGTGCCATCTAAACGCCCCCCAATTGTCTCTGGATCTTCTACCGCCCCCTGAAGGTCTCAAACGCCCCCAAGGGGGCGTTATCGCCCACGTTGAGAACCTATGATCTAAAGGTACGTTATTTTGATTGTCTTCCACGTCTTCCATTAATAGAATTTGGAAATAGTCACATTCATCTTTACTTCCAATCAAATTCGCTGACAGATGTATCGGACGTTTGTTTCAATTTTTATAAATCACTTTAGACTTCTTGTTGAACAAATTTTCTTCTTCGAATCATTTAGTTTATTTTTTAAACGCTCTACGACATCATCATGCATTATGTCCTCCGCACCATGTGTAACTTTCGTCTTTTGAAGTAAAACTTCTTTACGCACGCTTAACTTTTGGAGTAAGCTGGTGAATGCGTGACGAGAGCGTTACAAAAAGTGTAATCGAGCGAGGCGAACGGATGTTGAGAGGGAGATATAAGTTAGTGAATATAATAATAATAATAATAATAAAGGTCTTTATTCCAAGATGTGGGGAGGAGAGTGCAATCCCACACATCCCATACAGAGTATAAGTACAGCATATAATAAAATCATAGGTATTTATAAATAAATAAGAGTTAAGATGAAACAGAGTCAAGGCTAAAAAATAATAAAATAGATTAAAAATAAAAATCGAAAACAAAGAAAAATAGGAAAGTGACAATAATATAGTAAGATTGAATTTAGAAAGATAAAAAAATAATAAAAGAAGTAATATCATTAGATAATAATAAGGATTCAAAGATATATTATAAAATCTTTTACTGAGCTCTTATTGTGGGAGCCAGTGTCTTTCTCCAGTGTTCTTCGATGCGAATATAGAAAGAGAGAGAGTTACGTTTCGTATATTACTGTAGGGGCAAGAGACAGAGATGCGAGTACACATTTTTTCTCTCTTTCTCTCATTGCCAGTTACGTTTCGTATATCTAAGACACAGTGCAGGCCTATTGTCTGTATCACACTGTAGGAGCAAGAGACAACAGTGCGCACTCTCATTTTCTTTCTCTCTTCTTTTATTAGTTAGTGAAGTTTTACTTCAGTCGTGTGGTAAAAGCCGCTCGTTTTTTTTTTTTACTTTAGCAGGATCTTTTTTTTATAGATAGTTTTTGGTAGCAGCATACCATTTTTTTAGGGTTGGTCCACTCATCCCATACATTCCTGCCCTTGAAGACAATCAGGGGTGGATATTTATCTCCGCCTACACCATACCCCAATAAAACTGTAGTGTTGTCTCTTCCTAGTGAACTTATTGTTCTGTTGGAAGGATATCCAATAAGGCCAGTTACTTTTGTTTTGCTAGGATCTTTTGAAAATCTAGTTTCATCCAAGTTCCGAATTTGACGAGGATGGTTTTGAAGGTCTATTTTTTCGATTTTATCTGTAAAAATATGAAAATATTAATTTATTATGAGTGGATCCAACACCCTTTTCCTGGTATATTCAACAGGCTGGGTTTTTTCAATTCACTAATTAATGCGTTTTGAAAACCCCGCAAACCAATCGTGATCTGGAATGCCATTTTTGAGGTCTCAAATCACAGGGGTTTTCAAATTGTTGCACGTAATATATTTAGAAACTAACTCAATTGCTTTCTTTTTTGAAACACCGAATCCATATTTCTCCATAACGTGTAGATTTTCAGCTAATTGTTTTTCAACTTCAGGCGGTAGGGCTTTACTTTGCCCATGGCCCTGTGCAGTAGGTACGGATGGCGCCCCCCCCCCCCTACATTTTGATTTTGATTAAAAATTCATTCACCCCAATTTTTTTATTTTTTTTATTTAATTATTTTTTTTTACACTAATTTATCAAATAAAATCAAGACATATAAAGGGTGTAACTTTTCCAAGTGACCTGGCGGTAGCTCTCACACTCGTTTTTTTTAAAGAGAGAATCGCCAGGAGCCCTGTACTCTCTGAATCTATTGGGTAAACAAAATTATGGTGCTATTTTAAATATTTTAGGAAAAACTCTTTTTGCAAGTTATGTTTTAAAATAATACAACGAATTGTTTGTTTGCGCGTACCATGATTTAAAATATAGGTTAAGAGACAATGCGGGTGATTTCGCTGAACTAGGTCCATTAGAAATTCTTTAGATTTACTGCGTTTATGTATATACCCAACGCGAATATTAATAGGAAAAGCAAATACAAATCGTTCTCATGGCAACGTACAACACATGAATACATGAATAGCATCTACAGCTTCTAACTAGCTCTAAAATCTAATAAGAATATAACCTCAATTTTGTACCTTGCATTTCCCCTGTGTTGAGCGAACAAACACCATACAAACACTAAACACTGACGTATGGTATCAACGGGTTACGAAAGACGCTTACACTGACACCGTAAAATAACAAATCCAATAAATCTAATAGATATTAATTATACATTTAACGAACTTCAAATAATATGTCAAATCAATGATAAAACTGTCAACACGTTGCAACCTGGAAATCCTGCAAACCATGCGATGCTTTTGTTAATGGAATTTACTGAAGATTTCATAAGAAAATTGTCTTTAACTACCTTCTCCTAGAGACTTAAATCGTACAAAATAAAACAATAGCGAGCGCACGGACAACACACTAACAAAAATTGTCAGCATTTTGAAAGGCGCAAGTCGGTTTGTTTGATTCACAGGAACAAAAAAACTCCGCTGTGATTGGTTATTGAATTTGGATTGCACCCATTCGTCATAAAAGATATATGGAAAAATAGATCTTACGTTTAAACTAAATAGCGCATTCTGTTTCTTTGGAAAGTGTTGCTAGAGCGTAATAATTATTTCGTACTATGGGTAATTTTTAAACGATTCAGGGAATATTATAACTAAATTTTAATACAATGTTTATTTTCTCACGGCGCCCCTTCGGATTTTTTGAACGTATGGCAGATCCGGCGCTGGCCCATGGTGGTAGATTTCTTACCTCGCCTCCCAGAAACATAGCCCGTCATGGTTAATCTGGATATTACGACAAATTTCTTAGTCTGATAACCACTCATGCAACTGCTTTTCACTTCCACTGCTTCCAACTGTTTTTTTTTCGTGTAAGAAGTAGCTTTAGAAGTCTTTCTTACATAATTCCTGGGTATTTACTTTCTGAAAAAGAAAACCTACAAGATTATTTAGTTATTTACCTACTTTATTTTATACTTTATATTTTAAATAAATAAATAATGATTTTATTAATTGTTTGTTTATATGGTAGGTTTTATAGACTGTATTGCAATATTTAACCTCGCTAGGACAAGCCTGTGTTGAGGTTAATAATTTTATGAAGTATAAAAAAATAACACAAAATAATAAAGTATTGAAAGAACAATATTGTTACATTAATGTTCCCACTCATAAACATTATAATTCTGGTAATTTAGTAAAGCTATACTAATGTCCCTTATAATCACGGATTATTTTTGTTAATCTTTGTCATATTTCTAATGGTACTAATTAAGCTTGTGTTTCGTTTTTTTAAAAGTAGTATGCACATCACTAGTCACATTTACTTCCATACAAAAATATCAGGGGGAAGTGGATCTACAATTTAGAAGCACTTACCCCAGCATGTAAATTCATGGAGGGAAGTAAATCTAGTCTTATAAATCACAATTCTTTAAGATATTAATTATTAAAATATAAACACATTAAACCTCAATTCAATTATGGAGTACTCACCAATTTGTAGCTTCCTAGCACAAGTTTTAGTCAAGTTATAGATAAATTACGGAAGCGCTCATAACTCGCACGCTGACTAAAACCAACCGCCAAAATTCGAAGCTCTCTAACAACTCTCTGTTTTTATTTAGCAGCTCCATTGTAATGTGTATTATTGTAATGCGTATTTAACTACGCACAAAGTGAGACTCTACTCGGAATTTGTGGAACATGTTGTGTGGTAATTTCTTTAACATGGTTTCTATTTCTAACAAGAATAGAATAGTGATGTTTTTTCTAAATATTATGTAATTAATGTCAACAAAATCTTATTCACAGTGACAACGAGTAGAATAAAAAAAATGCTAGTCAAAATTAGGGTAAATAAATACCTGTCGGAAGGAAGAGAGAGAGAGAGATGGTAGGTTTTAGAAGATTTAATACGACGCCCTTGTAGAATCATAGAAGTGGCCACGAGCAAACCCCCTGGAGCGCCGACAAGCCATCAGCAAATCGTCTCCCTCATAGGACTTGGCAGTGGATCGACTCGTTCGCATCGCCCCATGCGAACACCCCCCCCCCCCCCCTCCATCAGTCTGCTACGAGCAACCTTAGAGATTGCCATCCTTCACAGAACATTTGCAGTCACATGCACTTGGCCTCTCCGTCTTGTGAACAAAATGGAGCAATCAGGATTGCTAGTTTCGACAAGCGACTGCCGCACCAAGCGTCAGTCAATAATTCTTCAGTAAGCAATTGCAGACACATGCATTTGGCTTCTAAGACTTGTAAACAAAGAACACGGTTTATGTGAAGCAATTATCCCTTTACGAGGGATAGCACTTACATGACTGACGGAGAAACTTCCACCATCATTGAGCAAACCATTCACAAGTAAAACTCCCGAAATTGATTGACATGCCTTCGCGTAGCTTTTATAATGGTCCAAACACAGTTCTTTTCCAAAACTCTGGAGAAACGTAAAGGCAGCTTGAATTTATCAAATACGTTTTAGTAACAATCTCCACGCGTCACCTCTCCATTGTCCATCAAGATACCCAAGGGCAGATCCAGGATTCCAGAGCACAATCCCCCCCCCCCCAGGCCAATTTTTTATGAAGTCGAAATTTTTCGGGACTTTTCCGACCGTACCGCTCTGGCAAACGCTGATTATCATCTTTCATTTGCAAGTGCATGAATGGAATGCAACGAACAAAATTCGCAATTACAGCCAGTAATATAAAAGAGTTTGACTCATGCTCTTTCTGTTATTTTATTTATATATTTTAACAATTTGATTTGCTTCTAAGTATGTACTGTGATGGAATCTCCACAGTACACAAAAATACCATCCTGGGGGGGCACGTGCCCCCCCCCCCTAAATCCGCCCTTGATGATACCTGCCCAAAAATACGTCCGCCGCCATCTTACCTCCTTCTTTTTCCAACCCGCACGAGTTGCCAACCTACCGACACTTAACGGAAATACTACTCGCCTTGGTTTAATACGTTACACCATCTATATGTCAGGGTGAGAATTTAGCTAATTACAATACATTCTCGTAGATGGTATCGCTTGAATATTGTATTCAAAGAAGGTAGAAGGCCTAGATGAACTTACCCCAAAAAGGCACTTACCCCAACTCACCTTAGGTAAATATTGAAGCAAATTTTGAATGAAATAAAATCTACATTAAGTTATTATTTAAAAGTGGTATTACGGATAATAATCAATCTTTCTCATCGGAACAGCCCTGCTCAGTTGCAAGGGTTTTGCAATTTAAATTCTGAGTAGCTGGTTTATGGGCCTTAAGGTCCACAGCGCCCTTGAGGTGATTTTTCACGAAAACGGCGCTATATAAATTAGCCAAATATTATTAAGGTATCTTGACAAAAACACTTTTTTTCATCACGCCAGCTAAGTAACACTTCCATCGAAAGAAGGTGAATAACACAGGTTTTTAAAGTTTGTGTTTTGGACAGAGAAGTCAAAACACTTACAAAGTAACGTTCATTAGGTGTTTAACCCGTTGAATGGCAGGATACCATATTTGTCCCAGCTCATATATGTCTAATATAAATCGCTGTAACTCCCTTGCTATCAGACTGAGTGTTAGAAAACACCACGCTTATAATCAAATCCAAAATATTAACCACCAAAAAGTAAAAAAAATGTACGCATTTTTGAAATCAAAGTTTTGAATCGCAATTTGAAAAAAAAAATGCACACTTTGAGATTTTTTTTTTTCGAAATCAGTAATTTTAGTAGAATATACGCGAGGTGAGCCATTTTTAAAACCTTAATTATTTTTACATGAAAAATATATATATTTAAAATATTAAATATTATATGTGTATTTTGAATTATAACACTTGTAGGCGTATTTCATCGCCTTTCAAAAACAGTTTTTAGTTTTGGGAAATTTTTATTTTATTTTATTTTCAATTTATAAATTGGATTTAAATACGTGACTTTAAAAAGAAATTTTAAAATTTTCTATCTAATTAACCCCCGACGCGACGCAAGGAGCGGTGTTATGAGTTTGACTTTCTGTGTGTGTCTGTGTGCCTGTGAGTCTGTATTCTTGTGTATCTGTGTGTCTGTGTGTCTGTGTGTCTGTGTGTCTGTGTGTCTGTGTGTCTGTGTGTCTGTGTGTCTGTGTGTCTGTGTGTCTGTGTGTCTGTGTGTCTGTGTGTCTGTGTGTCTGTGTGTCTGTGTGACTATGTTCCTGTATGTCTGTGGGTCCGTGTGTCTCTGTATGTGTCTGTCTGTGACCTCGTAGCTCCTAAACGAATTGACCGATTACGATGCGGTTTTTTTGTTTGTTTGAAAGCTGAAGTGATCGATATTAGATTAGCTAGAATTCATGAAAATCTGTTGAGGAGTTTTAAGGTCATCAGCTCTTTTTATTATTGTTGTTAGCTCCGGTAGGGATCTTAGACGCATAATGGGTATTTACTTTATTTTCGACCATATGAGTGACCTCATATTTGAAAAACAAATGTATGCTGGAACCACTGAACTACTCTGATGGAGTTTGAAGGTAGGAGACGAAACCCTGGATTGCCTATTTAAGAATCTAATGAACCCAAGCCATCAAGTTTGGACTCATTAGATTCGTCTTAACTAGTAGGTACTTCATTTCTCCTGATGACGAGGACCTGGTGCTGGAACTGGAAGGTGGCTGTACAATAGGTGTCTGTATAATGTGCCGGGGGTTCTTTAAAATTCTTATCACCCAATTATTTTCATTTACGATTTCATACTGACTTTTATTTTCAATATGCTCGATTTGTAAACCGCGCCACTTGCGTTACACGGAACTCTGGGACACTTGTGGCTAATAAAAAGGTGCATTTTGACAGTTAAATTGCCGTTCGCTTGCAGTTTATTGCTTTTATTTACAATTGCCCTATTAAGTGTGAGACAAATAATAGACAAGGAATAAAGTGGCCCTTGTTGTTGTTACTGCGCCATTCTAACATTGACTGTGCCATTATAAAATAAAATGATACTATAAAATGCAAATTAGGGCATGTTGTTAGCAAAAGATAGGGGTCGGGGAAAAGGAATTAGTTTGAGAAAAGACGCTTATGGTCTCTAATTTGTAACCGTGTACATATATTTAGCCTTGAGTCCCTGCATTTGCAAGAAGAATATACGACGCAAATGTGAATAATAGAAGAAATCGGGGACGCCCGAGGAAGACATGGTACGATTAAGTGAATCAGATACTTGAGTTGGGGCATGTCAAAAGTCAGAATAATAGAAAAGAATGTATGAGACGATGTATGAATGTGAGTGAGGCAAAGAGTGTGTGCCAAGACCGAGTTGTTTGGCGGTCCGTCCTCTCTGCCTACCCCTGCGGGGAAACGGCGTGATGGTAAGTTAGTTAGTTAGAGTCTCTGCAATCTGAATTTCTACAAAATTATAATATAATCCCCTTGAGCAAGTTTTGAAGCCCTCAAAAAATACACGCTATTTTAATCGCTATACAATTGCCGAACTGAAAAATAATTTATATGGAATTCCCTCGATAGAAAAAAAACTTAAATTATGCTCCGAAAATTACAAAAAACATTTTTTGTATTTCTTCGGCATTAGCTATGTAACACTTTCTAGACATTTTATTTTGAATAGTTTTAATTTTCAATGTACATTTGTTTCTTTATATTTTTTTTAATTTATTTGGTAAATTTATTAATTTTTAAATATTTGGTTCGGTTATGGGTATGGAAAAAATCAGAGATATTTTAACTCTATATTAAGTAAGTAAGATTTATTAAATATTAATTATAATGTAATTGTTAAATATGACGGCGATCATTCAGACATTCGTATTTACGCATCTGCCTTCCAACCCATCTTCTTCTTCTTTTTTTTTGAACGCTTACCGCGAAGCCTTTTTTTGTACTGTTTTACCCGTTTTTACATTGGCTCCACACAGAAAGCCCTGAGGAAAAAATTTCCTCATAGCCTATGCTGTGTGGACCGTCGTTTTAGGGAAAGAAAGGAGAAAAAGTTCTGCGTAGGAAAAAGGCATGAGGGTTGGGTAGGATTCTGAGTGTTAATGTGTCTAGGAGTGACGGACGTATGAATCCATGGAAATATGATCTTATAGAACCATATCCGTACTATTTGAACGAATCCATCCCTCCCGCTGCGGTGCAAGGCGATAGGTCGAGAGAGACTTATTGATTAATTGAATCTTTATATCTTCAACCCAATACGAAATTAGAAATAAATCAAATATTAAAATCTCTGCAACCAAATGCAAGTGCTGGTTACGATTCACTCAAATGTAAGACCGTGCTAAGTCTCTCCACAGAATTGATTCTTAACCACTCGAGCGATTGGTGTTCAGTTTTTGATTTGGCCATTCGATTTAATTAATATCATTCCTCAAAATATTAATATGTGACATATAAACTTCTTACTGCGGTTTAAAGGTAATGAATCCATCTAGATTTCACCATTTATCTCATATTTGTAGGTAAAGTAAAGAAAAGTAAGTGGTTGGTAGGAAAACTATTAACATTAAGAAAACTATATGAATAAAATACATATCTCCTTATATACAAAATAAACAATAAACTCGTACACACAACACACAGAATTCGTTAAAACTTCCCAAGTACACAAACACTTTACACGACAACACGATACCTTACATTTAAACACCATCCACACTAACTATGGTAAACAATCCATTGGTTACGAGGGGGGCAACTTATGTGATTACCTCCCAAACGACATAAACAAAAAAAATGTCAGTAAATTTAAAAAAATATATATTAATTTTTATTATTTATGAACAAAGTAATGAAATAGAATAGCCCTGTATTGAAATATTTATTTTAGTTTAATTATTTCTAGTTAAATAAGTGAAAATGTAATTCTCTTTTAACTGGAATAAAAAAAAATGTTATCACTGCATGCTCCTTTGGGAGTAGAAGTTATTGTTAGTAAAAATATTTTTACAGTGGATTTTCAGCCAAGATGCCTGCAGATATAATATCTAAGTGACTTTGGTTGTACGGCCGTATATCCTCTTTGCATACTTACTTGAAGAAAAAGTAATCTTTTAAGGGGATCAACTGTCCGCCTTATCAACTGTCGGGGGTCAACTGTCGGGGGATCAACTGTTAGGGGGCAATTGTCGGGGAATCAACTGTCGGGGGGTCAACTGTCGGGGTTCAACTGTCGGGGGTCAACTGTCAGAGGGCAATTGTCGGGGATCAAATGTCAGGGGGCAATTGTCGGGGGATCAACTGTCAGGGGGCAATTTTCGGGGTATCAGCTGTCAGGGGGCAACTGTCGGGGGGCAATTGTCGCTGGATCAATTGTCAGGTCACCATGAATTTCGATAGAGTGGTGGCATAAATAAATAAATTATACCTACCTACATATAGTGATCTATTGAAAACATCCCAGATTAATATGCTTTACTTAACATTTGTCATATCGCTCTAGTACCTACCTAATCATCAATTTAATCCCATTTCTTTGTATAAACATTGAAAAATCACTGCGTTATTTTGATATAAAATTCTGACCTTTATTATTGATTCATTATATCTATATACGACGGCCTCAGTGGTAACGTGGTAAGGTCGCCGGTTCGAACCCGGCGGCGTATTCCCAAACCCTAACGCGTTTCAGTCGCTCTACCGAATGAAATGCGTTAGGGATTGGAATGAATAAATCACCTTCCAAACACTACCGCGTTTCAGTCGCTCTACCGACTGAAACGCGTTAGGGATTGGAATGCATAAATCACCTTACAAACACTACTGCGTTTCAGTCGCCTTCGCGCTCTGTTGCTCTCTGTTTCTGTGAGGGTGACGAACGTAATTATAGAAGGGTAAGCAGAGAGGATGGACCGCGTTTTTTTTTTACTTACAAAATCTATTTTCTACATTGAAAATATTTGTTTTTCAAGTTAAAAAAAACCCGCATTTTTTTTAACTCAAAAATATATATTGTCACATTTACTTACAAGCTTATACCTACTGGTTCAGTTACCCAACCCAACATACCAAAATACCATCAGATAGTTTCACCGCAGGGGTAGGCAGAGAGGATGGACCGCCAAACAACTCGGTCACATTGCTTGGTTCAATCACATTCATACATACAAGATTAGGTACCTATACCTAATATTTTAGTTTTTACAACGGACTAATGTCTATTCTATTAGAGTAAAAGAAGTGACCGAAAACGCATTGATTTTTGTTGTATCTCTTGAATCTCCTTAATAAAATCTATTTTATTGATATTGGAAGATACATTATTACTCCAATATGGCTTGTATGTTTAGCAATATTTCCCATTATCGCCATTTCCGATTTGCATGAGTAGGCACGTGAGATTTATGAAATACCTAATTCAAAATAATTATAGACTGGGTTTAATAAAGATTACTAAATTAGACATAATAAGGATTGCTATATAACTTAAACGCGGTAGGGATTGTTATGAATAAATCACCTTACAAATCCTATACTGATTCAGTCGCCTACGCGCTAAGTTGCTCTATCGGTTTCTGTGAGGGTAACGACCGTTATTATAAGAGAAGTTTTTGATAATAATAATAAAATGTGTACAATATTTGCATTATATTCCCAAATATAATTCCCATCTGTTCTAATCTTTATCATTATGTGTATATAATATGTACCTAAATGTTATCATTATGTGTATATATGTACCTACCTATTACTTTTAAATTAGAATGCTAAACAAGCAGCAGTTAAATGGATATTTTATTTTATTCTATTTCTTCTCTTTGTTATTCATACTTATACAAAATATGTAAGTAGGCTTATGCAATGCAAACACCAGTTAAAAGTACTTTTACCTATTATTATAATATTATTTTAATACTAGACTAATCAAACAACAGCAATAATTATGTATAAATTGTTTGATTTATTTAATTGTTTCTGTTCTCTTCCTAGTTCTCATTTATACAAAATGTGTACGTAGGACTATAATTTGAAATGCAAACACCAGCCTTTATGTTTTAATCATTTACTTTTCAGTATACTTATTTATTACTTTTATGATAATTTAAATAACTATGCTAAATAAACCACGGTTATCTTTTTTGTATTAATTGGTTATTTAATTTATTAGTATTATTATTTTTATTTTTTTTAATTCTTTCTCTTCTCTTTTTTTCTTATTTCATATAACCCATGTGTGTAGGACTATGATTTGCAATGCTTACACAAATAACCTATATGTTTTAATCATCTGTTATTAAGTACCTACCTAAGTAATTAATATTATTTAAAAAACTATGCTAAACAAAGAACAGTTACTATGTTTTAATATTTTATTTTTTTATATTTTTATATTATTTACAGACCATGTTCCATATATGTTAATACTAGTCGTAATTTGACTGTCCTAAAACAAGAATCCTCCTAGTTGGGCAGTCAAAACATTTCTTAAATAATGAATATAAATGTATAATTTTTTACTACTATATATATATAATATGATTTAATTCTTTTCTATTGATTTATAAATAAAACACTTGTGTTGCAAAGTTTAACAAAGAAACGACATTTATGTTTATTTATAATAAAATAATAGAAAATAAAACAAGTGACAATTGATAATTACATTCCAAGTATTCCAACTGACACTACAGGATTCAAATTTAAATGGAATATATTGCCATTACATATATATAAAAAATATAGCTTGCATTTTATTCCCGAAAGGTAATATACCCATTGTGGGATCTTTAATAGTACAGTGACAGTACGTGAAGACGATGTAGACATGTAATTAAAACTAGCAATAAATATTTCGTCATTTACTGCCTGCTCCTTGCTTCAGTGACATTCATTTACTGTCACATTTACTTACAAGCCTATACCTACTGGTTCAGTTACCCCAACATACCATAATACCATATTTAGTTACGATAACGGACGAATGTCTATTCTATTAGAGTAAAATAACTGACCGAAAACGCATTGATTTTTTTTTTGTATCTTTCAATCTCCTTAATAAAATCTATTTTTTGATATTGAAAGATACATTATTACCCCAATGTGGCTTCTTATATGTATAGCAACATTTCCCATTATCACCATTTCCGATTTGCATGAGTAGGTACGTGAGATTTATGAAATACCTAATTCAAAATAATTATAGACTGGGTTTAATAAGGATTGCTAAATTATAACAAGGATAGCTTTATTTAGTCTTTCAACATATATTTATTTTAAGAATTAGGTAAGTATAGTATTAACTCATATACCTACACATCCTACAAACAAGCATCTGTTTCCAATTTAGAAATCCTTATTAAACCCAGTCTATAATTATTTTGAATCTACTCACGCGAATCGGAAATGGTGATAATGGGAAATATTGCTAGACATAAGAAGCCACATTGGAGTAATAATGTATCTTCGAATACCAATAAAATATATTTTATTAAGGAGATTGAAAGATACAACAAAAATCAACGCGTTTTCGGTCACTTCTTTTACTCTAATAGAATAGGCATTAGTCCGTTGTCAAAACTAAAATATTAGGTATAGGTACCTAATCTTGTATGTATGAATGTGATAGAATCAAGCAATGTGACCGAGTTGTTTGGCGGTCCATCCTCTCTGCCTACCCCTGCGGTGAAACTATCTGATGGTATTTTGGTATGTTGGGTTGGGTAACTGAACCAGTAGGTATAGGCTTGTAAGTAAATGTGACAATATATATTTTTTAAGTAAAAAAAAAAACGCGGGTTTTTTACCTACTGCTCTACCGACTGAAACGCGGTAGTGTTTGGAAGGTGATTTATTCATTCCAATCCCTAACGCATTTCAGTCGGTAGAGCGACTGAAATGCGTTAGGGTTTGGGAATACGCAACCCGGCGTGCGCAAATAATTTTTATTTGATTAATTTGTGTTATTTTACAATTAATTCATTAAAAATAATGTAGGTATAGGTATGTATATTTGCGGCACGTTCCAGAGTGGAAGATACTATCTTGTCGCCCTTTTGTAAGACCACCATTCAGAATTGAAATGTTGCTTTAAATGGCTTTAGCCGTGTTTGGTGACCTGATTATTTATTTATTAATTTTCAGGAAATCGAAAGTTTACATTTATTTCAGTTTGTACATAATATTAAATAGCCAAAATAAAACCAATTATGGATTTCCTCCTTGTGACTTTACTTGTACTGAGACTGCATAATAAGAATGTAAATTAATTTTATAAAAAAGCAATATGAATCCAAAAATTATATTAAACAAAAACCAAAAAACAAAAAATATTTAAAAAAAAAAAATTCTTATATAAAATGAAACATTACTAAACAAAAAATCTATCAATACATTGGTAGCCATGGAGAGAGGTTGTACATATAAATCAAATCATAACAGAAATATAAAACAATAAAAACATAACATTATTCACGTAAAACATAACATTATTCATAAAAATTTTATTTTCATTAAAAAAATTTATTTCATAAAAAAAACATAACATTATTCACCATCAGAGAAATATTCTTTTACGGACCTCTTATATTTGGTATGTTCGCAATTGAAAATGTCCACATTGGATAATACGTTATTATAACTATTGCATAGTCTCTTCAGGCAAGAATTCTGCTTACAGTTTGTCTTGCATTGATCCATCCTGAACAGGACAGAAGAGCGTGTTGAACGTGCAGGTACATTGAAATGAACTTTATTTAGCAACTCTGGGCATTGAATATTATTGTTAACTACTTTGTACAGGAATAGTGCATCCATATGATGCCTTCGTACACTCAATGAATCAATTTTAAAGTGTGAAGCTGCCTCTGCATAATTATTAAATCTTACAAATGACATATAACAAAGATATTTTAGGAATTTGTTTTGAATTGCCTCGATTTTGTTTATGTGGATTTTGTAAAATGGAGACCAAACAACTGATGCAAACTCCACATGACTCCGTACATAGGCAAAGTAGAGTTGCTTAATGATTTATTTTTTTTTAAATATGTTTATTCAGTTTTAATTTTACAATATTTTATTTTACAAATCTTACGAAACTGATCAATCAGTTTGATTGTAAGAAATCTCTCATTTTTTTGTAATTATTTAATACAGTATACTTTTCACTTTTACATAGTAAATACTAAATATAATACTTAATATTAAAATACTAATTATTACGACAAACTAATTATTATGATATTTTAATGTTTATGAATTGCATTGTAGTAAAAATATGTTACACAGTACAAACATACGGTGAGAAAAAAAAATAGAAAGGAACTATATTATTTGATTTCATGTTCTTCGGAGGTAGAAAGATTTAACTTTTGTTTTGATTTTTGAATAAGATGTCTCATTTTTGATATTTTCAGGTAATGCGTTAAATATTTCCCGAATTTTATGACTTTTTGTTCTATCTCCGTATACATTTTGAGATTTATTGACAACAAACATTTGTGCTTCTCTATGCCTAGTAGGGTAGTTGTGGTTTACAGGTTTTTTGAATTCTGTATTCCAGAATTCATCTAGCGTTAATTGGTAATCTACCTTACTGTGTATAGAGAGGACATTACACAAGGAGAACATTTTTTTTATAATCACCTTCACATAACTGGATCTTTTTTTTGCTTGATATCAATTTAAGGAAACGGATTTGTAATTGTTCTATTTTATTTAAGTATGTTTTGTACGTTAATCCGTAACTATTTATTCCGTATCCTATAATTGATTCTGCTAATGCGTTGTATATAAAGTATGATATATTTTTATTAACAAATTTTTTTAGGTGGTAAAATTTTCCTAATATGGATCTTAATCTATTACATACATTTTCAATATGATTTGACCAGTTAAAGTTGACCTCTATTGTAAGACCAAGGTATGTATATTGGTACACTTTTTCTATATTCGGGCAATTACACTGCTGGAATTGGTTTTTTGTGTGCAAACAATCATATGAATGACTTTTTATGTGTAATTCCTTTTCCTGACAATTTGCATATGGTGAGTGTATAAGCATATATTTGGTTTTTTTTTTGCGTTAATAATAATGCCATTGTCGTGGGACCATTTAATTATGTTATTTAGGTCTGTTTGTAAAATTTCCTCAATTTTTAGTGGATCTTTGTCAGCACATATAATGCAAGTATCGTCTGCAAACACGTAGCATTTACAACGTTTTAATACGTTTGGTAGACTGTTTACTTGCATTATACATATAACATGTAGGCCCCGATATCGACCCTGTTGCTACTCCGGTATTTGTTAACATTTCATCACTAAAAATTCCGTCAATTTTAACTTTAATTTTTCTATTTAATAGATAATTTTTAATATTTTTTTTTAAAGGACCTCTAATACCACATTCATCCATTGCCCTTAATAATGTTTCGTGGTCCAATTTTGAGAGTTTTAAAAAGATTTTTTAAAACTCTCAAAACATCTTCCTGAAAACGATTGATGACATGGTTCCATCACAACTCAGAATCATGCAATTTCAACATATTGATGCTATTAAAAAGTTTTGTGTTTCACATACATAACATTTTAGCAGCTTTATTTGTGATTTGTTGTATATGAAGGTTATATTGTAGTTTACTATCAAGGCTTATTCCAAGATCACTTATTATAGCAAGGTACTTCCCCACCTTCCTCTTTCCCATCTCCTTCCCCTCCCCACTACCTTCAGCCTCACAACCTACCCCAATTAAGGATGCCATAGCCTCACTGGCTCCAGACGGGGGCAGTTGGTGACTCTTGTGCGGTATTCTATTTATAATAATTATTCTATTAAATAGAATTTCATGTCTTGCCCTGAACGCCACACCAGATCGAATGATTTATTCAGTATACCATTGCAAAATTCAATAGTTGGACTTTTTTTCAATTTGGGAGGCGGGTATGAGTACCGCCGCCCCGGGAACCATTTATTGGATAATCAACATCTCTGCCATCGGTCACCCCAAGTGGTTCGCTTCGCTTGGTGACTATGCAAGTATGATCGGGGTTCATGGGGTGAGGTTTGTCCAGGTTTCGGCGGCCGATGCATCTGCCTACCTGCTGCGTTGCGGGCAGACTGGCAGATCGAGAGAGACTGGTTGAGGAAGGTCTTTTATCCTATCCAGCCAGAATCACTCCCATTGCCTTGCATCGCATGAATTCATACGTCTGTCACTCCTGGACACGCTGACCCCCAGATTCCTACCGATCCCTCATATCTATTTCCTTCCCAGAACTTCCTCTCCTTCATTTCTTAAAAAAAACTCCAACAGCATCCCCTAAGACGACGCAGGTCCTGAGGGAAATTATTTTCCTCAGGGCATTCCGCGTGGAGCTAATGTAAAAAATATATCTATATACCTACCTATATGTAAACATATAAATAAAACCTTTTGATCCAAGTCAATAGCTGACGAGCAATTAATATATAATCATTCCACATAAGACGTTTATTATAATTCATGTAAAAATTCATGCCGACAAAAAAGAAGAAAGTAAAAAGATTTTTTAAAACTCTCAAAACATCTTCCTGAAAACGATTGATGACATGGTTCCATCACAACTCAGAATCATGCAATTTCAACATCCCTTTTTTTATTTTATTTTTTTATTTTAGTTTTTATTCCAGCAGGGCTGGGAGGGTACTGCAATCCCAGTCTGCCTTTGAAAAGTCATCAAAAGTTATGAAAAATACACCACAACCTAACCTAAAGTTTCGATGACATTGAGCGAGTTTACAAGTTACTTTTTCGGAAATTCACTATTGTTAGTAAACTCGCTCAGTGTCATCGTGTTACTTGCTAACTAGCAGATTGTTGACAATCTACGAAAAAAGTTGAAATGTCGTCAACTTTACTTGCTACTCTCTTACTGGTGGTTTATTTATGCGCTCAAAATGGCGGCCAGCAAACAGCTGATTTCGACTGTCTGACAGAATTAGTTCACGCAGGCGTTGTTATTCGCTAGCTGTGACACTAGCAGCGACCTACGAGCTCAGTTTCCTACGCTACTGAGCGAGTGGACAGTTTTGTGTGTCATCGTGACAATCTCACTCGCCGATTCGCCCGCTTTTAAACTTAGTAGATGTAACTTGAAAAACTCGCTCAATGTAATCGAGGCTTAACGTAACGTATTTAACCATTTTTTTCATATATTTGTTCGTCACTTTTAATGACTTTTCAATGGAAGTGTTGAAGTTGCATGATTCTGAGTTGTGCGGTCACCGTCTGTAAGCAATTGGCGCGATATCTCACCTGACAAGTTGTGGCTACAATGTGATTTATCATTTCCTTGTGATTTATTTTTTGCATTTTTTTTAATATTGTAGTAGTTGTCAATCGAGCACGGGTTATTGAAGTCATTTGAAATGCGGAGGTAGTACCTTGATATCTTTGATTTTAGAACGACACTATACCTACCCTAAAATATATTCAGAATCTTAACGACGCGACGTAAGTAAAGAAGCCGTGTATACAAATTGCGACTCACGACCCGTGTATTGGATGGACGTACGGTCGAATTCACCCTAGCAAGCCTGGAGATTCGACCTTTCCGCCGGGTTCATTTTAATTATTTCTGAAGAACGTGTTACTAATATTTAATATGTTTCCAAAATGAATACCTCCGGAAGTTATTAATTCATCGTCTAGAAAAATAAAATCTGGTGCTCACCCCTAACTTTAGTTATAGGTACAAGGTATTACAATTTTTTAAAGGCGTTGTACGTTAAAAAAAATGATGGCAATGTACTGTTTTTATTAATCTAAAATATAAATAACTCGCATCCCTTGTGAGGCGTGGAAATAAAAATGATAATTCAATTACGAATTCGCCGAAATAAATTAAAATGTGAGCCTCAGGCAAATCCCCGAAATACGAGGTTATGTCTCGCCTTAATGATGGGTTCAGAATGAAAGAAAACTTTTCAAAATGGCGTTTGTTATCTTGTTAGGAGTCAAAAATCTACATGTAGGTACTTAGGAATATTTAAAAAAAAAAACAAGATTGATTTTCCAACTTCCTCTAAAACTGTATTCCGAATATTCTATTTGAACATTTCTTATCATAATATTAGTGATTATTATTAAATGATTCCGCAATTTTTTTAATGTTAAGCATAGAAGTTCGATGAAATTATTGCAGGAGATCGTCTTTTGGGTTGTGAACTTGTCTTTTACGGTTATCTTGAAGGGACACTACAAACTACAATATTTGCCATTCAAAATTCAAAATACCCTGTTTGGAAATAGACAATAATTTATCTTGCTTTATTATATAGTTACCTAGTAGGTACATATCTGAAACTTGCTTCTTATACTCGCTAAGAGAAATATTTATGTCCGTCAAGTTTCTTTCTGGTAGGAGCCCTGACAAAATAAAACCTAATACAGTTCACATCAGTACTTAATATACTGACCCTATGTTAACTCAACCGAAGACAAATTACACAATGATATCCCCAAGGACATGGAACAAAGTTTAATAAAAATAATTAAAAAAAAACACTAAACACCAGTACCTACCCACCGTCCCATAGGTACCTACCAAAGGGAGTGTCGGTAATAATCGTTATTTTGTATATCAGTCTATCGATTCCCAAATGATTCGAGCTTTGTGCAAGTGTTTAAAGAGGTGAACCCTTTCCCTGCCAAGAATCATAGCAGACAATGCAGAAATGATTCGGCATATTATTTCAAATATAAAAGGGTGTTATATCGTTGAATTATTATTGTTATTTGCGTTATACGTATTCCCGTGTGGTTCCTATTTGTGCAATAATTTATTGCATGACAACATTTTTTTCCGTTATAGATAGGTACCTACCAGTTGCGGCGCGCGAAACCAATAGTGCGTGACGCGACGGAAGGAAAGCTGAAACTTGATGTCGCGTGGTTGATGTAAAAACAATGTGCAAGAAAAATGAGTGAAACTCAATATTTCAATTACTACACAATGCAAAAATCAATTAGAATTCATATTATCTCCTCAAAATATTATTTACAAAAAATAAAGAAAATAAAAATTTGCACTTAAAAATCTAAGTACCTAAGTAGATACCCAAACAACAAACAACAGTACTAAATAAAATATGTAACCAACCAAGGTTCGTAGAAAATTTATTTAATGTAACTAAAGCCGTTTTCGTAAAAAAAAAATAGAAATCTTAATTTTAATATATCTATTTATTTGTAATATTAACGCCTTTCGGATTTTACGTAACATAGTATAACTTTTACATAATATAACATAGCCAGTGGCGGACTAAGGGAGGGGCGGTGGGGGCGGCCCGCCCCGGGCCCCCGGTCCTGGGGGGGCCCCAAACGCCTCCATGTTCCCTTGATCAAATTCTAAACAAGGCTTTAAGGCACTACTGTAAAAAAAATGCGCACTTGGAATGCTCTCACCAATTTTTTTTCAAATAAATTCGAAAAAATGACGGAGATACAACATTTTAACATGTGAAACCGTTTGAAACAGTTTGTATGTTGAATTATCCTTCAGAAAAACTTTGAATGCGTTTTATTTTTCATAAAAATAAAAATAATAGAAGGGGGCCATTTATAAAATAATCCCTACGTAGGGTCATAGTCAATGCCGGATTAAACATGTCGGGGCCCTTAAGCAATGCGTCTTGGGGCACCTTTACCTTAGGGGCCCCTACCCAATGCGGGGCCCCTAGGCAGTTGCATATACGTCTTATGAATAATACGGAACATAATGAATTTTACTTTCGTTTTTTTTATAGTTATTTTCATCATTAATAAAAAAAATAAAATGGAAGGGGGCCATTTATAAAACAATCCAAAGACACAGGCCCTGAGGGAAATTATTTTCCTCAGGGCCCCCTGTGTGGAGCTCATGTAAATATATATATATATATATATATATATATATATATATATATATATATATCCCCCTTAAACATTTGAAGTTTTTAAGGTTATTTTGGAAGATAATATCTATACATTCCCCACGCCGAAACACTAATTATATGAAATTCCCTCGATAGAAAAAAATATCAAAGTATGCTCTGAAAATTATTATAAACACGTCTGATTCAGTTATTTTACAAGTAACATGCATGGAAAAACTCACAGTGTTTCTTTAAATGCTGTTTTAGGTAGCCCCCGAGAGCTTTTTTCTCTATTTTAAACGAGTCGTGTTTTATTAACACAACTTTACAGTTTTAAATATTAGCGAACTCTCTCCAACATTCGTAATTACATATCTCTCCATCTTCTTCTTTTTGAACGCAGATGCGGCGCCTTAAGACTTGGTGCATGCAAATCGGATGTATAGTTTTTCTAATATGGTGCCAACCAGGTTTAAAAACTTAGTTCCGAGAAAAATGCGTTCAAAGTTTTTCTGAAGGTTAATTCAACATATAAACTGTTTAAAACATTCATGAATTTTTTTTATAAGTTCCTTAAAACAAATGATAGCATTGTTAGACCAGAGGCCCGTGTGAACTGAATAAAAATCTTGTAAAATTACATCAACTTTTTATACTAGGGGGGGGGGGGGGGGGGGGGGGCTCATTCAGCTTTGCCGCCGCGGGCCTCTGACTTGCTTAGTCCGCTACTGAACATAACACACCTAACTACAACAAGAAGAAGGCACCTCTAGTGAGCTTGTAAAACAGCAAGGAATAGAAATCAGAAGTTGAAAACATGTGTAGATACCTACTGTAGATAACAACGACCAGACTTTATTGATCGATGGTAGATAACAAAGCAAACATTTTGACCCTTAAATAATTCAATATTCAACGATGAAAAAATATATTTATTTTTATTTATAACTTTAAGAGTTAAAACTCAAATTGAAATATTTAATTAATGAAGACAATATTAGCGAAACTCAATCGAAAATCTGGAAACAGAAAAATCAGAAAAGGATATTAGCACCTCTGGGACAAGAGACACCTCTGGGTCCCAGATGTGCCAATATCTCTTTCTGATTTTTGTGTTTCCAGATTTTCGATTGAGTTTCACTAACATTGTCTTCATTTAATTATTAAAAATATATTTATGAAATATATGAAAATAACTTAACATGAGAATGCGAAAATTTTTGATGGTAGGTATGTATGTAATGTAATAAGTAAGATACATTTCAGGTTAAGAAGATCTCTACATATTAACAGGAAATAAACCTAATTTCAAATGAAACAATAAATTTAACCCTATAAATATAATCTACGTAATCTATATAATCTACGCCCCCGACGTAAGCGAAACAAAAGTATTGCTATTTTTTTTCGCAACGTAGCGCGGTGTCTATCTCAGCTCAGATGCCGAACAGAGCTTATAATTACGGAGAAATACATACACCATACGTTTGAAAGACGTATGGTTATCTTTTGGGTAACTTTCATTATTTTTTTGTTTTATTTATTTATACTGGGTTTTTATAGATTATTCTCACACACGTGAGAACAACCCAATTATAAAAACTCAGTTAAGTAATTATAAATAAGACAAATAGTATAATTAAAATAAATATACAAATTAATAATTATAAATAAGACAAAAAGGTTAAAAATTACAAATTTTGAAATAGTTTAAATACAAATGGTATCTACATAATAAAAAAATGTTATTAATATTTAAAATAAAGAAATGGCCAAGATCACCCTTAATGGGTGAAAGTCAATGACATTAGTGAAAGTCAATGACATTAGTGAAAGCCAAATAAAAAAAATAAATTAAATCGACTGTGCTTTAGACCACACGACTGAAGTAAAACTTCACTAAATTATGTCCATTAACAATATAACAATAACAGGAATAAAAATATCCCCATCCCCTCAACATCCCCATCAAATCAATTCAACTCAATTCAGCTCTCAGCACTCAGCTCTCAGCTCTCAGCTATCAGCTATCAGCTCTCAGCTCTCAGCTCTCAGCTCTCAGCTCTCAGCTCTAAACTCTCAACTCTCAACTCAACTCAACTCAACTCAACTCAACTCAACTCAACTCATATCATTGATTAGCATTTCACATTGATAAGCGTTTCATATTGATTAGCGTTTCACATTTTTTCGTAACGTGTCACATTTTTTCGTAACGTTTCATATTTTTCCGTTACATTTCATAACGTATTTATCATTTTACCCCCAAGTGTCGAGCGTGCGTAAAGAAGTTTTACTTCAAAAAGCTTAATAACAAAATCAAATCAACCAGCGCGTTGATATTTGACGTTTTTGAATTTTTGGAATTCACTCACTACTCAAAATTATACTTATCACAATGTTCCAAGAGCTCTTTCAAAATATGAAAATTCGTTCCATACAAAATGTATGAAGAAAAGAATTTTCTTCGTAATTATTTTCTTCATGAATTTTTGCGATATTTTAATAGTTATTCTGTTATCCGGGGCGGAGACAAATCCAACAAATCAAAGATCATCAAAATCGGTCCAGCCGTTGTCGAGTTATAAATAGCGTAACTAACCCGACTTTGTTTAACATGCATAACATATTTTTCAGCAATCGCAATTTTTTTCTCAATCCATATAGATTATCGACAAAAATATCTATTTCAGCACAATCTATCTTATTATATTATAGTCGACACATGGTCGACACCTTTAGGTCGACATATTGTAATTATGTCAAATATTATATAGTCAGCACGTATAATATTATTATTATATTATATTATTCATCTTTAACATAGGCCAAAATAAGAAAATTCTTTCAGGGTTAAGAATGACTAAATAATATAGCCCCTTTTATAGATTGGTACCATTAAAAATTTTAAACTGATGAAAAGAAAAAAAAGTTTATAATTAATAATATTACAGGTTGTAAGGGGTGTAGGAAATCATGTTAGACTTTACACTAACATGTTCCTTAAACTTATCAATCGTACGGGTCATTTTATCTTATCGCTTCATAATGTTAGAAACGTCAATTTCAGAACGCGCCTGACAGCGTATCTAGCCGCTCGTTAGTCCAGTTTCATAATAATATTTTTGAAGGACAAATGTCAGGTTGTCATTATAGATTATGTTAAAATTTGCAAAGTTTCGGAATCTTTGCGAAACTCTGCAATGTTCCGCCGGCATCTACGGTTGTGTAGTTATTAAATGTGAATAGTTACTTATCTTATTCTGTTATGAATATTATATTATTTAGTTTCGTATCGATTTCTGTAAATAATTGTTGGTCTTTGGCGCATTTTATTTAAACGTATGATAACAATATTTAGTGATAAAATTGATTGCCTTCAATTCAGTTGTACTTGGTGCTAAATTGGAAATCATCAAACGACATCTTCGGTAATTATCTATACGTTTAAATTAATGCACGTTAAAAATTACTAGAAATAAAGGTTGTATTGCTTTCCGTCATAAAAATATTGATTTCTGTTTCAAATTAAGTATTATTTGATGGAATTGAAACATTGTTCATTTTTATAATCAATTAGCTGTGCTCTGTATAATGAATCTGCCTTTAAATTAAATAGGCATTGGTAATAATTGTTTCTATTCTTGGGAAACATTTAATTTATTTCTTGTAGTTAACAATGTTCTGTAAATTATTGACAATTATCATCTTGTAAGTAGTGTTTATTTGTGAGTTCTAATGTCAAGCCTTGTTTCTATTTATTTATGCTGGTCTCGGGAAAAACAAAATTGTGTTTTATTATAAAATGTTGGTAATTAACGGTTGTGTTATCGCATTTAACCTGGAAACCAATAGCTTAATTTTATTTTATTGTTGAGGTTTGTGGTACATTATTAATCAATTTTTGGATAACATGTTATTTTGAATTATTGGAGCTCTCAAATTTAGTATATTATACTAAAATTCAACACCAAGTGAATTTATGAGAAAAATCATAAAATAACTGAAAATTGGAAGATCGATCGCCATTATACACTGTATCCATTATGCGATTCCATTGTGAAATTCTTGAAACTGAATAACATTCTAAATGAGTTTTTTTCCAAACTTCCAAGCAGACCAATTCAATTTCTTTTACTTAAATGTATTTATAAAAATACATTATGAACCTGGTTTTACTTTTTACTTACTGAGGTTACATGCTTCAATCATATGTGTCAATTAATTACTCATTACAGGATAATTATTAAGGTTTTTCTTTAACACGTCTTTTTCTTTTACGGCTTGATAAAAAGCATTTATTACAATTATTCATTTTTTATTTTAGAAAATCGTGTTTTGATTGTCTTTGGGCGCTCCGTTGTAAATATAGATTGTTTCTCAGTATTCGTCCAGTGTAATAACACTAAAACAACAAGCAGATAACAAATACGTTATTGAAAATATGTGTAGATATTTTAGGCCCCTATCAGGTTAAAGATATTAAATATTTCTGTCTATAAGTAAATGAATAAAATTTTAATTATTTTTGGTTAACCTCTTGTTCGCCGGCATATCCTCAAGGATACTATGAAAAATTCATTTCTCTGAATATAACTAGCCATTCTGGGGAAACTACAAATTGTAGATTATATACTATTTTTATAAATACATATATATAAACACATTATCTGGTAAGAAGGTACAATTTACAAAAAAATAATTTTGCAAAAACAAGTAAGATATCACAAAAACAAAATTTAAAATTTAGCACCGGCGATCAAGAAGTTAGGTAGCGGTGTATACAAAGTATTTTATTTTCATATTATAATTCAATATTTTACACCTGATCATGCAGATTTATAAAAAGTGTTATTTACTGAACCATAATTATCTTCGTATCTTTGGTGACATGTAGAGACTTACATCCCTCCACTGAAGTTAATAGTAATAAATACCAATAGAAATGTGTTGCGGGCTTCCCCAACTTATTAACTTTATTATCAAATTTTTACAAAATATGGCAAGTAACAAACACACTTACGTCTCAACAGTGGCGTAAACTATACCATCTGAGGCCCGTGGCAAATTCATTAGATGGGGGCCCCCCAGTAAAAATCTTCACGTAATACAATTTTAATAAATCACTTAAAAAGTTACCCAACAATATTACTAATACAGTGGACCCTGTGTAATCCGGCCCCTGGCTAATCCGGCGCCCACTGTAATCCCACACATCAGGATCAGAATATTATTCAGTTTGTCAAGCAATATTACAAGAAAACACCTACTTCTGAGAGTCGTATCTAAGGACAAGCATATAGAAAAAATATTAAAAGAACTCAACATGAAAGATTTGGTTTTTGCTTTTTGTCAATCTTGAAATGCATTGCCCCCAGAAACACAGATTACTTCGGCAGATTTGGAGATCTGTATTTGTAGTATGATTCGTAGTTTAGATAGATTCTTTGATTTGTAATTTGTCAGATTACAAGGTACTCTTATTCAAAAAATTCCGGACTATAGAGGGTCTTAGGCGGTACTCTATATTCCGACAAATTCAATTCGTTTGTCAGATTACCGTATTGTGTGCATTTTTCTTAAATATCTTATAAATTTTATTAGATATTTAACAAAAATGGAAATTTTAATTGGAAAAATAAAATATGATTTTTTCAAATTCAAAACATAGGTATATATTTATACATTAGTGAGTAAAATGAACAAAACCATTAAAACATGTTTTCACACAAAAACCAAAACATAATAATGAATATTTACTGCAAATCAGTGTGACTTCTGCTGTCTTGACCTTCACCGAACCCGCGAGACTGACTCACCGAACCCCTGGGGTTCGATCGAACCCAGGCTAAGAACCACTAGTCTAAAGTATTAATAAAATATTTTAGTAGTTTTATAGCATTCCTTATCTTCTTTTATCAGCTTTGATAAACATAATAACATCTAAATATATATTTCAGTAGATTGTCTGTGTTGTCAGACTGAAAATTTTTGCTTTCTGATAACGAGACAATCAAGAGTAGTGGTGACCCTGTAGTCAATCATAACAGAACTTTCTTTATGACTTTTTTATTTTTCAATATTTTTACACCAAAATTTGGTCGCCTTCAACATATTCAGCATTAGAGTATACAGGGTGTCCGGGGGTAAAGTGCATTAACTTCGGGAGGTGATTCTACATGATGGTAGGAGTAAAAAAGATTAACAACTTTTTTCCGAATTTCCAACTTTTTTTTCCCATACAAAAAGACGTACCTACTAAAAATCCTTAGTGTGCGGTACGATGTTACTTGCTGAGAGCCTACCGGGCACGATCGTGGCAATAGCGTGTGTAACAGCGGAAAATAATAAAGCCGGCGGCACACGCCGGTCTAATTTTATCTTTTTACTTCAAAACTACCCCTAAAAGTTGGAATTTCGAAAAAAGTTAATTATCTTTTTTACTTACAATATCATGTAGAATCACCTCCCGAAGTAAATGCACTTTACCCCCGGACACCCTGTATACACTTGTCCAACCTTGTTTTCCACTGTTCAAAACAATTTTGAAACTCATTGATTGGAATGTCTTTTATAGCATCCATCGATTTTGTTTCACTTCTTCTACAGTATGAAAACATTTCCCTTTCAAGTCCCTTTTCATCCTAGGGAACAGAAAGAAGTCACAGGAAGACAGGCCGGGTGAATAAGGCGGGTGAACAATCGGAATCATTACATTCTTGCTCAAATGCGCACAGACAATGCGGTGTGAGCAGGTGCGTTTTTTTGTTTTTGTTTTATGCGATTACCTCACAAGAGTCCCTACTGCTCCCGTCTGGAGCCAGTGAGACTATGGCATCTCTAATTGGGGTATGTTGTGAGGCTGAAGGTGGTTGGGAGGGGAAGGAGATTAAGAAGAGGAAGGCGGGAAATACCTTACTATTCAGATTTGGTCACCAAACACGGCTAAAGCTAAAGCCATTCTAAGCAAAGTTTCAATTCTGAATGGTGGTCTTACACTAGGGCGATACTGAGAGTATCTTCCACTCTGGAACGTGCCGCAAATAAGCTTTATTTTTTTAAATGAATTAATTGTGAAATAACACAAATTAAACAAATAAAATTTATTTGCCCACGCCGGGATTCGATTCCGCGAACTTCGAATTGTGAGTCAAGAGCCTTACTCTAGACCACGCCAGCCGTCGTGGAAGAACTAGTCCCCTGTGTGCCAAGGTTCGACCTTTTTTCCTGATGCTCTTTCGCAACCTCTTCATGTAACTGTTTGGCCTGAAGGAACACACTCTGAGTGCACAACATCTCTGACTTCAAAAAAAACAAATGAGCGTCATCGTTCGATTTCATCTGACACTCCTTTTTCGGAAGAAAAGAGAGAGCACTCTTCCATTGACTTGACTGTTGCTTGGTTTCGGGATCGTACCCATAACACCATGACCATGAATCATCACCAGTAATAAATAACCTTTGGAAAAAAATCTGGGTCCTCTTCCAGCTGATTTTTAAATTCGTGGCAGGTTTGAAGGCGACGCTCTCTTTGTTCCTCAGAGAGGAGACGAATTTTCGAGAAAGCCATTCCTCGTTTTCGCCGAAAGAAGAAATCTTGATTTACTTAAAATTAAACTTTGGAAGAATGCGTGGTCCTACAGTGACACGGCTTCGCACACTGACTAAGAAAGATTTTCTGTACAACAGCCTACCACACAAAACACGGTCCCTCCACTGTCCCCTCTACCGCCCGAGTCCCGTTACTTTTGGGTCCCCCTCGTATATTAGTATGATGCAATTATTATGTATAATTAACATACAATTTTGTTTTCTGAAGTGCTAAACAAAACAGTTAAATGGATCTGATTATTGAATTAGAGTATTTACTAGTGCAATGTACAAGTATTTATTATACTGCTTGGCAGATTTTATATGTTTTTTTGTTTAAATTAGAAAATTCTTTGTTTTAATAGTTTGGTTTGTTTATTTTAAAAATGTTTCTTTTAATGTGTAGTTCAAAGTCTTTCCTCATATAAAAAATCAAGTTCATACTTAAATAAAGCAATACTTTTGTTGGCCAAGTTTCAAGCCTGTTTTTTTCTAAATCCTTTTTCTTATTGTACCATCCAAATATCCAGAATTAAAACTATGCATCTGGTCTAATTGTGTGATAGTTAAATAGATATTTTAAAGCTCCATAGTTCATGATAAAATTAACTTTAGCTAGACACAGTTGCATTGACCTAGAAATTAAAAAAAAAATCTGTGCAAATTTCATGATGTTTCAAGAGTTTTGTAGCTTTAGCACATGGACGTTCGACATTTTAGCTTACATAATATTCTTTATACCCAAGATTTTGCCTAATACTTAATTACTTTTTTATTATCATTACCATAATAAGCTGTGGTCTCTAAAATTAAAACTTTTATACTTAATCTCTATATTTATTTCAGCTAAAAAATTCAACATGGCTGTCAACGGATCTCAAATAACACATTCCACTAATATCAATATAATAGAGGAATCACCGAGAGTTCTTTCTATTCAAAGTCACGTAGTTCATGGCTATGTCGGGAATAAGAGTGCCACCTTTCCGCTGCAGGTAATAAATAAATCCATAAACAATCCGTTATTCTAACAATTCCATCATAAATGGATATCGCATATCCTGTATAAAAAGGTCATAAGTAAAAAATTTCTGTTTGTAAAGTGATTGTAATTATCTATGCCCCACGAAAACCATATTTAAGTTAGATCACTCTTTCTTCACGAGATGTCGCTAGTGTCTCTTTTCAAGGGATCCGCTTGTTTCATCGATCATCATTTGTTTTCTCTCTCCTGTAAAGTTTACACTTTTTTACGGGATGTGCGATACTGGGTTTTGTAATAGACATATTCTTGGGGGTTATTATAGAAGTGTCTCTGAACATGTTTGAAACTCCCCCTTATTGAAATATGAACCTTAAGGTTAAACGTCACGTACGTTATAATCTACGCATTCACAGATGGCGCCAATCAAATTATTTTAGGTTTTTAATGCTTTTTGCACGTTACGCTTTAAAATATTAAAGTAAATTAATTGTTCGCGATCGTACATATTTAATTAGAATATAAATAAATAGTTTTGTCTACAAACAAACCCAAATCTTTCAAGAAAGGCTGAAAAATTCAATTTTGTATCGGTGACTCAATCCAATAATGTATTTTTCAGCCTTTCTTCAAAGATTTGGGTTTTTTTATGGACAAAACTATTTATTTATATTCTAATTAAATATGTACGATCGCGAACAATTAATTTACCTTCATATTTTAAAGCTTAACATGCAAAAAGCATTAAAAACCTAAAATAATTTGATTGGCGCCATCTGTGAATGCGTAGATTATAACGTATGTGACGTTTAACCTTAAGATCATTAGTCAATTGTGACAAAATATCTGATACAAGTGACGCCATTTTAAAGTGTCGATGACGTGAGTGGTGACAACCTCGCCCGGCTGCTCATGACGAGATGACAAAATAACGGCGAAGTGTGCCGGTGTACGAACCTCCTGCGTACAGATGTATGGCAGTAGTCACCAATATAACTTGAATCGTCGAGTATCAGATGCTAGCGTAGCCTTGTGGACCATGGGCCTTACACAACTATGAATCTTTTAATAAAATGTTAAATGTAATTGGAAGGTCTTTTATTGGGGAAAGAACGTCCCAGTTTTTCAAATCAGGCAAATTATAAGATATTATATTATTACAAATTACAATATATTACATAATTTAAAAGAAAACACGTTTGAATGTATTTGCACATTGATTGTATTGAACACATGAACTTGGTCAATAAGCTAGCAGAGGATGCAAAGCCAGCATGCTCAGAACGGCATCCATTGATCTGGTTTTCTCAACAGCTGAATATTGTGCTCCAGTATGGGCTAGCCCCACACTTACATGGTAGACATTCAGCTTAATGCCAAAAATCAGCGGGACTTTAAAATTGGCTCCCCGTACTTGCAAACATAACTCCGCCAAATATCAGACCAGAGATTGTAACACGGAGGGAATACAAGAAGGCGCTGCAAAAAAGCGCATTACCTTTGCACAATGATGTCGTCTCTAACCCGGCATGCCGCTTGAAGTCCCGAAAACCCTTCTGGGCAGAAGGAGAGAGGCTCCTCCGATTACGTCTCACCCCAGAAGATAGGAGAAAACTTGAGTGGTAATTGGCCAACATGGGCAATGCCCATCTCATACAAGACCTCACTAAGAGACAGTCTGAGTTCTCATTGCCTCATAAACTCTGGTCCGCCGTCAATAGGATACGGTGCTTCCATAGCTTATGGGGCCCTAAAGAGTCGATGATGTGTGAATACACCACCACCGAACATGTGGTCAACGAACGCCTCTCCATTTATTCCCTGGAGGGATTGACGTGGTCCACAGGGCCACGCCTGAGACCCTAGACAGGCTTGCAGACCTAGATGTTCCCTCTGACCCCCACCATACTAAAGAAGAAGTATTGAAAGTATAAAAAAATTCTAACTAGTTTTGAATACCCACCCGCAGACTCGTCTTACCTCGCAAATGCCCAAAGTTACTGGTTTTGTACGTTTGTCAATTCCGTTTGCGCTTCAGTTTAGACTTCAATTCTACAATGTCCTTTTTATGTTTGTTTTGTTTCATTCTACGAGATTCGTAACAAAAAATGTGCAACCATATTAATAATTAACGGCCGATGGAAGTGAAATAAAAAAGATTAAAAAGTAATATTTTTTAAAGGAGAGTCCTAATTGGGTTTATGGCATTCCCAGTTTGGGGTATGTTGGGAGGCTGTGGGAAGAGAGGAGGAAATGACTCAGACAATACTAAACTATTCATTGTCATCCATTTGTTTTTCTTTCTTACATGTGTCAAAATATTATCATTTTCAATTCAATGTCAAATCAATCTAACTTGTCTACTATTTCTCTCCACGCCTAGAATAAATTAACAAGAGTTGTCTACTTATTCATTAATCATATTCATTACATAGTTGCATGTTGCTAGTTATAACTATTGTACATGCACAATATACAATATTGTACATATACACATTTTTTTGTCTATGTACACAGATACTGTAACAAGTAATTACCATAAAATACTAATAAAGCTACATAAATAATAATTCTTTATTGCTGGCACTAGAACTTAATCTTGTAGAAGTTCCAGAGAGAGTGAGAGAGTGATGTCATCTTCTATATTTTTCTTTTCGTACAAGGCGTGTGAGAAGTAAGAGGACGACTGTCAATAACGTACATACAATCTCTCTCTAGAAATACTATAGTGCTCCTCACAGTGCTCAGATAAATTAAATAAAATTTTATATAACGACTAGTTTGACTGCCCAACCTTACCTGAGATTTTAAACAATATATTTAAAAACAAAAATATGGCATCTTCTTTAATTTTTTTATGGTTTGAAAAAGGGTTTCGAGACTCGATGATGGAAATGACCTCGTGAGCTGAAAATAGTTTCATTAACATTCCAGACAAAAAGCTGTGAAAATTTCATCATGCCAGAGCTCACTGTTCAATAGTTTTTAGTGAAACATACTAACAGATGTTCTACTTTATAATCGAGATTTACATACCTACATAAATATTTTATTATCGTTTAAACTAAGTTGTTTTTACAACTTTTTTATCTTCTATATATATATTTTTCTCAAACAGAATTATGCTGTATTGAATAGTAAGGTGATGATATATTATTATAACATCAGAATAAGAACATGCATTCAATTTTCCCTTCCTAAAGTCATAAATAATCAGATGATGTTTAGCATTGTTTTTGTGAAAATCACCTCAAAGGCACTTGATAAGGTGTGTTCTAAAAAGTACTTCATACAATCTCTGGAATATTAAAATCTTTTTCCGACGGAAAAAGGGTAAAATCCATTCCAGGCAATCTCTCGAAAATTCGTAATATAATATTAGTGCTCTAAAAAGTGAACTTGGAATCTACATACAAAGATGTTTATGGTTTCCTAGGTGTTGGGTTTCGACGTAGACGCCATAAACACGGTGCAGTTTTCCAACCACACGCACTACAAGCACGTGCGTGGCTCCGTGCTGAACCACACAGACCTGTGCGCCCTGCTGGAAGGGTTGGAGCTGAACAACATCGATAGCTTCACACATCTGCTGACGGGGTACTCCAGAGACCCCGAGTCGCTGAAGCAGGTGGCACTGGTGGTCAAGAAGCTGAGAGAGAAGAACCCTAACTTGGTGTATGGTAGGGACCTGCTCATTGCTTTGCTAAACGAATTAAGTGGAAGTTATGTGAACTTTTGTGGGAACTGATGTGAGGAATGTCCATCTCATGTTTGACCCCATCAAATACAGCCTGGGTTTTCACTTATCGAACTAACCATCACACCGTTTTCCCGAAGGATAGGTAGAGAGAATAGACCGCCATACAATTAAGAGGTTCACAGAGCACAGCCAATTTCTTAGACTGGGTCACAAGTCCGGTTGTTGTCCTTTGACTTCCCACCATTTGAAAAAATAATAAATTACTTTGCTTTGAGTTTGAGATTTAGGTAGAGAAGGGGTGAGAGAAGGGGTAGGCAGCGATGATGGACTGTCAAACAACTCGGTCTTGGCATTAGCTTCTTTCACATTCATACATCTTATACATACCCTTCTGTTATTCTTTCATGGCCCAACTCAAGTACAAGGGTGGATCAATAAGTGTGAAGAATAAAGATGCAAGCTTTTCACTTTTTTTTTCAACGTTTTCTTCTTTTAGGTTGATACATTTTTTCCAACGTTTCTGCCATTTCTTTTATCCCTCTTTTCTAAGTCCACCATGACCAAATGTGGCACTCTACGCCTCTACTATTTTACGCACTTTAGTTCGGCAATCAGCCAGAATCATGTCATGGATCTGTCAACGATTTCTTCGGCAACCGAGTCTGCCGGGTGGCCTGGCCGCTCCTCATCAAAAACAGATGTACAACCATGTTTAAATTCGTTGAACCAATATCTCACAGTTGTCGTAGATGGTGAAGGGTCTCCAGAGATAGCATCCAAATTTGCTTTTATAACTTCACATGTTCTTCACATAAAAATCGAATTACGTTGCTCTTTTTCCATTTTATTGAGAAACACGTGTGATACGACTGGCTGCTAAATAAAAAGTAACTTATGAATCAGTCTGAAATTTAGTATCGTTTCGTTTGACAGATGGCAGTACACGAAGATAATGTCAACTTCCCTCAGCAACGCCACCGGTCTTCAAACATGACTACTTATTGATCCACCCTCGTATTTGATTTACTTGTTCGTGACTCCGACTTCTTCTACCATTCCCATTTGTGATTCTTCTTACATTCATATATTCCAGTATTCTGGCACCATCAGGTTTTATATAGTGCCAGATAAGTGAGGTTCGATTCCATGACAAAACAAAGCATTGAAGAAATGTGAAGAAAGATAAAAAACAAACATCAAATGTAACCTAACCTAACTTTTTGGTCTGTTTTATCCAGTTACCGTGAGATTCTACTGTTGATAACAATATTATTATTGATATTAATTCCAGTGTGCGACCCCGTGATGGGCGATAACGGCAAGATGTACGTCCCTGAAGAGATACTGCCCGTATATCGCGAAATCATCATACCGCTGGCGGACATCATCACGCCCAACCAGTACGAGGCCGAGCTGCTGACGGGCATCACCATCCGCAGCGTGGCGGATGCCTGGCGCGCTATCGCCAGCCTGCACCAGCGCGGCATTAGAGTGGTGGTGTTCTCCAGCACGGAGCTCGGCGACGCCAGCGGAATGCTCGGCCTCGCCAGCACTATTGATGGTAAATTATTATATTACTTTGAGACATAGTTGTTTTGCTTGGAAGAAATTAAACATTTTTATCAAATGTTACTTTTCTCGATACCCTCCCTCGAGTTTATATGTTACATATATGTATTTTTAAGTATTCATAAAACCGATTAAATTGTTAATAATAAAGTGTGGACTATCGTGGGATAGCCCTTAACCACTCAGAACATTAGAGCGTCAAAAGACGTAAATATAATAATAGCGGTCAAGACATTAGAGCGTCTTTTGACGTCAACGCGCGAGATTTTACAAAAATTGATTTATTTCCATCACTAGTATACGGATTACCATGAAATAAAGAACGGAATATCGATAATGAACAACGCTATGGAACATAGAGATTAATTATCTGAGCCGAATGGAACCTCCATCTTGTTTGATTGTCATTTGTTCAAAACATTGTTAGTTTTTTATTCAAATATTTTTGTATGAAATGTTAAAAAAGTGAGGTGACAAAATTGTTTATTATACATTTGTTTGGTAGAATAAGTATTTTTTTTTACATAATCTGTGAGTTTAGTACCGTTTTCACATAAAACATCACGTGGGTCATTTTTACAATTTTTTTGTGTTTGCATTCTAAATTTTAATATTTACAAATGTTATTATTTATTTGTAATAATAAAATTTGAAAGTTTGTTTCATAACCTATTCAAAACAGTTTTTAGAATGAGGCTACGTTTCCCAAAACGTGATTTATGAAGCTTTTAGTAAAAATCGTAAATAACACAAATATTATCATGTTTTGACAGTTTTCTAAGGGACACATAATAAACAAAAGTCTATTTCTGAGAGGTTAACTGAAATATTTCTAACTGCCTCAATTTTGTGTTTTAAAACCACTGGAGCGATCACGTAGGGATAAATAAATTTGCCTCGATTGCTTGAAATTTTCCAGAAGGTCATTTTTAAAATTTTTCGCCAACATTAAAAAAATCATATCTTCGAATTTTAACATGGAGACATAAAAACTATTTTAACATGGAGACATAAAAACTAGTGCTATATAGCCAATGAATTACCCTACATTTTACCGTTCATCTCATATTTGTAGGATTTATAAAAAAAATATTTTAAAAATAGTAAAGTTTATAATCGCGTGAATTTTGAGTGTTTTTACTTGAAACTGCCGTGAGGGATTTTGAGGGACTTATTCGGTTCAACATAGAATATTTTCGGTTTCTGTATGTTGTCTATGGTATACGTTATAATGAAAGATGCATATCCATGGGAAAAGGACTTAATTTTATCCGTAAACAGCTGTTAAAAATTCGACAGGAAAAAAATATTTTTAAATTTATTTTTAACATTGTTCTAAAATAGTCTACGAAGTACAGATTTGCGACATCTATGGTCATAATAGATAAAGCATTTCAATAGCTTTGTGTTAAAATAAACGGCTGGCCAAGGAAAATTTTCAAATAATTACAATAAATGTTTTATGAATGGTATGAAAATGTGGTCCATTTTTGGACCGAAATCAATCGAAGAAAAATAAAAGTGGTCCATTTTGCGACCGAAATCGCTCCAGTGGTTAAAAATGATCTTCACAAAGCCGTATGATACCATTGCCCCAAACTTATTAGCTCCTGGAAAACAAATAAACCAACAAAAAGTAAAAACCTATGCTTCTTGCGACCTTTCGACTTTGAAATAATGAACTTTCATTTTGATAAATGTTTTTGTAAACCAATATTTTTGGTTCTGATGTCATTTTTAAGACTCACTCGCCTTGTCTAGATATACTTGGTCGAAGATGGTGAGGCATGGAACTTTTTTTTTTACATAACCTCCACACAGGAGGAGACAATAATTCCCCTCTGGACCTATGTCATCTTTGAGGATACTGTGTGGAGGGTCTTTTTAGGAAAAGGAAGGAGCGAAAGTTCTGGGAAGGAAAAAAGGTATGAGGGGTGTTCCGAAAAGTCCTGCTGGAGAGGTCAAAAGATCTCCCGATCCGGCCTGCCACACAGTTGGTGGGCAGACGCATCAACCGCCAAAATCCGAACTCACCCCATGAACCCGGGCACCCCTGCTAAGTTACCAAACGTAGTGAACCACCTATGGGGTGACCTATGGCAGAGGTGTTGGTTATCCAATAAATGGTTCCCGGGGCGGCGGTACCCATACCCGCCTTCTGTAACTGGCACAGGAAGGATGACGGTATACTGAATGGTGTAGAAATGAGATCTCTGAGGCCTATGTCTGATAAATAACGTAAACTAGAATGATTCAAGCTTGTCCTAACTAGGTTCTCCAGCTCGGAGCTTGGCGATGCAAGTGGAATATTTTAAATATATTTTTTCTTTTGCAAAACACTCTTAAAACCAAATTACTTCAATCCAAGGTTCCACTGTACCATGAATATTTAATAATATTATTATTCACAACACAATGCTAATGTGTATCCACGGTTGATTTCAACAATATAACCTATTAAAAAAGTAATGTAAATAACTCTTTATCTAGAATTAAAGAATTTACATAACATTATATGTATTTATAATGAATGTTATTTGTTATTTCAATATGGAATGTATTGCATTGCACTACATACATTCACCTGCAGACATTCTGCAACTATTACTATTATTCATTTTTTTATAAGAAAAACTCTTTTTGAAAGTTATTCCCATCAATGTAATGTATCATTGAAAAAGATAACAATAATAATCTAAACGAAAATATGAAAGAGAACAAGACACAGAAAAACAGAAAAAGATAATGGTCGCAACTGGGATTCGAACCCAGAACCTCTCTTCTAACCGGGATGTGCGCTTTTACCTATTCCGCCATTGCCGCCTACTGTCAAACCGTCATGTTATTCAATCTCATATTTAAAATTTTAGAATTAACAATATTATCTTCAACTAATTTTTAGACGAGAGGTTCTGGGTTCGAGTCCAATTTATCTTTTTCTGTTGTTCTGTGTCTTGTTCTCTTTCATATTTTCGTTAAGATTATTATTGTTATCTTCTTCTTCAATGATATGTTATTGTTATTTTTATAATGTTTTTTTTTATTTGTTGTCAAGGTCTCCGTTACACAATAAAGATTCCCAAGTTGCCAGTTTTCTTCATCGGAACTGGGGACCTGTTTGCTTCCCTCATGTTGGCCTGGACGTACAAAACCAACAACGATGTGAAGTTTTCCCTTGAGAAGACCATCGCCACAATGCAGCAAATATTGAAGGACACATATCGTTATGCTAAAGGTTGGTAAATTATCTTTTACAAATATTAAAGGACAATTAGCCACTCCTGGGTATTTAATACCTATATGAATACTATATTTACTAAGCCAGTTGGCGATATTTTGCGAGCACGGTCAGCATATGGTTCTGACAGTGGGTAGACAAAAGCCTCCACTTTTTTGATCTGGCTCCCTGCGACTTTTTGCGCAGGAATTTTTTGGTCAAAAACTCACAGATAAGGATCGCTTTGTGCGACGGTGCGTTATTGTGGTGCAAAATTGATGCCATTTTCAAACTTGTAAAAAATCGAAAACTCGCACAAAGGTGGAGGTACTCAGTACAGCGTAACTTTTGCAAATGTCAAGCTATGAAACTAAAATTTGGGGGGAGGTGTCAATGACAAATGTGACTAACCTAACCTAGCTTAACCTAACAAAAAAGAAAGAATTCCAATTGGGTGACTGACAGCGCCACACCGTGACCGGGCCTTTAACTTTTTGATCAAGCTGGTACATAATAATAATAATATTTGGCTAATTTATATAGCGCCGTTTTCGTGAAAAATCACCTCAAGGGCGCTGTGACTAGATAACTTTTTAATAATGCCATTCGTTATGCTAAATAACTGGCTTATTACATAATGATCGGAAGTGAACTGACGAAGCTCTTAGAGTTGAAATAAATGGTATGCGTGACCAATTGAATCCAATCAAGTTTGAAAAATGAAAGTTGTTGTCGCTGAAGACCTCGTTCACTAATTAACTTCCTTTTTAGTGTCAAAATGTACATGTGGACTGCCAATGCACGTTAAAGTTAATATTTCAATTCGACATTGTCAATTTTTTCATATTTTACCTTTAGGAATGTCAATCCATAGACAGATCCGCCAGTGCTGCTATTGTAACATGATTTCTGATCTATTTCGTGTCAACATCCGTTATTTTTATTTTTTTTCTTTCTTTATTCATTGCATACATAATATGGTTACATTATTAGTGGATTTTTCGACCAGCATGCTAGGCTGATGCCCGGGTTATGCCTGATTTTTCGACCACCATGCTAGGCTGATGCCCGTGGCAAAACCGTGCTCGAGATATCCATAAGAAATCGTCAGAAGTTAAGCCTATCGATCCAATATCGCTAAGTTATCGAGTTGAGCCTATTGGACCCCCTGACTAGACACAAAACGCTTATATGACCAAACTGAACAGTGACAAAACAGAATATATGTACACGGTTTCAGAATATGCAAACATTAAAAAAAAAGTCCAAAAGCAACTCATACTTCAAATATAGGCACAATTCCCTCTGCATTTATTGTAGATACCTATTTTATGAGCTATGTATATTATAACCAAATCAAGTTTGGTATTGTGACAAGGCATGTCAGAAATTTTGTAGGATCTTCGGCACTCGGGAATTTTTAGATTGACCGAAATTCAGGGAGTGCTCTACTACTCCACTCTTTCGAGCTATATAGTATTTCACCTTATTTGTTGATATTTAAGTGGATATCTTTCAAAGCTCCGTGGTTCATGATCAAATGACATTGCAACCTGAAAATAGTTTCACCGGCCTTGCAATCTCAGACAACAAAAACTGCGCAAATGTCCATGACGCCTGAGATCATAGTTTCAGACAATCAGTGCTTTATAGTTTTTTACGCTTACATTATTATGTTCAAATTGAATTTCTAGGACATAAAAATAAAACGTCTTTATCTCAAACATTAACATTATATTTGTTTCCAGGAAAATGCGGTGACGGTGAGTTAAACTGCGATAAAGTGGAACTGCGACTTATACAAAATAAGTCCGCCATTGAAAACCCACAAGTAGAAATACACGCCGTTCAAGCGGAGTAATTTACTACAATATTTTGTCAATCCAACCAATTGTGTATAAGAAATACAAAATCATCTTATTAAACTGTAGATAATAGTAACAAATGGAGATATGGCATTTTTACATGCCGACTGTCACGACCAAACTACACGGACTATCAAAGTGGCAGAGTCAATTAAAGGTTTGCAGTTTCACACTAATAATGGTTCATTGCCCATCTCTCTTGTTTCTATTATCTATGAAGTCAAAAATATTCTCTTCAAATTCAAATGTAACATCGTCATCAAATGGCAATTCAGCGCCATTTTGTTTTTATTTTGACATTTAAAAGATCCACGTGAAACGTTGATTCTAGGTATGTTTCAGCTTTCTATCAAATTGTAATAAGCTGACAAGCTTAACAACATGATAGTTGTCCTCTTTTACTGATCACAATTTTTTCAAAAGCTGAAACAGACTTAGAACTGTCAAAAATCAAAATGGCACTGAATGGCTATTTGAACGCTTGGTCACATGTCACACTTCATCTTGTTTGTCTGAAATTACATTCTATCAGCACAATTTTGAGTTTTTAACATTTAATCCCGATCAAATACCGATTCTCAGCCTGTTCAGCTTTTGATAAAAAAATGTGAAGCATTACAGTCATGCTTTTACGCTTGTGAGCTGATCACAATTTGATAAAAAGCTGATACGGAACGAGAACAGATATTTAACAATGGGGGCTGTTCAAATGTGATCGAATTTTAACCCAACCTTATAAAGTTCATAAAGGAAACTAATGAAATGTGAGGTGCACTGAATTTTCATTTTTATTACCAAGTGTCTGGTATATATCATGTTTCATTTTACCATACATTATCATTGCCACTTCTGCATTCAATGTACATACAGTAGAATCCGGATATAACGACCCGCAAGGGGCTGGCAATTCTTTGTAGTACTAACCGGACAACGCACGAAACGGCCAGATAATTTAAGCTTGTTTTTATATGAGACACGCCGAACTTCTTTGCAAGGGTTTCATTTGATTCACCGGCTTCTAAATGGCTTAATATAGCATATTTTTCTTCAATTGAAAAACACTTTCGCTTCACGGAACTCATTGTGTCAAGCTTTTAACCTAGTCACAACGTAAACACTGATTGTGATTTACGCATGCTAATAAGGATAGGTGTTAGCGCTCCGGGAGTAGCTAGGCATGAGGAGTAGGCGAGGCGCGGGGTGGCGAGGTATTGGTGCGTAGTTTTTGTAAACAAAACACTGCCTGTCATTCTAACCGGATGAATTACCATTAAAATAGGTCAAAAAAGGTCACTTTAAACAGTTGGTCGCTTAAAACGGAGTCGTACTAAACGGATATGTTTTCCTCACAGATAATATAAACAAAGGGAGATATGCTATGGGCAGTTTAAACCTTGTGAAACTGTATTTCCTCGTGTCGCCGATATTATTAACCAATACTATTACACACCTTCGCTTACGCTAAAGTATACGCCCCTATTCGAACTCACACTTAAAACTTGTCATTTTCATTGGCACTAATACTTAGAACAGATTTCTATGCGTACACGTTCCGAACGCATTCGCAATTAGCAATACATAGAAATGATGACGAATAAGGCTTACAAGAATACAAATCGACAGAGATCGACATTTTAATTAAAAAATGGTTCCAGTTAAAATTTTGATGAAAAATTCTTATTCTCAGAACCGATAAATCGAAACAAGTGTGATCTGGACTCTGGGCACGTTTAACGTGTCCCATTTGTAACAAATCCAAATCAATTGTTTCTAATCTATAATTAGATAACTGAATTTTAACAGTTTTTGGTTTTGTTCAATAACTTTAATCACAATAACACTCACAGTGTGTTTTTTTGTTGTAAAAATCCATAAAAAGAAACTCTCATTTTTTACTCATGTTAATTTATTTTGTATTTGAGTACTTCACAAGAGTCCCATCTGCTCCCAACCATCTGGAACCAGTGAGACTAGGGCATCCGCAATTGGGGTATTTTATGAGGTTTCAGATGGTGAGGAGTGGAAGAAGTCGAGGAAAATGAAAGTGGGGAAGTACCCGGTTATTCAGATCTGGTCCCTAAACACGGCT
This sequence comes from Limnephilus lunatus, assembly GCA_917563855.2. Lineage (NCBI taxonomy): Eukaryota > Metazoa > Arthropoda > Insecta > Trichoptera > Limnephilidae > Limnephilus > Limnephilus lunatus. The sequence continues at coordinate 31,080,981 of OU830599.1, read as the reverse complement.
AATAAATTTAAAGCAACCTTTCTGTTCTGAATGGTGGTCTTTAACCAGGGTTATACTGAAAGTATTTACAATTCTGTTTCACAATTAATAATTTTACAATAATAATGACAAGTATTTTGGGCAACGTTGGGTGCTCTACCCGTGTTAGGGCCTTTATTTTGCGATTTCATATTTTGTTTCATAATCTATTTATTACCCTGTTTTACAGGCAGTTTTTTTTAAATAATTTGTAAACAGTTATTTTCCTCCTCTTTTGAATGTCAAATGTGCTAGTTTTCATCAATCTCGAACATATGTAAATAAAAAAATTTAAATAAAAAACCCACCGTGGTATAATTAACAAAAATATATAGAAATATGTATATACACGAGGTATTTCATTTAGCAAACAAACATTTAAAAAATATATACATATTATTTACCGGTAAAGTGGAGATATTTGTATTTGGAGATACTTGTCGCTTCGATAATTTTGGTGTTACGTTTTTAACTAAGTAATGTAAACGGATATCAATGTATTTTTCCAAAACGGCTTTAGTGAGTTGAACTGAATGATTATTCATTGGTGATTGGTCATATTGATGAAAATAAATATTTTCAAATACTTTGATTCCAACGAAATGTCGTAAGGCTTTGGTTACTAGTTCCTGTTTAATATTATTTTTTGATTTAATTTTCAGTTTATTTTTATCTACAATAGCGTTCTTTATTATCACTTCCATTGTTTTTTAAATGTTTATAACATCAATTGAAGGGAAAAAAAGGCCAGGTTGCTGGTTTAAAATCGTTTTGGCCAAAGTGAGACGAGCAAATGATGCTATGGCGAGTCGGAAACCAGTTTCCCTTTCTCCCCGTTGCGTCAATCCATTTTTCTTTAATTGTTCCGTCCTTCGGAAATAATTAAAATACTATAAGTTACTGCATTTAAAAACGGATATAAATTATACGTTACCTAAGATAAATAAATTATCACGCTTTTTTGTTATGCTTCTCCCCATCCCGCGAACCCCCTCCCCCCCTATCATCACTCCCTCACCCCCGCCAACCCCCTCCTTCGTTTTCCTTCTCCACCCACATAATCCTCCCCTATCAGATCCCTCGTCCCGGATTCTCTTCCCCTTCTCCTTCCCTTCCTGAGGCTAAACTATATGAAACACGCACATTTCTCAAACTGATCATGCGCCAAAAAATTTACGAATTTTATAACGCCAAAGCTTACCGTTATATATATTGAAACCTTCACGGGCGTGCCCACACGAAAACACCAAAGTTTCATCCCAGTCGGATGAATGGTATAGGAAATAATTTTATAATGCTAGAGCCCACCATTATACTCGTATATAGAAACCTCCATGGGCTCCGGCACTAAAAATCACCAAAGTTCCATTGAAAATCAAAATAATGATTTTAAAAGAAAAGCATTGTATTTGTTTCTACCACCAATCAGCATCTACAACAATAATTATCTACAAAAATAATATGTTTATACATATTTATATTTTTTTTATAAAGCCCTACTAATATTACGAAATATCGATGGTCGGTATTCAAAAGAATTCCCGTCCCCATCACTAGCATCGTAATGGCGGCGATGTTTGTTTTAACGGGGCCTTATGTCAATAAAAACTTCGAATAATCATTAAAAATTGATAACGTACTCTAATTTTGTACTTACCGGTGAAATGAAACTCCATTTATCTTGAAGTTCACATTTCTTGTATTATTTTTGCATAGTTGCACTGAACAAGACGGCATTTTGAATAAAACGGGCACAAACTGTACGCGGTTACGACACAAAACCAATTGAATGAACGAATTCTTTCCGTATTCACACTCCGCTCCGTAGGCCGTAGTCCGTCCACGGTCTGGCGGCCAACATAGCATATCTCGGGTTTCTAATATCTTTGGTTTTCCTAGTACCTAACTATGAAGCCTTACTTGAGTTTACATTGTTGTTACTAAAAGCGGTAAACCGTTATAAACAAAGTTGTTTTATCCAAATTCTACTGTATATCATAATTGAACATGGGGAAATATGTGATAACTTTTCATTGAACAGAGTAAAGTAAAAAGAATTTATCAATACATACATAGGAATACCACACAAAAAACTGTTAAACTTATTGTTACTGGTTTATTATTATTGTTATAGACACCAATCATTTTTAAGTATTTTTGTTATTGCTGATTTCTGTATACATAATATTATTCTTAGATGTTTACTGATACATAGTAAGAATCTTAGAAACCTTATTATAGAAATCTAATAATATTATGTGATATGTAATATCATAATGTAAGATCATAAAATAATGTAATATCCCCATAAAACATTCTTTAAGCCGCCGTATCCCGAATTTCTACCAATTTATGATTTTTTGATTTGGTGTGGATGTACCGGCAGCCGCGATTTTTTTAACAAAATAATAAAATAATCTTTTTCTGAAATATATCAAAACTATATATTGAAGACTTACCAAATACGTACATTGTATGTCGCACGTATTTTCGATTTTTCTCAATAGTTGAGTTTGATAGTGCAAGAAATGTTGAATGAAACATTCATATTATGTTTTCGTGAATTCTTAATTCAAACGTTATTTTTGTACGACAAAGATAGTCATTCAAAAAATATGTATGCATGATTGAAATAAATGATAGCGACGTTTTCATATTCAAAAGTTGCGTAGAATACTATCTCAAGGCAGACTAAACCACAAGCCCGGGTGCCCGATGGATTTTGAGGTGTCAAGTCATCAAGTGTCAATTCATAATAGAGAATTGACAGTTTGCAAATGGCGGCAATTGTTTTTGATACTCGTTGGTACTGCTGATTGGTAAATTGTTACTACAAAATTGCAGTTTACTTCGCGACAGCATTGACTTCATAATTTGGCTGTTGCTCACCCAGACCTGTACTCTAGTCAGCCTTGCATTTTCTCTATGTCGCATAAAATCTTCAGGCGGAAAACAATTGTATTATTTATAATAATAAGTGATTTGCATGTACTTATAAATGAAATGTTATTCCTTGGCTTTTACTAGTGTTTGCCGAGTAATGAAAACACTTTCTCATTGCATACAATCTTAAGTGACATATGGCAGTTTAGTACTAAAACTATGAAATTTAAAGCGCTACAATTGACATATTTTTTGCTTGCCACTTTGAGACTTCTACAACATGTCTGTATATATTATAACATCATTGACTTATTGGCCATTTGATAACCAATAATTTGAATTTATGTGAAACACCCAAACCTTATTTATAATTTAGAATAATCATTTAGATTTTAGACAATATTTAAAAAAAAATTATATTTATAAAATAAATATGTACCATAATAATGTTTGCATAAAATGTAACTACCGCTATTAATCCAAACCAAAGTAAAAAAGTGTTGAGATAAACATTTAGTTATTTAATTTAATTTCATCCAGAGATGTTTTATGAAAAGTTTATTTATAATTACATAATAATCTGTAGGAATGTATTTATAATTTATTTTTTTTAATCATAGAATTATCTGTAAAACAATTTAAACATTCCTCACATGTTAACTTATTACAAATATATTTTTATACATTAGATAAAGTGTATCTTTCTAAACTCTATAATAATTTATCTATTTCATCTGCCGTTACTTTTTCCTCGGCCAATAGACATATCACGGATTTTAACAATTTACAATAAAAAATTTCTAGGAAACTCTTTTACCAGGGTATAGCAATATTTGAAAAATAACTAAATAATAAGCATTGAAAAATAGAAATATTCAATGGATGTTTTTAAAATTCCCACGGTAACGGCATCAGTATTTCATTTCTTTAATAGACCTGGGGGAGTTGTATGATTATGATTTTATTTTTCCTTTGGGGGAAGCATGCACATCGTTTTTCTCACTATTATTTAGTGTGTAAGAAAGAGCTACAGCTTTAAATTAATCACAATAATTTTTTTTTTTAAATCTGAACACAGTTGACATCAGCTTCTGTCATTAGCACACTGGCTTCATAGTTAGGGCTAAAGTAGGCTAATCTGAACTCAGCTGACATCAGCTTCAATGGATGTCATTAGTACACTGGCCCAAACGGCTTTAGTTGGTTAATCTGGGTACAGTTGACATCAGCTTCAATGGCTATCCTTAGCACGCTGGCCCAAAAGGCCTTGGCTAATCTGGGTACAGCTGACATCAGCTTCAATGGCTATCATTAGCAAGGCTTTAGTTGGCTGGTATCCTTGTAATCTCAGTACAGCTGACAACAGCTTCAATGGCTGTCATTGGTCTATTTGAAGTGTAAATATAAAACGGACTACTAGTGCTTACAACAGAAGAGCTGGCGCTTGATATGAACAATCAAGTAAAGCCAATGCACCGTGAGGCCACTGTTTTGCTTCCTTTGTAAGTTTGGCTTAAAGGGTTAAAAATACATTCCCATCTAATTTTCTTACATAATATTCTACAATATATCAATTTTTGTAAGAATTCGCCAACAAACTGTGTTTCCTGATTACTTTTTCTAAATAATATCTGAAAGGGAACATTTTCTCAGTTGGCAACTTCGCAAACAGTTTTTATAAAAGAAAATAATTTTTTTTGGACAAAACAAGCGATTTTGTTTGACGTTTGGTTTTTTGCAATTTTTTTTCCTCAATATCGATTGTCCAATTGATTAGTCAGACAACTCCGAAAAATCTAAATTTGAGTTGAGTATGCCGTTATATGTAAAAGTGTACCCTCTATCTGATACAAAACTCGGATTACCCATAAACACCACCAAATCAATAATAATGCAGAAAAACTTGTACATAGTGAATTAAAACAAAATGTTTCTGGGTCACTAGTAGAATATTTCAAAATATTATATTTATGTACCGCACCGTTATGCCTCCGGTGTTATTTTATAGCATGTTTAATATGTAAAACACGGACACATGTAAATAATATTTGATTTATGGTGGGCATTTGAGTATTGCTTCATTATCTCAAAACTTAGTGTTTGGAGATGTCTGACTAATCAACTGGATATGTGCAAAGACTCCCTCCTTAGAAGTTGTCCTCTGTAGGTACTACATATGAAAAATTGGCCTTTATTTAGGTGCATGAAATTAAATTGCTGACAATAAAAATAAATTACTACTTACCTATTGATGTTTAATTTTTTTTGTATTTCTAAATATTTTACTTGCATTCAATAATTTATTAGTTACTTGATATCTTGCATCTTGGACGGCTAATCCATGTTTTTTATTACCTGAGCTTAGCGAAGTCCTGTTTTAGCTCGACCGTCTTGCATTTCGTCTGTCTGTAAATTTGTTTGTACGTTCCATTTCTGGTTTTGAAAATCTGGTACATCTACTTTATTTTTCCAGCAAGTCTTACTTTGACTAAATGCCTAACTTTGTCTGAGTTTTTCACACTATGTTACCTACCTATCTGTCTGAAAAAAATGTTTTTGAGACGGTGACACTCCTTTGAACAAATAGTATAATTCCAAGGTTTGTAGAAAATGCTTAAGCTCATACGGCGCTAACCTTGTTAACTACTCAGCAACGTAAGCAGATATACACGTTAATATAACAATAGCAGTCAAGTACAATAAGCGTGTTTTCACGTTAACGCGTATGTTTCCACAGAAATTGTTATAACTCCGTTATTGTTCTAGTGACATCCCTAAAACAAAAAGTAAAAGCTCGATAATAAATCAAGTTTGCCATCCCTATTCAAGTTGTCCATAGAAATATATAAAAGACCTATTCTGTAGGATACACGGTTGTACATATTTTACCTGCCAAATCACCTGTGGGCCGCTAGACATTGTTAATTTTGATTAAATATTCTTGTATGAAATGATAAAAAAGTGAGGTGACTAAATTGTATATTATACATTTATACAACAGAATAAGTATTGTTTTTTACATAATCCGTGATTTTAGTACTGTTTTCACATAAAAACATAAGGTTATTTTAACATTTTTTTTATGTTTGCATTTTATATTATTTGTAAATATTAATATTTATTTGTAATATAACAATTTGAAAGCTTATTTCGTAACCTTTCAAAAAAAGTTTTTAGTATTCGGCTACGTTCAGAAATGTTTCATTTATAGAGCTTTAACCGTGAAGCGGAAATAACACAAAATTTTCGTAAATCTGTCATTTCGTTTAAGACGTAAAAAGTGCGTATTCGCGATATATCGGAGTGGTTAAAAGCATTTTTTACAAACCTTGATATAATTCCTAATTTCAAATTAAACAAATATGTTACATAAAAAATGTTAATTTTATTAAAATTAAGTGAGTAGGTCATTAACGTAATTGATCGATGGAGTAGGTATACTTACTAGAGAAAATTAGAAACATCCTTTTTTGGCTCAAGGTCTGTACTTCTGAACTACTCCCGGCGAGAGATCGTACGTGACATTATCGTTCTAATATCTTCTGTCTTTTGTTTTCACATATGACGCGTGAGAAGGGAGAGGACGAATGTCGATGACATCAGTACGAGTTCGTGTTTGACTCGTAGCTTAATTTAAGTAGGTCACCAAAAGTAAATAATTTATTGATTGTTATGTTTTCTGTGAAGTACTAATAGATTAAACAGTGCTAACTATATTGTAATATTATTTATTGTGATGATATAATGGGCTTCCAAAATAAACAAATAATGATGTATTCCTGTTTATTAAAATGTACAATATAAAATATTGACGCAAGCTATTGGTGTTTTTATTATTTTTATATTATATTGTATTCAAAATATAAAAATTACAAATATGTTACAAAGTGGTAGTTCATCGTAAAAAAATTCTTAATTTGTTTTCTCAGCTTTTCAAGAAGAAGATTGGCAGAGACGAAGGGATGATGTAAACATTTCCTAAAAGTGTCCCAAATTTCGTTTGCTTCCTACAAAAAAAGTTAACTTTTCCCTTTTGAACATCCGATGCTAGCAAATTTACAACAAAATTATCTTATTATCTCAGTTATTAAACCATTTCTTATTTTACAATTTACATTCTGTGTTTTAAAAAAATGCATTTTAACCCCTTAGGCTAATTTGTTCGCTTTTCAGAATGACTCGTATAGGTCTCATAGAAATCATTGTGTCTCCCTTACTATCATAGTGAGAAATATGATCTAAACGGTATTGGAAAGAAAAAAACACCACACTATATATTCAAATCTAAGAATTAACCACAAAATATTTAATATGTACGTCTTTCCAAATTAAAATTTCCGATCGCAATTGGAAAAAAATTATTATTTGTGAATTTTTTATTAATTATTTTTACATGAAATGACCAAAAGTGGGGTGATGACAATGTTTGTTATATATTTGTCTAATAAAATATGTATGTGTTTTGTTTTTTTTTTCATTACCACCAGTATTTTAGTTAGAAAAAAAAAATAAAGTGAGCCATTTTTAAAACATTTTAAAGTTTGTGTTTAAAAAAATGTGTTAAAAAATTACACGGTTTTTTCTAATAATAAAATTTGAAAGCTTTTTGAAATTTGAAAAATTTATTTCATCACCTTTCGAAGACAGTTTTTTGTTTTCGGATCTATTCACAAATATTCCATTTACTTTTTTTGCAAAGCGAAAATATTCTGACCAGCTGACAAAATATGGGCGAGGCCTGAGGGGTTAAATACATAATGTAAAAAATTATATGTGCTGTACTTGTCGTACCTTTAAAATACCGTATTTATTGGTTAGTTAACTGCTTATTAAGTACTGGGTATTGCCAGGTCCTTCATTCTTATGTAATGCAATGTGGACACAGTTGGATCGGTAATAGTTATGTTATTAACTTTGTTGCATGTTCTATTGTGGGGCCCATTTGACCCTGGTCCTGATTATATTGAACGTGCATTGACTTCCTTTGGAGTATTTTAGGAACCATTTTCACCGCCGCCAGTAAGCAAATGAGAAATAGTTGGAACGACCAGTAGGTGCAGTTGTAGAACTGTACTATCCTCTGGTTATCCGGAAGAAATTGCGATGGGGCTATGTAAATGATGCAAAATATTCTCAAAATGTAGTTCACAGTAATGAAGGCACAATTCCCCTGAAACGCAAAATCTGAATTTAGTAAAATAAAGGTGTATGTACATTTCATACAATTAAACTCTCCGTTTCACTGCGTACCTGCTCAGGTAGTGGCCACGCCACTAGCAAATATGCTTATTTTCAATATACAGTATTGCAAATAACTCCTAGAGATTGTTTCCAACTTGCAATATGGCAAACAATGCCTTGAGTTAATTTCTAACATGTCATATGGCAAACAATGCTTTGAGATTATTTCTAACATGTCATATGGCAAATAATGCTTTGAGATTATTTCTAACATGTCATATGGCAAACAATGCTTTGAGATTATTTCCAACATGTCATATGGCAAACAATGCTTTGAGATTATTTCCAACATGTCATATGGCAAACAATGCTTTGAGATTATTTCCAACATGCAATATATCAAACAATGCCTTGAGATTATTTCCAACATACAATATGGCAAACAATGCCTTAGGAGAAAAATATGCATATAATATATTCGCAAAGAATCTGCATTATTTTTATACATACATATTGTGATAACATGTTTTTCAGAAGTCCTTTGTATAAATCTTCAATATAAATATAAAGTAGCAGCGTTGATGCCATAATTAGGTTCCCCAGCTTTAGGCCGCTCCATACAAACCAGGCCAATATTGATATTGTCGATCTAAAAACAATGTATGATACTAACAAAAAAATATACATAGAACTATGTAAAAACAGAAAATACTGAAAGAAGGTTTATAATAAACTAGTGAGTTCCCAGCATGCGTTACTATGCCACTTAATAAAGAAATTGTTTCTCCCTGCCTGTGCTTTCCAATTCGTCCCATTCCCCTTCCACGTCCCCTTCCTCTCCCATGTCCTCCCTTCCCCACATGCTTTCCCACTCCGCCTTCTCCACCTTCCCTCTCCCCACTCCCCTCTCCCGCTTCTCCCATCCCGCAAACCCCCCTCCTGAGTTCCCCTTCCCCCTCCTGCATTACATAGTCAGGTAGTCCCGGTACATTCAGTTTTCAAACAGCTCGCGTGCCACATATTGCAATTTTTTTATACAAATTTCACAATGCCAGAACTCACTATTATATATAGAAACCATCGCGGGCATGCACAAATCAAATCCCCAAAGTTTCATCGCAATCGGATGAATGGTTAGTAACGCATAATTGCATGATGCCAGAACTGACTATTGTATATAGAAACCATCGAGGGCATGCGCACATCAATTCCCCAAAGTTTCATCGCAATTGGATGAATGGTTTAGCAATGTACTTAGGGCGGTACACAACCCTAATAACTTTTTTTTTTCATTATTTGTTTTTGGGGTGTTATGCCGTGTTGCGCTACCTCCTTCTTTAGCCAACGTTTCGCACAGCGTTGCAGTGTCCATCATCAGGGCAAAACTCACATTTTAATCATTTCCGGCGAATTCGTAACTATAATAATTTTTTTTTTCAAACCGACCCCTGGGAATGTAAGTTCTTTATATTTAAGATTAATCAAAACAATACCTTACCATTAATATATTTTACATACAACGATTTTAAAACTTTATAACCCGTTTTTCAACTATAAAGTTAGCGGTAAGCACAGGATTTTATTTTTCTAGACTATGAATTAATAACTTCGGGAGGGAAACGTTTGGAAACATCTTAAATATTTGTAACATATTCTTCAGAATTAATTAAAATGAACCCGGCGGAAAGGTCAAATCTCCAGGCCTGCTAGGGCGAATTTGACCATACATTTGTCCAATATGCCATGCCGCGGGCGTATATTTGTTTACACGCTTTCTTCACCTATGTCTATAAGATTCCAATATTATTTTAGTGTTTGGTAGGGAAAATTCGACAGTAGGTCCATCCAATACATCGGGTCGCGCGTCGCAATTTGTGTACACGGCTTCTTTACTTATGTCGTTAAGATTCTGAATTTATTTTACGGTATTTTGTCCTCTTAATCCAAGCCCTTTTTGATAGGTATTTGTGAAAAAACCGAGGCACTTTTTTAAAGATTTTTGTCATTTTATTACTTTAAAAAAAGGTTGGAAATTATTTAAAACAGTTGTAAACTTTTGTTTGTGAACCTATTTTAGTTAAATAAAAACACATATCAAGGAAATAATGATATTTAAAAATTTATAATGAAAGGATTTTTAAATTTCTTTGTACATTTTTGTGGTGTCGTTAAAAATGGCGGAGCCGGCCTTTTAATACATAAACGGCAATAGATTGGCACGTTTCGATCAAAAAGGTTAAGATATAAAAACTAACCTCACTAATTTACTTTTAAATGGAAGCCTTCTATAAACACAAGACCAAAACCAATATCGAATAGTCATGTTGTATGCTTGCAAAGCTCTCCGCATGGTTGATGCCACCAACATATGATATTTGTCATTGCTCTTTATTGCTCCAAAGTCATAAGATTCTCTCACGGCCAACTCTGGATATTCTTGCCTATTTAAAATATGGAAATAAGTAAAGTAACTGATTATCTTGTCAGATAAATAAATATTCGATTAATATTTGAGTAGTTAATTAAATGTCTGACATGTTCTGAAGAAGCTCAAAGTTTTGAGTGGGTCCAAGTCCTGATATGGCTTTACATTTGATTGGGTAAATGCCAAATCCCGCCGCAATGCAAACAGATTGGCACATTGTAGAAATCATCCAATGATGCAGAATCAACATGACCAAGTGAGGTATGTTGTACCAATACCAGAGAGCTCTTATGTCGTTTAAGGAGCCACTTTCAAAATAATCCTGTAGCAATTTTTCTTTTATTAAATATTTTGTGTAATATATAATAATATGTAAATTTGGAGGTTAATAATGCTTACATTCAACGGATACAAAAATTTCATAGAAAAGTAAATGGCGCAAATCACCGGAATGGTGGACATTTTAGTAGAAGATTTTATTCTGATGTCTTCCACAGGAAATTTGAAATAATCGTTGAAGGTTTTCCATCGGTAATATGGTCCTGAAAAAATAATAATGTTTTTATTTATTTAACTGTGGTTTATTTTGAGCAGTATCTCTGAAAAGTCGATAATCAACTGTTTTGAGTCATAAATGTTTTTGACTCCCCCCCAATAAAGAATGCTTAACCGCTTCCCGGGCTAATCATTTAACGAAAAATCTACGTATTTATTTCATGCAATTAATTTTAAAGCATATCACCAGTGTGAATAGATACTTTAAATTTAGATACTTTGCAACAAAACAGAACTCTCCTCTTCTTCCTTTCTTTAAAAAACCCTCCACACAGCATCCCTAAAGATGACATAGGCCCTGAGGGAAATTATTTTCCTCAGGGCCTTCTGTGTGGAACTCATGTAAAAAAAAAAAATGTAGGGATTTAAGTGGTCTTGCTTATTTCCTTAGTGGAAGCGATTCATTCATATTGGTAAACTTCAAAATTTTAATGTCCTGCAATCAAACGGCTTATGCCGTTCAACTGAAAGCACCAAAAAAACTCATTTTGAAATTATTGACTCATTCGCGGTATTACTAAACTTCCAGATGACATTCTTTTACAATATCAACAACAAACAAAAGGCCGCACGAAAGCTGGTATTTCATATTTTTTATTTCTTACAATTTAAAAAAAAATTATTTGTTAAATTTTTTCACCACGATCGGGAAGTGGATAAATAGAGATTAGGATGTATTTGAAACAACAAAGCATTTGAAAATAATTTCTACAGCTGACATTCAATGGATGGAACCAGTCACGAAGATATTATTTTTATATACATATGTATATGTATTTCTTTTGTTGATTATAGGCTAAGTAAATTTTTTATTTCTTTCCTTGAAGATTTTGATTGCATAATAGATATACAAAAATACTTTTTTTAGATGTCTGGGACAGTGCTCCACAACAAGTGTACTACGAACCGTTGCTGGGTGTTTAGGAGCATTGCTTAAAATAAATTTGTTTGTAATTTACTATCTTTGCTTTACTTAGTGTCGTGTTTTGTGTCGTGTCATATCGTGCTTTACAAGAGGGAAGGCGGTCATGCGTCACACCAGGACAAAAGTTCTGACTCTGACTGGGGTGTAAATATGTATAAAGTATTGTATAATAGGTACCTACGTAAACTTTCACCATGTGAGAAAATAATAATATTGTAGATCAATCTTGGCTGTTAGTCATGGTAAAAGTGTACAAGCACTCTTATTAATAAGTACGTACATAATTGACTGGCCTTATAATATTTCAGTATAATTTACCTCTGTGTATTCCAATAAAATTGAAGGTATAAAAGAGAATATCATCTAAACGAGGATCTTCACTTAACTCTTCAGAAGAGCCAATTTGTTTCATTATATCGTCATTGACTCCATACTCTTTGTGATTAATTTCATGGCGGTTTTTGCTTATATGAGAAGCGTTCACTTCGAAACTAAGGCCAACTAATCGTAGGGTTATGACCATGTGGATTGGAATCATTTGCCAGGGGATGTTCAAAATATCAGAGTGAATTAGCATCAGGTAGGCCCAGGAAAATCCAAAACAGTAAATATGCATTAACCTATGTGAAAAATAAAATAAACCATATCATTTATTATTTACAATCCAAGGGGAAAACTTTCTTGAGACAGCTCTCAAGTTGTGGGGTGTGACGCAAACCAAACTATATTTTTGTCATCAGTTTTTTTTTTCTTCATTTTTAAATGTTTTGGTAAAGTTGTCAAATTCCACCTCACACAAGCAATTTTTTAAAAACAACACTTGATTTGAACGTAAGTCAAGGGGTGGGAGGGAGAGGGGTATAAAACATGCACAAATATGGTTATAAGGTTCTTAGTTTGGGTGTTTTAATAATTTATGCTTATTTCCTAATCTTCAAACTTCACTTTGATTGAGAAAAAATGAAACTTTAATGCATTTTTTAGCATCTCCCCTGACATAAGTGGTTGTATTATTTCTTGTAAAGTTTAGTAATAAGGATGAAAACAAGTGATATTTTAAAAAATATGCTTAGGGGGCATACATCAATTACGTGAACTCAAAAGGGGGGGGGGTTCCAGCAAAATCTCACGTTACTTGAAAAGAATATACGAAGTGGCCCAAATTTATCTCACCAAGGGTAGGGGGGGGTCAAGATTGGAAGAAAAGCTACTCACATAATTAATGTATGCCCCCTTATTAAGTGTGAGGCAGATTTAACAACTTTACCCAACGAAGTTATACATAATATCGTCGCTATATAGGCGCGTGGTAGAAATCTCAAAGTGGTATACCAAAAACAAGCCAAAATACCCTCATGTGTGATGAGAAAATGTTTTCATTACATGGCAAACACCAGTAAAAGCCAAGGAATAACATTTCATTTGTAAATACAGTAAAATTATTTATTATTATACAAAATAATTTTTTCGATTGTGTCCTGAGGATTTTTAGCGCCGTTGGAGAAAGTGAGATAGTAAATGTAGCAACAATTAAGTATAAGAAAGACAACCTGGAACAGTAGGTTGTCTCATACAGCATTCCGTATTCGCCTTAGTGTAAGCAAGTAAGCGTATCTCGGCATCTCAGTTACACCCGTGATGTAGAATGTAGCATTCGGCGCAAATAAAACGCCACCCAGTCATATACCTATGTCATTCATGCACACACACTCTTTGAATATTTATCTTTATCATGCAAGAATAATTTTTGAATTAAGAAGTTACTGAAAACATAAGAGTATTTCTTAGGGCGGAATTACATTTGTCTATCGTGTCGTGTCGTGACGTGTCAGAACGGTATCGGTTTCATACATTTAATATGCTGATGTTTGTAGGTATTAGTCTGTCGTGTCGTGCCGTGATGAATGAATGAAATGTATGGAACCGATACCATTCTAACGCGTCACGACACGACACGACGGACAAATGTAATTCCGACTTCACTTGTCACATTGTATCATTGTGAGACAATGGCGAGTCTGTATATTATATATAACATTGGTTTTAATAGTATTTTACTTATCGTACCTTTTGTTCACATTTAGAATAATGATAGAATTAATCATGGTTATGAAAATAGGATGCACAATATGCTGTCCAGATATTAAGAAAATGGTGAGTAGTCCTATAAAAGATCCATATAACTTTTTGACATTCTGTGATTCTAAGGTTTTATAATTACTAGCTACAAATGAGCAGGACATTAGTGTAAATAAAAATGTTAAGTCGTTCAATTCCATATTAATTTATGAAAAATATTTTTGGTTTTTTTTTATAACACAAATTTAATGAAATTATTGTCACTAAATGAATTTTTTACATGTCACTATCATTTGACAAAGATAAGTATTCTGGGGTTTGTATTCTGGCAACAAGAAAATTGAAATTCCTTTTTTAAATTATAATTTTTTGTCTAATTTTTAGTTCCTAAAGTTCCTTGTTATTTCAAATGGTTTTTACTCAAGGTTTGGAAATGTATTTAACAGTATTTACTCAAGGTTCCTACAAAATGTTTTTAACAAGATTAGCTCATCGAGGGGTAGAGCGGTGATTGGCTAAAAATTTGTAACGTGGCTTGCAATCCATGTTCCACTGATGTGTCGGTTCGTCTGGAGTGGGCTCTTGAACTCGGGTTCTTCGCGGGAAGCGAATCCTACTCCTACTCTTCTTTCAAATCGACTACTCCCAGAGAACCCGGTCCAGGGCTCGAACCCAAACCCGAAACTCGCAGCCGGACTCGAAGCAGGAAAACTAATGTCTCCACCGGGTTCCGAGTCCGGGTCTTTGAGTCCGCAGCGAACTTATTTAATAATTATGCGCTAACTATAAACAATAGATAATTGCGCTTCCGTGATATCCTCGGGGGGGGGGGGGGGGGGTTGAGGTACGTCCTCTCAGTACCCCAGTGACATACGCGCATGTTCTTTGGTTTATATTGGTTTATGGTTGTGTGCTTGAAAAATCTCTTCAATAATATTGAGAGCTGGGTGAGTATTTCATGATATTTGTATCATATTATTTAGAACTTAGTTTTATTTTACGTAAATACATTATACGCAAAAAAGTAGTTGTAAAACTTTATCTTGTTTCATTTTTACTTTTATTTATAGCATTGTTTTGTGTCAGATGTCTAAAAAATTGAGATTTCACAGACTTAAACTAGGTAAAAATTAAAAAGTGATTACCGATTAATATATTTTTATTTTTTATTATTTATATACCTAGATAAAAGACTTTTTTTATTACATATTATATACAATATCATGAAATATTCAGTCGTCTTCTAAAATCAGACGCCAAAAGTTACGAAATTACCGACCGCGCACGACTGCTTATGTTCGGCGCAAGGGTGGGACTACTGGAAGGTTAAAAGCATTTTCTACAAACCTTTGTATTTACTCGTAAAGAAGAAAATATAACCAAGTGAAAAAAAAAATAATAAAACAGAAACACATTGTCAATTATTTTTTTAATTGTTTTTCCTGTTTAAATACAACTCTTTGGCATTTTCATCTGTCTGTAAATTTGTTTGATACTACCTTTTTATTCCTCCAGAGTTATTGGTTCCTACTACGAGCCTTCAAATTGGAATAAGCACTATTATGATACCTATCTGCCTAAAGAAAGTTTGAAAAAATACCTCACCCCATGAACCCGGGCATCCCTGCTAAGTCACCAAACGAAGTGAACCACTTGGGGTGACCTTTGGCAGGGGTGTTGGTTATCCAATAAATGGTTCCCGAGGCAGCGGTTAGCCTACCCGCCTCTCAAATTAAGAGAATTAATGTACTTAGTAAAGAAATTACTAACTATCTAGCCATCACGCCGCATTTCCCGGGCACCCTTCCAAGTCACCAAATTTAGCAAAAAAAAAAAGTTTCATTGAGAGTATTTGGACAAATTGTTCAATACCTTCTTTGAATTTTTTTTAATTGTTATGTAAAATATTTCTGGTTTATAAATAAATAGGTGGGTATTTTTAAGTACCTACTTAAAAATCTTATGATTTTAGAGGAAATTTTGGTTTTGATTTATAAATAATATAATTTTTAGACGCGAGGTCTACTGTTCACAGAAATTCTAGCTGTGTAGGTGGATCTCTTAATGCTTACAAGGTAAAGGGAATGTAGAACAAGATTATTGAATTTTAAGGGTTTGTAATGACCGAAGCCAGTGGATCAATTTTGGAGAAGGTTGGGAGGCTAAAGAAAGAGGGTGGGGAAGAAGAGAGAAGAAGGGATTAGAATGGTTGGGTAGAACCTGCACATTCAGATCTGGTTGCTAAAGATATTGAATGGTTGTCTTTCACCAGGGCGAAACTAAGTGTACCTTAATAATAATAATAACGTAATATTTGTATAGCGCAGTTTTGTGTCATTTCACTTCAAGTGCGCTTAACTTACACTTCAAAATATGGTGTAGACGAGGGATGAACAATAAAATAAAACTACCCTAGAATGATGCGACTTTGGAGAGGTGGGCTGACTCTGGACATTTGCCTATCTTCATGTATCATGCCCCTTGAGAAGAAAGTGCTACAGATGACGTGTGCCCTTATCATCAGTTGAATGCAGGTGTCCATACCAGACATGTGCCCTATCTTCATGTATCACTAGCCTCTTGAGAAGAAAGTGCTACAGGTGATGTGTGCCCTTATCATCAGTTGGATGCAGGTATTCATTTCTGCTAAGGTTGTAAAATCGTGAATTTCTATAGGCCTGGTGTATAAACTAAGGTGAAGCTCTGTATAAAATTTGTTATTTGAAATGATTAGTTGATTTTATTTTAGAAAACTTTTAGATAAAGTTGAATTTGATATACAAAATATTTTTAGCAATTTAAAAAAAAAATGTATTTTAAAAGGTGACTTTGGACATGACACGAATGAATAAAAAATAAGGTTGGAGAGACGCCTTATCAATGTTGCTCTTTAGAAATTATAAAAATAAGGTTGGTCTTATCAGAAAGTATAAAAATAAGGTTGGAGAAGCCTTGTCAATGTTACCGCACTTCAGAATGTATAAAAATAAGATTGGAGAGGCCTTATCAATGTTACCGCCCTTCAGAAAGTATAAAAATAAGGTTGGAGAGGCCTTATCAATGTTTCCCTTCAGAAAGTATAAAAACAAGGTTGGAGAGGCCTTATCAATGATACCACCCTTCAGAAAGTATAAAAATAAGGTTGGAGAGAGGCCTTATTAATGTTAATCTTCAGAAAATATAATATTTAGGTTAGATAGAGGCTTTGGAAATTTAGATTCAGAATTAGTTCAGAAATTTACAATTTTTTTTTTACATGAGCTCCACACAGGAGGCCCTGAAAAAAATAATTTCCTTCAGGGCCTATGTCATCTTTGGGGATGCTGTTTGGAAGGTTTTTTAAGGAAAGTAAGGAGAGGAGAGTTCTGGGAAGGAAAAGGGTTTAAGGGATGGGTAGGAATCTGGGGTTCAGTATGTCCTGGTCATCCGCCTCCAAGACCTAGACAAACCTCACCCCATGAACCCTGGCACCCCTGCTAAATCACCAAACGTAGCGAACCACTTGGGGTGACCTATGGCAGAGGTGTTGTTTTTCCATTAAAGGTATATATTTATATCAATTAGGTATAAAATATATAAGTAAAAATATATTAAAAATCTATTTCATCATTAACTATAGAGCTTTGAAATATCCATTTAAGTGTACAAAAAAAATACACAATTTTGTTTGTTCTAAATTTTTGAAGAGCGTTGTTGTGTAGTAAATTAGTTCACATAATGAAATAAATATCGTAATTTTTCTAAAATTGCTTTATTAAATTTGAAGTACAGTGCTTTGGCTTCACCAAAACATAATATGACATACTGACATTACAAATTGTAAAAAGACACAAATTATTATTTTCCTGCAGTCAGAACACAAACCACATACACTTCTACAAAGAAGTTATATAATTCATCTTGTATGATTACAAAAGGGGTTCATCTTCACACATTTACTTTGCGTATTGGTTCAGATTCAAAGGATAGAAACCTCTACATAGGTCATGCATCAAAATATTCCAAACACACTCTTACCGCTATAATTTACTTGCATTGCTTTCAATGTTTTTTCTTCTCTAAGCAAGAACCTAAGTCAGTTTTGAAGTCACTTCTACAGTCATAGATTTACTATAGACATAGGCTTCTGCCCAGGGTTTTTTATGCATGAGAATATGTCTAACATTGTGTGAATTTTTATAAAATAATAAGGTTGGGTGTTCGCACAAATGTAACATTGTCATCAATTATAACATCAAATGTAACTTTCAAACTGAAACCCCCCGTAAAACGCCGATTCTAGGTCCATTTCAGCTTTTACAGATTGTGATCAGCAGATCAGCATAACTGTCATGATGTTAGTCTTGTCAGATGATTATAATTTGATTTAAAGCTGAAACAGACATATGATCACAGTTACAGGGGGACCTTTAAAATGTTAATGATATATGTATTAAAATTTGTGTGAAACAACCCAGCCTAAGTGAACTAGTTTTATTATGTACTACGTAATATAAAATGTACCCTACAGTAGTTGATGGATCACCTTTAATATTAAATGGAAAAGATGTTCTTTATCATGTTGTAGATGGCAATATAATTTAGAATTTAGTTCATTATTTAGGCAGTGAATTATTTTCTTCATTTATGATAGTATAAAAAAATTATTTCGATGCACCCTGCGCAAAGTACCTACTCATTAGAAATTTAATTAGTATGTTATTATATTCATTGTTTTGTTGTAAATATTCCGAAAGTAAAAAATCATTTGTGCGAAAAAAGTTAGCATTAAATAATGTAGATGGAAGAAGGAATGGGGTTCATCCCAGGAAGACTTCCGGTTCGGTTCCCAAAGTAAAAAAATTGGAGTAATAGATATTCAAAGGATTTTTTAAACTTTATATGAACCTCACTGGCCAGAGATGGTGTGGAACTACGGCACCTCTCATTTAAGAAAATTTGGAGTGGATGGAAAGGGGATTGACTTTTGAGATTGGTTGCTAAACATAGCTAAGTCATTTATAAGCAATGTTGGGATTATGAATAGTCTTCTCTTGTCAGGACGATACTGAGAGATTTTTAATTGCACATTAAATTGAATTAATTTCATTGAGCCAATGAGTTTATTTTTTTATGTGAATACTGCAGGCAAGAGTCTCAACTGCTCCCAACTGTCTAAAGCCAGTGAGATTATGACATCCCCAATTGGGGTATGCTGAGAGACTAAAGGTAGTGGGGAGGGAAAGGAGATAGATTAGAGGAAGGTTGGAAGTACCTGGCTATTTAGTCTAGTCACCAAAAATTTCAAGCAAAATTTCAATTCTGAATCAACGTGCTGCAAATATACTATGAATTAATTATGAAACAATACAAATTATTTAAATAAAGTTTACTTGTGCATGCCAAGATTTGAACCTCCGGATTCGTAGTCGAGAGATGTACCCCTCGACCACGGAGGCCGCCGATTGCTCACTCTGGAGGTTGTCATAGTTTTTCAGAAAAATTTTCAACAAAACTACAAGGAATATTTTTTCAAAGTTTGCTTCCGTAATGAAACAGATTTTATGAGTACGAGTACTTTACATAGGGCACAATAATTCTGCACATAATAATAGCTAAATATCAACAGCTTACACTTAGAAAAGGAGTTACTTTTTGGGTGATGTTAACCAATCGGCTTACCCGTTGGGGCGGTATGCTATTTTATATTTGAATACCGCACTCCAAAAATCGCCGATATATCCACCCTTTTGAAAGAGTAGCAAAATCCAATCAATTGGTTCAAATTTAATTTGTATTTCCAGACACTAATTTTAAAAATAATTTGCATGCCGATGGGTTAACAGATTTCATCCGTATTGTAAATGTTACAAAAAGATTATCGCTGGTTTATTTTTGATAAGTAGTCACAACAACTAGACAAACTACATTATAGTCTGGAAGTATCTATGTGAACTAAATGCCACATGGCATTCAAAACCAAATCATCATGCATACATTGAGAGCATAATGTTACTGAGTACTTTTCCAAAAGTGCATTTCCTAAAGTACTCCACAGAATTATTAACACTTACAACATAAAGTCATTTTTACAATGTCACACTAATTGCCAACATCCCGGATGCTCAATAGAAAAAGTAACCATTGAACTTTTACATTGTGTTTGTAACATTAGTAAATATTGTTACATTATGTCTGTCACAATTTTACACCTATGCCACATAGGTAAACACACAAATACATTGTATATATAATATGCCACAGGGGTTAACACCGGTACATGATGTAACAGTTACATTATGCATCTATGTCACGTGTGTAAAAATGGGCACATTATGTAACTATGTCAAGTGGGTTTACATTAGTACATTATGTATCTATGTCAAATGGATAAACATGGATACATTGTGCACCTATATCACATGGCTAAAAATGGGCACATTATGTAACTATGTCACATGGGTTTACATGAGTACATTATGTAACTATGTCACATAAGTTTTCATGAGTACATTGTATGTCACATGGATAAAAATGGGCACATTATGTAACTATAATGGCTTTACATGAGTACATAATGTATCTATGTCACATGGGTAAAAATGGGAACGTTATGTAATTATGTCACATGGGTTTACATGAGTACATTATATATCTATGCCCCAATGGTAAACACAGACACATAATGCAACTCACTATGTCACAAATGCATTTTTTATGTTCCTATGTTGTGTATTATTTATGCAACCTGTTAAATTTCATGAAGTAAGAAGTAATTCTGTTTCATAAATGTCACACAAATAAACACTGTTACATTACTGTACACACCTAATACATACAGAGATGTTACATTCACCTTAATTACTTATTAACGAATATTCTTCCATAAACTAATGATTATTATTATTTATCCAATAGTTAAGACAGACATAGAGTTTATTGACAAGGTTCTAACATTAACTCGGTTAACAAACTAGGCAATACTCTGATTGGTATGAAACTATCTTTGTACATTTATGTATAGATTAAAATCATCGCTGGAACTTAGATTATAGTCAGGGCTGGGCAGTATTTGAAATACTTGTAATTGAAATACGTATTTGAAATACAAATACGTATTTTGTATTTGTATTTCAATTACTTCTTAAAAATGTATTTTGTAATTGGTATTTCAATTACCCGATGCTGATGTATTTTGTAATTTGTATTTCAAATACTTTTTAAAATTATGACTTCAAAATACATTTTCAAATACATTTAGCGATCATAATAATGATAATGAAAAATAAACTGACGATAGGTAGATAATACATAGGCTAAAAACGCTAGAATCCGGAGCAATAATTATATATGTTAAAACTTAGAGTTGGTAAGACATGACATTTTCTATTATATTATACATATTATTATACTTGTCATTGATTTTTTATTGTTCATTTTTCTGTCATGGTATTCGATCATTAGATCAAGCACTACCTTTTAGGAATAATTTGACTGAATACTAGATTATTTTTAAATTAATTACAGTAGAGCGCACTTGAAGTGAAACAACACAAATCTGCGCTACACAAATATCATGTGATTATAATAATAATAATCATTATCTAACCCCTGGGGCCTATACCACAAAACTTTACAAGTGGAGCGGAGATGAGATGTGTCTTCTGAGCAATAATATTGGTAAATTTTTGCATGTCTCTGTTTCACTCTGCTCAGCTTTTTTTTTACATTAACTCCACACAGGAGGCCCTGAGGAAAATAATTTCCCTCAGGGCCTATATCATCTGAGATGCTGTGTGGAGGGTCTTTGTAAGGAGAGGAGGGAATGAACATTGGTCTTGAAGAGAGCCATGTTGTAGGAAGGAGGAAACGCAGAGGCCGGCAAATCGTTCCTCAGCCGAGCTGTTGAACACAAGAACGAGTCGAAGAAGCGACCCATTATCATGTGACAAATGTCAACCGTGTACATATGTTGGGCACGTGTTTGGCGTGTTTCCCGACTATCCACCAGCGCCGAAGGGATCAATGACGCTAGTTCCTCGGAGCATCTTACATTACATACCGGTAGAACAAGGATAGCATTCCCACCAGACGGCTGTGCTCTAAAGATTGCAATCCGTCTGTTAAGATGGGAGAATCTATCAAACGGACCGCCCGTTTTTGCACATATTCGAGGGTATTTTTCAGGTATTTTGGAGCTCCAGACCAGAGGTAGCTGGCAAATTCAACCGTGGGGACCACTTGTGATTTTTACAGGGTTAGCAGTTGTTTATTATTAAAGAATCTACGGGCCCTGTATAGTACGCCCAGTTTTTGGGAGGCTAACTTTACTCTGGCTTCGATGGAGTCCCCATATTTGAGATGGTCACTTAGAGTTACACCTAGGGTTGCTACATGGTCCAGATAATTTTTTTTTTTTTTTTAATCAAAGTGTCCCCCCTTACGTATTTTGCACTAGATGCTACTGATTTTAATAATCGTTTATTGCCTGAAATTGTATCTTTAAATTCAGTGCAACTTACATTTAAATTGAAGAAAACACATAATTCGCTTTTTACAGTATTCACACCTAGTCGATTTCTTTCGTCAGTCCATACATTACCCATTACACTAAAAACTTTTTCTACGGAGGCATTGGAAACGGCAACACTACACAACAGATTTACTGCTGATTCATCGTTGAAAAACCTACACCACGTATCAATGGATTGGATGAAATATTTTCAGGAGGAGTTTGCTGCTTCCGTGGTGACGGGACAGTGACCATATTTCAATTAGTTCATTTAGCGTAGGTAATCTTCCTCATTCAATATCCAAGCAACTAAAAGTTTTGTAGGTATTATTTTCATTCTATTGTCCGGTTTTCCAAAAATTTCTAGACCGGACAGCCATTCAAAAAAACGAACTGTCAGGTCTAAAACCAGACATCTGACAACCCTAGTTACACTAAGCATGTCAATGGAGGGAATTCCGTTGAAGGAGACTAGGTTTTCATTTCGATCCCTTTTAGACGTAATCAAACATGATTGGGTCTTTGAAACATTGAATTCAACGAGATTATTTTTACCCCAAGAGAAAACACTCGAGGTAACCTTCCATTATTTGCTTCAAAGCTCTCCGAGCCGTTGTGAGCCCTTTGGGGGCATGTCAAACAAAAAGCTATCATGGACTGTTCTGTCATCCGCGTAACAATGAATTGGTGCACATGACAAAAGGTCGTTGATGTGCAACAAAAACCAAGTCGGAGACAGAACCGATCCCTGTGGGATGCCAGCATTTATCGAGTGTGAGGAAGAGGTGAAACCATCGGCTACCGTCTGAATAGACCTCTTCCTCAAAAAGTCGGCAATCCACGTACACAGGAATGCGGGAAGTCCGTAAGAAGGCAGTTTATTGACAAGTCCTCGGTGCCAAACCCGGTCAAAGGCCTTGGAAATCCAGTACAACCGTTTGGGTCTCACCGAAACGTTCGAGGCACCGCCCCCAAACATGCGTTACATACGCGAGAAGATCACCGCACGAGCGGTTCCACCGGAATCCGTATTGACGGTCGTTAATAATTTTGTTCTTCTCGAGGTATGTGAGCTTCTATGGAAACGCACCCTTAGATAAGGGCACTTATGACAATTTATTGCAAAAAAAGGTTCTACCAAAACCAAATGTATTTTGTATTTTGTAATTTGTATTTTGTATTTGAATTCAAAAAATTGTTAAAATACTGTATTTTGTATTTTGTATTTCAAATACACGACATGAAAGTATTTTGTATTTCGTATTTTAAATACATGCGGAAAAGTATTTTGTAATTTGTATTTTAATTACAGCAAAGCATGTATTTTGCCCAACCCTGATTATAGTTAATCGAGGATTGTTAGTTACATAAACTAGGCTAGGAATTAAATAATTATATGTACAACAAGTATTTGAATACACCCATTTGGCAATAGCTATACAACTAACACTGTTCCTGCGATATTTAATATCCATTTTGTATAACACATCACGAGAATCTATTTCTTAACATTTTTGGTCACAATTGCACCATAACATTCCTCATAGTTGGTTGGTAGTAATTTGTTGCGTCGAATATAATATGCTCTCTGGGAAACCAATATACACCGAGCTCAAATCGAGAGTAAAGCAACATGTAAGATTACTAAATGACTTTGAACACATCACCTTATTTACACAAACACACCAGTCAGTTTCAGCTGAAGTGTGTCGTCACAATCAAGGTAAGTTGTGAGGCTGAAGGCAGTGGGAAAGGGAAGGAAATGGGGTAAAGGAAGGAGGGAAAGTACCTGCCTATTCATATCTGGTCACCAAACATGGCTAAAGCGATTTCAAAACAATTTTTCGGTTCTGAATGGTGACCATTCACCAGGGCGGTGGTACTGGAGTATTTATCAATCTGGTATATAATTACGCAATAGTTTACAAATAGATAGGCGTGGTTGTGCCAAAACTGGTTGGCATATTTATATAAGTAAAGTAAAGTACACAAAGGGTTTAATTTGATAATGCTCAATCATTGTTAAATATCCATAACACAAAATTATACATTTCTAAAATCTCTCGAAAATTATTATTGGATAGACAACATAATTTCATGTTTTCAGAAAATGACAAACTGTTCTTTAAAAAAAACACAATAATTTGGCACTTTAAAAAGAAAAATTATATTACCAATATAATTTGTTTCTTGAAGTCCAAATGATTTTTGTTCGGTTATTCAATTATGCATGTAAAAGTAGACAAATTAATCTCTGTGTAAAATTATTATTGATAATAATCAGAGGTAAATTAAAATAGAAATGGATGAGAGAAAAGACAACACAGAGACATCTCCAGGATTATACATTTAACTATTATCATAATATCTATACAAACTGTGAATTATAAGTATTCCCTTTATATGATTGGGTGTATAAACTCATCAAAATCTAAATTAAAAATCAACAATTTTCTAGTAAAAAATCTTAGGGTACAATAATGAATAGGTAGATAGTCTGGATAGTCTAAAAACAGAGTGATTACTGATTCGTAGGTACTTACTTAACACAAAACATTGGCAGATGTAATAGATGAGATATAAGAAGAAATGTTCACAATAATTAACAATACCAATTCTCTACAGTGGAATAGGCACATCGCACACGGGGATATTCACAAATGAGATGAATTTTGTACACATCAAACACATTGCTTATGGATTTATACCATGTGGTTTTGCTAGAGTTCGTAGAATCTACACAATGTGAGAGACTATGCTTGTTGTACATCTCGTTTCTTTAGCATGATTTCAATATTATATATGTTCTGGAGGTTAAGAATCCATGTTTATATAACAATGTTAAAATCCATGTTTATATAACTATTTTAAAATCCATGTTTATATAACTGTAATTTACCGGAAAACGTAAGAAATGATTTAGCGGAGAAGGCATAAATTGAGGCGGCTCTGTAATAAAGATAAAGTAGAACATTTTCTTCTTTATCGCTAGTCACTTGACATTGTATTAATTCCATAGTTGCATGTGAACAGCATAATTCGGATAGCGCCGTGTACAGAAACCAGCATTAAAGAAGTATATCAATAGGTGACTTGTAGTTGTAACCAAGTCACAATATGTTGTAATTGTAAATATTTATGTGTGTGATGGGCCATTAGGGTTGGAAAAGAGTAGAGCACGCTAGGTGCTGCCACTGAAGTTATTTGAGTGATGTTCAGTGGAATCTCTCGCTAGGTGGCGTCGAGACTAATTATGTCTGCATTTTTTGGGGAAATACTTTAACTTGTTAAATATTAATTTTTATTTTTAATTGATAAACTAACATTTAAGACAAGATTTTTATGCATACCACAAA
Source organism: Limnephilus lunatus (assembly GCA_917563855.2). NCBI lineage: Eukaryota > Metazoa > Arthropoda > Insecta > Trichoptera > Limnephilidae > Limnephilus > Limnephilus lunatus. The sequence goes on along the minus strand of OU830599.1, from coordinate 31,055,068 downwards.
GGGTAGATAACAATTATTATAAGCAATAATTATCAGCCTGAAACACTCATCTACATTGAAAAAATCTTCCGAGAAAAGATACTGGCCGCCAACGGGACTCGAACCCGTGTCCCTCTGATTGCCGGTCAGGAGCTCCGACCACTGAGCTATGGCGGCTTATCTAATACCCGCCAAATAATTCAGTATACATATACTAGTATTTCATTCGACAATTACTTCTTATTACATTTTTCCAACTGAAAACAACCAACTTTATTGTACACATAATGTGGCAAATTAAGTTCTTTAGAAAATAATCAGAAAACATTTTAATATTTGTTATTGAATTTCATAAAATAAAACAAAACAATACAATTTTACGCTGTTTTTTTCGGGTGGGCGGCGTTTAACGAATTTGGAATTGAGAATTAAACATATTGCCGTCCGCATAAAGACTATGGTTCTAGGAACCAAAAGTCTAAGCATCGCTTGGTTCCGTGAAATCGATTTAAATTTCCTTGTTAGTATAATAAACAGTGCGTAAGATAGGAGTTAATGTTTTTTGCAGGCCTTTACGAAATCAACCTGTAAAAAAAACTCTCAAATACCTTCTCCAACCTTTCCAGAAAAGTGTCCTCAAGTATTTTCATGTATTTTTAAATCCCTCCCAAAAAGAGGCGGGCCCTTCCGATTTCGAATTGTTCAAGGGCTAGTGGATCACCTTAACCTTATTTGACGGCTGTCGCATTTGTGATCCATGAAGTTTCACTAAAACACAAACATACATTGTGTCAAAAAGTAGTGTGTGAAAAGTATATTGCGTTGAAAATTCCAGTATTGCAAAGATTCAATCATTATTTTCATATGATTTTCTTTCTTGAATGCTTCTCCTCTATTTATTATTTCTTTCAATATTTTGTGTCAAGTGGTAATCATCCTTTTTAGTAGAGATAGTTTTGATGTAATCACAGAAATGAACAAGATATAAAACACACGTGGATCAAATAATATCAGTTCACATACACATACAATGAAATAAATAGTTACAGTTAAATATACATTTATTTATAGAACTTGCTAACATAATCAAATATAAAAAGTGCAACACTCATTCCTAAAAGAAGGGGGTAAATAATATGTAAATGCAACTGAAAATTTAATTCTGGAAAAACAATAAGTGAGTAAAATATGTAAATTGAAGGAACGATACATATTATATTGCACATGCCACAAAACTCCCCGCTCAACTTTTTTTACTAAAAAACATCAATTTTTGGCTTTTAGGTGCTTGTTTATGTCAATGATTTTAATGTATTTTCAGGAAAAAGTTAGGTAGGTTACTGTGTCTGTTGAACCAATGACTAAACAAAATACCTAAAGATCCGTTCGGACTAGGCAGGTAGTTTATAATCGAGTAGCGAGTAATTTGGTAACTAAACGTGTCCGAACACCATAATTTTAGTACAGTAGTTTAGTCAGCGCTTTAGTAGGGTCAATCCATTTAATTCTATTATTTTTTTCAGGCGAGTAGCGCCCCCCCGTCATGTATCCCTGCTTATAGTTCAATCACTAAATAAATCCGAACCCGTCGTTTTAGTAGAGTTCATTAGTAGCCGCAGATATGTCGTCCCGTTGAAGCGAAGATGCAACTCTAAAGTTATTTATTTTTACTGCCATTTCTATTTTCATATTCATAGTTTATTTACTTTCATCTCACTAATTTCTTCTTCCATGTCTTCTAAAATAACATTATAATCAGCTTATTTAACGTATTTACTCACTAATGTACTCTACTCAACCGTAATGCGAATGCTTTTGAGAAGGGCTTTGCATACCAATCCAAGTATATACCGAACATTCTGTCCCGAACAGTTATACAAAAATGGCGGAGATTTCCATGGTTATTATTCAGTTTATATGATAAGTAATAAATGTCGGTTCCTCTTGGCTGCCATTTTTGTACAACCGTTTGGACAGAAAGTTTTATTGATAGGCCAAGTCCTCTCTTAGGGTATTTTATTTAGTCAATGTGTTGAACTGCAAAATTTCATGTACTTAATGCCTTTTTTAAAACAGCGGTTATGGTTTATTTGGGTCGTATGATTAGATTTATTTATTTTCTGAAGATTTGCATATTACGGACAAACCTGTGCTGGCTAACAATATAAATCCTATACGACGTTATAACTTTGCTCTTGTAAATGACAGGCAAAAATGGTGAGGTAAATAACATAAATCAATCCTGAGTGCACAGTGACAAAATAGTTGTTTATAGTCAAAAGAATATTTAAATAATATAGAATAATTACATATAATATATTATGATATGCATATCAAAGTTTGTGCGTAGTGGGTAACAATTGAAAAATATTAAATATTTTCAAAAACCAAAGAAATTGCATATTAAAAAGACTAAACGAGTGTTGCACAGTTCCATATCAGTAAAACTTCTAAGAAAAAAATATCAACTAAGCAATATAATGTACACACATTAATAATATACAGCGTTTAAATAAGTTGAGTTATATTTGTACAAACTTTACGCATATATTATGTAGCTGTAGAATTACTATTCTTGGTGTTAATTCCAGTGAGAGCAGTCACTTAACGTCTAGTGGTAAAGGAACTTTCTTTCTTCCAACACCGAATACGGATAGATTATATGGATAGGTACTGAATGTCTGTTGTCGAAATGAGGAATGTTTCAATACATAGTTGCATTCGTGAAAATAGCTTCCACATATTATTATGTTCCCTAAGGCTACGTTAAGATCTTCCTACGTTCCTTAAAGACAGTGCCACACCTGATGAAAATAAGCAACCAATTGCCGGTGACTCGGTGTATATATTATCCACTGGAGCGCCTTTTGCCACAATATGGCACTATTTAAAATATCTCGGATTGCTTTGCTGCCAATTTTAGCAAATTTTCTCTTATTTGTAAGTAATTAAGTAGAAGTTAACGATTTTATAATATATTTTTTTATAAATCCTACGAATATGTGATCATCGACAAAAGATAGGTGAATTCATTGGCTATACAAAACTACAATCAGTTTGTATGTCTCCATATTAAAATTCGGAGGTAAGTTTTTTTTTTAATGTGGGCGGAAAATATTCAATGTGAACACCAAAAAATCTCGAGCAATCGGAGAAAAAAGTTTAAAATTGCACTGTCGCTTCAGTGTTTAACATACATGAAAAGATGGATTGTGTGGCACTTACTAGCCAAAGAAAATAATCAAGTAGCCAGATCCTAAGGTTTTCTATGGAAAGAACTAGCAAGTGAGTAGAAGCTATTGCTTATAATAATACATAAATGCAATTGGAATCACCCATCTGTAATATATTCTTCTCAGTATTGAAGTAAATTTTGAAAAGGAAATATTATTATTATTTTGTTGGTATATTTAGAAAGAAGGCTTCTTTACCAATGAGAACGAAGTTGATCTGCATATGATAATTATACAATATAACATAATTTAATAACATTATAACATTTTAAACACTAAATACAACAACAGTCACGATTTCACACATTAATTTAAACAAAAGGGATTAAACGCAAGGGGGAATAACACGAGGGAAGAAGTTCAAAGAAGAAGATGAATAAATCATAGACAAGTTAGCTCACAAGCCAACACTTTACAAACTCTCAGGTTTCCTTGCATATTGCTGTCATGTTATTCTAAAAATGTAATTATTTAAATGTATTTTCTACACGTCTAGGGAACTGACTATTTCACCATTTTTGCGTGAAATAATTGTGTTTTTGGCAGAAATTCTTTAAGAAGGTGGCATTATTTTAGTGTCCCTAATAATACCTTAGTATTTATTTATGTTTACAGTATATACACTCCCAGAATGTGACATTATCTAAATAGGAACCCAGCAATTTGTCAGTTTGTTTCTCATTAGTTTCATTCTTCCAATGCTGAACCAATATTATGTATTGTTCTTTGGCAAGCCCTCATTTATTTGATCGTAAAAAAAATGTTAACAAAAATCAAGTTTCTGCAATCCATCATTCCATGCTTACAAATAATTTCAACAATTCCATCATAATTCCTCTCTCGCAATGGATAAATGCACGAGTCCATGTCTTTCAAGGGTGCTGTGCTAAATTGAATAGAGTGTTTACATCAACTCCAAAAGAATAAGCCAACATCAAACCTCATCAAGAACACAGTACCAGCGTCAGAGACAAATTGAGGAATCACACCAATTCGATTATAGCATTTATCATAATATATCCTGTGAGCGGCCCCCATCATATATTATATTTTTTGATTAAAGATGAATTAGTTCCTCACCTTACGCTTTCGTCATTATGATCTTTGAAGGCAATATTAATATTACTTGACAATAATTATGAAATCCCCAGTACTAGACAGCCTTCAGTGTCCACAGATGGTTCAAACTGACAACTGTTGGGAGTGGAAAGCACCAATAGCTGTAGAAAATGTGAAAAGGATGAAGAAATCCTGATTCATCTATGATACACGCAGTTATAATAACATGGTGGTTGGGAAGAAGATTGCGATACTTAGGACACACATTGTGAAACTAGGAAAACATCATATCGCCAAATACCTAATGACAGCCCTAGTAAATTTTATTTCGCTGGGCTATTGTCAAAGATGAAACACGGGAGATGGCATAATAGACGATGGCCTGAAAGCATAGGGGTCTGCTCGGGACCACTGGCTCTATTCTATGTTAGTCAAAATTTTACACTAAAAATATAATGTTAAAAAGGGTATAAAAAAATCAACTAAAATTCCATTATAAACACTTTATTGCCATAGTAAATCAAAAAATAATAAGAAAGGGTATAAAATGCAGAACATCGGTGACACAGGTTCCGAATGTTCTGTTTAAAATAGAGAGGGAGTTGTGATTAGCGCCAAGCGCCGTCACGCTTACAAGAAAACAAATGATAAAATCTATCCTAAATATTCATAATATAATATATATTATAGAACAGTGTTCACAAAAGCAACGAAACAATAGATTCTTCCATTGAACAGAAATCAACGAGAGCTTTATAGAGAGTATAAATGTATATAAGAATAAAAATCAAAAACAAATAGTTGATACTTTTTACATTACAATTAAATATAATAACATAATCATCGGAACTCAACCAGATGGTGTGTTTCCTCAAATTCTCTCCTTTGGCTGAATATTTCATAAAGAAAAGAAAATATTCAATGTTATTCTGGCTGTATTCAGACTAAGGAATCTATGAGATACACACACGGGCTTACCTGGGCTTTATACTAAAGTTGTACCGTGGTATTCATTATTTGTAGACATGCATTCGTTAGGAAGCGACAGAGAATAGCAACAAGAACTAAAATCTAAAAAGTTTACAGCAGTCTACCAGAACTAAAGCAGATTTAACAATATTACTTATCATGGTGCAATATTTCAAATAAAATATAAATCATCAAGAAAAGTATTCTAACGGGCTATCTTACACATACAAGAACCACACATCTGCTGACACACTCAAACATACACACGCACATCTGCTGACTATCCTCCGTACAAACCTATTAAATATATTGACAAATATAATACCTAACCTAGGGGTATGAAAATTCATTTGATTTGATCAATACTTTTATTATTATACAGAAGCAGTTTTCTTTTAATTGATTGAAAGTTCGCATTTCATTTTACACAAATAATCTTACTGTAATTATATAATATAATAAATTCAGTTTCATCAGATTTTGATGTTAGAATAATAATACATAATACACAATAGTGACTCAACTCTTTAATAGTGGAAAACAAATTCAAAGAGACAACACAGATAGAATAGTCAATCAACAGCAGCAGGTGACCAGGGATCATAACATTGAGGTCAGAGAATAATTAAAACAACATTACATAATCAGAAACAGCAAATCATTTATAAATATTATTAACAAATAGAATAACTAAGGAGCGTATTTTCGTTTATTGAGAGGTGAGTATAAATGCAGTTTACATAAATGCGAGTCGTTCAATTTCTATATCTGCTGTATTAACTTTCACTGATACGGAGAAAACCGCAAAAAACTGTTACGTCTCTAGAGTAAATAAAAAATTGAATTTTATTTTTTTATATACCTAATGATTTGGAGTAATATACATTCGAAAAATGTTCATTTTTCTATGTGTGTCTAGAAATATTTAAGTAATAGGCCACTTGCATCACATTTTTTAAATTTTGTTTCCGGTTTAGGCAAATATTCGAAGACTTTTTAAAAATTTTAAATCGTATTTTTGAAACCCTGGCGATTTTTTGAAAATTTCAATCCGAAAAATCAGACCATTTTTTATAAACCAGAAATACGGGACATAATTTTATGCGTGTGAAAAAACGATAATTACATAGCCGAAAATCATTTTTAAAAAAGAACGTTTTCCACACGAATAGCAGTAAATTGTACGGGGTTCTCTTCGTAACATCTGTAAAAACACAGCCATCTTTATCAAAAAATCAAACCAAAGGATAAGTTCGCATAGAACAAACAATAAATCTAGTGAACGAAATGTAAATTCAAAAATTCGCCGGAAATCAAAGTGTTGCCATATTAAAAAAAATTAATCAGTGTGGAATTTTACAAAATTAAGGGAACATAATCGGAGATGGGACATTCCCATGTAGTGACGTCACGAGCTCAAATAATGGATTTATTAATTTAAAAATAAAAACCTATACATTTCTAAAAATTTTTATTAACATTTTCGTAATCTTAGTAAAAAAATCTATCCACACGATTTTTTCCAAGTCGTTATGAAATCCATGCAAGTGGCCTATTTGGATAAATAAAATGGATATACGTAGCGGATTTTGCTATTCACTTCCGTGATTTATACGGAATATAGAGGCTTTTGAAACTCAACTGACCTGAGGGGCGTGTTTCTACACCCGCCATCTTGGCAAAATAAATGCTCGTGATTGGTTAAATTCCGATATAGTGGGTTTTAATAGTAACTTCTTGAATTATACATATAGCTGTTTTGTTTCTCACTCACAGTTTTAACATGGTTTTTAGTTGTGATAAGGGAGGTTTTGAAACCCAATTTTAGGTTAGTCTTGTTCCTCGCAAAATGTGAACAAGATGTCATACTCAGATCATTTTGTCAAAAATTGGATACAGCGGGTATTGAAATTATAGGACTCATGTTAGTATAGTGCGGAGAGCTATAACATTACATACGGAGGGCTGTAGATAATTTGACAGTGATAATTAAAATAATCATCAATATATTCAAGAGCTCCATTCAAACTTGAGTATTTAAAACACAGTTTGTATTTGAATGGACCCAAAACATTGAAAAAAGAAAGCATATAAGTTGTTTTCATACCTCCAGGAAAGCTAAAAAGCGTACAAATATAAACACATTTATATACAGACATGTTTTCCAAAAACAGAAATAGTTTATTAATTTCCTATGACAATGCTTTTCCATTGCGCTATGTTTTATTAGTATGTGATAATGATACGTGGTGAGGGACTACTCATTCTACAGACAATAGACACAATGACATAGCCTAGGACATCCACACACGACTGACGTGACCCTAATTCTGCGGTACGCCTAGCTAATAAATGCACAGGATCTAGAGCGGCGTAACCAAAAAATACTGACATGAACCAAACAAATAATCAGTGAATTTGGAAGACCTTCAAAATTTACTTCAACGTCCCGTCGTAGAAATTTTTGAAACTTGCGATGACAGCTTTTATAAAATGACATATTTTTGACATTGAATGCGTCCTTTTAAGTAATGTTTATTAGATGGACAACATAATACGTATTTTCAAATGTAATAAAATTGTGGATAATATTATGGTGAGACTATAAAGCAAAGTTGCCAGAATCTGAATCGATTTTGATCTTTTGACATTTGAACATCTTCGTTAAATGTTAATTCTCTATCATTTTCAGCTTTTGATCAAACATCTGACAAACATAGCAGCATAAGACTGGAACTTCCAATACATTTATAAACTGCTCGACGGAATGAAAGGAATAAATCATTGCAAAAACTTTAAAATAATAATTATGCATACAGAAGTTTTAGAAAAATGATACAAATTGATATATACCGCAATATAAATGTTTTTATTTGTACTTTTCTTACTATAAAATCCTGATATGCTGTTTCAAATATCTGGCAACCCTGCTTTAAAATTGATAAGTAATTAGATTTATTTCCTTTTGCAAATGTCTCAATTTAATTGAATGAATAATACAAAAAGCATTTTGTAATTGTCTGAAAATAAAAGCGTAGAAAGATAGTTGATCAAAATGGAGAATTTTATTTCGCTTACGGTAACAGTCAGAAATATTGGTGATTTATTTATTCTGCGCTAACATAATTATTTGTTAATGGCGTGTGTCAGGCATACTCCATTTTGTTACATTTTAAACGCTATCATAATTAATTGTTAATAAGTATGTTTTTATAAATAATCTAACACCCAGAATGATGGCGACATTAAAACAGCTAAAACAATGTTGATGGGGGTACTAGGATAATGACGCCATATTATTTTACACCTAAAATATAATACTATGTATTTGACATGAGAGTTGTTGCGATGCGTGCGTTACGTGCAGGTACACGACACGCGTACACCAACGCTACTGTATAAAACACACACAAGTTATTGATTGATTTGTAGGTACTGTCACTGCTCTGTTTACTAACTGAAGTTAGTTAACTAAAGACACTTCTATTTACCCGTAGTTTGGAACACATTCCTTTGTTCATTCACCACTTATCAGTGTATCTCTCCTTATTACTTATTAGTGGGCGCACTTCTGTCGGAGAAGACTTCTTCCTCTTGATCTACAATCTAAGAGAGATAAAAAAGGTTGAATTCTCATTCAATAAAGGTGTTAAAAATGTCTTACTTTGTACACTAATAAATGTACGAAATTTAATTTACAGTGTAGAGTGAAGATTTTACGAAATACATTTAACATATAAATTAAGCAGACTGATAAAATATACAATACAATCTAAACAACTAAAATCACATAGTAGAATATTATTCCTACCATCGATTATTTATTATTACTAGCTTCCAGCCTTAAAATTAATAATTTGAAACATGGTTTCAAATTACAAAAATACACTGGTCACTACTTGATGTGTTAAATTTGAATGCGTTATAATTATATTCTCACACACTCGAGTCAAATACTAGAATGCGTAGACGGAAGCAAAATGCCTGCGTTGATTCAGAATAACTTCACACATTGATTCCTAGGGCTTGTCGCATGTGCTTGGCCAGATTGCGTCTGGCAATTCAGTCACTGGGCGAATGTTCAAATTTAAACTTTTGTTAAACATGTTTTCGTCAGAAAGATAAAAGTATGTTCCTTGATGTTCTAGCTCGGTGGTGGCATTATTGGAGCTGACGAGATGTTCCGGCTCTTGGCCAGTCTGTCAGCAGACTGTCTGTGTGACGGTCAGCTGGTGCAGACTGCACCATTACTTGATGAGCTGGATGGCGCTCTTGGAGCGACGGAACATCTTGGCGCCCCTGGGGGGGGGCGCCGGAAGCTCGTGCTAGTTGCTGTTGCCATTGTTGGCCGAGCGCGGCGTACTGCCGGGCGGGGCCTGCGGGGCTCCATCCGTGGTGCCGTAGATTTTCCCCGCCTTCTTGGCCATGGAGGATAGCAGCTCCTGGGAGCACTTGTGCGCCGAGCGGAGTGAAGTGGCCCATTCTTTTAAGCCAATTTCATCCTGAAAGTGTGCAAAGTTTATTTATTTATTTATTTATGGACAAATAGTCCATTAACAATATAACAATAACATGAATTAAAAAAAAGAGATGACAATGAAAGGAGAGTACATATAAATGAAGAGATTGACAATTTACATATAATATAAAAGTACATATGTAAGACACGAGTAGCTAAACACAAGCAGCTAAACACAAGCAGCTGCTTTATTAGGAGAGTGATCGAAATATTAATGTATATATTGTTGTAAAACTGTAACCTTTTATATTTTTAAATAAAAAAAAAAATTTAAAAATTTAAAAAAAAGCTTGAAGATGGATTTAGAAGGCTTTAAAATTACACATTGCGCATCGACTGCCGAAAGTCATTTAGGCTTACACCAAAAAATTCAATGCTTTGATTTGCGTTGACAAGTCGCGACATCCTGGATAAAGGAGAATGAAATCCATAATTAGTAGAATGTTGATTGAGGAACAGCAATTCATTATTTGGGAGTCTACGAGAAGGGATGTTGAACTGGTTGAGTTGTAACAAAGCAGGTGTCAGTAATACTGTTGATAATTTTGAATATGCAAATTAGATCAGAGTCCTTTCTACTTTTTTCTAAAGAAGAAATGTTTAAACTTTGTTCAATTTCAACATACGAGTACTCGCCTCTTTCAAGTCCTAATCTCCAAGCAATTCCTCGTAGGAAGCGATGTTGTACAGATTCGAAATAACAAATATGGATAGCATAGAAAGGAGACTAAATGACAGTAGCATATTCAAGGTGAGGGCGAACCAGCGAATAGTAAATTTAAATATCCGTTATATATTATTTACATGAAGGTTTGTTATTAAAATAGCAAACATAACGCACATTATTAGTGAGCACCAGCTTGGTCTCGCCCTTGGTCCTCAGCACGATGCACTGTTCGCCCTTGACCTGCGTGAGGTCACGCGCCACCTCCTGCACTGTGTCCAGAAACACCATCTCAGGGCGGCGCTCCAGGGACCCCTCGGGGTGGAGCTCCAGGCGGTTGGGGTACAGCTTGGCGTAGCGTGTCTGCCAGGCCGAGGCGAAGGGGCCCCCACCAAGCTTTTTGATGTAGCCGTGCAGGATGCAGTCAGACTCTGGAAGTAAAAATTTATTTTCTCATAGATTAATAACATTTTTGCTCAATTCTTCCTCTTCATGTGGTTGGAGAGTGGAAGGTGGCTCAGCAGGGATGTTAAGATTCATCAACAGTTGGGTTGCATGGCAATAATATATCCACTGAGAACTGGGAGAAAAAGACTTGCCTTTCTCATCAGTGTCGAACTTCTGCTTTTGCTTAGACTTCTTCTTGTTCTCCATCTTGTCAGCCTCCTGGTTGATGGTCTCAAAGACGGTCTCTGCCACCTCCTCTTGCCATCTCTCCGAAATGACGTGCGTGAAGTTCTTGTACAAGTCCTGGTCTGCTTCTGTCAGCTGGAACACAAAAAACATTGCCTTCAAATCAACTTCTGCACATATAATACATACATGTTTGTAATACAATGAGACCCCAGTGCACAAATGTGATAATATCACTATGGTCCTGTATATACTGAATAACGGGGTCCGGAAACTCCTAGTAGAAGAGGGAAACTACATGACATTTGGAGTCGATTTTCTCTAGGGATATTTCTTAGCAGAAAGAGAAGCTACAACGAAGCTCTCAGCAGCAGGACCAGTTATTAGACCTTTTGTAGGTACAGTGAAATTGCAAATGAGAAGATCTAAACTTGGAACCATCAATTTGTTAATTCCTTTAATTATGAATATCATACTTTGATTCCTTTAGTGTCCTCTTCATTAAAGGATCCGATATCGGAAGCATCACTTGCATTCACCTCTCCCCGCGGAAGGATGAGGAGGACATGAATTTCTGAATATCATGCCTGGATTCCTTTAGTTTCCTCTTCATCAAAGGATTCAATATCAAAGGCATTCACCTCTCCCCATGGAGGGATAAGGGGGGTGTGAATTTCTGAATATCATAACTTGATTCATTTAGTGTCCGCTTCATCAAAGGATACGATATCGAAGGCAACCGCTGCATTCACCTCTGCCCGCGGAGGGATGAAGGGGATATGTATTTCTGAATATCATACCTTGATTCCTTTAGTGTCCTCTTCATCAAAGGATCCGATATCGAAGGCATCCGCTGCATTCACCTCTCCCCGCGGAGGGATGAGGGGGGGCGTGTATTTCTGGTGGTAGACCTGTTGCCAGTCTATGCCCGTAAAGAAGCGGTGCTCCTTTACCTCGTCCGCACTGGAAAACACCACGGTAATCGCATTCAAAACATTACTTAACAAAATAAAAAAAACAGACAATTAGACAGATTTTTCTCTGATATGAATAGCACAGAACTAAACCCATTGACTCTCCGCCGTCATGAGATCTTCAGCCCCTTACACAGTGGCAATATTCTCCAATGCATGTAAAACAATTGATTGCACAATTAATAAAGACACAGTACCTATATCTGAGTATTGGCAATTGACACCTAAATTTCTCACTTGTTGAACCAGCCTGACTTATGATATCGTCGCTGGAAAGCAATACTGCTGTAACCGCCACTACCTACGAAAATACTTTTGGAGGATTTTGAGGTGTGTACATCAGTTAAAAAACGTATTGTTGACAAAACTACTAGTTTTTCCAACGTCGTAGAGTTCTTATTTACATCGTAGAGTCACGGACTAGGATAGATCGATGCAGAAAAAAAAAAGCAAAATGGTGTTAATGAAGTATTTTCATAGGTAGTGGCGGTTACAGTAGTATGTATTGCTTTCTTGCAACGATATAACAAAATTCCATCCAAATACGCCAAACAGACACTGTGTATAAAGTAGAGAAGCATCAGATAGTGAATTGGCCGGATAGTAATAAAATGGCCAGATAGGCCGAATACCGGATAGTAACCTGACATCCGTTGCATCTCTAGTATAAAGGTACTGTACTACTGAATTTTTTTTTTTAAAATTGTGTATTACAGACTGTGTGTCCATTTACAATACACATGGGACACAAACTACACCGTTATGTGTAAATAAAAGAAACTTTAAATAGTAACATGAGATACATACATAATATTATAGCGGGTGATGAGTAGCACTTAAATGCCTCTTGAATTCTTCAAGGCTACTGTTAAAGATGTCAACAGTTTTGGAAGCGTTATTTAACAACACCATACCTCGTGTCATGCTATGCCGAGCCAGTATGTCCGTTCTGCTATGTGGGATACATAGAAGATCGTGGTACCGTCCCTGGCTGTAGTTGTTCAGCACATACAAATTACGTATTGTTAGAGAACAACGACAGAATGAAAAAGCCTTATCTCTAGTATAAAGGTACTGTACTACTGTAGTGTCAGAGAACAATGGCAGGCTGAAAAAGCCTTTAAAAGATGATTCGCTTTGCTTTGATGTATGAAAGGGAGAAATCAAAGAGATTCTCCTTGAAGAATTCAAATAAAATGTTATTTTCGACATACCCATTTCCTTTGCATCCAAGTCTTTTGTCAATATCTCTTTGTAAGAGTCCTTCTAATAAACTCCTTAGGCTGTCGCTAAAACTGTCGGGTAATTCTACATTCTGAAATGTGAAAAAGAAAATAAGAATACATAAAATATGGAAGAATTAAAAATATTTATTGAATCCCAAGAAGTAGACAGTAAAATAGTACCGTCGTGACCCTTGACTTCGCCTAGAAACCCTAACTTCCCCTATTTTGGTTTAATTCATTTTTTAGTATTTGTTTATATATCGACATCTCCAAATATGTAGGTACTCAGTTTTGAGATAATGAGGAAAGCTAAATTCAAATGCTCACCATAAATCAAATATTATTTACATGTGTTTGTGTTTTGCATATTAAATATGCCATAGAATAACACCACATAACGGTCGGGTATATTAGTATGACATTTTGAAATTTCCTACTAGTTAACCCAGAAAACATAATTTTTTGTTTACATCACTGCAAGTTTTTGTGCATTATAATTGATTTGGTGGTATTTATGAGTAATCTGAGTATTGTACCAGATAGAGTGTTCACTTTTACATAAACTGCATACTCAACTGAAATTTTGATTTTTCAGAGATGTCTAGTCAATTAACAGGAAAGGATTCACGTTGGAAAAAATTATATTTTGCTTAAAAATTATTATGTCAATTCTATACAGTACTAACTGACCCAGCCACACGTTGCTGCGGCTAACTAAACACAACGCCATCTACTGGATGGTTACCCAACCTTTTAACTCACACCGCCATCTGTTAATTTGCATACAAATCAAATCCACACCGCCCGCTTGCCAGCCCGCTCGTCTACCACATACAGACATTCTTTTTTAATTATATATTTCAACCAATTTACACAAAACCTTGACAAATTATATACCTAAACCTTCCTCATGAATTACTCTATCTATTACAAAAAACCGCATGAAAATCGGTTCAGTATTTTTTGAGTTTATCGCGAACAGACAGACAGACGCGGCGGATGACTTTAATTTTTACAATATGTAGAGAAGTCGTGTGTGACATCATATTAAGAGCCTATAAATCTGCACTGCTCCAATTCCGAGACACAAAAAAAATCCTAAACCTGTAATTAAGTTAGGTTGTCACGACGGTACGTAATTTATGGTAACCGGATAAAACAGAACAGTGATTTGGTTTGCTTTATGTTCATCCTTTACATCTCTTTTCTTCAATGTTCTGTTTTGTGGCTGAACCATTATTTATTTAGGGAAATCAATTATTCAGATAAAGCAGGTTTATACATGCAAAATATTCACCATGGTGAGGGTCATCCTGTCGATCTCGTGCTTGTCCTTGGTCTTGTGCTGGCGGAAGGGCGAGTGACCCTTGAGCAGCTTGTAAAGCATGCAGCCAAAGCTGAACCAGTCGGCCGAGGAGTCGTAGGCCGTACCCTTGGACAGGACCTCTGGGGCCATGTAGCCATGGGTGCCTCTGGTGGAGTGAAGTGACCAAACTTTACAACTTTGTTTATACATAGCATGGAAAGAGGTTACTGTCCAAATGCAGTAGGTCTTGGTGTCCCCAATATTGAGGCATTTTTGACAAAATAAAATAATCCATATAATATATTAATTGGAAGAAAGAAATAAATTCCGGTTGCATAATTACAGAAATCTAATAATTTCATTGATAAAAAAATAATAACATTGTGTAACAGAAGTATGATCGCTATCATTATTAGCTCTTAATTACTCCCGTGGGGTGCCAAACACCCCAGGTTGTGTTTGGGAGCCTACAGCTTTGTGTAAACGCGTGACCTTCGTAAATCAGTCGCGAGCAGTGCTCAATTGTGTGTGGTTGTGCTTGGAGTGCGCGTTTGGGGTGTGTAACACCCCGCGCCACCAAAGCGACCAAAATGGATTCGTGAAGTTGATGGCCATGATTCATCTTCTGGAGATATCCAACCGCCACAATACAAAAGATGTCATATATGTCGAAGAACCAAAGATAGAAAAATAAAGACCACATGCTCTAAATGCCAATCATTGTTGTCTGCCAAAATTGTGATAGAAAAAACTGATATTTTTAATGTGATTATTAAAAATACTATCATCCTTTGTTTACTTTAAAAAAAGAGTATCAAAGTTGATTAATATGTAAGTTCAAAGATATTAATTAATAAAAGTCTGTTTTGCATATACATATTGTTTTATTTCTATAAACAAAAACGGGGTGTTTGACACCCCACGCGATGACTTACATAACTTTTAGGCACGAGTAACTAAGGGTTAGAAAAGTATTGGCTCAACTTAAATAAGAGTAATCAAAGCATGTGAATTGTGGGTGATTTCAATTGAAAGGACAACCTTTCTCACTCGGAGAGAAATCCAAGGCAAAATAGACAAACCAAGAAGAATAATTGAACTCCACACCCAAGTTTATTCAGAAAGAAAAACTCAAGATGATCCAGATGAATGAAATTTAGTTGCGAAATACAACGTCTACTTACACACTGGCGTGAGGCTTTTTCTTTGAGAAATCGCAGGCCAATCCCAAATCCGATATTCTGACATGCCCATGCTCGTCCAGCAGGATGTTAGCAGGCTTCAGGTCTCGGTACACTATGTGCCGTCGGTGCATGTGCTCCAATCCTGAATCAAAGAAAACGTATTAATAAGACACGGCACAGAAGGCTTCCTGGGCGAGACACCTCAGAATTTCTCTCGAGATGCAAAAATTTCTCTTGCATGGTTCACATAAGGTCACCAGTTTGACATGTCATGGTCTTCAGATCGATAACTCATGTTTTCTCATAAGTCATGGATTCTAGTGACTCCTATGAGAAGGGTCTCCTGTAAGACAAGGGTGCTAAGGGTCTGAAACCTACCCAGTATGACCTCGGCAGCGTAGAACTTCATCTCGGACTCGTTGAAGACCCCGTGCTGGCTGAGGTGGTAGTGCAGGTCGCCCCCGTTCATGAGGTCCAGGATGAAGCACAGCTTGTCGGGCGTGTGGAAGGCGTACGTCATGCACACTATGAAGGGGCAGTCCACCTGCAAATAATAAAAATTTACGTATCAGAAATGCTCAGAAAAAACTTTGTGAAAATCTAAATTCAAAGTGATAATAAAAATACACACTTTTACACATTTTTCACCAGGTGTCATTAAAAATTCCATTTAATATAGGTACCTTTGAATTTCAGATAACATATAATCCATTTTAATTCAAAATGAATAGATTACTTAGTTTTAACCATGTGTTTTGCTTATATAAAAACGACATGTTTCGTGAGCAATGCTCACTTCCTCAGGGTTTACTTAAAATCAATAACAACAATAGATATAGACTTAAAGGTGTCAATGGAAAGGTGGGAAGAGAGAGGGGGGTAATAGGGCACTATTTATGAAGGGAAAAAGTTTAATAACGGGTCATTTAAAAATATTTTTTGATTATTTATAATATTTAAATTCATATTTAGGCTCTTTCTAATTGCTAAGATTACCAATTTGTCCAAATTCCACAATTAAAGTCAAAAGTGTGATTCGTATCCAACAATATTTTTTTTCGAAGTTTTACTTATATAAAAGAATCCACAATCTTACAATTTAATTTATTCCAGATTTTTTCATACTTAAATCTCTATCCTTATTATTTAGAATGTAATTTTTAAGTTTACCTACTATTTGCATAGAATACAGGAAGAATTTCATTTGATACATTGTTTGTTATGGAATTGGAAATTTCATTATTTAAAAACATTATTATCCTCCATTTTTTACCTTCCTGATCTTTTTGTAGAGGATAAATTAAAATGTAGGGGATTTAAGAAATTTATTTTTGTATTTTTGGTTAACAATATTTTCAATTAAATTGTTTTCATTTTGAATTATTTTACATACATAGGTAAATTTTCGAGAAACTTTAAAATAAGAGTGTATATCCTTATTATAATAAAAATAAGCACACTTTTTCAATTTTTAAAACATAACTTTACTAGTTAAAATAACTCTCTTTCGAAATCAATTTATATTTTTTTGTAGAAAAGAGTCATTTTTTTATATCATTCAAATTCAAAATCAAAAGCTTACGACTTTACGCGGAAATATCGAGAATTTGGTGGAATGATAATATTTTTACGACATTACTCCGATAATTCCAAATTTGACACTATTGAAAAAATTTATATTAAAGATCTCATTTTAGTGCTGAAATTCGATAAAAAAGATGGTTGAAAAGAAATCTATAAAAACGTTAAAGATTGCAAAGGAAACCCATTACGCGCGTAATAATTAAAGGATGAAGTGCCGACATCCCCTTAACTTTTTTATGTCCGCAAAGATAGCTATAGGACGTTGAGAAAATACCTTCAATTTGGGAGGCGGATATGGGTACCGCCGCCTCGAGAACCATTTATTGGATAACCAACACCCCTGTCAAACCAAGTGGTTCGCTACGTTTGGTGACTTAGTAAGGGTGCCCGGGTTCACGGGATCTCAGTTCGTCCGGTGGATGTGTCTGCCCACCAACTGCGTGGCAGACCGGATCGAGAGAGACTGGTTGAGGGAGATCTTTTGACCTCTCCAGCAGGTCTCTCTCGACTCATCACCTTGCACCGCAGTGGGAGGGATGGATTCATACGTACTTCACTCCTGGACACACTGACTCCCAAATTCCTCCCTACCCCTCATGCATTTTTCCTTCCCAGATCTTCCTTTCCTTCCTTTAAGACCATAAACACAGCATCCCCAAAGACGACATAGGCCTTGAGGGATTTTTTTCCTCCCGTGTGGAGTTAATGTTAAAAAAACTACAACATTAATATTTACGAAAAACCAGATTTCTTCAATAACTGTATTCGTAACGACCTCCACACTAGCAACAATGATTGTAAAAGTATTACGAATTCTAATGCTACATGAGAAAAACGCGAGCCGAATCAAAAATTATGGATAAGGAACGAAGCAATCATCCCCATAATTTGTGGTTCGGCTCGCGCTTTTTTTCTTATGTGTAAACGCAGCATAAGATTTAATCGAAGTTCTATGTTGAATTGCAACAAAATTGAAAATGCAGTTACCCACCCTAACATAAATAATACAGCACTACTAGGTAATTAGTGCAAAATAAACTATTTGTTTTGAAATTAAAATCGCTTATAAATATTTTAGATGCTTTAATAAAATACAACGAGTAGAACACATATTTTCTTTGAAAAAATCGAGTATTTTATACGCCTTTTTATACACCCAGTAAAAAAATAAAGTAGCAGCCCTATAAAAACTGCTTTAATTTTCAAAATCTCCTATATGTATCAGGCCTATAAAAACTGCCTTAAAGTTCAAAATCTCCTATGTATCAGGCTTATAAAAACTGCATAAGTTCAAAATCTCCTATGTATCAGGCCTATAAAAACTGCTTTAATGTTCAAAATCTCCTATGTATCAGGCTTATAAAAACTGCATAAGTTCAAAATCTCCTATGTATCAGGCCTATAAAAACTGCTTTAATGTTCAAAATCTCCTATGTATCAGGCTTATAAAAACTGCATAAGTTCAAAATCTCCTATGTATCAGGCCTATAAAAACTGCTTTAATGTTCAAAATCTCCTATGTATCAGGCTTATAAAAACTGCATAAGTTCAAAATCTCCTATGTATCAGGCCTATAAAAACTGCTTTAATGTTCAAAATCTCCTATGTATCAGGCTTATATAAACTGCATAAGTTCAAAATCTCTTATGTATCAGCCTTATAAAAACTGCATAAGTTCAAAATCTCCTATGTATCAGGCTTATAAAAACTGCATTTAAGTTCAAAATCTCCTACGTAACAGGCCTTAATGCTGAAACTGAGGCCTATAAAAACTGCTTTAATGTTCAAAATCTCCTACGTATCAGGCTAATAAAAACTGTTTTAATGTTCAAAATCTCCTATGTATCAGGCTAATGAAAACTGTTTTAATGTTCAAAATCTCCTATCAGGCCTGTAAAAACTACTTTAAAGTTCAATAATTCCTATGTAGAACCCCTTTTCGGATATGGTTTTATTGTATAATGTGGAAAATTAACTAAAGTGCACAAATACATTCAAACGTGCCCTATTAATAATAATTTGCCTGTAACTAGTACTAGGGTATCAATTATTAACTGAAGCTTTATCATAGTCTTTATGGAAACTGACCTTATATAATTAAACCAGCTAAGGTCCCCGGCGTTGCTCGGACTTCACACAGAGTTTTTTCGAAGACGATATCAGATGTAGACAGTAATTTTCCTCCTATTTTGAATGTCATGCGTACAAAAGTTCATAAAAAAGTATCGGTAGCTGAGTTGGCATCGCGTTTGAGTCCCACCCAGGCGTCCCGTATACGATTCCACGGCTGACTAAGTCCTCCATCACAACCCAAGCAACATTTTCAGCTGTCTGTGATGGTAGTAGGAGATTTTCAAATAGTCAGGTAATTCGTATCCCGGGAATCTTTGTCTTTCCCTTGAAAAAAGGGGCGGGGTGGTCTTTTGAAATCTTATTTAGACTCCTGTTTTGAAGACTGAATGTAAAAAATTTCATCAATCTCGCAAAAATTGTGGATTTTTTAAAATAACATACCCAAACCGGGACACACATCTTTAAAATGATAAGTTTCTGTAATAGGTATTTTGTTCAAAGCTGGATATTAAAAATTTCATAAAATCGCAAAGCTCGAGCGTCCTCGTTCAATAATAATAATGGACGCTTGCCATCTACTCTCACTACATACACTTTTTACACCAGGTCAATAAAAATGATTCACCAACTTAGAGAGGAAAGTTTTAGGGCGCATAAAATGTTTATCACCCCTGCACACACACACCAACTCGCGGGAAGTAATGCGAAGAGAGAAAGAGAGACTCCTTCAATTCATTATGAAGCCAACACTTCTCCACTTTTCCAGCACTTCGCCTCACTTCGATCGAAACTTTAAGCCAGGTGACCCGAGCTCGGAACAATGTGCCTGCCGCTGAGAGCTCCATTTTGTACGTCTCTTTTTACGGTGTCCGGAAACTCATAGTACAAGCGGAAACAGGTGAATCTACATCACATTTTAGGTCGATTTTGTAGTATCTATAACTTTATTTGATTTGAGCTTTCGCTTTCGAGTAAATCGAATCTGATGTTGGAATTTTTTAGATCAAATTTGAAAAAAAATAACGGTCGCTGGAGGTTAATAATATCAGCTGTTTGGTGTATTTTAAAATGCGTCAGAGCGTGGTCCCGAGTCCAACGTGTTTCAACATTTTTTTGCCGAAAAAAAAGTTTAAAACAAAAACCGAGTGTGCGATTCACAAGCGGTAGAAGTGACAACTTCAGAAAACTAAAGTAGACAAAAGTAGGGAGGGTAAGAAGCACCGCACAAAGAGGAGACCGATTATACTATCTCATTCTATCGCAGGCTAAATCCTATAGATGTATGAGTTTGACTCTTTTTAGTGTCGCTATTTTTCGTTTCATCGCGTTTCAAATCACAACGGTGCTAAATAAATGTTCACTTCAATAAATAAATCGAATCTTTAGATCAAAGTTTTTTTGATTCTCCATGTGGTGTAGATTTACCAGTTTCCCGTTTATACCACGAGTTTCCGGACATCGTGCGTATGCCGTTTATGAGAAAGAGGTTACAACCCAGCTATCATAGGTACCTTTCTACCTATGCCCTTTTAAGAAAGCGAATTTTTAGCTATGTGAATCGCTATGAACGACAATACAATTTCCATGACGACAGAGCTTTTCCGATTTAAAGTTAAGGTATCGAAACAGGTAGGCATTTTAACCTACATATTTTTTTAAGATAAATTAGCTAAGAGCAAATTAAAATGAGCCAGAGCTCACCGGTCGTTTTCCGTTTGTGACAGACAGTCAGATTGTCATATTTCTGTTCGACGTAATTATTTCGATCGCTTGCAAAATGTTTTTATTACAAATATAAACGACCATAACATAATAATCGATACGATTTATTGTTATTCTCATCACTAGTGCAGGGTTTTGGCCATATAATTAGGGTGGCATGTTGTGTCAGGTAGCCCGGGAAATCTCGGAAAACTGTCATTTTTATACCAAACGTTATCATAATCGAATCCAGAAAAAATGAATTGACATTATTTTCGAACTTCTACTCTTAGTATCAGACCATGCCGAATTCTGTTTTTCTACCGATTGTAACATACTTCCGTTGAAACTTACCCCTTTACAGGTGTTTTACAATTTACTCCACTGATGAACAACAATTCTCCATACATTCATGGTCATACGAGTAGGTATATCAGTTATTTCGCGAAGTTTAACAGATATTTCTGATTGTTACACATGTGTACGACAAAATTCATAAGGGAGCTTGAGCAAAACACTGGTTATTTAAAAACAATCCAGGAGCAATACAGACACGTCCTGTTCGAACCGCAAACCACGGGACTATCCTACTGACATAATCCATAACAACCATTATTAACAAAATCATAAGTAAATAAATAAACTGATAAATTTATAAAACCAACTAAATAATATACAAATAAACCCCCACAGTATCGCCACTGGTTATGCTGTCAGTGATCAACAAGTTTTTAAAAATGTGAATACCGCACAACAGTCCCATTGACCAATGGGATTGTCGCATCCCTAATTGGGGTATATTGTGACGCTGGATGGAGTTGGAGACGGAAGACGGGGTGAGCAAGTACCTGGCTATTCAAATCTGGTTACCAAACACTTAAACCATTTCAAGCAACGTTTCGATTCAGAATGGCGGTACAAAGAATAAGTGACATTATAATACTGCCAAATAATAAGGTTTAAAATAACCAAGTTTAACTGAGTATTTTTACGTCCCTCCCCTTACGGTCTTAACCTGAAGGAAGTTGGAAGTAAGGAAAATCCTTCAAGCTCCAGTAACTCATTTACGAGTAATCATTTACGAGTTCGCAAATTAAATCCAGACCTCGCGAGCAGTCCCGTGGAAGAACGGACTTGATGGCAGTAAAACTGATTGAAAGTTGGGAGTCGCATGTCCTGCTAGTATTATTCTACGGAAGCTTGGTCCTCGATAAAAACTTCTCGATTTAAGCTGCATGATTTGAAATGGAGAATTGTAACAATCTAATATAGGATGGAAAGAGTCACCAAGTGAATCACACATTTTTAAGAGATACTTGTCCACAAATTTCTTAATATCCAGATCTACTTTTTGATATAAAAAATGACTTCTACTGTTAAAATTCCAAGTCCTGGACTAAGGTCCCTGTAATAATCAATATTTATAATTTATCTCACATGTGCCCGCTTCTAAAGCCTGTCCTCAAGGATAATATATAAAAATAAACAAGAAAAAATACGTAATCAAGTTCGTTAAACTATGTTAAACTATCGACACTTAATTTGTATAATGAAATTAACAATTGGGATACAATAGAAAGTGAAAAAATAAATGAAATAAAAATAAATAAATGCTGTAGGACGGGTTTTTTCATCAAATTCATCAAATTTCAAAGTTAATATTTAATTATTATTTTTAAATTGGTAATAATAATTAATATTTGACAAGTTAAAGTATTTCACCAAAAAATGTAGACATAATTTGTCTCGACGCCACCTAGTGGGAGATTTAGCACTTACAATGCCTTTCTCACCAAAAATAAAGTTGGTTGTTTTCGGGTGGAAAAATGTATTAATAAATATATTGAATTATTTGGCGGGTAAGAGATAAGCCGACGCAGCTCAGTGGATAAAGAGCAGTTGACCGGATATCAGAAGGACGCGGGTTCAAGTCCCGTCGGCGGCATGTATCTTTTCTCGGGAGATTTTTTCAATGTAGATGAGTGTTTCAGGCTAATAATTACTGCTTATAATAATTAATATTTAAGTTCTGTAAAAGTTCTATTCGATTTCTGTTATTAATTAAGTAGGGAAACAACAGGCCCTTGATGAAATAATAACAGAATCTCAATAGAACTTTCACAGAAGTTGAATTTGAACTTTGAAATTTGATGAATTGTTAAAGAGAATTATTTTTTTACTTGATTATTAAAATACCCTAAGACCAGGCGAAAAAAATGGCGAAAAAAAAGTTATGTGTTTAATTTTGAAGTAATTATTATTTATTTATTTTGAACTTCGTGCCCAGCTGTGTTTTTACATTTTTAATTGTTTTTAAACACAAAGAGCACATTAGAATAAGTTAACAATAATAATCTAAACGAAAATACAAAAGATAACAAAACACAGAAAAACAGAAAAAGACAATGGTCGCAACTAAGACTCGAACCCAGACCTCTCCGTCTAAAAAAAGTATAAAAATAAAGTTTTTCTTATAAAAATTGAACAAAGAGCATAACTTAAAAAAAAAAACAAAATACTCCACCATGCAAGATGGAAAAATAGTAATTTGGGAATAGTATAATAAATAAATAAAACAAGCCAAAGCAGAGCTTTTCAGTTTGAAATCTACTAAGACTTGTTTATATTTTTAGTGAGTGATACGATAAATATGTCATCAACATCGATATAGTCATTACCCAAATTCAGTATATGGCGAATCATACAATTGTGATTCTGTTTTGTCACAATCAACGGCAAATATTACTTGCCTTGATGTTGGCTTACGAGGTATATGGAAAGACATAAGTATAATTTTCGATCAAAGTTACCATATAGATGAGTAATAATAGTTTAAGACTGTCAATTGGCCCCTCCAGTTATCACTAAAAAAAATGAAAAAAACATATTTTTACTATGTACGTTAGCGCGCGTTATCTCGGGTGTGGTAATTTTAGCACATGATAGCCACCCAAGCATACATATTATATTGTTCAATTTCAAATAATAGCGTTGAAACTCGGGTGAAGCCGGGTAGTAACTACTATTTTCTATGAATTACTCGCGTGTGATTTCTACTCTCGTGATGATAATGATAGCCTGTTATGAATTTTTTAAATTAATGGTCATGATAATTATGCGGTATAATTCCCAACAGCACCACGTCATCGGCAGTCACGGCAGAAGAATACATTAATACAACGTGGGACAAAACTAATGTCATAATGTGAATGTGCCTTAATTTTTGCAAATGGCGTCAAATGTCGTTGTGCTTTGACATTTATGTTGCAGACAGATAAAGAATTAGTTGACAACAATTTTAACGCTGTTAAAAAGTACTATCTAATTATGTTGTGTGAATTGTCTTTCTATGCATGCTCGCGTATTTCATATGTCTTTTACCACTCATTGCAATGTGTTACTTCAGTGACCTTGTATATAATTCTGTATTTTATTTGTGATGTTTTTGTTTTTCTAATTGTATTTATTTGTATTTAATTGTATGTAATTGTAGATGTTTATAATTGTGTAATAACTGAGTTTTATAACTGGATTGTTCTCATGTAAGTGTAAACATCTGTAAAACCCAGTATAAATAAATAAATAAATAAATAAATAAATAACAAGCAATGGAGCGATCCACGCCTGAAGAACGCGGAATGTTTGTTACTGCTTATTTGACCAATTTCCGGGCCATGTGATCTCCCGTTTTGGCGATTTTAATTTGCCGGCCAGATCGCCAGACTTCTTCCTTTGGGGCTTCTTGAAATCTCGCGTTTACCATAACAAACCAAAAAACAGAGTGTGCAATTCACATGTGGTAAAAGTGAAACCTTCAGAAAACTAAAGTAGACAAGAGTGGGGAGGCTACGAAGTACCTCACAAAGAGGAGACCAATTATACTATCTCATGCTCTCGCAGGCTAAATCCAACAGATGTATGTGTTTCTCCTGTTTAGTGTTTTCGTTTCATCGAGTTTCAAATCACAACAGAGCTCAAGAAGTTTTCACTTAAAAAACCTTGCAAGCCTTGAAAGCCAACATTGAAGAAGAAATCGTCAATTTGGAACCAGATGTTTTACGAGCAACAATTCAAAATGCCGTAAAACGAGCACAAATGTGCATCAACTCAGGAGGTGGCCATTCGACCGATATAATTTTTTTAACTTAATATCACCATTTTTACACATTCAAATAGACTTTCCGTGAAATCAGAGCCCAATTTTTTAAATTTCTAACAAAAAGGCAGCCAATTCACATTATGACATTACTTTTGCCCCACCTTGTATAATTGTATAAGGACACACTCTTGTTGGACTGTTGAGTGTTGGCGTTCAATTCTGACGGATCGAATTTCATCCAGTACGTCGCACTTCATACTATAATAGGTATTTAACATTCTACAGGGATACTACAACTATTTCTGAAATATCAGCACTTTAAGCATCGTTTTATATGTATAACTAGCTGACCCGGCCACGCGTTGCTGTGGTTAATGAAACCATCCACACCGCCCGCTTGCCAGCTCGCTCGTCCACCACATACAGACATTCTCATATTTCAACCAATTTACACAAAACCTTGACAAATTATATACCTAAACCTTCCTCATGAATCAGTCTATCTATTGGTAAAAATTGCATGAAAATCAGTTCAGTAGTTTTTATTTTATCGCGAACAGACAAACGCGGCGGAGGACTTTAATTTATAATATGTAGAGATACACGAATATTTAAAAGTTTGTAATTATGAATTTTAATTAAAGGGCGATATTTTCGGAATTCACAAAACATGTCGGATAAACTAGTCCCAGCGCGAACTCGTACGGACGTCACGAGTCTTGTTTGAAAACGAAAAAGACAGAAGATACAAGAACGATGACGTCACGTACAATCTCTTGGGACTAGTTTAGTAGATAGTGGTAACTCATTTATTCGGAAAACGACGGGTAAAATAATTGCCCTCAGGGCTTGTGTCATCTTTGGAGATGCTGTGAGGAGGGTTTTTTGAGGAAACGAAGGAGTGTATATCTCATGTGGAAAATATCACCAGTGTGAAAATATTAAGCGCGCGTTTGGCATGTTTCCTGACTCTGCACCAGTGCCTAAGGGATCTATGACACCAACTCGGAGCTTCTTCAGTTGAAATACCAGTAAAACAAAGTCAGCATCCCCACCTGACGCCTGTGCTCTAAAGATAGGGGAATCTATCAAACACCCGTTTCTGTACAAACTCAAAAGTTTTTTCAAGTATTTTGTGGCTCCATATGATGTAGCTGCCAATTCCTGATTCCGTATCGTGAACCCACGGATCGTGAAAAATATTTAGGCGTAGGCTACACGTTCAATATTTATCATGATCCGAAATTCAGAATTCAAATCAATCAATATTTTAATCTAGAAATCCTGTAATCCATATTGTAATCTGTCAATACGTTAGCCTACATGTTCAATAATATATATAAATATTGACAGATCACAATAAACATTGAATGTTAATCCATCAATAATGAATATTAAATTCAGTTTTCGAAAATGATAACGTTAAGCAAATTACACAATTATCGATAATAATGTCGCGACGCGATGCGGGGAACATACATAATGAAACATGAAACACTAACTAACTAACTAACTAACCATCACGCCGTTTCCCCGCAGGGGTAGGCAGAGAGGACGGACCGCCAAACAACTCGGTCTTGGCACACACTCCTTGCCTCGTTCACATTCATACACCGTCTCATACATGCTCTTCTATTATTCCGACTCTTTACATGGCCCGACTCAAGTATCTGATTCACTTGGTCGTGCCATGTCTTTCTCGGACGTCCCCGACTTCTTCTACCATTCACATTTGCATCATATATTCTCCTTACACTCCTTTCCTCGTTCATTCTCTCTACATGCCCGAACCATCGGAGCGTTCCTTTCTTGATCTTACTCATTACGCTTACATCAGCCTTGCATTCTTTGCGGATCTCCGCGTTTCTCACACGATCATACATGGTTTTACCACACATACGCCTCAGGGATCTCATTTCTACAGCATTCAGTCTACTTTCATCCTTCCTCTGCCAGTTCCATGCCTCACTGCCATACATCAGGGTAGGTACCAGTACTCCATTATGGACGGCTAGTTTCGCGTCTTTGGACAGTTTTTTGTTGGTGCCAACGGCGTTCAGTCCTCCATTAATAGAGTTACCTGCATTCACCCTTCTTTCAATATCTCTTTCAGCCTTCCCATCTCTCGTAAACATACTTCCCAAATAAACAAACTCATCCACCTGCTCCAAGCATTCATCGTTCACAACTATATTGCATACTGTTTTCGTACTCTCTCTTTCAAACACCATGACTTTAGACTTACTTACATTCATCATTAACTCATTCTTCATACATACTTCGTTCATCCTTGACACGAGAGACTGTAGATCTTCCATACTGTTAGATATCAGCACCGCATCATCAGCATACAAAAGGCAACATACTTTCAGATTACTCAATTTCGCGCCCAATCCCATATCTTTCAATTCTTGCATACAATTATCCATGTATAGATTGAATAACCACGGCGACATTACGCAGCCTTGTTTAACACCTTTCGTGATGTCAAACCACCCCGTAAAATCGCCGTTCACCCTAATACATGCAACGCTTCCCTCATATAGAGACGCAATTGCCTGTATGAGATTCGTATTCACTCCATACTTGGACAATACCTTCCATAGCTTTTTCCTGTCAACTCGGTCGTATGCTTTTTGTAGATCTACAAAGGCACAGAAGAGTTTCTGGTTTTTTGCAAGAAACTTCTCAGTGAGCATACGCAATGAGAAAATCTGGTCCATGCACCCTCTTCCACTCATAAAAGCACCTTGCACATCCCATATTTTATCTTTCGTTTCCATTCTTACCCTTTCAATCAATATTCTACCATATAGCTTGCCGACTGAACTAACGACTGAAACACGATTTTCATTATTATTTTACATAAAGTGAATAATTATTGTGGTTTGAACATTATATTAAATAGTTGATTGGAACGGAATAACGACATTCAAAATAACGTTATCATAATTTATTTTGGGGCATTTGGCCGTGTTGCGTTTCGTCCTTCTCTATCCAACATTTCGGACATTTATTTATGTAGAAACAATACCAATATTAGCCTTAGGGCCGGTATTTCAGTAAATTTCACCCGCCTCAAGAGGAAACTTTTTTTAAAGGAGGAAGAAGCGAAACCCGGCATAGTGAACGGAAAATAAATCACGATAATAATAAGGCTGTGAAAATCTTAAATAATATTTATCCAAAAATATCGTCGTTTAAAATTGAGGAGCTATTCCCAATGAGAAACATCTACAAAAACAGACACTCACAGATAGTTAGTTATAAGGGGGCATCCATTAATTACGTGAGCAGTTTTTCTTCCAATCTAGACCCAAGGTGAGATAAATTTTGGCCAATTCGTATATTTTTTTCAAGTCACGTGAGATTTTGCTGGACCCCCCCCCCCCCCCGTTTGTGCTCACGTAATTAATGGATGCCCCCTAAGTGAATCATTACACGGGATTATATTTTATTTGAATCTTCAAATGAGATTTCAATTAACTGTTAGATATGATAAATAATAAGAAAACATAATTTATTTGTGATAGGCCATTCTTATTTAAGAAGGGAATGGAAAATTGCGAATTTTGACTAAAGAAAAATAATTACATATTTAAAAAAAATAAAAACCATATTAACCACAAAAAGAAATATCGATACCTATCTGATATCTATGCAATAAAATTATTATTTTAAATAAATACAAAAAAGGGTTTGCTTTATCTTTCAAGGTACTTAATTCCACATAAAAAAATAATTAATTAAAAAATTAAACATAACACATACCGTCAATACGTTCATATAAATTATGCATAAGAAACAACTAGGCAAAAAAATGATAGGGAATCAGAAATAAAGTTTATTGAAATAAGATAATAATTGCTCTTTTACATTATACAGGGTGTTAAGGGACGTACTTGACTTACTTTAATCAGTGATTCGTGACATTATTTGGAGTAAAAAACGTAAATGATATTGAAAGGGACGTTTTAAATGTTTCAACTAAACTCATAAAAAATCAGTTGGTATTGGGCATTTTTTTTCAGGTTCTCTGTAAAACAGTTATACACCAAATTATTAGGTACGGAGAAGATTACAAAATTTCAGAGAAAAAAAAATCGAAGGGGGCAGTTTCACTATGTTGAGACTAATGTCAAAAGATAGTTACTGAACTCTCTATAGGTAACAATGAAGATGTCGATGCTCAATGCAGAATCGTTAAGGTGAAACAGATGTGACCATTCCCATACAATCTATTTTTCAACCGCATTTGAAAACTACAGATAATATTTTATTTATTTTAATGTCGAAAAATAATACTTATAATGAAATATTCGCGAACCTTAATTTCACAGTTCTATCACTTATAATAACCCAGTAATTAAATTAACAAAATTAATTATTTTGTGCAGAAACTGCTAGCCAAAATGCCCTAATCTGCGTTAGAAGGAGACAAACCTGTGTGCGAGCCATACGTTTCACGTGCACGCTTTCAACCCATTCCTATGGTGTTAAAGTGGTCAGTATATTTGTAGTAAAAATGTCAATTTGCGTGGCGCGATTTGTTATTCTGATAGAATGTTCGTTTTGCTTTTTTATGAATGTTCCAGTATTACTCGGCGCAAGGAACATTTGCGGTTTTGGCACGCAGTAAAAAAGGACAAATTAACTATATAATTATAGAGAGAACGACTGTAATTATTTAGAACTTTCATAAATCTCCAACTATCACTAGACGCCCGCCCAGTTATTTTGTTATTGAGACTTGCTAAACAATAAAATGCATAGATCGAGCTGGGTACCTACATTCTGTCCGATTCTCGTCCGTCTGCCACGAGTTTGAAGCTTTTTTCGACTTTGTACAACGCATTATTGTTATTCCATAAAAATGAGGCGTGCTCTTTATAAGAATCAAAAGTATTATTAGAGAGCATACTTGATCGAAGGTAGAGAGTGAATCCAAGACTAAGTTACAAATTTTTTTACAAATATTTTCTCGGTAACTACCTAACTAACCATCACGCCGGTTCCCCGCAGGGGAAGGCAGAGAGGACGGACCGCCAAACAACTCGGTCTTGGCACACACTATTTGCCTCACTCACATTCATACATCGTCTCATACATAGTCTTCTATTATTCTGACTTTTGACATGACCTGACTCAAGTATCTGATTCATTTGATCGTGCCATGTCTACCTCGTGCGTCCCCAACTTCTTCTACCATTCATATTTGCGTCATATATTCTTCTTATACTACCTAGGTACTTTCTTCATTAATTCGCTCTATATCCACATTTTATAGGTACATTCTGTAGTATTTTATATAAAATTAAAATTAAATAATAAATATTTTGATTACTAATAAATATTTTAATTACTATTTTAATTTTAACAATTAAATTATTTTATTCTGCAGTAATTATTACATTCTGTAGTAATCGTGTAATTTTTACTAATTATCTATCACCGTTTTCTCGCTGAGAGGATGGGTCACAACTAAGAGTTGAAAGAGAATGTGAGGAATACGATTATTCACATTCATACACATCTCTTCTATTATTCCGACTGACTGTTCCCAAATAATTAATTCGCTTGATTGCGCCGTTTTTTGCGAAAAATGATCTCAAGAGACACTATACTATAATGTTAGTTGGTATCACAATAACAGAAAAAAAATTGTTAGATTTCGCAGAACGAAAGTTGAAGTCGATTTTGTGTTTCTATTGTACAGAAATCGGGTTCTCACCGATATTTTTCATAGATTCTATGAAATAGATGATGTGGGATCCCAGTTTTAGCCTTGCATTCTTTCTTGATACAGTACACATATTATATTATCTATTTGACGCTTGTAGAACAATCATACACGGATTTACCACTCATACCCCTCAAGGATCTCATTTCTACTTGTACCCCTTCCTCTGCCAGTTTGAGTGTCAACAATTTTATGAAATCACACCACATACTATATTATTATGTATTGTGATGTTGTTATGGGAAGCCGTGGTATCCTGACTTGAGCACACGACAAATTTGTTTCTCCATCTGGCAATTCTAACCACTTCGTTGGTTTGACAAATGCGCCCCATAGAAATGTAAGAATTAAATGTAACTTTTTGACTTATTCGCGAAATATTAGCGAGCAAGCAACCGAGAGAATGCATGGTTAATGAGTAGGTATGTACCTACATCGCTTGTTATGAATAAGCCCGTTTAGCAAAAGCGGCCTCTAAAAAAAGGTCCAGTTAACACCAGCTCCCGCCACACATGCCGTTGTTCCCAGCCGGTTCCTTTTATAAATTTATTCAATCTTCCCAGGCGTTGATTTAATTTACTGAATACAACAAACCTCTATCTCGCGTCTCTCTTCCACGCATGCGGAACATCGTAAAATTTTTGAAATACATCGTTTTCGCGAATGTTTTTTGGTTGGGTAAATAAAAATGTTCTTTACCAACGCGCGCGGAGCTGTGGAAAATGTCTTTTGTGCATATTTTTTGCAATGAAATTGTGTATTTTTCACCCGTTCTCTACGATTATGTAATTATAGGTACCAAATTTTTTTTTATATAGATTAATATTACTAATATAC
Organism: Limnephilus lunatus; assembly: GCA_917563855.2. Lineage (NCBI taxonomy): Eukaryota > Metazoa > Arthropoda > Insecta > Trichoptera > Limnephilidae > Limnephilus > Limnephilus lunatus. The sequence goes on along the minus strand of OU830599.1, from coordinate 31,023,288 downwards.
GTTCGCGAACCAATAATTCATCTCAATATTAAAAAAAGCATAACGTGTTAAAAGTGTTTTATTAGACGATATTGAAAATAGCACCATCTATCGGCGTAAAGTTTCTAAAAATATTTTGAGAATACCTTAAGCAGTTGAATTGCTCTGTTTAATGGCGCATTCTGAAAGGAAGAAGTTCTCGATTTCGGAGCATAAAAAAGTGCGTGGGATCTCCCACGAGTATACGTGTTAGGGACACATAGGTTAATCTCTTTCAACATGGTGGATTCAGTACAGTACAGGAGACCAGCTTAAAAAATGTTTCCGCAAAATATTTTTCGGCGGGCTTCTAAGGTATTAAGATCGAGCATTCCTGTTAAGAACAACAATGGATACAGGAATGGGTAGTATGCATATTCCCTCATATACAGGTAACTCAAACCTTTTTGAACTCTCTAATTCTAGGATATGGTTTTGAGGGGGCCCAAATAATGGACCTGTATTTAGGTGCGGAGTGAGTAGTTGGTTGGTTACTCGTCTGAGTAACGACATGGTGTCGCTCGCTTCCGTTTATCGAGTTTCAAATCACAACGGTGCTAAAGAAGTTTTCACTTAATTTTTTTTTTTAAAAAGACATCTAAAAAGTAACCGGAGACCAAAATTTCATGTACATTTTTTTCTCCAAATAATATCAGGAATCACTGGTATAAGTCAAGTAAGTACGTCCCTCAACAACCTGTAAACCTATTTAGTTATTTCACTTGTATTTAAATGTAGATGTGAAGATGTTTCACTTTGTGAAAATGAATAATTTATCACAAAGCTGGTAAATTTATTGCTTTTTTTTTTAATCTGAATCTACCCTTACGTAGACACCCACATAGAGACAAAAATTAAAATTGATTAAAAAAAACCGTTTGGATGGATATGTATTTCTCTTTGTGAAAACGCTTTTCAATGCTAGTTTCGTGGAAATCATCATACTCATAATACGAATACGCGGAAAAGTTAACGATGAATCACAAAATGGGTTTTCATTTATGAATCTATTGACTGAGAAATGCTTACTGGGTCATGGGATAAAAATGAAGGATAATGCGACAGATTCGTATTATCTTTAAAAGTTTAAAATAGTGCCACGCTTATTATTGCTCGTTCGAAAAATTCCAATATCCAAACTGGCATTGAAACTCATTTTTATGATAATAACTTGAAAATAAGTTAGGATGTTGCGGCCACAGTGCAAACGAGCCGCGGGGTCATTTTGCGAATAACAAAAGATAAAATCAATGAACTGTTATTATGATGGCCTCTGCGGTTGAGTGTAACGATCCTTGACTACGAATCCGGAGGTCTCATGATCAAATCCCTGCGTGTGCAATTAAATTAAAAATGGTATTTGATTCATTTCTGTTATTTCACAATTTTAATTTAAAATTATATTTATGTAGGTAATATATTCGCGGCATGTTCTAGAGTGGTAGATACTTTCAGTGTCGCCCTGGGAAAAGACCAATACAGCATATTATTTCTTAGTGTTCTGTTTGTATACAGTAGCGACGCCCCCGACTAGATAGACAATTCGATCCGAACTTTATGTTTTATTTGATACTAGCGAGTAGCGAGTACCCGGCAAGCGTTGGATTGCCACTCAACAAAAGAAAATATGTGTTTTTAATCTGTTTATTGAAGTGCTTTTGCGTACACGAATAAGTCAGAAGGTTTTTACGATGTGTGAGCGGGCCACAAACAGCTGTCTGTGTGAGAAGCATGGTTTTTCCAAATTTAACTCCTGCTATCCCCTACTGCTACTATGTCTACTTTGGAATTCCTCCCTATGCCCCCCACTCGCTGGATGAATTGTTTAGGAAATAATTTCATAGCGCCAGTGCGTTTGCACAACAAATCAGCAAGGTTTCATCGAAATATAGGTCACCCCAAGTGGTTCGCTACGTTTGGTGACTTAGCAGGGGTGCCCGGGTTCATGGCGTGAGGTTTGTCTAGGTTTTGGCGGCAGATGACCTGGACCCACTGAACCCCACATTCCTACGCACCCCTTTATATTTTTTCTTTCCCAGAACTTCCTATACTTCATTTCCTTAAAAAGACCCTCCACACAGCATCTCGAAAGATAACCTTGGGGGTAATTATTTTGAGGGTGGAACTAATGTTAAAAAACGGATAAATGTAATAGGAACGCGGACGGCACAAACAATGAAACATTAATTTTTATATATTAAGATTATTAGATTTCGTAGAAATCGTGCAACTTTTCGTGAGCCACTATTCTATAAATCTGTTGGAAAATGCCACGTTTTCTAAAGCCAGAGCTTCTCTTGCGGATTCCGAAATCGGAATAATAGAATCCTAAATCCAGTCCCGCTATCGGGGCCATCTTACCTTGAGGACAAGTCACCCACAGAAGACCTCTGCCAACATTACTTCCCAACTAAAAGGCCGAAAAGTGGGTCAGAGGACCTATTGAATAAATCCTACACCGGCAGTGGCGGAGACAAGAGGATATTACTGCTGGTGGCTAGTGGCTGGTGTAGCACTGGGAGAAACAATACAATGTAAAGACTGGTAATGTAGTTAATTTAAATTGAAATTATATATCATCAAAACATACCTACCGACAACTGAAATTAATCCCACAGGCCTCGGACCTAGTTTGTCGGAAGATCAAAATATTTCCGCTTTACAATAAAATCCAAATAAATGGAATATTTCTGTACGCATCCGAAAACTAAAAACTATTTTTGAAAGAAACAATTAATGAAATATGTTTTAAAATTTTATAATTCGTATTAAAAATATAATTGTAAATTTTTTTAACGCAAAGATAAAAAGTATCAAAAATGAACACATATTTTATTAGACAAATTTATTATAAACGTTTATCCTCAATTCATTTTTTTGTCTGTCATATAAAAATAATTAATAAAAAATTAACAAAGCTTCATATTTGTTTCCAATCACGGTCGGAAAATGTGGATTCATAAAGGTGTGCATTTTAATTATCTTGCGGTTAACTTTTAGATTTAAATATAAATCTTCATATTTCTAACCATGACAGTAAGGGAGACACAACGTTTTCTATGAGACCTATATGAGTTGTTCTGGAAAACGGAAAAAAATAGTCTGATGGTCTAATTTTTCGTAAAGAAAAGTAACTTCTTAGCCAACCTCCGAAAGAAGAAGGCACCAGAAGAAGGGGAAACTTTATCTTCTAGAACCAATTTTCAAGTAAATGTCATCTCCACCCATGTTTAGGTGAAATTCCACCTATAAAAGATGAAAGTTTTTTAGGATACTTGCTTGAAATAAATACCACATCCTAAGAATATGCTACGGTTTGTGGAAACTATTATGACAGATCTGTCTTCTCTGCTTTGGTCGAAAACAAGCGAAATATCAACCCATCAGATCTCGGCCATATTCTGACAGAAAGTCGGAAAATTTCCGTTTTGAAATAAAATCCAAATACATGGAATACTTCTAAATATTTCCGAAAACTAAAAACTGTTTTTCAGAGGTGCTAGAAAATACTTTTGAATGTTTTTATTAGAAATAAACATAAAATTTTTGATATATTCAAAAATACAAAGATAAAAATAAGTTTAAAAGATGGCTCACCTTAACGTTTTTCCATGTAAAATTACTGATAACGAAAAAAAAACACACATATTTTTTAGGCAAATGTATTATAACGTTTTCATCACCTGAAGTTTTTGTCGTTTCATATTAAAATAATGAATAAAAAATTATCGAAATTTTATACATTTTTTTTATCAAATTGCTATCGGAAACTTTGTTTTCATAGAGGTGCACATTTACATTTCTCTATGGTTAAGCTCAAGATTTAAATTAAATCGTAGAGTTTTCTCTTTCTAACATCGTTTAAATCACATTTCTCACCATGACAGTAAGGGAGAAACAACGATTTATATGAGACCTATGTGAGCTGGGACAATTTTTGTCTCCTGTGATTAAACGGATTTATTTTAACTCACAGAGTAAATTAAAATAAGAAACTTTAAATATGAGCTTTGAACAACTAACAATTTTTTTTATAGGATCGAGTATTTGAGTCAGTGATGGTATAAAACTAATTTTCCAACCGCTGTAGACTATTCTGACATCTTATTTTATTTCTTTTCGCATTGTTTATTTTAGATTTCACTAAGCTATGCTAGACGATGTTTTATCGAGATACATGTTTATTATTTATCATCATTTTTGTGTTATATTCTTTGTTTTCCAGTTTCCTATTCCAAGGAACACTGTTGTGACCCAACTTACATACTCAACTTTTTTTTTCTTCTTGCGTTTGTTTTGGTTTCTATGTTCTCTTTTTCTTTTTAGTCTCACAACCTCTACTTTGCTTCGCTCAGAAGGCTGAACTGAACTGCATCTATCTATTTTGTTATGTTTCTTTTTCCCCTTCTGGGAGTGCGCTAGACCTCGTCCCTGCGTCAACAGGAGTCGGTCGACGACGGCACGGTTCCCTATAAAATCATTAACGCCACCCCCAGCAACATGTGCAGGCTTAAGGTTTGGGGGAAACGACCTCGGCTCTCCTTCGCCTTGCCCCTGGCTACTCGACGCTGAATTCTTTAGGGTCGTCGGGTATTCTTGCTGGGACTGCCAATTGATTGGAGAGGACTCCCAAACGTTTGCCATGCCCTTATTACTAATGTACTGTGTCTTTTTCCCCAAACAGGTGCTTGTAGGATACGCTGGATACAATCACCCAGCGCTTGCCACCTCGTGGACTTTCACCAACCTGTCCCATTGTCTTGTGTATGTTTTGTCATACTAACACATATTCTATCTTGTATTTCCCGCTAAGCACTTGCATACTGCTTACTAACAACGTATGCAGGGGCATTGGAGGTCTAAATTCGTTCTAAACTAAATGTAGCTTCGTTCTTTCAAAAAAATTAGAGTCCTTGCGAGAGCCTTGAAGGAGTAACCATCTGTTACTTTTATACCAGGGCGGGTAAGTGGTGGACAATAACCTCCAATATTCTGACATCAATGAACGTTAGATTTTTTAAATAAATAAATATATATATATACTAGCTGGTTACCGGCATGCGTTGCTATGCCATTAAAAGAAATAAATTGTTTATCCCTAAATGTTTAGCGTTAATGTATAAATAAATAAATTGATATTTTCATGCGTCCCTTTTCCCTCCTGCGTTCGCTTTCCATCTTTTTGACATTGACTTCCCTCCCGTACGGCCCGTATCCCAGTGACGCCTAGATCGCATAAGATGTTGCCTATAGCCGAGCGGGGTGACCGGCGACCACGCAATTTTTTTCTAATACTTTAATTAAACTCGTGATATCTTTCGAATGGAATGTCCGAATTGAATAATCCAAAAAGTTATATAAAGGTATTAAAGCAGTCTTGATTATGAAGTAATTTATTTTGATAAGGATTAATACCAAGATACAAATAAAGAGCCTTTTCTAGCGGCGGCATTTCAATAAAAATTTTAAAATAAAGGAACACTTATTGTGGCATAACTACATATAATAGTTAGACATATGCTGTCGCGACACTTTTTGTAAATAATGATGTGTTCTGCAAAGTCGTAGTACATTATTTTATTCTATCATCAATAGTTTTCGCAGCGCACGCGATGCAAAGAATATTTTAGGTAATTTTTTTAAACCTTGGGTTACATTGTGAGAGCTTTAGTAAGGATCCCTAATTTTTTTTAAATAAAATATAGCCTATGTCACCCGAGGATAGTGTAGCTTCCCACCAGTGAAAGAATTTTTCAAATAGGTTCAGTAGTTTCGGAGCCTAATTAATGCAAACAAACAAACAAATCTTACCTCTTTTTATAGTGTCTTAGATATCGCTTTGATAGCGTTGTGGAAATATTCCAAAAGTCATTCAAAATTCGAGCCATATTCAAAATTCGAGCCATATTCGAAATTCCATTGCAATAACCACTGCACTGGTTCGACGTTATTATATAAAAGCGTGAGAGAGATCAGAGTGATGAGATCAGTATTGATCTGCATCCGGGACATGTGCAGCCACGTGCACTGCAAGCACTGTGCAACCAGAACTCTAATATATTACACTGCGAACGTCGGAAAACCAATTTTCCGATGCAACCCAACAAACTTGTATTTTTATAACTATTTCTATTCGCATTTTCATTTTCTGCATTTCTGGGAGGGTTCGTAATAAGTTTGATCTGAATTAGCGGTTGAATTCCATCTAATCGAATGATTAAGAAAAGGCAAAACTGGTTATATTTTAAAAGTTATCATCGCGAGGGAACGGGTCGTTTTTATTGTTTAGGCCACCCTTTAGACAAAATTTGCAGAACCCAATATTTCTGATTTCTGCAAGTCGTAGTGTGTAGGCAATACCGTCGACCTAATTATTATTATCCCTAAAAGTAGGATGCTTCAACAACACATCCCAATTGGGGATGACATGGTCTCACTGGCTCCAGACGAGAGCAGCTCGGTCTCTTGTGAGGCATTCAAATAAAAGGATCGTGTGTAGGCAAAACGCAAGGCAAATTTACAAGGAGAATAGTTTTAATTCGGTTGGCGATTCAACATGCTATCCTGGAAGTTGTTCTGCAAATCGGATCGCATGGAGGGCCAATTAATATATTTTTCTTATATTTCATTTAAAATATTTTTATTCACCCTGGGGAAGGTTCAGGTCGAACCGAAACCAGTTGGTTTTAATAAATATAATAAAGTGGAATTCAACAAAGTTGTCGTTATTATAATAATATATATATCCGTTGGAGGTTCAATATGTTCTGCAAGTCGGATAATGTGTAGGGCTATTACTGTGCATCTTCATTGATAATAAAATAACTCAAGTTAGATAACTATCAATTGCTATTATTTTTTTAACCCCCGACGCAAGGAGCGGAGTTGTAACCTGTCGTTTGCCGTAATGGCCACGCCGATTTTTAACCGCGAAAATTACCTTCCTGACTTTTGCTTAAATATCCATATAAATACGAAAATTAACTGATGTTGTTATTTTTACACTAGACAACCAACGTGAAAAAACACATTTCAAAGGTGATTTCTAATAAATAAATACCTTTATATGCATTAGAAAAAGGAACAAAAATGCTAAAATTCCGACTTTCTCCCTACTTTCCAGTTTTGACAGCGTTTCGATTGGTTTCGAAGTCAGAGATAATTCAATTACAAATCGTGTAGTGTTGCCACATGCATGAAATCTTTAAAGCTACGAAGAGAGATATTGGCGCAAGCGATTGTGACCTTATCTTTCATACAGTTTATGCCTACATAAGGGTCAAAATTGCATGCCAATTTTTTATTTTTTTTAAATACAGCCGTGGCCACCGAGTGACATTTGGCAAACAGTGACTTTCTGTGAGTCTGTCTGTGTGTCTGCGGCATGGTAGCTCCTAAACGAATGGACCGATTTTGATGCGTTTTTTTTGTTTGAAATCTGACGTGATCAAGGTTAAAATCTGTTCAGGCGTTTCAAGGTCATCAGCTTTTTTTTGTGTCGGGGGTTGCTTAAAATTTTGACAATTTAACTTATTGATTTATTTTCCATCCTTATTTTGAGTATTTTTGTGCATAATTTCAAAATTACCAGTCTTACTTCGATATTTAAAGATTTTTAGGGAACATTTTTGGAACATCGTATATTTTGATGAATATTTCAAATGTATTTGCCTAAACACCTCATCCTTACCTTTCCAGTAGGTAGCCAAAACCATGATAAACGAGTTTCAAAATAATAACGAACGGCTAATAGAAAGAAAGATTAAATCCTCTTTCAGCAGAACAGAAATATTATTTTGACCCATTTGTAGTTGTGTTGAATCAACAGCAAGTGACTAGTGAGTAGTGAGTGCAGACTGCAGCAGCTTGCAGCTTGCCGAGAAATAAACACTGCAAATGGGATCTTTTGACGCAACAAAACGGTATTTTCAATAAGCTGCCTGAGATTGACTTCTCGCAATTCCCGAGATCCCGTAATGCCCAGGCATTGCCCGAGGCGCGATCTTCCCACTGAACACTAAATCCCTAGGGGTACCTATCATCAATTGTTATTATTAAAAATAACACATAACAGAGGAAACTAAAATAATTAAATACTGACGCCGTCAAATTACTTTTTAAGATCTTTTGACTCCTAGCCACAGGCCAATGGTTCCGTTCACACGAGGCCCACACAACGTATCTACTGAGCCGCTCACAAAATAGTCCAAAAGCACGTGACGATCAGACCTTCGTTATTTTATAAAACCTGAAAGTTTCTCTGTGTATATACCTAATACAGGTAAAGACGATCCCCGACTATGAAATTTAGATCACGGTGGCTTTGAAAGATATTATATTAATAAATTATAATTGTACTTAGCTTAAAGCATAAAAGCTGAATTTTATATATGTTACTTGAGGAACCATCAACATATGTTTTCTCAGTTATCAGACAGTTTCGATGGTTCCTTCACCTTGTCGGACACATTAAAAGTTTACCGTAGGTGAGGGCGCGATATATACATGCAAGCGGGTGGGAGTGAAATACTTAGTGCGAAATTTCGACGCTAGCAGACTTCTACCTTGTTAAAGTGCGAGCAAAATGCTCTTGAAATTGCGGTGCAATTTTATACACCTTTTTTACCTACTATCTTTCAAGGCCACCGTGATCCAAACTTCATAGTTGAGGATCATCTTAACCTGTATTAGGGAAATACATAGAGAAACTTTCAGGTTTTATAAAATAACAACGGTCTGATCGTCACGGGCTCTTGGTCTTGATTAGGGTTCATGATTTCTCGAGCTTTTTAATTTATCGGGTCTCGAGAATTCTCGAGGCTAATTTCGTCGAGGCTTCTCGGGTTGCTGAGAAATTTACATTTACGTACGTTTTCTCATATTATTTGATTGCAAAAACGTTAACAAATTCAGTGGTTTTCCTCTCAAATAAAAGTATCAAATTAATTATAAAACTTTTATTGATTATATTAAAAAACATTAATCTTATGAATAAGCTAATTAATTTTTTTTTTAAATACAGAAATAATATCATTCAGACTCATAATTATAATGACAGCATCATTTTTGGCTGGTTATTTAGAACTTATAAACAAAAGTAGCTTCTATTAAACTAAACAAAAAATCAACATGAAAGAAAACGATATCTTAACTTATAATTACAATAACAGCACCATTTTTGGCTGGTTATTTAGAAAAAAAAATCAACTTAAAACTTGTAAACAAAAATAGCTTCTAAAAAAAAAAATAACATGAAAGAAAACGTTAATATCTTAAATTCAGGTAGAAAATAAATGTAAATTATAATTAAATTAAAATCACAGCACCATGTTAATTAGAATAAAAACAAATGAAAACTTTGCAAGATCAATGGAACATCTCACTTTAAGGAGCTGAACATACAGACAGGTCAGCTTACTCCGTCCGATGAAATATGCTTTTAGAAAAACTAAAGCATTTATAGCTTTATCAGACAGCCGGTTTCTTATTTCATTAACTATATTTCCTGAAATTGAAAACACTCTTTCATTTTCAGTTGAAGTAGGCTTAACTGAAAGCAATGCTTTTTACATCGATTCTAAATTTGGTGACCTCTTCCCAGTCTGTTCAAAAAGAAAGAACTCTTTCTTTACTATAGATTTTGACAGTGCAACTGCACTTGCCTCCTCATTTGTTGAAATACATGATTTCTCGAGTTCTCGAGCTTGATTTCCCGAGAACAAAGCCCAACGATCGAGCCGAGAATTCCGGGGAATGAACCCTAGTCTTGATGGTAAGGCCCGAGAATACACTTATAGACACAATTGCTTATTCCATACACTTTATTTTTCCCTTACGACTGTTTAACAAAAAATAAAATATTTATTCGCCAGTTGGGAGCGGCTTAGTGTGCTTTGCGCGCATTATGTGAACAGAACCAACGAAATTGATTATTTTGACCTTTTTTCAAAATACCAATAGATACCGTACAGGTCCCAGCTGCCTGAACCCAGTGGCACTATGGCATCCCCAATTGGGGTATGTTATAAGGCTGAAAGGAGTAAAGAAGGGTAAGAGATGGAAAAGAGGATCGTTGGAAAGTATCAGGGTATTCAGATCTGATCACCAAATAATACACCTCACGACATTTCAGTAACGTTTCGATTCTAAATGGCATAGAATAGCAGTGCGATACTGTGGGTATCTACCATTCGGGAAATTGCCGCAAATAATAGATATTTTATTTGTCTAAATTATATTACACTAACTGGTTCCTGGCATGCGTTGCAATGCCATATTCAAAGAAATACATTGTCTCTCCCTGAATCACCTTTCCCGTATGTCCACGTTCCCCTCCCGCGTCCCCTTTCTAGCTAGCTTTATAAATTATAGCCTATATTATGTTATTCTCATGTATGAGCTATATTATTGTAAATTTTCATTAAAATCCATTCAGTACTTTTTAAGTGAAAGAGTAACAAACACACATACATCCATACAAACTTTCGCGTTTATAATATTAGTAAGATGTACAAAATAAAACACACAGTAAACAAAAAATTAGCACATCGGGATTCGAACATGCGGCCTCCGGTTTGGTAGCCGAGACTCTTACCCGCTTGGCCACGGAGTTCATGTGTTGTGTTGAAAGTGCTGAAAACATCCCCAAGAAAGATTTTACAAATTCTGATCAAGAGTAAAATAAAATTAATCCTGAAAAATCTCTGTGATCTATACAGATTTGAAAATAAACTGATTTTGTCGATTTACAAAAGATATTTCGGTTAATAAGCCCCAGACAGGCCAGTTAAGTTTTTCAAGAAAAAAAATCGATATTTGAAAACCGATTTTACTAGAAATAAGGTCAAATTGACCTCACTCCACGCACTTCTATCGATGAATCAACTCAGTGGCGTGTGGCTATAAGGAGAGCACTTTGTGTTATTATTTCTCCAGTATCTGTTTAACGTAAACACGACACAGCTAAAATAATCCGACCACAGGCAATGCAATGGTGGCCAGAAGAAAGCTTTAAACGCCAAGGGAAAATTATTATTGCATTCAATAATAAATAATGGCTCCCATTTTTCAAGCGGGCGTTCAAGAGCACGGATTGAAATATTTTTTCAGTCGCGTCAATTAATTATTGATCTGAAAGTTTACTTCGAAAATGATAAACGGTCCGATTAAATATCACAGTCAAGTTTAAAATGCGAGAAAATAATAGACTAAATTTTCACGGTGGGATGCTGTGATTTTTTCAACGAAGTATTATTTTTTAACATCAATTTCACACAGGTTGAGTCGAAGGCAAACGGGAACAGAAAGAATTGCATTTTATTTCGGCACCCGTCGCTGGCGGTAAAAATGTTCGTATCAGCTATTGGCATACGAATAGCCAATAGGAGGTAATCACGTTGTGAAAGAGCTGCATTGTTTGCTTACCACAAGGTCTTAAGGAAAATACTTTCCCTAAAGGCCTATGCCATCTTAGGGGGATGCTGTGTATCCCTCCACATGACACATCCAAGTGGTCCTCTTTATAAGGAAAGGAAGTTCTGAGGAGGAAAAAAGGTATGGGTAGGAATCTGAGGTTGAATGTCCAGGAGAGACGGATGCATGAATCCATCCCTCCCACTGCAGTGCAGATGGTGGGCAGACGCATCCGCCGCAACTCCCGGATAAACATCACTCCGTGAACCCGGGCACCCCTGCTAGGTCAAAAAACGTAACGAACCGCTTGGGGTGACCTGCGGCAGAGGTTTTGGTTTTCCAATGAATGAAAATTGGAAGAAGTTATATTTTAATGTTATTTTATATATATTTTTATTAACCCTTACGTCGATTTCCTGTAGTGGTAGGTAGAGCGGCTGCTACAACTCTATCTTGGCACACAATCCTCGGCTTCAATCACATTCGTACATTATATGTGACGGACCTGACCAGTGATTCTTGGCCAACGTGAATATTTATGAAATTACATTATGAGCTAAAAAAATACTGTTTATGTCCTGTTTTTCAATTGTTCAAAACGAAAAAAAGCCGGGTAGTAAAGCTGTACAAGTGAAACTCTAATGATTTTTGTTTGTAGAATACTTTAACGGATATCAGAAGTCACATCAATTTGGCAGAAACTAATTGATTCGCCTAACTCTCCGACTTCTACGAAGAAACTACATAAACAAGGCCGCAAACAGCAGAAAAAGATTACGTTAGCGTTGAAACATTGATTTTTTTATTCGCATTAAATAAATAAAAAATATATGATAAAAAGTGTACCAACGTCGTAAGCTCCCCGGGAGCAGGGTGAGTGGGAGAATTTCCTTTCCCACGGATCCTAATTTCCTCGAGTTTCCTCACTTTCCTTTTATTAGTTTTATTTCATATTATGTTGATAGCATATTATTTTACTATCCGTAAATGTGGCTCACTGGTCTAGCAAATCATAAATAATACCAACGCCAAAATACCTGCAAATTCTATTTTATTAAAAACCTAAACACATAAAAAATTTCTTGAACATTAATTTTTTAGAAGGATATTTTATGAATTTAGTAAGAAAGCTTATCTGTAGAAACAACCTGAAAAGAATACAAGCTTGAATACACTTCAAATAAAGAATTATACAATTTGTCCAAAGAAACGTCACCATCTCAATTAAAGTTCTTCTTTTAAACTATCAGGCAGGTAGAAACCAAATATTAAAAAAATGCGAATAAGAAAGTTCAATTAAACCAATAATTTATTTCTTAACATAATCTCTTTTTAGCCCTGTACACTTCATCCGACGATTTTCCAATTTTTCGATGCCCTCCGAATAATACGATTTCTCGAAGCCCTAAAAATAGTCATCTTTTTCAGCGATGACCTCCTCATTCGGCTCAAATATTTTACCACCAAGCCATTTCTCAAAGTTTTGAAATAAATAAAAATCGCAGGGGGCCAAATATGGAGAATATGGCGGGTGGGGAATCAATTCGTAGGACAAAACATGGAGTTAACCGGTACATTTTTCTTCGCCAAATGCTGCCGATTTCGCTACAAATCGGCGTCGAATCGGGCCAACGATTTTGCATTATATACGCCAGTGATGGTTTTGCCCTTTTCCAGGTAGATACGACGCGCAACCCCAAAAACTGTGGCCATAGACCCACCTTGGCCTTCTTCGGCTTCGCCAGGAGCGGTCCACTGTTTCAAGTGTTCTCTGGTGTATTGTGATGGAATCATGTTTTGTCCAAGGTTACAAAAAAGGCTAAACATACATTTTTTTAATGTCATGCTGCAAAAAGTCCTTATCACGGTTGAACATCCCAAATGGGAGTGGAACGCTTTTGTTGTCGACTGAGAGCAAATGCGGCACCCATCTGGAAGAGAGCTTCCTCATTCACAAAAATGCATGCAAAATGTTGAGAACCCATTTGGTTGAGATGCCTGAAGCCACAGCTATCTCACGCTTAGTCAATTGTCGATCGTGGATTGTCATTCTATGGATTTTATCAACCATGTCTGGCGTGGTGGCCTCTTTTGGACGGCCTGGACGATTATCCTCAAAAATGCTCTTACGACCGCATTTAAATTCAGCTGTCCAAAATTTTATTGCTGATATCGAAGGTATAGAATCCCCATAAACATCGTACAATTCAATATTCATCTCATCTTTCGTTTTCTTTTTCAAAAACAAGTATCAAAACACTGCGCTATATTTGATTTTCTACATGTTTACAAAAATGCAAAAGTTGATCACTTTCAATGACTGTCAAGCACAAACTAAATGACATGGCTAGTTGAAAATTTTATAGTAATCATTTAAAGGGTAGGTTTTACGAAAAACAACAATAGATTTCTTGCCTAGGCCGATTACTTTTCAACCGCCCCTGGTAAAAGATTCCTGTTAATAGTTGGATGGATCGATATTAGTAGGTCTGTCCTATAAATCTTACGGTATGCATAAATAAATGTTCTTTGTAAAAATGTGTTCATTATAAAATTTCGCTATTATTAAATGAAATGCACGTTGATGGAGGAAGTCCGTATCCGCCCAGAATAGCTGACGGGATCAAATTAATCAGACGTTGAGAGAAGGCAACCTAACAAGCCGATATCAGGCGGAGCGGGAACCACCACATTTCATCAACGTAATTCTCGCTTGATGTAACCAACTGATCAACTAACTAACCAAATAACTAACAATCGCGCCATATTCACGCAAATCTCAGGGTCTTAGGAAAACACCCTAAAAGGAAGATTTTTTTTTAATCGACATTCACATAGTTCTTTCTCCCCGGAACCACGACCCGTCTCCAAAGCGGGATTCCACTTCCACCTTTTGCGACTGCGCTGCCATTTTCATGGAAAATTTCAATTTGGATTTGAGGCCAAAATGATCGACTAAACTGAATAATTATTTTTTTAACAAAAAACGTAGCAAATATCTGGTACGTTTATGTTTTACTTTTTCTATTTTTGTTTCCAATTATTAAATAAAGGCCATTAAGTAAATCGATTTTCTAAATTTTGGAAGCAATTTTGGTAATAATTATAAGTTAATGATAATTATGTAGAAAAATAACTTTGCCCTACGTACAATGTAAATATATTGACATAAAATTAAAAAAATACAAATTTCCACAAAAAGCATTTTGATGGGCTTAAATTTAAATTATTAAGGACCGATTTAAGTACCTATGTAAATTATAAATTACGACCCGAAAAATCTTATTTTTACGATGTTATGTTTTTTTTACAATATAAATTTATTTTCATAGTAGGTTAGGTAAAATATATTTTTTTAATAATTAGATACCATTAACTGACAACGAAATGTCAAAGATGCGTCTAAAATCGTGTAAAATCAAAACCCTCATTGAGAGTCCGAGGTCTAACAGCATGAAAGTTCAAATGTCACTAAATATGATATAAATGTGATAAATTGAAGAGAATACCAAAATTCAAAACATAGAAAATTGAAAAACTTCAATTGGATTGCAGGTTGGGCATGTTTGATCTAAAGCCAGCCTATTATAATAGCATTTTTAAACAATAATTTATCGCCAGTAAATCACCTCTATTCAATTATCATATTCGAGTATTTTTGTATAAAAGCATCAGACATGTTACACTAAACAGCTCCTCCCTGAACTGGAATAAACACGAGCGTGTTTCGCATTTCCCATCTGAAACGAGGCGAATACATAATATATGAAATTATTAGCGGAACGCGAACGATATTCGACCACTTGTAAATGATTAATTGCATCACAAAACTTGCACGGGGAAAACAGAAGGAATTATTTGCTGATTGGACGATGTTATTATGGTTGGAGCGGATTAGAGACTTTAATTACTGAATCAAAACGTTGGCGTATGAATGTTTTGCAATCGGAATTAATGATGTCGTTATGGAAAGATTTTTGACTTCAAGCAAATTCGTCAGCCAGTAGCTCATAGTAGTAAAATAATGTTCAAAATAACATAACAATGACGAAATTTCAAGCGTTTGTTTGCTTAGAAGAGAGGAGTGGTAGGATGAAGAGAGGATAATGGTAAAAGAATTCGGGGACGCCCGTGGAAGACATGACATGACTAAGTGTCTAAATGAATCAAACACTTCAAGGAGGTCAATTCAGATTAACAGAAGCATATATATGAGATATACAAGTAAGGGGGGTGTGCCAACAACGACTTGTACGGCCGCGGCGGTCCATCCTTGCGGGGGAAATGGCTTGATGATAAGTTAATTACCATCAAGCCACCCTGAGTTAGTTAGAGTGTGTTATAAAGAGATATGTTTTGTAAATGACAAACCTGCTTATTAAGGGGAACGTATGCGCGGCCCATTTCGGGGCGTTTCATACAAATCTTAGATTTGGATTTGAGATCAAAATACCCAACCAAACTGAAAAATTATTTTTGTAATCAAAAGGTATATCAAATATCTAGTACGGATGTGAGCTACTTTATTTATTTTTGCTTTAAATTTTAAAATATAGGTCATTAAAGATATTAGTTTTTCATGATTTTGGAGGCAATTATTTGTGAGTAAATGAAAAACATTAAAAAAATGTGGTGGTAATTTTAATATATAGATAAACGACTATTTTTTATTCCACTGTAAATAGGTAATTTGTATTTTTAATTTACACCTATCAAAATGATTTATTTTTATAAACTAATTTTTTATTTTATATTTAGATACATAATAAATATAGTAAAATAATTTTTTTATTGTTTTTCATTTACTCACAAATAATTTCCCAAATCGCCTCTAAAATCCAGAAACATTAAAATCTTTAATGACCTATATCTTATAATTTAAAGCAAAAATAAATAAAGTAGCTCACATCCTTACTAGATATTTAACCAGGGTGGCCACAAAAAACGGATTTCAAAATTCCCTGATAATTCCAGGTTTTCCAGGGCGGTTTCTACATTTTTCCCTGATATGTTTAATTTGATATAAGGGGATATCGTTCGTTAGATAAATAATAAAGGGAATTCCGTCATTTATAGCATTTATTATTAATCCATTAAAAACAAAATAAACTTGTTACAAATTTATGATATTTCGCCTGAAGACAATTTGTGAATAAATGAAAAGACCAGACAAAAATAGACAAATAAACAAAAAAAACATTAACATTAGAAGAGATACTAAAAAAATATCACATGAAACAATATTTTTCACTGCAATCAGTGAAGAAATGGAGAAAAAGCCGCAGTTATTATTGTGAGGTTTGAAAAACATAATTTAGAGTGGTTGTAAGAAATGACAGTTGTCTCCAAATCTTTGGGTAGACCAATAGAAGTATTTCAAGAAAGTGGTTCTAGATCAAGGAAGAAAAAAAGTGCATGATATGTTAGAGTCTCGCACTCTTGATGAACTCCAGTTAGCAGCAGAAATGATATTGCACAAATGTATAAATAGGGCTGCGATGGTTATGGTAGTCACAGTCACTTCAAGCAAAGGTATAGTGATGGAGAATATCATGATGACTCGAATCTCTCTACAACTTCGTAGGTGCAACTTCAGCTCTACAGCGAAGGAAACTCAAGAAGCAAGACTATTATATAGCTAAACCCACGGTCTTCATCTACAAGGAACTTCAGACCAATAAGATTAAAATTTAAAAAATAAACTCCCGAGATAATAAGAAATTAAATGAATTGGCATTTTGCGATGAAGTTTTAAATCTACTAAAAATTCGTTCAATTGGTCTTGGAAATTTGTGTGATGATTTAGACTCGAACGACAACGCAAACACCTTTAGCACTTAGATTTTCTACCATTTTTCGATTAAAATATGTGTGTACCTAATTATTGCCCGTCTTTTTTTGTTTATATATGTGAAATATAATATGTAAAATTTAAAATTAATATGTTTTATTTGCCTAGATATTTGTATATTTTCACAATGTATTATTTGGTTGTTGTAAATTTCTACGAAAGAGTAAATTAATAATTTTTACTTCAAAATAGTTATAATTCATTAATAAGATCAAAAAAATAAAAATTGCATTAATATTTAGTCAGCAAGGAATTAATTCGTGTTTTTTCTTCATTCCGTCAACTGTGCGTCGCAAGTAAAAGTAATAAAACACAACTCTGAGGTTTCACAAATCGCAAAATAACGAATTTAGTTTTATTTTTGGAATTCCCTGATATTATAAATTTTTTTTGAATTTCCCTGACATTTCCCTGATAATTCCAGGTTCGGTAAAATTCCCTGATAATTCCAGGTTTTCGAGGTCCTGTGGCCACCCTGTTAACATAACTTTTGAATACAAAAATAAATTTTCAGTTTGGTTGGGTATTTTGATCTCAAATACAAATCTAAGATTTGTATGAAATGCGCCGAAATGGGCCGCGCATCCGTTCCCCTTAAAGCTTTTTCTGACTTTAATTTTAACGAAATTTGGAAAATTTTTAATATTCATCGTGCGGAAAAATAATAAACAAAATTTCATCCAAAATGGTTACAGTTAAAGATTTCTAAAAAAAGAGTGTTAAAAACTAGGGCGGAGCCCGGTAATAAAGGTAGTTGTAACTATAAATAAGACGTTATTTCGCTAAATTACTTAAATGGTGAGCTCTGGAGTACTGAAAAACGCACATCATTTTCAGGCCAATTATATTAATTGAACAATGAAGTTTTGAAGAATAATTTTACGGTCATAAAATAACACAAGGCGCCAAATTGATTGTTCCATATTTTTAAAGTGTTAAATAAGAATATAGATATGTGTAGAAACGAGCTCTAAAGCCGGATATAATAACTACAAGTATCTAAATAAATAAAAATGTTATGAACGCTGACTTTTATAGCCCGTCGGTGCAGTGTAGACACTTTGTTAAAATAAAGAGCAGGTACCTCTGTATGGTATATACCGAAATACCGGTGGGCGAGGCAATATTTTTACAGCACCAAGAGAAAACAACTTCGTCTCTGGCTTTGGTTCACGATGACGTCACCGCTTAAATTTTTCATAAAATGAAAACGTAATTTTGTAAATAAAACTTATGTTGCCAGAGGATATTACCGTCGTAAATCTGAAATAAGAGACCAAGTCTCCAGACCAGTGATGAGCGACCTGCGGCACGCGAGCCCATTTCGTGTGGCCGCGAGCCTTTTCGTACTGCCCACTTGGCTAAATAAAATATCAAAAAAATTGCGGTACAATATATTCAACGGTTTCTGTTCTGTTTTAAAAAAGGGTTTATTTATTTTATTTATTAAAAGTATACAATACAGAATATAGTATATAATATAAAGCATTGTACTCCCAAGAGTTAATAAACTCATTGCGGGAATGATACGCATAAAGTTAAGCGGTAAACTTCAGTCTTTCTTCAAAGTTTGAATCGGCCGCTCAAAATAGTACGATTTTTCTTACATATTCTTATACAAAATCTCACTGTTCCATCCGCAGCGCAGCGCTTTTTTATTGGAACTATTTTAGATGCATTAAGGTCTCCGTTTTATAAATTACCAAAAGTTTTATTGATTAAATTTTATTTTCCAAACGATAGATAATATCAAAATTTATTCAAAAATGCAAGTAAGTAGGTTTTTTTTTTTTAATTTGTTCTTTAATATTTCAGAATGATAGCATTTATTGATTTGACCTAGGATATACAAAATTTTCGCCTTTCTTTTCTGCGTTCATAAATTGATTTATTTAAAAAATTGCCGTTTTAGAAAATACAAATAGATTTTCGACACTGCCTACTGCAAATTTTCGAAGCACTACTACCTACCTACCCCTGCGGCCCGGCAAAAAATTGAAAATGGATATTGGCCCTCCGGCTAAAAAGGTTGATCATCACTGCCCAAGACAGAGACTCTATCTATTACATTTAGATATTGTAACCTCGTGTTAGTTATCAGATTCAACAGCACTTTCGGCCCTACCCAACCGAGGGTTAAGTATGATTTTTTGAAAATGTATATTAATATTAACACCAACCATTTTTTAGCAAAATTCATTTTAGTTTTTAATCCTTCAGGACTAGGGGGGTAGTGCAATCTTTGTCCGCCATATTACATTAGATATACACAACGATTAGATAAAGAGAAAAAATAATAATAAAAAATGAAAAAACATGATAGGTAATATAAAATAAAAACACTATATAAATAAGTAAAATTAAGAATGAAATAATAATTAAAATTAAAAGGATCTTCCATCATGGAAAACGACGTCGAAGTGGAAGTCGACGCATCATCTGCATCCATCACTCATTGAGTAGAAAGCCGAACCACTCAAAGAGCGCCTATAATATTTACACAATTAAGCAGTTTGATGAATCGATTGCTTACATTAAGGTAATCCAAAAATTTTCCACGGTTTTCCTGACAAATTCTAAACTCTAATCGCCAGCTGCACAAACCACACTAAAAACGCTTTCTATTGAACTTAAAAAAAGAAGAACTAATACAAAGGTAGGCGCGTGTTATGCTGGTGGGGAAGATGACAGTTGAATACAAATTATACTAGCAGAATTGTAGGATTTGTGGGTTTTGTGAAGCTGAAAGTATTTTTAAAAAATTGGTAATTTTTCGTTACTGGTGTCCACTCTTTTTATTAATAATTTTTAGAAAAAAACTTTAGATTCGCCTTAATTACCATAAAAGGAAACTTTTTGCATTTCAGGCGGCGGAAAAATATGCATTTTAATTTTCAATTGCGTAAATTAAAATTCACTTCGCGAACCGATCGGCGACTGTCAGCGGCCATTAGGTACGTCACTGTTATGTTGGTATCCCTAATGCATTAACAAGAGCTAAATACGACCGTAGCCATCTTCGTGGGATACAAGAAGACGCGCGTTATTATGAAAAACACAATTAAATCATAATTACACAAACCCGCCAGACAAACCCTGCTTTGCCAAACAAACCATTAAAAACCTGGGATGTTTTTTAAAATTATGATGACGTGCAGTTTTCGTAGTTTAACCGTGTTTTCATGTAGCCCACGAAGTTGGCCACAGTAGTATTTAGTTCTTTGCAATGTATCAGGGATACCAACATAACAGTGACGTACCTAATTACCGCTGACAGTCGCCGATCGGTTCGCGAAGTGAATTTTAATTTACGCAATTGAAAATTAAAATGCATAATTTTCCGCCGCCCGAAATGCAAAAAGTTTACTTTTATAGTAATTACGGCGAATCTAAAGTTTTTTTCTAAAAATTATTAATAATACGCGTGGACACCAGTAACGAAAATTTACCAAAAAATTGCCTCAGGATCATTACCCATCGAATATAAATCTGTATTGTAAATTTTCGTCATAATACAATTATATTTTTTAGTTGACAAATAATTGGATAGACGACCAGAATAACCTTTCGAATGAACACTGTTAGAATGGGTTATTTAAAAAAAATTAACGTTCTTTGAAAGTTCTATTCAAGTTCGGTGATAATTTCAGTTTTATGAAGCGACTGGCCTATAATTATATAATAACATAACTTGAATAGAACTTACACAGAACGTGAAAATTATCTTCAAATATTTGATGATTTTTTTTTAAACAACCCGTTCTTTGTATTCTTTAAAAATCGTTAGTGATCTACATAGATTGATAACTGTCAAACATTTAAATAAAAGAAAATGTTTATTTTAAATAAAGAATTATTCATCACTTTACCGCTTATCTGATATTATTTATATAGGTATATACATTTTGAAAATTAAATCTGAAATCTTAATTAAACTTCAATAATTTAACGAATTACAATTTCAAATCGAATGTTCATTCCAGAACCAGAATGTTTAATCTTAATATATTTTTAAAAATCAATGTTTCTTTGTTTGTCCCGTATGCGTACCTAAACTATTCAACCGTTTGAGATCGGTGATTTGTTATAATATGTATAATGATGGTGAGCTCTGGCGTTATGAAATTATTTCCTATATCCGAGTGCGACGAAACTTTTGGTGAGTTGTGTTTTTCGTATAGTTAAGCGGCAGGGAGGGAAGAAGGGAGGGAAAGGGGAATCCGTAAAGAGGGGAGGGGAACGTAGAAAGGGAATTTCCCGAGACGCGGGAGATTGGAAGACGGGAAGGTCGAAGGTGAACGCGGAAATAATTGGGGAAACGGGGGGAGAACGAGGGGGAGACGCATGGGAAAGAACACACAGGGAGAAACAATTTATTTCTTTGGGGAATTTCAACGCATGCCGGGTACACTCTAGTTATTATATAAAATGCATGATATCGAAATTTTGTCCTCGGCTATAAGCCCAAAATTTTCGAAATTAACAAATGTATAAGTATATTTATTTAACAATAATATCTAGTAAGTATTTATTAAATTACAGTGGCGCGGCTGTGTTCGTACTTTAAATACAAGTAGGTAATGGCCACCGTAATAATAAAAAATTGAAAGTTAATCTCAGATATAATCGAATATTTTCGTACTGCGTGTTCAGCACCAGCGAGATTGGAAATACGATAAAACGGTACACTTTGAAATATGCACCGAATGCACTTAGGTGGGTGGCGACTGCAATATCGTATATTACGGGAGGGAGGAGGGAATTTTTAATCTGAGGGACGTAAACGTCCGCAGCAATGAATTCACGCGGTTTATTAAAAATTTCAATTTATTTCGGCCACTGGGCGCTTTTGAGCGAACGGCTAGGACTCAACTTTCAAACCTGTCTAAAAACAATCAGCAAATAAAAATAATAATTTATGGCCCGCCAGTGGCCGAGTTGGCATCGCGTTTGGGTCTCACCCAGGCGTTGTTAGTTCAATTCTTCCCCTTCCTTCACGACACGAGCAACATTTTCTGCTAACTTATTTTCAGGTTATTCGTAACCCGGAAATGTTTTTGAATCTGAAAACGACAAACGCCAGAGTGGTTTATGAGGCTTTCAGCATCGCCCTGGCCATTAAGATCGTCACATGAAATGGCTTTAACCGCGTTTGACGACCAGATCAGCCAGGTAATTTTCAACCTTCTCCACCGCATCTCCTTCCCTTCCCCACTCTATCAAGCTTCACAGCGTACTTCATTTGGAGATATCATTGGCCATCAGTCCCACAGGCTCCGGAAGGTTGTAACTTTGATGCGATTCACAATAAGAAATCGATAAAATAAGACAGTGTTGCCAATATACGGCGTTTTCTACTGGTATCGATAAAATAATCGATAGCGCCAGTGTGCCAACGATATTGACTAACGTTGCCAGCGTACTTATAGAGTTATCGATACGGCCAAGCCATTTTTCGATAGCGCCAGTGTGCCAACGATATTGACTAACGTTGCCAGCGTAGTTATAGAGTTATCGATACGGCCAAGCCACATGCGAGGCCTGACAACCTAAAAAAGATACTAAAAGATTAAATAGAGTCGTAATAGAATTGAAATTAAAAAACTTTTTCACTTTTTTCCACTTATTTATTTTCACCAGGACCGGTTTCTTCCGTCCGTAGTAGGATGAAACCGGTCCTGGTGAAAATAAATAAGTGGAACAAAGTGAAAAAGTTTTTTAATTTCAATTCTAATACAATGGAATTCCACCACGAATTAACAGTTCAAAAACTAAACACAGAGTAGTAATAAATGAGTACAACGTAAAAAGAGATGCGTCAGTTATATAATTTTAATAAATAAATTAGTTTTTTTATTTTTTTTCAATCAGCGGCCGAGAATTCATATTTCATCGAAAGATGTTCTTACGATCGTACAGGGCGATTTCAATGAGAAAGATTAATTATTTTCCGCACCAGCTTTTTTAAATAATAGCTCAATGTCGATTGTATTTCATTCAAAATTTGCTTTAATTTATACCGTCATTCAAAAATGCTGAATGGCGTGATGATAAAAGTATTAAATTTATGTACTTTTTGTAATTATTTTTTGATCACAAGTATTTATTATTTTTCAATAATGTTTAAGCAAAATAAGAACGTAATTTTTTTTAAATATATTAGTTCGTAAGACCGTAAATAAATGGACAAACTGAAGTATTTTCGTCACAAAACAAGTGCGCGGATCTTTTTTTAATGATTTTATTTAAACTAAAATTAAAATTCTGAAATATATCTTTCCCAGATAATTTATTGATTTATTTTACTGCAAGATTATATGATTTGAAATATTTATTTATTTATATTTATTTACGCCCTAGTGGGCTTTTACAAGTATAGAAGGAAAAGTATAATAACAATAATAATTATGTACTCATATGTTACTAAACCAATAAAACAGAATAAATAATAAAGCAATCATCATCACAAGGTATAGAACATCATAACAGAAATAAAAACATTAAAAAAATCAAACATCATAAAAGAAATGAAATACCTAGTATGAGTAATAAGAAAAAATCAGTAATAAGACCAGAAATACAATGTGAAATATATGTGTTGTATAATACAAAATTTTGTTAAAAAATTTAACAAATCTGCCAATGACCTACGGTATAACCTTATTATGCTAAAAATAAACATATTTTCTAACAATTTAAAACCAAACTTTACCTGATAAAAGAACAATCTTTCGAAATCAATTTATAATTTTTTGTGTAAAAGTGTCAACACGGCTAAAATTTTATTTAAAAATGACATATTTCCGGTTTTGTCTGGTTATTCACTCTTAATAAATGGGCGTATTCCTCTAACGAACCTATTTCTCATATTATCATAAATGCAACGCTATTAACCGCCCCGCCAGAAGCATGTAAGCAGAAGGTTTGCAAATCCTCGCGGCTGAAATTCCGACATGCAGTTTGCCGCCGTGAAAATTATGCATGCAATTCTCCTAAATCATTCGCCAACTGCAATTCGGGCAAGTAAAGCCATAAAACACGGCGGAGGGAGATTACGCCACAAAAACACAATGCCATAATACACTATATGACTATGTATATGTATAGTGTATGCAATACGGTCGTATTTCGTATGTGCGCCGAAACGGGAACATGCAATAATCATCTCGCAATGGGAAGCTTTTGGACATGTTTTGGTTAAACGTTTATCTTTTTGGTTCACTACACATGATCTGCACACTACTGCACAGCCTCCACACCACGATTGACTTTTATTAATAGTTTTATTGCTTTTCCAGCGTTATTGAAATTTTGTTTTGTATAATACTCTTATACTATTAAATCATTTTTATAATATTGTATTATAATGTGATTCACATCTTAATGCGATAGAGATCGACTATTAATTTCATACATTCATTTAAGTTATATATACTTTGCTATAAATCCAGCTAACCCATTAAAATCATTTTTGCAACCGTGTTCTAAACTTGTAATGTTACTACATAAGGACATACTTCTTCAGGCGCTAATAACACAAAAAGTAGAATATAATTTGTACCTAATAGAATTTGATATTCATGTGCAAAATCCTAAAACTGCTTCGACTCGCAGCAATATCTTCCTATGTTACGAGTTTGAACATATATACTAACACAGTTCATTTGTTGTTTAGTTTTTAATGTTATCACTGATACAACCCTGGTAAAACCCGAATCAAGTATTTTTAAATTTACATACCTATATTAGTTGTATGTCTTTAACTTTAAGTTATAATTGTAAATATGTTTGTCATTAAGTCACTAGTTGTAAATCAGCATCTTATCATAAGTCACTAGCTAGAGTAAAACTAAACTAGTCAATTGTGTATTCACATCTAAGTCTTAGATGTAAGTTAATGGTTGTAATTATAAATCTTAGCTGTAAGTAAATCATGATAGGTGTTGGACAGTTGGAGGCGGGGTGAGGGGTTGGTCGGTTACTAGGCTGAATGACCACAAATTTTTATTTGTTTGAATTTGAGACCAAAATTTCATTTGCATCTTTTACTCCAAATAATGTCAGGAATCACTGGTTAAAGCAAGTAAAGTACGTCCCTTAACACCCTGTATATTATATTGCGTTAGAAGAGAAAAATAACTCTAGAGCAGAGTACAGCACAAGAACAGCATCCAAATTCTGGCGCACCACAAACAGTCCCGACAAGAGACAATGAGAAGCCGGACAGCAAGTTGGCCCTTCCCTTGGGGTAGTGAAGTAGATACTTGTGAAGAACTGTGGGGAATAAGCGCGGGAGATCAAGGTCGAGGGGGACTCTAAATTTGAAGAAAGAAAAAGGCATAGGACTCACCCCCGTGCTGACCAGCGACAGCATGATGCGCTCGTTGAGGGCCAGCGTCTCGCCCTGCTTCATCTTGATGCGTTTCTTGTCCAGGCACTTCATGGCGTACATCTTGCCGGTGTCGGCCTTGCGGCAGCCGTACACCTCGCCGAACCCGCCGCGCCCGATGATGCGGTGCACGCTGAAGTCGTTCATCGTCAGCTGGTACTTCAAAAGAGCCACAAGTTACACAACACACAAGGCACATACACAAAACACAATACACCGCTGATAACTCCGTTGTAATTTCTAAATCTTTCTCAGAAGCGATTCTCATATCTAGATTATTACAGAGGAGCTTTCAAACGACAGGACCCTACAATACAACAGGTATGATATAATATTAACTAATGAATCAAATTGTCAGCGAAAACAAAAACAGCAATTACAATTTGACATGGGTACCGCAACCCTCGGATTTATTGGATAACCAACACCCCTGCCAATGGTCGTCACCCCAAGTGGTACGTATTTGGTGATTTTGCAGAGGTGCCCGGGGTGAGGTTTGTCTAATCTGAGGGTCAATGTGTCCAGGAGTGGCCCGCCACGCAGTATGTGGCCTAGACAAACCTCAGCCCACGAACCCGTGCATCCCTGCTCAAGTCACCAAACGTAGCGAATCGCTTTGGGTGACCAATGGGCGGGGTGTTGGTTATCCAATAAATGGTTCCCGGGGCTTTCGTGGTACCCATACCCGCCTTCCAAATTTGAAATAAGATAAATAGTGTTGTATTCGTGACGCCCATCGAGTCAATTACATCCAATAAGTTATGAAATATTTAGGCAATTGTGATCTTGAATACAATAAAAAATTTACATAATATTATTATATTATACGTGGGAAAAAATATTCAGAGAAAATTAATGGGAAGATGAAGATAGGTAACTACCGGAGTCAGTTAAAAGAAGAACTCAAATAATCATTAAATAGGAGGGGTAGAAAGGTAAGAAAGAGTTTGGCGCGAATTAAGTGACTATTCAGATTTATTCAAAGATCGCCGGATTAGTACCAATCGAATATCACGCCCACGACATTTTCAATGGAAACAATCCTGTATCAAAAAGATTGCTCAGCATTAAAAATTATTGTCGTATAATTTTTAAATGCAGACGGTTTCATAAATGGAAGCGGGTAATTTAATGTGCAGTAAGCCAAGTGGCAGAGAAAGGGGAAAGAGGGGAAGCGCCGGTTAATAAATATTCTCTCTCTCTTTCTGGAATAGATTATCTTAGCTCGCCTACTATATTTTCTGCCAATGACCTAGCAAGACTAACCTTAAATAATCTGTATACTTAAACGGCGTTTTTTAATAATTTATTTTAAAAGCAATATTGCCTTGGAATTTTAAAAATATTTTTATAGAACATCTTAAATTTTTCAATGCGTAAAAAGTTGGTGTTGATCAAAGATATTGAAATATAAGAGATGTGCTATCCGCAGGTTGGACTGCATTTACGGGTGTCGCCGATATTGTTTACCAATTAACAAATAAACTAAATGAACGAATAATTAACGAATAAACTAAACGAACGTTAAACTAAATGAATGAATTCTTTCCGTATTCAAACTATATCGTTAACCAATACTTATGCACACCAAAAAAAAAATCTTTTCGTATGCAAAATAATCGGATTAGGTAGTAGTCCGCCGACAGTCGCGCAAGCATCACAGCATATCTCTTTTGTATTTGAATATCTTTGGTGTTGATTGTTGACAATAGGAGATTATCGAGTGATTTTTAGACTGTCCACGCACCCTTCTAATATTACAAAATCCATTATTCAAGAGCTCTATGGTGGTTGCCTTATTCGCCGAGGAACCCTTCAAATAATTATAATAATAATTTGACAGCCTCCGTGGTCGAGGGGTAAGGTTCTTGACTCGTAATCCGTAGGGCGCGGGATGGAATCCCGCAAAAATTAATTTGATTAATTTGTGTTATTTCATAATTAATTAATTAAAAATAATATATTATTTATTTGTGGCACTGTAGAGAATGGAAGTTACTCTCAGTATCTCCCTGGTATAAAACCACCATTCAGAATCGAAACGTTGCTTAAAATGACTTTAGCCGTATTGGTGACCAGATCTGATAAGCCAGGCACTTCCCCACTTTCCTTTTCACTTTCACTATCTTCAGCCTCACAACACACCCCAATTTGGGGATGTCACAGTCTCATTGGCTCACTCGGCTCCACACTCCACAGGTGGGACTCTTGCGCGATATTCACATTTAAAAATAAATAAAATAAAACATAGGCTCTGTTTTTCAAAATTCTTGGAAGGTAAAAAAAATACGTAAAAATTCAAAGTAGATAGGTACTCGTAACTCCCGAGAGTCCTGTCAAATTAGCAACAATTATATCACACCAAAAATGCCCGAATGCCTGAAAAATAAATGGAGCTTTACGAGTCTAATCTGTCGGATTATTCCTAGAGGGAGCTTCAGTGTTCATAAAATATTACATATAAATATTATAAACACTACACAAAAGATCCACTAACACAAATCAGAGGTTCTAGAGCAGTCTCACTTTTAGACGGTCATGCTATGCAGCGGAAGGAGCAAGGAAGGAAAAGGTTAAAATAAAGATAACAGAATGACACCGATAATTTCTCAAGTTTGAATATATTAGTGATGACGTATACAAATCTCTTGTTGGCAGGACCATAACCCACCCCAGCGACTACCCGTCTAGTAAATATATCGCCGATATACCCAAGATGACCATCAGCCCTGTGCGGCGACTATGTCCCCGTTGCCCCTATTGTCACGCAAATGGTTTCAACTACGTTTATTAAAATGTAAATTGGAATTTTTTTCACGGAAAAATGAAACGAAACCGATATCGCAAAAATATCCATAGGGAAAACCTGGTGAAAAAAGCGTATAGGGAAACAGAGTTTTCAATATAAATATAAATGGATAACTGCACTCGTTATTATTATTCTATTATAATAAAATTAATAGCTCCGCTGTTTTGATTACCGAAAGTTAATTATTTAATAGGGCAGATAATTAGAAAGCAGCTTTTGCTTCACCTTTGTAGGGATTGTTTGCTTCGCTTGAAAGGTTTCCAAATATATTTATACATCTTAAAGCAAAGTTACCAAGTTGATGCGCGTATCGAGGGCTTAATGTATGAAAACGTTATCTACAAACAAAACTTACAAAAAATTCTGAGTCTGTCGCTGTCGAAATGAATATAAATAATAATTAATATTGTTACTTTAGATATAGAGACAGTGGTGTGTATGAAATTGGTAATTTAAGGAGCAATGTTTTTTTAGCAAGTAGTGTCATATTCATTATAAGTTACAACTCACCTGTATATTTAACTCTAAGTTTTTCCATTGGCAGAATCTCGTGTATTTGTCGCTGAAATAAATAGAAAAAAGATTGAAAGTTTGTACTTGTTAATTACATCTACAGGACGTGAAGGACATTCTTGACTTACTTTATTTAACCAGTGATTTCTGACATTATTTGGAGTAAAAAATATAAATAAAATTTTGGTCTCTGATGACTTTCTTTTTAAAAGTAATATTTAGTGTTAATTTTTTTTCTTCAGAACCAATCTCTTTTTTTCTTCCACATGGCGTCACTGGTCAATCAGCCGAGTGACCATCCAACCCTTCACCCCGATCCTACCTGTCCCGATGTGTAAAAAAAACATGAAAAATGTCACCGGAGACCAAAATTTTATTAAATTTTTTTTATTGCAAATAATGTAAGGAATCACTTGGGTTAATGTAAGTCAACACCCAGTATAATATAAAGTACATTAAAATGACGAGCTTACCTTTCTAAAAAATTCTTAAAAGGTTCTCCCCGGAGATGTTGAAAAATTTCTTCTATGTAAGGCTGCAACGACAAAAGAACATTATTAAACCACGCTTCAGAAAAATATATTAAAAAGTACATAAAAAGCGAGTCCCGTTAGATCGTCTAAAGATAAGCGCCATTTTGAAATTTGACATTTGAACGGTCCCCGTTAGATTCTGACAGATTGTCGGCCCATTTCTACGTTTGATAAGGTGTTAATAAGTTCATTAAGGACAGTTAACCAGCCAGCGGTCGAGAATTCATATTTCGTTGAAAGATGTTCTTACGATCGTATAGGGCGGTTCCCATGAGAAAGATTAATTATTCTCCGTACCAGCTTTTTTAAATAATAACTCAATATCGACTTTATTGCTTATAAAATTTGCTTTAATTTATACAAACAAAATTTGGTTTGAAAATTTAACAAATCTGCCAACGACCTACGGTAAAGCCTTATTGTACTAAAAATAAACATATTATCTCAAAATTTAAAATATATCTTTACTAGATAAAAGAACAGTCTTTCGAAAACAATTTATTATTTTTTGTGGAAAAAAGTCAAAATTTGATTTAAAAATCTGATTAAAAATGACATATTTCCGGTTTTGTCTGGTTATTCCCTCTTAAGCCTAGTAGTATCACGGTTATGATTGCGGCTGATCAAACGCCGAAACTAACCGAAAATTAGCATTGGGAACCGTCCAGTCTTAAAAAAGTGAACGTTTACAAACGTTTTACTGCATGTTAAATATAACATTTTATTCAATTCAAGAAGCCACAAATCACACAAAGAGAGAATTAAACAATGCTTATTGTATTGTAGTTTCACTAGAGAGAAAATAATACTATTTTCCATTTTCCATGAACATTTCAATGGTTGAATTTAAAAGGATCGAAATTGCAAGGATCCCATGTCAATAGTTCGATGTGCCGAGGGTGAATATAACAGACACATTGAATATTCAGAAAAAAATACCGCACGGGGTTTTCCCAATGATTATGAAAACAGAATTTTAACAGAATTATTTTTTTATATGCGAGCGGCGCGGTGTTATTTTATGCGGCGATGATATGATGGGTGTATGTGAAAATATATAGAGCAAAGACAATTTTTTTTTAGAGAAAATTCATTGATAAAATAATATTCAGCAAATAAGTATTTTTTATGATACAATTACAAGAAGCATTAGGTGCTTTTATACTTATGGGCACATACATAAGTAAGCTTCGAAGGCGCATACGTAGGGTAGACTGGGGATGGTTGAAACACTTTTACTTTAACTAGGTGTAGTAATATTTCTTTTGTATTTATGGATAAGATGTTTATACCAGATGTTCTATGATCTATCGATTTATCAAATTAAATTTATTGGATGGCCACAACTCGTACAGGTAAGCTACAATGACCGCTTAAAGACGATAGGGAAAACTGTTTCAATTATCCCCATAGTGTGGACGATTGAAACAGTATGTGGGGATAATTGAAACACTCTAAATATCTATGGAATAATTGGAATAATGTTAATCAATTTTAAACATTTTCATTATTAAAACAGTACTCAATGAGATCATGAATAGTGATTAAACATATCACAAGTATTTTAAAAAGTATAAACATAAATGTCTTGAAATGAAACAACTTTAAATATATTTTTTATTACTTATGTTTACGTGCTCTTAGTTATACTTATTATGAGTATTTGGCATAATCAACATACTTTTACTGCGATATTATCCTGGAGCAGAATAGAACGGTATTAAAAATAAGTTTTTTGCTTTCATACAAAAGTGCTTGTTTCAACCATCACACTGTTTCAATCATAACAATGTAGAATTTACCTCTGAATTAAGAGCATTTTTTGTGTGTAAAATTTAACAATTAAGAAGTCGAAAAAATAAAAATTTATTGAATTTATGGTTTGGGATGTGACACCATTATACAAAATATCTCAATATTTTAGATTTTTTTTTTTTAAATCTGTTAAGTGGCATTAAATTCTATTAAACAAGTAAATATTATCTATTAAAAGAAAAGAAAAATCTGGGTGTGCAATTCACATGCGGTAGAAGTGAAATATACAGAAAACCAAAGTATACAAGAGTGGAGACTACGAAACACTTTTTTTATCAATGTGAAGGGTGATTTTTTTTCATATTTTTGTCCTCGAATTCCAGTGCACCTTTTCCTATACATTGGTCATCTTATTTGTGGTTTCTTCTTCGGAGTCTCTAGGTGTAATTTTTTTTGCCTGTTCATTTTGGAATGGTTTGAAGACTAAATATTGATTTTACAAAATAATATTCTTTTTTGATTTCGTAGGATTCGACCGCGATGAATGATTATCAAGTTATAAAAGAACTTTGCGATCTAAGGACGAAATGGTGTATTTTTGAAAATGAATAAGAAATTTGGTAAAATCTTCTTCTTGCATCCTGACAGATTGGTTCGTGGTACCGATACTACCAATCGGACTATCTTTTAAGAAATGGCTTAATTGATACGTAGAAATGTGAACATCGGCGGAATTGAGTTGCCAATTGCATTTGCCGCTACAGACAGTTATGAAAGTTCCTCGTTCGGCCGACGTTACTGCATCTACTTGCCGAGTTCCTCTCCTGGCTATAAACCGATTAGGTTTTTGAACAGTTGTGACACCGGTCTCATCTATGTTATAGACGTCCTTTGGTTCAAATTTAAAACTATCCATAACGTTCGCTAAATTGTTGAAAAATTCATCAACGTTATGTCAATTAAAACTTGTTGCTTGTGCCATACTCGTGGCTTGGGCACATCTTATAGATAATAAATTTTGGATGGCGCGCAAAAATCCTCGGAGCCATTCTATTCCAGCCATCCCATTTGTGTACCATGAATCTGGCCTTGTGTGGTCAAATCAAATGCCAATTGTCTTAAATCTTTTGAAGATAGCCCAAAATAGGTATATGTTGGCTGTTTTTTTAGCATAGTTTGCAACCTCGGTTTCTTGAGAAGGGGAACACACTTTCTTCATAATATATTTTTTTCTCTGTTGTTTTGTACTTACATAATTGATAAAACAATGTATACTATTAACGTTGATTTTTTTTTTAGTTATAAATGTAAGAAAATCAATAAAGATATATTATTACGAAATTGTCACGTGAGGGTGTGTGACGTCGAATGTGGTCGAATGAGATCGACTTCATCAACCAAGATCACAGAAGTTCACCATTCAAGATCACAGAAGTACATTGAACTTAATGATTTGAATTTGAATTTTTTACGGTGCTCCAGATTTTATGTCCGGGTTGAATCTTTCCCAAATGAAAGACTAAACCCTTCCACACACTTTTCCACAAATGAATATCTAGTAAATTCACGCAATGTAAGTGCACTATATAAGATAATAAATACAAAACAATACAAGAACAATACGTCAATCCACCAGAAACATAATGGGAAAATATTTCACCGACTCCAGATATTTTCATATCAGAGGGTTCGGCTCTGATGAAATCCTAACTGGTCCGATAAATCCTACTGATCCCTCAATATAAATATTTTAAAAATCTTTCGTAACCCTACATGTATTTAAAATAACCGACTTTTGCATTTTTATGAATAAATTTTTCGACAAATCTAATACGTCTAAATTTTGAATGAGAGAGCTAGGTATAATGCCAGTAGCCGAAATAACAAATGGTAATATTTTTATAGTCTGAGAATGCCAAATTCTTTTAATCTCATTTCCTAAATCTGTATATTTGCTTATTTTTTCAGACACAGTTTTCTGAATATTACAAGAATTTGGAATAGCGACATCAATGATATAAGTTATTTTCTTAATTTTGTCATGTAAAACTATATCGGGTCTATTATGACTAATTGTTCTGTCTGTTAGAATAGTTTTATCATAATAAATTTTATAAAATTCATTTTCTAAAAATGAATTTGGTTCATATTCATAATATGGTACATTACGGCAGTCAATCAAGTTATGTTTAGTTACCAAACTTTGGTGAATTATTTTTAAAACTTGATTGTGCCTAAATGTATACTCGGACGGCGCTAATACAGAACATCCCGATATAATATGTTCTATAGTTTCCGGAAAAGCCAAACATTTTCTACATAAATCATCAATTTGATTTGCATCTTTGATGATATGCTTCCTATAATTTTTAGTATTAATGACTCTATCTTGAATAGCAAGCATAAAGCCTTCTATTTCTGCGCTCAACTCTCCAATACTCAACCATTTGTTTGACGAAAATTTGTCAACATATGTTTGGTTGAGATAATTTGAGAATTTTATTTGACCAGGAATCTAATAATTCCTGGTTGGTATTTATAAGAATGCTGGCATTCTCGTCGTATAAATTTAATGGCGAAATATTTCTATGTGCCTTGCAAATTATTTTATGCATTTCTGAACTATCAGCTTTCCTATGGAAAAAATTTCTTAGCATTTCTACCTGATTATGTTTTAAAGATGTTATTTTGACTATACCTCTACCTCCTAAATTTCTCGGTAAATTAATTCGTTCTATAGCTGAATTTGGGTGATGGCAATGAAATTTTGTTAATGTTGTTCTAATTAATCGTTCTAAGCTATCTAAAACTGTATTAGACCATTTAATTATGCCAAATGAGTAAGTTAATAGAGGTATTGCCCAAGTATTAATCGCCTTTACTAAATTTTTAGCAGATAGATTGCATTTCAAAATTTCTCTGATCCTAGTTTTAAATTTAATCCTAATATCATTTTTAATACTAGTATGATCTAATCTATTTGATTGCGGATATCCTAAATATTTATAAACCTCATCCCCTTTAATACTTTCAATTTTGAAATTTCTAAATATACCCTCATCTCCATCTACAATTTTACCTTTCTCTATATGGATCGTTCTACATTTATCTAAACCAAAAGTCATTTTAATATCATCTGAAAATTTTTTAACTACTTTAATCATTTTCTCTAAATTTGGTTCAGAATTCGAATATAATTTTAAATCATCCATAAATAATAAATGAGAAATTATATTTCTCTCTCTTGTATTACCTTTAATTTTTATTCCAAACTTGCTTTTAATTAACATTTTAGATAGAGGATTTAATGCTAAGCAAAACCAAAGAGGACTCAATGAGTCTCCTTGAAAAATCCCTCTTTTTATTGAAATGCCCGGTACTATAATTTTCTTATCTTTCAAATTCAAAAGCAAATCGGTATTCCAAAATGCCATAATTTTTTCCAAAAAGCTAATAATAATTGGGTTAATTTTGTATATATTTAAAACTTTTATCAGCCACGAGTGCGGGACACTATCATAAGCCTTTTGGTAATCTATATAACAAATATGTAAATTACGTTTTTGGGTTTGAATCTGTTTTAGAATTACAGAATCAATAACTAATTGTTCTTTACATCCCATATGTTTTCTGCGACAACCTTTTTGTTGTTCAGATAAAACATTTTTTTCATCTAAATGAGTGTATATTAAATCTGTCAAGCAAGAGGTTAAAATTTTATATATTGTCGGTAAACATGTAATGGGTCTATACTGAGAGGGATTATTAATATTTTCGCTTTTAGGCAACATATAAGTAATGCCCTTAGTTAGAAAATTTGGAAAATTTTGAGGTTCTCTGACAAATTTTGAAAGATTTTTTGCCAAAAGGGGATGTAAAGTAGTCAGACGTTTATACCAAAAATTATGTATCCAATCGCAACCCGTGGCTTTCCAATTATGAGTATTTTTTATAATTTTGGCTAACAATTCAACCGATATATCAGAAAAACTCATTTGTTCAATGTCTGAACAATTGAGTTCTTCATTTTCTATCCACGGACCTGACTCATTATGTTTTATATCTTTACTCCAAATATTTGTCCAAAAATCGCGCATATCTGATTCAGATGGCAACGGATTATTATTATTCGAAATAATATTTTGTTTATCGTCAAGTTTGGAATAAAATATTTTCTCATTTTTCTGAAATAATCTATTATTATTTTTTTTATTATACGTATAATTATATCTTTTTAATCTACTAGCTTTTACACCTAATTTTTGTTTTAACAAATCTAATAAATCATTGATTATATTTTCATTATTATTACTACCAATGCTATAACCAAATTTTCTCCCAATTACATCTACATGTCTCAAAATATTCCTACTACTATTTCCGTTTTTATACTCTATTACTTTAGCTATGCTACTTCTTAAAAATACTACATCACTTTCTAATCTACTCTGCCATTCTGGTTTTCTATAACTATATGATCTATCAACAGAAGACGTTAATTTAACTCCTAACTTATTACATATAGTGATAGCACTAGCATACACTATTGTATGAAGATCTAAAAAACTAATGTCATCAAATATAATTTTTGGTAAAATTATATTATTTAATTCAGAAATTAATTTAGATAATTTCTTTGACGTATGTAATTTTGGTAATTTTGGTCTAACTGTGGGCTCTATATCTATATATCTATTTATATTATTATGAAGTAAGTTAGCTAATTCTACAATATTTTCATCTATTAAGTTTAAATTTGCAATGTTGATTTCCCTAAGATTATAAATAACGTCTAAGTTATTTGAGTCTACTGTAATATCATTGGATTCTTCGACTAGAATATTATCTGAACTATCTACGTTCAATGCATCTGATATAACATTACTACTCGTATTAACTTGTTCTAAATTATTTTCTAATTGCAATCTATCTGCTACTTCCTTTTTTATCTGATCTAATGTTACTACAGGAATTAAATTATTTTTGAAAATTGCCCTCTTTTGGTCTGCTAATCTTTGTTCGTTTACTTGGGCAATCGGATAATTTTGTGAGAAAATTAAATGTAATTTTTTCCTATACAATAACATATCTGTTTCTAATTTAGTTACATAAAAATATGAACGAACGATTAACATATTGACATCGTTCGTCCATTTCATACGCTGCCTAGGAATACCTGCTTTTGTTTTTGGTGGTCTCAGATTATCATTGTTCATCTGTGTAGATGACATAACAGACCGCTCTTCATTCTCTTAATGATTTAAATTTCTGACCTTTTTTCATTATAACTTTTAAATTTTCTCTCAGTGTGGACGATTGAAACATGGTTATGATTGAAACGTTGCAATCATGCCCACACGAGTTGTTTCAAACATCCCCACGCTGCATTTTCTGCTTCAAAGTCAAAAACATGCCTTTTAAATAGACATTAACGCCACGCAAATGCATTATAAATACTCTTAAATAGATAAAGAAGAGAATGTAATGAAACATTTCGTCAAGCTGCGAGAGTAAAATGAGTTATAAGATAAGCAATAATGTCTTAAATTTTTCGTTTTAGTGCGAAATTCAATAATGTCCCCTATGCACGATTGAGTCACTCGCCGGCTACTGCGCTTTTGTAGAAACGTCCCAACAGACCTGACGGAGTTTCGAGTATTGTATCACACTCTTAGGTATTATAGTTTTCGAGTAAATTGAGATGTTTCAATCATAACGTGTTTCAATTGTCCCCAGTCTACCCTATTTATTGCATCAGAAATGTAGAAGTTCCAACTCTTAAATACCACTAAAACTTCTATTTGGAGCACGTTTCAGTACTCGACTTCAAACGGCCAAAATAAACTTTACCATAGATTTTACGATTACATTTTGTGGTTAGTAGCACGTGTTGGTTTAACCATATACCAGTAGTTCTGTAAACGGTCAGTAGACCTCGCCTCCAAATAAACTATAAAATTAATTTATTTTATTCAATAAACCAAAACCAAAATTTCTTTAAATACCTACCTACTTACATATTTATGATAATGTAACTTTTTTTAAATTTTTATTATGTCCAAAGAAACGTCACTATCTCAATGACAATTCTTTTTTCAAACTCTCTTCAGGCAAGTAGGTACCACAGTATTGAAAATATGCGAACAGAAAAGCAACGATTTCACGTTCAGTCGAGTAAATAAATAATCTTTACTGAACCATTAAAACAGCCACCATCTTGAAACAGAAACGGAAGAAATTTACAGACAGACAATTTGTAAAACGGTCAAGTTAAAACAGGACTTCGTTACGCTCAGTCATAATAAAAGAGAAAGGGAGATACGGCATGGAAGCGTGCCATCTGAAGCCGAGCCACGACCAAAATCAAAGCAGTGGAATCACACTTTGGGAACCCCTGATATATAGCAATCTTGTTTATATTACCCACACACAGGCAGTGCTTTAGTGGGTTCCCATTACCTACTCTTGTCTATTATATATTTTACTTATTGCTAACTTTTACATTACTTGTACCTTATATTTACATCTTACTGTGTTCTAGAATTCTAGAAATTATGTAAAATTACTTTTGTATGTATGTAATTACTATGGGAAAAAATAAAGGAAAAAAATGAAAGAATTGCCCCCTTTACCACAGTAAAATTGTCCAGCCCAAAAGAACACATTTTAGTAGGAAGTCCATTTACGCAATGGATTTCCTACTACAAATAAAAATTTTTGAATAGTATAAACAAAACACATTATTATTACATTGACATTGAGTATTAAACCTCAGTTGAAATTATTTTTTGTGGAATGAGCTTATTTTCTATATTGACACAATGCCCACTCGAACTTTTGCAGCGCCCCCTAAATGCTAAAAATTTAAAAACGCCCCGTCAGACCTCCAAAACGCCCACAGGGGGCACTAACGCCCCCGCTAATCGCTGCAAGTGACCGGACAACTCAGAATGAAATCAACTCAACACGCCCTTTGAAAAGTCATTAAAGGTGATGAAAAATATATATAAAATATTGGTTAAAAAGGTTACGTTAGGTTATTTGTTCGTTATTTGTTTTTGGGGTGTTATGACGTGTTGCGCTATCTCCTTCTTTAGCCGACGTTTCGGACAGCGTTGCAGTGTCCATCATCAGGGCAGATCCGGCAGAACAAATAACGAAAATGCTTATGGCCGTGAAAATCTATAAACGTATCTGCGATAGGTTAGGTTATGAGTTTTTATTTTTTTTCATAGCCTTTAATGAGTTTTCAAAGAGGTGTTCATTTGACTTGATTCTTAATTGGCATGGAACCGTAGGTAGTTATGGTTTTCAGTAAAATGAGTGAACGATATTGGTGCGTTATATACACGTTGTGTGCGCGGTTCCATACTAATAATCTCCGTTGTTTTTATTATCTATGGGAATAAGTTAGTAATTGTAATAACCATTGACATAAATTCATCGAAGGTAAAGACTGATAAAATGATTAATTGGAATATAACTTACCTCGAATAAATTAACAGGTACCTCGTTCTTGAGTAAGTGTTTCTGAACGTGCGCTACA
The DNA here is from genome assembly GCA_917563855.2 of Limnephilus lunatus. Lineage (NCBI taxonomy): Eukaryota > Metazoa > Arthropoda > Insecta > Trichoptera > Limnephilidae > Limnephilus > Limnephilus lunatus. The sequence goes on along the minus strand of OU830599.1, from coordinate 30,984,462 downwards.
CACTCTTTTGAATAATCCTGAAAAGAACAACAACAATGTTAATGAACACATTAAGTAGATTCATGATTACTTTAATATGAATGCAGACAATACAATCATTAACTGGCGAGGATATCAAGGAGGTGAGGTATGGAATTGGCAGAGAGATGAAGAGATATGTAGTAGAATGAAAAAACAAGAAGAGACATGTATTAGAAGTGTTATTCTGGAACCCCGTCCATGTTTTTAAAAAACCTTTAAATCACCGGAGGCCAAAATCTACATTTTTTAATCCAAATAACATCTGGTACGTCTTTAAACACTTTGTTTTTAAAAGCGTCGTAAAGCGTTCGGTAAATTTGGAACGAAGGTAAAGAGTACAATTGTGGGTTTACATAACCAATCAAGTGATTTTTTGCACATTATGACATTTTGCAAAAGGTCTTGAGCAATTCGTTGCCATAAGTCAAATTTGCATTTCTGCAATCTCTGTATTAGGAAGCTGATATAATACTGTCCCATTTATGAACAGGTGTCTCAAATCGACTTTCTATAGGCGCTTCTCGAAGCGTTTAAAATTCAATATTGTTTATTTTCAAGTCAACGAATGTTTGTTCTCGGATGCGGGCTTGCTAAAATGGCGAAAATGTTTGTTTTATTCTATTTTGTTTACGTATTTATGTATCAGTGTATTCGTAATTGAATTAACGTGTTTTTAACTCATTTGAATAAACAACAATGTATTTTTTATCTAAACATAGTGTGAATTCTCTGCATCATGTCTTTTACATTATGAAATTGGCTTACCTACTGCGAAAAACGATTTATTGAACTAAATAAAGCAAGAATCGGGATTATTATTATTGACAATTCTTGTTTATGTTTCTGTAAAAGCCCGTAAACTGGTAAATCTTAGATTTTACAGGCAAATCCAAACATTTACCAACATTAAAAGTTGGTAAATCTTAGGATTTACTGGAAAATCTTTACCGTAAGTACGGGCTTTTACAGTAACATACACAGTGAATGTAACTTTCTAATATAACACCAGTTCTATATAATAAGTACTTTAAATATTCTAATTTGAGCACTAAAATTTTGACAGCTCGCGAACATAAATTTTATAAAATGTTTTTCATTCAAATCTTTCGAACTGGGAGATAAAATGTATTTTTTTCAAACACATCTCTCGAAAAATAAAAAAAAGATGTATAAATTTGTAAAAATCTATTGACAAATAAATATTTTTATTATTCTGATTATACATAACACCCAGAAAAAAATGCAACGTAAACCGCATTAATTATCCCTCACGGCAATTACAAGGAGCTGGGGGGGGGGGTCGGAAAAAAATCACGAAACATCACGATGGGGGGGGGGGGGGGTAAAACGAGATATCATGTGTATTTATTTTTCATTGATTTATAAAGGTGAAACGTCCTAAACTTTGTACTACTTTGTAAAGGTTGCTAAAAAGCATCACGTGATTAATGGATGACCCTTATCAAGTTTACGATTTTTTAAAACATCCTAAAAATATGGGATAGTCGGTTAAAATATAGGTTGATTCATTGGCGATGTTGCACTATAATCAGTTTATATGTCTCCCATATTCAAATTCGGAGGTACGATTTTTTTTTGTGGGCGGGAAATTTCCAAACAGAACGCCCAGGAATCTCGATCGCTTGACGCGCTTTTTTATTATTGGTAATAACTCCAATGCTCCAGTGGATAATTAAATGAGTAAACGCAGTTATTATAAGAAAAAAACGTATCCTTAATCAAGAAAAGCATTTAAATTACATATTAACAAATGTAGGTAGCACGATTTCGATCGAAAATAACAAGTTTAGTGTTGGTAGCTACTCGTAAGTAGAGTGACTTCCGCACCTGCCGTGTATTTGTTCGCACGTAAAGCGAGCCCTGATCATAAGTATCATTAAGTTTTAGCACTCCGGGGAAACGGAATTTTATGCCAGCCTCTGATGGCGACAATTTGATATGTTAAAGTACCTCGTGCCTGGAGCTCAAGTACCGCCGGCCGCAGCCCTAATGGTGCTCTCGACACCACGCGCGACCTTTAGAATAGGGACTTTTACTTACCATCGTTTGCTCGGTATAAATAAAAGTTAACAATATCAATAACGGTACTAAATCGTAATTATTATTGTTTATATGGGGTTCGTAAATGGATTAAGATCACACGATTTTCTCTGTACGGAGTAAGCAGAGGAGGGCGGCGATATTGTGTTTTTACAAGTTTTACGGATTGAATTGAAATTTTTTTTATTTTTAACTTTGTGAGTAAAATCTCCAATTATAATATTTAATTAATTAATCTCACAAAGTAGAAAAAAATATATTTATTCATCCTAGACTTGCAGAAAAAGTCAAAAGATATCGCGAATTAAAAATAAAATGGATAAATATTTATCCAGACACTATCTAGACAGAATTTAGTTCGGGTTGAATCTTGCAATCATATATAAAGATAGCAGCCAATAATATGTGCGTTAAGAAAATGAAGATAGTGTTGGTAGTTCTTAGTCGAAGTATGATACAGTTAAAAGTGACCGAATTGAAAATGGGTTCCATATCTTAGTTGGTAGAGCACTTGCCATGTAAGCAAAGGGCCCTGGGTTCGAGTCCCAGTGGAACCAATATCTTTTTGTGATTTTCCTGTCTTCCAGATTTTGATTGAGTTTCTAGTACTGTCTTCATTTATTTAAATAAATTGAAATTATTGATATTTTTAGACAAAAATTGAATTACATCATCTGTCATGAACTGAACTGAATCCTAGAAGAATCATAGAATCACAGAGATCCTCCAGACGTCAAAAATAATAAAATAAGTATTTTCCATTCTAATCACAATCACCTTACTTTCCCTATCCTACTTCCCTAGTCCCTTCGCAACTCAAATATAAAAAAAAAAATCAAACACAAAATAACTGCCATTTTTCCAATCGTGAAGTTAAAAAATTACGATCAAACCTGCATTCAAAAGTGTAAATCATCAAAAGCGTTGGTGCCTTTTTGCTTCTAGAACGACGGAAGAAATATCTAAAGTTACAAAAATAGCCTGCAAATTTGTTGACCCAAAAACTCACAAAACTCAATTTTTCACGACTTTGATATTATTCCAACTACAAATAAAAGATATAACAACCAAGAAAGAATGTCTTCAATAATTTTATCAAAACTGTTGCACTAAAATACAAATTAATTAATAAAAAAGAATAGATTACTTAGTTTTAACCACGCATATTGTTCAACAACGACATGTTTCGTAAGCGATGCTTACTTTATCAGGGTTATTTTAAAACCCTTTGAAAAAATGTTATAAATAGCCCTGATAAAGTAAGCATTGCTTACGAAACATGTTGTTTTTTTAACAATTAACGTGGTTAAAAGTATGTAATCTATTAATTTTGAATTAAAATTGTGCCACAAAATAAGTTTGCTGTGTTTAAAGAATTGATAAATGTTTAATAAACAAAACAAAAAGCTCACTACCTGACGGACGCCCTGCCGCGAATGGAATACATAGCTTGCACCTCGGAAAGTATATTAAAACTGTAAAAAGCTTCGAGCAAGTATACCCGTAAAAAGGCACCATATTATTAATATAAAAATTCTGAAGCAGTCACAAGTCACGAGTGCACATTAAACGTTGTTGATACTTTATAAATGTTAACACGCTCCAGATAAATTTTATTATTTACGTGAGGGGTCTAAGTAACAATGAATATACGAGGGCTGTACGTAAAATAAGATCTCCAAGCTGTTGCTGCAGCGAGGAACAATTTTAAGCGTGATCTGACAACAATGGCGTATAGCCTGGTTCACCCACGCCAAATGCCTACCACGCTGCACCCTCTGTGACGCTTAGTCTCGGCGTGGCAGCCGTTAGCGAAGGAGCTTTCGCTCGCCGCGCCCGCCAGGTGTGAATTACGCTCTCTAATTCGTTGTACAATTAAACTTCGCTATTGTTACGTCAGTATACATGGTGTAAAGGGACGTACTTGACTTACTTTATTAACCAGTGACTCCCGACATTATTTAGAGTAAAAATTGCAAATATAATTTTGGTCTCCGGTGAATTTTATTTTTTTTAAGTATTGGACAGGCAGGGTCGAGGTAAGGGGTTGGGGTCGGCAAAGTGACCAGTGATTTTTTTTCTATGATTTTGAAAAAAAACGATTTTTATTGATGATTTTGCCTAGGTATTTATTACTTTTGCATTTTTTGTATGGACATATCGACCGTAGATATTATACGAGTATTTTAAATTTTCAATTTGACAATTAAATAAATATGTATTAAAAATCGAATAAAACTAACACTTTCGCAATTTTAACAATATTAATATATGGCTAATTTTTATAGCTCCGTTTTCGTGAAAAATCACCTCAAGGGCGCCGTAATCTCGTGTTCGAGCACAAAGACTTGTTAACCCGAAAATATACCATAATAATAATAATTGGATAATTTGTAGAGCGCCGTTTTTGTGAAAAATAACCTCAAGGGCGCTAAAAAGCTGGATGTGATAATAAATTGAATTTAGATGTTTCCAGACGTGCCTGTCGTAAGTCGATATGAGACACCTATTGATAAAATGGGAAAGTATACATAAAGGTGCTCCAGATTTTATGTCCGGGTTGAATCTTTCCCAAATGAAAGACTAAACCCTTCCACACACTTTTCCACAAATGAATATCTAGTAAATTAACGCAATGTAAGTGCACTATATAAGAATAAAACAATACAAGAACAATACGTCAATCCACCAGAAACATAATGGGAAAATATTTCACCGACTCCAGATATTTTCATATCAGAGGGTTCGGCTCTGATGAAATCCTAACTGGTCCGATAAATCCTACTGATCCCTCAATATAAATATTTAAAAAATCTTTCGTAATCCTACATGTATTTAAAATGACCGACTTTTGCATTTTTATGTACAAATTTTTTGACAAATCTAATACGCCTAAATTTTGAATGAGAGAGCTAGGTATAATGCCAGTAGCCGAAATAACAAATGGTAATATTTTTATAGTCTGAGAATGCCAAATTCTTTTAATTTCATTTCCTAAATCTGTATATTTTCTTATTTTTTCAGAAACAGTTTTCTGAATATTACAAGAATTTGGAATAGCGACATCAATGATATAAGTTATTTTCTTAATTTTGTCATGTAAAACTATATCGGGTCTATTATTATTGTATTATTATTATACAGCTATATAGTATAGCAGACTGCACAACTTGGGAAAGTTTGAAAAAAACATTTAAATGTTTTATTTTATTTTATTTTATTTATTTATTTAAGGAACATAAACAGTCATAGTAATAAAATATACATAAGAGGATGGCAAAAAACAGACCAATTATTAATGTTCACAGATAGGTATTTAGAAACATAAAAGTAACTGAATGTAAACTAGAAAATTTAAGAAAAACAGAAAAAATAAAAACAGAACTAAGCAGCAATTTAAAAAAAATAATAATACAGATGTTAAGTCAACAAGTATGAGAAGTAAATTTGATATGGAAACGAATCGCTCAAAAGTAACCCGAGTGGATAATAGCAAACTAAAGAATGCGCTTGGCCCTTCTGCGCAGCTTTGCCAAAGTTATTGGAAACGTTTCAGAAATCCAAAATGGTGGGTGTTTGGTAATTTTCATAAAATGAATTTCTGGGCATTCTCTTTTTTGCCAGACTCTAATCATATTGTGAAGGTAAAATTTGAAATATTTTTTTTCTACAAGTATATTAATTATTTATCGTATTAACTGTTACATTAAAACGATAGTAAAATAAAGTGCTGAACAACTTACGTGCGAGTGCGCCAGTAATTCTTTCATAATAAAATTATCGTAGATATTCCTTGCAATTTTCCGCCTCTCGTCTGGACACTCCTGCTTTTCATATAATTTAATCTGAAACAAACGAAATTAAAACATTATTAGTTAAATAATCATAAAGTGAGAAAAAATTAATACCTACTTCAAAAAGAAAAATTGGCAATTTGTGTGTGCGGCACTTTCTTTTTCACCGTATACCTACCTCCAAAAGTCGACAAAATCGCTTATACAGGGTGTCCGGGATAAAGTGCATTAACTTCAGGGGGTGATTCTGCATGATATTATAAGTAAAAAAGATGAATAACTTTTTTCGAAATTCCAACTTTTAGGGGTTGTTTTGAGGTAAAAAGATAAAAATAGACCGGCGTGGGCCGCCAGCTTTATTATTTTCCGCTGTTACGATACGGGCCAGTCACAACCATGCACTGTTGCCACAATAGACAATGGGCGCTCAGCAAGTAGGACTTTACCTGACACTAAGGATTTTGGTAGGTACGTCTTTTTGTACGGGGAAAAAAAGTTGAAATTTCGGAAAAAGTTGTTCGACTTTTTTACTCCTACCATCATGTAGAATCAATGCACTCCCGAAGTTAATGCACTTTACCACCGGACACCCTTTATAAAGACCAAATCGCTGATAAAAATAAAGTTATGTTATTTAATCATTTTTTTATTTATTTTTTACTCGTTTGCAAGTAAATGGATAATAGGAGCAAATAATACAAACAAAATGTAATGTATCATATTAGTCCATAATTTAATTTCTACATTACTATAGTTGTCTATGGGTTCTTCGGGTCTCATGTTCTCGTCGCCGAGTTGTGTCGAAGGTGATCGAAGGTAAATGTACAGAATTATTTAGAGTTCAGCAGTTCCGCTGATCAAAACTATCTTTCAACCTGTATTGTTATAAATTACGATAGTCAATAAAATTCAATATGAATATTTTGTTATTCATTCCGTATCGCAATCCGGCCTTCCGATCGCATCCGCAAATAGAACGTGAAAAATAATAATCAGAGAGTAAAAATAGAATCACGAAAAAAATACCAAAAAAATCCGCCCGCAATTCAGCGAAATTGCAATCAAACGTTTTGTCTGCTTCAAAAAGTCTACGGTGCTCCACACGAGTGTTGGCTGAAAAAATAATCTAATAACTTCTGTGAAAGCCTCGGCGAGGGGGGTTGGTGTGAAAAGCTCCAAGGGTGGATAGAGGGGGGGAATCAAAGGCTCTATAATGAATTAAGTCAATCAGAGTACAGAGTCCGTCGTTGAATCTGCTCACAATGTTCGTTTGTTCACTTGTTCACTTGTTCAGCCACCGTGCAATGTCGGTTGAGCATCCAACTCGATCTCTACTTCTCTACGTTAGCTCTACGTGTGCTCTTGCGAATGGAACTACTCTCATTGGGTGAAAAACGTTTCATTTGTAGATTTATCGATAAAAGTTTGTATTTTGGCGAATTATTATTAGTTCTCTCTGATTTTGTGTCTATTGAGTACTTCCTCCCTTGTATGTGGAAAGGCTAGATGGTTTAAACAGGATAAAACATCTAGGAGTCCAGATCGTAATTTTTCTATTGCAAATTAAGGTCCTGTCGCAACAAGCAGAAGTGAGTGCGGTGTGCTTTGCTACGTTATATGGAAACCTTTTGCGATACAATCACTCATAAGGTCACTCTCTACAAGGGTTCAATGAGGGTCAATGAAGGTTAGGTTGGAAGTTGGATAGACATGTACTACCTTAAGAATTTACAATTATAGTTGACTGTCTGCCCATTGGCAGTTCATATAAATTTTCCCCGTTCACAGTAGGATTCTGAAAACATCCGGTATCTTTTTCCAGCCATTTTTTATTTTTTATTTATAATAACAACTCAATAGAGAAAAAATTTCTCTTGTTTGAATTGGGGATAACCATTCGTATCGCCAATGATGGCCACGTAATTCTTTTTTTTGTTAGAAAAGGACACCGGGAGCTTTTAACTCTCAACATGAACAGACAAAACAACTTTCCAGAGATAAAAATAAATAACTTGTTTTGATCCACGAGTTTCGTCGCTCCCGCAAACAAAAGATTTGGCAAATAAAAGATAAAATACGGATATCACATTCGTAAATCGATGAAATGATCTAAAATTGAACAGCACCAGTAAGTAATGCGTGGCATCTGTATTTTAATATTATGATCCCGCTGTAGATGGTTTACTGCCGGACGGGGTCGAGTTGTGAACCCAGCGACGGGGGAAGGCAGCGGGCATTTCGGGGGGCCTTTGTCTCACTTGTGAATTGATTCAAACAATATGTCGTGACTATCTATAGTCGTTCATTTTCATTCTGCCAAACTCCGCTGGAAACACTGCGGAGGGATTTACTTCGACTTTTGGGATATTTGTGGATTACACCAGTCATTGTTGGCTAATAGTGACTAGTGACTGCTATTTACGACCGCATTAGCATTATTTAAGGCTAATTCCAATAATAATTATGTTAAATAGAAGATTAAAGCATTTACAAAATCCACACATGTACCTACTCGTAGTTCGACTAGTTTAGTGTATTTATTTAGCTATTTCAGCTGGAGAGAGCTCTTGAACTCGGGTTCTTAGTAGGAAGCGGATCCTACTACTACCCCTTTTTCAAATGACTACTTCCATAGAACCTGGTCCGGGACTCGGACCCAAACCCGGAACTCGGAGGCAGACTCGGAGTTGTTCGCGGTCCGAGCCACTCGCGAGTCGGGAGCATTCGAGTTCTTTGACGGGTTCCGGCTCCGAGATCTGGCACCGGCTGAACCCGTACGTCCCGGTAACCACAACAGCACCCTGTACTTAGTCTGCACCCAAGAACTCCGACCCGGGACATGCTCCTAGAACTCCTGTACTTTTAAAAAGAAGCACGTCTTGGAGGCCTTCGGCAAAATGCAGAACTTACCCATCTCTAATTTCAACTGTCCAAAAGATTTTTATTAAAAGTGATTTGCATTTCTGCATATTCTGTGTAAAAATCGTCGAATTCTTAGTTATTATTCCAAAATAATGCACTGATCTTTTACTATTTTCTCTAATAAAAAACTATTAAACTATTAAAAAACTAAATAGGTACTAATCATAAGTAATACTAATTCAGATAAGTACCACAAAGATTAAAAAAAATAACTTCTTAGACAATTTTATGTAAACTAAAATGAAATTACTTTCACTTACTTCAATTAAAATTATTATTTCAAGTCGGAGATTGAAAGGGCGTTGTAGATATACTTAAATTTGAATGAAAAATAAAGTTTAACCTCAATCTGATGAAAAATTTAATTGGCGAGGAGGGCGCGCTCTTTCCAGAGACAATCTATCTCACGGCCAACTATTAAACTAAAGGAAGGAGGGAATAAATACTACAGTTAAGAAGTCGCAATAAAAGGCAGAGCCGGCAATTGAAACGATGAACGGTGGCAGGCATCGGCATCGGCGTTGGTTCTAGAACCGTATCAAAATAAAACTAGTCATTAGGAATAATAGCTTCATAAATGTCATCAACGCTTTTGACGAAAATTTGCATCAACAGTTTGTTGGATTTGATAACTAGTTACTGCTTTATTTATTTTTTATATGAATATCTCACAAGAGTCCCAGACGCTCCCGTCTGCAGCCGGGGAGACTACGGCATCCCCAAATGGGGTATGTTGTGAGACTGCCGGTAGTGGGTGAGGGGACGTATATGGAGTAGAGGAAGGTGGGGAAATACCTGGCTATTTAGATCTGGTCACCAAACACGGCTAAAGCCATTTCAAGCAACGTTTCAGTTCTGAATGGTGGTCTTACACCAGGGAGATACTGAGACTATTTTCCACTCTGGAACGTGCCGCAAATAAACATATATATTATTTTTAATGAATTAATTGTGAAATAACACAATGTAATCCAATAAAATTTATTTGCGCACGCCGGGATCGATCCCGCGACATTCAGATTGCGAATAAAGAGCCATACCCTTCGACCACGGAAGGCCGTCTACCCGGTACGGCCAATACTGTAGCAACTGTAGGTTTTTTGGATGTGTTGGATGCTCGTTATAACAGACCCAACGCCCTACAAGTTAAGTTCGAACTCCCCAGAGTTGGGATTCCCTAATATTATTAGAATTGTTATTGCTATATTTGTTAGTGTTCGCGTCGATGCCGGCGTTATTTTCAACGGTTATATTCAATAGTCGACAATCGCTAACGACAGCGGCATTAAAGTTTTTACGAATTGTCGTCAAGGTCTAGTACTAGTCTGTTCCCGTCTCGTGTAAAAATAACGAAAAAATGAAGAAACCGACCTACGGGGTGGGACGAAGTACTATGGGGTTGGTTGCTAGCGATTTGAAAAAAGCAAGACCGGATCAGATAGCGGCCGACGACAAGGAATGGGAAGAATCTCAAGAGTCCTACGGTCGTTGAGAAAGAAAATTTATATTTACAAACAAAGCACGGTGCGCGTAGATTTTTTTTTAAAGTTTGTTGCTAGCTTTCAACAATACACGAATAATATTTATATTTTCAAATACAAATATTTGAAAATGGTGTATTAATCGGCCACAGAGCTAGATATATCCACTTGTTTTGCGAGTCTAAAATTTCTTTTGAATGGCTTTTTAGACATTTCCCAACCTTAATCTTCACCATTACTTTCCCCTCTCCACTCCCTTAGGCCTCACAACATACCTATTCTAATTGGGGCATAGCCCCACCTGTTCCTAACAAATGGAATCAGTTGTGTGGTATTCACATAAAAAATAGAACTTCGATATCCCTTCAAACGGTTTCCACAACTCAGATACAAGAAAAAAATATCAAATAATTTCCGAGAATTTACTTTGAAATCAATAAGGGCATTGGTGAGGTTTGTCCAGGCCTTGGCGGTCGGTGCGTCAGCCCGCCTGTTGCGTGGCGGGCCGGATCGAGAGAGGTCTGAGGAGAGTGATTGAGGGAGGTCTTTTAACCTTTCCAGCCAGAATCCCTCAACCCATCCTCTTGCACCGAGGATTGGATTCATACGTCCATCACTCCTGGATACACCGACCTCCAAATTCCTATCCATCCCTCATTCCTTTTTCCTTCCCAGTACTATCTTTCCTTTCCTTAAAAAACCCCCCACACAGCATTCCCAAAGACGACATTAGCCACGAGGGATATTATTTTACTCAGGACCTCCTGTGTGGAGCTAATGTAAAAAATATACAAGCTGTCCGGGGGTAAAGTGCATTAACTTGATTGGGAGGTGATTCTACATGATGGTAGAAGTAAAAAAGATTAACAACTTTTTACGAAATTCTGACTTTTTTTTCCAATACAAAAAGACGTAGGTACCTACTAAAAATCCTTAGTGTAAGGTACGATCTTACCTGCCGAGAGCTACCAGCGCACGATTATGGCAATATTAGATGGTTGTGGCCCTTGTGGCCCGTATCGTAACAGCGGAAAATAATAAAGCTGGCCGCACACGTCGGTCTAATTTTTAATTTTTACCACAAAACTACCCCAAAAAGTTGGAATTTCGAAAAAAGTTTTTTTTCTTTTTTACTTTTACTATCGTGTAGAATCACCTCCCGAAGTAAATACACTTTACCCCCGGACACCCTCCCCTGTATATATATTAATAGATTATTGTTTTTTTTTTTCGACAACAAAAAATTACGATAATACCCTATTGTTGTTTTCGTGAAAATTATACGATTTGACTCAAAAATACGAGTCAGAATTAGATTCAAAACCAAGAAAAATAAAACAGTACCTACCTTTCACAACAAGATGTTTTTTCATGAAAATTCTATTTGGTGCTATCTAGTACCTACGCCTACGGTATCTGGTGAATCTGACTAATAGAAGTGAGTGCAAGGCTGTGAAGAGAATAAAATGAACGATTATACTCGAGATAGACTCGGGGATAAGAACCCGGTGGAAGGGCAAGGAGCGACACGCCACTGGAAGACCTCGGGCGATATTAGAAGAGGGGTTGAGATTTGCAATTTGTTCAGATGTTCTGTGACCATAACCGTACAGAAAAATAAAAGGGTAGGTACTCGTTTGACTGGAGTTTGAATGAGCGAAGGCAGTTCAGCTCCATTCATATTAAGAGGGAATAACCATACAAAACCGGAAATATGTCATTTTTAAATAAAAACTTTGCCATATTGACTCTTTTACACAAAAAAAGTATAAATTGATTTCGAAAGACTGTTCTTTTATCTGGTAAAGTTATGTTTTAAATTATGAGTAAATATGTTTATTTTCAGCATAAGGTAGGTCATTGGCAGATTTGTTAAATTTTCGAACAAAATTTTGTATTATACAACACACATTTCAAATCATATAATCATGCAGTAAAATAAATCAAGAAATTATCTGGGAAAGCTGTGTTTCAAACACGGCTAAAGCCTATTAGAATAAGTTAACAATAATAATCTAAACGAAAATATGAAAGAGAACAAGACACAGAAAAACAGAAAAAATGGTCGCAACTGGGACTCGAACCCACACCTCTCCGTCTAACCGGGACGAGCGCGTTAACCAATTTCGCTATTGCCACCTTCTGTCAAACCGTCATATTTGTCAATCTCATATATAAAAATTTTAGAATTAACATTATTACCAACTAATTATTTTTCTATTATTATTACGGCTAAAGCCATTTCAAGAAAGGTTTCTATGAAGTCTGAGATCTAAGGTCCGAGTATGAAACGAATCCAGGTCCAAATAAATACGTGGAATAGTGTTATAAAGCCTATAATATAAATATAATAATGGGGTAAGACCCTCGACCAATACGAAGGTCGCGGGTTAAATCCCGGCGTGCGTAAGTAAATTTTATTGTATAATTTTTTTTTAGTTCACAATTAATTTAAAAAAATAAATAATTTTGTGGCGCGTTCAAGAGTGTAAGACAGAGTCGCCCTGGCGAAGGACTACTATTCAGAACTGAAACATTGCTTGAAATGGCTTTAGCCTTGTTTGGTGACCAGATCTAAATAGCCAGGAGGTTCCCCACCTTCGTCCTCCCCATCTCCTTCCACTGCCCACTACTTGTAGTCCCACAACATACCCTAATTGGTGATGCCATAATCTCACTGCTCCCGATAGTGAGCTTTTGGTTAGGTATTCGAATTAAATTTGAAAAAAAACGGCAGTTAGTAGGTACTATAGAATAGCAATTTCGGAGGCGGGGATGGGTACCGCCGCGCCGGGAACCATTTATTAAATAACCAACACCTATGTCATACCCATGTAGTTCGCTACGTTTGTTGACTGAGTAGGGGTGCCCGAATTCGTGGGGTGATGTTTGTCTAGGTCTTGGCGACGGATGATCTGTACACACTGAACCCCAGATTTCTACCCACCCCTCAAACCTTTCTCCTTCCCAGAACTTCCTCTCCTTCCTTCCCTTAAAAAAACCTTGACCGGTCAGTGGTTATATCATGAATGACGATATTTGACCGGTCAGTGGTTGAGTGGGCATCGCGTTTGGGTCCCACCCAGGCGTTCCGTGTTCATATCCTCGGCTGGCTAAGTCCTCCATCAGACTCAAGCAACATTTTCGGCTTACTGAGGTGGTAGTAGGAGATTTTCAAATATTGTCGGGTTATTCGTAACCTGGGAATGTTTGTCTTTCATAATAAAAAATATATATACGAGTAAATATATCGCGCACATACTTACTGCCTAGAACTATATCAATACTTACAAGTTTTAGGGTAATCCATTGTTTGAAAATTGCAGTCACAGTAACTTTTGGTTTGAAAATTGAAAATTTAACTTTTAGTTTGAAAATTGCCGTCACGGTAATGGCGGCGAGGTGCGGATGCCGACAGCGCTGACCCCAGCCCAACTTTTATTCGCTTACCTCTTTCCGTTTCAAGGCGGAAGGAAGCTCTACCAGAAACCATATCCAACTTCCATAGATCATCAACTTTAGTCAGTTTTAAAAGATTTTAATCTTTATCCTTTCACTAAGACGACCGCGTTCACGATATTTTTATGCGAAATTTGTAATTTTCACTAAAATAACGCGAAATTTGCAATTATCCGGAAATTTGACAATTTATTTCAATATTTCGATTTCGTTATTTCAGTATTTCTGCAAAATACTAAAAAGTTTACAAAACATCACCACAAGATAACGCGAAATTTTCTGTAATTATCAGGCAATGCATTTCCAACTTTTAATATTAAAAGCTCTACAGACACATTTGGAAAATATGACATAAAGCTTTCTTACATTATTAAAAAAAAAATCTTGTTATGATTAACAATTGAAAAATATGCAATGTAATGACGCCCAATTTTTCAATGCTCACAGAAATTACTGCAGAAAGTAAGCAAATTTTATGAAGCCAGGGCCCAACTTTCGAGAGTTTTGACTGCACCAGAAATAAACAGATTTCTAATTTATATGTGAGATTTACAACGACAAATAAAAAAAACATTACTTTAGTAGTTTTGTATTTCTTCTTTCTTTCAAAGCTGTTGTTTCTAAAATATAATTGTAATTATATTAGAATAAGTTAACAATAATAATCTAAACTAAAATATGAAAGAGAACAAGACACAGAAAAACAGAAAAAAAACAATAGTCGCAACTGGGACTCGAACCCAGACCTCTCCGTCTAACCGGGACGAGTGCGTTAACCAATTTCGCTATTGCCGCCTTCTGTCAAACCGTCATATTTGTCAATCTCATTTTTTCAAATTTTAGAATTAACATTATTATCAACTAATTATTTTTTAAGTTTTTCTTATAAAAATTGAATAATTATAATTTTTTTACATTGTGTGTCCTAACGATGACATGTGTCGAAACTAGTTGGCATATGTAAAGAACTTTTTTCTTTTCTTTTATAAACAATATAAAAACATGCAAAAGCGACGTACATCGACAAAGTTATTCCGGGTTTCAATAACAACATTCTACTTCAACTAATAATAAATTATTGCTATCAAGTTTTATACAAGCAACATAACACAAGAAATGCGATAAGGACGTTTTTGTGATCCAAAAGTCTGACCATTATTTGCTTAAATTTCAAATACAGAACTGCGTTTCTTTAAAATTATGAAATTTTCATTGCGATATACGATGTCAGGTAAGTTTAAGGCCTTTCTTCCACAGGGATTGACAAGTATCCTATACTCGATGATTCGAGTACCTTGGCGTCTATCGTCATACATTAAAAAAAAGACATATATACTGTAATATTAAAAAAAATGGGTTACATCTATTCGAAAATTCCAAATTTCGTTCAGACATCATCCCTAAAACAGAGATAAACTATCCCCCGGGCTGTGTAAACGGCGTGTATTTTTTTCCAAGAACAATTTTTTAATTAGTAATGTTTTCACATCCGCGGCCGTTTGTCAATTGAATAAATTTTTCACGGGGTTTTTTAGTAAGGCCGTAAGTGTTTGTTTTATTTCAAATTTATAATGCTTAACCAAGTAATAGCATCTTATAAAAAATATATCATTACAGCAATATTAAACATGGAATGAAAAACCACAACGATAAAATGCAATCAGGAGTATTTCCAACTCGCTGGAGACAGGAAAATGCAATGCCTTAATTGCATGATAGAAGAGATGGGAATCGTTAAGAACTTCTGAAGATATTACAGAATTGTCGATTTTCTTCTACTAGATCGTTTATTATTACCTATTGAATCATTATTTTTAGATTAGCTCCACACAGGAGGCCCTGAGGAAAATAATTCCGCTTAGGACCTATGTCATCTTCGGGAATGCTGTGTGGAGGGTTTGTTTATAAAAGTAAGTTCTGGGAAGGAAAAAGTTGTGAGGGGTGGGTATGCATCTAGGGGTCATATGAATCCATCCCAACCACTGCGATGTTCTGTTGGAGAGGTCAAAAGGTCTCCATCAACTAGTCTCTTACGTTCCTGTTCACGGTGCAGTAGGTCGGCAGACGCAACTGCCGCCAAGATCCGGACAAACCTCACCCCATGAACCCTAACTGAGTTTACTGAGGCAACCTTTTTTTTTATACAATAACTCCACACAAGAGGCCCTGAGGAAAATAATTTCCCTCAGGGCCTATGTCATCTTTGAAGATGCTGTGTGGAGGGTCTTTTTGAGGAAAGGAAGGAATGAATGTGGGTCTTGAAGAGACCCATGTTGTAGGAGGGAGGAAACACAGAGGCCGGCAAATCGTTCCACAGCCGAGCTGTTGAGCTCAAGAACGAGTCGTAGAAATGACCCGTTCTCATGTGACTAATTTCAACCGTGTACAAATGGACTAAAGTGAATAATGGAAAAAATTATTGACTTTAAAGCGTACAAAACTAACTAACTTTGAAGAAAACAGAAATAAATGATTAAATCATTTCTATTCTACTTGTTTCGCAGACATTCGCCACTGACATTGTCAGTGGCCAAAGAGCGCCATTTTGTTTTTTGGAAATTTGAAAGGTCCCTGTTAAACGCCGATTCTAGGTGCGTTTTAGTTTCAACCAAATTGTAAATAAGCTGACAAACTGAACTACATGATGGTTGTCCTTTTCTGCTGATTAAATTAGTTCAAAGCGTGAAACGGACTTAAAACTTAAAACAAAATGGCGCTGAATGACCATTTATATATATATATATATATGTAGATTTTTTTATTTATTTATTCATCTTTAATTATTCTAGCTTACAATTTGTGATAAGAGGAAATTGGCAAGGATTGAGGTCCGTTAAGAAGGTCCGTTTTGGCTGGTAATTTATTTATTGTAATCCAGGACTTGATGTCAGATTTATATTTAAGATACATTGTGTTTTGTTCAATGGCTAGTGGAAATGCATTGTATAATTCCATTTTATTGCAAAATATCATAAATTTCTCTGGCCATAAGTTGTTTTAGCAAAAGGGATAAGTAAGAGATTATGCCCTTTGGCTCTAGTATCTCGAGCAGTTTGGACATTTTCAAAGGTAGTTCTGTGTTTGAAGAGTTATGCTAGGATGTTTTTGGCATAAAGTTGCCTAATGTCCAAGACACAGATTCTCCTGAAGATTTCATCCGAACTGCTTGTGATCGGTAGTTTTAATATAATATTTATAATTAGTTTATAAGCTTTAAAAATCGGTTCAGTGGTGGCAGCGTTAGCCCCTCCCCAGGCTGTAATACCGTACTCAATTAAAGGTTGACATAGTGCATAATAGATTGTTTTGAGTTGATTCAAATTAAGAAAGTGGCGAATATGTCTAAAGAAGTATATTGATTTACTAAGTTTGTTTGCTGTAGTGATAATATGTTCTTTCCACTTTAAATTAATGTCAAAGTATTTGATTTTAGTCAGCCGTTTACATTTGAATTAATTACATTTGAATTTCTGTGAAACTACCCGTCCTACATTCCTTGTGTTAGCAGACTACAAAATGTGTATTTTTATAATTGAGGGGTGCCAAACCATAACGTTTTAAGTGCCCCACGAACTCAAATACGTTTTATTGCAGTAAAATATTGTCTTGCACTCTAAAGTTGAAGAGTCACTAATGTCATCTAGCCTAAATATTGTGAAACAGCATGCCATAACGTTTCATGTGCCAATTGAGCTGCAAATGTTAGTTCATTCAAAATTTCGGGAGGAGACGGTGCGTCAAAGTCGAGAAAACGTGTTTAGGGGGTTATATGTGCTGGTGTTTACTTGGAAAGTAGTGTAAAGAAAGGAGTATAAGGAGATAATGTGAATGTTAGAAGAAGTCGGGGACGCCCGAGAAAGACTATTAATGGAGGACTGAACGCCGTTGGCACCAACAAAAAACTGTCCAAAAATGCGAAACTAGCCGTCCTTAATGGAGTACTGGTACCTACCCTCATGTATGGCAGTGAAGCATGGAACTGGCAGAGGAAGGATGAAAGTAGACTGAATGCTGTAGAAATGAGATCCCTGAGGCGTATGTGTGGTAAAACTATGTATGATCGTGTGAGAAACGCAGAGATCCGCAAAGAACGCAAGGCTGATGTAAGCGTAATGAGTAAGATCAAGAAAGGAACGCTCCGATGGTTCCGGCATGTAGAGAGAATGAACGAGGAATGGAGTGTAAGGAGAATATATGACGCAAATGTGAATGGTAGAAGAAGTCGGGGACGCCCGAGAAAGACATGGCACGACCAAGTGAATCAGATACTAGAGTCGGGCCATGTCAAGAGTCAGAATAATAGAAGAGCATATATGAGACGATGTATAAATGTGAACGAGCCAAGGAATGTGTGCCAAGACCGAGTTGTTTGGCAGTCCGTCCTCTCTGCCTTCCCCTGCGGGGATACGGCGTGATGTTTAGTTAGTTAGTGTTTACTTATACTCTAATGTTGAAGGACTAATAACGCCATTTAGCTTAAATATTGTGAAACAGCATGCCATAACGTTTTAAGTGCCAATTGAGATGCAAATGGTTCATTCAAAATGAGGAAAAGAAGAAATTCAAAAATTCACGAGAAAACGTGTTGCCGTATTTTAGCCGGAGAAAGCAAATTATTTTATGAAAACCTTTTAAAATAAAGATATTGAAAGTGTTGAGTTATGTGAAAGTAATGTAACACTTACAACGTTATGACATAAATAATGTCACTTAAAACGTTTTGTTCTTTTAATTTTTTTTATAAAAAAATTATACTATTTCCGTATTTTGACAGAGCGCACAATAGGCCACTTGCATCATATTTTTTAATTTTTTTTTTCCGGTTTAGGCAAATATTCTAAGACATTCTGTATTTTTTTATCGTATTTTTGAAACCCTGGCGATTTTTTGAAAATTTCAATCCGAAAAATCAGACCATTTTTTATAAACCGAAAAGACGGGACATAATTTTATGGGTGCGAAAAAACTATAATTACATAGCCGAAAATCATTTAAAAAAAAATAACGTTTTCCACACGAATAGCAATAAATTGTACGGGGTTCTCTTCGTAACATCTGTAAAAACACCGCCATCTTTATCAAAAAATCAAACCAAAGGATAAGATCCCATAGAACAAACAATAAATCTAGTGAACGTTAAACGCAAATTCAAAAATTCGCCATATAAAAAAAAATTATCAGTGTGGAATTTTACAAAATTAAGGGAACATAATCGGAGACGGGGCATTTTCATGTAGTGACGTCACGAGCTCAAATAATGGATTTATATATTTAAAAATAAAAAAAAACTATACATTTCTAAAAATTTTTACTAACATTTTCGTAATCTTAGTAAAAAAATCTATCCACACGATTTTTTCCAAGTCGTTACGAAATCCATGCAAGTGGCCTATTGGATTAAGATCAGTTATAATAAATGATTATTTGATAATAAATGTTTTAGCAATTACTTTTCTTTTTTATTTTTCCATTAAAAATGTTTTTTGTGTCTCTTGAAAATTTAATTTTCTGGCACTTATAGCGTTATGGTTTGGCACACCCCAATTATTTGTCTCTCTGGGGAAATCCTTTCACCTTCTTATATCCGAAGCAAACGAAACGTCGTTATGTCAACTGCGTTCCGATTTATGATTATGATTTCATTGAACGCTGAACGGGGAAGCTTAAAAGATTTGTGCGGAAATGGGCGAATTTGGGGGTAGATTATTCAAACCGGGATTATAGTCGCAAATTCAAATTTAAAGGTTATGGATTTGCGCAGCAAAACAGGACGTTGTTAACCCCTCAGGCTAATTTGTTCGAATTTTGGAACAACTCACATAGGTCTCATAGAAATCGTTATGTCTCCCTTTACTATCATGGTTAGAAATATGATCGAAACGGCATTACAAAGGAAAATACCATACTTAATATTCAAATGAAAAGTTAACGGAAGAATAATGAAAATTTACACCATAATAAAACCAAAGTTTCCAGCCGCAATTCGAAAAATATAATGAAACTATATTTTTATATAAACCAACTTAAAAGTGTGTCAAAAATAACGTTTAACGTTTATAATACATTTGCAAATGTTTTTTCGTTATCAGTAATTTATTAATTTATTTTTCGTTATCGTAGTGTGTCACTTTTTTTAAATTTTCTCAGGTTTGATGGATTTTAAATTTCATAAAATATTTTTGTTTCGAAATAAAAAAAATTGAAAGCGAATTTTATCACCTTTCAAAAACAGTTTTTATTTGTCGCGTGCGTTAAAATTTTTCCATTTATTTAGATTTTATTGCAAAGCGAAAATATTGACCTTCCTACAAAATAGTTCCGAGGCCTGGGGAGTTAAATTGCATTATATTAAAGCAGGGGTAGCCAATACGACTGGAACTGAGTTCTATACATTATATTCTGTTACAGCAATCAACATCAGTAATGTCAAGCTTCACTGAAATTAGTAAATATATATTGAAATTACACAGTGCAAGTAGACAGAATGATTTACGCATGATATCCCTTGTGCGTATGTGTGTTAAAACCATGTATGAGCGTATGAGAAATTTAAAGATTCGCAAAGAATGCAAGGCTGATGTAAGCGTAATGAGTAAGCTTGAGAAAGGACGTTTAGATGGCTTGGGTATGAAGAGGCGAACATATTATGATGCGAACGTGAATGGTAGAAGAAGTCGGTAACGCTCGGGAAAGACATGGCACGATTTTTTTTTTTTTGCGACTATATAAAATAATTGTTACATACAACATATAATAGTAAAATTAAGTATAAAATATTGTAATTCTTAGTCCTCACTAGGGGGTCCTGTGCTGAGACGGACTAAAGTTATTTAAATATGGTTTATTTGTCTTCTATGTAGTTTTTAGTGTCTTCATTAGGGTTTTTTAGCTTAGGTCTTTAGGTCTTTTAGCCATATTTTTATTCTTGATTTGTATTCATCAGGATTTTTTATTAGTTTTATGTCTCGGGGAAGGATGTTATGGAGTTTTGTATAATTTTTTTGTCCGATTAAGTGAACCACATACTTGAGTCGGGCCATGTCAAGATTCAGAAAAAACAGAAGAGAAAGTATGAGACGACAAGAACGTATGAATGTGAATTATGCGTATGAACGTATGAATATAATTAAAGAGTGTGTGCCAAGTTCGAGTCGTTTGGCGGTCCACCCTCTCTGCCTACTCCTGCAGAGAAACGGCGTAATAGTTAGTTTACATATAATCACATAATAAAATAAGTTTAAATATATCGACAGGGACCTTCTATTAATAGGGTTATCGGGGCCTAAAGGGTTAATAGACAATATAATTTTTTTACGTCAATAATATGGTATCGAGTTCTTTAGGAAACCAACACGGTATTCGCTGTTAGATGGATTCGCGGGGAATTATATATAAATCTACACGATCCATGCCTACTTCTTGCGCGAATTGTTATTTTTTTTTAAATACATGTTCTAAATTTCGAATTTGATTTTGCGAATGAATTAATGCAAAGCTTAGAAGTAGGAACTAACCCACTTTCCGACATCTGATCGAGCTGAAGCTCGGTCGATAGACTCTTGGTCAGTGACAATGCATTCTATGAACACTGACACACACACGCGCACGCGAACTCGCGCATTTTCTGAAATTGGCTACTAGACGGCTAAAGAGATGGCTCAACGAGGTCACGCAATTCCATGCGTAGCATCGTATTACTATTATGAAAATTTAAAATAGACACAATAGTATTACAGTAAAAAAAAACTTTGTTTTTAATGCGGGTTGATTTTTACTAACCTATGTATAAATTTTTTTTAACGGTGTTTTAAACGAAAATCCTGATCTTCATTGATGATTGTTGGATTTTTTTATATGAATACCTCGCAAGAGTCCCAGCTACTCCCGTCTGGAGCCAGTGAGACTATGACATCACCAATTAAGGTTTGTTGTGAGCTTCAAGGTAGTGGGGAGGGGAAGGAGATGGGAAAGAGGAATGTGGGAAAGTAGCTGGATATTCCCATCTGGTTACCAAACACGTCTTAAGCCATTTGAAGCAACCTATCAATTTTGAATGGTGGTCTTACACCAGGGCATACTGAGAGTATCTTTCACTCTGGAAGTGCCGCAAATATACTATATGTATAATAAATATTTTAAGCAATAATTATTAGCCTGAAATACTCATCTACATTGAAAAAACCTCCCGAGAAAAGATACATGTCGCCGACCGGACTTGAACCTGCATCCTCCTGATTTCCGGTCAAATGCTCTGACCACTGAGCCACGTCGGCTTATCTCCTACCTGCCAAATAATTCAAGATATACTAGTGTTTCATTTAACAATTACTGCTTATTACATTTATCCACCTGCAAACAACAAACTTTATTTATATGAGAAAGGCATTGTAAGTGCTAAATTTCTCACTATGGCGTCGAGACAAATTATATCTACATTTTTTGGTGAAATACTTTAACTCGTCAAATATTAATTATTATTTTTTAATTGATAAACTAATGTTTATTATCTTGTCTTAAACATTAGTTTATCAATTAAAAAAATAATAATACAATAATAATAATACAATAAAAATAAAATTAAAAATTATTTTTAAATTAATTAATTGTGAAATAACACACATCAATAAAATAAAATATATTTGCCCACGACGGGATTCGATTCCGCGACCTCCGGATTGCGATTCAAGAGCCTTAAGCCTCGACCACGACGGCCCAATTGTACCAAATAGTACCTTGAAATTAAAAAAATAAATCGTCTTACTCCCATTATTATGCATTTCGTCTAATACTAAAAAAATAAATCGTCTTACTCCCATTATTATGCATTTCGTCTAATACCGGTGACCGCCTTGTTGGCAAACCTTGTTTATAGAGCATGGTAATTATATTAATTTGAATAGTATGCTTATTAAAAGGGTTGCTAATTGATAAGCTCATAAAACCAGAAGTCAGAGTAGGGGCGAGTGGTTCGGACACAGCCGTTCGTTCTGCAACACGTATTACATAATATTCATAAATTAGTTAATTCAAAGCGTAGATGACATTCAAAATATATAAACAAACATAATCGCGATTAACATCAAATACGTAACGCACGTAGACACTTCCTAATTAATCTGAACAAATATTATTAACATGAATAATAAAATAATGGCTGCCATGTGGCGTAATGCGCGTTTAAACAGCCAGCGGCCGAAAATCCACATTTCGTAGAAAGATGTTCTTACGATTATACAGGGCGGTTCCAACGAGAATTTATAGTGAACAATCTTCAAAATTTTTATCCGAGCTTTTCCAACAAACCACTTATATGTGCAGTATGCATCACTGACAAATAAAAAAAATTTGCTTCCTTGTGAGAGCCCTGAAGGAGTAACCATAAGTTACTTATACCGGGGCGGGTATGCGGTGGATAACCTCCAGTGGTTCCAATGAGAAAGATTAATTATTCTCCGTACCAGCTTTTTTAAATTATAACTCAATATCGATTTTATTTCATTCCAAAGTTGCTTTAATTTCTACCTACATCCAAAAATGCTGAAAGGTGTGATGATAAAACTGTTAAAATTATGTACTTTTTGTAAATTTTTTTTGATCGTAAGTATTTATCATTTTTCTATAATGTCTAAGCAAAGTAAGAATGTAAAAATATCTGAAATATATTAGTTTGTAAGTGCGCAAATAAATACACAAACGAACCAATTTTTCGTCAAGAAACACATGTACATATATATTTTTTATGATTTTATTTTAACTAAAATTAAAATTTCTGAAACATACGTTTACCAGAGAATGTATTCATTTATTTTACTGCATGATTATATGATTTGAAATGAGTGTTGTATAATACAAAATCTTTTTTGAAAATTTAACAAATCTGCCAACGACCTATGGTATAACCTTATTATACTAAAAATAAACATATTCTCTCAAAATTTAAAACATACGTTTACTAGGTAAGAGAACAATCTTTCGAAATCAATTTATAATTTTTTGTGGAAAAGAGTCAATACATCTCTAATTTTGACCGGTCAGTGGTTGAGTGGGCATAGCCTTAGGTCCCATCCGGGCGTCGCATGTTCGATTCCTCGGCTGGCTAAGTCCTCCATCACAACACATGCAACATTTTCGGCTTCCTGTGGTGGTAGTAGAAGATTTTCAAACATTGTTAAGTTATTCATAACCCGGGAATGTTTGTCTTTCTTTTTTAAAAAAAGAAGAAAAAAATCTAAAATCTGATTTAAAAATGACATATTACTGGTTTTCTCTGGGTATATCCTCTTAAAAAGAATAACATGCAACGGAAAAAACACATACATGTAGTGGTACTCACTAAACTTATTCAAAACTGATTAAAAAATATAAATATATTTTTTAAATTTATTTATTTCATCCACAAAATATATTAAAACATAATATTATATCATATTTATTACAGTCGTGTATTGGTTACATTTTAAGTACATTTTACCTTTTTATTTTCTTCCTTTTCTTTTACACAGTAGTAATAATAACATAATTTTAATAACAATAACATGTTACTTACAAAGTTAAAAACATAAGGTAATAAATTAATAGTTAGTAAGTTAATATCTATACGTTAACAACGTTGTTATAAGAATAATGTTATAATAATAATTGATGCCATTAAAGCATTATCAAAATAGGAAAAAAGATATGGAGGTAAGAACTGTTATATAGAAGTAACATAATATATATTTTAAGTTGTGCAAAGCCTGCCTCACTAGGCGAACCTGTATTGAGGCAGAATTTTTAGTAAATTTGTCTATGGTTTACTTATAAATGTATGTTCTTATACAGCAATACATTATTTCTGTTTATATTATTTATTGCTTGCAGATACACAATACAAAAACAGCAATTTTATTACTACAATAACTGTCAATAACAAGGCGTTTGGGTGAGTGCACCAGTAAAGGATCGATCATTAAAATTAAATGGAAAGAATACAACTTTTCTTTTGTTTATAGTTTTTTCACACACCCAATACAAAAATTATAACAAAATACTATCATTACGCCTGACCTCTGGCAAGAAAGCAGTGGATCAGCAACTAAAGGATTTTAGCCAGAGATTTCTGGGCATATTTGGAATTTAAAACGTAAATGTCATTTGCCATCGAATTATATATTTTTTAAATATATATTTTTTTTTAAATCAGAGAGTGCAATTCACACGCGGTAGAAATGAAACCTTCAGCAAACTAAAGTAGACAAGAGTAGGAAGACTTCGAAGCACTTTTTTTATCAATTGAAGAGGGGCCATTTTTTCCATATTTTTGTCGTCGAATTCCAGTGCACTTTTTCCTATACATTATGGATATATTCTTCTATGTAGTCGCTAGATGTCACTTTCTTTTGAGTTTTCTTTGCCAGTTAATTTTGGGGGCCATCGATAAAATTGCAAAATATGTGACGTCACACTAGGGGGGTCTCACAAATATGACGACGTGTGACAGGGACGGGGGGGGGGGGTCAAAAATTAGGAAATTCGTGAGACTTAATTTATGGATGGCCCCTTGAGTGTTTGAAGATTGGATATTGATTTTACATTTTTTTTTTTGGTTTTTGGTTTTTGAAGGATTCGATCCATGGTCCTCTGAATGTCTGGCCACTAAGGTTCTTCAGGTGCCTCATACCACTAGACCAATGGAAACTTACGTGGGACCGTGGATTTATCGTATTATATTGGAACCGAGAACCGAGAAAAGAGAAAAAATATTTCAATGATATCTCAATCTCTCGCAGGCAGATGTGTTTGTCTCGTTTTAGTGTCGCTCGCTTCCGTTTCATCGAGTTTCAAATCACAACGGTGCTAAAGAAGTTTTCACTTTAAAAAATCCATCATACGTCGCCGCGGAGTGTTGGGTACAGCCTTTGGTACAGCCTGGATGGTTCTGGATATTTTTTTTCTGTAACGAGCCACGTTTCGGATTTTATCATGTCCGTGTAAAGGCGCTGTTGTTTTAAGGTCATATAGTTTCGTACGAAGTCGTTGTATAATAATAATAATATTTGGATAAATTATATAGCGCCGTTTTTGTGAAAAATCACATTTTATGGGAATTTGAATTGAAAAAAGTTAAAGTAAGGTTTAAAGTTAAAAAATTTAACCGAGTTTAAGCTCTAACTAAAGTTAAGCTGCATTTCAATACATTGAGTTGCATCAACATTTAAATAGTTAGTTTAAAATTACCAGTGTTGCCATTGAAATGGCTTCGAATTTTCGAATTCAGATTTGATATATTTCTGTAAAAATAAACACACAATTATTTTATGGGTGTCAACACCGATTTTTAGATTGTATTTGTTGGACGTTTATGAAGTTTTTGAGGGTTATGTTATTTGGGAATTGGTTTATTTATGTTATGGTTTTATGTTATTTCACAGTTGCGGTTTAGAAACGTGAACGTTTGATGATATTGTTATATTGTGGCCGAAGGCGGGTTATTATTTCTCTGCTAAACCTGTCTATTATACCCAGAGATGTCCCCTGTAAATCTTTGGATCGTTCCCGTTGCATAAAAATGCAATGTTATTAGAACCCAGTACACAGTTCCACAGCAAAAGCAGCATGATTTCTGATATGACAAAAAATTATTTTGTTTCAGTTCCGTTGCATTAATTGAAATGTAACAACGTTAGTATAAATTATCACGAGAAGCGTAGTTACTTATATAAGTTTGAATAAACACTTGTTAAAAATAATGTAGTGTTGTCATCGGCAACGAGAAAAGTTAATTGCCTAACCGCCTAACCATACTTTTGGACATTCCAAATCTGACAATAGAAATCATCTCTTCCTACGGAAAATGGTCGGTTCATGGTTTAGTTCCTTATTTTACCTATTTTCTATATATTCTAATCAAAAACCCGGGTTATCAAGACATTTTTATTATTATTTTCCATTCAAACAGTATTTCGCTCTTGGTAACGGATGACACCTAGCATCTATACCAAAATCTACCTTTAAACTCTTAACACCGCTGAGTTAAATAAAAGTTACTATTTTATAACGATTTAGTTAACTTTTATTTAGACGAAGTTGAAACAACCCATTTTTGTAAGAAATGATAAAAAAGTTACTTTTATTTAACTTTAACTATATTCGATGCAACTGGCCCTAAACCGTAACTAATTGTACAAACTAATTCAAAAGAAAACAAACAATTTCGTTATTCAATTCTGAAAACTATTTTCTATTAAAATAATTTATTCTAACAAGGAAATTGTAATTTCATTAATTTTTGTTACCTAATTTACTTCGAAAAAAAACAAATACTTTACTCAGCACTAAAGTTTTACGAATACAAACACAAACCTATTATTTTGTTCCTGCTTTGTTGCCGAGAGTTATGGATAGAAAATCAGGCCCGCGGAATAAGCACAGAATAAGTATATTCGATATCAATTTTCCAAATAAACCAGAAAGTCGAGACAAAACAAAGTAAATAATTGTGCGACTCCGGAGGGAGTTTGCACGATAAAACCGGTATTTTTATAAAAACGGTTTTGCTGTGAAAAATCAAACAAAAAGTCGGATCAGCAAAAACAAACTAAGTATAGATTAACTCCGGCGCGGAAATCTTGTTACAGAAAACGTGTATTTTCCTTCACTATTAGTGACTCCTGCGGCAGCGCGTTGGAGCTGTTTGAACGACTCGGTGTTAGCTTACAGTGGCGTAGCATTTACCCCAGTGTTGCGATATTTAATAAATATGGTTATTGAAAAACGTTGGAGCTCATGGTATTCAAAGGTAATTTATATATCTATCTATATGTATAAATAAATAAGAGTGTCTGCGGTGGCGTAGCGGGCGGCTTGGATTTATTTTTATACAAATCTACAGTTTTATTCTGTGACCGCATGAAATTTTGCATACTCGACCTTCAAAACAAAAGGAAGATGACTGTCCACACGAAATTCACAAAAGCCACCCCATATTAAATTTTGCACACTTGGCATTCAAATAAGTGGACAATTACTGTCTATATTTGATTTCATTTTAGTTTGTGACGTTTTGCGTAAGTGCAAGAAGCGTAAGTGCAAGAAGCGAGATGGAATGAACGAGCCCGTGACACGTTCATTCCGTATTCAAACAGTGTTCAGACGTTTCATTTTTCTTCCATACCGCGCGCGAGTGAAATATGCCGAGTGCCAATCCAACATCGATTCACGAATGAATTCATTCAGCACTTTTGTTTCATTTCTTGTTCAGATGTTTCATTCAGAGTGAAAGAGGCAAATGAATGACAGAAATGAACGAAAAGCAAACCATTTGGTTCCCGCTTAATGCTGACTGCTAGGCCGTTGTTCATCCGTGGTACCAACCTATGGTATTTAAATCAGTTTCATTATTTGCTATCCCATTCTGACACTCAAAACTTTCATTTAAAAGGTACACATTGTTTAAGGTGTTAATATTACAAAGGTTAAGTGAAATGAGAAGCGATGGCTTACCGTTGACAATCATAGGTAACCACCCATTTGCTAATCGACAATCAGAAGGAAACCTAAAAGAAACTCTTTACAGGTACCTACATAAAAAAGAAAAATCTTCAGAAAATCAATCGGGCCACTATTGATTTTAATAAAAATTGACAGCTAAATGCCAAAAAAGGTTCTGTTGCCATATAGAAATATCCAAAATACAATAGATTTTTTGGGATCTTTATTTTAGTATTGTTTTTTTAAATAAAAATCTGATCTGTGAACATGCCAAATCGCTAGTTCACGTGCTATTAAAAACGAAATGTGTTTTATTTTCTAGTTATTAAAATACCTATCTAAAAGCGAAGCTCCCTCGAAGACAGCCGCACCCCTTGGGCTTGGGCGGACGAACGGTCACTGTTTCCGTACCTTATTGTTATCTGATCGAAGAAAGTGTGACGGAAAGTGTCGTAAAGCCGCCAGCACTATCTCCCGACTCCCAACTTAATAAAAGTCCGTCGAGAAAGGCAGGAGGCGGGAGGACGAGGGAAGAGGGGAGACCCTGCCCTGCAAGGGGTAAAGTTTTCCCATCGCGGCCGGCCAGGCCCTCTATAGAATAGTCGCCACAACATCAGCAGGAGAAACTACTTTCTAAGCAGAAACACTTTTAGTTAGTTCCAGGGGCGGATTCCGGATTCCATGTGTCGATGTGTCGAAACAAATGTACACTGTGATTCTCTTCAAAACAAGATTGGTTTTTAATTGTCTTAATCGTCGCCTCAGCTCTTAATTGTCCAAACGACCATTTGAAAATTATTCAGGAGGAGAAGGTTTTCTCTCATTATTTCAATAAAATATTATGATAGGTGTTTAAGATAAAATAAGCTATTTACGTAAAGGTCTCATTAGTTTGAATAATTATTAGTTAAGTGATAAACTATCATTTCTTATGCTTTATTTTTAGTTTTTAAGTCGAGATTGAACAAAAACTAAAATGGTCGTTAGGACAATTAAGAACTGAGGCGACGCAATGTAAGTTGCTGTATTAAGAGCGCGCAGGAGCGCCGAGAAATTTTAACGATAGGTATTTGTAAAAATTATTTCTATTTCGTTCATCTCAGCGGGGACAGCAAAAGCGCTATCGGTGTATTGGTGAACCCCAATGCGTGTGTGCGTGGCTGCAGGTGTTGGAAGCACGAATCGCCGCGCCGCGCCCGCCAGCGACTTCGCGTTCTTATTATTTCATTTACTGTTATTCATTTATTCCAAAAATTAAGTAGGTGCCTAGGTACATATTCGTAATAAAATAGCGAGGTCTACATTATTTAATATTGTATTGTACTTAACTTTATTATTATTATTACTTACTACAAATACATGTGACTGCCTGCTCCGAGCTCATCTTCTGCACACGCACAAGTCAATGAGTGACTTGAGCGTGCGTATTCCTATATAATAGATATCTTCTGCGCTCATAGTTCATTCATCTTGTTACTATTAGTAAAGTAAGATGCACGCTGTTTTGGTTTAGTAATATCGGGAGATTCATACCATCTTTTTTTATAAAACGGCAGCATAGGCGCAGTAGGTACATCACGTACTTTGTGATTGTATAGTGTTTTTATTTTTCGCTGGCTGCATCACTCTACTGTTTTTGACTAGCCTTTTTACTGGAAACTATTCTACGTCAAATACAGACCTTCGAATTTTGACCCTGAAACCCCCTTGAATATTGAAATCTGTTTGGTCATTTCTCACGATTTACACATATAGGACATATGGTGAGTAGATACCTACTAAACTATTCATAAATTATTCATAAACTATTATTATAAACATAAACTATTCATTCATAAAAACTCAATATTACAACACAATTTCCTTTTTTAATTAAACATATAAATATCGCTAAAAATGTTGTTGTTTTTTGGCTCTCCCTGAATAACGTAAATTCATCAGTTTTGACTGTATGCATAAAGTGCATTAGTGCAAGTCGGTACATTTGTTAACATATCTAGTAACCTATAATAAATATTATTCTACGTCTTAGGCTGCGTATACACACGCCAGCCGAACAACGGATTATGGGAAAGGAACGAAGCAAAAGCAAACTGCCCGAAACGCTGCGCCGCTTGCGGTTGCTTCGTACCTTTACCATAATTCGTGGTTCGGCTCGCGTCTCTGTCCGCAAAGAGTGGCGTGCACTGATTTTTCAGTGGGCTAGAATCCTAAGATTGAAAATACGACATTAATGATGTTGTCGAAGCTGAAAATTATTTTTTTTCCGAAATTTCAATTTTCAAATTCTGTGCACGCCACTATTCGCAAATATATACGTAGCATAAGATATGTGTATTTAGAAATTGAGTTACATAAAATCGACTACTATATTACCTACCTTCAACTCAAAAAATTTTTTCTTACAGATAAATAATGGGTAAAAGAAATGGAAACAAAGCGCGTTTGTTTTTATCTGCTAGACGAAAAAAACCGATTATTAGTATCAAACGACAGATTCATGTTGCACCACGTTCGACATCTAGGTAAGTCGAAATATCGCTTTCCTGTCACTCTTACTACTGAACCTTCCTAAGGTTACCTTTACGTACGTAAAGTTTTTTTTCCCGTAAGTTGCTCACATAAGAGAGTTATGGCAAAATTACCAATGGGTATCGTTTACATTGATAATTTTGCCATAACTCTCTTACGTGAGCGACTTACGAGAAAAACCTAAAGATTTATGCTATGAGAGCCGTGTATTATGTAGCATGTATAACGGGAAAATGGGATGGACAAATTTAAATAAATAAATCATTTGCATTTACAGGGATATGGATGTCATCGATACTACTTTTGGAAACTTAACTACATCTTCACTAATGCATGAAACTTCCATGGATGAATCATTTGCTCCAAATATAGACGAAAACGCAAGTTCATCATCATCAACAACGCTTGATGATTTGGTGATAGAACCAGACCATATTGATGAAACCGATAATTTCGAAGGTCGCAGAATTGTGGATATAAAATATTTGTTTTCGGAGATATCAAATATAAAGCACGAACACACCAACTGCACATTTTCCGATTTAAAATTTATGAAGGAACGACGAAATGGTCTTCTAAGCCAGTATGTTTTCGAGTGCAAAATGTGCAAGAAAATAGAATACATTCACTCCGAAGACCCGAAACGGAAAATGTCTATAAATACTGCTGTCGTCGAAGGAGTGATGTGTACAGGAAATGGGTATTCACAATGGAATGAAATTTGTGGGGTTTTAAATATGCCAAATATGGATTGTAAGACTTACACGAACATAGAACAATGTTTAGCGCCAACAATTGAAGAATGTGCCTTAGAAGAAATGATCGCAGCTGGTGAAGAAGAAAAAAGGCTAGCCATTTTAAACGGTGACGTAGACGAGGGTGGCTATCCTTTGGTAACGGTGGTTGCAGATGGCTCCTGGGCAAAGAGGTCGTACAAAAGTGGATTTAGCTCCTCATCTGGCGCAGGGTGCATAGTTGGACTACGAACTAAAAAGGTTTTATTTCTGGGAGTACGAAACTCATACTGCTGCATATGTGCTAGAGCTACTAAACTACACATAGTTGCTTCTGAGCACAGGTGCTTCATAAACTGGCGTGACAGTGCTAATGCCATGGAAGCCCACATTATAGCAGAAGGGTTCTCGAGAAGCATGGAAATGCATGGATT
Organism: Limnephilus lunatus; assembly: GCA_917563855.2. Lineage (NCBI taxonomy): Eukaryota > Metazoa > Arthropoda > Insecta > Trichoptera > Limnephilidae > Limnephilus > Limnephilus lunatus. Next base: position 30,952,555 of record OU830599.1, on the reverse strand, counting down.
GAAATTTAACAAACTAGTTGGTGATGGCGACTCCAGCATCATGAAAAAAATAATGCAACAAATGCCATATGGTCCTAACCTTATAGTACAAAAAATAGAGTGCAAAAATCACTTACTCCGCAATTTTTGCAACAAAATGAAAGCACTTGGAAAAAAAACCAACAACGCTAAAGGCTTTGTACCAGTTCATATAAGGAAAAAGGTTGAAGCAAACGTTTTACGCATGAGAAGAGCTGTAGTTGGAGCAATAAATTACAGGAAAGAGCAAGAAAACACAGTACAAAGTGATAAAATAAAAAATTTGAAAATGGACATAAAAAATACCGCAAATCATGTGTTTGGTGATCATAAAAATTGTGCATCGTACTATTGCAAGCCGGAGAAGTATACTGATGATCCAAATTTAGTAAGCGATCTTCGAGATTGTGGAATATGGACTGATATCCAACAATTCTTATTGTCTCTAATAGCAAATGCAGAAAGTCTTATTATTGACGTGACAAATAACACTGTGGAGCAATTCAACAACGTTATCGCCAAATTTATAGGTGGAAAAAGGGTAAATTTTACTACAAGAGGATCTTACCAAGCAAGATGTTTTGGAGCAGTAACTTCGTGGAATAGTGAATTGGCAACCCATTCAAGAATACAAAAGAAAATCCAAGGCCACAGTCCCGGCAAATACACGAAGCACTTTATAGAGAGAAAACGACGTTCGAAGGAGAATAAACAATGTGTCGAAAAAAAAAACTAAAGTATAATGAAAATACGACAGAAAAAAGAAAAAAAGTTACAGGGCCCGATGAAAATTATGGTCAATTGGAATTAGAACCAGATATGCCACCTGAAATATTTGAAACGAAAAAAGAGGAATTTCTCAAAGAATTATCTTCAACCAATAAGGAAGAGCTCGAACGGAATACGGTAGGCCAAAGCAATAACAATCTGTGGGCAATTGAAAGACGTAAGCGGATAACGGCGTCTAACTTTGGAAAAATATATAAGCTTCGGCAAAAAACTTCAGTTACGGGAGTACTAAACTCTTTACTGTACTCACAATTCAAAGGAACTATGGCCACAAATTATGGAAAAGAAAATGAAAGCCTAGCAATAGAGCAATTTTCAAAAAAAACAAGTTTTCAGGTATCCGCTTGTGGGCTATTTATCGATAAAACCAAAAACTTTTTAGCGGCAAGTCCGGATGGCCTTATCGGTGAGGATTCTATAATTGAAATTAAATGCCCTTATAGTATAGCAAATATGTCACCAGAAGAGGGAATTGCACAAAAGATAATTGATTACTGTAAATTGGAAGACCATTCTTTAACATTAAAACGGAATCATAATTACTTCTACCAAGTACAAGGCCAGTTACATATTACTCGTCGTAATTATTGTTATTTTGTTGTGTGGAGTCCAAAAGGTTTGCTGTATGAAAAAATTGAGAGGGACGATGAAATCTGGCAAAAAATCGTTCCACTGTTAGAAAATTTCTACCACCAATGCCTTTTACCAGAAATAATTGACGGTCGCATACCAAGAAATTTACCGGCGAGGGAAAGGTCTGGACCATAAATTGTTTTAATTTCATTGTGTAGATGTTAAACAGTAATTTTTTTTACAATAAAGCGTTTAAAAACAAAAAATATTAGATCATTGAAGAAGATTGAAAATGTCAAGTGATGTAGAAGGTATTCCCAAAAGTGCATTTTTCTGTAATAATATAACGTATTAAAAAAGTTAAATAAAAACTAAACTAGTTATGTGTATGTACCTAATATGTAGCACAATAAACAATATGGTGCCTCTTATACATAGATTTCAATATTCATTTGTATAATATGATATTATAATAACATAATCGATTCAACAACATGTGGTAGATGCATGTACCACTGAACATACGCTGTACCAGCATTCCATCAAACGATCAGTGGTGTATGTACTTACCATCACACATTTTCTTGTAAAATATAATTTTTTTGAAAAAAAAATCTAGAACAATATATTTAGTCAAATATAAAAGTTTTTTTTTGGTTCGGTAGTTGTATCTTAAAAAAAGTGTCCTATAAAGGGATAATATTATGTTGAGTACAACCTTCAAAAGTTATCAAAAAATATTTTAATTAATTTTTGTGTTCCATATCCAACTCGGCAATACGGAACGGAATCATCTCGGGGTCTGTCTGTAACAGGTGTTTTTTTTTCAATTTTTTTCCATTAATTTATTTGACGTAAACAAATTAAATTTGTCACAATAACTTTAGTAAATAAGCTCGGTAAGTATTGGCACACTCAAAATAAGTCACCAAACAGAAAAATAATTTTAAAAAAACATCGATAACTCGGGACATGACAACACTAGTGGACTAGTGTATCGATATAATTATTGAGAATGTCACATCACTTCGTTGACTGTATACGTATTCAACAAAACCCTCTCCGCCCCCCCTCACCCCCGAATACTGAGAGAAAGGGACACATGCACCTCAGCCTGATAATACCCAAATAAAATTGTCAAAATCGAGGTTTTGTAGTCCTCATTTTTCTACTCCAAAACTGAACCAATTTCCAAGATTTTTTTTACCAAATGTATTGGAAGAAAACATTCTATGTCTGTACCTTTTGCTTTTTTTAAAAATACATCGTCTAATTTGTATACTGAACGTTTGTTGATGGCGTTAAAAAAAGGCAATTTTAACAATTTTTGAAGGGTTATAACTCCTATAAAAAGTAACTTATCAAAAAAATCAAAACGTACCGACACGCTTGCGGTCAATATTCATATTATGTAAAAAAAATATTTTCTCTAGTGTCAAAATTCAGAGAGGGAAATGAGGAATACGTTTGTATGGAAAAAACACCACCCGGTTTCCTCTTAAAAATTACAATAAAAGCATTATAATTTTTTTTAATTGTTTAAGCTTTGGTGAAACCCAGTGGCCCAATTTTAGTTCAACTGAAAGGATCTTTGAAAACTTAAATTGGGTCAATGTGGCTTCATAGATATGACAAAAAAATATAACAAATTATGTTTTCGCTGATTACGAATTTTTGTGAGTTGGGCCACTCTTCCGCTGAGCACCTCATATATGTTTTCGGTATTTTACGTGTAATGTGTACGTATAAAAAAATCACAGTGATTCTTTAAATATCACCTACATAAAAGACATTAATTTGTCGACAGATTTTTGCTCTATTTTAAATAAGACATGCTTCATCAAATACTAGCCGGTTCCCGGCATGCGTCGCTATGCCATTTAATAAAGAAATTGTTTCTCCCTGCGTGTCCTTTCCCATTTGTCCCGTTCCCCTTCTGCCTCCCCTTCCTCTCCGGTGTCCCCTTCCCCTCTCGTGTTCCCGGCATGCGTCGCTATGCCATTTAATAAAGAAATTGTTTCTCCCTGCGTGTCCTTTCCGCCCCCTCCACCTTCCCTCTCCCCACTCCACTCCCCCCATCACACGGTCCGCGAGCCCCCCTCCCCCCTCCCACATTCCACACATTCAGTTTTCAAACAGCTCCCGTGCCACCTATTCCATTTCTTTTATTTTTATAGAAATTTCAAAATGCCAAAGCTCACTAGTAAATTTATCCAAACCTTGTCCTGACAATAACCAACACAAAAAAAAAATTATCCAGTGCAGTCGTTCGGAAGTTATGCGCGTACATACATTGCGATTCATTTTTATTGATAAAGATAGATTTTCGCTAACGCGTATAATTTTTTTTTTACATTAGCGCGTTCCCTTTATCATTCGTATTTACATATCTCCCTTTTAAAACATATTCTTCTTCTTTTTAAACGCTTACTACGCAGCCTTAACGCGAACAATCTATGAATGAAAGGCATACTTTATTTTCAGTTTTATTTTTACTCTGACATAACTAATTACTCAATATTATCCCAACGTTCCTTGACAGAAATAAACAAAATAACGATGTTTCTATTGGGCCATTGTCAGCGCAAGGTTCTACCGTTCAGTACCTACCTTTAAATCCGGTTCTGTTTACTTCCATAATTTTTCCGTGAACTTATCCAATTGAATTTGAAAAACGCCATGCGCCGGCGAAGCTCGCCGTACTATGTTCTACAAATTCTACATCATGGGTCGGCAACCTGCGGCCTGCAAGATTCTCGCTGCCACGCACGTGACGGACGATATCATACACAATAGAGTGAAAGGGAGAGAGAAAGGGAGCGATTGATAGATTTGCAAAGTGATGCCACACTCTAAATAGCTTTTAAAGGGAAAACTTGGTGGATTCCTTTTGGGGTTTGCTTTTGAAAATTACAAGGCGTTAAAATGGTTTGCTGAGCAAATAATTACTATGTTTGGTAGTGTATTAATTTGAGAGTAAGTTTTTTCAATCCTGAATTATCGAGAAAACAAACAATGTTCTCGGTTATCGAATTCACATTTAGACGCAATACTAAACGTATCTACTTCAAAAATGCAAGCTAATATAAGAAAAAATGCAAGTTAAATACAATCACAAAAATCTCATTGATCAATAAATGTCGTAAAAATATACAATAAGCGTTTAATTTTTAAAATTAAAATATTTGTACACAAATACTGCAGGTTTTTTTTACAAACAGGACCCCCTGAGGAAAATAATTTCCCTCAGGGCCTATGTCATCAGGGGATGCCGTGTGGAGGGTCTTTTTAAGGAAGATAGGAAGTTTTGGGAAGGAAAAAGGTACGAGGGGTGGGTAGAAATCTTGGTGTCAGTGGGTCCAGGAGTGACGGACGTATGAATCAATCCTTCCAAATGAAGTTCAAGGCGATGAGTCGAGAGTCAACCAGCCTCTCTCGATCCGGCCCGCCACGCAGCAGGTGGGCAGACGCATTCGCCGCCTAGACCTGGACATACCTCACCCCATGCACGGCATGAACCCGGGTATCCTTGCAAAGTCACCAAATATTAGGTATACTGTAATGACAAGTGACCCAAGTGCGGCCCGCACTAATCTCCACATAAAATATTCGGCCCTTTTACAACAAAAAGTTGCCGACCCATGTCTACATCGTACCATATCCAATTTTCCACTGTCGGAGGGGGAAGTTAAGACACATGCATATAAAGTATATTTCCCTTTGACCGAGTTCCGGACTCCCTTCTCAGGTTAACCAGTCTATCTGCAGTTGCTGGACCAACTACCTTACGTCACATAATACCGCCTCGTTATAATACGGTTTGGATGTCGGGAATTACAGCGACCGCGGACCTAATCGGATCTGACGCAAAGGAAACCAAATTTACAATTTAATCTCGACAAGGAAAATCAGCAATGAAGTTTCTTCATGAATTTCACACTTGTTGAAGAGTTGGGGGAACTTAGATGTATAACACTGCATATACCAGGATATTAGAGATATCCTAGGCCAAGGCAATCATAGATAGTAGAAACAAATGGAGATATGGCGTGGAAGAGTGCTGACTTTGCCGAGCCACGACCAAATTGCACAGACTATGGAAGGGGGAGCAAATGAGCGTTATGCGTTTGATGCGTGAGTAGAAAAAAAAACGAGTGTGCTTTAGACTTTAGACCAGACGACTGAAGTAAAATTTTACAAACTTGTAAAAGAACATATGACATTGGGGTGACTTATGACATTGGGGTGACATATGACATTGGGGTGACATATGACCATGGGGTGACCCATGACCGTGGGGTGACCTACGACCCTGGGGTGACCTACGACTGTGGGTTGACCTACGACCTTGGGGTGACCTACGACTTTGGGGTGACTAACGACCTTGGGGTGACCTACGACCTTGGGGTGACCTACAACCTTGGGTTAGTATGTACGCCTTACCTTATTTGTGCAGTGTGCACGTCTTTTGTAAAACTTTTCGTAACGCATCACACTTTTCGTAACACATCACACTTTTCGTAACGCATTCACCAGCTTACCCCCCAAGTCGAGCGTGCGTAAAGAAGTTTTACTTCAAAAAGGTGGTTCTGTGCGTATTTTGAGATTAGTAGTAGTATGGGTGAATGATATTGCGCGCGGTTTCATACTAATGTGACCAGATGTCCCGTTTTCACCGAGACAGTCCCGTTTTCAGGCAGTGTGTCCCGGTGTCCCCGAACACAGCTTCGGGACGCCAGTATCTCCATTTTCAAAAAAAAAAGAAACTCGCAGTTTTATTCTAACATATTTTCACTTATTTCTAATTAAATTATACCGAAAAAGTGTCTGAATGAATACCGAGAATGTTTCAACCAAAAACACCTTCGCGACAATAATTTGAATCATAAGAATTTTCGTATAATTATTGAATATATTTTATGTCTATATATAATATATATATATAAATTGTGGAAAAGTGAAAAAATACAGTTGAAATTAGATAAATTAGTAAATTGAAACAAATCCTGCCAAGATTTTCATTCGTTTTTGAAATCAACACCAGATGTAGGTACGAAAATTTGTTCTTCGGAAAAAGCTAACACCGAATAAATTTGCATGTATTCATTCCTCTATGTACTTTTCATAAATAAATTAGTATATTAAAATATAAGTGGATAAACAGGTCTTTAAAACACGAGCGATTTTTCGAGCACGACGGCGTAGCCGAGTGCTCGAAATAAAACAAGTGTTTTAAAGACCAGTTATCCACGAATACTTTACGCTATTTTTTTTTATTGGTACACTTTGAAAACATAAATATTGATATTATTATTAAAAATTTGGAAATAAGAACTATTTATGAATTCGTGATGTGACATCACAATATCTTTTAGTCATGGGAATGAAAAACACAAACATCAATTTGCAATCTGTCACATAAGATTAATAGTTGACATCAGAGTTTTTACTAGTTTTTGTGTGTTGTAAAATGAGTTCTAACATTGATAATTTAAATACCAAAGCAGAATCGCGGTTAATACCTGAAATATCCAAAGACGTTTATAAAAAAGAATATGAAAGGTTCATAACATGGATGGAGGAGCAAAACGTAGTAGATGTAGATGAACGAGTTGTGCTTGCTTACCTTCAGAAAATGTCGGAACAGTACAAAGCATCGATTATGTGGGCCATACTTTCGAAATTGCAATGTCTGTTGAGGATAAATAAAGGGGTTGATTTAAAATCATTTGTGAAAGTGCATGCATTCATGAAGGTAAAATTTTTGAAACATTTGTAATGTTTTATTTGACGTTTAAAATATTCCTATCAGATTTATAGTTAAAAGTTGACATTTAGACTTCACATTTTGTTGATTTGTTGATGTTGCCATGGTAACTTTAAAAAACGCGCGTTCCATAAAGTGCGATTTAAACACGCTAGAGCGTACTTTAAATGAGTAAAAAAGAGCACCAATAAAAAAAAAATATTATGTAGATATTATGAAAAATTATGTAGATATTATGAAAAATTATTTAAGAGCTTATGCGTTATATGTGCGTACGCAAACATACCGATATTCTTAAAATTATTATAAGCAATACTAGAAAAACTCATCTACATTGAAAAAATCTCCCGAGAAAAGATACATGCCTTCGACGGGACTCGAACACATTGCTTATTACATTTTTCCCCCTGCAAAAAACCAACTTTATTTTTATATGAGAAAGGCATTGTAAGTGCTAAATCTCCCACTAGGTGGCGTCGAGACAAATTATGTCTACATTTTTTGGTGAAATACTTTAACTCGTCAAATATTAATTATTATTTTTAATTGATAAACTAATGTTTAACGCAAGATTTTTATGCATAGCATAAATTTTTACACTTTGTGCTATGCATAAAAATCTTGTTTTATACATTAGTTTATCAATTTAAAAAAATAATTGATATTCTTAAAATACATGAATATATAAAATAGCTATCCCTAACGTGACATGAATAAAAATTATCTTCTCAATTTGTAGGTACCCATTGTTTGAAAGTGTGAAGCTTCTTAAACTAATAAGTGTATAAGATATTTAATTTAATTTATTAAGGGGCTAGAATTCCAATAATCTAGTCACCTACATGGTAAATTAAATCCACTCGTAAAATCCATGCTAATTTAAGACAAAAATATTTCGTTTATTAGTAAGAAAATTGTGTGCAGTTCACACGCGGTAGAAGTGAAACCTTCAGAAAACTAAAGTAGACAAGAGTGGGGAAACTACGAAGCGCCGCACAAAGAGGAGACCGTTTTTTTAAGTGAAAACTTCTTTAGCATCGTTGTGTTTTTAAACTCAGTGACACGAAAAATACTAGACACTAAATAGAGAAAAACACGTAAATCTATAGGATTTACCCTATTAAGCCTTACCAACTCTTATCTAATTTAGTTTCCGAAGGGTTCACTTATACCACGTGTGAATTGCACGCTCTGATTTTTTTACATTAGCTCCTCACAGGAGGCCCCGAGGAAAACAATTTCCCTCAGGGCCCATGTCATCTTTGAGGATGCTGTGTGGAGGGTCTTTTTAGGGGAAGGAAGGAGAGGAAGTTCTGGGAAGAAAAAAGGTATGATGGATGTGTAGGAATCTGGGGATCAATGTGTCGAGAAGTGACAGACGCATGAATCTATCCCTCCCACTGCGGTGAGAGATTCCGGCTGGAGAAGTCAAAAAGCCTCACTCAACCAGTCCCTTCCGGCCATGCGGTGACCAAAATCATCCGCCGCCAAGACCTAAACAAACCTCGCCCAATGAACCCGGACACCCCGGCTAAGTCACCAATCGTAGTCACTAACCTATGAGGCAGGGGTGTTGGTTATCCAATAAATGTTCGGAGGCGGCGGTATCCATACCCGCCACCCAAATCGAAAAATCTTTACTTCAATAGACACATAATTAATAATAAACCTCTAGTATAGCGCAGGTAGAAACAGCATAACTTCCCGGAAAATTACTATTCACACAAGGATAATTAAAAAATAATGAGTCTAGTTTGTCGACTGTTAGTTTGTGGTGGAATTCCATTGTATTAGAATTGAAATTAAAACGTTTTTCACTTTGTTCCACTTATTTATTTTCACCAGGACCGGTTTCATCCTACTACGGACATTTTCAGACTGGTAGTTGAAACTCTTATTTTAACTCAAATACCAGTCTGAAAGTGTCCGTAGTAGGAAGAAACCGGTCCTGGTGAAAATAAATAAGTGGAACAAAGTGAAAAAGTTTTTAAATTTCAATTCTAATAAAAAATAATATTACTTAAAATAATTGTATATCTTACCTCTTCAAAAAACCGCAAATGTGGAACGGGTTCCGTGCACCACGTTTCACAGAAGTCTTTGAAGAGAAGGTAACCTGAAAGCAAAAAAAATAATAAATATCAAAATGGGGCGGATGCAAAGTGTTCCACAGTAAAATGCTTGAACGCGAAACAGTGGAATGAATTATGCGGCTCCGAATATTCTCAGAGGATTCGGTGTAAAAAATTTAAATATTTTTGTGGAATTAACTTTTGGAATTTGGGCGTAATGATTCGACATCTGACTGGTTTTTGTAATAATAATTCTATCTAACAGAGCTTTAAAACTTCTTTTTATAATAAAAAACTCAGTATTTTTTTATTATATTTATCCGTGAAAGCTGTTTGCCTTCCGAAGGCACTGTCAAACATTAACTGCTGGCCAAAGTTAATAAATTATTAACCAAAAAAACTTGAGATGCATGAGCGTAAATCGAGGCATAACCCAACCGACAACCCGACCGTCTTTCCAATCTCCTACCGTAGGTTACTCCGAATGTACGTTAGGTGACATAGTAGGGGTGCCGGGGTTTACGGGGTGAGGATTGTCTAGGCCTTTGTGGTGGGTGTGTCCGCCAACCTACTGTGTGGCGGGTAAGATTTGAAGAGACTGGTTGGAGGACCTTGTTAACTCTCTCGACCTCTCGCCTTGTACCGCAATGAGAGGGATGGATTCGTACATCCGTAACTCCTGGACACACTGGCTTCCAGATTTCTACCCATCCTCCCTACATGTTCAACTCCTTTTTCTTAAATAAAAAACCTCTACAGAGGATCCCTAAAGATGACGTAACCCCTGAGGGAAATTATTTTCCTCGGGGCCACCTGTGTGGAGCTAATTAAAAAAAAATAGGAATGCCATAGGCCCACTGGCACCGAACAGTTGGAACTGTTGTGCGGTATTCACAAGAAATATAATAAGAAAAATAATAAAATGAAATGACGTTGAGGAATACTACTAAAGAAGGCATAACATGTTTTGGAGAGGAAGAACAAGTAAACATGAGAAATATTTTACAAAGAAAACATTTTTCATGGAAAAGAATTCTTGATTGGTGTCATATTTAACTCCGACGAATTCGTTTATTTTGATGCAAGTATTCATTACTGTTATACGAGTACACCCACCCTTTTATTTATTAGTTTAGGTACTGAAAAATAAATCCGAATCTCTCCAGATACTGAGGAAAGAATTGGATTGAAATCGGAGAGACACAGAAGGAAGAATTTATTAAATTGAGTTCATAATATCATACGAGTATTTCGCTTTGAAAGATAATTTTTTTGTCGTTCTTTAAGAGGCCGCTCTCCGAATTTCTACAGATTTCTTGCAAACCTCCCTTAAATATTTGAAATTTTTAAGCTCTTAAAAAAATATACGTTATTTTTTTAAGATAATATCTATACATTCCCCACGCCGAAACGCAAATTATTTGAAATTCCCTCGATAGAAAAAAATCGCAAAGTATGCTCCAACTGTCTGTTTCCGTTATTTTACAAGTCATATGTATGAAAAAATTCACAGTGTTTCATTAAATACTGTTTTAGACAGCCCCCAAGAGATTTTTGCTCTATTTTAAACGAGTCGTGTTTTATTAAAGATTTTCGCAGTTTTTGCATCGATTTTGGCGCTGTAAATGTTAGCGCTCTCCTCTAACATACATAATTTCGTATCTCTCCATCTTTTTCTTTTTGGGGCCGGTAACGGAGCCTTAAGGCAATTCACCCTAAAACTAAAAGATAATACCAAAATACTTAATATCAACTCTCCTGTGATTTCGGGGGAAAACTAATATAGAAGATTATTTTAGGCAAACCCTTTAAATCACAGGAGACCATATTTGTCCCAGCTCCACAGGTCTCATAGAAATCGCTGTGTCTCCCTTATTATCATAGTGGGAAGTATGATTAAAACGGTGTTGGAAAGAGAAAACAACACGATTTATATTCAAATTTAAAAGTTAACCACAAAATAATTAAAATGTAGTCCTTTAAAAACCAAAAGTTTCCTAGTAAAAGTTTGCTTTCAAAATGTTTAGATATATTTGAAAAATTACATGGTTATTTTGTAAAAAATAATTTAGAAAGTGTATTTCATCACCTTTCGATAACAGTTCTTAGTTTTAGGATGTGTTAACAAATATTCAATTTATTTTAATTTTATTGTAAAGCGGAAATAATTTTACCTACCGACAAAATACGCTCGAATTTTGAAGGGTTAATGTGCCAATGAAAACTACATTTTAGCTTGTTGTACGTTTACAAGAGGCTAAAAACTGTACACGTTGTCCAGTTTAAACCACAAGAAAATGAGAATGAAACCTAATTATCTAATTTGATTTAAACGGGACAGTCGGTATAAAGAATCAAGAAAAGACTATAAAAACTAATCCGTAATAATGAGATAAATAGCTTATTGAAAGACTGCGTTTTTCAATGTTTCCCGGTCAGTCCAGAAAGAAGTCCAGTTGACCAAGGGGGCGTGCATCATCCATCGTTTAAAGTTCGGCGTCATTTATCACCCGCGCGGTGGACGCTTTCAAACTAGCCCTTCTAAGGCTGCGTATACACACGCGAGTCGAACCACGAATTACGAGAAAGAAACGAAGCGCTAAATGCATGAACTTGCTTCGTTCCTTTCCCACAAATCGTTGCTCGGTTCGGGCTTATGTTCGCAAATGTGTACGCAGCATAAGAATTTCCGACAGACATTTTTTCTACCTTGGCAAAAAATAATCAATATGGCCACCACGGGTCCTTTTTGCTCTCGCAGCCGAAAGAAAGGGTTTCGCAAAAACTACGACGTAATTGAGCGATAATGTGTCAGCTAGAAGTTGGCGACAGATATGTTTTATAAAGAAATTTATGTCTTGAGCTAAATTTGACGTGATCTTTTTTAATTTGTTTATAATAAAAGTGATTTTTTATGATTATTAACAACGCCCCCCTATATATGTTTTTATATTCTCGTGACTGCTACCATAAAAGTAATAAACAGTGATTTATGTCGACGTGCCCTTAGTAATGTCTATGCTAAGTTAATTGTTAATCCATTATATTATAAGGGGGCATACATTAATTACGTGAGCAGTTTTTCTTCCAATCTAGACCCCCCTCCCCCCCTTGGTGAGATAAATTTGGGCCACTTCGAATATTCTTTTACGTACCTCCTTTTGAGCTCACGTAATTAATGTATGCCCCTTAAGATCGATCTTTAAAGGATCTATTTTTAAAGAAACTGCGTGCAAAAGACATCCAAAATCAAAAGTTGTTGCTCAGAATGCTCGTCAAAAAAATTGACTTACCCAAAAGATTAATCGACAAAATCAAAGCGAAAAATTGTAGAAATTAAACTCATTTGTCTGTGAAGCTATTATTCCAAACAACGATTACTTTTACAGTAGTGTACCCAAATCGTTCAACAATTTCTAAAAAAAAATCAAAATTCCTACCTATTAAAAAAACCTTATAGTTTGAAGAACTAATTTGTGTAATCAAGGGTGACCCTACTGAAGATGATAATATAAACATAAAAAGGATATATTCATCCAAGACACTATTTAATCTAGATTGCATTTCAGCAGCCAAAAATATGCGTTAAGAAATTTAAGATAATCTTGGTAGCTCTCAGAGTATGACATTAAATAATTATTATCTAAAATTATGCAAGTCCAATTAGCTCAGTGGTCAGAGCAGTTCCCTGGCAAGGAAGAGATTAAATCCTAGATGCGACTGAATATTTTTTACGTCTTTTCTGTTTCATATCATTCGTTTGAGAGTCGTTATTATTGTCCCCAATGATTTAAACCTTCAGGATAATTTGTTCGCTTTTGGGAACAGGTCATGTAGATCTCATAGAAATCGTTGTGTCTCCATAAGAAACAGAAAACAGCACGCTTTATATTTAAATCTAAAAGTTAACCATAGAAGAATTAAAATGTATACCTGTACGAATCTAAAGTTTCCGAACAGATTTAAAAAAAATTAAAAATTTGTTAATTTTTAATTTATTATTTTTATTACAACAACAAAAAAAGGTGACAAAAACGTTTATAATTTATTAGTCTAAAAATATATTTTTTAAATACCTATATATACGTTATAGCAGTAGTTACAAAAAACACGGTGAAACATGAGTCATGTTTAAAACTTTTTTTATGTTGCATTCAACAGTTTTATATTTAATAAATTGTATGTTTAAAATTAAAAAATTAATTGCCTACTTCATCACCTTTCAAAAGTAGTTTTTAGTCTTCCGACACATTTAGAAATATTCCATTTACTTAGATTTACTGTAAAACGGAAATCTTCTGACAGAATATGCTCAAGGCCTGAGGGGTTAATAAAAGAGGGTTTAAAAAAAATATTTTGGCTGCCTACAGAAAATATGAAAACCTCTACATGATAAGAAAAGCATAAACCTTTTATTTGCATCGGGTGTGATTAAACAATTCACATTATTTTTTAACAGTCGAGGAGCGTAGATGTGACAAATTCTTTACGTTCAAAGGCGTCTTACGATTCAACAACTTTGCAATGGTTTAACTTTTGAAGAGAATGTTACCAGACCAATTTATCTCCAGAAGCGGTGACATCGACTGGCCGCCAACATCTACAGATTTATCGCTACAGACTTCTTTATGAGAGGTTATCAAATAACGTGTCTATGTGAAAACATAGACACGTTTGACAAACATACATAAATAGACAAACATATTTGATAGTTTGTCGGTTGACAAACTATCAAATAATATTAGAACAGTAAAAGTTGCACCTAATAACGTTTCAAAGTAATAAAAGCTCGCATTGTTTATTCGCTTCTAGATGATGATATTGGTTTCATTCAATTATTATTTTGGATAATATTACTAGATATAGACCTGCCCTAAGTGATAAAAGAGTATTATTTCCCCCTCCCGATACCGGTTCCACTTGGAGCAGGCTGGGCTCGTGTGTAGCCTCGCGTGAATCTAGAAAATGTGACGTCATCATTCTTGTGGGGACCATCGTCGAGCTCTCATCGGTACATTTTACGTCTCGGTACATTGTCTCGGCAAAAATGGTATGAAAACGTGTAAAAATAGAAGTGAAAAGATAATAAACTTAATTGTCGTATTACACTCCATAGGTACCTAAGCATTATTTTAAGCTGATTCAGATCATATATTATGATAAAACATACTATCACATCGAGATACATGGCGACGCTAAACACAAAGCCGCTGTTTACTAAGGTAAGTAAATTATGAAGCATTTGTAAAAATGTCTTAACTAAATACGGCAACAAAATATTTTGCTTTGAAAACAGGCGAACTTTACTTTGCCGTATTTGGACTTCGCAAATTTGTTCATAACGTGGCGAGCAATTCGCGCTCCCATGTAAAAAAGTGTATTCAATCAACAGATTTTACTTTTAAGAACTAAATGGTGATATTATAATGCGAGATGCCTATATACCGTCAGATTGATTAATGGACGAATCACATATCATTTATCATTACAATTATCTTGCTGCTCCGCGCCCCGCTAAAGTTAGTTTTTACCCCTCTCCTGGTCTGTTCTTGTCTAGTAATATTCATGTCTATGGGATAATGTTTTATTCTACAACAAGGCAAAATGTTTTATTCTACAACAATAATTCTGGGACGAACTACCATATACATGCACCTATTTCTCGACTTCACACATTAGGAAACAAATTCACCTCTAATATCGATGTATTTAACACAAGTTTACCATTATTTAAGAAATACCTGAACGACACTTTTATGTAGAATATTTTGATATTTAAGGGGCATCACATAGGGGCTAATGCATTTATTCGTATAATTCTATATTAATACACAATGTAAAAACTTGTTGCCATTTTATTTTTATGTATCTTGCATTTTGTCATGTATTTACAACTTACAACTTACAAACTTTCTCCTTTATTGTAATGTATTATCTTTCCTTAATTTATGTGTATACTCTTTATGACGTGTACTAGTTATTTTTTATAGTTTATCTTTTGTTTTTAAAAACCTGTCTCTGTATTATAAACATGTAATGTAAAAGCCCACCAGGGCGTTGAAAATTAATAAATAAATAAATAAATAAATAATGCATAAATCTTACGGTTATCGACAAGTCCTCATCAGCTAGAATATATTGACGAAACTCATGCGTGAAAATTTTAAGACACAAATTAACTTTTGAAGTGAAAATTTCTTTAGCACCGTTGTCATTTGAAACTCGATGAAACAAACGGAAACGAGCGACACTAAAAAGAGACAAACACCAACATCTATAGGATTTAGCCTGCG
This sequence comes from Limnephilus lunatus, assembly GCA_917563855.2. Taxonomy (NCBI): domain Eukaryota; kingdom Metazoa; phylum Arthropoda; class Insecta; order Trichoptera; family Limnephilidae; genus Limnephilus; species Limnephilus lunatus. The sequence goes on along the minus strand of OU830599.1, from coordinate 30,937,043 downwards.
AGAGAATGAGATAGACTAATCGGCGTCCGCTTTGTGCGGTGCTTCGTAGAATAAAATGAATAATGAAATATAAACATTGCAATAATATTATAATAAATATAACCTACAATTATCCTACTCGTGATACTCTTCATTCGCCTCATCCTCTCGAAGTTTAGTTTTCTGAAGGTTTCACTTCTGCCGCGTGTGAACTGCACACATGATTTTTTTAACTCTACACAGGCGGGCCCTGAGGAAAATAATCCCCCTCAGGGCCTATGTCATCTTTGGGGATGCTGTGTGGAGGGTTTTTTTGAGGAAAATAAAGGCGAAGAAGATCTAAGAAAGAAAAAGGTATGAGAGGTGGATAGGAATGAGGTTCAGTGTCTCCAAGAGTGACGGACGTATGAATCCATCCCTCCCACTGCGATGCACGGTGATGTTCCTAGAGAGTCCTTCTGGAGAGATCAGAAAGTTTCCCTCAACCAGTCTCTCCCGATCTGGCCTGCCACGCAGCTGGCGGGCAGGTCCATACACCGCCAAGACCATGACAAATCTCACCCCAAGATTACCTAATGAGGCATCCATTAATTACGTGAGCACAAACGGGGGGGGGGGGGGGGTGATTCAGCAAAATCTCACGTTACTTGAAAAAAATATACGAATTGGCCCAAATTTATCTCACCGAGGGGGAGGGGGGGACTAGATTGGAAGAAAAACTGCTCACATAATTAATGGATGCCCCCTAACGTAGCAAAAACACTACAGGTGAGGCAGGCATCTCAAATATTGTATGACTTTAACTACTAACAACTTTGACAAATAATCGTTTAAATATATCTACATAATTGCAAAAAAAAATTTAAATAAATATTTATATAACTCGTATTTTTATTTTCAATCTTATATAATTAACAATAATTAAAATACTGGCCTGTTGTCAATAAAATTAAAATACTGTCTGGTAAAAGCCCTCTGGGCGTTGAATAAATAAATAAAAATAAAACAACAAAATAAAAATAAAATATGAACTAATATCAGTCCGGTCAGTGGTTGAGTGGGTATCGCACTTGGGTCCCACCGGGCGTCGCGTATTCGATTCCTCGTCTGGCTAAGTCCTCCATCACAACACAAGCAACATTTTCAGCTTTCTGTGGTGGTAGTAGGAGATTTTCAAACATTGTTAGGTTATTCGTAACCCGGGAACGTATGTCTTTCTTTTAAAAAAATAATAAATTTTCAGGGAGAAAATTACTTTTGAATATTGAACAAAGAATGATAATATTATTGCAAGAAAAAATAAACCCCTCCCATTCTAGCGTAAAAAATTAAATAATAACAAGAATTGCACTGCCGTTGTGGGAAGGGGAGGGGGGGGGGGGGCGGCAGCCTGGAGAAAGTGTGTTTAAGCGATAAAAAATGAGTAAATAAGCAAACGCCAAAGGTGGTAAAAAGATACTGAAAAAGCACCGACAAGAGAAAAGATTTTTAAAAAACTCTTCTTCTTCGGTAGTCACAATAAAGTAAAAATTCACGAATGATTCGAACAGAAGGGCGAAAGGGCAAAAATAATTTATTTAAAATAATGATTTCGGAAGCCGAGCGTAAAAAACGTGAGAACAAGAGGGTGTTGGTAAAAAAAACGAAAATAATGCAATAATTAATAATAATAATTAATAATGCAATAATTAATAATAACCGCAATTTTGATTTGCCGCGAAAATCATTATGGTTCTGGAGGTTCTGTCAACGTTTGTAGGGGTAGTACCGGTGAATCAGTAGGCAATGTGAGTCAGTAGCCTTATTACTTATTACGTCCCAGAAAATGTGAACGGAAAGAAGACTTTAAAAAACGCAATTTCAGTTACAACTAAGCATTACAAAAAAAATTTACCGAAAACATATTCCCGAAATCAAAATAACTTTCACGACAAGCTAAGCTACTAGTGCATTCAAATTTTGAATATACTCTAAGTCCATCCGATCATTGAGCAACTGAAAAAATAACAGTTGGCAACTCAATCGCTGTCCACAGGGAAGCAAATTGGCGGCCCGCACACAGGCAACTTGTTAAAGACTAGTTGTCAAGGGCTACGCAATTGTCAAACGCTAGTCGCAGTGCAGTGTAATACTAGTCGCGTTTCAGTTGCCAGGTTGACAGGTTGCCACGGTTACGCCTCACGATCTGTAAAGCTTTCGAGTAATTTGCGATATGTCAGAGCAGGAAAATATCTTCAGAAGGTTAATAAATTCTTATTACATATTTAGAGGGTATAACCAGAGAAAACCGGAAATACCTATGTCCTTTTTAAATCCAACTTTAGACGTATTGACTGTTTTCCACAAAAAAATATAAATTGATTTCGAAAGATTGTTCTTTTATCTAGTAAACGCATGTTTTAAATTTTGAGAAAACTGTTTATCTTTAGTATAATAAGGTTATACCATAGGTCGTTAACAGATTTGTTAAATTTTCGAACGAAAAATCTTATTTTACAAGACATTTTTCATATCATGTAATCAAACTACTTTAAAATGGTGCAGTGTAAGAAATGTAAAAAATATGTTGCTAAAGACAGTGAATTGGTCAAATGCATCGACTGTAATGGAACCTTCCACGAAGGATGGCCGTGGGTAATGCATTTATTTGTACAAACTGTGAAGTACAGCGAACAGTAAATGCGAACACAGATAACGCAACGGCCGGAGGCAGTGGGTCACAAGGCCCGAACTCAGAAAATATCCCAGAAATGAAACAAATTCTTAATGAAATAAATAATAAAATAAGCATAATGTACGTCATGAAAAAAGATATGGAGACTCTCACACAGTCAACTGAGTTTCTATCAAACAAATGTGACGAAATGATGTCGCTACATCTAGAATTGGGAAAAAAACTAAAAGTAAACGAAAATAAACTCAACGAAGTTATAAACAAAAGCACATACCTTGAAAAATGTAATAGAGCATTAGAATACAGGATCCAAGAAATTGAACAAAGAGAAAAAAACTACAACACTGAACAAAAAACATGGCATAGAAATGATAAAAGAGGAAAATATTGAAACAAATATAAAAACAATTGCAGATGAACTAAATATGAGTACTAGATAAAAGAACAATGTTTTGAAATAAAGTAATAATTTTTTGTGGAAAAGAATCAATACGTCCAAACACTGATTTAAAAATGACATATTTCTGGTTTTCTCTGGTTATACCCTCTGAACAAGTAATTTAAAAGCGACTTTATTTATAATAATAATTGAATGGTAAGAGCAATCGATCTTTTTACCTATAACGAATATTTAGTCGCACATCGAAATCTGACTATCATTAATTTAGCTATACGACAGAATGTGATTGATCGCACGTTGCATGCGAAGTGGCTGATAAGCGGGTAGAGCATTAACTGTGCAATAAGAATTCTTTCACTCATTCACATCATAATCTTCCAGCTCTAAAGCACAGCAGGAGTTAATTGCTTACGCGAGTTTAGCACAGCGGCAGAGATTAAAATTTAAAAAAATAAAGCTTGTGAGTCTACGAAACCCAGCGGTGATAGAGCTATTGGAGCGTCATGGTGGAAAGATCAGTGGCGTGGAGACCGTCTCGAGCACCTGGACAGTCGCCCAGGGGTCCTGTCCTCGAAGGGGTCCTCGGTATTATCACTTGTTCACAAAAGATGTATTATAATTTATTTTTTACTACTACCTAAAAAAAGAAGAAAAAAATAGTACGACTACTAACAAGACACTGACACCTCTGGAAACACGTGCAGTTTTTTTTTTTACACTAGCTCCACACAGGAGGCTCTAAGGAAAATAATTCCCCTCAGGGCCTATGTCATTAGGGATGCTGCGTGGAGGGCATTTTTGGGAAAGGAAGGAGAGGAAGTTCTGGGATAGAAAAGTTATTAGGGGTGGTTAGGAATCAGGGGGTCAGTGTGTCCAGGAGTGACGGACGTATGAATCCATTCCACCCACTGCGTTGCAAGTCGATGTTCCGAGAGAGTACGGCTGGAGAAGTCAAAGGAATTCCCACTCTCTCCCGATCCGGCCTGCCAAGCAGATGGTGGGCAAAAGCATCCGCCGCCAAGACTCGTACAAACATCACCCCATGAACCCGGGCACCCCTGCTAAGTCACCAAACTTAGTAAACCACTTGGGGTGACCTATGGCAGAGGTGTTTGTTATCCAATAAATGGTTCCCGGGGCGGCGGTACCCATACCCTTCTCCCAAATCTTATTGTCGGGAATGAAAAGCGTAAATAGCAATGTAATGTCTAGTTTCCGGCATTATGAAAAAAACAGTAGTTATTTCCAATAAAATAAGTAAAATTTCACAATGTACCTATATCCTAAGTGCTTACTGAAAAGCTACTCGTACCGTCTACGTTTCAACAATCACAAAATGCAGTAGATACATTCAAGAAAATTCCTCTTGAAGTTCGTGGAAAAACAGGATTGCCGCGGGGCTCGAGTTTTCCATCACGCCATTGGGCAAGGGGGTAGTTGCACCCTACGTGCAGCCTGCGAGATTAGTTTATGTGGGCAGGCCACTTACTCTCTTTTTACACCCCGCCGCAATGCACAGTGCACTCAGTGTATTCTGTACACACAGAGTACCCGTCCACTACCCTCCCATTGTTCCAAGTTCCAACACCAACGCCGTGGTAAGTATCCCGAAGAGGTCGCGAGATAATAACCCACCCCCGGGCGAGGAAGCCTTCCTTTGAGTTTGTGGTGGATAAAGAGAATATAGGGACCGGCGGTATAATATTATACACGTCTCTGTTTGTTGTAAATTCGGTAATGGCACGGAATAAATTACTTTTTCCATATGCTACAAAATAACCAGCGGAAAAAATGAGTGTCAATGAAAATGAAAATGCATATAAAATTAAATTGAAAGTTGTGGTAAATAAGTAGATATCTCGTAATGTTGCAAAATTATATGGAGGATAGGTGTGGTGTGAATCAAATAAACATTATCACATTACTTACAAGTTTATTTAAACAATTATATCCGTACCATAATTTACATTTGAATAATAATCGTTATGAGAAAGGTAGGTTGCGAACGCGAAGCGATTTTCGAGCTGTTGGATTAGTACTTAGAATGACTATTTAATTTTAATTTTAATTTATTTATCTATAAAAGTAAATTTAAATTGGGGTTTTTTATGCCTGTCTCACTAGCATATACCTGTGTCGAGACAGGCGTAGAGGTATATAAATGAATATTGTAGTTACAAGAATAATTAAGGTAAAATACATATTGAATAGAATTAAAACAGAAAGGTGATTGGAAGGGTGGGTAAATCTTTTCAAGAGAGTTATCTTATAAATGTTGGAGATGAAGTTAAGTAGTAAATTCTGTCTAATCTATTTATGGAATTAAATTTGACAGGATTCTCTTGTTTTAATTTATTTTATATGGGTGAGGTCATATGTCCTATGTCGTATGTCCTATGAAGTTATTACTTGAAATTGACAATAACTGTCCTTACTCTGATGATTGTGATTATAATGATAAAACTGACAACTGCCCGATTATGATTTATGATTGTAATTGATAAGGAGAAATCTGTCTGTACAATATAATAGTATAACATACCTACATACAAATATTAAATGTATTACCATTACTCAGATCTGTAGAAACACGACCACAGCCATTACAAGCAAAATTTTGATTCTGAATGATAGTTTAACTGTTACCGGTGGAAGCACAGCTAAAAAAACATTTTTTATGTACTTACTATTCAACGGCAATAAGAATGATTAATTTCATAATCTTTGTTCTACGAGACACTAGTCACCATTACTTTTGTAGAACTCAAAAATTGGCTAAAATGAAAACAGAGGTCAATAATTTGCACACACTTCAACGGAAAAGTTTAAATTAGGTCGAGGGAAAGAAAAGATTGCTTTTCAGGAGGGTGACTTGTTTACTTAGAGGGATCAAATTGTCATTGGCTTTTGGGCATCCACCATTATTCTGCTTACGACCATTCACAGATCACGGTCAATGGTTCCAGCCGGTACGTAAATCCAAGAAATAGGTTAACGAGATGTTTTCGTAAGCGATAAAATCAAAGTTTCGGAAAAAGATTTGGATGTGGCTATCAAAAAACCACGAATTTAACTGTATATCTGGTTAAAAAATACCGATTTTATAGCGGCTTTGCCAACTTTCCGAAGTCAATTTACATAAAGGGAAGTTTTCATTCCCGACTGAAACGTTTGTATAATATTAACTCGCCAATAATTAATTTAGACAAGAAAATTCGACTCCTAGGCCCTGAACAGGCCAATTTTTTTTTAACATTAACTCCACACAGGAGCCCTGAGGAAAAAATCCCTGAAGGCCCATGTCGTATTTGGGAATGCTGTGTGGAGGGTCTTTTAAGGGAAAGGAAGGAGAGGGAAGTTCTGGAAAGGAAAAAGGTACGAGGGTGGGTAGGAATCTGGGATCAATGTATCCAGGAGTGACGGACGAATATTGAATCCATCCCTACCACTGCGGTACAAGAATATATGAATCCATCCCTACCACTGCGGTACAAGACGATGGGTCGAGAGAGTCCGACAAGAGAGGTCTAGGTTAGGTCACCCTCAACCAGTCTCTCCCGATCCGGCCGGCCACGCAATAGGCGGGCAAACGTTGACATAGACATTCGCCGCCAAGACATAGACAAACCTCACTCCATGAACCCGGGCACCCCTGTTAAGTCACCACAAGTAGCGATTCACTTGGGATGACCTATGGCAGAGGTGTTGGTTATCCAATAAATGGTTCACGGGGCTACGGTACCTATACCCCCTCCCTCCGACTAAAAAAGGAATATCGGTTTTTGAAAAGGTTTGAACAATTGCACTCGAAGTGAGATAAATTTGACCTTACTGATATTCTTACTGTGTTTTCAGTCATGTTTCAGAATCTAATCTAATAAAAAAATTAAAGCTTTTGTTCGCTATCTACTTACCTTTCCACAAATAAATTATCTCGCCAAGGCCAAGCCGTTCCAGGAAAGTACGTCGTTTTAATGATTATAAAAAGGGTGGCATTGAATGAAACGAAAGAGAATAAGGAGAGCTTTTGAGAACCCTTAGGTACCAGCAGTACTAAAAAGAATAAGAACGTGTGAAGATGATTTTTTCCCGAATATTTAAGAAGTGAACAAAAGTTTCGTTTGAAGAGCTGACGCGGCTGACTTAAGTACATTTTAAATTATTTTTTTTTCTTTAAACCCGTTTGCAAGATCACATAAAACGCAGATACAAAGTTGAAATAGATATTTTACAAGAGCAACCGAAACTCTTTTGTCGAATAATCGTTAAAATATATTAAGACTGCTTTGACAGACTATTACAACAATTATTTATTTGTGTTCAGTGAGGAAGAAAATAATTTTAACGACCGTCTCCGAAGTTGACAAGGCTCCGAAAGCATTTCTTATTACAATTCTAAAATAAAAATGATTCAATCATGATGAATTCTTAGGAACTACAACCACACCTAGAGGACAGGTCCAATCCGGTGTATCAAAGTTACTTTTTGAAATCATAGAAAATATTTTAGAATGTGATTATCAACCTTTTAATAATAATAATAATAATATATCTTTATTAACAACATTTGCAAGATTTATAACTAAAAAAAAAACGTACATATTCAGTGTTAATATTTACAATGGTTTATGTAAGTACATAAGATTAACAACAGAAAATAATATAAATATGAACAGTAGGTACCTACTTGAAGAATAGAAAATAAATATAAATTAAGGTAATCCGTAAATTTTCGTAATCCGCCTCACTAGGCTAGCCTGTGTTGAGGCAGTAATTTTTAAGTCAATTTATATAAGATAAAGTTCGAGTCTGTAATGAAGCCGAGTATTTTTAGCCGGAGAACCAATTTATCCATTTTTAATTTTGCGGGCCACAACAGGGAGTAGAAACTAAAAACACTCTCTTCAAGAGTGAAACTCTCTTCTGTTATTTAAATGGTTAAATTTAATGGAAGCGTACCTACCTGGATAAAACGGAAGGCATGCAAAATATAAAGATATCATGACTACAGTTTTCCGCTAAACCTTTTAATAAAGCAGTCACCGTTCAATGTTTTAATTGTAAAATTTTTGATATTTTATTTAGTCAAAACGTGCAAAAAAAACTCGCGGGCCGGAATAAATGGGCTTGCGAGGAACATCACTGATGTAGATAGTTATTTCGCCGAAAAGTTCAGTATTTTTTTTCATTTTATATTCATCTTTATTAATTAAGTACATTACATTAATAGTGTGCTGTGCCTGTCTCACTAGGAACTTCTATGTTGAGAGCGACCCAGTTTATAACATAAGCAGTTTATAACAAAAATAAAAATAACGGTGAGAATATTTATTTTTAAATGAAAGACGATTAGCATTGTACCATTGTAAACACATACCTAAAAACAGATTTTAATAAAATCGTTGATGTTTGATCTGTCTCGGCTGATGATCCAATACTTGGTGTCTGATTTATATTTGAAATAATTAGTGTGTTCTGTCTAATGGCCAGAGGAAGTGCATTGCACAACTTTGTCGCAAAGCATCGAAACTTTCTTTGGCTAAAAGTTGTTAGCGAAAGTATAACCTCCAGGGAAAAAAGCTCAAAGCACGGTTGTTGTTATGTGGGTTGATTAAAATTGGACTGTCCCATTCTTTCAGCGTAACTTTCAAGTTTCTAGCGAAGTCACTACAAAATTTAACTAACAGCGGTTATGATACTTATGCGTGCATACACCATACACCGTACACAGTGGTGTCCTCTAATTTCCGTTACAAACAAATCTTCCGACTTATACTGTTGTCACGAGAATTATTTGCAATCATAGGAATACATTTAGTTTGAAAGTTGGCATGCAATATTATGTACGCGTACATAACTGTGGCAACCTGGGATCAGCCCCGGACCAGGGGGGTGGGGGCAAACCAGGGCGCCTGTCCCGGGCGGCAGTTTTAGGGGGCGCTAAAATCGTAATTTATATGTTTAATTGAAATAAAACTTGATTCACAAAGCGCCTGGCACAGAGCACGTTGTTTTATCGATTATTCATTTGATTTTAAAATGCTCAGTTGGTTTGTGAACACATCCTTATAAAGGTATCCTAAGTCGATTTTGAAAACATACATAGTGTTCGTGATGATGTCTCTTCCGGGGGAATCCGCATCGCATCTAGAACAAGGGCACGAGCTGAGCGGAATAAATCCGAGCGGTTTGAGAAGGGGCGCCACTATCAGGTATCTATCTGCCCCCCGGTTTGAAAAAGTCGTATATCCGAAGCTGCTTTGGGTTCTTATCGGGTTCAATTTATCATACTTCTATTTCTATGATAATTTTAAATTGTAAAAATTACATTGTATAATTAGGTACCTACTTTCCACACTAACATTATGATCGAGAGATATATTATAACGAAATAATAATAATAGTTTATTCCAGAATGTATGCAGGGATAAAGTAATGCAATACATTCAATATTTCGGAATTGTACAAAAATGGACCAAATAACATACATACATACATAGAATAGAATAGAAACAGAAAAGATGTGAAATATAGCATACATAATAATAAATAAATAAAAAAAATTATGCAAATATCCGTTTATGGGGGATATTTGACCGTCTCTTGTCTGCGAGGGGCCATCACAGGAAACTCCATCCAGGCAACCATAGCAGTGATGATCGTTTTTTTACTGGCTAAGTATGTTAGCGAACAAATCGAGATGGTTAAAATAAAGCCCTATAAGTAAAGAATCAAGTAAAACTTTTTGAAATTCTCTGATGTGACTGAGATAGATATATTTTTTTTTTGGAAGATAGCATTCTGTCTGTTTTTTAAAGAAATAACCCGTCTATAAAATGAAATTTTACACAATTCCTCAACATGGGAACGCAGACACTCAAAATTAATTCTGGGTAGCGAATATTTAACAGCGAGTTTCTTCTTTCTTGTAATCTCAGGGGATTTTTGGTAGAGGAGAACGGCAGGCTGGGAAATATGGCGACAAACGTCACGAATAATTATTGCTTTAATATATTATTTAAATTTTCTTAGCAATAGTACCTGCCGGTGCTAAAGGCATACTTCTTATAGATCCATTGCAACCTCTCACTCTTACTCATAAACGGCGCCAGTAACAGAAAGAGAAGATAAAAGGGAGCCGTCAGCGATGTGCCCTTATATCCGTTGGATCATCTCCCTCTTTCTAATAAACAATGCATGTAGTTGAAAGAGAGGTCTCAACGGAGCTCTTAGTGGTAAGAACATAAATAACGGAATTTCCCTTTAGGTTTTAATGTGACAGTCACCAGGGGCGTGCACTCCATACAGGCACATAAGCACTGCCTACCCTCCCGTTTTTGTAAAATATTTAAGCATGTAAATAATATTATAATTTAAAAAATTATTGCCAAAAATAAATACACACTTTCAAAAATAAGAGCTAAAAAACTGAGCAACCGAAACTACGCGAGCGACACATCAAACGGCATACTACAAACGCGGCATAAACTGTAACTAGAAACACGCGCGCCCTCCAATTGCCTCACTAAAATGCGGTCTAAGCAGGAATTATTTCTTACTAGAGCTAACTTCATACAAGACATAGTTCAATGTTTACGAAATGCACAAAGCATAGAGTAGAACTGTCGTTTTGGATTTGCTTCTATGAGGTTTTTTGTTAGTATTAAGCAGTGCTTTCTAGAATAAAATTAGCAAATAGCAATCAGTGACGACAAAAACATCTGTTGTTATGTACTTCTATCAAATAGTTGTCTTTCATAAATGCTAATTGTCGGTTCAAAAACGTTTGTCGTACTTTAATTCTGAAATTATCTGATAGAATATGGAAAATTTAATCTGCGAAACTTGTTGTATTTTCTTACTGCCTACCCTGATCAAAAACTCTGTGCACGCCCCTGACTGTCACGCACGCATAGCCAAACTCCGTGCAATGTGCAGTGAGATAAAACGAGAAGATTTATGTATGTACCTAGACATACAAAAGCAAAATGCTTATATGTATGTGTATGTATGCATGTGTGCAATTTACAAAAAAATTCAAGATTTTTTTAAGATTTAAGTTTAAAAGTGAATATTCACAAACATTTCAATAAAATGACTGGAGTTCCTTAGTGTATTAACTCGTTATTTTTAAATGTGTTTCATTTCAACCGTCTTTTCATTCTACTTGCTAAATACAATACGTGTTAATTATAGCACTGAACCGACAAAATTGCACACCCACATAAATTTAAATATAATTATAAAAGTTTTTTTTTACATAAAGAAAAAAGCTAATGCTAGAATTTACTACAGGCGAAAAATCAGCTCGGCACTGTGCAGAATTATTTGTTTAATTAAGCAAACCGCTTAAAACAATATTTTAAATTAATTTTTCTAGCGTTGGCGCCTACCTGCCTGCATATTAAAGTGTGATATTTTATTGTCAGTGAATTCCACTGTTACATGATAGTGAAAGGGACATGAAAGATATAATACGAAACGCGCTTCATTAACCCGTATATAATCACGGAAGACCAAATTTGTCCCAGCTAACATAGGTTTTATTTATTTATAAAATAATGATAAAACAATAGAACATTTTCATATAAATCGTTGTATCTCATGGTGAGAAATATGATCTAAACGGTGTTCGAAAGAGAAAACTACACGCTTTATATTAAAATCAGAATTTAACCATAGATAAATGTGCACATCTGTGAAATCAAAGTTTCCGAAAAAAAATTGAGAATAATGTATAAAATTTCGAGAAATTTATTTCTTTTTATGAAACGACAAAAACGTGAGGTGAAAATAACGTTTATTTGCGTAATAAAATATTTTTGTTTTTGTTTTTCAGTAATTTTAGTAAGAAAAAAAGGAGGTGAGCCGTTTTTAAAACTTTTTGTGTTTGTATCAAAAATTTCAATATTTCAGAAATTATATGTTTCTTTCTATTAATAACATTTATAAAAGGGTGATAAAATTAAAAATTTTAAAGAACCCCCGACACATTATACACCTTCCAGTTCTAGCATCAGGTCCTCGTCATCAGAAGAAATAAACAGTACTAGTTAAGACAAATCTAATGAGCCCAAACTTGATGGGTTTACTAATAAGCAATCCAGGGTTTCGTCTCCTACCTTCGAACTACATCATCAGAGTAATTCAGTGGTTCCAGCATACATTTGTTTTTCAAATATGAGCCCACTCATATATTATGTTTGAAAATAAAGTATATACCTACCAATTATGCGTCTAAGATCCCTACCGGAGCTAACAACAATAATAAAAAGAGCTGATGACCCTGAAACGCCTGAACAGATTTTCACGAATTGTAGCTAAGAACCATCTCGATCGCGTCAGCTTTCAAACAAATAAAAACGCATCATAATCGGTCAATTCGTTTAGGAGCTACACGCCACAGACACACACACAGAAAGTCGGGGGTTAAAAAGAACTGAAGAAAGTGGATTTTATTGCTAAGCGGATTTTTTTTTACCTACTGACAGAATATGCCCGATACCTGATGGGTTAACGAGAGAGAGAGAGAGAGAGATAGAAGGGTCAAATTATTCCTGACGAGATATGACCATTTAAAAAAGGGGCCCAGAAAGCTTTATAAAATGCCCCGTTTTTCATAAAATGTACTGGTTACGCCAATACATATACCCACACATACACACACCTACATAGCACACATACATACTGTTACTGCTTGGGATTGGTATTAATATTGTTGCAAATCCTGTCCTACCTTGTTCCCAAAATCCGCACCTATAACTACCTTCACCACGTCAGTCTGCAATCATCAGCCCGCGCCGCAACATACCTATAGCCACCGTGCTCCCGCTACCTGAAACATTGACGTAATTCCGCCGTGTCCGCCGTGTAAACGAAACGCACGCTTATTGCTGTTTTCAGTGCCAATTGGACGGGGAGAAAGAAGACAAAATTGCCAGCATACAAGTTCTTTATCCTGTTTCGGTGAGTCCTTTCCTTTATATGCAGCATATGTTTTTTCCTCATTCCAAGCAGTAAACAGTAAAACAAAATTCAAGGTCCTTCGTCAGTCAATCTTCGCAAATATCAAATCCACTCTACACACACACTATCTCATTCATCTTGGTCCTTCGAGCCGGATATTTTTGAACCATAATATTAGTAGATAATAATCCAGCAGAGTGTGAATACGTTTTTACAATACCGCATATAAATAATTACCCGCATTCCCGCAGTTTGATATACCTACATGAGTAATTTTGTTTCTTTATACCTATCGTATTATGGTTGGAAATAACATATTTACCCGCTATTAGAATAAATAGATACAAGACACTGCTTTGATATTTATTTCTGATAACTCATGTAATTATATCTTGCTAATCAAATCGCATTACCTACCTTATAAATAATACGATTATTTCCTAATATTCGTATTGTTTATATTATTGGATTACATTACAAATAGAATAATACGATCGTAATATGTATAATTTGTTAATGATTTACCGACGTAGTGCACGGCGCATCTGTTAACCTTTCACAGCTCACCAGTCAATTTAACCCCGTGCGGTTATCACTGTGAAGTAATTAAATATTTATTAAATATTAATTAATTAATTCCGCATAAATAATACAGACACATTATTTTAACCGCAGTTTTAGTTGTTTATCGTCTCATATTTTGTAAAATATAACCGGAATAAATAAAATGGCTACAAGCGCGTCATCCGGGTCGTCTCGGGACGAAAGACGTCTCAAACGTTTAAATGCTAAACTATCAGCTAGCTTTGCAAGCTTACAGTCGGTGTATGACAAGATAAGGAAAGCTTCGGAAAGCATTAGCAATCGCCAATCTTTTTTGTCAGGCGCAACTACTGTTGAAAAAATTCGTTCTGAATTTATAACAATTTTAGATGAAAAGGTGGATTGCGAACTGGAATTGAATCCGGAAGCAATTGCTGAATACTCTCAATTAAATGCATTTGAAGAACTCTTCGGGGTTATTAAATATACCGAAGCAAATATGCTGTCCAATCCAGTTGCGAAACCTCGCCGTCAAATTAAGTTACCGCCTTTGGAAATAGCGTGCTTCGACGGAAAATTAGATAATTGGCCTCTTTTCTATGAAACATATAATTCGGTTATACATTTGAATGATTCTCTGGATAATGCTGAAAAGATGCAGTATCTGATGTCTAAATTAACCGGAAAAGCATTAAATATTTGCAAAACTATTACGCCTACTGGTACAAATTATCAAGTTATTTGGGACGCATTGTGTACTAAGTATAATGATCAACGCGTTCTTGCTGAATCATACTTTGACCGATTGCTGAAATTGCCTCCAGTTAACTCAGCCACGCCCGCTTCTTTAGAGAATTTCGCAGATGCATACTCCGCTAACATCGCCGCGCTGAAGCAATTAAAAATAAAAGACCTCGCAGAATTCATATTGCTACAACTGGGTCTTAAACGGCTTGACATAGAGACTGTAAAGGCTTTCGAATCTTCTATTAAAAATAATGAAAATTTACCTTCCAGCGCGGAACTAATCGACTTTGTAAGACAACAGCAACGAATTCTCAACCGCGCGCAATTCACGCAACCGACCTCGAACCGCCTTGGCTCAAATATTAATTATACCGCTAAACCGCTAAAAACTAATTCCGCAAAGGCATTTATTAATGTCGAAAAAATCGATAATCACTCCATCGAAATTTGTTTTTGTTGTCAAAAGGGATCGCACCCTTTATACCAATGTACTAAATTCACAAGTCTAGAACCACGCGATCGATTTAACTTTATTAAGTCATCGAATATTCGAGTTTGTGTGAACTGCCTCAGTACTAGGCACATCACGAAAGCTTGTAAATCAAAGAGTACATGCAAAACATGCGCGCTCAACCATCATAGTTTATTGCATTTCAAACAAACTGATGGGCGAAAGTCACAAACAGACCCAATACCATCTCCCGCGTTACAAGCAGATGCCGATAATGATAACTTAAATTCTTTGAATCCGGTTTCGCTATGTGTAACAAATTCATGCCCTAGTGCAAATACTACTGCACTCTTAGGAACGGCTGTTTGCACTACCAGAGACGCTAAGGGCCAGGTACAGACGTTACGGGCTCTAATAGATAGCGGCTCCCAAAGGGACATAATTACGCGCAAATGCTGTTCACGCTTGAATCTTACGGTGCGGTCATCTCCAAGTACTTACGTCACGGGAATAGGTGACGTAAGAAATGTGACAAATGGCGTAACTTGCTTAAAGTTACATTCCCGCTATGACATCACTCAGTCGTATACGATTAAACCATATGTAGTAGAAACTATAACCAGTGAGTTGCCTACTGTTAACATTAACCGTTCCTCTTTGTCGTATCTTGACAATTTGCCCTTAGCAGACACAACATTCTGTACGCCCGGTGAGATTGATATTATCTTAGGATGTGACATATTTGCTCGCATTCTAAAGGCAAACAAAATATCAGGTTCTCTCGGCCAGCCATTTGCTATTGAAACCACTTTGGGATATCTCATCTTGGGTACTGCCCCAACGATGATTGAAAACCCAAGTATAAACGCCACGCAATCATTTTGTACGTTCACGCAAAATAATGATTTTTGCCTGTCGCGCTTCTTCGAATTGGAAGACATTCCAGATGAGAAGTTTTTAACGCCTGATGAACAAGAGTGTGAGGACATTTTTAAACTCACTACCTCTCGTGACACGGCAGGTCGTTATATCGTCGCGTTGCCGTTTCGAAACAGTCCCTCTGTTCTCGGTGAATCGTTACCCGCCGCCGAACGCAGGTTTCGATCTCTCGAACGCCGCTTGATATCTCAACCCGCAATAAAGTTAGAATATGACAAAATATTACGCGAATACCTACAGAAAGGGTACATTTCGCCGGTCGACAATTCTGACTTACCTCATTACGTTATACCGCATCATATTGTAGTTCGTGAAGATAAACTTACTACTAAAATTCGCATGGTGCTAGATGCGAGCATGAAATCCGATTCGGGTTATTCGCTTAATGACATCCTACATACCGGAAAGAATTTACAAGGTGATTTGTTTCGCATTATCCTCAATTTCAGATTGTTCGCAATAGCTATAACCGCTGACATAAAACAAATGTACCTACAAATCGTAGTGCAAGAAGAATGCCGTCGTTATCAGCGCATGCTGTATAGATTTAACAATAGTGACCCTTTACAATTGTTCGAATTTAATCGCGTCACTTTCGGCATGTCTTGTAGCCCATTTTTGGCTATGCGTTCGCTGCGTCAACTCGCAACGCATGAAAAACCTCGTTTCCCACTCGCGGCAAACTTGGTGGAAAATGGCTCATTCTACATGGATGATTTCGTCACCAGTTGCTCATCAGTCGAGGAAGCTACCGAGTTGTCGACGGAATTAATTCAGTTATTCGCTGCCGGAGGATTCGACCTTGTAAAATTCTCTTCTAATTCTCCAAAGTTTTTATCCACGATTCCTACAGCTCATCGTGTTAAGGAACATGTGGAATTTAATCCCGATGAAAACCTAAAAATACTAGGGCTTCATTGGATACCCGCTTCTGATCATTTTGTATTTGTCGTACACACCGACGAAAGAACGTGTACTAAACGAAATATTCTCTCGACGATTGCTCGTCTTTGGGATTTGATGGGTTTCGCCGCACCAGTTGTATTATTGGCTAAGCTGATAATTAAATCTCTATGGGAGTATAACCTGAATTGGGACGATACTCCTCCTGAAACAGTTGTCACACTTTGGCGACAGTTTAAAAAGGAATTGCCATTACTGCAATCTATTAAAATTCCTCGTTTTTTAGGAATCGAACCCCAATGTGTATTAACGCTTATCGGGTTTTCAGACGCAAGCGAACGCGCATATGGAGGTGTTATTTACTTACATGTTTACTGTCCGAATACTGATAAAACCACAATTAATTTATTATGCGCTAAATCCAAGGTCGCTCCGGCTAAGACGATTTCACTTGCGCGATTAGAACTATGTGGAGCGCTAGTACTTGCACGATTAATGCATACGGTCAGTAATACCTACACATCAAATTCAAAAGCTCATACGACTTTAGCTTTTTGCGACAGCACGGTTGCACTAGCTTGGATAAATTCACCGCCTGCAAAATGGCAGACCTTCGTTGCCAACCGTGTCTCACAAATACAAAACCATCTTGGGGCTGAATGCTTCCATTATATAAAAGGTCAAGACAATCCCGCCGACTGCTTATCGCGGGATCTTACTCCCGCTCAGCTAATAGACCATCCGTTATGGTTTAACGGTCCCGTATTTGCCCAATTACCTAAAAGTGATTGGCCTTTACAAAGTTTTGATACGAAATCGATATCTGATCCACCCGAATTAAAAACAAAAATTTTGATGTCCGTTCAAGACAATAACCGCCCCAAAACAATTGCTCCACCGTTATTGTGTGCACTAGCTTCTCGTGTTAGTTCATGGCCGAAATTAATTCGAATAGTAATTTATGTTTTTCGTTTCATTAAGAAATTACCACGAGCATTCGAATTAAGCCATATCTTAGTTGCAGAAATCGCTGTTATAAATTCTATACAGCAAGAACATTTCTCCGAAGATATAAAGGCAGTCAAAGATGGGAAGAAGGTTCGGCGAGCGATTGCAAAATTAAATCCGTTTCTTCGTGACGGAATTCTAAGGGTAGGAGGCAGATTGAGTAATGCTGAAACAGAATTTGACAGTCGTCATCCCATTCTATTACCCGCTCGTGATAATGTAGTCAATTTAATAATAGATTACTATCATATTAAGAACCTACATACGGGTCCTACGTTACTGATGTCGCTGCTAAGACAAAGATTTTGGATACTTTCTTCACGCAATTTGGTTCGGAAACGTGTGCATCAGTGCAATACGTGCTTCAAAGTCAATCCTAAACCACAATTCCCATTAATGGGAGATTTACCCGCATGCCGCGTCCGCGAAGCTAAGGCTTTTCTTCACACGGGGGTTGACTACGCTGGCCCGCTTCAAATAATCCCTTATAGACGTCGGGGGGTGCGAAGTCAAAAGGCATACATTTGCTTATTTATTTGCTTGGTGACCCGAGCAGTTCATATTGAACTCGCTTCGGATCTTTCCACCGAAGTCTTCCTCAACGCTTTCAAGCGTTTCCTTTCTCGTCGAGGTCCTGTGAGTATAATGTACTCCGACAATGGGACGAACTTTGTGGGAGCCAAATCCCATTTAAGGTCTTTATTTGCACTTATAGAGTCACCCAATTACAAAAAGGAATTCTCAGACAATCTGTTGGAGAATCGAATCGAATGGAAGATGAATCCACCGCAAGCTCCTCACTTTGGTGGGATCTGGGAAAGTAACATTAAATGCCTGAAAGGTTATTTAAATAAAATAGTAGGCACCTCTCTACTGACTTATGAAGAGATGCAAACAGTGCTTTCTCAGATTGAAGCAATTCTAAATTCACGCCCGCTATCTGTACTTAGCGCTAACGATGTTTCGGCTCCATTGCCGCTAACCCCCGCGCATTTTTTAACGCTCACTCCCTTAAAATCTTTACCCGCTGCTGATTTGTCAGACGAGCCAGTCAACTTGATACAACGCAAACATCTCGTGGATCGTCTTGTTCAGACGTTCTGGAACCGATGGCGAATTGAGTATTTAAATACTTTGCAAGCTCGCCAGAAATGGAATACAAATGCTAATTCGGTAAAGACAGGCACGGTAGTAATGATTAAGAGTGACAACATCGCGCCTCTTCAATGGCCTATTGGGGTAATAGTCAATGTCTACCCCGGGGCAGATGGGGTGATCCGGGTTGCGGAAGTTAAAACTAACTCCGGAACATACCGCAGGGCAGTCGTTAAACTCTGTCCCTTACCGTCACAATAGATTTAACGACATCTTAGAAGTTAGTTCATAATACTTTAATTTTTAAAAATCAATTAGATTAGTTTCATTGTTAAATAGGTACCAAACCCTACTAGTTTTATCTACCGCAGGTTCAGTATTATTTATTGAATCCTTTCAAGTCATATTTTTCGTTTCAATGTTTTTTATTCATTTTATTTCCTTGCTATATCAGTCATTTTGACCATTTGGTAAAGCATTTATATAACTTACATAATATTTTCGTAACTTTTACATAATTTATTACATTCTACCGCGTGTCATTATAATTTTGTTTGCGCATTGAAACGTATTGGCACTCTTTTGGTTTATGGAAGTGGATTCTTTCATCCCCTTCCAGGCGGGGGGCATGGTTACGCCAATACATATACCCACACATACACACACCTACATAGCACACATACATACTGTTACTGCTTGGGATTGGTATTAATATTGTTGCAAATCCTGTCCTACCTTGTTCCCAAAATCCGCACCTATAACTACCTTCACCACGTCAGTCTGCAATCATCAGCCCGCGCCGCAACATACCTATAGCCACCGTGCTCCCGCTACCTGAAACATTGACGTAATTCCGCCGTGTCCGCCGTGTAAACGAAACGCACGCTTATTGCTGTTTTCAGTGCCAATTGGACGGGGAGAAAGAAGACAAAATTGCCAGCATACAAGTTCTTTATCCTGTTTCGGTGAGTCCTTTCCTTTATATGCAGCATATGTTTTTTCCTCATTCCAAGCAGTAAACAGTAAAACAAAATTCAAGGTCCTTCGTCAGTCAATCTTCGCAAATATCAAATCCACTCTACACACACACTATCTCATTCATGTACAGTTCAGGGGGTGTACGTACATCCCCTGTAAAGCGATATTAATTGCAAATCGTTTGTTAGGAACGCGAGAGGGGTACATTAATTAATTAAGGTAAATTGTAAAAAAGACAAACGCTTTTGATGGAGTTACTACCTTGTAACGTTGTTACGCAAAACAGGAGCGTTATATGAAATAACTTTGATCTGTAACGGACTGCCATTTTCATACCCAACAATTTTTATAATGATTCTAATTACTGTGTCGCATAGCTTTATTTACGTTTAATACTCGTACACTAGTTTAATTGAGCATTTGCCTCGAAAAACGGTGTAATTAAAAACACGAAAAGATTCAACTTTTTTTTAACCTCTCAGGCTAATTTGTTCGCTTTTCGGAACAACTCATATAGGTCTCATAGACATCATTGTATCTCCCTTGCTATCATGGTTAGAAATATGATCTAAGCAATGTCAGAAAGAGAAAACATTTCGCTTTATATTCAAATTTCAATGTCAACCAGAAAAATAATTAAAATGTACAACTTTATGAAACCAAAGTTTCCGCACGTAATTTGAAAAAAGTTACGAAACAATGGGAATTTTTTATTAATTATTTTTACATGAACAACAAAAAAGTGAGTTGACGATAAAGTTTATAATACATTTGCGGGAAAATATATGTGTGTGTTTTTATATTCAATAATTTTAGTTAGGAAAATACTAAGATGAGCTTTTTTTAAACTTTTTTATGTTGCCTTTAAAAAATTTGACAATTGAAAAATTGTATGTTTATTTAGAATTATAAAATTTGAAAGCTTATCTTATCACATTTTTAAAAACAGTTTTTAGTTTTCGAATGTGTTCACAAATTAATGTTTCATTTATTTGGATTTTATTAAAATAATAATAATATCTAATAATAATACTTTATTTCACATAAAATTGAACAATAAAACATATGTTGAAACTTTGACTAGCCAACTAGGAATGGATCCTGTTTTAGGCCAGTCAAATTGACAAATTTAATTTCATATTACATTGTTTACTTACATAACATGTTATTTATAGCAGGAAAAAGTGTTAATTAAACGTATTCCTCACAGTATATAATTTTTTACTCATGAGAAAAAGAAGACAAATAATGATATCTTAAAATCAAATTCGATATTTTCCCCTAGAGCGCTTAAAACAAAAACAAAAACAAAAAAGATAAAACCGGTAAAGTAAACAAAATCGGTAAAGTAAATAAAACCGGTAAAGTAAATAAAGCAAATACAAGCCAGATGGTAATAATAAGAAGACTATCTCTTGGTCAACATATCTTCGCTTTTAACCCTCCCTAAATCAAGAAGCCAGTCGTTGATTAATTTGCGCAAAACATTAGTACTTTTCGTTTTCCAAGCATTAGGAATGATATTAAATAATTTAGGTCCTAAGTACGAAAATTGACGTTGTCCAAGGGACGTCGTGGTTTTTATTGGGACTATTGGATTGTTCCTTGAATTTCGGGTGTCGTGAAGGTGGTCAATGGAAGGGTAGTGCTGGCGTTGTTTTTGAGCATGTAATACAATCTTTCTAATATACAATTGTCTGACATCGAGAACTTTGAATTCCGTGAATAATGCATCACTGGGGTACCTGAATGGTTTTTTAAGGATGACTCTTAGTAAAGATTTCTGTGCTTTAGCGAGGGAGTCCAATATTGTTTTGGCACATCCACCCCATCCTAGGGATGCATATTCAAGTAAAGAATTACACACGGCATAGTAAATTGATTTCATGTCTTTTACAGAGAGAATATTTCTGATGGTAATAAAAAGGTGAGTAAGTTTTCTGACTTTTGAGGCAGTTGAGTTAATGTGTTCTTCCCATCTCAGATATTTATCTATGATGATTCCTAAATATTTTAAACTATCAACGCATTCTAGTTTATTGCAAGTACAAGTGTTCGGTTCATTGCAAATGTGAATAGTAATATTAATAATTACCTTGGGTTGTCCCGCTTGTGTTGCACTAAAACGTATAAATTTGGTCTTATCCGTGTTAAGAGTATAAGGAGATTATTGTCTAGCCATTGTTTATTCCAATTTCGGCTTTTCTATGCGCTTCGTACCAGTTTTTGCCCTCAAATATTAAGACCGTATCGTCAGCAAAAGTGATGATATGATCGGCAAGGTTACTGTTGCAAAGTTCATTGATATAGATATCAAACAATATCGGTCCTAAAGTACTTCCTTGTGGTACACCAAATTCGATATTGGCTGGATCGCTTAGAGTATCATTAATATTAACTCTTTGGCTCCGATTTTCTAGATAGCTTCCTAACCATTTAAGTAACTGCCCCTGTATACCGAGTAGCTGTAATTTTTTCAAAAGGATTTTGTGCGAGATGGTATCGAAAGCTTTAGCCAGATCCAGAAAGAGCGCGATGCTTTTGATTCCTCGATCGATGTTATTAGAAACAACTTTAGTCAGATTGCCAATGGCATTTTCTGTACCTAAACCCGGTCGGAAGCCATATTGTCTCTCAGAAAGAATGTTATTATCTTCAAGGTAAAAGCTGAGACGGTTTTTGACAATTTTCTCGATAATTTTTGACACCGAATTGACCAAAGATATCGGTCTGTAATTTTGAATCGCAGATTTATCTCCATTTTTGTGCAGTAGTACAACAATTTAATGTTTCAGATGGTTAGGGAATATTCCTGATTTGAGACTTAGATTGGAAATGAACGCTATCGGAGATGCTATGAATGATTTGATTACTTTAAGCAGATTTGTCGAGATTTTGTCTGGTCCACAAGCGTTAGATGGCTTTAGGTCGTCAATTATTTCTAGGACTTCGTTCGTCGATGTTTGTATATTGTCTATTTTATGGAGGAGGTTAGAGGTGACCAAGTTGGCAAGATCGTTTTCAGTTTTATTACATTTGTCGAGAATTTTTTTGGCAAGTGTGGATCCCACCGATGTGAAATAGTTATTAGCGAAATTCGCCATATTTTTAGAATTAGAAGAGTTTGTGTTACCGATATCTAATTATTTGATTTCGGAAGACCTGTTGATTTTTGTTTTACTAATATTACGAAATGCTTCCCACATACGTTTTGGAGAATAAGAATTTTCGTAAATGAACGATTTATAATAATTTTCCTTCGTATATTTAATAATCTTTTTGCATAAGTTTCTATATTTCTTGTAGTGAATTTGTACTAAAATATAATCTGGAAACTTTTGCGCCCTTTTGTGGAGTTGGTTTCTTTTGTGAATCGATTTGACAAGGCCGGGAGAGATCCAGGGCGTAAGTTTAAACTGGCTGTTCGATATGCGTTTGTTACTACTATGTTTAGATATATACGTATGTAGAATACAAATGAATTCCTTCATCGCAATGTCAGTATCAGTTTGATTAAATACTTTTTGCCAGTTTTCTAAATGCAAGTCCTCAATTAAATTATTAAAGTTTAATCGAGGGACATACTTTATTTTGGCAGGTGGGGGTGGTTTATCTTTAAAGCACAGTGCTGTCGAATAGTGGTCGGAAATTGACGTGTGGATAACGAATGAGTCAGTGAAGTTAATATTTTTTACGTTGATGTGATCCAAACAGGATTTTTTCGTGCCCTGTTCACGAGTAGGTGTGTTGATTGTCACTATGAATCCGTTTTCTGTGAGCAGGCATAAATAGTCGTTGAGTTGGTGGTGAAATGGAGATAAAGTGTTGATATTAAGGTCGCCTATAATGATTTGACGTTCAAATTTATCGGAACTGCTGATAACAGTTTGGAGTGAATTCAAAAAAGAATCTATGATCTGGAAAGAAGGTGATCTATATATAGCAAAGATACATAAATTATTGTTCAGAATAATTCTAAGGCAGTTAGATTGCGATAATAAAATTTCTTCGACTTGTGCTTGAATACCGTCTTTGATGTATACAACAATACCACTAGATTTATTTATATTTTTAATTGAGTGATATTCTGTGTAAGTTTGTATTATTTTAGAGGTGTAGTTTTCGTTGATCCAACACTCTGATAAAATTAACACATCAAAAGTATGATTGAAATGATCTAGAAATAACAAAAAATCTTCAATGTTTGACATGCTTCTGATGTTCTGGTGAATAATCTTTAAACTATAAGACTTCCAACTGTGATTATTTAATTTGTTGATATCGTCAATCAAATACGTGTTGCAAGTTATATCTCAGTCATTATAAATATCAGGAGGTAATTGAATCATTATTATTCAGTTGAAATGCGATGCAATTAAAATTTCACTACTATACGATTTTGATCCATTTCTAGAAAACAGTATAACATACATAAAATAATAATATTTAAGAAAACAAACATGTGATAATGATTGAAGTAATCCCAAGTGAGGTAACACAGAAGTATTGGTAATGAGGTACATAGCAGAATCGGTAACATAATAACAGTATAATAAATAGTAGAAAAGAGCAAACCTAGTGAGTACATTTAGTTCGAAAGACTGTGAATGTATAATCACAGGATATAATAATGGCAATAGTAATAATAAAAAAATGCAGAAATATTTTGACCTTCAGACAAAATAGGCCCAAGGCCTGAGGGGCGTAAGGCGTATAACGTTATAAGAAATAACGGGTAAATAAAAATACATGTGTACAATTTTTCCAATTGGATTTTAATGTTTTTTAGAAGCCAAACAAAGAAAAATATTATATAGACATAAATCTACCCCAAGTAATATTTTGAGATTAACCAGTGATTTGCACTAAACTCGAATCTGAGTTGCAAATATTTGCGTCGTTGGTTGTGTGCGTGCCACTCGAATTCGAGTCATAATAATAACGTAAGTGCTGATAGATTTCATACACTAAATTCACGATCGGTTCGGCTATATGGCCAATTCAATGGAGCATTCTAATTGTCCGATGAAGTTCAAATTCTTACCACCAGGATTTTAGATAAAAATATTAATTCCGTGTTTACGAAATGTTTTCGAAATTGCCGAAAACAACAATAACATTTGGCTGATTTATGTAAGGCCGTTTTTGTGAAAAATCACCTCAAGGGCGCCGTGCGAAAATCAACAAAAAGTATGTATATCGTACATGCACTTACAAAATATTACATTATTTGGTATCAGATCTAAGCAATTCTTATAATATAATATTTCTAATCGTTTAGTAATAAAATTCAATTGAAATAAGAATATTTACCAATTTCAGTAACATTAATTTGAATAGTTATTTAAAAATTTTAAAATCAAGGATAATGGAATTTCCCGATACCTATGACCTTACCAAAGAAAGACTTCTGATCTAAAAGATCTGGCTCCAACTGACCTGACAAAGCAATCAAATTTCAACGCACAAATGTGTCAGAGATTACACCTTGATAATGTTAATTTATGAAGATGGTCCTCTAAAGTTACCTCTTTTCAGCGTCAGCATTCTAGCAATTTATTTTCTTGGTTGAGCAATTATTCGGAAAGTTTTTTTTCCATTGGTTTATGGCCACCAATGCCTTTAGATTTATTGAATTAATTTTCGTTTGTTTTACTTAGGTTACCATTTAAAATTCTGCTGAAAACAGACGTTATTTTATGTGCTAGAAAATTCAAATTTGACTGTCTGAAATTTATTTAATACTTAAAATTGATTAGTAGGTACTTATTTTCTCAAACGGCCCTTTCATTTTAATGAGCAACTAGTATTTTTCTGGTAATTGGAGTATTTTTTAATTGTTGGTAGTCTAAGGGATGGGTTGTTTCAAAAAAATTGAATAATTCATCAAATATTTCAAATTAATTTTCACGTTCTGTAAAAGTTCTATTCTAACGATGTTCGGATTTGCGACATCTATGTTCATAATAGATAAAGCATTTCAATAGATTCGTATTAAAATAAATGGCTTGCCGGGGAAATATTTTAAATAATTACAATTGTATATGTTTCACGAATCATTGATCATAATCGCTCCAGTAGTTATAAAGAAAAAAAATGTATTTAAATACGAGCAAAACTGAGTAGCAATTTAACATGTGTGTAGTGTTCCACTATTTAGAAATGAAACTTGCTAACCATTGCCCCAAAAAGGTAGGCAGAAAATACGGAAGATGGGACGCAACACACCCCATCATTCACATTCATACGAACCCATAATTCATTTCGACTCTTGATTCCAACCCAAGTATTTAAAATAGCTATTTTTTATAAGGTTGGTACCTATATTATTATTATTTCATACCCACGTCATTGAGTTCCGTACTTTACATAATATCAGAATAGGCCTGGATGTCTGGCCTCACAGATAACTCGACATTAGTATGTAAAATAAACGTCACGGGTAACAAGTGACAGCGGAGCCTTCATAAAGTAACGGAGCGGATTTTTCCGAGGAAAATTTGGGCGGGGCTGACGGGAATATTATATGGTAGGCCACATAGAACATGCGGGGATATTGTAATCTGCTAGGGAACACTGCAGAGGCGGGAATGTAGAGTGATGGCACAAAGTGGGAATACTAGATATGTCAGATAGGTTACAAAATCAGGAATATGGTGTAAGGCGCCATAAAAGCGGGAACAATATGCCAAATAAGAGCACAGTAGGTAGAAAATGTTATGTTGGCTAAGGGCACAAAAGCGGGAATATATACTGGGCAGGGGAACACAGAACAGGTGGGAATACTATGAACTGTCGTAGTAGAGGAAGGAATTTCATGTTGGGCGAGGACACCAAAGCGGAAAATTATCATGAAGGACCTACAATAGCGGAACTTTCTAAAATATTTATATGTGTAAATATATTACATTACAAACAGAATTTGTAACATAATCCATTACAATCTACCATAAGCGGCTGGTGTCTGAAATTGCCCGCAGTGGATAGAAATTGCAGTAAAATAGCAGTTTTAAAATGTATCTAGTAGGATAGTGGTAGATTTAAAATGTAGTAGTTTTACAATGTACCTACCTAGTAGTAAATGTATAGGTGTAGTAAATGAATTACTGGGTGTGTTGCAATTCATTCACTCCACTAAGTAACATTTATAAAATAATTTAATAAATAATACTTCTTCGTCGGCGTTCCCAAAATCATCTCGAGAGTAAAGACAAGCAATTCATCGCTCAGAATCTCGCTAAACCGTTTAAATTCACCGCGCACGAGTGCCAATGTGTGAATGTGTTGCGCTAACTTTGTAAGTTAGTATTCCCAAACGAATACACTCCAGAAGTTATTCCATGCCAACTCAGAACCACATCAGAAAGGTCATTTAAAAGCTATAAAAAAATAAAAATAGCCGGTAACCCTAAAACCTAACTTAACCTATTTAAACATTTTTTTAAATATTTTATATCATCACTTTTAATAACCTTTCTGAGGTGGTTCTGAGTTGGTTTCATTCTAAGTTGGCCGCTCACCTCCAGAAGTATTGGATTACGCATGATCAAAGTAGTGCAAAATTCACTTGCCTTCAAGGCGCTATACTAGTGCACGGGATGAGTTAGATATCTGCACTGCTCCAACATGTGATTTGCCGTTATGAAATACCGTAGACATGTGAATAACATCACCATTCTCGGAAACGCCTCTCTTCGTAAAATTATGGCTAATAAATCATCTAAGAATGGATTAATTATATCATACTTTTAACACGATTTCAAAATTGCCTTACAATAGTCAAAAATTATTTATGTAACCACTGACATCACAACACCCAGACCTGGCAACGTAAACAACACCGCCTGTAATAACACAAAACAAAACTTAACCTTAATGCGGTGGTTTCCCCGGTAACAGCATCCCAATAACTGAATAAGGGTATGCCCACAAATTCTGACATCCTAGCAGAAAACTGACATGTTCCTTACAAGTCTCTCACAGTGCCGGTGGAGAGATACTAATACGCGAGAGTTTAATACAATTTGTTCGGAAGTAGGTTACAGTACGGCTCGCGAGAATTGGAAAACAGTTCCAATACTATTCCTGAAAGAATACTGATACGCGATTACTCCTGAAACTTGGGCCATAATACGGCGAGTTAGGAAGATGAAAGCATTATACTTTTGCCCGGAGGAAAGGTACATTAGGGTGAAATATACGTACACGAATGGGGATGAACTAGATTTGCTCTGATTGTATTGGAGACTGTATTCAATTTGACGAATAAATGTATAAGGGGCGGCTTGTGTTTTTTTTGTCAGAGGGAAAAATTAAAAGAGTAAAATATTATCTATTTATAGAAAGACCAGCTGAACCAACCGGCAATCATTTCAATTTCATAACGTTATTAGCTGCACATATGTATTTTTTAATATCCTTAATTCGAAAAGAAATGTGAACTATTTCACAAAATTATGCATGTTAGTATATATTTGTTAATATTTTATGCCTTTTCAAATGTATACTCCTCTTTCTTCAATGAAAACAAAATTTCGAATCGCAATTTAAAATAAATTTACGAAATGTTGGGAATTTATTCTTAATTATTTTTACATGAAACAAAAAAAAAAGTGAGGTGACAAATGTTTGTAATACTAAATTTGTCTAATAAAACGTCTGTGTGTTTTTATTTTTCTTCGTTATCGGTAATTTTTGTTAGAAGAAACGTAAGGTGAGCCATTGTTAAACCTTTTTTTTCGTTTGCATGCAAAATATTTATTTATAAAAAAATTGAAAGCGTAATTTACCACCTTTTAAAAATAGTTTTTAATTTTCGGATACATTCAGAAATATTTGAATTTTATTGTAAAGCGGAAATATTTTGACCCTCTGACAAAATGTGATCGAGGCCTGATGGGTTAATAGAAAATTCTAAAACAGAATGATTTTTGAAAATATATTTTGATTTACAAAAATTATAGATATTTTGTTAGCGGGATTTCACACTTAAGCCGCCGCCACCCGAATTTTTAACGATTTCTTACATATCTCTTTTATTTTTATTTTTTTATTTATTAATTTTCAACGCCCTGGTGGGCTTTTACATTACATGTTTATAATACAGAGACAGGTTTTTAAAAACAAAAGATAAACTATAAAAAATAACTAGTACACGTCATAAAGAGTATACACATAAATTAAGGAAAGATAATACATTACAATAAAGGAGAAAGTTTGTAAGTTGTAAGTTGTAAATACATGACAAAATGCAAGATACATAAAAATAAAATGGCAACAAGTTTTTACATTGTGTATTAATATAGAATTATACGAATAAATGCATTAGCCCCTATGTGATGCCCCTTAAATATCAAAATATTCTACATAAAAGTGTCGTTCAGGTATTTCTTAAATAATGGTAAACTTGTGTTAAATACATCGATATTAGAGGTGAATTTGTTTCCTAATGTGTGAAGTCGAGAAATAGGTGCATGTATATGGTAGTTCGTCCCAGAATTATTGTTGTAGAATAAAACATTTTGCCTTGTTGCTCGATTGGGTACCCTGAAATCGATGAGATGCAGGAGTTCGCAACAATCTAATTCAGAATGAATAATTTTAAACAAAAAAGTTAGGTCATTTATTTTTCTTCTGTTTTCTAGGGAATGCAATTTAAGTGTATTTAGTAAGGATGTGTAGTTAATGTGTTGAATAGGTATGTGTAGCTTGAAGTTAATAAATCTTAAAAATTTGTGCTGCACTCTTTCGATATTTTTTATATGAATTTGATAATATGGGGACCAAACTATGGAATTGTATTCCAACAAGCTGCGTACGAGTGACAAATATACCATTTTAATAACTTCTAACGAGTTAAAGTCTTTGATTGTTCTAATTATAAATCCTAGTGTTTTCATGCCTTTGTTGGTTATTTGTTGTATGTGATTTATAAAATTTAATTGCGTGTCAAACACAACTCCAAGATCTCTAATTTCATTGACTTTTTCTAAGATTTTGTTATCTATTGTGTATTTGAAAGATAGTGGGGTCTTTGTTCGACAAAACGTTAGTGTCTTACATTTATCGATATTGAGGAACAAGTTATTTGTGACACACCAATTTTGCAATTTGTCGATGTTTGACTGTAGGATTAGGCAGTCATCTATATTGGATATTTCTTTGTATAATTTGATGTCATCGGCAAAAAGCAGAACTTCTACATCGTTGAAACAGCTTATGATATCATTTATGAATATTAAGAAAAGGATGGGGCCGAGATGACTCCCTTGCGGTAGACCACTAGTTGCATATAATAACATAGATAAAGAATGTTTAATTTTAACAAATAAGATTCTGTTAGACAAATAATTTGAGAACCAATCCAACAACTTGCCTCTCAGTCCTAAGGCATACAATTTACTAAGTAATATTTTATGTGATACTTTGTCGAAAGCTTTTGAAAAATCTGTGTAGATACTGTCAACTTGTTTTTTTTTTGTAAAAGATTCTGTAATATAGTTATGGTAAAGTAACAGGTTGGTAGCAGTTGACCTACCGGAAACAAATCCGTGTTGGTTTTTATCAATTACTTTTAATATTGATGGATAAATTAAATCAAGAACAAGGGATTCAAAGATTTTCGGGAGCGCTGATTGTATACATATAGGACGGTAGTTTTTAATGTCAGTGTCGTCACCTTTTTTGAGAATCGGGGTAATATAACTAGATTTCCAACGGGTTGGAAAATGTCCAGAAGAAAGTAAGCGGTTAAATAATGTGGTGAGTGGACCGGATATTGCAGATGCGCATTGTTTGAAAAATATTGGTGGGATGTTATCTGGGCCTGCAGATTTGTTAGGGTCAAGTGAAATGATTTTATTTAAGCATGATTCCTGTGTAATGGTGTAGTTCTGTAGATGTATTGTGTTTTGATATGTGTATGATGGTACGTTGTTATCTGATATTTCACCTTCGTATACACTTTGGAAATGATCCGCAAACAAATTAACAATATCAAAGGTGCTATTGGCTATTTTTCCATCATAATGCATTGTGGGGGGGTAGTCTGTACTTTCATTGTTTAATTTTTTAACAAAATTCCAAAGATTTTTTGTTCCTAGCGCAGTTTTCTCAACGGAGGTGATGTGTGCTTTATAGCATAGTTTAGATAGTGTTTTACATTTCTTTCTTGTTTCTGAGAAGTTTGAGTAGTCGGTGATTTGTTGAGTGAGTTTAAAAATTTTGTGTAGCTGTTTTTTTTGTTTCAGTAAGAGTATAAGGTCAGTGGAGAACCAAATTGGATATGTTCTGAGTTTTGGTGTATATGAGGGGACATGTGATTTTATATTTTCAGAAAATGTTTCATAGAGTTTTTCTAGTATTTGTTCGCTATCACTGTTATTAGTCAAGAAAGACCAATCTGTATTAGCGAGTTGGTAGTTAATGGAATCGTAATCGGCATTTTTGAAGTTGAGTGTTGTTTGTTTCAGTGGTGGTTTGTTTGTGTACATATTTAATATAATGTGTAAGGGGGGGTGATAATTATCCACCGGTACGAGCTGATCGTCTGACATTTCAACACACAGTTTAGAGCTGTTTGATAGGGCAAGATCTAGAAGGCGATCACATATATTAGGTATAAAATTGTGTTGATGCAAATTTAAATAGTTTATCATATCTATCACTTCACGTGCTGGGTCGTTAGAACTTTCGTTAGTAATATAACCATTGTCACTAGAGTTCCATTTCAAATTGGGAAGATTATAATCGCCGACGATAATTATTTTCGATGTGGGATTTTTTGACATAAGAAATTCGATGTCTTCGCAATGCTTCTTGTAGGTTTGGATGTCGGAGTTTGGTGGTATGTATACAGTTCCAATGATGATTTTTTCCATGGGAGTAACAATTTGTACAAATAGTTGCTCCAGTGAGGTATTTTTCGTGCTTAGTTTTTTCACGGATATATTTTCCTTGATTGCAATCAAAACTCCGCCTCCTCTGGATTTAGTACTGGATTTTAGGTTTCTGTCACGGCGAAATATCTTGTGGTTTGTAAAACCAAGTTCAGGAGATTTTATTTCTGGAACGAGCCATGTTTCAGTAAGGATAAATACATCATGTCCGTGTAAAGGTACCGTTACTTTAAGGTCATGCAGTTTTGTACGAAGTCCTCGTGTATTTTGATAATAGATTTTGATTTTATCAGGGCATTTGGTCCGGCATTTTCGGTTGGTTAGGCCATATCCAATAGTGGATTTTAGTTTTTTGAGACATTTACTATTGCTGGCTTATTATTTATGAATTTTATAGTAAGTCCGACTTCGCCTTCCAGGGTACGGTTTGCCAGGGTTTGTCTAAGATCATTTAGGTATTGCCTCTGTAGAGGGGTTTGGTCGGAATAGATTTTGCAATCGGTGTGAGTTAGAGCTATATTTTTTCTACGCAATACGTTTAATACAATCAACGGATCATTAAGGATCTTAAACAATTGAAGTTTTTAAGCTCTTAAAAAATGCAGAGCCTAATGCATTGATGGTGATTTTAAAGAAATTATCCAATAACCTACTACGTCTGAATATAGGAGGCTGTGTATGAGATTAATCCTTTGTCAAAAGAAATTTATTAAGGCTTTCAGCAAACAGGAGCAGACTAAATACAACAGTGCAAGCAACGGGGGATTATTTTGTATATACACAGCCATGGAGAACTAGTAGAGGGATGGCAGATGGCAGATGGCAGGTAGGTACTAGGTACACTGAAACAACAGAACTGCACGGTCAAAGTATCGCGACATCGTCAACAAAGGATCCCCAGCTAGAGAGTGGGGATGGGGAGAGGAAGGGGGTCAGGACAATTTATCTCCAGTTCTTTCGTTAGGAGCACAACTCCAGATCCGGGCCGGCTGGGAACCGAGTCACAAGAACAGAGAGCGGCCGGGGAGGGAACAACGACAATGAAGACAAGTGCGAAATTTAGCTTCCTTATCAAAACGTCCTTGATCCTTGATTCAACGATTTTTTTGTGAGAAGGTACCTACCGCACAAAAGTCCCAACTGTCTGGAGCCAGTGGGACTATGGCAACTCCAATAATTGGGGTATGTTGTGACTCCCACTACCTTTAGCCTCACAACTTCTGAGGCTGAAGGTAGAGGGAATAAGATGGAGTTAGGGAAGAGGAAGGTCGGAAAGTAGCTGGGTATTCTAAATTAGTCTTAAGTCTAAATCAAACCAAAAATTTCCTCTGAAATCATAAGATTTGTAACTAGGTACTTAAATACCTCCCTATTTAATTATAAGCCATTAATATTTTATATAACATTATTTTATTTCAAATAAGAAATTTACGATTCTTCCAAAGAAACATCATTTTCTCAATGACAAATATTTTTACACACTTTCTTCAAGCCGTTAGGTAAGTACCATAAAATTGATTATTAAGATTTTGGAGCTCGTGGTGGACCAACGCCCAAGCAAACTCTGGCGGTATAAAAATATAGTATCCGACACGGCCATCTTAAACCGGTACTGGAACACGCCAACAAATTTACAGACAGATGAAATGCAAAACGGTCAAGTTAAAACAGGACTTCTCTACTCCCTGTCAATGTACTTGTGGAAACTTGATTAATGAGGCGTGAATTGAAAGAATTTAATTTGTAACCATCCCCACAGCAAACCCTCTCAGCCAAAACCCATAAAAAATGTAAATTTTCAAATGGTACTCGTAGTTCCGAAAATATCTGAAAGCGTTTCGCGAGGTTCGGGCAATTTCATTCTGTGTCCTTTCGGTTTGAAGGAGGCGTCATAGTTTCAAGGAGTCAGGCATGATAATCGAGTCCTTGGAAAATAGGTGGTACATCACTCTCACGAGGTTTTGCTTTTGTGTATTTTACTCGGAGCCAGTGGCGGAACTGCATGGTTCTTGACCCCAAGGCCCAATTTTAAAAATTTGCAAGCACAGCATTAAAAAACTACATTTCATGCACATTATTCTGTCAGTATCAAAACAATACAAAGGGCAGACCGGTCGGTGGTTGAGTGGGCATAGCGCTTGGGTCCCACCCGGGCGTCGCATGTTCGATTCCTCGGCTGGCTAAGTCCTCCATCACAACACAAGCCACATTTTCGGCTTTCTGTGGTGGTAGTAGGAGATTTTCAAACATTGTTGGGTTATTCGCAGCCTGGGAATGTTTTTAAAATTAAAAAAAAATTAAACATTAAAAATCATCAAACAACATAATATCAGCACGTTTTAATTCGCAGTAAGTATTCTTAAATATTTTAAATGGCATAGTTAGGCAAGACCAGAACCGGTGGAATAAATTTAAATATCTACTCAGATATCTTGATTTTACAAAGAGAGATTATTTTTTTTATAAATTTTTAATTTGGGTGTCGGTTATGGGTACCGCCGCCCCGGAAACCATTTATTGGATAACAAACACCTCTACCATAGGTCACAATGTCCGGAGCTTGGCCGCAGATGCGTCTGCCCACCAACATGGCAGGCCGGATCGAGAGAGAATATTTGAGGAAGTCCCTTTAACTTCTCCATTCTCTCTCGGAACTTCACCTTGCACTGCATTGGGAGGGATGGATTCGTACGTCTGTCACTCCTGGACACACTAACCCCCAGATTAAAGACCCTCCACACAGCATCCCCAAAGATGACAATTCAGAGTAATAAAATAAACAAAAAAATAAAATTGAAGAATTCATCTTAATTAGAAATTTTATTAAAATAGCCCTTTATATTTATTGACCGTCTCCAGGGGTCATCAGATGGACTTCATCCAGGCAACCATGGCAGTGGTGAAGATGGTATTCACATGGTAGTGGTGAAGCAGGTAAATACCGGCCGATTAAACTCCAATCTCTTTCCCATCCTCAGAGAACGTATTCTCATTACTAACAAATCAGTGCTCCCTAGTGTACCGGTCGCATCAGGACAGTAGTGCTCCTGGCTGGGGTGGTACAATTAAATCATAACCTTAATACCTAATTTTTAAAAGGTTGACTAGGTATTTTTTACATTAATTTCAACCAGGATGAATCTTTAGGATGCTGTATGGAGGGTCCTGTTGTAGGAGGGAGGAAACCCAGATGGTCCCATAGCTAAGCTGTTTCGTAGAAACGACCCGTTATAGTGTGAAAAAGTCAACCGTGCACAAAATTTGAACGCAGGTAAATTTTTGAAGTGTATTTATAGAGTTTCGAGTGGGCAGGGGGGGGGGGTGTGACAGAACCCCACTGCTTCTTCGGGTCTCGCGCCTTGCTTCTTGCGCTTATCGGCGTGTTATCCCTTCTAGAAGCAAGGAGCGAAAGAACTGTTCGGCTTATAGAAGTAAAGTAAAGGTTTGTAGAAGGTAATGTGAAGGTATAGAGAACACGGCGAGATCGATCGCAGCCGTGACTCTATTGGGAGTTGGGTCCCACCTGCCGAGAGGGCACTTACCCGAGGATTTATGGTCCATTCAAGAGATTCGAGACGAAGGAAATTGTGAGCGCGATTAAAATCTACGGCGAAAACAAACGTGTTGTGTTTTCCTTACTTTTGCCGAAATTTATCAAAAAATACTGGTTGGGCGTTAACACAATTCATAGCTACACTTACCTACATACATTTACATATATCATAGACTCTGTGCTTGTACGGGGTCCGCCAAATAACTTTTTTTTTTTGAAAATGCTATAAAAAAAAAAACTACTGAATATTTTCTCAAATTTCTTTTTTTATTTATAAGTACAATCCTTCCGGTTAATAATGGAAAATAATTTCATTCAAATGGCTGCCTCGGCTGGCCATGCAGTAGCCTACACGATCGGTCCAATTTTTAAGCACATTATCGATTGTGTGCAGCTGTATTTCACCAATGGCTTCACGAATATTGTCCTTTAAAGCGTCAATTGTCTCTGGCTTGTCGGCGTAACATTTATCTTTGAGGGCACCCCACAAATAATAGTCCAACGGTGTCAAATCGCAGCTCCGAGGTGGCCAAACGACATCAGCTCTGCGGCTGATAATGCGATCTTCAAAAACAGGGCGCAAAACATCGAGTGTAGCTTCGGCTGTGTGGCACGTAGCGCCGTCCTGTTGAAACCAAATGTTGCCAATATCCTCCTCTTCAATTTTTGTGAACAAAAATTCGTTCAACATGGCCCGATAACGATCGCCATTGACTGTAACGGCCACTCCTTGCTCATTTTCAAAGAAAAATGGCCCAATTATGCCTCTGGACCAAAATCCGCACCAAACAGTGACTCGTTTTGGGTGTACCGGCTTTTCAATGTATGCGTGCGGGTTTTCTGTGCCCCAAATACGACAATTTTGCTTGTTTACATACCCGCCAAGATCAAAATGAGCTTCATCCGAAAAGATGATTTTTTTGGCAAAATCGGCATCTTCTGTAAGTCGATATTTCCCAGCGTTGTTCAAGCGTATACACAACCATATTCGCTCAGCGGAAGGATAAAACTAATTATCTGTCAAATCAGACATGAGCTAAGTGTTACCATTCACGAAATAAGCACTAGTTGAAAAAAAAAACTTTAGATGGCGGACCCTTTAGCTTGATTGTCACATATTCCTTTCGTATCCATCCCTATTATGTTTCTTTTCCTACCCAATCCCTATGTACCTGTCATTTAACGTTACCATAACAATTAGTCGTCAATCGCAACTCGCCGCGTAAACATCTAATATTCCGCATGCCGCATGCTAACTTAATCCCGCATATCGCAGTAAAATACTGCGATTAATAATTATACGAGTGCATCTACAAACCCAGCCAAGATAGCAGAGAGTGCCACAAGGTTCCGAAGTAAGTCCCTTCCTTCCTTCCTTTCCTTATGTGCCTTCTATTTTACTTGTGCAGTGGTCTTTCATACATCTCAAAACACATGCAAGGTCCTTCGATATCCGCAGACACATAATCACACATCAAATACTCTTCTGTTATTCTGACATTCGAAATGTCCTATATTAGATTCACACGATACCTTGACAGTGCCATGTCTTTCTCGGACGTCCACAACTCCTTCTACCATTCTCTTTCGAGCCATATATTCTTCTTACACCCCTTTCTTGTTCATCCGCTCTGCACGTATGCTTAATTTGATTCATCACGTATAAGCGTATGCTTAATTTGATTCATCACGTATAAGCGTATGCTTAATTTGATTCATCACGCTTATCAGTCTTGTATTATTTCCGGTATTCCACGTTTGTAACACGGTCATAGGTGGTCACACACAGACGCCTAAGAGATCCGCCGATCCATCCGTTCGATTACCACCGCGAGGAAACGGCGTGATGGTTAGTTTTCTACAAATAATAATAGGCACTTTTAATATTCTCACGTTTACGGAACGGCGACGAAACAAAAAGGGCAATAAACATACGTTCCTTATTACAATGATGCTGCAGCTCTTTCTTTAGTATTAAATAAAGATGAGACACACGTATATTATGTGTCTCATCTGTAAGAAAGAGCTGCAGCATTATTGTAATAAGGAACGTACGTTTATTGCATTTTTGTACCGTCCCCGTTCCGAAAACGTGGGAATATTAAAAGCAGAGCTGATAAATAGAGCCGGCCTATCCGGGAATCGAAAAGTCTTATGTTAATTAGCAACATCGGTTTCCTTTTAAATCGATATAGATCACACTCTTGTTAAAATTATCAGTTCGGTGTCTGAAATCGTGGAATGTATCTGGGTTACGCCCCAAAGGGCTGCTGTCTGCCATCTGCCCGGGAATGTGATTGGCCAAATATATGCGCACTGCCTTTTTTTGTAAACACTCAAGGATAATAGACGGTTAGGATTTATACGGGTTGCATGCAGATGTACGTAAACATTTATTTATATCATGTCCTAACACAATTCTTTTTTTATGTGAACCTCGCAAGAGCGCCCTGTCTATAAAATATATTATATCAAGGACTATAGGAAGGAATATATTAATGCGGGTCTTGATGGGGCCCGAATTATATTAAGGAGGAAAAACAGATGCCGGCAACTCCTGCCACATACGAGCCGACATAACAAAAAACGAGTGGAAGTAACGACCCGTTATCACGATGAATGATGCTCAGGATGCTCGTGTTCGTCGAGTGCTCCGGTGCACCGGGGATCAATGCTGCTAGCTCCTTAGAACTCCATTAAAGTACCCCTGAAAAAGACTCAGAATGCCTACATTGCGCCTGTGCATTAGAAGTGGCAATCGGTCTGTCAACAATTAACGGATTGTCAATCAGACGGACCGCCCACTACTGAACAGTTAATTTTTAATTATGGGCTCCAGCCAAGAGGTGGCTCCCAA
Source organism: Limnephilus lunatus (assembly GCA_917563855.2). Lineage (NCBI taxonomy): Eukaryota > Metazoa > Arthropoda > Insecta > Trichoptera > Limnephilidae > Limnephilus > Limnephilus lunatus. The sequence goes on along the minus strand of OU830599.1, from coordinate 30,899,053 downwards.
ATTCAATTGTTTTTTTTTTTTCAGTTTTTTCCAGGGTCAGCAGTTGGTCACTCTTGAAGAATCTGTTAGCCCTATACAGGACGTTCAGTTTCTTGGAAGCCAGATTTATAGAGATCTCTTTTGTGGGATTATGAGAGATGTACTTTCATATTTGTGGGATTTTCTACAGCTTTAATTTCTTTTTTCTATGGGTATCAGGCCGGCTTCGCCGATTTGTAACAGCTCACAGTTGAAATTTGACATCGGCCCATGAAAAAAGCAAATAACAGCCATAGAAAATCACACAATCCGACAGATCTCACAAAATCTGACAAGAGATTCCACAAAAGATATAGAATCGTTCGGCTGATATAATTACTACAAGCATTTCAATGGAGTCTTCATAGGGGAGGGTTCACCCATCAAATTGCAAGAGACATCATTGATCTCCCTCTTTGTCGAAATCAGAATTTTTCTTTTGAAAGAACCTCCTCACAGTGGTCTCAAATAAGACATAGCGCCAACCACGATCCTAAAAGCCCGACAACAGGTTTCATGTGGGTTTCGACAAGTGTTCTAAAATAATGGCATCCAGTATTATTCCGACCTTTGCCCTTAACGCATACCCAAAATAACATATTGTGGTAAAACTGTCGTGTTTTTCTCTTTCTCCCTTTCTTATGCCCTTCTTATTATGTTTGCTTCTCCATTAATCGAAAATACTGACATTTATCAAAAATTTATTTATCACAAATATTCACATGACAAAAATATTACGTGACTACATTTTTTATTTGATAAGCATATGATTTATATTATTGTTGTATTTACAGGATTTCATTGTTTACTTTGTAATTTACACATGTTCTTAAATTCTATTTTATATTCTTTGCTGTTTTACACTTATTAGAGCTGTCGTTAACTTACATATACAATTCACATTTAGACGTTTTTTTCAATTTAAAATATACTTTACTAATTATACTACACCGAACGTGTAGGTCACGCGAACTCTAGTGGGATAAAAAGGAAGTATCCAACAAGGCCACCAACTTTAATCGGAACAGGAACGTAACAAACAAATTCATCATACTATACATAATTTACATACTTTACTCAAGATGAAATGCCAAAGTTGGAGATAAAAACTAATAAAATCATTACTTGTTCTGCGGTTAGAAAAAGTAGCGTTAGTTTTAGTAACCTAAAACTAATGATAAGCTAATATCATTTACAGGTCGTCGTCTCAACTTTTATTGAACATATTACCTATCCAAGAAAACTCTTCTGCACTTTCTCCAAACCGTGTAAACAGTTCCAAACAGTATTAATGTATTATCCTTTTTATTTAGTCGTTAAACTGCCTTGAGTAAACACGATTGTTCTCTGATTCTCCAATGCGCTCGATATGTTAACAAATTGAAGATGTCAAGCACACATTATCAAAGTGCATTAAATATGAACGACAGAGAGTGACAATACTAATGACCTCAAGCTCATCGGAAGTTCAGAATTTAATAGCCTCAACCGAGTTTCATGCCATATCAAGAATAATGAAATTTATTAGATCATGTAAACTGGAAAATATTTGAATGTGAATTTTTATACAAAATGAATATAAAAGGACTAAGTACCCTTTAAAGATCATTAGAGATTATAATGATAAAATTATAATTTAAAAACAGACGGGGCAAAAAATGACAACATTGTGTAAGTCAGAAGCCTCGATAATATACATGACATTAAAAAAAACACGATTGTTACCTAAACCCATAGGGTGTGAACTCAAAAAATTGGTGCGTACTCAGGTATTTTCCTCAGGATCTTAAAATATATAACGAAAATTGAAGCATGGGAGTTTGAGGAGAACAATATTTACTCATGCCTGTCGATTTCTCACGTTATAATAATTTCCCAACAGGATTCATTCATACGCTGATTTGAGATACAGAGAATAAATAAGATTCTGACGAATTTGACACATCTTTCAGCGTCAATTTTAATACTATGCATGAGATATGTCAGTTTCATATCGTCGTCATCTTCCCGGCAAAATGAGGGATTTACGAATATTTGATGATCAGATCAACAAGAGAAGTCTGATTTCATGTTGAGTAGAAATAAGGTTATTATTATATTTAAAAAGGTAATTGAACGATGAAACTTCGGATTAAAAGCAATGCGTCTCTACAATGCCAAGTAGGCTGCATATGTCGGTTAGTAAAGCGTATATTTAATATTTATCTACTATTAACACATAAAATAATTAACTATTTCAAAAAGTGATACCTAATACTATTACAATGGAAATAGATCGTCAATGTGATTAGTCAGACATCTCCGAATATTAGGTTTTAAGATAGTGAGGAAAGCCATTAGAATACTCACCATAAATCAAATATTATTTACATGTGACTGTGTGTTATATATTAAACTAGCAGACCCGGCCACAAGTTGCTTAATGCTGTGGCTAACGAAACACAACGCCATCTACTGACAACGCCATTGCACAACCTTTATAACCAACGCCATCTGCTAATTTGTATACGTATCAAATCTACACCGCCCGCTTGCCAACCCGCTGCCCGCTTGCCAGCCCGCTCCCTTTATACATATATTATATATTTCAACCAATTCACACAACACCTTGTCAAATAATATACCTAAACCTTCCTCATGAATCACTCATTGTTGAAAATTACATAATGTACATATTGGTGAAAACCGCATGAAAATCCGTTGCGTATTTTTTTTTTTTTTTTTTTTTTTTTTTTATTTTTTCATTATATAATTTGTGTACAGTTTTACAGTGATTCAACTACCACGCTAGGCACATGCCCGTATTATGGTAGTCGAATTATTAATATATAATTATATAAATGTAAGAATTGTTATTGGTTAATACATAGTTTAGTTAGGTACAATATTTTTGTATAACAACGAATTCTTTAAGTGATTTCGCAATTAAGTAGATAAAAAATAATAGAATAAAATAATAGATAGCAATAAACAATAATAATAGATAAAAAAATAATAGATAGCAATAAACCATTCTTATTGTTGGCTGCTTTTTCGCTTAAATGAAATAGGTACATAAATACATGATAGATAGATAAATAAATGAATAACTCTTCTTGTGGAGATGTTGAAAATAATTCATCCAAATTAATATGATCAATATCAAAAGGTTTTTTTTTTTTTTTTTTTTTTTTTAATTTTTAATTTGAATGTAAAATAAAATAAAATAAAATTAAAAATAATAATAATAAAACAAATTAACTTAATTTGTTGACTTCAGGCATTCTTTAAAGTAGTTCCTCCCCTTTGTAAATAACCAATCCTGTACATTTATGATATAAAGCTTGTCAGTTTTCGATTTCCTTGTATCAATACTCAGTAAGTTAAACATTTTGGGGGCAATATAGGAGAACTGTCGCTGTGCAAAAGTTGTTTTAGTTGTAGGAATTATGCATTTTAGGTGTGAAGAGTACCGAGTGTGAATTTTTTTTTGTGTTTTCTCCATCAAATCATTTTTCCATAAGAATGTGAGAATTGTCTTTATGTATAGTTGTCGGATGTCTAACACTGTGAGTTTTTTAAAAAGTGGCTCTGATGGGTGTGATGGGTTACATTTGAATATTATTCTCAGCAGAAGTTTTTGAATTAAGACCATGGGATAAAGAATTGACATAGCACATCCTCCCCATCCCACAATACCATAAGTAGCAATTGATTGGAAAAGTGCAAAGTAAACACATCTCAGTGTTTGTAGGTTGAGAATAGATCTGAGAGAGTAGAAAATGTAGCATAATTTGCGAAGCCTTTTTGTTGTAGAATTGATGTGTGCCTCCCAACGCAGTTGATCGTCAATAATAACCCCCAAGTACTTAATTTCGTTTGATGTTTTTAGGTCATCGCATGAGCAATTCTTGTGAAGTGATGTAGGCGTGTTAGGGTTCTGTGAACATGAATGTATGGTAAGTTTATGATAGTTTTGGGGGAGATTTGGTTTCCGTATAGAAAAAAGTAGGTATTTTGTTTTATCAATATTAAGAGTGAGGAGGTTGGAATCTAACCAGTGTTTTACTACATTTATGCCATAGTTTGCTTTTTCAAAGGTTGAATTCAAATTTTCACCTTCAAATACGATAACCGTGTCATCAGCGAAGGATATTATAGTGCCACCAGTATTCAAATTGCATAAAGAGTTAATGTATATTAGAAAGAGAAGTGGGCCTAATACACTGCCTTGGGGCACTCCATACGTGATTTGTAAACTTGAACTTCTGTACTCTTTAGCGGAATTGATAATAGTTGACTGGGATCTGTTTGTAAGATAGCTCTTAAACCATTCAAGCGGAATCCCTTTTATTCCTATCTGCAAGAGTTTTTTCAGAAGTATGCGGTGAGATACAGTATCAAAGGCTTTTGCTAGATCCAAGAAAACAGCGAGGGTTTTGCGACCTTTATCGAGGTTATCGGATATTAATTTAGTAAAAGCTGCAATTGCATCTGAGGCACTACGACCTTTGCGGAAGCCGTATTGATTTCTTGACAAGATTTTATTGTCTTCAAGAAATTTGTAGAGTCTTCGTTTTACAGTTTTTTCAATTATTTTTGAGATCGGACTCAGCAAAGATATTGGCCTATAGTTGTTCACGGATGATCTGTCCCCTGTTTTAAAGACAGGGATAATTGTTGAATGTTTTAGGGTGTTTGGGAAAAGGCCAGTTCGAAAACTTAGATTCGTGATATGTTCAAGGGGTTTCGTGATGATTGGTTTAAGGTGTTTAATAAGTTTAGTGGATATATTGTCAATTCCCGTGGAGTGTGTATTTTTGAGTGAAGTGATGATTTCATCGATTTCTTGTTCTGTTGTTGGAGTGAGAATGAAAGGGTTATAACTCATATTATCTAGAGAGATATTGTTTGCAAGGCTATCTTCAGATGCTTTAGTTTTATTTAGAATATTATTTGCTAGGTCTGATCCGATAGTGGAGAAGAATTGGTTGAAATGATTTGTGATTGTTTCAGAGTTTTCAGTTGCATTAAATGTTTTATCTGCGATGGTGATCTTGTTAATAGGTGTGGTCACTTTTTCGGTGTAGCATATTTCTTTGACGATATTCCAGATTTGTTTATTGTCATTAGCAGCTTCCTCTATCTGTTTCCTATAATAGTCTTCTCTGGCCGTACAGGCTATTTTTTTACAAGCATTTCTGTAACGTTTATAAAATAAGAGAGATTCATAGTCAGTAGGATTATTTTTACAATATTTATGAAGTTTGTCACGCTTACGAATGCAATGTAAAATGCCATTTGTTATCCAAGGTTTTAGTTTAATTTCACGTCTACTTTGGTTGTTTTTTGTATTGGATGTAGCATTTTTTAAGTGTTTAAGAATGATGTCGATGAGAGATTCACAGGCTAAGTTTGGGTCACTAAGTTTATAAAAATTTGACCAGTTTTCCTCGGAAACCAGTTTGAAGAGAGTATCATATGAAATTTTCTTTAGTTGTATAGTAGATGCTGGTGATTTTTGTATTCTATGGGAAATGGAGGTGATAGTAGCATAGTGGTCTGTAACAGTGCATTGATATACTAGAGAATTGATATTTAGTTTGCATTTGGCAAAAACGTGGTCTATGCAACTGGCGGATAACCCAGATACACGAGTGGGGACTGTAATAGCTGGTAGAAATCCTTGCAGAGTTAGTAGATTTATGTAATCGTTGGCTTGAGGATGCATTGTATTTATAATATTGATATTAAGGTCACCAATAATAAAGACATTTTCACGATCTTTAATATATACTAAAATTTGATTAAGTGCTTTTAAAAATGGTGTTATGTTGGATGTGCTCGGTGATCGGTACATACATAGAATAGTAACGCTTTTTTCAATTTCGAGTTTTAGGCAATTTGAGTTTGTTAATGTTATTTCCTTTATAGAGTGTTGTATATGATTTTTTATGTAAATAATAACGCCATCATTTTGTGATTGGTTATTATGTGTGTTGTAATGATTATAGTTTTTTATGTTTTTGGGAATATAGTTATCTTTGATCCAGCATTCGCTCAAGATAAGCAAGTCAAAGTCTGAATCAAGTTCTGTAAGTAGTACCATAAGTTCATTGAAGTTTTTGTTAATACTTCTAATGTTCATGGAAAAGATTTTTAAGTCAGATTTATTTAGGGTTTTTTGAACTTTTATAAAACTAGTGGTTTCAATACACGGAATCTGCGACATGTTGTCCAAAAGATTTGTTATATTATCATCCATTTATAAAAAATAAAAAATGTGTAGTATATATTACATAAAAGATTGTTGGATTTTTGTTGGGTTTTGTATGAAGAACAGAAGCTGTTATTAAAAGCGATAACAATAATAGTAATAACATTGAACTTTATAATGGTTACAGTAACATAATAAGCAATAAAATTGTTTTTTGTTATAATTACAGTTATAAAATCTTGACATTTGGAGTCAATATCAAAAATACAAGATTTGTCTTTGCTGGTGCTAAATCTACGTGAAATTTTTAATAGAATTTTAAAAAACGATTTGTTGATAACTTTAAAGTTTGTTGATAAAAATAGATTATAGTTAAGTAATTCATGAAAAAAATATTTCCAAAAGTATCTATTTTTGTTAAAATAAAAATCTTTAGAATTTAAAAAGTTAATTTCAATCCTGATAATAATTGCAGTAATAAATGCATGTTTTGTGTGACAAAAATTGTAATAATAGATAATTCTTGCATGTTGCATATAGAAAATTCTTGCATGTTGCATACAAATAATAATATATTGAGTATTATTAAGGTAAATTGTGCCATTGGTTTTTGTTGTTCGTAATAGAAAAGAAGGGTTTTGACAGTAACTCAGAGCAATGACAATAATACACAGTTCGGTAACCTTTACAATAACAGCAGATTTTTTTTTACAGTTAGAATCCGTTTCGAGAATAGGAGATTTGCATTTGTTAATAGTGAAACTACATTTATTTTTTATGTGAATAGTATTACCAGAAAATCTTATTATAATAAGATTTTTTGAAAAAAAGTTAACTTTATAGTAATAATGATCTGAAATTGTGGTATTATAAAATATGAGGGACAGGGAAGTAACTGATTTCATAATATTGTTGAAACTCAAGAAAGATAAATTAAAAACATATAGAATAGCAACGTTGTAGGGAGAGTAGAGTTTATGAAATGTTGGGGGGGGGCGATAAGAGATGTTTATTTTTTTCGTTGATGTGTAGAACAGGGGTCCCAATTTCTTTACGTACATACACCTTTCCCTCTCGGATCCATGCGAATTTGAAGATATTATCCCGTGAAGCCTTCCGTGCAAGATACCAAAGATGTTTCGCTCGAAATGTTAAGTGTTCGGTGATGTAAATCTGGGAGCGAGTTCCTGCCATTCCGATGAGTGTGGTATTTAGTTTATTGTCTCTGTTTGTAGTTTTTTTGTTGTACGCTTTGGTGTCGTTTAAGAAGTTCTCACGGTCAATGTTTGTTTTAAATCTAAGTATTATAGGCCTCTGCAGGTCTTTATTGTTTTTTTGGGAGATACGGTATGCTGTATCTATGTTATTGAGTTCCGTGTTGGCATTAGTTGTTCTTTGTATGTTAAATATAATGTTTTTCAGATTTTCTCCGTTTATTTCAGGGATTCCCCTGATTTCGACGTTCTTTGATCTATTTTCTCTCTCTATTTGTTCAAATTGACCTTCTAATTGTTCTAAGCGATTTTCGAGGTCAGCATTTTTTTTTCTAATTTTATGTTTGTATCTTCTAGTTCGTGTACACGAAGTAAGATTTCTTCATATTGTTTGCTCATTATTGATATTGTGTTGAGTATTTGGGTATTTTGTTCAATAATTAAGTTCTGTTTAGTTAGTAATTCACCGTCCAAAAGCGGATTACTCACTATATTGAGATTAGCGGTAGACACGCCAGCTATGCATTTTTTGCACCTAATTTGAGCCCGTCGCTCCTTGCTAAGGCGTCGGTATGTGCTTTCAGCCACTCCTCCACAGTTTAGGTGAAAAGTACATTTGCATTCGGTGCACGTGAACAAGGATTCAGCAGAGAGAGTAGGTTCCGCACAAGCATTACAGTTATTCATCTTGTCTCGTTGTTTGTGGTTGTAATTAGAAGTGTAGTAGTGTAGTAGTGAAGATCTCTGCACTCAACTGAACTGAATTCCGTTTAATGTTAATTATAATTTATTATTGTAATCACAATTTATTTAGAAATAAAGTAGGAATAAATCTTCTTATCACTCTTGGAAAAAAAAAGCCGAAAAGTTTTTGGATTCGGTGAGTTTCGAACTCGGTTTGCTCAGAATGTCAGTGTCCGGTTTAGCAAGCGTGATGACCACTAGGCTATCGTCACCGTGTGACGTAGTGTGAAATATTTGTAATATTAATTGTCTGGCCACAGATAAGATTTTACGTATTGTTGTTGTAAGTAATTCGATAAACTTTAACGATTTCAATCGTTGTAAGTTCACTGATATTTTAACATAAAATTGCTATAACACGGCCGTTTAGATTGAACTAAATTGAGTAGATCACTTCACTGAACTAAAGGTAAACACCAACCGATAGTTTGATCGATTATTTTGATTTTTAACTGCGGATTTAAATTAGTTTTGCGGAGCAATTTTTTGCGTGCGTACGGTACATTGATTGGAAACTATCATTCTAAAAGATCTAAGCGTACAGACAGCGGGAGGGATATTATGTAAAGAAGATATGCTATAAAATAATACCGGGGCACCGGGAGGATTTTTGTTTAATTCGCTCTCGTTTTTTCTGCATTATAAATTATTTGGTTGATTTTATGAGTTCCGAGTATTGTGCCAGATAGACGGTACATTTTTACATATAACTGCATTCTCTACTCAAATTTAGATTTTTCGGAGATATCTGAATAATTAACTGGACGATCGATATATGCAATAAATAACATTAACAGATTTAAAAAAAGACGTTTATCATCAATAAACATTAATTCGCATAATATATTCACATAACGATAAGTGGCCCATTTTATTCGTTAATAAATAAATTTTATCACTCAATAAACACAGTATTCAATAAAAATAAAGTTTACTGCAATAAATACAATTTTATTGAGCACTAAATTGTTAGAATTAATAAAACAACTTGATATGGAAATTATTTTTTTTTAATTGGGTGAACAACTGGTGTTTTCTTCTTCCGTCAAACATTATTTACTCAGAAAGAGTTCCCGTATGTGAGAAAGGGTCTGGAGGATTAGGAATTTTAGGAAGGAAGTTAACGTAGGTCCCTAATATGACCCGAATGCCGGTATTTCCTTCAACATGAGAAACGTTTAACAATATAAGCAATAGAAAAAAACTAGAGATGCCACGAATATTCCGGCTATTATTCGGTATTCGGCTACTTCTTTTACTATTCGGTATTCGGCCGAATAAATAATAATTATCTTCACTACAAATTTCATAAGATCCTTTCAAAGGTGATTTTTTATTAAATGGTTCCATTTCGTAAAGGTTTTCGCGAACAAACAAACAGTGATATTTTTTTAAGATATGACTATAAATAACACAATCAACAAATAAAGAGTGTTGTGACACGACCTACTCGCAAATTAAGCAAATACACCCACGGCGCAGTTACCGCACGCATTTCATTGATGCAGGTTGGAATCCCGCGATATATTTCGATAGTTTCCTTGAAGAACTAAAAAGTCTTCCTTGTGCATAGAAAGCAACTGGGAAATTAAGACGCCGACAAAACTGATTGAGGAGTATAACAACACTCTATCATGTTTACTTAGTAAATATGCTCCAACCACCTCGAAAACGCGGAAAGTCCGAAAATCTGATGGCTGGTTCGATGAGGAGTGTCGGAGTCAGAAGAGGATAATGCGGAAACTAGAGAGGTCACACCGAAGAAACCCCGACGTTACTCCACGAGACGAGTGGATTAATGCTCAAATAGAGTACAGAAGAATAATACGCACAAAGAGGTCAGAATACTGGATCAATAAAATTGACTCTGAGCGGAAAAATCCACGATGTCTCTGGAACTCCGTTAAAACCATCATCGCTAATAACACCGTACAAACCTCTACAAACATTACTCCGCAGGCCTTTTCTAAGTTTTTCTCTGAAAAAATAGAATCTATACGCGCCTCTACATCTTCTGCTCCCCCGCCAATATTTATAGCCAATTCCAAAGGGACACTGTCATCCTTCAAACCTAAAACGCTAGAAGAAGTAGGAAAGTTAATTCTAAGTTCAACATCTAATAGACAACTCACCAATTGTCATTTCCGGCAATGACGTAATTGCGAAAACAACCGTCAAACTTCTGGGAGTTTATCTGGATTCAGACCTTTCATTGAAAAGTCAGTTGAATAGGACCGTTAGCACAGGGTTCTTCTACTTAAGACAACATAAGTCAGTTCGTAGGAACCTTTCGACAGAAGCAACTAAGCTTCTTGTGAATTCATATATAGTATTGCGTCTTGATTACTGCAATGGTATCTATGCAAGTCTTCCTAAATGTCAAACTGATAAACTACAATCAGTGTTCAACGCCGCAGCACGACTAATCACAGGGGTACCCAAGTTTTCACACATTTTGCAACACCTCCGAAATCTTCACTGGTTGAAGTGTCCTGAAAGGATCCAGTATAAGTTATGCTGGATGGTGTTTAAAGCTATCAATGAAATGGCTCCACCCTATATCTCTGAACTATGCATTCCGGAAAATATAGGTCTAAGGCAGTCATTTCTTAGATCAGCGACATCGTCTGCAATTGGAAGGTTGAAAGAACCCAAGCGAAATCCGAACTAATTTTGGTGATCGCGCGTTTGGAGTATCCGGCCCTGAGGCTTGGAATAAACTTCCCATGGAATTGAGATGCATAACCAACCCAGCGGAATTTAGATCCAAACTTAAAACTCATTTTTTCAAATACTCATTTCCATAAATTTGTCATTATATTTAAACTTTGTAATTTAATTATACTCTAATAATTGTTGATATCCACGAATATATACTATTTTATTTGCTATTCCCTACAACTACTAACGAAAAACTCAAAATGCTATTGATCTACCTACCAATGGTCTGTCAGTGGTAACCTAACACCTCAAACCGTTTGATGTTGAGCGATGAGTTATCGTAATGCGGTAAAGATCGGCGATTAATTTCATTAATTTATTTAAGATATCCATACATTTTCGTAAATCCGATAAATTTTGCATCCATGTCCTTAAATAGTAATATGTATTATGTAAAAACTTCCTTCTTCTTCTGGCGCTGTGGGGTGATTCTGGCGAATGTATGATATTTATAAGATGTTTTCAAGTATTTTTAAATGTAAATAAATATGTTAGTTATAAATCTCTAACTTTAAGTCATAATTGTAAATATATATGTCATTGAGCTCAGTTTTAGGTCAGGTTTTATATGTCTTAGTCATAAGTCACTAGCAATAAGACTTAGATGTAAGTCACTAGTTATAATTGTAAATCTTAGTTGTAAGCCAGTAATATTATTATTTATGTATTTATTTGTACAGCGCCATTGAGGTGATTTTTCACGAAAACGGCGCTATATAAATTAGCCAAATATTATTATATACTACGTGTCGCCGAATATTCGGTATTCGGCAAAATCACTATTTGTGGCATCTCTTAAAAAATCCCGTTCTTATCCGACATGTACTTTTCTGTAAACGTGTTCTAAGGTCCATAAAATACTGGCTCCCAAAATAAAATAAAGGAAAAACTTTGGGTTTTTAGTAATTTATTCACAAATGTTGTGAAAAAATGGTTAATGATTAACTATGCGCAAACTGAAGATCTAAAATATGATTTCATTCAATATTTTCCGTTGATTAGCGTGCGCATACACAACTTTTGAGCCGTATTAGAATTCCGTACTCGAAAAATCGCATTTTTCGCCTCAGTCTCATATAGGTATACAGGTTGCACGAAAATCAAAATACAGCTTTTAGCACCTATAACTGTGTACAATTCATCAAATCCTTGTCAGTCTTGACTCCTGAAGACGATAACCTCAGAATCCAACTTTGACCTTCACGAACTCTCTTCCACCATACCAAGAAGAACAGCTATTAACAGGTATTAAAAAACCTTGTATTCAAAACATGCACGTATCTACGTCATAAATGAGAAGAGATTTCTCTTGTACGTAAAAGAAAATACACACCTTTTTAACAAATATGTATGTATACGACACCAAATCCTTGGCAGTCTGTAGTAGGTACAGTAGCGGTGAGTTCCGTGCCCATGTCCCGTGTCCCGTGTGGGCGAGCCTCCCGTATAAAGCTATCGATTCGTTCCCGAGCCAGGTGGCTGGTTTTAGGGGGTGAGGGTGGGGTTGGGCCTACGGCAGGGCTGCCCCTGGCGCCTCCGCCAGTGAAAAGTTCCCGTGGCCCGTAACGATTGCAACCGCCCTGGAGCTTGTAAGTGAGGGGCCCTACATTTTAATGATATTGTTCAATGTAAGGTGATTTTTATAATGTGAGGTGTGTTATACACGAATATGGGTCGGTTTTTCACTATACCCAGGAATTTTGCAAGTCGGATTTAATTGTCAGAAAACCTACCTGGTAAATGACGAAGTAAATACATGCTCATTACATGCTCCGCATCGAAGGAGTACAGTCGCGAAATTTTTGTGACAAGTAAAACAATAAATATAGTTTACTATTACATACATTAATAACCCGCCCATCTGGGCGATCCATTCCAACCAATATAGAAACAGAAGTAATATTTAGAAACATCAAAGAGTTAATAAATAAAATAACTTCAGTGAAGGACTCAAAAATAAAATCATCACTAGAACAAAATATTACAACACTGGAAGAAAAAAATCAACACGAACTAATTAGTCTACAAAATAAGATTATAGATTTACAAGTAACTAATATTAAAAATAATCATCACTACACACAGAAACTTGAAGAATTTCATCATAATAACAAAAAATCCTATGCAAATGTCACGCAAATGTCAGGTGACAATAAAAACTTTGTAAAAACATCATACAACACAGAACAGAAATATGCCATATTAGTTACCTCAAAAAACACCTTGAAGGCCGAGGATATAAAAATAAAAATTCAAAAAAATATTAATTTATCAAAAATAAAAGTCGGAGTTAATGGAGTAAAAAAGATCGGAGAACAGAAATTACTGATTTCATGCCCAAAAAAAGAAGAAGCAGAAAAATTAACTGAAGAAATAAATAAGGTAATTGGAAAAGAAATATCAGCCGAAGAAATAAAAAAAAGAAACCGTTCTTAATGTTGAAAAGGCTACAATGCCAATTGTCTGAAGAGGAAATTATAGATGGGATTGTTCAACAAAATGAAGGATTAACCATAGACGACAAAATAAGATTAAACTCATCAAGGAATGAAAAAACAAGTACAATGAAGGAAAAGAAAATGACACCACCAACTAAATTATTGAAACAACCGGTAAATTAAGAAAAATACTTCTTGATAAAAAAAAATCAAATTACAAAGAGTGTACGTAGAGGACTGCAATCCGATCACCCAATGTTACCATTGCCTCAAATTCGGTCACACAGCACAAAGATGTCTCGCCAGGACGCAGCCCCCCATTTGCCCACATTGCACTAAGGAGCACACACTTTCTAAATGTGAAAATAAGGAACAAATGCCAATATGCAACTGCTGTATCCAAAATAAAAGGTTTGATACAAATTATTCCACTGAACAACATAGAGTCGATAGCATAATATGTCAATACCGTCAAAAAATGCTTCAAATTGCTAGAGAGCCCATTAACCATGAATAAATTTTGGAATTTTTTATTTACTCGAATTCTAAAAAAAAATAAAAATGAATGATTTTTTATGTAACGCACTAGATAAAAAAATGTGTATAGAAGAAAAATTATGTCACTCCTTAAGAGATTTCAATTTAATTTGTACTGAAAAAGGATTTTCCCTATTTCATATAAATATTAGAAGCATAGAAAAAAACCTAGAAGAATTAATAATATCATTAAAAGATTAAAAAAATTTCCCGGGCCTGATTGTGTTGTCTGAAACACATTCTGCAGGCGAATTGAACTACTCTATTCCTGGGTACTCATATCATACAACAATAACAAAAATTAACAAAAACTCTGGTATTGGAATATTCATTTCAAACCAATATAAGATTATCAATATTAGAGAGATAATTAACATTAGTAATGTTAACATTTTAAATATAGAAATTAAAGATGTAAATAAATATTATAATATTGTTGCTATTTTTTTATCGTACACATAAATCGATACTACCACAATTTATAGATGGATAAAAAAACATTTTACTAAATTTTAGAAATAATTCTTGTGGGAGATGTAAATTTAAATATTGCAAACGATTCCTCTAGTAAGAATAAAGATGTTGGCAGAACTAAACTACATCTCGTGCATAAATCATTATACAAGTAACGTCAGAGGTCAACGGCCTTCGTGTTTAGATCATATATTTACAAATATCCCTTGCATTAAAAATATAACCTCAGCTGTCATACATACGACTATCACTGATCATTATTCATGTATATTTAATTATAAATGCAGTAATCCATCTTCTCCATTACCTAACCAAATTAATGTCTCAAAAAAAATAATTAATATTGATACGTTACTACATAAATTTGAATCAGAAAACTGGAATAAATTATTACAATGTAATGATTTCAACATTTGCTGCAATTTGTTCGAAGAAAAAATATCTACATAACGATTTGACAAAAATATTAATATTTCCAAATCCAAACAATCTAAGTACAAGCCTATAAACCGTGGATTACCCATTGTCTTATAATATCTGTACGACATAAACAAGCCCTTTACAAGTTAACTACCCAACAACCAAATAATAAAAATTTACTAAACTGTTTTAAGGCATATAAAAACAAACTTTCATATATTATAAAACACAGAAAAGAAAGTTATTATAAATAAAAGATTAATCAGGCGGAAAATGATAGTAAAAGAGTGTGGACGGTTATAAATGAAATAATTGATAAGAAAAAATGCAGGAATGATGAAATCAATGCTATTACTCACGATAACTCGAAAATATGTTGTAAAGAAAACCCGTCAAAAGCTGCAAATATATTTAACACATTCTTTGCAAACATAGGAAAAAATCTTGCAAATCACTAAAATACCAACCCAATTTCAGATTGCAATATTGACACAGAAAATAAAATAGCAACATTTCAAGTCACAACAGAGGATGAAATAGTATCTATCATAAACGATATGAAAGGAGGTTCTGCACCGGGATTTGATGGAATTACGGTTAATATTTTTAAAAATATTAAAAATCAAATTTCTAAACCATTAATGCATACAGTAAATTTAAGTTTCCAAAGCGGTGTGTTCCCATCTATTTACAAACAAACTATCATTACTCCAATATTTAAATTTGGTAATCCAGAAGAAGTAAGCAACTACCGACCAATATCAGTAATCTCAAATATAGCAAAATTTTTTGAAAAGATTGTAAAAAAAAGAATGAACCAGTTAATAAAATAATTAATGAAAATCAGTTTGGATTTATGGAAGGTAGAAGCACACAGGATGCAATTGCAAAATTAACTAGCCTTGTTCTCATTAAAATGTATTGGAATTTTCATAGATCTCAAAAAAGCGTTTGACAGCATATCACATGACAAACTCGTAACTAAATTAAGACACATTGGATTAAACGGTACCGCTCTAGAATGGATAAAAAGCTACCTTTTCAACCCTCAAGTCGTAAAAATCAACAATGTGATTAGCCAACAAGATACAAGTAATTTTGGTATACCTCAAGGTACAGTCCTGGGGCCGTTAGTGTTTATCATCTATGTAAATGATATATTCACACAAAGAATAAACGGAAAAATAATATCTTTTGCTGATGACACTGTCATAATAATTGAAGGTGCTGATCGGAATACTGTGAACAACCTAGCGAATATTGACATCAATACACTGAAAGACTGGTTCGATAAAAATCTCCTCTCTTTAAATACCGAAAAAACAAACTTTATTCCATTCTCTATCAATAAATTTAAATCTTAACCAGAAATAAAAATTCTAATTTTTTTTTTTTTTTTTTTTTTTCTCTTTATTTTTTCCCATTGTATCTACATACATACAAAAGTAATTTTACATAATTTCTAAATACTAATTATAATTTTACATAATTTATAAATACAGTAAGAGTAAATATAAGGTACAAGTAATGTAAAAGTTAGCAATAAGTAAAATATATAATAGAAAAGAGTAGGTAATGGGAACCCACTAAGGCACTGCCTGTGTGTGGGTAATATAAACAAGATTGCTATATATACATCAATAAGTATATGTAAAAAATGTAAATTTTAAACTAAAGGTTTAGAAATATAGTAATCTGTGAAAACATTATAGTAAAATAAAATAAAATAGTGAAACATAAATTTTGTTGATTTTTTGTTAAAGTAAAGAAAGTAAATAAAGTTAGAATTGTATTGAAAAGTGAAACATGAAGGTTTTCAAATAATTTATAGAAAAAATGTTCCAACATCTGCATCATTCAACCATAATTTTAATTCTTTTACGTAAAGTGATATTTTATCTGCCATTTGAATGTGTTTTGATAGAAGATTAAAAGTACGAGGACCAATAAAGCTGCTATGTGTTTGCATTAATTTAGTATTGGTTAATACATCAGAGTAACTGTAGTGGAACTAATTGCACTCCAGAATGTTATACACTTAATTCAACTTCCAAAATTAAATATCTTGGTGTATATATAGATCAACATTTTAAATGGAAAACACATATTTGTGAACTTGTCAAAAGAATTAGGAAATGTATATGTATATATATATATATATTTATAAGACTCAGAAATATTCTTAGACTGGAAAACCTAAAAAGAGTGTACTATGCAATTGTTCAATCTATATTACAATACGGTATTATAGGATGGGGAGGAACATATGATGTTATTTTAAATCCTCTCAAAATAGTTCAAAGATTAATAATTAAGATTATATTGAAAAAAACCATCTACATTTTCTACCGAAAAAATCTTTTCAATATTCAAAGTAACTACAATAGACAATTTATATTAAAAATATTCAATACTACAAACTTTCAAAGAAATACAGCTAAAAAAATTACATTTCAATATCTCAGCAAGATATCAAAACAATATTAAAATCCCAAAATTTAATACCAAGCATATCCAAAATTCCTATCTGTATCATGGTATAAATTATTTCAACAAACTCCCGTTAAAAGTAAAAATTAATGAAAATAAAAGTAAATTCCAAACTAAATTAAAAAAATTACCTGAAACAACTGTAAGAGTTAAATTACTATTTCACTTCATATAAATCTGTTCATTGACACATCTTGTACCTGTACCCTGTACAAATCGCAAGTGCGCCCCCACGGTTGAATTTGGCAGCCACCTCTGGTCTGGAGCTCCAAAATACCTTAAAAAAAACCCTCGACTCTGTGCAGAAACGGGCGGTCCGTTTGATAGATTCTCTCATCTTAACAGACGGATTGCAATCTTTAGAGCACAGGCGTCAGGTGGGAATGCTGTCCTTGTTCTACCTGTATTACAATGGAAAATGCTCCGAGGAGCTAGCGTCGTTGATCCCCTCGGCACCGGTGCATAGTCGGGAAACACGCCAAACACGCGCCCAACATTTGGACACGGTTGACATTAGTCACATGAGAACGGGTGGTTTTTACGACTCGTTCTTGAGTTCAACAGCTCGGATGTGGAACGATTTACCGGCCTCTGTGTTTCCTCCCTCCTACAACATGGGTCTCTTCAAGACCCATGTTTACTCCTGTTATGTTGGTAATAGTATGCATCAGCTGTCACATTCTGATAGTTGGCAGGTCTGTCACTTCACTTGATAGATAACCTTGAACTTGTTAACAGTGTCAATAAACGTCTCATAAATGAATCGGCTTTTGTGTTTATTTATAAACCTCAGACATTATAATTGGCGACGAGAAAATCAGTAAAACATATTAAAACGTGTGTTAATAAATATATAATAATATTTTCATATGAGCCACGTACACCACTACATATTTTGTCTGAAGAAAATCATGTCAATAAAAGTAAACAATCACAAAATGTCAAACAATCGAGAAAAAATACATTGAAAGAGTTTAAGGAAAATGATAATGTTTTGGTCTATTTAAGACATGTGAAAGGTCCTATTAAATGGTTTCAGGGAACTGTTAAATTAAAATTAAGTTCATGGGTGTATTTAATTCAATTAATCGGAGGAGAGGTGAAAAAGGTTCATGTTAACCAAATAAAAAAAAGTTGTCTTAAGTCAAAATCAAGTTATGAGAATCCCGATAAATGGCAAGACGTTAGAAGTCAGGAAAATAAAATTGTTATTGAACCTTTACCCAGCACTAGTGGAAATAATGATGTTATAACTAGGTCTGGCAGAGTTGTGAAACCTCCTGTACGATTTAGTCATAGTGATTACTCTTAAGTTTCTTTGTCATTGTTATTTGGTTTTATGTAAAAATAAAATAAAAAAAATGGAAGGAGGAAAGGATGTTATGTTGGTAATAGTATGCATCAGCTGTCACATTCTGATAGTTGGCAGGTCTGTCACTTCACTTGATAGATAACCTTGAACTTGTTAACAGTGTCAATAAACGTCTCATAAATGAATCGGCTTTTGTGTTTATTTATAAACCTCAGACATTATAACTCCTTCCTTTCCTCAAAAAGACCCTCCACACAGCATCCTCAAATATGACATAGGCCCTGAGGGAAATTATTTTCCTCAGGGCCTCCTGTGTGGAGTTAATGTAAAAAAAAAAAAAATAGTATGAATTCACTCACCAAACACAAGAGCCTTGTCTCTTTATGGTGAGGAAAGGCTTTTATTACATTAATATTACAAATCTGTTTAATATGTAAAAAAAAATGTATAATTATTGTAAAAACAAACAAATATTAAATTAAAAAAAAAAAAAATAATAATAATAATAATAATAAAAAATAAAAATAACTCTTAGGCCGAACAGAAAAAGCAACTAAAATACTGTCCCTAAGCTATTTGTAGGAGAGACAGAGAGAAGTAAGTTATACTGAACTGCATAGAAGATATAACCGAAAGAAGAGTATTGTGGGCGTGTCGGAGTACCCGAAGTAAGGTTAATAAGGAACTCCAGTGAAAAAAATTATGGCTTTATAAAATATGTTCATATAGACCAATAAACGCTGATTCTGAATATATAAGTTTTTTTTAATA
The DNA here is from genome assembly GCA_917563855.2 of Limnephilus lunatus. Lineage (NCBI taxonomy): Eukaryota > Metazoa > Arthropoda > Insecta > Trichoptera > Limnephilidae > Limnephilus > Limnephilus lunatus. The sequence continues at coordinate 30,879,718 of OU830599.1, read as the reverse complement.
ATATTAAACGTACAGTTTTTAAAAAAATATTAAAAAGTACATTTTTAATATTCTCGTTAAAACACAGCGTTAAGTTGGTATGCTGTGTAATGCTGTATGGTGACGTCACAATGGAAGATTCACTGTAATTCATTTGGGTCATTTATATGGGAATTTAGGTATGACACAAGCGAATGCTCTATATATTTCTTATTTTTGAAGATGTCGTAAAAGCATATACCTTTATAGAAACTTAATAGAATTGCCTTTTAGATTTTTGTATCTGACATGGACGATTGTGTTTGAAAATTGTAGTATTTTAAGTTTCAAAATGAAAAAATAAAAAAAATAAAAACAGCTGACTATAAACATATTCTATTAAATGGTCGAAAAATTTAGGAAAATTCAAAATTTAAAAAATACAGTCCTCTTACTTTATGAATTTGGAATAAAACTGGCACTTCATATAAATATTATAATAATTCCGAAAAAATAACTGAAAAAATCCGACAACTTGGACTCGGTTTTACGCAATTAATGCGTTGATTTCTCGAATTTGTATTTATTTACACACGCATAAGGCTTTTACATTATTAAATAATATTACTTTTATGGAAGTTTCATTAAATTCACGCGGAAAAGTCATAATTTTTTTTTTCAGAAGTAACCTTTGATTATGTAATGTCAGTAACCTAAAAACCTATCGTTAACGAAACTAAATCACCAACAAAACATTATTTAAAGGACTAAAACTGAAAAAAAGTAAAGGCAGCATTGGTACTTATGCCGAATTACACTAATTTCACAGTGAATTAATCATTTAAACGAAAATTATCTTCAAAATTATAAAACTACAAGTAAAATTCATCAACGTCATTCATTGTTTTGCGAAGAATTCGATTTCGCCATTTGCAATAAATAAGCCAATCAACGCGTAATAATAAACAAGATGACCGCGCGCCTGCGCAAATCTATGTGAGATTCAAGAAAACCAACATAAAAATCATAAAATACGTTTATCGTTATTTTGGTAGATGACGTCACAAAATTCATCATAGATATGGGTGTTTTCGAGGGATCTCCAAAAATTAAAACTTTGAAAATTATTTTAACTATTAAAACTAACACCAAAAAAAAAAAAAAATATGCAGTAATTAAAGTTAGAAGGTCATTATTCATAAAAAAAAATTTAAAAAAATGGACCGGACTTCTCTATTACCTTCACTTGGGAGTAAAATTGGTAAAAAAAATTTAAATACCGAAATTCTTTCTCGAAAAGATATCCGATTTCATTAGCCTTACTGAGGGCCTAGGAGTTAGGTAAAAGGTTGACATAAGTATCCTTTCAAATCGATATATTTTACCGAGTGTTGCGATATTCTGTTTCAACTCAATCGCTTTGCATTTTGTCTATCTGTTAATTTATGTAAGCGTTCCGGTTCTGGTCAATCTTGTCAAGATGGTAGCCATGTTTGATATAACCTTTTTGATCCACCACCATTGAAAAATCACTGGAGAGGAGAAAGAAATGGGGAAGAGGAAAGTGTGTTTGGAAATCGTCTAAAGCCATTTCAACCAACATTTCGATTCCGAATGGTGGTCTTTCACGTCTTTTACCAAGGCGTTACTGAGAGTATCTCCCACTCTGGGCGATACTTTGCATGAATAAAATTATTCTCAACACTCTCCCTGTCATATCTTCGTCATGACAGTTTGCTAAATAGTCAATAGGCAATATATACAAAGTGCTAATAACCTCGATTCCACATCATCAATGCAGAAATAACACTGCAAATATTTTGGGGATTTTTCCATTTTATTCCGAATATAAGTTTTAATATAATAATTATTATAATATTATTATCAGCGTATGTATTACAAATAAATCATTTTTAAATGCATTCAGAGTCATTTGACGCTTCTTATATTGCACTCATTAACGATACTTGGTCGAAGATTGCACTCATTCAAATCTACCAATAGAAAATGGACTTCAAGCTACGTCACGACTTTCTAGCCAATCACCGATCTACTCCCTCGATGACCTCGTTAGTGTACATTTTCTACGAACCGTGAATACACAAAATCGCACCAAACGTGAAAATGTTCAGAAACTTTATCGATAAATAAGTTGGTGCGTCGCCAAAATCTGGCGGACTTTCTTCACAACATAAAAATAAAGAACGTACTTCAAAATTAATAAAATACTTTAAATTAAACCTTTTTAATGTTTAAAAAACCAACATTTTAGCAATGTTTACGTCATCAGGGTTTACTTAAAACTCGGTAAACAATAAAAGTGGTTAAAATTTAGCATTTTTTAAATTTTGAATTAAAATGGTGCCACAAAATAAGTTAGCTGTGTTTGAAGAAGTAACGTACTTCATGGGTCCAAATCAGTATACATACTCAAACACCAGAGGGGCGATTCCGGTTCTATTTAAATATAAAAAAATTGTCCTCAACAACAAATGATGACAGCGAACAAATCGTTAATTATAAGATTAAGGACAATTTCTTATCCTTAAGTGAAACCGGAATCGCCCCTCTGATGCAGCAAAATTTATTGATGCAGGGATCAGCTCATTATTATTTTCTAACGGTATTGCAAGACCAACTTCGAGAAATGAGGCTAAGCCCATTGAAAATAGAACTAAAATAGGTTAACTGACCAAAGAATACAGTTTAACTTCTATGCCAATGGAGCGTAAACAAAACAGGTCACCCAGTTAAAGTAACTCGTGTCGAATTGTCAATCGATGGCCGGTGACAAGGAAAGATCAACCAACTGTAGACAAGTAGAGTGCTTGAGAGAAGAATAGTGAAAGCAGGACTAAGGGGTTATTTCACACGTTAGTAACGGTGTGATTTAACCAAACGAACAAATGCTCATTCTAGTATGCTCTTGCAAATTATCTTGGTGCATAAAGTTATAGAGCATTCTTTCGATGCTCCGAGTGTGTTCGCCGAAATTTAGTAGAAAGTTCTTTGGTTTAAAAAACACCGCAAGTGCGCCCAAACAGTTGCCTATTCCCGTGGTTTTCAACCTGTGGTACGCGAAGCCGAAATTGGAGGTACGCAATATCGTAGCACGAAAGTAGGTTTGTTCAATTTGGCATGTAAAATCACTGGTTAAAAATGACCGAAGTCGTGATACACACTGTATAAAATTGCATTAATTGTGTTTGTGTGACTTAATTGTTAAAATCATGCAATAATGAGAGCATTAAAAAAATACAAATGAAACATGTATTTCATCACACGTTACACAAGATAGATAGAGGGTACGGGGTACAACAGATTTGTAGTAAGAGTCAAGGGGTAGAGGCTAAAAAAGGTTGAGAACCGCTGGCCAAGAGCATTCCTTCGGGTTCGGATGCGATCACTCCCCATGGCGATCTCTTCAAAGGGTTCTTGTGTTCTTAGAACTTGCGTTGAGTTGTTCGTACTAAATATGAGTAATGATAAAAGTCTACAAATTATAGAAGCGTTCCAAAATTTCAAATGTCTGTGGGATCCAATTTAATTATGGGAAATCGCAACTATAATGAAATGTAGTACTGAGCGAGTTCAAAAGATTTTGAATTTAGCACTTTCTTCTTGTCCTTTCAAATATGTCATAGTTATCTCTTAAATTATCTAGTATTCTTCTACTAATTAAATTCGTCACACATCAACGTCTCTTCCTTATTTTATTTTTCGCACTTGAAATTACAACACAGTTCAAACTATCAGACATGGTGTGTCACCGATTTGTTCGTTATTTATGTTTGGGGTGTTATGCCATGTTGCGCTACCGCCTTCTTTAGCCAACGTTTCGGATAGCTTTACAGTGTCCATCATCAGGGCAGATGTGTGAGACACGCATCTACATATGTGTTGTCAGTGAATTGTTCCGCATGAAATCAAATATATATACAGTGTATTTTAAATTAATTAAGGAAATATCGAAAAACACGGTTAACGAATGGAAAAAATGTTTTTAGAACGACATTAAAAGAATCAGACGATCGAAGTTCAGACATCCGGACTAGAAACGACCTTCACCCATTTCTTTAATTAATGAAAAGTATTTTATATCAAATTTAATATTTTTTTATCGAAGGAAGCAAAAACTTTGTGGTGTGACATTATATATTAAATGAAGAAACACACTTTGTAAAACACCACTTTATTAGAACTAATAATTATTTGACAGCCAACCAGGTTTCGCTTAGCTCAAGCTTCATCAGGGCTATTATATTAACTAAAGGTAATTACATACAGACACATATATATATAAGAAATTTAAAAAAATGAATGAAAGAGATAGCAATACAATAGACGGCCCCCTATTGGTGCCAGTAAGATATACAAATAGATAAGAGGGAGACAAAACTATTGCAGGATGGGTGGTTGGAGGGGGAGGGAGAAGGAAAGGGACTGTTTCAAAAGAGGTTAACGGAATAAATTAAAAATGGGACTGTCAGTTAAATTGATTTGATTATTAATAATATTAGATTTGTTATTGACGGCTTTTTTATTTCAAGGGCTTCTAGATTGTTTAATCTTATTCCACATCCATTTTTATGTAATATTTTAGTCCCGGAGGTTTTATCGAATGAGTGGTTAGTTTCTAGTAGATGGTTCGCGAATTCAGAAAAAGCATTACTATTTAAACATCTTAGATGTTCTTTAATTCTTATGTTTACATTCCGGGCTGTTTTCCCGATGTAAAAAGCAGAACATTCGTTACAATTAAGTTTATATATGCCAGAGTGACTAAGTTTATCGTCAATGTCTTTAGTGTTAATTAAATATTTACCTAAGTTATTGTTTGTGTAAAAGGCGGGCTTTATTTCCGGAGGGAATTTTTTTACGCTTAATGTAGAAAAGTTATTTGTAAAAAGTACTCTACGCCATTGGAATTGTTGATTTATATTTAAATTATTATTAGATTTATTAAAAAGAAATTTATTTGATGCTATTTGTTTTAATTTTTTATTGAGAATGTTATCTACTAGTTTGGTCTCATACCCATTATTTGTAGCTATTTGTTTAATTATGGATAATTCTTTATTAAAATTATTACTGTTTAGTGGTACTGTAATCAATCGATGTATCATGGAGTGGAAAGCGGAATGTTTGTGGGATAAGGGGTGGTTGGATGAATTGTGAATGGTAGTGTCAGTATAGGTAGGTTTACGGTAAATGTCGAACTCAATTTTATTATTAATGATATTTAATGTTAGGTCTAGAAAATTTAATGTTGAATTGGTACCTATTTCTAAAGTAAATTGAATTTGTTTGTGAAAAGAATTTATTATTTTGAGAAATGAGTTAAGTTGTCTTTCGGTACCTGTCCAAATACAAAGAACGTCATCAACGTAACGTCTCCACAGTAAAATATTGTTTAAGAGAGGTGATTTAGAAGCAAAAATATTATTTTCCAAATTATTCATAAAAATGTCGGCGATGAGAGGACTCGTTGGAGCCCCCATCGCTAAGCCATCCTTCTGTTGATAAATAACATTATTATATTGAAAGTAGTTTTGGTTTAAACAAATATTAAAAAGACGCGACAAGTCATTAGCTAGATCTTTAGTTAAGTGTGAATTATTCAGTAAATTGGATATTTGGGTTTTACATTCAGTTATAGGAACATTGGGAAATAAATTGACTACATCGAACGATATTAGTTTGGAGTTAGTGGGAAGAACCAGGTCCTTTAGTTCATCAATTAGGGTTAATGAATTTTTGATGGTATATTTTGGGGAAAATACATTGGTGTCATTGAATACCTTTGTTATAAAAGAAGACAATTTAAAATTAGGGGAATTACAACAGGAGACAACGGGTCTAATGGGGCAATGAATTTTATGGATTTTTAGAAAACCATACAGTTTTGGTGCTTTGGGGTTTTTCGTGAGAAACTTTGTTTGGTGATATGAGTCATCTTGGAAAATAGAGTTTTTACAATTTTTTAAAGTACATTTAACATTATCTAAATATTTAGCTGTAGGGTCAGATGGTAAAACACTAAACATATCACTCTTGATGAACTCTTCAATTTTTGAGTTATAATCACTTTTGTTTAATATGATCACAGTGGTGTTTTACAAAGTGTGTTTCTTCATTTAATATATAATGTCACACCACAAAGTTTTTGCTTCCTTCGATAAAATTATATCGGCTAGTACTGCCACTAAAGCAAAATATTATAAAAACTATTAATAATCAAATCAATTTAACTGACAGTCCCATATCCCAGTCATCAGAGTGACTAAGTTTATCGTCAATGTCTTTAGTGTTAATTAAATATTTACCTAAGTTATTGTTTGTGTAAAAGGCGGGCTTTATTTCCGGAGGGAATTTTTTTACGCTTAATGTAGAAAAGTTATTTGTAAAAAGTACTCTACGCCATTGGAATTGTTGATTTATATTTAAATTATTATTAGATTTATTAAAAAGAAATTTATTTGATGCTATTTGTTTTAATTTTTTATTGAGAATGTTATCTACTAGTTTGGTCTCATACCCATTATTTGTAGCTATTTGTTTAATTATGGATAATTCTTTATTAAAATTATTACTGTTTAGTGGTACTGTAATCAATCGATGTATCATGGAGTGGAAAGCGGAATGTTTGTGGGATAAGGGGTGGTTGGATGAATTGTGAATGGTAGTGTCAGTATAGGTAGGTTTACGGTAAATGTCGAACTCAATTTTATTATTAATGATATTTAATGTTAGGTCTAGAAAATTTAATGTTGAATTGGTACCTATTTCTAAAGTAAATTGAATTTGTTTGTGAAAAGAATTTATTATTTTGAGAAATGAGTTAAGTTGTCTTTCGGTACCTGTCCAAATACAAAGAACGTCATCAACGTAACGTCTCCACAGTAAAATATTGTTTAAGAGAGGTGATTTAGAAGCAAAAATATTATTTTCCAAATTATTCATAAAAATGTCGGCGATGAGAGGACTCGTTGGAGCCCCCATCGCTAAGCCATCCTTCTGTTGATAAATAACATTATTATATTGAAAGTAGTTTTGGTTTAAACAAATATTAAAAAGACGCGACAAGTCATTAGCTAGATCTTTAGTTAAGTGTGAATTATTCAGTAAATTGGATATTTGGGTTTTACATTCAGTTATAGGAACATTGGGAAATAAATTGACTACATCGAACGATATTAGTTTGGAGTTAGTGGGAAGAACCAGGTCCTTTAGTTCATCAATTAGGGTTAATGAATTTTTGATGGTATATTTTGGGGAAAATACATTGGTGTCATTGAATACCTTTGTTATAAAAGAAGACAATTTAAAATTAGGGGAATTACAACAGGAGACAACGGGTCTAATGGGGCAATGAATTTTATGGATTTTTAGAAAACCATACAGTTTTGGTGCTTTGGGGTTTTTCGTGAGAAACTTTGTTTGGTGATATGAGTCATCTTGGAAAATAGAGTTTTTACAATTTTTTAAAGTACATTTAACATTATCTAAATATTTAGCTGTAGGGTCAGATGGTAAAACACTAAACATATCACTCTTGATGAACTCTTCAATTTTTGAGTTATAATCACTTTTGTTTAATATGATCACAGTGGTGTTTTACAAAGTGTGTTTCTTCATTTAATATATAATGTCACACCACAAAGTTTTTGCTTCCTTCGATAAAATTATATCGGCTAGTACTGCCACTAAAGCAAAATATTATAAAAACTATTAATAATCAAATCAATTTAACTGACAGTCCCATTTTAATTTATTCCGTTAACCTCTTTTGAAACAGTCCCTTTCCCTCTCCCTCCCCCTCCAACCAAATACAGACTTACGTGTTTAGATATATATTTTTACAAAGAGTGTTTAAAGTGCAAAGTGTTCCCGAACTATATTAATGTAAATTTTAATCGTGTCAAAAATAATAATTTATCTAAATCCTCGATGCACCAAGCCAAAATAGCATGGCTAAAACAAGATCTGAAAAATGCGTACAAAAAACGGAACAATATTAAATTAAAACTTAAACTTTTACATATTGAACTTGTTCATGAACTTCATGCTGTTGAATGGGACTTGTTCGATGACAAAATTAGAAACTTCGTTTCTACTAAAGCGTTTAAAAAAAGTGAAATCTTAAACAAAAAACTAAAAAACTTGTGCATTACTTACCAAACATTAAATAATAGTGACCATATAAAACATACACATCAGTTTTTTGATCGTGTCAAAAATCTCTCTTCTGGACAATTTAACAATCAAGAAATCAACCTCTTAGCTAAAGGTCTTAAATACAACTTAAAATATAATAAAAATGACTTTAATAATGCTATTCAAAATGTTGCAGTGGACATCGAAACTGCTCTGTATAATAAACCCAAACCGTTCCTATACAAAAGTGCCGAAACCTTAAAAAAATTAATTCCAAAATTTAATCTTGAACTAAAAACAGATCCTGAAGCTATCATTGTGAAGAATATACGGAATAAGTTAAAAAATGACAATTTAATCTTGACAAAAGCGGACAAAGGCAACACTGTGATCATATTAAACAAAAGTGATTATAACTCAAAAATTGAAGAGTTCATCAAGAGTGATATGTTTAGTGTTTTACCATCTGACCCTACAGCTAAATATTTAGATAATGTTAAATGTACTTTAAAAAATTGTAAAAACTCTATTTTCCAAGATGACTCATATCACCAAACAAAGTTTCTAACGAAAAACCCCAAAGCACCAAAACTGTATGGTTTTCTAAAAATCCATAAAATTCATTGCCCCATTAGACCCGTTGTCTCCTGTTGTAATTCCCCTAATTTTAAATTGTCTTCTTTTATAACAAAGGTATTCAATGACACCAATGTATTTTCCCCAAAATATACCATCAAAAATTCATTAACCCTAATTGATGAACTAAAGGACCTGGTTCTTCCCACTAACTCCAAACTAATATCGTTCGATGTAGTCAATTTATTTCCCAATGTTCCTATAACTGAATGTAAAACCCAAATATCCAATTTACTGAATAATTCACACTTAACTAAAGATCTAGCTAATGACTTGTCGCGTCTTTTTAATATTTGTTTAAACCAAAACTACTTTCAATATAATAATGTTATTTATCAACAGAAGGATGGCTTAGCGATGGGGGCTCCAACGAGTCCTCTCATCGCCGACATTTTTATGAATAATTTGGAAAATAATATTTTTGCTTCTAAATCACCTCTCTTAAACAATATTTTACTGTGGAGACGTTACGTTGATGACGTTCTTTGTATTTGGACAGGTACCGAAAGACAACTTAACTCATTTCTCAAAATAATAAATTCTTTTCACAAACAAATTCAATTTACTTTAGAAATAGGTACCAATTCAACATTAAATTTTCTAGACCTAACATTAAATATCATTAATAATAAAATTGAGTTCGACATTTACCGTAAACCTACCTATACTGACACTACCATTCACAATTCATCCAACCACCCCTTATCCCACAAACATTCCGCTTTCCACTCCATGATACATCGATTGATTACAGTACCACTAAACAGTAATAATTTTAATAAAGAATTATCCATAATTAAACAAATAGCTACAAATAATGGGTATGAGACCAAACTAGTAGATAACATTCTCAATAAAAAATTAAAACAAATAGCATCAAATAAATTTCTTTTTAATAAATCTAATAATAATTTAAATATAAATCAACAATTCCAATGGCGTAGAGTACTTTTTACAAATAACTTTTCTACATTAAGCGTAAAAAAATTCCCTCCGGAAATAAAGCCCGCCTTTTACACAAACAATAACTTAGGTAAATATTTAATTAACACTAAAGACATTGACGATAAACTTAGTCACTCTGGCATATATAAACTTAATTGTAACGAATGTTCTGCTTTTTACATCGGGAAAACAGCCCGGAATGTAAACATAAGAATTAAAGAACATCTAAGATGTTTAAATAGTAATGCTTTTTCTGAATTCGCGAACCATCTACTAGAAACTAACCACTCATTCGATAAAACCTCCGGGACTAAAATATTACATAAAAATGGATGTGGAATAAGATTAAACAATCTAGAAGCCCTTGAAATAAAAAAAGCCGTCAATAACAAATCTAATATTATTAATAATCAAATCAATTTAACTGACAGTCCCATTTTTAATTTATTCCGTTAACCTCTTTTGAAACAGTCCCTTTCCTTCTCCCTCCCCCTCCAACCACCCATCCTGCAATAGTTTTGTCTCCCTCTTATCTATTTGTATATCTTACTGGCACCAATAGGGGGCCGTCTATTGTATTGCTATCTCTTTCATTCATTTTTTTAAATTTCTTATATATATATGTGTCTGTATGTAATTACCTTTAGTTAATATAATAGCCCTGATGAAGCTTGAGCTAAGCGAAACCTGGTTGGCTGTCAAATAATTATTAATTCTAATAAAGTGGTGTTTTACAAAGTGTGTTTCTTCATTTAATATCAAATTTAATACTTTAGAAAATATATCTGTTGTCCTTCTCTGTTGCACGAATAAATAGCATACGCGCTCTCCTTCAATAAATATTTTTTTAATTAATCATAGTCTTGCCAGGAATTTTTTAGACAACCCACTCGAGATATATTTTCTAGTACATTAAATTTGATATAAAATATTTTTCATCCATTAATAAGATGGGTGAAGGTAGTTTCTAGTGCGGATCCTCTACCATAAGGAAATGAAAGGTTATAATTTTTTTTTAAATACGAGTTAAATTATTGTGTAACCTTTCGGATCGGAAAATGTTAAACGCGTAGTTTGTATAATGTATTTATTAATAATATTGAATAAGATTATAATGATAAAATTAAAAGAAACGTGAAACAGAACAAGACATAGATAAATAAAAAGGTAACGGTCGCAACTGGGATTCGAATTTAACTTGTTTTTTTTTTTTAAATATAATATTATTATTTACGTATGCACATCTGAAAGGAAAACGATACATCATTGGAATTATGTTTAAATTATAATAATATTGAATTCGAATTAAATTGACATGTAATCAACTGATTATGACACTGAGTTATGTTATGACAGTATATTGGAATGGGCTAACCCCTAGTACACAATAATAACAATCAATTCAGTTAAATTTAGCTCCGTCGCATCGCTTCCGTCCCTCCGTATCGGCCCGTGAGATCATGATCAGATCTCAAATGGACAAGTTACGTACGTGTGTGCTGAGTTGGCCCATAAACCACCGGCCGAAAATTCAAATTTCGTCGAAATATTGTCTTGCGATCGTACCCTTACAATTGTTAAGGGCGGTTCCGATGAAAAATATTGATTTTTTTATATATTTATAACTCAATATCGATTTCATTTCATTTAAAATTTTCTATACCTACCTATATTCAAGTTAGCAATAAAAATGCTCAATCGCGTGATGAGAAAATTATTAAAATTATGTACCTACTATTTGTATTTTTTTTTTGTTATCTCGAGTATTTATTAAAATTGTTAAAGCAAAATAAATGTGTAAAAAAATTTGAAATACATTTTTAGTAAGATCACAAATAAATAGACAAATTGAAGTATTAAAACATTGAAGTATTTCCGCCGCAAAACACGTGCCCAGGATCTTTTTTAATGATTTTATTTGAACTAAAATTAAAATTCCGAAAAGTGGCTTTTCGACTTATTTTACTGTATGATGATTATACGATTTGAAATGTACGTTGTACAATACAATACTTTGTTTGAAAATTTAATAAATCTGACGACGACCAACGGTATAACGTTATTGGCCGGTTATCGGTTATAATCTGGACTCCATTTGATGGATCCAGATTCCTCTGTATATGATGATCTCAGTACAGGTTGTATTACAATAATAAGACGTAGGTAGTCTGTTGATGTTTATTCCGAGGAATGTTCAATGGTTCTTCTCTGATGGTAAAGAGGACAAATGGACAACTATCACACCCTTTTATACGTTCCTCATGTTGTCTCACTCATACACGCATGTCTCTTTCATACCGTAAGACATACGTTCACCACAGTTATTATAATAAAAATACTTAAACATATTTTTTCAAAATTTATTACATAACTGTACTAGATAAAATAACGATATTTCGAAGCCAATTTATATTTTTTGAAGAAAAGAGTCGCTAAGTTTAGAATTTGATTTAAAAATGACATATTTCCGTTTACATCTGATTATTCCTTCTTAAGGTTAGGTAGATAAATAGGCAAAGGCGTAGCGCTAATAGATTTTAGGCATGTATGATAAGTTTGTACAGCGCCCTTGAGGTGATTTTTCACAAAAACGGCGCCATATAAATCATAATTAAAATTTATAAATTTTTTCCGAGAAATCAATCTGCACTCTCAAAAATACGCGCATGATTTCGCAAGCACGCGAATACATGGTTTTACACACACACGCTTCAGGGATCTCATCTCTACGGCATTCAGTATACTTTCATTCTTTCTCTACCAGTTCCGTGGCTCACTGCCATACATCATTATTTTATTATACCAGTAGATGACTCGAATAATGTTGGAGTCGGAGCTAACTTTACCCAGCGTATGCCAGTTAGTAACAACCACGTAGGTACTTTCACGTTCTAACAAACCGATGAGATATCTCGTTACTGTAACACGAGTGTAGAGGCCTACGACCTTTGAAGGGGGTAATATTCAAACATTTCATTCAAGCGCGAGCGGAGAGCTTTCCCAGATCGGTATTAATGGAGTTTACATTCGGTCAAAAGGAGAAAGGTTTTAGATCAATAAGGATAACTTGTTGAAAATTTGTTGTTAGTTTTACTGAGAAAGGAACTTTTTTATCTAGTGGCTAGAATTCGATGAATGCCACCTTTAAGTCTTGGTCTACCCAAGGGTCACTCCTTACACAGGCGTTACCAATGGCTACCCTACTACAAGTACAAGTCTCATAGTCATTTAAGACCAAATCAAAGCTTCCCTAGAGAGGCAAGTAATGGAGACGTATTTCATGAGGTGTTAGAGCCTAATTCCGACCACGACCTCCATGGCCGAGGGGTGAGGTTCCAGAATGGAAGATCCGTGTTTGTACTCCTCCACCTTCCTCTTACCCATCTCCTTCCCCTCCCCACTAACTTCAGTCTCACTTGGGGATGCTAAAGTCTCACTGGCTCCGGAAGGGAGCAGTCGGCACTCTTGTACAGTATTCAAATAAATAAAACAAAAAGATTTAGTGCTAATTGAGAGTTGTCTGCCATATACTATATACCTATAAGTTGCCGGGGCAGTGCTCTACCAAGTGAGCTAATGCGTCAGCATACGATTCGATCATATTTCACTGTATCATTCAACTAGTTAACAATTGGCAAATGAAGATATTAATATCTTCAAATCATGGTTTGTTAATAACTTACTCAAACTTAATGCTAAAAAAACCAAATATGTCTTATTTTCCTTACAGAAAATACCTGACCATAAAGTTAATATTGGAATCCAAAAATGTGATCGTGTACTCTGTAAACAACATAATACTATTTGTACCGTATTTAACTCTTTTCCGAAATTAAATATCTCGGTGTGATCATTGATCAAAACCTGAAGTGGAATAGTCACATTTCAGAGTTAGTGAAGAGAATAAGGAAATGTAACAAGGAATAACAAAATTTTTAGAAACTAATGAGAAATGGAAACCAATTTATTACATCTATTTTAAACAAATGCAAAATCATTATATTTTCCAAACCATAAAAAACCATGATACCAACCAATCGGAACAAATAAATAAAATTAAACAATTTTTCAAAAAAAAACTTACAGTAAAAATTAAATATTTTATACAAAACATATTATAATTTACCTGCAACCTAAGTAAGAATATGAATCGTGGCTCCCTTATCAGGCACAAGAGCTCCACTTTTCTGATTAGGTATACATGACCAAAAACTACTTTTAATATAACTCATATTTTTTATATAACAATAAAAAAAATAAAAAAACTTTATCTTCATTTCTTAACACACATTTTTATAGGCTGCTACCTATCTTTGCTCTTTTTATTTATCAATTTTTACTTAATATGCCTTATCATTGAATTTTCTGTAAGTCTAGGATGAAGGCTAGGCTTGCATTCAATAAAAGGTCGAAAATAATAGAATCGAATAATGTAGACCTAAAACTGAGAATACTCCTCATCAAAACCTATGTATGGAGTATCTTGATGTACGGCTGCGAAACATGGTGCCTATCCGAAAGAGATAAACGGAGACTAGAGGCTTTTGAGATGTTGTCCTATAGAAGACTATTAGGAATTTCCTGGAGAGACCACATTACGAATGAGGAGGTTCTCCAAAGAATCGAAGGAGGAAGGCACCTGCTCAGGAGTGCGAAAGGCGTGCAAGATGGATCGGCCATGTAATACGACAAGAAGGCCTCTTGCATGCCATAATGGAGGGTATAACCGAGGGGACAAACTCTAAGGGACGCCCACGCCGAGAGTACCTGGAGGACCTGCTGGAGGACGTGCGCTGCTCATCAGACTTCAAAAGAGTCGCACAAGACAGGGAAGAATGGAAGAGAAAAACAGAGGAAATTGCTGCAAACCAATCCCAGGATTGTAACCAGAGAGAGAGGATGAAGATGTCTTCATTAATTAAATATTACAATTTAAGGTTTTACTCACTAAGTTAAAAATAAGTGAATACTTATTGCTGACTGAAAAAACATTAAATAATCAATTATGAAATAGGAAAAACTGTGAGCTGCGGCGTTATAAAGTTCTAGTTTAAAACTTTAATTCCATCCAAGTATTAAAGTTAGATGTCAGAAATAAAATCAAGACGCCATAGATATTGGTTTTTATTTTATTCTTCAATAAATTATTGTTCAGTGAGAAATGATTCGAAACAAATGGGATTGAAAATTGGGAGAAGCCGCGTGGTAAAACTGGTAAATATTATTAATAGTACCTATTGAATTATTTGAAATTAAGTTAATAAGATTATTCCCGAAACAACACGCGGCAAACTGCTAATCGACTACGCCCGAAGAAATAATACCGTTGTTTAGAAAATAATACTGCACATTTCACAATGGAGCTAGAATACCACGGATTTGCGCATAGAAGATTTGCAGTTTTCAAAAATGAACGCATCTGCAATCAGCAAACAAAGAAAAATGAAAACCATTTATAAAATCCACAAACCTGCCGTAGTGCTAACAAAAAGTTTACTTTGTACAAAAATAAAAGAGTGCCAGAAGGCTGTATTATCACTTACACTATTTGAGAGCGAGCATTTCCACAAAGTGAGGGACACCCAATTTGTACGCGGATAAGAATTTGTCACATAGGAATGGGTCGCTTGACTTATTAAAAATTATACCGGCTTCTGTTTCTTCCATCCTACAAAATGTTACACTCCCACTTTTTTTTAAATGTCCTTTACATAGCATAGCATCCGCCAACAATCTTATCTTACTAATATTATACATGCGAATGAATGTATGCATGGATGTTTGTTACTCTTTCACACAATAAATACCGAATGGAATTTAAAAATTCTTTCACTAATCGAAAGTTACATTATTTGCGAGTAATATAGGCCATATATATCTATTGGTAAGCTCTGGCGTTATAAATAAGCTGTGGCGTAATGAAATTATTTATTATACGTTTATTGGCAAAGCGTGTTGCTAAGTAAATGTTTGCCGTGGGCTGTCTTTTTGTTATTTGTTTAGGTTACTATGGAGATTTCTTTGATAGCAAAAATTCAAATATGAATATTCTAATATGAATATTTAGTGTACAAATATAAAATAGGTACTAATCTACATTTTGACCTAAGCCAACAGCTATACTAATATTATGAATGCGAAACGGCGCGTATTTGATTCTTGATTGATGGGGTAAGGGGTGGGGAAGGGGTAGTGCGGGGGAGTGGGGGGGGGGGCGAATATGCGAGCGAAGCCGGGGGCAAAAGCTAGTAAATTAATAATGAGATAAAAAACTCTGAGGAAAAAAAATCAGAGTGTGCGATTCATACGCGGTGAATAAGTGAAACCTTTAGAAAACGAAAGTAGACAAAAGTGGGGAGACTATAATACGAAGCACTTTTTTTATCAATGTGAAGGATGATTTTTTCCATATCTTTGTCGTCGAATTCCAGTGCACCTTTTCCAGTACATTTGGTCATCTTATTAGTAGGTATTTGTGTTTTCTTCTTCAGAGTCGCTGGATGTCGTTTTTTGGGTTTTCTCTGCCTGTTTCATTTTGGAGTGGTTTGAAGATTGGATATTGAATTCACAAAAAAATATTTTTTGGATTTCGTAAGATTCGATCCTTCTCCGCTGAATGTCTGACCGCTAAGGATCCTATACCACCAGATCAAAGGAAACTTGCGTGGGACCGTGGATTTATCGTATTATATTAGAACCAAATACCTGTGCAATGAATAAATATTGCATTGATATCTCAATCTCTCGCAGGCTAAATCCTATAGAAGTATGTGTTTGTCTCTTTTAGTGTCGTTCGCTGCCGTTTCATCGAGTTTCAAATCACAAAAATGGTCCTCAAGAAGTTTTCATTTCAAAAATGAAATGCCAAAAGGTTGTAATATCACTTACACTATTTGAGAGAGAGCAGTTCTACAAAGCGAGGGACACCAAACGCTTGCACATTTGTGAGTACATGGATAAGAATTTATCACACAAGAATGGGTCGCTTACATAACGCATTAAAAATTAGACCTTCTTATTCTTATGTTTCCTCTATCCTAAAACATGTTTCACACTCATATTTTCTTTAAAATGCCCTTTACATAGCATCCGCAGACATGAAATTTAAGAGGCTCTGAGGAAAAACTTGAGAGTTTCCTGAGAGACATGTGGAGCTAATATTAAAAAAAAAAAAAAACACACAAACAAAACCTGTCCATCTTTCTCACATCCGCACCAAACGCCAAACATTCGCTAAAACAGGTCACCAATAATATTGCTAGATATGAGCAATAAAATTTAATAATTGCTACCGCCGTAAATCGGAGTGTATTTACCGGGTGCACCGCAAGTCACTCCGCCGATGTAAACCTGTAAATATCTGCAATGAAACGCGCGGCTTGAACAATGGACGGCAAACGAACGGACCCGGATGGTGTGGGTGTTCATTATTAAATGCCCATTGTGTATTTTCGTAACAAAGAGAAAATTTACCTAGGAATATTTTTGCTGCACTAAAATAGCCGGCTGCGGCCGCCGTACGTGAACCTATTGTTGTCATGTTTGATGCTATGTCGATAAAGAAAGTGTGGAGGGTTCCTTTAGGGCAATGGTGAGCAAACTTTCTTCATGGGGGGCCAGAAATTTTAAGAAATTTCAGAGGAGGGCCAGGAGTATAGCCAAAATATATTTTGTTTTAAAAACGAACGCTAATATAAGTTACAGATTACAATTATTTAATATTTATTCAAAGTCACTGCTATGGTAGGTGTGTGAGACATATGAAATCGTTTTTGATTGGCCATAATGTCTTTAAATGCAGATTTGAGGTGCAACGAAGTAACCTTTAGCAGCGAGAAAAAGTGCTCATCAATTAATCGATTTCTGAATAAGTTTTTCCGCAATTTCATAGTCGAAAAAGTATGTTCGCAGACATACGACGATCCAAACATTGCTATTATTTTCTGGGCGTGATCAATTTTCTTTGGATATTCAGTTTTCGGCAGTGTTCTATAAAAATCTAATTTTTCGGAATTTAATTGTTTTAAATGGGGGCTGCACTGAATTACAACAATTTCTAACTGCAATTCTGCAGGGACATTCTCCGGGTTCACATTAAACGGCATTAAAAAAACATCTAGCGATGACTGAATATTCATAAAATCTTGAAACCAACTTTCAAATTCTGTGTGATGTTTCTTCAACGCCTGACTGAATTCTTTCAGTTTGTTCTCACTCACTGGTGCCACTGATTCTAAGCGCGTTAAATCATTCTTCTCAATGAAGATATATAACAGAAACAGCTGATTTTTAAATGATTTTAGACAGTTGAAATCTAGAAATGGCTTCTTTTTCAAATTCAAATTATTTACTTTATTCAGTTGGCTGTAATAGCGCGCGAAAATTATATTTTGATGCCGACGATCCTTGGAAAAGGCATACTTACAATTTCGAAAGATCGTCGGCGGGCTGCATTAAATACTTTTGCGGGCCGGAGCTGGCCCGCGTTCCGTACTTCGCCCATCACTGCTTTAGGGCAAGGAGTCCAAGGAGTGAACTTGGGGTTAACGACATCCATATCAAAGAGTAACGAAAAACAATAGTAGTCACGTCATTCTACGGCTAAGCACAATAACGGTACCTTCCGTTCTTAGAGGAAACTTCAACCGTGTACAAATGTTGGGCACGAGTTCAGGGGCTTCTGAAGTTCTTCGGAGCACTTAGCATTACATTTATGAAAATCAGCAGAAAAAAAACCGCATACTTTAGGGGAGAGTCGGATAATACCGCGCCTCTGATAACTCCGCGCATCGACGTATTGCAAAAACTAAACGCTTTTAGTCCTATCTAGCGCTTAAAAATCATAGCCCGAAGCGCCTACCCCTTCCCCGCGCACGGCCGCGTCGTGCAAGTTTTTACTGGCGTTTCTTATAATTTGCCGGGTATTATTGACAAGAGGTAAGTCATTCTGTATATATATTGTAACACATTATTTCCTTCTATTCTAATGCTTACATATTGTAGAATTAATGCCCAAATTGATTTGCATACACGATTCATTTTACTATATTATTTTGAGGTTTTAAAATGAAATGATCGAGTTTGTTAATTCCGCGCACAGGGCGCGGTATTATCAAATTGCGAATTTTGGTTCCGTTGTTGCAGATGCTTGAATTGGATACATAAGGAATGTAGCGGAAAAGAATCTCCCGAAAATTTGTCTATTATCTTGTTCTAAAATAATATCTCTAACTATAGGAGTCTATACCTACTCCTTATCTGGATTTGGTTAAACTTAAAATTGTTTTTTTTTTTTTTTTTTTAATTCTAAGGTTACTTATAGAAATTCACGATATTATTATGGGCACGGTTTTCTCAAACCTCCGTGCGATATTATCAAACCAGTCTGATAATACCGCGCTCTCCCATTTTTTTAAATATCGAAATAACAACATTTTGTTTATTTTTTTAAATATTTTTCCATGGTGTATATGTAGTTAAATAAATTCTCTACTACTTAAGTGCATTTTTGAATCTGTACATCAAACCCTATCTGAATTATAGGTACAAGTTCTTAGAGGCACGATATTAACCAACTCTACCCTAATATAAAATGCGAATGTCCGTCGCTAAGTAGAGACAAAACTAAATCCAAAAAATAGTACTTGAAAACACAATTACAGATCACTACATGAATACGATAGCAATAGACACCGAAAACACGAAATCTTACCAAAATAAAATATTTACGAAAAATTAATTGACTTTTTGAACTGAATTAATTTAATAATTTTAAACTCAAAAGAAAAACTAAAACAAAAAAAGGATAAATTTACATCTAAGGTAACGCAAGAAATAAATAATTACACCAATCTAAACGCGATGCTAACTCAGCCACTGACCGGATCTTAAAGGTAATACTTAAAAAAAAACATAGAATGACTGACAGATCAAGTTTGATCAAGATATACGCCAATTATACATAAAATCACTACGATTTTAGATCAAAAAAACAAATTTAAACAAACACAAACTATCATTTTCTAATAGACTAGTTAGACCAGTGTACAAAAAAATACATACAAACTCCAACGGTAAGCACAAGCTTTGTACAAAGAAACCATAAATACCAGGCAATAAAAGCATACAACAACCTCTCGCTGATGTAAAAAATGAGAGAAAAAAATATTTCAGATACAAAATTAATTAATTGATAATACAAACATTTAATAAGGTAAAAAAAAGAGGTCGAGGAGATCGCTGAATTTTACAGTCAATAATTAATTTCCCGGTTACAGGTGGTTAGACTAGAATCAATTTATATTTTTTCATTTATTATTTTAAAAAAGAGTTACAACATATTTGTTTTTTTTTAATATAATATATATTATATTCTTCACTAGGTGTTATATTATTACAATTATTGTTTTATATTATTCTTAGGTGATTTGAACCTCTAATGTAAAAATAAACAAAGAGTAGATCTTAGTGTGTTGCTTCTGTTAGTTGTGTTGTGGTCATGTATACTTTATTCTTTATTTTCCAGATCATCAGACTATTCCATGGTTAGAAATTTTCCGTAGGTTTAAAATATCTGGATTTTTCACGAAAATCGTGGTCAGAGATACAAACTGAAATGCTAAATTTAATCAGGAGTTCTTTTAGATTCCAGAATCAACATACAGACAAGATTCCGTTCATTTTGATTTGTCCCTATTCCTGAAGATAATTGTAAAAAATGTATTTTCTTCTTAGAGATCTTCTTCGCCCAAGCCGGCAAACTGTTTTTCACCAAATAATAATACATTCCGATAATACGTTCACGCGCTTCGGCAAGAAAATCCCAATAAGTCAGTGGAAGAAGTCGTAATGGGGCAGCCTGGCCCCAGAGAGTTGAGGTCACGTTCTGCCTAAGTCGGCCGGGAACTATTGGTCCGGGAACTATAGACCTTATTCTTAGGTGATTTGAACCTCTAATGTAAAAATAAACAAAGAGTAGATCTTAGTGTGTTGCTTCTGTTAGTTGTGTTGTGGTCATGTATACTTTATTCTTTATTTTCCAGATCATCAGACTATTCCATGGTTAGAAATTTTCCGTAGGTTTAAAATATCTGGATTTTTCACGAAAATCGTGGTCAGAGATACAAACTGAAATGCTAAATTTAATCAGGAGTTCTTTTAGATTCCAGAATCAACATACAGACAAGATTCCGTTCATTTTGATTTGTCCCTATTCCTGAAGATAATTGTAAAAAATGTATTTTCTTCTTAGAGATCTTCTTCGCCCAAGCCGGCAAACTGTTTTTCACCAAATAATAATACATTCCGATAATACGTTCACGCGCTTCGGCAAGAAAATCCCAATAAGTCAGTGGAAGAAGTCGTAATGGGGCAGCCTGGCCCCAGAGAGTTGAGGTCACGTTCTGCCTAAGTCGGCCGGGAACTATTGGTCCGGGAACTATAGACCCGGGAGTATCGGCCCGCGGCGGGCGAGGACGGGAATTCTGTAAGGGGTCGCTTACTCCTTAATAGAAATAAGCCGGGCCCGATTTGCGCGCCGAGTGCGAATGTCTGAAAAAGGACGTCGCGGAAATTGGTTTCCGTTTACGAGGCGCCTAAGTAAATCTCTGCGTCACAGAGTAAAGAATATATACAGGAGCGAATAAGCGAAGTGAGGTTGAAAATATGAGAGGGATAAGATAAGAGGGGTAAACCATGAGACGTTTGTCGACAAAAATCTGCACCAAACTCTAAAGCCATATGTGTACGGTAGAAGAATTTTCTCTATATTTTTTTTTATATTGACTGCACACAGGAAGCCCTTAAGAAAATAATTTCCCTAAGGGCCTATGTCATCTTAGGGGATGCTGTGTGGATGGTCTTTTTAAGGAAAGGAAGGGTAGAAAGTTCTGGGAAGGAAAAAGGTATGAGGGGTGGGTAGGAATCTGGGGGGTCAGTGTATCCAGGAGTGACGGACGTATCAACCATCCCTCCAACTCAAGGCGATAGGTCGAGAGTCCGGCTGTAAAGGTCAAAAAGGCTCCCTCAACCAGTCTCTCTTGATCCGGCCCCCCATACAGCAGGAAGGCAGATGCATCCGCCACTAGAACCTGGACAAACCTCACCTCTGCTAAGTCACCAAACGTAGCGAAACACTTGGGGTGACCTATGGCAGAGGTGTTGGTTATCCAATAAATGGTTCCCGGGGCGGCGGTACCCATACGCGCCTCCCAAATTGCACTCCTCCCAATAAGCTTCTAGTAAATAAGGTGTTTTTTTAGCAATCATACACAAATTATTAGTTATTAATATTATTTTATCTTTCCCCACCTTCGACGAAAAGAATTCACGCATGTTATTATTTTATCCCGGAACTTAACTTGTTAACTTGAAGAAAGTTTTAAAACGTTTTGTTACAAATTTTTGCGTTAAGGAAGGAGGATTATATGCAATCAATTATAACCCTGAAAGTTTGTCATATTTGTTGCCTCATAAAATAATGCCTATACCGTCCAATCTTGCCTTGCTACGTGTTTGTTCATACATGCAGAATAATATATAATTATGGAATGCACATGAGAGAAAAGCAGACTGCTTTACTCCTTAGCTTCGCTTTGCTCAAGTTGAAGTAACGTTCTTCAATCGTTTTCAACACGTGGAAACAAAATACCAATGGAAACACAGTATAAAGTAGCGTTAACGCACATCGCACATTCCCTTTGAGAAAATCCACTTCTCCTTTTTTAAGAGAACCCCTGACAGTAAATATACTGTTAGATAACTACTCTTATTGTCATCCAGCTGAGGGGGAACGTAAAGAGAAAGAATCCCGGATTATATGAGCGAGGAAAACCGGAAGAAAACGTATTTGCTCCTATCCCATCGATAGGTTCTGCGAGAAAATTATATCACCAACTGAGAAGATCCGCTTATATTGAACTTTTATCTCATTGCAAGTTCTCTATGAAAGAGGGCGCTAAAACTTTAATGAGATTTCACCTGCACTCTAATCAGAGGATCAACAATGATCGTTGGAAATTAATTATTCCCCCTGTAGACAATAGTAGACACTATAACTCGCGTAACCGGATGCGCCGGCTGGTGGATTAGGATTAAATAATAGATAGTCGGCGGTTAATACATAATTATTATTATCGCAATTGTACAATAAAATGGGCTTCTGTATAATAACCCATATCAGAATGCAATAATATATCGATGATAAAAAATTACCAAAATATATAGTCCGAAAACAAATGCAAACCATTTTAAAGGGGACACGTTTGAATTTATGTATGCACTCTGATAATATCGAAAGTTTAAAAAAAGTTTTTTTTAACTAGTTTGGAAGACCCGCTCGCAGTTCCCTCTTATCCCACAAATGCGTGAGGATACTAAGTAAGCAGCGACGTTTATCAATTCCGTTTAATTATAGATTCACGATTTAATTCGACAATGTTATTTTTATGTTGTTTTTTAGTTTGTTTCATTTCTCAGCTCCTATTCAAAAACAAAATTATTATAAAATTAAAATATTTTTTCACCCATCAAGTACCTACCACCACTACAAAAGCGAGGGTCTCTTTAAAACAAAGATATTCAAATACAAATTCAATATCTTTGAAAATGATTCACCCGTCCATTACCGTTCTTTACGTATTTTCTAAATGAAATTAATGAAGAATTAAAAAAAAATTGTGTAGTAATAAGTAATACATTAAAAAGCTCACTGAGAATTAGAATTTAGAGTTGCCCAGGGTAGTGTAAGGTACAAAATTGATATTTAAAAATTAGTGTAGGGTCGTTGTCGTTGATATTAAAATTACATAGCTAATCAAAACTAAGACCAATTTATCTCCAATTTTACAAATTATATTTACTGCTTTCTGAGAAATTTTAGTACGAATTTTAAAAAAAAGCATGGGAAAAACGAATTAAGTAAGAAAAAAGTACGAACGCAAAACTTAAGAATAACTAATTATCAAAATAATATATCAATAGAGTTTTAATTGTACCAAATAAAAAGAAATTATGGTGATAAAATTAAGGCTTCCTTGATATTCTTGAGTTAAAGCCTAATTTTGCCCAATACTCCTGTATTTGCGAACTATTTATCATCGTTCAATTTATTGAGAAAAGGTCGACTTTACCGAACAGCGATATACGATTAAAACCTTTGATTTTGACATGTAAATTATTAAATCAATTTCAGGACTTGATTTTACATAAATTTATACAAAACCAGTTGATTACAATTACCATCACGCGATTACAATAACCCTGCAACCACCGTTTTTTTTTTCTAATAAAAACATTTTTTAATTTGTTATTGGGGTCTTTACTCTAATATTAGAATCGGGTGATTACAATAACCGTCTTTCACCGTTTCTTTTTAATAACAAACTTCATTTTTCCGTCGGAAGTTATTGTCCCAATAAAAGTGGGCATAAATTAAATTCGTACACGACCCTGTTAATCCAATTAGATCGGGGACGAGTCTGGAATTAATTGAACGCCATACCCGACACAAAGTTGAGGCGGGAAGTGAGCGGCAGTGGTAATCTCTTAATTCCTCGCCGTTCATCCAGATAGAGGCCTTTCCTAGATCATTTCTACTTTTACAACATTGACACTTTTATAACGTTCTTATATAACAGGGAAGATATATTTGCACTCTAGATTAGATAGTGTGAATATTAACTTTCACAAGGATAGTGTAAGAGTTGCTGTAAATGAACATCGGTAAATCGTAGGTTTACCGGTAAAACCCAAATTTCATCACAATAGTTTCGTAAAATGCCTAAATTGAAGCGCCCGGTGTACCAGCTCAAAAAGAAGATGGGGAGATATGTAAATACAAATGTTAGAGGGAGCGCGCTAATATTAAAAACGATAATATTTAAGCGCAAATTGTGAAAATGTATAATAAAACACGACTCGTTTAAAATGGAGCAAAATTCTCAGCAAAAAAAATGGAGAGAATGTCTAAAATATAGCATTAAGAAACACTGTGAATTTTTTTCTTATGTATAACTTGTAAAATAACTGAAAAAACGTGTTTATAATAATTTTCGAAGCATATTTTGCGATTTTTTTTTATCTATCGAGGGAATTTCATAAAATTGCCGTTTCGGCGTGGTGAATGCATAGATATTATATTTAATTAAATGAAGACAATATTAGCGAAACTCAATCAGGGAGACAGAAAGATCAGAAAAAGATATTGGCACCTCTGGGACTCGAACCCAGGACTCTTTGCTTACATGACAAGTGCTCTACCAACTGAGCTAAGGTGTCTATATTCAATTCGGTCACTTTCAACAGTATCATACAACTACCAACACTATCTTCATTTTCTTAACGTACATCTTAAAAAATAACATTTTTTTAAGAGCCTTAACACTTAAGGTATTTATTCTCACAACCTTAAAATGTTTATATTTATTTACTTAATTTAGTGAAATATTTACTTATGCAATGTACCTACTAGGAAATGTTCTTGATTGTTCATTGTAAGCAACGTTAGTAACGAACAAGTGTCACATTGATTTTAACAGGGCTGAAATGAGGTCTCAGGCAAAAGATTAAAGTTTATTCTAATATTTCGGAGCACCAAGAAATGTTTATAATAGCAAAAACTAAGTAGAATGCAATAATTTCAAGATGCAAACAGAGTCCAAAAAACGTTTGTGATTGGGACCTCCGTACAACTTCTTCAAAACTCGGACAGGGTTGGGTTTGCCAAGCTAATAAGATTTGCCAAGCTAATCGCGTCTCTGTCACGTCCAACAGAAAGATTACCTCCAGATACATAATGAATGGCGGTCAATCCCAGGTGTGTCGTGTGCCTCCCATTTCGTGTGACGGACCAAGTGATTTCGTCATGTTTTGCCGGTGATATAGACATTCTAGGTTAGCCCCACACCACGATGATATAATATTAACTTCATAGTTGTCACCAACTAGAGTCATGATTCGTGATAAAACATAAATCTGATTCTATTAATGTTTTAATGTAGCGAGCTTTATATTCTTCTGACATTCTTGAAATAAGCACACCTGTTGATTTTATTTCGATCACGAGTTATGTAGATTCAGATATTCAGAATTTAGTTTGGTGAGGTGTTAGTTACATGCTTTTAATTTAGTGAGCGTTATATTCTTCTGACATTCTTGAAATAAGCACATCTGTTGATTTTACTTTGATCACGAGTTATGTAGATTCAGGTATTCAGAATTTAAGAAATCTTCACTGGATAGAAAGATAAAAGGCCTAAAATAATCCAGTTTAACTAACTATTTAATCAAAGCAAGTAAATGGGTGCACAGTGCATTACTGAAAATATAGTCAATAAAATCAAATATTAGAACAGCAATGTCAAGAAATAAAGCACCGTCCACATTCTTAGTGAAAGATAGATAGAGGATATTTCGGAGTATCAGTCAATATTGCTTGAAAATACTAAGAACAACTAAATACTCATCTCTTCAGGTAAAGGTAAATAAATACCTTTATTTTAAAGATATGCAGTAGCATCTAAAGTCTACGGGTAACTTTATATATGCATATAATGTTTTTTTAAATCTAGACAATTTATCCCACAAATCTGCTCTTTCATAGTGACACTGTAAATAAATGAATAACTAAGTAATTTAAGAATATTATTATTATTCAACTAGGCATTCGCCAGGCAGTAAAACATTTAAATCTAATTCAAATAACGAAAATTGGGCCCTTTCTTTGTTTTTATGTTGAAAGTATCAACACTTCACTTTCAAACCCTTTTCTTGGAGGGTTACAAACCCGACCGTTTTCCAGGGCGTCAAGGACTCCAAGCTTTTGGAAAGGTTTGCCACTGATAGATTCCAACTAACTTGAGCATCTTTGTCATAAACGACGCACGTAGTATATAAAATGACAGTGGAGATTTCCTTGGCAGGATGATAGCCGTATCCTAAACTGGGGCTAATTAAATTATCAAACTTTTAACACAAACTTAAGGAAATTGGGACAAATGTGTGGTCGTTGGGTATTTTGTGAAAAGTTGAAACAGTGCAACGCTTTTTTGAGACGATTTTTTAAAACACGAGCATAAAACCATTGGAACATTATTTTGTCCAAATACTGTGATAGGCTGGACGTGTATAAAGAATTCCAAATGATAGAATTCAGAAAAATATGGATAAGTGGGTGCCATAAGTAAAATTAAACAACCCGAAAGAGAAACCAAGGAAAATATGGAAAGACTGAGTGGAAGAAGACTGAGGCAGGATAGAAAAGTCAAGAGGACAGGAGGCGAGTGGCGAGGAGGCTAAATCCCAAGATGATTACGAAATGTTCCTAAATGTAAGTCCAGTAAAAGTAATATGTCTTTAAAAATATATTCGTACAGATCAACAAATGCTGATTCTTAATATTATTTTATTATCTATATATAATTGTACATAGAATTTATAAATCGTCATTTAAAACGATTAAAATACAAGTTCTGGAAAACTCTGGAGTCTACCAGGTGAACTGCTCGAATTGCCCCGCGTATTACGTAGGACAAACAGGAAGAGCAGTATCAACCCGTATAAAAGAACATTTCGCTAGTTGGGTTAATCAAAAAGGAGATTTATCGAACGTCGCCTTGCATCTACTAGAAAATCAACATACTTTTGACAAAGATAGAGATGTAAAAATCCTTCATGTTTGCAACAAAGGACAAAAATTAGACAGATTAGAGTCATTAGAAATCAATCGCTTAACGAAAAAAATAGATCTTAAATATGTTATGAATAAACAGTTAGAACATAATGCTCAATCACCATTAATTTACCCATTATAATAAACTTAGAATAATTTTACTTCAGAGAGCAGTGGTATAATTTAAGTATGTACTTTAAAAATGTAATAACCCAAATATGTGGAGAACCCTAACAATAATAATTACTTTAGTGCTACCAATATTTGACAATAAGCCCTAAGCAACAACAGGGAATATCCCAACATTACAAAAATAAAATTTCAGAAATCACAAACCTTTTTAATTATATAAATTCTTTTATATTCATTTGAACTAAAAATATTTACTTACTATGTAACATTATTCATAATTTTTAAAAATACACTTTATAATTACCTAATGTACCCTAAATTAACAAAATAACTTATAATACCTTAAATTAACAAAATAGAATCATTCAGCATATATAGACAATGTTGTGTACCCCTGCCTAAGTTTGTATAAAATCAATAGCATAAGAGTTTCAACTACCAGTCTGAAAATGTCCGTAGTAGGATGAAACCGGTCCTGGTAATAATAAATAAGTGGAACAAAGTGAAAAAGTTTTTTAATTTCAATTCGATTAAAATACCATCACATTAAAAGACTGTTTGGTTGGCACGACTGAATCTGTTGAGACCGATGTCAAATTCAGTCGATAAGTCAACATTTCATTATGGTTTTGCATGAATAATGAGACAAAGAAACTCAGGTTTTGTTAATAATCAAAAGATTTCATTGTTGTTGTTTCACATTGTTAACGGAAATGAAACATAATTAAGACCTTCAATAATATAATTAAAAACCGGACAGAAAACGGTTACATTCGGATAATCTTTCCAGACCTAGAAGACAAGTAGAAGATTATTTTATTCTAGTATTGTATCTACTGTCTATGTAAGTGCAGAATTTTGTGGAATAAAAGCTTCTAAATAAGATCATCATCTTATTACTTGTACGAAGTCATTGATTTCTATAAAAATAAATGTTTAATTATGTACGGTAAGTTTCAGACTGAGGCTTAAGAACGTGTCTTATTTGACTTTTTTTAACCATAATATCGTTGTAATTTTGAAATGGTTTTAGCATCAAAGTAATTTAATATACATATTATTACAGTCGTCAAGATCTGTGTATTATACATACCAATAAGTCGTTTCGACGTACATAGTACGATGCAGTTTTTCGCAGTAATGCAGGTTTTGAAACACTCATAAATTGTTTATCAGACGCGATCACGATTTTATTTTTCACTTTGGTAGAATACAACAACGATAGTGATGAGATGTCGACATTTTACGTAGTGTTCTTCAATATTAAAAGCGGTTAAACTTAAGTATAAAAAAGTCTCGACGCTCGAAGTCACCATATAAAATACAGAGCACGTTGAAATAAAACGTAGGCTTTTTGTGACTGGTTCACATAAAAGAGACATATATTCTTAAACTAAATTCAAAACCCTATTGATTTGAAATTAAAACTGTAGTCCCCAGAATGCACACAAATAGTTACGTCTGTTGGTGACGTTCGATAGGTAGCAGCTGATAATTTTCATATTTTCCAAGGAAATGCTTAAAAAATCCACATTATGTTCATAAATAGATTTATAAAATGACTTCAAAGTTTCAATAATTTATACGCATTTCTACCGTGCCAATTTTGGGAGACCCGAAAAATTAAAAATTTCAAAATTATTTTAACTATTAAAGCTAACTATAACAATAAAAAATACTGGTTTTAAGTTAGGTCATTATTGGTAAAAATAAACAATAAAAAGACGGAGTTCCGTATTGCACCACCAAGGCGAATCTAGTGTTTCTTATATTCCTAGCCTTTTCTTGCGAATTGTCAAATCTTACCTGGCCCAGCAATCCGGGCAGTACGCGAGTGGAATGACTAAATAACTCCAGAGACAGAGATCTACAATGTACATATACAGGTGTACGCGGTGCGAGGGAGCGAAGAGACATGCAATAAAAATAGATAAAGGTAACAAAAACAATAAAAGTCCTAGGAGGGCTTTAAAACAAGTAGCCAAAAGTAATAAAACCCATTGAATAATAATCATTATGGCCACCATAAAAATATGATGGATCAGCGAAAAAAATATTATTGTCAGGATATATCTTGGAGGAATAACATAGAGATACATTATACACAAATGATAATGACTATGTGAATCCCGTGAAAACTGTTTCCCATTATCTACCTTAATTTAACTGTTGGCTTTTCATTCGACATAATAGCATCACGGAAGTCACAAGACAGATTGTTCATTGCAGTACCTGCCTACTTAGATCTCTTAACTCTAGGCTGCGAAAACACCGCACCGAAAATAATTCCACGGAGGTGGTATTTAATCATATTGCTCACAATGCTCTCGGTAAAATAGCATACCTAGGCTCTGTAGTGTAAGAACCCATCATTGTAAGAAATTACCTACTTATATCTACTAACTGACTACTCAGGCATCAAGCCTATTTTGTCAGAAAGACAAAATATTTCGGCTTTGCAATTAAATCCAAACAAATCAAGTATTCTTGAACGCATTCGAAAAATAAAAACTGTTTTCGAAAGGTGATGAAATATGCTTTCAAATTTCATAATTCGAAATAAACATACAATTTTTTAAATACAATTTTTTTAAATGTAAACTTTAAAAAGTTTTAAAAATTGCTCACCTTACTTTTTTCTAACTAAAATTATTGACGACGAAAAAAAACGCACACATATTTTATTATTAAAGTTTATTATAAACGTTTCCGTTAACTCCGTTGTTAATCGTTTCGTGTAAAAATAATTAATAAAAATACCCAAAGTTTCATTATTTCTTTTCGAATTGCGGCGGGAAACTTTGGATTCACAAAGATATACATTTTAATTATTGTGCGGTTATTTTTTTTAGATTTAAATATAAATCGTTGTATTTTCTCTTTCTAACATTGTTTAGACCATATTTCTAACCATTATAGTAAAGGAGACACAACGACTTCTATGAGGTACATATAGGAGTTGTTCCGAAAAAATGATAAGTTAGCCTGAAGTGTTAATAATCCCAAAGACGTCGCGAATTGATAGTCCAATAGCTGCATCCAGACAGTTCATTGGCAAATAAATAATTAAGAAGCCAAAAGGGAAAAATTAAATGAAACAAATCAATTTTATTTACAGATAATAATATATAATCGGGTCTTCTCATCAATTCGTTTAATTGACTATAGGAACGGCGCAAACAATAGCCTCTCGGTGTCTGGACGAAGCTACGCTTATATTATCTACTAATATTACGAAACTAACCTCAAAATCATTTAGTACGGTTCGCACAGTAAGGATGGGTTGTTTAAAAAATATTGTAAATTCATCAAATATTTGAAGTTAATTTTCACGTACTGTGTAAGTTCTGTTATTATATCACTTAAGGCCAGTTGCTTCACTAAACTCAAATAACACAGAACTTAATATAACTTTCACGGAAAGTGAAAATTAACATATTTGAAGAACAGTTTTTTGGAAGAACCTATCCTTACTGTGTTTTACAACAACCCTTTGTTTTGAAACAAAAAAAGTCACCCAAGAAGCTCGCCTTCGTCTCCATAGACGAACTAAGCAATTACGCAACCTGAACCTTAGAAAAACCACTATTATGAGTTTATTTGCATTTCTATATGAATTTTTTTGTAGTTTTTAAACGACTTCGAAAAGGAGGAGGTTATCAATTCGACGGTATTTTTTTTAATGTTTGTTACCTCAGAACTTTCGATTGGGTGAACCGATATTGATGATTCTTTTGTATTAGAAAGCTGGTACTTCCCGTGTGGTCCCATTTTAATTTGGTCCAGTTCTGACAATGGGATCCATGAGAAAACCATATATGTCTTAAATTTGCAATAAGTATGTGCGCGACTCAATATTACGCCAACAGATTTCGATGATTCTTTTTTGTAGTAAAACTTCTTTACGCACGCTTGTCTCTAAAGGTAAATGTTCCGCTATTGAGTCCACGCTCAAAACACACTTTAAAAAATTAAAATAAGTTGTACTAGGTAGACAATAGTTAGTAATAAGTAATTCAGTAACCGAAATTTAAAAATATTGCGTTTTAATTATTATTTTGTTAACTTTAAAAATGCAAAATGTCATTTTTCAAGGACCGCCATCTTTTTAAATAAGAAGGCCATTCTTGTGCCGTGTGAAACTGCAATACGCAAATTGTAAATACACACTACCAACCTAAAAATTCAAAAACATTTACGTAACCAGTTGTTTCAAATAATATAATAACAATTAATAGTTGTAAAATAACCTACCAAGAAAAACATCCCAGTTTTCAAGTAGTTTAGTGGCTACGCTAGGTTTGTGTAACATGGTTTGTGATACAAAAGAAAGTGCCCCTTTATACCGCCTGCTCGCGTCAAAGCAAGAAAAACATCCCAGTTTTCAAGTAGTTTAGCGGCTACGCTAGGTTTGTGTAACATGGTTTGTGATACAAAAGAAAGTGACATTTATTTCCATGTTCTTCTGTTATAAATACAGGTACAAACTTGTCTATAATACTAATCCTACTTGCAGTACAAACCTTTCAAAACTTGGGTGTTATTGAAAAGAAAAACGCGTGCGTGTTCTTTTATTTATTGTCGTTTTAGATATTAAAATAATTACATACGTAATTTGGCAAATCAGGTACTTTCGTAATAATATCGTCTATGTATCGCTTCTAGCTACTCGTTTCGTGAATGCTTTCTTTTATTTTTAGGTTGGCTCATTTGCAAATTGCATGTATAACATGTTTCACATGGAAAAGTTGTGGGTGGTTTGGTATATTTAAGGAACAGTTTCACATTTCATATAGGCTTGCGTCTCGCGTCATGCACGCGTAATAAGTGATGATTTTTTGAATTTACGAAACCTAACAAAATAATGATTAATACGCATTATTTATCATTTTCGAAGATTGAAATTCGTACTTATTATTGTGTAACTGACAGAGAGTGATTTTTCCTTTTAAAAGTGCATATTTCATCGTCGTTATTAATAACATGGCGGTCCTTGAAAAATGACATTTCGCATTTTTAAAGTTAACAAAATAATCATTAAAACGCAATATTTTTAAATTCCGGTTACTGAATTACTTATTACTAACTATTATCTACCTAGTAAAACTTATTTTAATTTTTTAAAGTGTGTTTTGAGCGTGGACTCAATAGCGGAACAATTACCAAAAAATAATTTCGTACAATTGTTATTTTTGGAGTCGGTGTCAGCCAAGATCTCCACATCTCACCTTTGTACCTATGTATGTAGTTACCATGGCTGACACCGACTCCAAAAATAACAATCGTACGAAATTATTATTTTACTTTTTAGTGCATTTTTTGAAGTCGTTTTTTGTTTTGTTAAAATTTTTGTTTTTACTAACATACCCAGATGTACATACACATAATAATAAACATAGCAATTATGAAGAGCCAATTATGAACTTTCCACTATTATATTATTATAACAAGATCTTGAAATCTGAAATTTGTAACCTGTAATCATTTTTCAAAAATGATTATTAACCAAGCAAATATAATATAAACAAATACTATTTTTTCTGTATAAACCACCTCACTAGACTGAGCCTGTTCCGAGTTGGAAAATATTTTTCGAACTTCAGTGTATATTTATACTATCACACTTGTTTACGTTGAACACGTAACCGCAGAAGAAAAACAAATGATAAACCTGTGTCTGTAAATATATATAAACCCTTGGTCTGCGGTGAAGTAAAACCACGCCAACCAAGGCCAGGACACTGAATCAAATTGGCCTGCTATCTGTATAAAGGCTCCTCCTATGTAACTATATAATTGCCCGCAGTATGGAGAGATGACAAACTGCAACACATATATTTTTTGGCACACACTCCTTGCTTCATAAGGTAGAATAAAATCACTCTTGCCATTTATACGAAGTAGAATGAATGAATTGATATCGCACAGAAAAACCATCTCAAAGGTAAATACTTAATAACACATAGACAGACTGACTGATATAAACCAAATATTCAACAGGTTTGACGTTCTATATATTCACCAATTATACGTTAAAACAATAATAAACTACATTTTTGAAGAAAAAAATAAATTTCAACAAACACAAAATATCACCAACAGACCAGTTAGAGAGGGAACAAAGAAAACATAAAAACTCCGACGGGAAACACAAGCTTTGGACAAAGACACCATAAATACCATGCTATGCATTTCACAAAAATTGATCCTAAAATTGAGGAAAATAAAAATAAATTCAGATACAAAATTAAAAGACGAATTAAAGAAGCAAAAACAATATAACCAAAATTTTATAACATAAAAGAATAAAACATGTACATGTAATACACTATGGAGCCTTGTCGATGCAATGGGTCCCCGACCCGAATAGGACAAGGGGAAGAAGATGTATGTATGTATGTAATACACTAAACTATTATAAAACACACACAATTCACAAACACATAATAATATATGCTGATTTTCATTACCAACTTTATATATTACTAGCTGGGTTACCCGGCTTCGCTCAGGACAATAAGATAGTGTTCTGGAATGTTGCACAATGATGTTCCCGATTCCCTATTCCTGATCATTCCACGACATACTCCGCCACTCCTTCCACAACTTTCTACAGCTCTATGGAACCTTCTAGAACTTTCCGGAAGACTGTTCTAGAAAATTCAAGCGGGCGAAACTTTCAGCCCTTATATCTTTAAAAGCACGCCCTTTAGGTAAAAACGGATACCCTTATTCCCTAGGGGGGATAGAGATCTACCACACCATATAACTCCCTTCATCGAACCGGGACTCGTTTCTGAGTTTTTGCGAGCTGCACGTTTTTTTGGACTTTCTTTTATAATATATGCCATATTCAAATAAATAAAATGTTACTCCTTACATGTCCTTTCCCGTGCGTTCCCCTCCAGCGTTCCACTTCCACCTTCCCCACCACCGCTCTCCCGTCCCGCCAACCCCCCGGGCACTGCATTTCTTGACTCATCTCCCGCCCGGCCCGTAGCCGAAACTTTTTTCTAATACTAACAATTTTGAACTCGTGATATCTTCCTAATTAAATATCCGAATTGAAAAATTCAAAAAGTTAAATAAAGGTATTGAAGCTGTCTTGAATATGAAGTAATTTATTTTGATAAGGATTAAAACCAAGATACAAATAAAGAACCTTTTCAACCGGCGACATTTAAATTAAATTTTTAAAATAAAAGAATACTTATTGTGGCATAACCATAATAGTTACACATATGCTGTCGCGACCTTTTTTGTAAATAATGATATGTTCTATAAAGTCGTAGTACATTATTTTATTCTATCATCAATAGTTTTCGCAGCGCACGCGATTTAAAGAATATTTTAGGTAATTTTTTTACACCCTGGGTTACATTATTGAAGTTTTAGTATGGATCCCTATTTTTTTTGAAAATATAATATAGCCTTTGTCACCCGGGGATAGTGTAGCTTTCCAACAGTGAAAGAATTTTTCAAATCGGTTCAGTAGTTTCGGAGCCTATTCGATGCAAACAAACACACAAACAAACAAACAAACAAATCTTTCCTCTTTATATAGTGTGTTAGATTTTATCAAAAATTGTAGTTCATCTTATTGAATTTTTGTATTAAAAATGGGGTGCTCAGCATAGGTTAGCCATCCAATGAGGCCAAAAATATTAAATTACACTATAAATCAAATAAAAAAGAATAGCTCATAAAATATGCAATTGGTTATAAAGGAGGATCTTACATATATATATATACAAAAAGCAGGCCAGCTTAATATAGTGTCCTGGCCTAGGTTTAGGTGGTGGACCAAGGCACTGGCAGCGGGGAAATCTATTATTAAGTGGAAATCGACGCACGGAGATTGGCTCGCAAGAGCCAGTCAGCAGCATATAACGATATTTAAGAGGAAAACCGCACATTAATCTGAGAATTTTACGGAACTACCGCTAAATGCTAACGAAACACAACGCCACGCCATTACCCAACCTTTATAACAAACGCAATCTGTTAAATCAAATCCACACCACCCGTTTGCCAGCTCGCTGCCCGCTGCCCGCTGCCGCTTGGCCAGATATATTATATATTTCAACCAATTTACACAAAACCTTGACAAATTATATACCTAAAAACATTCCTCGTGAATCACTCTATCTATTGGTGAAAACCGCATGAAAATCCGTTGCATAGTTTAAAAGATCTTAGAGCATAGACAGCGTGAGCGACTTCATTTTATACTATTTTCACTAGTCATCGCTTATGCTTATTAATTCCAATCATTGTTAATATTAGTGCGCTCCCTCCATCATTTGTTAATTTTAATTATATAATATCTCCTTTTCAAACATCTTCACTCGACGCTCGGAGAGCGAAATCTAATTTTTTTAACGTTTATAACGCAACCTTAAAATGGCGTGTATTCTAGAATGAGTACAAAGAAATGTTATATTTTTCGAGAGAAATCTCGAAACCCGTGATACATCTATCTTCGGGTTTTCCACGAAACGTTAAGGGTGTTATGTAGTTCATAAAATCGCTACCCCGTGGACTAGGCTGGTGCGATGCAGCGAGACGAGGCGATACGGGGTAGTGAGACGCGGGACATCTGCAGAGGCAACGAGGGACGTCTGCAAAAAGCACTAAGCTAGATTGGTTATGCGATTAGGTGCGGGCTTCCAGATGTGAGGACGGACAACTGGAGAGGACGACATACAAACGGATAAAATGAAGAAACGAGTAGATGAACGTGTCACAGGACATGTCAAAATACTTTTCCTTTGCATGGAAAAAGGTGTTACACGATGTGCCGTCTTTTAACTAGGAGCATCGAGTATGTCAGATATGCCAAGGACTCTTAACCACTTTGACACATTTACCAAGGCGTTATAAAAATTCAACCATCAATGAAAATCAATTTGGATTCACAGAGGGAAAAAGTACCCAAGATGCCATCGCTAAAATTTCATCTAGTATTCAGAGTACCCTGGACAAATCAAATAAATGTATAGGAATTTTCATCGACTTAAAGAAAGCCTTTGACAGCATTTCCCATGAAAAACTTGCGTTAAAATTAAAAGAAAACGGCATTGACCGCATAGCCCTCAAATGGATAGTAAGCTACCTAACAGAGACCTCAAGTAGTAAAATTAAACCAATCATTTAGTACATCTCTCACAAGTAAATTTGGCATCCCTCAAGGCACTGTCCTCGGACCATTATTATTTCTAATATATGTGAAGGACATTTTCGAAGAGGAAATTAAAGGTGAATTAATCTCTTATGCTAATGACACTGTATTGTTAATAAAAGGTCAAACATGGGAACTAGTTAACAAATTGGCAAATGAAGATTTTAACATCTTAAAATCATGGTTCGATAATAACTTACTCACACTTAATGCTAAAAAAACAACATATGTCTTCTTTTCCTTACAAAAAATACCTGATAATGAAGTTAATATTGTTATCCACGACGAAAAATGTGATCATGTACTCTATAAACAACAAAATCCTATTTTCACCGTAATTAGCTCTTCTTCCGAAATTAAATATCTCGGTGTAATCATTGATCAAAACCTGAAGTGGAATAGTCACATTTCAGAGCTAGTAAAAAAATAAGGAAATGTATATATATATATTTATTTGTTAGGTTAAGAAATGTTTTAAATGAAAAAATAATGAAAAATGTATACTATGCCCTTGGTCATTCTTTACTTATCTACGGAATTATAGGTTGGGGAGGATCTTACAAAAACAATCTGAACTCAGTAAAAGTTTCGCAAAGACTCATCATTAAAGTAATATTAAAAAAAAATCTACCTTCTCAACAGAATCACTTTTTAAATTGTTTCCAGTACCAAATGTCGATGACATTCAAGCAAGCTTCCATTATAAAAATGTGCAAAGAAAAAAAAAACAAAGAATAACAAAAATTTTACAAACTAATGAGAAATGGAAACCAATTTATTACACCTATTTTAAAACAACTCAAATGCAAAATCATTATATTTTCCAAACCATAAAATACTTTAATAACTTCCCTTCTGAATTACGCTGTATCATCAACCAATCAGAGCAAATAAATAAAATTAAACATTTTTCAAAAAAAAAAATTACAGTAAAAAGTAAATAATTTTATACAAAACATATTATAACTTACAACTTAAGTAAGAATCGTGGCTCCCTTATCAGGCACAAGGGCTCCTCTTTTCTGATAATGTATACATGACCAATAACGACCTTTATTATAATATTTTGTAAAATATATATTTATAAATGTAACTCATGTTTTATATAACAATAAAATATATATATATATTGCGAAAATACATAATTTTGATCATGAGTTTGCCGAGTTTCAGCTTCGATTCGGGAAATGGGTTAAGATGAGTTCATCACATATTTGAAGTTAATTTTCACATTCTGCGGAGGCTCTAATCAAGTTATGTTATTATATTTTATCTAAATTTATGGCATTTTTAATAATATATGTAATGGCAATATATTCCATTTAAATTTGAATCCTGTAGTGTCAGTTGGAATACTTGGAATGTAATTATCAATTGTCACTTGTTTTATTTTCTATTATTTTATTATAAATAAACATAAATGTCGTTTCTTTGTTAAACTTTGCAACACAAGTGTTTTATTTATAAATCAATAGAAAAGAATTAAATCATATTATAAAACGACATTTTTCGTAACCACAAATGGAGAAACTTCAATTTGAATTTACGCTACTACCTGGAGGCGATGGCAAGTCAAATATTATTAGCATTACAAAAATAGTCACAAGTGATAAAAAAGTGTTTACAATACCAGAAATGTTACAATCCGCCAGCCATCACAAGGAGATTATGAAAAGTGGTGCTTTTGGCAAAGTAAAAAATAGTTTAAAGGAAGATACCAGGTTAGAAGAGTCTGGGTAACAATGACAGAAGAACTAAAAAAAACATATGTAGACGAAGATGGAAACCTACAGTTCGGAGACCAATACCTCGAAGAATTGGAAGAAGAAAGTTTACAAGTACATCAAAAAGAAGATACACTGGGAAGATTGATGGTAAAATTAATGGAAGATAAGCAACAGAGCCTTAAAAACATTGCTGAGAATTTTGTTATAGAAAAATTCTGTAGTAAAAATACAAATGCAAGCCAGTGGATAGAAGTGTTTGAAAAAGAATGTTTACGATTTGATGTGACCATGGATGAAAAAAAAATAGAAATACTAAGATTGTTCATGGATAAAAGTTGTGTAGATTGGTATAGTTCCATGATTATTAAACTAACAATGAACTCAGAGTGGTTAACATGGAAAAACAAATTCTGTGAATCATTCGCAAACAAAGGATGGAACCCTGTCACCTACGCACTATTATTTCGATACAAAGATGGTTCTCTGTTGGATTATGCTATGAGAAAAGAAAAACTTCTATTGGATATGAGAAGATCAATCGACACCGGTACTTTGATAGATCTTGTTGCTTCCGGACTACCAGAATTCATACTTAACAAGATCGATAGAGAAGGATTACAAGATACTGTGGATTTATTTAATGAAATAAACAAGTATGAACATATGGTCAACAAAAAAAGATTCATGAATAGGAGAGCATTTGGGAATGCAGAATATAATAAAAATGAAGATAAAAAGCCATGTAAAATTTGTGAAAAATTGAATAAGGGCACTCGTTACCACCCTGAAGCCACATGCTGGTTCAAAACAAAAGAGGATGAAAAATTTAAGAGAAATGCCATTAAACATGTAAACAATTCAGTGATAGAGACTGAGATAAATGAAAATGATCAAAAAAACTAATAGTAACACCATTAATCAAAGTCAAACTATTACTAAATGATGAATTAAAAATATACGGAATTTATGATTCGGGTTCAAATGTTTCTCTAATTAATTCTAAGTTTTTGAAACTAAAAAGAAAAGGAAACAATTTGAATGAAGCAAATTTAGTAACGATTAATGGTGTTAAAAAAACGAGTGGTTTGACAACGTTGAAGATTAAAATTTTTGAATTGGAGAAAAATGTAGATGTGTACATTATTGATGAACACAATTTTAAGTATGATTTTTTGATTGGATTAGACATGATAAAAGACTTCAAACTAATCCAAAGTGAAGACTTACAAATATCACAGAAAATCTGCCTGAATAATACAAATAAAAAAGAAGAAAATTCTACAAATATGAAAACAAATCCTGAATTTAAACATTCTGAAAATAAGAACATTATAGAAAAACACCAAATTAATTTTAATGAACATGTTAAAGAAGAAGATTTTAAAATAACAATAAATCATTTAAATAATGATCAAAAAACAGAAATAAATGAACTAATAGGCAAATACAAATCAGTGTTTGCGAAAAGTAAATACGATGTTGGTACTGTTAATGGATATGAAGCGAAGATAGACTTATTGGTGGATAAATATTGTAGTAAGAGGCCTTACAGATGCAGCGTAGAAGATAAAAAGGAAATAGAAGAGCAAATAGCAAAATTAATAGACCATAAACTGATAGAAGAGTCGTACAGCCCATTTGCTGCACCTGTCACTCTAGCATTTAAAAAAGAAGAAAACAAAAGATCCAGATTATGCATAGACTTCAGAGACTTAAATAAAATAGTAATACCTCAAGCTCAACCATTTCCATTGATTGAAGACCTAATGACAAAGACCAGAAATTGCAAATTTTTTTCAACGCTGGATATAAACTCAGCTTTTTGGTCTATTCCGTTGCGGATTGAAGACAAAAAAAAAACAGGATTTGTAACACAGGAGGGGCATTATCAGTGGACCTGCCTACCTTTTGGATTAAAGACCTCTCCGGCAATTTTTCAGAGGATATTAAGCAATATATTGAGAAAATATAAACTAACCGATTTTGCTGTCAATTACATAGATGACATACTTATATTTTCAAAAACTTTTGCTGAACACATCGATCATTTAACAAAGTTGCTGAATGCAATCAAAACTGAAGGTTTTAGATTAAAATTTACAAAATGCACATTTGCATCAGACATGGTAAAATATCTTGGTCATATAATTCAGAATAATTCAGTCAAGCCAGTAAAGGATAATTTGATTTCAATAAAGAATTTTCCTATTCCAAAAACACAGAAGAATGTGAGACAATTTCTAGGAAAAATCAACTTTTATCATGAGTACATTCCGAAGAGTGCAATAATACTAGATCCTTTGCATAACTTACTAAGGAAAAACCAAAAGTTTATTTGGACTGATAAATGCCAAAATGCTTTTGAAACGATGAAAAACCTACTATGCTCACAACCAATCCTGGAAATTTTTGATCAAGATTTACCAATTAATATATATACAGATGCTTCTCTAGAAGGCCTTGGAGCTATTTTAAAACAAACACAGTCTGATGGAAAAGAAAAACCTGTAGCTTACTTTTCGAAAAAACTAAATGGCGCCCAGAAAAAGAAAAAAGCAATTTACTTAGAATGCTTAGCTATAAAAGAAGCAGTGAGATACTGGCAATACTGGTTGATAGGTAAACCATTTACAGTTTATTCAGATCACAAACCACTGGAAAACATGAATCTCAAATCTAGAACCGATGAAGAGCTAGGTGATTTAACATATTATCTTTCTCAATATGACTTTAACATAAAATATGCTCCAGGAAAACAAAATTTGGAAGCTGACTGTCTAAGCAGAAACCCAGTGCTGGAATCAAATGAAAATACAGATGAGCAATTAAAAATTGTCAACTTAATAAAATTAGAAGATATCTTAAAAGATCAGGTAAAAAAT
The DNA here is from genome assembly GCA_917563855.2 of Limnephilus lunatus. Lineage (NCBI taxonomy): Eukaryota > Metazoa > Arthropoda > Insecta > Trichoptera > Limnephilidae > Limnephilus > Limnephilus lunatus. The sequence continues at coordinate 30,838,432 of OU830599.1, read as the reverse complement.
GAGAAGATACAGTGTAGAAGAGATAAATTGATATCGAAAAATAATGTTTATTACAAGAAAGTAAAAAAAAGAGAAAAAATAATTCTATCAGAAAAATTCAGCATAGACTTTATCAGAAATGTTCATACAGAACTAGGTCACATAGGAATTACACAAATGCAAAAAATGATAAGCTCATGGTACACAGCAGAAAACATGACAAATAATATAAAGAGAACCTGCGAAAGTTGTGCAGTATGTTTAAAGAACAAATCAAGAGGTGAAAATAAATATGGATTGATGTCCCACTTGGGTCCCGCAACAAAACCTTTTGAAATATGTTCCATTGATACAATAGGCGGTTTTGGGGGTTCACGATCAACAAAGAGATACTTGCACCTGTTATCAGATCATTTCACGAGGTTTGCATATATTTTGACGTCAAGAACTCAAAATACCAATGATTTCATCAAACTCTTAAACTCCACAGAAACTAATGACATTGGCATGATACTCTCAGACCAATACCCGGGTATCAATTCTAGAGAATTCAAAAAAATTTTGGATGAAAAAAATATTCCAATAATTTTTACTGCAGTGAACTCACCTTTCTCAAATGGATTAAATGAAAGATTGAACCAAACGCTGGTCAATAAAATTAGATGCAAAATCAACGAAAATGACTCAAAAGTAGCTTGGACAACTATAGCGCATAATTGTGTAAAAAACTATAATGAAACGGAGCACACTGTTACTGGATATGCGCCACAGTACCTGCTTGACGGCACAGATGTTACGATTTTGCCAAATGAGTTAAAACTTAAGAAGACCGGCATCGATTTGATTCAAGAGAGAAAAAAAGCTCTAGAAAATACTATGAAGTCACATAATTACAACAAGATAATTTACGATAAAACCAGGAGACACTTTGACTTCAAAGTTGGTGATACTGTTTTTGTGGAGAATGGAAACAAACTTAACAGGAAGAAGCTCGACGAATTGAGAATCGGACCATACAAAATCATAGAAAAATTATCAAACTCAATTTACAAGATAAACACTGGTCGAAAAAAATTTGAATCAAATTTTTTCCACATCTCGAAGTTAACTCCAGCACCTTTATTTATGAACCATGAAGAGGACATCGAAGATGAGTGAAAATTTTGCAGTAATTTTCTTTCCAGGGGGAGGGGAGATGTAATGGGAATATATTCCATTTAAATTTGAATCCTGTAGTGTCAGTTGGAATACTTGGAATGTAATTATCAATTGTCACTTGTTTTATTTTCTATTATTTTATTATAAATAAACATAAATGTCGTTTCTTTGTTAAACTTTGCAACACAAGTGTTTTATTTATAAATCAATAGAAAAGAATTAAATCATATTATATATATATTTAATTTTTTTTTTAAATTAAAAAATCAAAATTTTGTTACAGAATTTTTTTTTTGCATTTTCACCAGCATTTGGTTCCCTAGAACGGGCAATCTGCCTAGCTAGGAACTAATATCGACCCACAAGACATAATAACACTTGTACACATTTAAATGTCTATAGTTATTTTGCAATGTTATTACTATGTTATATTTGCTTTACAAATGTATCAAATGTAATGCTATAAATAAAAAATATATATATCATTATAGGCAAGTTGCCTCATGAAACTGAAATAATCACAGAACTTGATTAGAACTTACACAGAACGTGGAAATTAATTTCAATTTATCAATTTTTTTTAATCAACCCACCCTTAATTTCCATTTCAAAGATTTGCATTTATTCATAGAAAACAAACTCGAAATTCTAATAGATATATTTTAAAAATAATCCTTAGGCAACCACAAGTCACAGACTAACTCAATCTATAATATTATGAAAGTGTTTGAAGTTCGGCAGATATACGCTAAAACAATCCTCACTCATCTTTATACAAACATATATAAATACTATAAAAAAAGATTCAACACTCGGTGTACTCAAAATACTAATAAAGATTAAGTTACCTTGCAACAAGAATTTTAAACATTCTTCCAAATAGCATAAAAATATATGTATCTACAAAAAAAATCAAACAAAATGAACCTATAAATTTGGATCAAAAGTTATGAAAAAGGCTTTTACCGGTGAATTCACCCAAATTCGAAGTTATTGAAGTAAACAAATCATCCAGGGAACACATTTTATTAATAATTCATATTCATTGGTATTATAAAACAACAATACAAAACCCCAATAGAGGCTGGTTCCACGCGATATTTTGCAATGGGATGTCTTGTCCGTAGTATATTTTGTCGGAGGATATTTTGTTGGGTATATTTTGTCGCGGAATGAAAACGCGCATCACCCCACGGGCTAGCCTGGTGAGGCGGGTTATTAGAAACCTCAACTTATAACGGTGCATTTCTATTCTTTGCATCTAATTTATTATTCATTTCATGCTAATTTATTTCACCTAATTTATAAACCACTGTACACTATATTTAACATGTATTTTTAGTTGTAGTTGCTAATTGATTACAATAAAGATAGTTATTATTTAATATTAGTCCTCCCCATGTTTCCAAGACTTTCTACATGGGTTTTTAGATATCAGTCCCGAAAAGCACACTACTTCAAAGTATTCAGTTGGATAAATAATAAAAAGCCAATCTTCCAAACTTCTTCCGTCGCCGAACCAATCAATTGGAGGAGAACGACAGACGTGGGCTTTTCGCAATCGGACAAATCCGAAATGACCACGGGAGATTGCGAATTGCAAAAATTGCTATTTTGTAGCGATATCAATTTCACCGCTGACGATATCATCAAGCTGTTTTATTTAGCTTTGCGTCTAGTTGATACAGATTACTTATCGGCTTAGGTAGAGAAATCTACTTTGGTCTTTATTACTAAATAAGCTCATGGAAAAGAACGACACATAAAAATGGCAATCGGTGCATATATACAAGGTCAATGGTGCATATAGTTTTTTTTAATTGTCTACCATTTTTACCACAACTACTCCATCTTTTAACCAAAAAGATAAGAATGAATTGGTAAGTGTGTAAAAAATGTTTGGTGAATGTTTAAAGCGTTAATTTGTTTGGGTAAACAGAACAACATTGGCTGTATATGAAGATTAATGCATCGTTTGCACATTATTTAACACGGTTATTCACATGAGACGATATTTGTTGCTCACATTACAAATCGTTGTGTCTTCCTTACTATCACAGTGAGAAGTATGATGTCACAGTGAGAAGATTGGAGAGAGAGACAACAATACGCTTTATATTCAAATCTAAAAGTTAACCACAAAATAATTCAAATGTACACCTTTATTAAACCACAGTTTACAACCGCGATTTGAAAAAATATGAAACTTTGTGAACTTTTTTTAAAGAATTTTTTACATGAAACATTAAAAAAATTTGGTGAAACTAACTTTTATAATTCATTTATCTAATAAAATATGTGTGTTTGTTTTCGTTATCAGTAATTTTAGTTTAAAAAAATGTAAGGTGAGCCATTTTTAAACGTTAGAAATTTTGTATTAAAAAATTTTGTTTATACAAAATTACATGGTTATATCTAAAATATGAATGCGTATTTCATCACCTGTCGAAAACAGATTTTAGTTTTCGGATACGCTCACAAATAATACTCAATTTTTTGGATTTTATCGCAAAACGCAAATATTTTTACCTACTGACAAAATACGCCCGAATTTTGAAGGGTTGAGTGATTAATTTATTGGTGCTTTTGTAACGTTGTGTTATCGCACTCTGACCACCTTTTATCGTTTTGATAATGCATAGCATGCAGAATCTGATTGATTTCAGTTCCAAGCACTATAAGTAGGTATTCATAAAAAAAATAGACAATAATATTCGACCATTCCTTGTGGCCTGCACGGCAATCTTAAGGGGAAAATTATGTATTTTCAGTGCTGCTTCTAAAGTCTGTTGAGATATAAATCTCATGATAAGGAACAACGAAAGAGCTCTTTGTCCCTATATTAAAAATGTGTTTTTTTCCTTAGCATATTTTTGCATCCGATTGCACGGATAAGAACAATGGAAAAGCGAAAAAAGAGGGACGAGGGCGTTGGAGAAAGCGCGAGAAAATTGCAGCTAAAAGCTATAAGGAGAGAGTGCATTCACAAGGAGAACTCTTGGATATAAAATGCATCTTACCTTCCATTATGTATGCATTTTACTTATCGGCACCGAATGTTCGGTTTTATGCTTGAAGTTGAACACAATTTACTATTAAATTAAATAACGTTAACTTAATTAAATAAAGCTTATACGAGTATGTTGGACTAAACATACTCGTATAAGCTTTACAATTCACAGCAGGTAGGATGTCGGAATTTCGCAATACAGTCAGTCCGACACGGCTAAATTTGCAGTCGTTGGCATCGTCATTGAAGATATTGAGATAACCTTGCAAAATAAATCATAAGCCGTTAAATGCATTAAAAATATAGAGATAAATTAAAATAGTTCATTTTATACCACATTGCATACAAAAATTTAAAAAAATGTCATACAAAATGGCTGCCAGGCAACATTCCCTCATTAGAGATTTGGTTTCAATGTCGCCAATCGCAAAATCGCAATGCTCTGTTCGGGGATTTTTAGGTGCATGGCGTGTCAAGCTATAATATTATAAAACATGAAATAATATATGAATAAATAAATTATTTTAAAATATATTTTCCTTAACTTAACCTTACTTAGTCATAAAACAATAGCACAGAAGGCAAACATTAAAAATTCAAACAAACAAACATTAGGCTCAAATTAATAGGGAAATTCACAAAGAGAAATTTTACCATCAAATGGAACCAAATATTTTTATTACCTTTTACTCACAAAGTCCCAGAGTCGTCGCTAACATAGCGACCTTACAAATTATGGACAAGAATTATGGGATAGAATTGGAATTAAATAAAAATTTTACGCAGCAAGTTGAAAATCCCGGCCTTGGTTGTAAAATAAAAATGTAAAATGCAATGGAACTACGAAAGAGGTATTCCAATCGAAATTCCAGTCGAGCGTGATGCTCTTTCAGTAGTTGGAAAAATGAAGAATAAAACGTAATTTTTATTTATTTATTTATTTACGCCTGGATTTTGTAGGATTTTGAAGAAAGGAGAGACCAACCTTTCAATTTGGGAGGCGGAGACTTTGGGAGGCATTTATTGTATGACCAAAACCCGGTGCCCGGGTTCATGAGGTGAAGTTTGTCTAGGTCTTGCGGATGGGTTTGCCCAATGACTGCGTGCAGGCCGGATCGGGAGAGACTGGTTGAGGGAGACCTTTTAACGTCTCCAGCCTGACTCTCTAGACTGTTTTCTATTTAATTTGGGACACCCTATATGAGTGCAAGGTTCGTAGAAAATGTTTCATAATCCCTTCTTCTGTGATGCAAGGCGGTGGGTCTAGACTTCTAGACTCTAGACTCATCGCCTTGCATCACAGAAGAAGGGATTATGAAACATTTTCTACGAACCTTGCACACATATAGCATGTCACAAATTAAATAGAAAACACAGTTTATAGTCATTAGATTTTTATTTTTTTAATTGATTAATAAAGTACATAGTAAAGGTTTTTTTTAGGGCAAATGGCCTCCACGGCTTTACTGGCACAAACGCACTCTTTTGTCAAAATTTTCCATGACCATTCTGCATAAATGTGACTGAACTTAGTTGATGCAACGTTTAATTTCCTTCTGCAATCCACGGGTGGATGTGGGCTTGTTAACATAGACTTTTGACTTCAAATAACCCCATAAAAAGAAATCTAACGGTGTTAAATCACACGATCTAGGGGGCCAATTCTGCCGAGCGACTCTATATCTTTTGCGGGATCGTTATCGAGATAACGGACGTGATCTCCTGTCAGATTTGTGTGATTTTTTGCTTTTTCTATGTACAACGTACATTAAATCAATAAACAAACATGCATACTTGCGGGAATTCGTGTTTAAAACGATCTTAACTAAAATATGTGACAGTAAATATTTAAAAATCACACAAATCTGACAGGAGATCACGTCCGTTATCTCGATAACGATCCCACAAAAGATATGGAATCGCTATGCTTATCACCCAAACAAGAAAGTAGGTACACGATTAGAAAATGTCTAATGCAGTAATTGAATTGTTTTAAGGGCTGTATGTATCGTGTAACGCTTCATTTTTACTAACCCTAAAATTTCAGCTGTCAAATTTACTGCACAAATGGCGGCAAATTCAAATCTTCCGTTAATTTTGGGACACCCTTTATGGGGTGTAACAGGACGGGTGAACAGACAACTCAGAATGAAACCAACTCAGAGGCATCTCACATAGGTCATTAAGAGTGATATTAAAAAATTATAAAAACATTGGTTGAATAGGTTAAGTTGGGTTAGGGTTACCGGCTATTTTAAAATTATATTTTCATAGCTTTTAATGACATTTCTGACGTGGTTCTGAGTTATTATGAGTTGGTTTCATTCTGAGTTGACATGGAACCAACAGGACGTACCCGAAGGATTTTAACCAGCGATTCCTGAGCATATTTGGAGTAAAAATGTACTTGTCATTTTTCTGTCCGATGTCATTTTTTTCCTATGCGAAATAGAAACGTTTTTTATACTTCCAATAAAAATGAAGTAAAATAATGCTTGCACAGATTAAATTTTATTCAAATTGCTGGCGGTTCGCAGTCGGCAGTGAGAGCTGTAACGCGGAATAACTCTCAGCAGAGAAATACAATAAAAGGAAGTATTCCGTTGCGATGTTTTGCCGAGCATTTATTAGGTCGCGTGACGAACGACTTTTTACTAGGGCGATATTTTGTGTTTCATGACATAATATTATTCACTAGATGCTACGTGAGGGAAGCTGAAATAGGTACACGCTATTGTTGGTACACGGTGTTTGGCGAATTTGAGGTCAAATAGGAAAACGTCACATCCTAAAGCCTAAATAAGATTGAAAGACATGAAACACGTGGAATTTATTTCATGGAAAATTGATTTACCTACCCTCTTGCAAAACCTGTAGGTGTTAAAATAATGAAAAAAGAATCTATTAATCTAAAGATTGAGACAAATTCTTTTCTACCATTTTCGACCCCATGACGGTTAATACGCGTAACAACAGAATTTATAATCCTAAAATATACAACCCTGGGGAGGCCCTGAGGAAAATAATCCCCCCAAAGGCCTATGTCATCTTTGGGGATGCTTGTGGAGAATCTTTTCAGGGAAAGGAAGGACAGGAAATTCCGAGAAGAAAAAAGGTATGAGGGATGGGTAGGAATCTGGGAGATATATATATAATATGCCCAGGAGTGACGGACATATGAGTCCATCCCTCCCAATGCGGTACAAGCCTATGAGTCGTGAGAGTTCGGCTGGAGAGGTAAAAATATCTCCCTTTAACTGTTAGTCTCTCCCGATTCGGTCCGCCACACAGGAGGTTGGCAAACGTATGTGCTGCCAAGACTTAAACAAACCTCACCCCATTATCCCGGGCACCCCTGCTAAGTCACCAAACGTAGCAAACCACTTGGGGTGATCTATGGCAGGGGTGTTGGTAATTCAATAAATGGTTCCCAGGGCGGTGGTACAGATACCTGCTCCCAAATCTAAGACGGTAAAATCTTCCTAATTGGACTGTCAAAAGTATATTTTAAAATAAATAAGAAATTATTACAGTTACAAAGAGGAGAGTTACTTTCTTGGATAAAACGGATTTCCTTTCCGAATCTCTTCTCATTGACGAAAAACACACCGTTGACAAAACCGATTCTGTTCACAAAAAATAAGAAGAAACGAGATGTACATACTTATTTATACGTAAAATTAAAACTAATTAAACTTTGATCTATGTAGATACAAAATACCTTGGTCTTACATTTGATCAATATCTTAAGTGGAATACACATTGCCTACTTATCACGAATAAACTTAGGAAACATATTTATTTCTTCAAAAACATTAGAAAGATACTAGATTCCAAATCTATGAAAATTGTTTATTACTCTGTCAATCAATCATTGAATATGGAATAATCGCATGAGGAGGTGCAACACTATCACCTATAGATTCATTATCAAAGGTACAAAAAATAATTATGAAAGTTATTCTTAAAGTTCCCATAATAACAAGTACTGTAGATATATTCAACAATTTCCATGTATTAGATATTTGACAAATTTACACAAAAACAATCTTAACTCATCTGTTTAAAAATAAAACACATACATTTTATGAAAATACCCAAAATATTGTGTAAACACGCGGCACAAAACCAAAGAACTCATACAAACACCTAAAAGAAACACAGCTTTTGGTCAAAGAAATTTCAAATACATTGCGTCTAAAATATACAATAACCTACTTGACAAAACAAGACAATCGAATAATATTCAAAAATACAAAATCCTGATCAAACAGTGGATCATCGAAAAAGGTCGTGCAATAATTAGTCACCTCACCCAAATATAAGCCTCTATCTCATTATTGTTACCACTACCTACCAACCTGAATTTTTTGTCAAATATTTTTGCTTTATTGAAAAATGTACTTTTTTTAATATTTATAAAATATTTGTAAGCTAGTCTGTCTCGATAAAGGATTTCCTAGTGAGACAGGAAAGGACAAAAAATATGTAAACCATTTTATATAGATGCACATATGCAAATAAAATAAAAACTATATATTTTATATTATTACGAATTGTCAGTATACAAATAGAAATATTTTATTATTTTAGCTGCTAGCGTCCGAGCACTCTGCATATCGGAATGTCTGCTATTTTTTTTACCGAAGGAAAACATAACAGCGCGGAAGCGGCGTGTATAATAAAATAAAAGTAATACTGCCTTTCAAATGAGCCGCGAAATTTATTCCACGTAAATCTGTCAACGTGCTTTTTTACCAGCGATTTCACCCCCAACGAAATTCTTCCAATAAAATACCCTAGGTAAATAAATACCTACGAAATTGAATGCCTCAAAGTTAAAGAAACGGGTCACGGAACCCGTTAATGTAAAACCAGCCAGAGGTCATGTCCCCGTCATCATTGAGCTTCGAAACGAACTAATCCTGATTGGCTTCTTATAATATTGATGGGTGATTCTTCTATAATTTGACGGGACCTCTAATATACAAGGTGGGGCAAAAGTAATCATCCGATGTTCTTTGGGTGTAATTTTTTTTATTTTATGAAAAACTTTGGTTCTGCTTGTGAAATTTGTTTATTTAATTCAGTGATTTTTAACGGGGGCGCTGCGCTCCCCTGGGGGCATTGTCGCCAGAGTTGATGACCATACGGGCCCGTTTTATGGCATTTTCCATCACCCTTGCCAGAACTTCGGGCGATAGGTTCATGCATTCCTGGCGAATATTCTCCTTAAGGGCTTCAAGAGTCTGAGTATTGTGGACGTAAACCCGCGACTTCAAAAAACCCCCATAAAAAGAAGTCTGGCCCCGGAGCTGCCGTTTCGCTGAGAATATCGCTGCTGTTGCCCAAGTTGTCGAAGATGAGCCCGGAACATCGACCAGACGATGTGCCACGCAATTGGGCATTAGCCGGCGGTTCCTAAGCAGAATTTTGGTGAAGATTTGAAGATGTTCCCTTACAAAGTGCAGACAGTGCATCAGCTGTTAGCTGTTGACCGCCAAACGCGTATAACCTACGCTCAAGCCATCCTGAATCTCAACGAAGAGGTGGACGATTTTTCATCGAAAATTATCATGAGCGACGAAGCTCATTTCCATCTTAGCGGTTACGTAAATAAACAAAATACTCGTTTCTGGGGCACCGAAAATCCGTGTATCACCCACGAAGAGTCATTACACCCGCTCGCGTGGTGTAATGTTTACGCTGGAGGAGTTATCGGGCCATTTTATTTGAGAACGCCGCGGGCCAAACGACTGTGGACGGCGCGCGCTGTAGAGCCATAATTTTAGATTTTTTTCTTCCTCAATTGGATGAATTGGGACTGGAGAACATGTGATTCCAACAGGACGGTGCAACGGCGAACACTGCTCGAGCCACAACCGATATTCTGAAGGAAGCATTTCCGGGTCGCTGATTTGCACTGGCCGGCCAGATCACTCGATTTAACCATTCCAGACTTCTTTTTATGGGGTTTTTTGAAGTCGCGGGTTTACGTCAACAAGCCTCAGACTCTTGAAGCCCTTAAGGAGAATATTCGCTAGGAATGCGAGAAACTGTCGCCCGAAGTTCTGGCAAGAGTGATGGAAAATGCCATAAAACGGGCCCGCATGGTCATCAACTCTGGCGGCGGCCACTCGGCCGATATCATTTTCTCGACTTGATGGAATAAATTCTAATGGATTAAATAAACAAATTTCACAAGTAGAACCATAGTTTTTCATAAAAAAATACAGCAAAAGAACATCGGATGATTACTTTTGACCCACCTTGTATTATGTAATACATATTATATCTATTTTAAAAACGTAGTAGCAATTAAGTACCTAAGATCGATGATAATATTTTATTTGTGTGCATACTGTGGAATCAGCAAGAATTTTATTTAGTTATGAGCACATATATATATTATACGAAAATGTATCTGAAGAAGTAATTATGCGTATACTTATATAAACATAAAATTGAATCGAAATCCGATTTAATTAATTACATTTTAAAAATAATAAACAAACAAAAAAAACGTTAAATAACATTTTTACAAAGAGAAAACAAGAGGTAGGTATATTTGAATTAGAAGTGTTACAAATTTGAAAAAATAATTTGTTCCGGACAGGAACTTTTATAGGTCATAACGATAAAATCATATTATTTTTATGGTAAAATATGAATATTGCACACAACATGTATTTCTTTTTTTTAGTATTTGTATCCTGATGATAATGAGCAAAGCGAAACCGGTAGGTAAATAAATATTTTGTCAAGGTTTTGTGTAAATTGGTTGAAATATATAATATATAAAAGAGAATGTCTGTATGTGGTGGACGAGCGGATTGGCTAGCGCAAGGTATGAATTTGATTTGTATGCAAATTAACAGATGGCGGTGTGAGTTAATTGATCACTTGGTTATAAAGTTTGGGTAACCATTCAGTAGATGGTGTCATGATTCGATATCCACAGCAACGCGTTGCTAGGTCAGCTAGTTATGAAAATAATTTTAGAATTTTATTGAAATACCTCTAATATTGATAAATAGTCACATCAACAAAGCCCGATGAAAAAGTGTGAATAACAATAATTAATTCAATCCGTTCACAGAATCTGTATTATCTCATGCAATATGTAAACAGATCCTGGATGCTGTCAGGGCATTTAAATTATAAAGGCAACACAACACTGCCGCTGCTACTGGAGAGCGGAGAGCGGCTACTTCCGTCAATAGAGGGGAATATAATCACATTATATCAGGTTATGTTATAATATGTTTATGTAGACTGGTAGTCCATTGTAAACTGTCAAACTGCTACATACTGCTGAGCCCGATTGTAACCTCTCGCTCTTTCACATTAACAATGCATGTTGTAGAAAGAGAGGTCACAACGTACCGCAGGATCATTTATGCCAACTAGGTGGGCCCTACGTCATAGGCCCGGTATATCATTAGACTATAAGCTCGGCTTGATTTGAATGTCGAGCTTAGCACACCTTGGAACATAATCCGTATATACATAGGTCGAAAGCCCAGAAGTCTAGAAGTCACAAATATTACGTGTATTGTCTATGTCTAATTTAATAGAGGAATATGCTTTCATTGAAAAAAATATCTACTGTCTACATGAGTGGTGAATGAGATAGTGTGTGTGTAGAGTGGATTTGATATGTGCGAAAATTGACTGACGAAGGACCTTGAATTTTGTGTTACTGTTTACTGCTTGGAATGAGGAAAAAACATATGCTGCATATAAAGGAAAGGACTCACCGAAACAGGATAAAGAACTTGTATGCTGGCAATTTTGTCTTCTTTCTCCCCGTCCAATTGGCACTGAAAACAGCAATAAGCGTGCGTTTCGTTTACACGGCGGACACGGCGGAATTACGTCAATGTTGCAGGTAGCGGGAGCACGGTGGCTATAGGTATGTTGCGGCGCGGGCTGTTGATTGCAGACTGACGTGGTGAAGGTAGTTATAGGTGCGGATTTTGGGAACAAGGTAGGACAGGATTTGCAACAATATTAATACCAATCCCAAGCAGTAACAGTATGTATGTGTGCTATGTAGGTGTGTGTATGTGTGGGTATATGTATTGGCGTAACCATGCCCCCCGCCTGGAAGGGGATGAAAGAATCCACTTCCATAAACCAAAAGAGTGCCAATACGTTTCAATGCGCAAACAAAATTATAATGACACGCGGTAGAATGTAATAAATTATGTAAAAGTTACGAAAATATTATGTAAGTTATATAAATGCTTTACCAAATGGTCAAAATGACTGATATAGCAAGGAAATAAAATGAATAAAAAACATTGAAACGAAAAATATGACTTGAAAGGATTCAATAAATAATACTGAACCTGCGGTAGATAAAACTAGTAGGGTTTGGTACCTATTTAACAATGAAACTAATCTAATTGATTTTTAAAAATTAAAGTATTATGAACTAACTTCTAAGATGTCGTTAAATCTATTGTGACGGTAAGGGACAGAGTTTAACGACTGCCCTGCGGTATGTTCCGGAGTTAGTTTTAACTTCCGCAACCCGGATCACCCCATCTGCCCCGGGGTAGACATTGACTATTACCCCAATAGGCCATTGAAGGGGCGCGATGTTGTCACTCTTAATCATTACTACCGTGCCTGTCTTTACCGAATTAGCATTTGTATTCCATTTCTGGCGAGCTTGCAAAGTATTTAAATACTCAATTCGCCATCGGTTCCAGAACGTCTGAACAAGACGATCCACGAGATGTTTGCGTTGTATCAAGTTGACTGGCTCGTCTGACAAATCAGCAGCGGGTAAAGATTTTAAGGGAGTGAGCGTTAAAAAATGCGCGGGGGTTAGCGGCAATGGAGCCGAAACATCGTTAACGCTAAGTACAGATAGCGGGCGTGAATTTAGAATTGCTTCAATCTGAGAAAGCACTGTTTGCATCTCTTCATAAGTCAGTAGAGAGGTGCCTACTATTTTATTTAAATAACCTTTCAGGCATTTAATGTTACTTTCCCAGATCCCACCAAAGTGAGGAGCTTGCGGTGGATTCATCTTCCATTCGATTCGATTCTCCAACAGATTGTCTGAGAATTCCTTTTTGTAATTGGGTGACTCTATAAGTGCAAATAAAGACCTTAAATGGGATTTGGCTCCCACAAAGTTCGTCCCATTGTCGGAGTACATTATACTCACAGGACCTCGACGAGAAAGGAAACGCTTGAAAGCGTTGAGGAAGACTTCGGTGGAAAGATCCGAAGCGAGTTCAATATGAACTGCTCGGGTCACCAAGCAAATAAATAAGCAAATGTATGCCTTTTGACTTCGCACCCCCCGACGTCTATAAGGGATTATTTGAAGCGGGCCAGCGTAGTCAACCCCCGTGTGAAGAAAAGCCTTAGCTTCGCGGACGCGGCATGCGGGTAAATCTCCCATTAATGGGAATTGTGGTTTAGGATTGACTTTGAAGCACGTATTGCACTGATGCACACGTTTCCGAACCAAATTGCGCGAAGAAAGTATCCAAAATCTTTGTCTTAGCAGCGACATCAGTATCGTAGGACCCGTATGTAGGTTCTTAATATGATAGTAGTCTATTATTAAATTGACTACATTATCACGAGCGGGTAATAGAATGGGATGACGACTGTCAAATTCTGTTTCAGCATTACTCAATCTGCCTCCTACCCTTAGAATTCCGTCATGAAGAAACGGATTCAATTTTGCAATCGCTCGCCGAACCTTCTTCCCATCTTTGACTGCCTTTATATCTTCGGAGAAATGTTCTTGCTGTATAGAATTTATAACAGCGATTTCTGCAACTAAGATATGGCTTAATTCGAATGCTCGTGGTAATTTCTTAATGAAACGAAAAACATAAATTACTATTCGAATTAATTTTGGCCATGAACTAACACGAGAAGCTAGTGCACACAATAACGGTGGAGCAATTGTTTTGGGGCGGTTATTGTCTTGAACGGACATCAAAATTTTTGTTTTTAATTCGGGTGGATCAGATATCGATTTCGTATCAAAACGTTGTAAAGGCCAATCACTTTTAGGTAATTGGGCAAATACGGGACCGTTAAACCATAACGGATGGTCTATTAGCTGAGCGGGAGTAAGACCCCGCGATAAGCAGTCGGCGGGATTGTCTTGACCTCTTATATAATGGAAGCATTCAGCCCCAAGATGGTTTTGTATTTGTGAGACACGGTTGGCAACGAAGGTCTGCCATTTTGCAGGCGGTGAATTTATCCAAGCTAGTGCAACCGTGCTGTCGCAAAAAGCTAAAGTCGTATGAGCTTTTGAATTTGATGTGTAGGTATTACTGACCGTATGCATTAATCGTGCAAGTACTAGCGCTCCACATAGTTCTAATCGCGCAAGTGAAATCGTCTTAGCCGGAGCGACCTTGGATTTAGCGCATAATAAATTAATTGTGGTTTTATCGGTATTCGGACAGTAAACATGTAAGTAAATAACACCTCCATATGCGCGTTCGCTTGCGTCTGAAAACCCGATAAGCGTTAATACACATTGGGGTTCGATTCCTAAAAAACGAGGAATTTTAATAGATTGCAGTAATGGCAATTCCTTTTTAAACTGTCGCCAAAGTGTGACAACTGTTTCAGGAGGAGTATCGTCCCAATTCAGGTTATACTCCCATAGAGATTTAATTATCAGCTTAGCCAATAATACAACTGGTGCGGCGAAACCCATCAAATCCCAAAGACGAGCAATCGTCGAGAGAATATTTCGTTTAGTACACGTTCTTTCGTCGGTGTGTACGACAAATACAAAAAGATCTGAAGCGGGTATCCAATGAAGCCCTAGTATTTTTAGGTTTTCATCGGGATTAAATTCCACATGTTCCTTAACACGGCGAGCTGTAGGAATCGTGGATAAAAACTTTGGAGAATTAGAAGAGAATTTTACAAGGTCGAATCCTCCGGCAGCGAATAACTGAATTAATTCCGTCGACAACTCGGTAGCTTCCTCGACTGATGAGCAACTGGTGACGAAATCATCCATGTAGAATGAGCCATTTTCCACCAAGTTTGCCGCGAGTGGGAAACGAGGTTTTTCATGCGTTGCGAGTTGACGCAGTGAACGCATAGCCAAAAATGGGCTACAAGACATGCCGAAAGTGACGCGATTAAATTCGAACAATTGTAAAGGGTCACTATTGTTAAATCTATACAGCATGCGCTGATAACGACGGCATTCTTCTTGCACTACGATTTGTAGGTACATTTGTTTTATGTCAGCGGTTATAGCTATTGCGAACAATCTGAAATTGAGGATACTGCGAAACAAATCACCTTGTAAATTCTTTCCGGTATGTAGGATGTCATTAAGCGAATAACCCGAATCGGATTTCATACTCGCATCTAGCACCATGCGAATTTTAGTAGTAAGTTTATCTTCACGAACTACAATATGATGCGGTATAACGTAATGAGGTAAGTCAGAATTGTCGACCGGCGAAATGTACCCTTTCTGTAGGTATTCGCGTAATATTTTGTCATATTCTAACTTTATTGCGGGTTGAGATATCAAGCGGCGTTCGAGAGATCGAAACCTGCGTTCGGCGGCGGGTAACGATTCACCGAGAACAGAGGGACTGTTTCGAAACGGCAACGCGACGATATAACGACCTGCCGTGTCACGAGAGGTAGTGAGTTTAAAAATGTCCTCACACTCTTGTTCATCAGGCGTTAAAAACTTCTCATCTGGAATGTCTTCCAATTCGAAGAAGCGCGACAGGCAAAAATCATTATTTTGCGTGAACGTACAAAATGATTGCGTGGCGTTTATACTTGGGTTTTCAATCATCGTTGGGGCAGTACCCAAGATGAGATATCCCAAAGTGGTTTCAATAGCAAATGGCTGGCCGAGAGAACCTGATATTTTGTTTGCCTTTAGAATGCGAGCAAATATGTCACATCCTAAGATAATATCAATCTCACCGGGCGTACAGAATGTTGTGTCTGCTAAGGGCAAATTGTCAAGATACGACAAAGAGGAACGGTTAATGTTAACAGTAGGCAACTCACTGGTTATAGTTTCTACTACATATGGTTTAATCGTATACGACTGAGTGATGTCATAGCGGGAATGTAACTTTAAGCAAGTTACGCCATTTGTCACATTTCTTACGTCACCTATTCCCGTGACGTAAGTACTTGGAGATGACCGCACCGTAAGATTCAAGCGTGAACAGCATTTGCGCGTAATTATGTCCCTTTGGGAGCCGCTATCTATTAGAGCCCGTAACGTCTGTACCTGGCCCTTAGCGTCTCTGGTAGTGCAAACAGCCGTTCCTAAGAGTGCAGTAGTATTTGCACTAGGGCATGAATTTGTTACACATAGCGAAACCGGATTCAAAGAATTTAAGTTATCATTATCGGCATCTGCTTGTAACGCGGGAGATGGTATTGGGTCTGTTTGTGACTTTCGCCCATCAGTTTGTTTGAAATGCAATAAACTATGATGGTTGAGCGCGCATGTTTTGCATGTACTCTTTGATTTACAAGCTTTTGTGATGTGCCTAGTACTGAGGCAGTTCACACAAACTCGAATATTCGATGACTTAATAAAGTTAAATCGATCGCGTGGTTCTAGACTTGTGAATTTAGAACATTGGTATAAAGGGTGCGATCCCTTTTGACAACAAAAACAAATTTCGATGGAGTGATTATCGATTTTTTCGACATTAATAAATGCCTTTGCGGAATTAGTTTTTTGCGGTTTAGCGGTATAATTAATGTTTGAGCCAACGCGGCTCGAGGTCGGTTGCGTGAATTGCGCGCGGTTGAGAATTCGTTGCTGTTGTCTTACAAAGTCGATTAGTTCCGCGCTGGAAGGTAAATTTCCATTATTTTTAATAGAAGATTCGAAAGCCTTTACAGTCTCTATGTCAAGCCGTTTAAGACCCAGTTGTAGCAATATGAATTCTGCGAGGTCTTTTATTTTTAATTGCTTCAGCGCGGCGATGTTAGCGGAGTATGCATCTGCGAAATTCTCTAAAGAAGCGGGCGTGGCCGAGTTAACTGGAGGCAATTTCAGCAATCGGTCAAAGTATGATTCAGCAAGAACGCGTTGATCATTATACTTAGTACACAATGCGTCCCAAATAACTTGATAATTTGTACCAGTAGGCGTAATAGTTTTGCAAATATTTAATGCTTTTCCGGTTAATTTAGACATCAGATACTGCATCTTTTCAGCATTATCCAGAGAATCATTCAAATGTATAACCGAATTATATGTTTCATAGAAAAGAGGCCAATTATCTAATTTTCCGTCGAAGCACGCTATTTCCAAAGGCGGTAACTTAATTTGACGGCGAGGTTTCGCAACTGGATTGGACAGCATATTTGCTTCGGTATATTTAATAACCCCGAAGAGTTCTTCAAATGCATTTAATTGAGAGTATTCAGCAATTGCTTCCGGATTCAATTCCAGTTCGCAATCCACCTTTTCATCTAAAATTGTTATAAATTCAGAACGAATTTTTTCAACAGTAGTTGCGCCTGACAAAAAAGATTGGCGATTGCTAATGCTTTCCGAAGCTTTCCTTATCTTGTCATACACCGACTGTAAGCTTGCAAAGCTAGCTGATAGTTTAGCATTTAAACGTTTGAGACGTCTTTCGTCCCGAGACGACCCGGATGACGCGCTTGTAGCCATTTTATTTATTCCGGTTATATTTTACAAAATATGAGACGATAAACAACTAAAACTGCGGTTAAAATAATGTGTCTGTATTATTTATGCGGAATTAATTAATTAATATTTAATAAATATTTAATTACTTCACAGTGATAACCGCACGGGGTTAAATTGACTGGTG
Source organism: Limnephilus lunatus (assembly GCA_917563855.2). Classification (NCBI taxonomy): domain Eukaryota; kingdom Metazoa; phylum Arthropoda; class Insecta; order Trichoptera; family Limnephilidae; genus Limnephilus; species Limnephilus lunatus. The sequence continues at coordinate 30,820,438 of OU830599.1, read as the reverse complement.
AGCTGTGAAAGGTTAACAGATGCGCCGTGCACTATTTTATTTTGCGTTTATTATCATTAACAAATTATAAATATTACGATCGTATTATTCTATTTGTAATGTAATCCAATAATATAAACAATACGAACATTAAGAAATAATCGTATTATTTATAAGGTAGGTAATGCGATTTGATTAGCAAGATATAATTACATGAGTTATCAGAAATAAATATCAAAGCAGTGTCTTGTATCTATTTATTCTAATAGCGGGTAAATATGTTATTTCCAACCATAATACGATAGGTATAAAGAAACAAAATTACTCATGTAGGTATATCAAACTGCGGGTATGCGGGTAATTATTTATATGCGGCATTGTAAAAACGTATTCACACTCTGCTGGATTATTATCTACTAATATTATGGTTCAAAAATGTCCGGCTCGTTTGGATCAAGATGAATGAGATAGTGTGTGTGTAGAGTGGATTTGATATGTGCGAAAATTGACTGACGAAGGACCTTGAATTTTGTGTTACTGTTTACTGCTTGGAATGAGGAAAAAACATATGCTGCATATAAAGGAAAGGACTCACCGAAACAGGATAAAGAACTTGTATGCTGGCAATTTTGTCTTCTTTCTCCCCGTCCAATTGGCACTGAAAACAGCAATAAGCGTGCGTTTCGTTTACACGGCGGACACGGCGGAATTACGTCAATGTTGCAGGTAGCGGGAGCACGGTGGCTATAGGTATGTTGCGGCGCGGGCTGTTGATTGCAGACTGACGTGGTGAAGGTAGTTATAGGTGCGGATTTTGGGAACAAGGTAGGACAGGATTTGCAACAATATTAATACCAATCCCAAGCAGTAACAGTATGTATGTGTGCTATGTAGGTGTGTGTATGTGTGGGTATATGTATTGGCGTAACCAAGTGGTATAACTAAGCTCTCTACTGTCATTTTCATCCATCCAGAAACCGCGATATTATGTTCGCGATATTTTAAAAACGAGGGCAGTTTATTTTTAGGCGGGTTTAATTTACGAATTTTAAATTAACCGCTAAAAACAAACTGTCCTGACGTTAAAACTTTTAAAATCCCTCATCAGACTATTTTTGTTTGATTATAATTATAAATTAATAACATCGTCATTCTTCATAGCTCGATGAATATAATTGTAAAATTAGGAAATTTACGTAAATTTCGGTGGGAACTGTTCAAACATTATTTACGTAAATGTCAGATTTGGCGTGTGATTGCTAGCGCCTCGGTGTCCAAAATAGGAACTATTCTGCGGCTATCAAAGCTTGACGGGTAGATTTAGCACGCTTAAATTGGAGCGAGGAATATCGTACATAGCAAGGATGCGGACTGGCTAATTATACCGGGCCATACTGTTTGTCTCATACAGAGCCTGTGTGACGTGTGCGAGAATACATAAACAACAACATACCCAAATGCGATTAAACTAACATACCAAGGAGTACTCCTGTCCCGGTACGACCGGTCCAACACCAGGGGTACTGGATTTTTATGAATATTTGATCAGAGGATGGAAGTTGGTTGAAGTTTAATCAGCCGATGTACACACACACCTACAGCTAATATATTAATGTAGAATAGAAATTAATCAAGAGATGAATTGATTGTAATGGCATTATAATCGTAGATTTTTTTACCGTCACCGTTTTCCATAATTTGTATCTTATGCAGTAAAAACTATTTATCGAAATTTGGATTCATTATTTACTATGGAAAATGTGGGTTTATTGTCATGGCAATTTTCTTCCAACCAATCCAGATTTACATTGGAAACAAAATTATGCATTGTGCATGGCTGAGATTTTGTGAGGAACAAAACACTTCACATGTTAGTGACTGATTTGAAGATCGCGCGCTTGCCAATATTTAATAATATTGGAACTAAGTTTTGATATAAATTCATTATTATTATTGGACATGGAAATTTATTTTTTATTTTATTTTATTTATTTTATTTTAAATGCACATTTACAGTTATACATAACCAATAATAAACATACATTGTATTTTATTAAGTAATAATAGCGTTTTTGAATTTTTGAATATTTAGTTGAAAAATATCTATATCAGGGGATAGGTAGTTTAGTAACAGAATCATTTTTCCGAGCGGCATTACTAATGGTAAATTAGTTCTGCATCTTGGAACAACAAAAGTTCTGTGTCTGCGCGCTCTTGTGAAGTTGTCGGGGACATAAAACTCAAATTTTTGTATTATATCGGGAATACAGATGTTACCGTTTAAAAGTTTATATGCTGTTATCAGCAAAGCAGTTTTCCTTCTATCGGCAAGGCTATTAATACCCAGCATGCCGGACAAAAAGGCTGATGGATATAACCAGGGATAATTATCCGAAATCTCTAAGATATAAATATCTCAGAAACTTCTTTTGCACTTTCTCTATCATTTTAGAGTAAGTTAAATCCACTGGTCCCCATATTACCGAACCACTTTCCAAAATGCTACGTACTAGACTATAGTATAGCACACGAATCGCGGCCGAGCTGCAAAAATGTCTGGAGTTGCTTAGCACAAATCCTAGCATTCTTAACGCTTTGTTGCATATCGTTTCTATGTGGACGTGAAATGTTAGGTGCGTATCAAATGTGATTCCCAAATCTCTCGAAATAACAATGTGCTGAAGAGATGAATCAGACATTTTGTAGTTATAGTAAATCGTTTTGTTTGCCTTGGTGTAGCACATAATAGAGCATTTCTTAATATTAAATATTAATTTATTGGTGTGACTCCATTCGACGATAGAATTTATATCACTTTGTAGCTGCAAGCAATTTTCTAAAGATTTTATTAAAAGGAATAGTTTAATGTCATCCGCGAATAAGAGAAACTTAGAAAATTTTATGCAACGGTAAATGTCGTTGATAAATAGCGAGAAAAGTAAGGGTCCAAGATTTGACCCCTGCGGAACTCCAGAGTTTGTGATGAAGTTGGAAGATTGGAATATACCATAAGTTACGTATTGCTGTCTGTTTGAGAAATAACTTAAAAAAAGATATAGAAGTTTCGCTGAAAATCCAAATTGGTCGAGTTTATTTAGGAGAATAAGCGGATCTACCGAGTAAAAGGCTTTTGCGAAGTCGTTGTATGACACATCTACTTGATTGTTACTATCAAGAGCTTGAGATATGTACTCCGCAAAAACCAATAGATTAGACACAGTAGATCTGCCAGACCTAAAACCGTGTTGCTGGTCAATTATAAAGGGTTCAACTTGGGAATAAATGAATTTGTGAATTATTATTTCAAACAACTTAGCTGGAGAGGATAGGATCGCCACTGGTCTGTAATTAGAGACTGAAGCCTTATCACCAGTTTTATGTAACGGTGTAACTTTGGAGATCTTCCACAAGTCTGGGAAAATTCCGGAGTTAAGTGAGATATTATAAATATACGAGAGAGGTGTTAATAAGGGTTCAAAACAGCCCTTTAACACGAATGACGGAATAAGATCAGGTCCAAAAGAAGTTTTGGCTTTTAATTTTTTAACAGCCGCGGTAATGTCAATGTTTGTGATATTTGGAATTTCAACATTCTGCGCTATTAGTGGCGTATTTTTTCCCGGAATAAAAGACTTCAAGTCCGCAGCTTCCTTACTATAAGTTGATTTAAAATAGTCTGCAAATGCTTCCGGAATATCTGCTCCTGAGAAAGACTTATTATTCCAAGTAACATGGTCAACAAACCCGCCATCACTTCTCTTGGACGAGATATACTTCCAGAAATATTTGGGATCACATTTGATATTTTCTTCAATAGAATTAATATATTGTACATGTGCTAATCGAATACTGCGTTTTATTTTTGTTCTAAATAGACAAAACATGTCCCGTTCACTCACCATTCCAGTTTTCTTCCATTTTTTGTAATGTTTGAATTTGAGTTTTATGTCGCTAACAACCTCACTAGAAAACCATTTAGGATATTTCCTACCATTCTTCGGAGTGCGCTTAATTTTGAAGCACATATCAAAGTATTTATAAATTATGGAATAGAAAAAGTTTGTCGCTAAATTAACATCATTTATGTCCTTCAACGGTTGCCAATCATGCGATTGTAAATGGCAATAAAGTGCCTTAAAATCGCCATGTTCGAAGTTCCATCCTCGCCTAACACTATTATCAATATTATTCAAGAAGTTTCGTGTTTGACAATTGGTTGCGTTTTTGTTCGGCGAAATCTCTATACATAACGATGGATGATAAGCGTCTTCTTTGACTAGTGAGTATAAGGATTTGTATACTTTTAACTTAATGTTGCTGATTACTATGTCTAGTATGTTTCCCTTCACATTTGTAATCGAGTTACTCTGCTCCATTTGAAAAAGATTCATAAAATAAAGAAGATCCATTTGGGTGCCTTTGTTACTTGAATTCAGATTAAAATCGCCTATTACGACAATTTTTTTATTAATTAAAAAATTGAAGTTCTCTGTAAACTTACGAAAAAAATCTGTATATTTTTTATTTGGCGAAGCCGGTGGAATGTACACAACACATATGTAAATAACACCAAAATCATTTAGGCATGTCTTTATCCACATATTCTCGTCTTCAGTTTCCAGATAGGTAAGTCTCTGGGTTAGGGTGGCGCGGTCACGTCTCGCGGAAATGAATTAAGGCGTGGGCTAACGTCGGCTACACGTGTGCTAATTCAAGCTATAAATGACAAAATGCTATAAAAACATTGATTAATTAGTTACTGTGAAAACACTTGAAATAAAATTGTCAAAAGTGCAAAGTTCGTTCGGTTTTCAAAGTACAAATGCTTCGATTTCCCGCACAAACGTCGCGGGTTCAATCTTTTGCTGTCTGCATTGAATAAAGAAGTTAACATTAGAATTGCCTTCCGTACAAATATGAAAGCAAACAAATGTCACTGACTTTTGGTTCTAGATAGTCTGTGTTACATCTGTCTCAGAATTCAAAATAAAGAAAATAATCTGAATACCAAAATTCAAACAACATATATATATATAATCAATTCAAATATAAAATATAATCGATTAATATACAATCAAAATAAACAATATTATAATCAAATCAATGGCAAATTTTATCAATCAATATGTTGTGCAGTTGACTGTGCAGTCGGCAACCATTCGCCGCAGAGCTTCTTGAAGCAATGCAACGATGTCGATATTCAAATAGACAGTGGTATTTAATTCCAAAGTTTTGATGACGAATAGCCGAAAACTACCCTCAAATACAGCAATTTTATGTCTCGGGAGAGTGAGTAAACGGTCGCTTTGGCGTGTACCGTGTGCATGGGAGTCACGAGACCACTGCAGTCTGTCAAAATAGATAGGAAGGAACCTTCGAATGCATCAAATTGTATATTTGACACGTTTGATGCAACTTTCATCTGTTTCCCATATTTATTGTATATACATTTGAATGACACCCGTATATCAGCGAGCAGATTCAAAGGCGTAATACTGTGAAGAAAAGTGTAAATGATTTAAAGAGATGGGTCGGATTTCAAAGGTTCTCTTTACGCTAAGACGAAGAGAGCCAATGTCAAGACGTGTTATAATGAAAGAAAGTGTATCTTGCGTAGAAAAATGTTCATGATTTTTTTTTTGTTTCATGACAACCCAGAATCATTCAATTTCAACACCCCTTTGAAAACTCATTAAGTTATTTTTTTTTTTAAATTGCCCATAAACCTAACCTAATAACCGTAACCCATTAAACCATTAAAAAAATATTCCACGATTTTTAATGACTTTTCAATGGAGATGTTGAAGTCGCACGATTCTGAGTTGTCCGGTCACCATTTTTTTATGTATACAAATTTGGGTTATGGCTAAGTTAGGCAAAATAATATTATTAAAGAATGCAATTTTAAATCAGTGAAATAAATCGTTACCCAGTTTAAAAAAATACATGATTACACCACTTCTCGGGCAAATTAATAATAGTATTTTATTTTATTTTGGGAAACATACAGTTACACATTTTGAAAAATTGATTGTTTACTTAAGATAAATATCCGCTAGTAATATATTTTACAAAAAATGGAAAATGTTAAAATGATAAACTGAAAAACTACATAGTGAGACTGAATAAAAGAAGATGTTCAAAAAAAATTCTGACAACATATCGTACAATCTCACATATTTTTTATCGATGGTGGGTGAAAATTGAAATTCTGTCAATGTCCGGCGGGAATTGAACCATAAATATGAATGGCGGGAATTGATACAGTGCATCAAACTATCACTTATTATATATAGGTAATAATAATAATATAATGGATGCGAAACGCAATCATAATTTACGAAACCCAAACAATTCCATGGGGTCATTCATTCGGCTGTTTGTAAAGTGACAAATATATTCAAATGAAGGGGTATTCAACGGACTAGTAATATGTCACGTATTATTGGTTCTTTCTATACAGTCCTGTCCTCGAATAATAATGGCAAAGAATTTCGGAACTTGGTAACACGTTGCGAAATGTTAAAACATTTACAAAATAATATACCTAACAACCAAGTTTCGTCCCTTGAAACTGTGCTACTTAAAAAACATCAAAAAGAGTTATTTGTTAAGAGGAATACCTCTTAGTGTCTTATGTCCCCATTAATATGGGAATACACATAAAAATCGTTTGGTGTTGGGAGTCTAGAAATGGTCAATTAAAACGCAAAAGTGGTTTTATTTATTGTGTGAATAATCTTACAAGAAAGAATAATTTAATCGAGAGAAACTATCACAAATATCACTTTTGACTTTTCAAAGGAGGTGTTAAAGTTGCATGTTTCGGAGTCGTCCGGTCACCATTTTTTGTAATGTAATTAAAAAAAAAACTAATTCTACTTAAGCAGTAGATCAAAGTTCAAATTTATGGAAAGATTTTTTTTGTATTCAAATTAAATTACTAATAATTGATAGTAATTCCTACCATCAAGCTTTCACTGGATTCTGCGACTCTGAAACGACTAAAAGACTAATGCTTGTGTCACACACAACTATAAAAGATAAAAGATCATTTGGCTTGGCGTATATAGGCATATCGCTCGCCATAAATTCCCAATGGGAATATATGGAGAGTGATATGCTGAAATACATAGACAAGACAAATGATCATTTATATTTTATAGCCATGCATGGGTGACACAAGCATATACCTAAAACTTTGTCTCTGGGTGTTACAAATGGATCAAGCAATTAATTATTTATTATTAATGTATTAAGTTACGATTACTCAAATCGTCTCAACCTATCAGAATCAATTTTGGTGTACCACAGGGCAGTGTACTCGGTCCAATACTTTTTCTCATATACATTAATGATTTATGTAGATTAGAAATTGATGGTAACATAATCACTTTTGCCGATGATACTGCCCTAGTAATAAAAAGTAAAACATGGGTAGAAACTTTTCATAAAGCAGAACTAATTTTGCAAAATGTTAAACAATGGCTGGATGATAATTTACTAACGCTAAATATAACTAAAACAAAATACCTAACATTCAGTACAAACAATCCAAGTCAACCCTCAAGTAATCATGTACTAAAAATACATTCTTGTAGTGATATATCCAGCTGTCTATGCAATCCATTGGAAAGAGTAGATTCCATTAGATACTTAGGCGTAATAATTGATAATAAACTTCGATGGGAAGATCATGTAATTAATGTCACAAGCCGTATACGGAAACTGGCATATATCTTTAGATCATTGCGCAATATACTAAAAAAATACACTGAGAACAGTATATTTTTCCCTGTGTCAATCAATTTTATCGTACGGTATAATTGTCTGGGGAGGATGCTCTAAAACTGTATTAGATCCATTAATAAAAGCCCAAAAATTGATAATACGCACTATTTATAAAGTACATTATATACACCCCAGGAAAGACCTTTTTAAAGACTTCAAAGTTCTTAATATAAAATCCATATATGTAAAAAATATTACCTCTTATTTTAAATTCAAATTTACAAAAAAATATATTATAAATTCAAAATACAACACAAGATATTCAAACCAATCGAATTATATTATTCCAAAAACAAAAACTTCATTGGCATAATCACAGTTTAACTTTCTTGAACCTAAAATTTTTAATAACTTATCAATTGAAATAAAGTCTAAAGCCAAATATCTCACTTTCAGAAAGGTGCTTAATGACTTTCTGATGAGTGACTATGATAGTGTTTACAACTTGTTTCATATACTCAGATAAAGATATAAATTTTCAACATCATTACATACTAGTACCATATGTTTACAGGTTTATTTTATTTACATGTTTGTTTTACGCACTTCTTTTTCTCTTTTCTATTTTTTATTATAACTTTACCACTATAACTTTACCAATTTAACCATTTGTTTACACTAGACTACACTCAAAGTTACTATCCTTAATTAATCACCATGAAACAGGCATTCGCCTAGTATGGTGATTTAATAAATCTTATCTATAGAAATGTCAAATGTATGTAACATGTTATAAATAAAATAAATAATACTATAGTTTGAGATGGACCTACTTGAGAATTTACAAAACAAATTTGTTTTAAAAACTGAGCATTAATAAGCGGAAACGAAAAACCAGCAATTAAGATTCATTTTGAGCCACAAAGTGATTAATGCCAAAAAATGAGAAATTACACTAGTAGGTAGATAAAAAAGAAAACTCTCAACAACTTTATTGATTTTTCTGTTCATTTGTTTAAATGAAAGTGCTTAAGTATAAAGCCCTGTTAAAACAATTTTTTTTTTTTAATTTAAAATTTTTTATTAACATTTTTTTGGTACATACATTGGTATAATTTTACAATAATTAAAGGCTTTTTTATATAAAAACATTTTAAAATTAAAGAATAAAACAATTATCAGATTAACCAAACAATCCCACATAGGCATCGCCTGTTTGTGGGTATACTTGTGTGTTTTTAAAACGGTTTAAATTTGACTCATATACATATGTACATTATCTTTGTAGATATTAAAGCAGAAAATTAATTAAACAAAAAATTAAATTTAAAAAATAAAAATAAAATTAGTGTTTACTGAATTACAATTCAAACAATATGTAAATAAAGATTAAAAATTTGTTAAGTTACATCAGGTCAGATGTTAGAGCAAGTAAATGTTTGTATCAATGGTATTCATCCAAGATTTTATTACATTTTTATATGTGCTGAATGTGGATATATGTATACATACAATTTCTGTACTCTTATAGAGAGCATTATACATTTTTGGTGCAATAAAATACGCATGTCTTTGCGCAAGCCTAGTTTTACACGGTGGAACTTCAAATACATTATTTAACCTATTACTAAATCGGTTTTCATTTTTGTAAAAAGAATATTTCGAGAAAATATGTATTTTAGACATTGTATACAGTAGATTTTTCTTATCTGTAACAATTCAGCTTCAATTCATCACGAGCTTCGGATTTTTGAAAATTCCATAAAAAAATTGAAAAACAAGAAAAAAGGTTTTAACTAGTAACTTCGGCAAAATACAATAAAAGAAGCTCCAATTTTGTTGAGCGCCATACTTAAAGATCCTTAGAGGTATTCGCCGATCCCCATTATTCACCGCGACAGCGAACATTTCTAAAATTGCGCCGGCCCGGCTGTAGGCGGGAAGACAGGGCGGGGACAGGGGCGGATCCGCTCCGCAGCCCTCAGAACAGTGTTGACCCAGTTGCAACGGTGTGGCAGGTTAAAAATCCATTAATACACCTCCCCACCGATCCTGCAGCCCGGGTACTCCCGTACCTACATCGGAGTATATTACATTGGGAAGAAGATAACAAAGGGCGGCTATTACTTTTTATAACTGAATGATATAAATATATTAATGATAATAAAATAACTTTGTTTAATTCCAATTTGTTATATTTTTTAATCAACCGGTTTCGGTTCGACCTGAACCTTCATCAGGGTGAATAAAATATATTAAATAAAATACAGAGCCTTTGCAGGGGTGCCCGGTTCATGGGGTGAGGTTTGTTGTTTTTTCTAGGTCTTGCGTGTAATATTGCAGGGAGACTAGTTGAGGGAGTCCGTCTGATCTATCCAGCTGGAGTCTCTTGACTCATCGTATTTCACCGCAGTGGGAGGAATGGATTCATACATCACTTCTGGACACCGATCCCCAGATTCCTACCCACTCCTTATACCGTTTTCCTTTCTAGAAATTCCTCTACTTGCTTTCCCTAAACAAACAATTTGGGAGGCGAGTACGGGTACAACCGCCCCGGGAACCATTTATTAACCAACACCTCTGCCACAGGTCACCCCAAATGGTTCGCTACGTTTGGTGACTTAGCAGGGGTGCCGGGTTCGTGGTGAGAGGTTTGTACAGGTCTTGATGAAATAGGTATGAAAGGTCGGATCCAGAGAGACTGGTTGAGGGAGGTATTTTGACCTCTCCAGCCAGAATCCCTTGAACCATCACCTTGCATCGCAGTTAGAGGTATGGATTCATACGTCTGTCACTCCTGGACACACTCAACCCCCAGATTCCTACCCACCCCTCGTGCCTATTTCCTTCCCAGAACTTCCTCTCCTTCTTTTCCTTAAATAGACCCTCCACACAGTATCCTCTAAGATGACAGGCCCTGAAAGAAAAAAAATATTTTCCTCAGGGCCTCTCGTGTGGAGCTAATGTAAGAAAGAAAAAAATGTTAAACCAGCAAACATTAAAAACATTTTGAAACGAGGAGATTATAATGTATAACAAAGTTTTGATGCCAAGGGAAACCGAGAAGAGGGGATCATTGAAAGTTAGAAACAATAATTAAATAAACGATCTGGGCAGTTAAATCCAGAAGTGACAAGTGGGTTAAAGAGAAGCCTTATCGCTTAGGGGCCAGCCTCGGTGACACCGACACAGTCTCACAGTCTGGGAGACTGCCACTTTGCTAGGGGTAGCGTTTCTATCCCCCAACCGGGGAATAGTAGACAGAACCTATCGAATTGCGACAATACATAAGAATTATTATGAATTGTGTATTCATTAAGCCACTTAGCGGTAATACCATACGAGAGAATACATTCTTCAACGTTAACGACGAAAATCTATGATAAATATTCATTGCATGCAAGACCTTGTATGGCGTAAGTCGGAATCTCGCGGAGAACTTTTCGCATGGTAATAATTATGTTGGGAGTTGGGGTAAACTGTGCTGAGATATTTACTTTTCCTTCTTTTGCATAGAGTAAGCAAGTGACAGAGCTGCCCTATGAGGGCCAGGGGAACACACCAAGTTGCGCGGATCAAGGAGAGTGGCGTGGCCGTGCCTCTGTCGGTGATTTGTCAATAAACGAATCTGACGTAACCACAAATTCCAAGCCAGCTGAACAAAAATTCTGGCTTGTTTCTAAAACTGAATATTTTCATTTTTTATTTATTAGATAATATTAACACCTACTAAAATACGTACCTATGTAGTTTGTCGGCACATACTGACAACATTTTATGTAATAACATGGTACATTTTCAAACGGTATATAAGTATAATAATGATAAATTAACAAATTATCAATTGGTTAAATTAACAGAATAGTAGAAAAATATAAATAGCAGAAAAAGCATTGTATAACAAACAAATACAAATGAATATGAATATGGAATAGTCACATAATTATTTACACTACTAATTTAGTTATAAACTTTTATAAATGTGTTATAATTTACCAACCTAACTCATTTTTGCTTCGCTACACACCCCGATTCGAAGGCGGTTCGGTTTTTTAATAATTTTTATGAACATTCCGATCCTGCGCAGAAAAGTCCAACAATGGACTGCGCTGCAGACCGTCGCCTTACTTTAACGAACTTTACTTTTCTGCGCAGGATCTGGTTATTTTAATGTGCGCTTTTTGGAGTTCAACGTACGGCTGATGTCGTAGATTAACCAAAGCACTCCCGAACCATCCTGGTGCCAAAACTATTCCAAACTCGTCGAAATGATACCCGGATTTCATGTTAGTGCAAGCTCTTTTGAAGAAAGTGTTCTATTGCTATGGCTGTTCGGCTAGTAACTGAAAATTGATCCTGGTTCCCACTTCCCACCCAGATGTCATGGATTGAATTTCTCTGTCAACTTTTGCGTCCTCCACCATGGGACAAGCAACATTTCCCCTTTAAAATGACAGTAGTAGGAGTTTTTTAACAGGTTATTCGTATCCGGGAAAGTTAAGTTACTTAGGTACCGATATTAAAGTTTGCGCCAATGCGGTGGTGTTTTGTTTATGGACATCTGTTTCGTCTGCCATATACATTCTCCATATACTGCGTTTAAGGTACAAGCACACAATTGGCAAGATGTTTAACATACTTGAGACTGCAGATTATAATACCTCGATGCACATAAACTTAAATGCATTATTTTATGCACCAATCAACATTTATAAGACAGGTTTGGGCTCCGACGGGAATTGAACCCCTGACATAAATTTAAATGCGTAGGCGTAGAGCGTAGACCAATAAACTTAACATATACAAAGGCAGTACCTATATTAAATGATAAAATATACAATTTAAAAATCACGCTAAAATATTTAACAATCAAAATAGCAGCATAATATTCCGCATGACTTTCAGTGTGAAGAGAATCGGCCCACGTCAATTTAGTTTGTCAGTTAAAATTAAACGAATGGGATAAACAAGATTGAAAATTATTATGAACGTTTGACACCTACAGCACGTTATGGCTCAGTGATCATGGTCGCTATACCCATTGCCCATCACCCGATCCGATATGCATGACTCTGAACCGGCTAATTGGCGTCAACAACTCAGCGGAACTACGAGTCTAGCTTCATTAATCGGTCGCCAACTTTGGTACTGTGAGCGCTGTAGCCACCTTGAAGTTGTTTTAATTTTAATTTAATTTATCGATTTCTAAGTAAATCGTAATGTAGATAGATGGATATGATTTAAGATCCTCACAGCAAATAGCATAATGTTTGACTTTTGTAGTATTAAGCTGGGATTTCTCCTTAGCATAATGTTTGACTTTTGTGGTATTAAGCTGGGATTTCTCCTTCTTGTTGGCGTTCAAGAGAGATTTGTTATGGCCGGTATCCACTAAAATAATTAAAATCACATTTATGAAGTTGCTTCACGAAAACTCATTATTGCCAACCAACGTAAATATTATTTTTGAGAGAATTAACAATTGGTAGACCAAAATAGAGATAAGCAAAACGTAAACTGGGATTGCGTGAGGAGTGACTCTGGGCCTGTAATAAATAATGAACCGAAAGAAATCAAATAAAAATTTTAAACAGATAAATTATAATCTAAATTTATACTTTTCAAATTACACCGAATCTATTAATTTTCACAACTTCAACTCCCTTATACATGACGTTTAATTTTTGACCAATGTCCTGGACTCACCAGAGCTTAAAAATTCATATTCCGTCAAAATGAAGACGACAATCCAATTTATTTCATATGCCCACAACGTAGAACCAACATTAGAAAAAATCCCTAATTGCTCGTACATGTGAGCAATTAACAAAAAAATTAATAATATAGACATTTTTAGCAATCCCCTTCAGAAATATCGAATAGAAGTAACGCGTACTTTACGATAGAAAATTAATACAAGAATTTGGAATGCATCGGGATCATCTCCTATCCTTATTCTATATATTCCTCTTCCTCTTCCCCTTACCTAAAATTATTTTTAAGACACAATAAAACTCCACCCAAAACCATTAGCATACGAGTCTTCTTTGGCTTGCCTTCAGTTGACTTAATAATATATCTACATTCTCTGTATTCTATGTATAAGCTGTTTGTTTCTTATAAATAAATAAATGTTCCCAGTTCGACTAGAAAAAGGGCTAAAAATGTGCCATTAGCAATTTCAGAGGCAACACAAACAATTTATTTTTATTTTTAACTTTATGAGTAAAAACTCAAATTATAATATTTAATTAAATGAAGACAATATTAGCGAAATTCAAACAAAATCTGAAGACAGAAAAATCAGAAAAAGATATTGGTTCCACTGGGACTCGAACCCAGATACTTTAGCATTCGTGGCCAACTGCTCTACCGATTGAGCTATGGAACCCATTTCCAATTCAATCACTTTTAACTGTATCATACTTCGACTAAGAACTACCAACACTATCTTCATTTTCTTAACGCACATATTATTGGCTGCTATCTTTATATATGATTGCAAGATTCAACCCGAACTAAATGCTATCTAGATAGTGTCTGGATAAATATTTATCCATTTTATTTTTAATATGCAGTCAATTTGAAACAATGAAGTAAAAATTATAGTTAGGTACCTATAGTTAAACCATCCAAAGTCTCCAAAGAGCAGCAGCTCAAAGTATCAAGAAACGTGACAACTGTTCTCGGCTCCGTTGCACAACTTTTGCTAGAGAAGGAAGAACTTAGAGGAGACCTAAATTCGGCCCTAGCTAACATCAAGGTCTTGCAGGCTGAGAAGAAAATGGCGGAAAATTATGCAAAGCAGCTACTGGATAAAATCCAACAGCTTGAATCAGATCTGGGTCCAGTAATGCGCCGAGTGGCTGATGCTACAGAGGCTAGCCTTTCTTTCGCTGAAGTCACAAAGAAAAAACTCCCAGTGCCCCCACCACTCACTCGTACCAGCATCAAAATAGGGAAACCGAGACCATCTGTATGTTTTTTTCCAAAACTACCGGGGGTTGATGATAGCGATGGCACAAAAAAAATAATTAAGGACATCGTTAAGCCATCACAGTTAGGAGTAAGGATAACGGGAGTAAAAAATATCAAAAACAAAGGAGTAATTATCCACACTGCCAGCAGCCAAGAACAAGAAAGGCTTTTAAATGATCCTATTATATCTAGCTCCGACTTGCTGAGTGCCCGTCTTCCAATTAAGAGGCAGCCTAGAATAATATTTTTTAATGTGCCCCGTGAACTTTCAGACGAGAACTTCTTAGAGAAGGCCCTCTCCGGAATCTCTGAAGCTGGTGACTTCAAAGAATGTGTATCCAAGTGCAAATTAAGTCATATGGCTGGAGCTCGAACCGGACCGTCTTGCCACAGAGTGTACTCGGTGCCTGCTAACATTCGTCATGCGTTGGTGCACAGTGGCGGATTTCCCCTTAGGCCTAATAGGCCCGGGCCTAGGGCGGCCAGATATTAGGGGCGGCCAATCGCGACAAAAAAGTCACAGATCATAACAAGAAATTACTTTCTAAGTACCTAAATATTCTACGTACGAGAACGTCATTGCTAGCCGCAAGGGTCTCGCGCTCGTGCTCGGAAGTTTCATAAGAGCGTGTTCACACACAGCTATAATATGCGTGGGATGGCGTATTTCGGCCTATCGCTCGCTATATATTCCCAATTGGAATATATGGCTAGCGATATGCAAGAGCGTGTTCACACACAGCACACAGCGCGCCCTCCCCGCCCCGCAGCTGCCCTCGCCACACCTATCATGCGCCGTCGCTCGCCCGCTCGCGTATTTCCAATCCCTACCGGGATTCAGTCGCGCTAGTGCCGCTAGTGACTGAACCGCGTTAGGTATTGTTATGCATAAATCACCTTACAAAAGCTATAATAAATAAATAAATCAGAGATTACAAAATAATACAATAATAAGCTGTTATTTATGCCAATTATGAACTTTCCACTGATGATAAATAATAAAGTGTGACATTATAAAGGGTAGGTATTTTCTTTAAAAAAATATATTTTTAGTTAAAATATATGAAAAAGGAGGGGGGGGGGGGGGAGGAGGAACATAGGAATAGGATTAAGAGGCAAAGGATTTTTATTTATTTTTAACATTGTTCTAAAGTAGCCTACGGATTTCGGATTTGTGACATCATGGTCAAAATAGATAAAGCATTGCAATAGCTCCGTGTAAAAATGGTAGGAAATGTGGTCCATTTTTGGACCAAAATCAATCGCAGAAAAATAAAAGTGGTCCGTGGTCCATTTTTCAATCGAAATCGTTCCAGTGTAACAAACCCTATCGCGACTGAAAGGCGGTAGGGATTGGAAATACGCCCCCGCTCGCGACAGGCGACAGCAGTCAGTGGTCAGTGGTCAGTTCAGTCGTTCAGTGTGCGTACAGCAATTGCAGCGAGGGGATGAGCGTTTTTCTAATTTCGTAAAGGTATTCGCGACGCGACGTGTATGTATGTACTGCAATATTATCAAAAATCGAAATATTTTACAGGACGTGGACGATACCTCACGTTAAAAGTGTTATTTCGCATAATTAGATATGGATGGAAAGAAAAGGTTAAGTGGGGCTGAGTATCGCAAGCGAGCTAAAGAAAAAGATAATAAACAACAGGATGTAATTAAAAAAACGCGGAAATTAGACGATTTCTTTGGAAAACCATATGTCATTGATCCAACATGCGACGTTCCAAGTGGTAGCGGTGTTATATCAACTGATTTTTCTTTAGTGTCTTCAAGTGCAGATATTTCTATCGTTGTGGCAAGTGGATTAAAGGAAGAAGCCAAAGATGTTCCACTAGTACCAGGAGTGCAGCCTTATCCGGATCAGGAACTGTGCGAAATCAGCGACGATCCAGCCAAATGGACAATCGACGAGTTCACGCGTGATTACATTTGTAAGAACGGAGCTAATCAAAACATTCAAAATAATTTTTCTAAGAGTGTGCGAATTTACAAAGATAAGGTGCGACAGTTGTCAGAAAATTTATTCGAACGTCAACTTCTAAATGGCGAAAAAGTTCCGCGAAAGTGGCTAATATATTCCGGAAGTACTGGACATGTTTTTTGTGGACCTTGTCTTCTTTTTAATGGCGGGGAGAGTCAGTTTGATAGAAAGGAAGGTTTTAATGATTGGAAAAATTCCAATTACCGAGTATCGACCCATGAAAATTCGTCTACTCACAAAATATCTGTCCTGCTTATGAACGAACGGTTCATAAGCAGGACAGATACCCATCACTGCGGTGCAAGGTGATGGGTCAAAATAGTTCGGCTGGAAAGGTCAAAAGGCCTCCCTCACCCAGTCTCTCTCGATCCGGCCCGCCACGCAGCAACTATGAATGATAATAGCAGGAAAATTAAAACGGTTTTGACCTTAGGAACTTACTGGAACTTACTGAAAAGTTTGGATACTCCTGGTCAATATGATGGGTACTGAGAAAGGGGCGGCTACATGGCCTGGGGCCTAGGGCGGCCAAGACTGCAAATCCGCCACTGTTGGTGCAACAAGGACGCGTATTTGTGGACTGGACCGTTTGCGGTGTGCGTGACTTTGTTGGACTTACAGTGTGTTTGAATTGCCAAATGGTCGGACACTCGCACAAGTATTGTAAAGATACCAATAGATGCTCCCACTGCGGTGTAGAAGGACACGCGCGTGAGGCCTGCCCCGCTGCTGCTGCAGCACCCAGTTGCGCCACATGCGCACGTTTTGGAAAGCCTGCAGCTTCGCGTGCCCACCCCACCGGAGATAAGGATTGTCCGGCCTACAAAGCAGCACTATTGAAGGACCTCTCCACCATTGACTATGGCATCTAAGCATACTGAAATAGATGGCGAGGTACTTGCTGTTGATGCATTAAATATATTATATCAAAATGTGAGGGGTATTCGAACAAAGACTGTAAGTGTACGCAATAATATTTTAATCAATAATTATGACATTATTTGTTTTTCCGAAACATGGCTGAACTCAACGATATTTAGTGAAGAATTGTTTGATGATAGATATGTAATATTTAGAAGAGATCGTGAGTCAACCAAATCTGTGTCTAAAGAAGGTGGCGGAGTTCTAGCCGCCGTTTCTAAAAAACTTCTTGTGTCAAGAAAAACGGAGTGGGAGAGTGACAATGAAGATTTGTGGCTTGTAATTAAGTCTCGTTCCAACTCGCTCATCTTTATATGCATCCTCTATATTCCTCCTAGTGTAACCGTTGATAATTATTGTAAACATATTGAAAAATTACAGGATCTGTATTTAAAGTTTTCAACTTCCAATTCGCAGTTTATTTTTGTTGGTGATTTTAATTTGCCCGAAATTAAATGGATACCTGACAATTCATTCAAAAATAATGTACTTTCCCCCTCTAATTATAAAAGCATGAAAGCACATAGTCTTGTCAATCTCTCATCAATTTGCAATTTGTATCAATTCAATTATGTACTAAATAGAAATGAAAATTTATTGGATCTTGTTTTTTCAGATAAAGTTAACATTGATATACATATAGCACCAGGCTTAACCAAATTGGATCAATATCACCCTTCATTTGAAATTATAGTGAAAAAAAATAAAGATCAATTCTTAGAAATGAATAGAAGCGATTCAAAATATAACTTCAGGAAGGGAAACTTTGATGAATGTCGACAGGATCTATTGTCTGTTAATTGGATAACTCTCTTTAAAAATAAAAATGTGAATAGCATGGTAATCTTATTATATGAAAAATTGTGGGAAATTATTGACATATACTTTAAAAAATATCGTACTCAAACAAAAAATCAATATCCTGTCTGGTTTAATCAGCAATTGATTGCTCTTCTTAAGAAAAAAAACAAAGTTAGACTTAAGGTAAAAAAACATGGTTATGAGTCAGATTATAGGGAATTCTCTTATTTAAGGAAATTTACAAAAAAAATACAAAGTGAATGTTATAAATCATATATCAACTCTGTCGAAAGTGGTCTGCAAGGTAACATAAAGTTATTCTGGTCGTACTCAAAATCATTACGAAAAAATAATTGTATTCCTAAAGTAATGCATCTTGACGATATTTCCGCGAATGACGGTGAAAACATAGCAAACATATTCTCTAAATATTTTTCATCTGTTTATACCAAGTCGGAATCATCTACTAATGATTCAATGCCAAACATTACTGAACACAATCAAAGCAATTTGGGTAAAATACATATTAGTGCAGATGAAATAAAATGTTTTTTGAGTAAAATAGATCCCAGTAAGGGCCCAGGACCTGATAAAATTCCTCCTTTCTTTGTTAGTTGCTGTGCAGACTCTTTATGTTTACCGCTTTTTATAATTTTTAATGCATCCCTTACCACGGGAACTTTTCCCGATCTGTGGAAAAAAGCACACGTGGTCCCAGTATTAAAATCGGGAGACCAATCTTTAATAAAAAATTATAGGCCAATCAGTATACTATCCTGTTTTGCTAAAGTTTTTGAATCTCTGATATATAAAAGTATTTTTTCACATTTTAAACCCCTTCTCTGCACTAGGCAACATGGGTTTGTTCCTCAAAGATCAATCAACTCAAATCTTTTGGAATTTTGTAATTATGTTTGTAATTCTTTTAATGAAAGACTACAAGTAGATACAATTTATACTGATTTCCAAAAAGCTTTTGATAGAGTTAACCACTCCATCTTACTAAAAAAACTTGAACAAATTGGAATACATGGAGACCTATTACGCTGGGTGAAATCATATTTGTATAACAGAACTCAATTAGTTCTTATTAATGGATACAAATCATCCCCTATAATTGTAACTTCTGGTGTACCACAGGGTTCAAATCTTGGCCCCCTGCTTTTTCTTATATTCATAAATGACCTTGGCTCGAAATTAAACTGTGATTATGCTTTTTTCGCCGATGATCTTAAAATTTTTCGTAAAATTAAGTCTGTTTCCGATCATCAGCTGCTTCAAAATGACCTCGACACACTCAATAACTGGTGTACTGTCAATGATATGCACTTAAATGTTGAAAAATGTTACATTTTAAACTTTACTAGAAATAGAATTATAAAGGATTTTTCTTATGTTATCAATAATATTATTCTCAAAAAAGTTTCTTCAATAAGGGATCTAGGAATCACTCTTGATTCTAAATTCATATTTGATGTACATATTAACAACATTAAGTGCAAATCATTAAAAATGATGGGATTTATTCACAGAATATGTAAACCTTTCAAAGATCCTCAATCAATTCTAACACTTTACAATGCCTTAATTAGAAGTAAACTTGAATATGGAAGCACTATTTGGAATCCACATTACTGCAAATATGAAAACATTGTAGAATCAGTTCAAAAAAAATTACTAAGAATGTTATCCTTCAAATGTGGACTACACGACCATCTCAGATCATACGATGTACGTCGTGATTACTTCAAGATTGATACACTTAAAACTAGAAGGCAATTGACTGATCTAATATGTTTACATAAAATTATTCACGGCCATCTTGATACTACATTATGTCTTAACAGTATTGAAATTAATGTCCCCAATTCCCATTGTTTAAGACGCCATAACATTTTTCATATGAATACATTTAAAAATAATATCGCCTACTTTAGCCCTCTGACCCAGATGTGTCGACTGTATAACAAGATAGAGTGCGCTGATGTGGATATTTTCGTTGACAATTTGTACGGATTTAAAAAAAAAGTTCTAGCGCTGTTAAAAAGTACTAACTAATTACGTTGTGTGAATTGTCTTTCTATGCATGCTCGCGTATTTCATGTCTTTTACCACTCATTGCAATGTGTTACTTGAGTGACCTTGTATATAATTCTGTATTTTTATTTGTGATGTTTTTGTTTTTCTAATTGTATTTATTTGTATTTAATTGTATGTAATTGTAGATTTTTATAATTGTGTAATAACTGAGTTTTATAACTGGATTGTTCTCATGTAAGTGTAAACATCTGTAAAACCCAGTATAAATAAATAAATAAATAAATAGCTGAATCAAGCATCACAGCAGATTCACTGTATCTATATAATTATAACATGTACAATTATTACTACTGACATTAGTTCTAGCGCGACAAGTTAATATTCTATTCGATACTATTAATACGCAAGCGTCTGTCCGCTGTCGTACAAACTTGCTTCGCGTATAGATACAAACGGAAGTGATGCCATCTATAATATTCAAATAGAACTATTGAAGGTGTCACATTATAGCTTTCACGCGGAAGCGGGTTTTTACCTGCTATTTAGCAATTAATGAGATAAGTTTGTTATGTTATAAGTTATAAAGTTTTCCTTTTAATTACCCTATCGAAAACAAGAAGGAAGAAAACAGTTAAGTAATTATCTAAAAAATAATGAAAATAAACTTATTTGACATTATAACCGAATTGTTATTTAAAACACAATCGTCATACTCGAGATTCACTGCATGCACCTAATAAAACCTGAAAATATTATAAAATCAACTTATTACTAAGACAAATATTTGACTAAATGAGAAAAATTCTATCGACCCCCCTTTGCTTGCATGCATCAACAGGATGTGAAAATACGTCCTTCGGGCGGAGGCAGCTTATTCCCGGGCGCGCGCAGCACGAGGACAAACTTTAATGAGGGATGCCATACGCCGATAAAGTCATTGTCATTACCATCTACTAAAAGATGCAGCCGTCCAATTTAATTTCTCAATCCCTACCTTATTTAGAGTGCTTACGTTAACAGGAGGCAGAGGTCAGGCAAGGAGGTGAGCTTACCTGGAACAAGAAAACATGATAATAAATTAGATGGACGGAATTATAAATAATGTATTATGACACGATGGCGAAAGAATAATAATAATAATAATAATTGGACAATTTGTAGAGCGCCGTTTTTGTGAAAAATCACCTCAAGGGCGAAAACACATAATAAAATAGAAAGTTAAGATTAATTATTTAAAAAAAAATAAACACATTAATTATTAAGTTTATCAAAAAAAACAAGAAAGCAGATTCGAAATATTATTGTTTAAAACATAGATTTTTAGGGTTACAAGTACATAGGTAGGTACATTTAAGAGTTTTATTAATCTATATATTTATATAAAATGAATCCCTGTTTCCCTTGGTCACGCCATAACTTCAGAACAACTTTACCTATTTCATTTATCTTTTTTTAAATGTTTCTAATACTTTGTAGAAGGTTCTTACGAAAAGAAAAATTAAGAAAATTGCGCAGACAATTGAATATAGTCAGAAAACTTAACGACTATTTTAACTTCGGACCTTTGACAGTTCGAGCGTTTGATGAAATTGATTTAAAATAATATACTTTATTGACGAACAAACCATTTATTCAATAACGGTGTATAGGTATAAAGTTATTTATTTTCATTCAAAAAATGACGCCACAATCTACAATTATTGAAGAAATAAATATTTTAGCCCATAACCGCTGATTTTACAGGATAGATTTGGTTTAGATTCTAGTAATCGTATAAATATTTCAAGAGACATTACGAATTTAAAATAGTTTTTTTTATTAATTTAAAGTCTAAATTAATTTACGATAGAAAAAATGCGCTAATTTCATGACAGAACCGTTCGTGAGTTTTTGCTGCCTCACACAAATATTTCTGGTTTAGAGCTAAGATATCTATCCTTATTTTTATGCAGACATAATGATAATCATGACAGTATTTTCGTGCCCTTCCGTACGTGTGCAGGTTGGGTTAGGTTAGGTTAGGTTATCTCTGCGAGAAATGCGTGCGAGTGAAATTATTAAAAGTTTGAGCAACTTACGAATGATCCAGAAATACAAAAGAATTATAATTAAACTGCATAATACTTGATTTTTTATTTATTATTTTTATACGCGCATAGGGGTTTTTACATAGATTATAAATAAGTTTTACATAAGTTATCGAGTTAGAATTATACCAAAAGTTATAAAAGTGAAAAATGAAAAAAAATATATATATACAAGTAGTTTTTGAAGAATATGGCGTAAAGACATATTTTAAACAATATAATATTTGAGTTATCGAGTTAGAATTTATACCAAAAGTTATAAAAGTGAAAAATTAAAAAAATATATAAGTAGTTTTTGAAGAACATGGCGTAAAGAAATATTTTAAACAATATAATATTTGACAATAACATAATTTAAAACATTACAATAACACATCAAATCGTTAAATATATTATACCCAGATTAAGATAATTTGTAGGATTCCACAAAGTGTTGGTTTAATTTGCATTTAATATTATAAAGGGAATCAGCAAATATATCTATAATACCACCAAACTTGTTGCCCAAATCATGCATCCTATTTGTAAGTGAAGAGGAGAATAGTGATAATTTTCTAACCTTTCCCGTCGTTGACAGGTTACGTCAGGGTCGGTTAGGTTAGTTTGGTTTAAGTGGGGTTAGGGTTTTATCTGCAATAAAAGCACGAAAGTGACAATATTAAAAGACTGACTTCGGAATGATCCAGATTAAGTTAATAATTCCAGGCGCTTTGAACAGTAGGCAGACAGGAGATTATCCCGCATTATCTCTGGCTGGAGATTTATTATTTCCAACGTCGCGTCGGGAGGCTTTCTTTAATTAAAGTGTCACTGCTGAGGAATAATTCTTTCCGAGCAGTGGCTAACAGACCATCAGAGGAATAACTCCTTCCGAACAGTGGTGAACAGACCATCAGAGGAATAATTCACTCTGAGCAGTGGCGAATAGACCATTAGAGGAATAATTCCTTCCGAGCAGTGGCGAACACACCATCAGAGGAATAATTCCTTCCGAGCAGAAGCGAACAGACCATTAGAGGAATAATTCCTTCCGAGCAGTGGCGAACAGACCTTCAGACGAATAATTCCTTCCGAACAGTGGCGAACAGATCATCAGAGGAATAATTCCTTCCGAGCAATGGCGAACAAACCATCAGAGGAATAATTTGTTTCAGCAGTGGCGAACAGACTATCCGGGCTATTTGGGAAACGAAGTTTATGTTAAAATATGACTTCACATATTCATTTCGTTGACTTTAAAGAGTAAAAAACGTGAAAAGTGAATGCGATCTACGTCTATTAGCAGTTTCTATTACGAGCTGACTAAAGAAGCCTGCAAGTCGAAGGTTAATGTAAGTACGTAGAAACATTACATACCTCAACAACTCATTCGTCAACACAGTCACTAAAATCATTTAATTAATCGGATTATTTAAATTAATTAATTAATGGAATGTTATGTATTGTGTAGGTTAACAAAGTAATTTGCTTGAATAAACTTCTTAATTTAAACAAGGTCCCTTCTTAATTTGTTATTTAACATTTGAAGATTTTACGACCAAATAACTATAAATTTAATGCTCACCGCACCTCCATGCCATTCCGTGGCATGCAAATGACAATACGACACGACGCCGACGTCGCGAGCTGAAAAAGCAACGCTGACCTAGAAACAAGATCCTTTGTGGATATATCAGGCAATTATATTATTACATACCATACAATCATGGGATGTTATGATTGCAGGATTTGTGAAGCTGAAAGTATTTATAAAATATTTGCCTCAGAAACACTAATATTGTCAATTTTTCATTAAATTCAATCAGAAATTAACACTAAAATTAAAAAATCACGAAATCAAAAAAAGTTAGACTTATATGAAATATACAATTATTATTAAAGAAAATAAATTTCATTATATAGGTATGTACCTACTTTACTCTACTTACAGACTTAGAAATGGCGAACGACATCATATACCTACTAGGCTATGTATAAGTCACGAAAGAGGTTGTGAAACTGAAGTGAAAAGAAGAATTTGCATGACAAAAGACGCCATGAGTAAAATTCAAAAGATATGGACTGACAGAGGTGTAACGAAGACCACGAAGATGAGATTCGTTCATTTTCCCCTCATTTCTGTGCAGTGTGGAAAGCGGATAGATGCCCTCGAAATTTGGTGCTGGAGGAAATGACAGCCAGACGTACAAATGTGTACATTATTTAAGAGCTAGGCACCCACAATAGTCTGCCTTTTACGTATCTTAAGATACTTTGAACATGTTGCTTGCGAAACTGAGTACTCCAACGTGGAGAAACTCAGTCACTGGCAAAGTGTTTGGCAGAAGAAGCAGAGGAATGTCACCAATGCGCTGAAGTATCACTGGCGTTCTCGGTACGCGGAGCAGGACCGTGAAGAGTAGAGGAGCCAGTCCACCGTGAATATTGGAGTAGAGGTCACGAGTCACGATCCTCGGCAATGAGGAACCGACTTGAGAAATAGACATACTTCATCGCTTGTCTGAATTCACACTTTTAACTATTCAAAAACAAATGTGAGTTATTGTAATGAATAATTAATTATACGCACTGCCAACCGAAATAGCATAAATAAAAAATAAATAAAAATGGGATAATTTGTAGAGCGCCCTTTTTGTGAAAAACCACCTCAAGGGCGCTGTACAATTTATTAAGAATTCTTAGGTTCTATCTAATTCTAATATTTACAAATAGATACAGAAATATACTTACCTGGCAGATAAACACACTTAAGTATTTTTTATAATATTAAAATAGTAAAGTAAATTAATAGTATTTTTCGATAATTCATGAACGTGCAGTATCCTCTTATCTAAGTAATATCAAAGTGAATTAAAGGAGATAAGATGATCTCACGACAAAGTGGAATTCAAATCACCCCGTCACGTAGAAAGGTGGTGCGGCCATGAAACATTAAGCAGGCGCCGGGGATGGGGATGGGACTGGAGGCTGCACCGTTGCACATTCCAAGATAATATTATTTTCCATCATCGTCCAAGGGCTGTTTGGCTAGAGATAATAATTACATAACTATTATGGTAGTGTTGGAATGCGATCTGTGTCTATAAGCAGTTTCTAATAGGGGGTGACTAAAGAAGCCAGCAAGTCGAAGGTTAATGTAAGTACGTAGAAGCATTATATTACTACACTCATACGTCAACACAGCCACTAAAAATTAAATAATCATTCCATTTTAAATTTATTTATTAACGCCCTATTGGGCCTTTACATACCTATTATAAATTATTTAATTAAATGAAGACAGTATTAGCGAAACTCACTCGAAAATCTGAACACAGAAAAATCAGAAAAAGATATTGACACCTCTGGGACTCGAACCCTGGACCTTCTGCTTACATGGCAAATGCTACCAATTTGAGATTTAACTAATATTATAAATTAAATTGAAAACATCACAATTTCACAATTTGGGAGGGGGTGTGGGTACAGCCACCCCGGAAAACCATATATTGGATAACCAACACCCCTGTCATAGGTCAACACGAGTGGTTCACTACGTTTGGTGACTTAGCAAGTATGCCCGGGTTCACGGGGTGAAGTCTTAGCGGCGGATGCGTTTATCCGTGGCAGGCCGGATCGGTTGAGATTGGTTGAGGGAAACCTTTTGATTTCTCCAGCCGGACTCTCTCAAACCCATCGCCTTGCACGGCTGTGGGAGGAATGGATTCACTCCTGGACACACTGACCCCAGATTCTTTCCCACCCCTCATACCTTTTTCGTACCCAGAACTTTCACTCCTTCCTAACCCTAAAAAGACTTTCCACATCGCATTCTCAAAGATGGCATAGGCCCTGAGGGAAATTTCTTTGGATGGGAAAGTAGCTGGCTATTCAGATCTGATCACCAAATACAGCCAAAACCATTTCAAGCAACTTTTCAAAAATGATGGCGATTCAGAGGTTGACACGAATATATAAGTTACTTACATTATTATGTACTAGCGCTGACCCGTTAAAAATCACGGTTATAATTATAATTTTCGTAAAATTGAAAGTATTTATAAAATATTTTCTTCAGGATCATTCATCGTCTTTCCAAAATAAACATGGTAAAATTTTCATCAGATTTGATCACCAATTATTTATCTGCATTAACACTGTTAGTAAACTTGAAAATCACGAAATCTGTCAAAAATTTTAACTAAAGAAAAACACATTTCAATTTATTTATTTAGCAATACGTTGGACTATATGACTCTCGCTCTGGATGTCGAAGGCTGCTTTAATAAATCAAAATACATTTCACACGTCCGCGTTTCGAATTCGAAGCACGCGCCGTTAGGGAATAAATCGGATAATGTTAAATGTTTATTGCAATAAAAAGCCATTATTATTATTGCACTTGTCCTCGCCTCTGCAGTTGAAAGCTCTAGAGCCGCAGTAAATTTTAAAGACGTCGTACAATACAATGTGCATTCATGTACACTGCCAAACAGATTTATACTCATCATAATAATGGAAATATAAATCTTGTTTTCATTGGAAGATTCAAATATATTGAAGTATTACATAGTAAAACGACCAGGAGAATAATAAAAGTAAATAATATAGTGTTTAATTAATAACAGATCACTTTGTATAAACCACTTTTTAATAAACAATATCGACATGTTTCAATAACAATGTTATCTTCTTCAGGATATGTTAATATAAAGAAAAATAAATGACAAACAAGTATAGACAAATTAGAATAAACTATAACATTGACGAAATATTAAAAAGTAGAGGTGATTAATTGCTTAAAAATCATAAAAATAGTTATACAAAAATAAATATAAAAATTAATAGAGAAAAATAAAATTGCATTTAGATAATAAAAAACTTTTAAGAACAAATAATTTAAAAAAATTAGTCTAAATCAAAAAATAAATAATTATTGTAAGTATTAATAAGAAAATAAATTTAAAAGATGGCTATTTTTAAAAAATGTTTGGTTACTTATAATTTTTAAATTACTATTAATGCTTTTTCTAATTTCTAAAATTTCTAAACTATCCAATTGTATGCCCGTAGTGTTAGTGTGTAAAATTTTAAGACCTGTATTAATATCAAAAGAATGACTTGTTTTCAAAATATGGTTGGCAAATTCAGAATAATAATTATTATTTAAACATCTTATATGTTCCTTAACTCTAATGTTAAAATTTCTAGAAGTTTTTCCAATATAAAAAAAAGTTACAATCATTACAAATTAATTTATAAACCCCAGATTTGTTCAAAAAATCACATTTATCCTTATTATTTAATATATAATTTTTTAATTTGTTATTTGTATAAAAAGCTGACTGTACATTATTTGGCATGTTTTTAATTATTAAATTAGAAATGCTATTATTTAAAAATAAAAATTTTCTCCAATTATTATCATTTTCAACAACGTGTGGATAAACAAAAGATCTAAGAAACTTTTTCTTGTATTTTTTGTTTAACATATTGTCTATTAATTTTGAATTATAACTGTTATTAATTGCAATTAGTTTAATAGTATTTAATTATTTTTTTTAAATACTCAAAGATAAGGGAACATTAATTAATCTACTTAGCAAGGTATGAAAAGCTGCTAATTTTTGCGAATATGGATGATTAGATGTTTCATGTATAATGATATCTGTATATGTATCTTTACGAAAAATGTTAAATACAAATTTATTATTAATAATAGAAATATTTAATCCAAAAAATTTAAGCTGCAATTATTTCCAATTTCTAGTTTAAATATTATAAGTAACCAAACATTTTTTAAAAATAGCCATCTTTTAAATTTATTTTCTTATTAATACTTACAATAATTATTTATTTTTGATTTAGACTAATTTTTTTAATTATTTGTTCTTAAAAGTTTTTTAAAAGATAAAAAGAAAGATTTCTAAAAGCGAATTTTGAATCTGGGGTAAACAGTTGTATGATAACAATAAAAGTAGAAACAGAATAATCAATATAACATGAAATAAATTTATTTAAGGTAAACAGTTACGTATTCTCAGTGAGATGGAAATAGTGAATTAATCCATAAGTATATTAAGTCGGCTCCGTTGAATAATAATCCTCGGTCTACATTGTCTGTAGTGAAGTACAAGTTGCTCGGTGCAAATAACAGGGCAGGCCAACAGAGGCTTTAAAAGCTTTCGAGAAAAATCTTCAGAGAAGATTAACGGCTCAAGGGAATTTCTCAAAACACCTCTACATAGCCATTAAAATTTATTAAGATACGGAGTGTTGCATTCAAAATGAATTATTTTTTTTTAAAAGTTTTTTTTGAACTCCTCACAAAAAAAATAAATAATTAAACAAATTGGGGGAAGCCTTTCAGACGCGGAAGCCTGTCACAGACGGCATGGATACATTTAATCACATATTTCCGCCTCAAATTAATAAAGATATCCAGATAAACATTTTCAAGAGATTTTTTCATGTTTGTACAAAATGTTGAAGGCAGTAAGGAGAACATAATAAAACCCTTCCCTCGGGTGGGTCATCAGCAATAGTGTATCTACATACCAACCCACGTCAACAGTTAAAGTTAAAGGAAATGATGGTGAGGAAGTTCTGGGAAGGAATAAGATCCGGGTCAATGTGTCCAGGACATACGATTTCATTGCTCCCACTGCAGTGCAAGACGATGGATCGAGAGAGTCCGGCTGCAAGGGTAAAGAGTCTCCCTCGACCGCCCTTTCCCTATTCGGCCAGCCACGCAGTTGGTGGAGGGACGAATCCGCCGTCAAGACCCGAACAAACCTCACCCCATTATCCCGGGAAACCCTGTTGAGTTACCAAACGTCGCGAACCACTTGGGGTGATTTTTGGCGGAGGTGTTGGTTATCCAATATGCTCTAAAAAGGGTATTTTTTTTAAAACCTCTTGATTTATATATTGGTTATATTAATAACGCTTTAAAGTTCCGGCTGCCCTAATTTATTTGGGAGATTGAAATGAAATATGACGTCAAGTTAAGTTATAGTTGGGTTAATGGAATATTAAAAAGCTGATTTGATTTTTTTTTTTCGAAACTATGCATGCTGTCAAAACTTTAAACCACCATGCTCAAACCCAGTTTTCTCGAATTCAATGGCAATTCTACAGTCGGTTTAGGAAAAATCAGACTAAGTGTATCCGAATGGATGTGTGGATAGGAGGATAGGATGTACCTACTGCCGAATAGCAAAACTATAAAACATATTTTCATTCAAATGCATCAATGAAAAACTATTTGTCTATACACGAGCTTATAAGTACGAAAATCGTCACAGTAAATAAATTCGTTTGATATTCATACCCACATATTTTTTAATTTATTTTTTTAGTCAATTTTAAGTTTGAAATTGGTAAATAATGCAATTTTAAAATAAATATCATTTAAAAAAATATATGTTGGTAGTCCATTTTACATTAGAACCGACTTCCACATTTTTTTTTTCTTTGTTTTACATTTTTCAGAGAAAAATGTGTCCTTAGTGGAGTACCCTGTTCTAAGGACACGTTGTGCAATTTTTTTGTTTGAATATAAGTAAATACCTATGTTAAAATTTACAGACAAAAATTATAAAGTTGAATCTAAAAGAAAGTACAATTCATTATTATATTTTTATTTTAACTTTATGAGTAAAATCTCAAATTATAATATTTAATTAAATGAAGAGAATATAAGCGAAACTCAATCGATAATCCGGAGACAGAAAAATCAGAAAAAGATATTGATTCCACTAGGACACGAACCCAGGGCCCTTTGTTGGCATGACAAGAGCTCTACCACTCTACTTAGTCGAAGTAAAATACAGTTAAAAAGTGACCGAATTGGAAATGGGTTCCATAGCTCAGTTGGTAGAGCTCTTGTCATGTCAACAAAGGGCCCTGGGTTCGTGTCCCAGTGGAATCAATATCTTTTTCTGATTTTTCTGTCTCCAGATTATCGATTGAGTTTCGCTAATATTGTCTTCACTTAATTAAACATTAATATTTGTTCGGTTGCAAAATTGTATCTATCTTCTTCCTTCCCATGTCCATAATCCATATTTTTATGTTTCTTTTGAAGTCGGTTATTATTTTAATTGTTTTTATTGTAAGAGGGAGTAAAAAAACATAAACGAGTACAAGAAACGACCTGTTCTCATGAAGCCAACATCAATTATGAACATGAGATCCGCTCGTGCCCGCGAGATTCACGTGCACCTGGGCACAGGCGATCAATGCTGCTTACTCCTTCGAGCAGGCTTCACTGAACTACCTGCAAAATAGACTCAGCATGCCTACATTACGTCAGATATGGCATTCAGTCTGTTAACAACTAAGCGTACGAGCGGACAACCGCACCAACATAGATTACGAGCTCTGAAATCTCTGGACATAGGAAAAGTTTGAAACGTCCACAGTCGGTGCGATGCGATAAAGTTCGCAAACTAATTCAAATTGCCATTGTGCTTGTGTAAAGTCCGTACATAAACCAGGCTTAATTACGCGGCAGAGAATTAGTATAGCTGTGACAAGTTCTAGTAACGAGGCGATACGGTACAATATTATCGCTTAAATGCAGCAGCGTCTTTGTAGGGTGTCTGTGAATGCCCCATTAAAAGCGGCCACCCTACCCTACCGTATTACCACTGCGCAGAGATTATGAGAGACGATCCTTGGAATGGAAATTAGTCTCCTTGAAGCTTGGAAATCACCGTTTTAACATCCGAGACATTCATTTAAGCGTGAGGGCTGTCAACTGGTTACGAACTGTTTGAATAAAACAAGAATATTATGAAAAAACTTTATTGATAATTTTCTTATACCTACTTTTTATATTAATGCAGTTTTCAATAAGATAAAATATTTCAGGGCTTTCACCCTCAAAGTTTCATTAGGGTTCCTGCTAAAACCATTAATTAATATTGATTTTACCGGTAATATTAATCTTATCCTGACGAAGAAAACATAGTTTTTGAAACATGTTGGTAATATTGATTATATAGTGATTTTACAAAGTTAGTTGTTAAATTTCTCTGTTAAATAATATTACGAGAGAGCGCAATAGTATTTAAAACGATAATATTTAAGCGAAAATTGTGAAAATGTTTAATAAAACACGGTTCCTTTAAAACAGAGCAAAAATCTCATTGGGATTGCCTAAAATAGCATTTAAATAAACACTGAATTTTTTCATATTATACTTTGAAAAGTAATTGAAAAAACGCGTTTATAATAATTTTCGGAGTATAATTTGCGAATTTTTCTATCGAGGTTATTTCAAATAATTGCCGGTTCGGTGTGAGGAAAGTGTAGATATTCTATACCTTCAAGAATAACATATATATTTTTAAGAGCTTTAAAACAAAGTATTTAAGGAAAAAATGTAAAAAGTCGGTAGAAATGCGGAAAATCGAGCCTTGTATTGTAATTCGGCATCTTTCATCAGCGCTATAAAAAACGTTCAAATATAAACTAATCGACAGTCAAAAAGTTTATTGCGTCAAATTTTTGACGGATATATTTATATTTATTTAAATAAAAATTTACTCTTATGGCCACCGGATACAGTACAAAATTTATATAACATTAGTTTCACAATAAATAAAAAAAGAAGAAACGGGTGATACAGGTGTGTTTTTTGTGAGTAACGCACAAGAGTTCAATTTGGGGGGCGGGTATGGGTCACCCCAAGTGGTTCGCTACGTTTGGTGACTTAGCAGGGGTGCCCGGGTTCATGGGGTGAGATTTGAGGTGGGGGGGGGGGGGGGTAGGGACACATTGAATGTAGTTTTTTTAAATAACAAAATATATGCACAATATAAAATAATAAAAATTACGATTGTGGTACATAAGTTGTAATGACAAATAATAGTAGAGAAAACACAAGATAACAATAAAGGATTATTCCAGAAGTTTCAGATAATTTTTTAATTATCTTTTGGATTCATGGGTATTTTCTATATTTTTAAGGTTAAACGGAATGTTGAAAGTATTTTTTCCAAAGACAGAGTATTTTGAGAATGCTTAGGGTTTGATATCGGGATTTTAATGTTATTCTGATATCTTGCAAATATATTACCTTGTAAGATATTTATCTATTTTCTTTAAGAGTTTTGATGTTAAAGTTTTATATGTTTTGATTTAATAATTTTAATTGAATCTTGTTTAAACGTGCCTTCAAAATAATATACTGTTTATTTAAAAAAATATATTTAATAACCAAGATAATATGACAATATAAAAAAATACATTAAAAAAATTTGTACATACCACCTCATTAGGCAGAGCCTGTCCCGAGGTAGCAGGACCGTGTTACCCCTTAAAAATAAATATAAACAGATTTAATATTTTAACTTAATGCTTAATCAATGAGAACCCTGAGCTTGCTTAATTGTGACGAGGTGGTTCCATCGGGGGGTTATGGGAGATAGTGACACCCGAAGTATCTTGCTTATGTCTAGTTTGTTTCTTTGTTTTATTTTGGTTGCGGTCACTGCGGAAAACCCCGCTTCACACAGATAGGAGGTCGGAAATGGCAATTGGGATTTTAGTGCTGTGGTGGCAATCCCAGGGTATTCCGCCATGACTCTAATCCAGAACACCATCGAGTTTATTGGATAACCAACACCTCTGCCATAGGTCACCCCAAGTGGTTCGCTACGTTTGGTGATTTAGCAGGGGTGCCCGGGTTCATGGGGGTGAGGTTTGTCTAGGTCTTGGAGGCGGATGACCAGGACACACTGAACCCCAGATTCCTACCCACCCCTTAAACCCCCCTCCTTCTCAGAACTCTCCTCTCCTTCCTTTCCTTAAAAAACCCTCCACACAGCATCCCCAAAGATGATATAGGCCCTGAGGGAAATTATTTTCCTCAGGGTTTCCTGTGAGGAGCTCATTTAAAAAAAAAAAAGAGTTGTTGTTTCGAACATAGTTTTAAGGCTGCCGTCATTTGCAATATCCAGCAGTTGATCTTCTTCTTTCTTAGGCATGCTAGATTCGCGTGGTTTATTGACAAATGGGTCCCGGATCCATTTCTTGCCAGTTCGTGGATCTTTTGTGGTTGGGAAGTAGCGCTCAAACTCTTTTAAAGGTAAAGACAGGTGATCTTGCACCATCTGGGAGAACGAATGCTCTGGCTCAGTCTCGCCTAAAATCCCCGCCAATGTCTGAAACATGTCCAAAATGCCTCTGCTCACGCGCCGTTCCCACAACTCCAGTTTGGCTTTAAATGCAGTTACTTTGTCTGCCAACTTGAAAACAGTTGTCATTTTACCCTGAAGGGACAGATAAAGTTCATTGAGCAGGCTGAATATGTCACACAGGTAGGCCAGTTTGGCAACCCATACCTTGTCACTAAAATGTGCTGCCAGCGGTGACTTCTTCTGAGAGATTTCTTTGCAATGGCTCTCGTAATTCAAATACTCTGGTTAGCGATTTCCCTCTGGATAACTAACCATCTTATTTCTGTGTGTAAAAGAAGACATTTGTGCTCTGCGTCCATCTCCTCACAAAGCTGCTCAAACATGCGCGAGTTAAGGGCTTGTACTTTGATGAGGTTAATAACTTTAACGATATCATTCAATACGCTGTTGAATTTCGGTGACATTTTTTGGCTTGCAAGCATTTCCCTGTGAATGATACAATGCGTAGATTCACTCTCAGGTGCAACCTCCTTAATCCGAGCAGTTAAACCAGACAGTCGTCCGGTCATAGCAGCAGCTCCGTCCATATCTATCCATTAATAACCATCCAGTGACTTTAACAGTTCTGCTCCTGTGGTTTTGGTTGGCAAAGATAGTGCACATAACACATCCTCATGCACATCTTCCTCATATAGATATCGCACATAAACAAGTAGTATTGGTATTGCCTTGTTGTCGATATCAGTAGATTCGTCGACCTGGAGTGCGTACACGGTGATGTGTTAATCCTCTCCAACAATTGTGTCTCAATATCTTCGGATATTTCCTCAATACGCCTAGTCACAGTGCTAGCCGATAAAGGCACAGACGCTATCTTTTCCACAGCAGCCTCTCCTAAAAGTTCACGGCAAATATCTTTAGTGAAGGGCAAGATCAATTCTTCACCGATATTGAACGGCTTTTTAGCCTTGGCTATACGGTTTGCCACCAAATACGATGCTCTCAATGCTTTATTGATGTGGTAGCCCTCATAAATTTCTTCTGTCCTTCGTATTCCCGTTTTGTTGTTTCAAAATACTCCAGAGGCTTGTTTTTTAATCCAGGGTGCTTGGTGTTCAAGTGGCAAAGCAGTTTTGACGGTTTCATTGCCTCATTGGAGAGCTGGTCGCCGCAAACCAAGCAGAGCGGGATTGGTGTGTGGGAATCACCTGTCTCGATAAATCCACATTTCAAGAAGGACTTCTGGTATTTTCTCTTAAATGTAATATATTTCTTTGATGTTGAAGTTGCTTTTTCAGACTTTTCACTGGGCCTTTTCCTTTTCCCAAGGAATCTTTCTAACGACGTCTGTTTCGTATTCATTTTGGAGAGGTTGCCGGTCCAACAAATCAGCGGTGATAAATGTGATTTTCTCTGATTGTTATGAGGGGTTAGATATCTTGGCCGGGTGGCTTCGATAGATTTCCTCAAAGTTCGTCTCGTTTCCTTGTGAATGAGGTGGTCTTCAAATCGATCCGGTATCCAAAGAGTTAGTGGCGAGGTCCAGGGAAAGGGCGAGGTCGAGAAATGCAGCACAGGAATCAATTGTAATCAAGGCGAGGTCCGGGCAGAGAGAAGAGGCAGTGGTGGTTGGTGACGTCTGTATTCTAGGAGCTTCGATGAGTTTTGACTAACACCGAACTCGGGGCTGATATTTATATTATTTAGTTTCCTTTGACTTGTAAATCTTTTTCCTAGCTTACCCACTAATGAGTGTCAACATCTAATTTTAAATATATTAAATAATTCCCATTTGGATAAACCAATTATAGAGTCGTCCACGCTTCCTAGAAACCCAAAATTACTTATCATTTAACAACACTTAACAAGATTTTATGGGTAATCCCGCTTCACCTTTGTTTGCTCATATATTTATGGATTCTATTGAAAACAAACTTGTCGACTGTGGACTTTCCTTATTATCTAATGTTTTTGTTTTGATTAGATAGTTGAAAATATCTTCGTTATTTGGTTAGATAGCAACAGACAATTAAAGAATTTTCTTACATTCATTCATCGTCGGAATTTTAAATTTGCATAAGAACAACGATAATAACAGCTTAAACCTTTTTTTTTCAAAATTATTTTTATGTAAAGTAAGTCCTTGCGGGGCCCATTACCATTTGGTGCACGGCCCAATATTAGGCCGCGACCCATGGGTTGGGGACCACTGCTTTAAAAGACCCTCCACGCAGCATCTACAAAGATGACATAGTCCCTGAGAGAAAATATTTACCTCGGGGCCTCCTGTATGAAGCTATTGCAAAAAAAGGCCTAACTTCCAGGAGTAAGTCTAACAAAACGATATCTGACGAACGTTGTAAGGCTGAAGGGATGAGAGAGATGAAAGGTGGGAAAGTTCTCGGATATTCAGATCTAGTCAGTAAACACGGTTTAAATCATTTCAAGCATTATTTGACTGAACTTCTGCAATAACTATATTATTTAGAAAGGAAGTTCACAAAAAGATTACAATAATTCATAATAAACACCGTGGACACTAGTATTCATACATTTACAGATGCCCAGCTGGTTTCCTCAGACAACATTGGGGAAAAAAGAATACACCCAATAATATATTATTTGAGTAGACGCTATAGGCAGTCATGTACCGAGGCCACATGAGTAGAGAAAAACATAAGACTTGTCGAAGCCATTGGGTTCCTGACCCACAACTACTAAAAGGGGAAAATGCTGGTGTCAGCACAAAATACCTACAGTCTAAATTCTAAATGCAACTCCGCACACATTCATCCAAAACACAAGTCTAAATGAATTGCGAAGCGAGCGCACGTTCAATGTTCTCGAAGGGTTGATGTTTGAATAACAGTCAACGGTACAATGATAATTGCTGACATGAAAGCATGTGCACATGTGCAGTATAGCAACATAAAAGCTTGCCAATTTAATTGCATTGCTTGTTGTGATTGCCCGGGGAGCTTTTTTATCACGTCGGATAGTTAGTTAATTGACTTCGTGGTATCGACCAACAACGGCGAGTACATTATACATTCTCTACTACATACCGTAATGTGGACATTGTATAATATGAATGTACATATATTGTACACTGCACGTGAATGCGAGCCATCTCGTAAATTGGAATTTGAAAAATAGAGGAAAAACACTGAAACACAAACCACGGTTATGCTTTAGCACTAAAGTGAATTTTATATATTAATACAGTAACTTACATTGCGTCGCCTCAGTTCTTAATTGTCCTAACGACCATTTTAGTTTTTGTTCAATCTCGACTTAAAAACTAAAAATAAAGCATAATAAATGATAGTTTATCACTTAACTAATAATTATTCAAACTAATGAGACCTTTACGGAAATAGCTTATTTTATCTTAAAAACCTATCATAATATTTTATTGAAATAATGAGAGAAAACCTTCTCCTCCTAAATAATTTTCAAATGGTCGTTTGGACAATTAATAGCTGAGGCGACGATTAAGACAATTAAAAACCAATCTTGTTTTGAAGAGAATCACAGTGTACATTTGTTTCGACACATCGACACAGGGTTCTTAAAAATAACAAAAAAAAATAATTACACAAGTACAGAAATGATTAGATACTCTTAGGTATAGGGGGCATACATGAATTACGTGAGTAGTTTTTCTTTCAATCTAGACCCCCCCCCCCCTTGGTGAGTTAAATTTGGGTCACTTCGTATATTCTATTCAAGTAACGTGAGACTTTGCTAACCCCTCCCCCCCCCACCCCCTTTTGGGCTCACGTAATTACTACGGGTGGTCAGAGGTGATTTTATGGATACATTGTGGATAAAACTCATCAAAACAAAATGTCTACGAATTGTTACATAGTTAATTTTTTGTTAACATTAACTCCACAAGGAGACCCCGAGGAAAATAATTCCCCTCGGGGCCTATGTCATCTTTGGAGTTCCTATGTGAAGGGTCTTTTCAGGAAAGGAAGGAGAGGAAGTTCTGGGAAGGAAGAGGGTATCAAGGGTGGGTAGGAATCTGGGGGTCAGTGTGTTCAGAAGTGACGAATGTAAGAATCCATCCCTCCCACTGCGATACAAGGGTATGTTCCGAGAGAGTGTGGATAACTATGAGTAATACCAAAGAAATACCAGAGAAAGGGTAGACTACGTGGGCCACTGCTAAAGGCAACTTCAACGAAAAAAAATGTTTCAATATTCAAGAATACACCACCAAAAAGTCCTGTATGCGTATTATGTACATGAATGCTAGAAGCATCAGAAACAAAATTGATGAAATTGAAGAAACCATAAAAAACATTACAGAAACGGTACATATTCTCGTGATTTCGGAAACCTGGCTGCATAAAGGAGAGGAACCTTTTTTCAATATTACTGACTATGCTGGAATCTTTGCTTCCCGTGAGCTGGACCGAGGAGGAGGAGTCGCCATCTACATGCATAACACACTAAGCAATAAGAAAATAGAAAAATGTTGCAGTGAAAATACCTTTCTTGGAATTACGATCACGGCAAAAAATATTAAACCTCTCAATTTGTATGTTTTTTACCGTAGGCCCAACTCAAATATAACAGATTTTTGTGACTCTTTAGGGATAATATTAAATAAAAACAAACAAGACACATTACTTTTTGGAGATTTTAATATCGATATCTCGAAAGATACTGATATTGCACGGAAATATATTCACACCTTAAAATCGTACAACTTTTATGTGTGTAACACAATGTTTCCCACAAGGGTAACAAATAACACCAGCTCGTTGATAGATCACATTATCACAAATAGAACAAATGTTTCTGGGATAATTTCAAATATTGATGATCCCCTTAGTGACCACAATATACTTATATTGGATTATGAAAACTCCCTGAAAAACCTCCCCAACAACAGAACCCCAAACAACATCTCAAACGCCTACAAAATAAATTCAAAAATTAAAAACGTCACTTAAAACTTGTAAATTTACCCATTCGTCTGACGATGTAAACCAAAATTATGATAATTTCGCTGACTATCTACAAAATGCTGTAAATTCATGCAAAACAAAAGTTAAAATTAATAAAGGTGACAAAAGACTGAACAATACTCCATGGTTTGATGCCCAACTTGATTCACTTATTAAAGAACGAAATCGCATATTTAAACTCTGGAAACAAAATCAAGGAAGTATTCCTTTGACAATAGAAAAAAATAAAGCTCGTTATACTGTAACAAATTACAGACGATATATTAAATGCAAGTATTATACAAAATTGCTTAACGAAAGCATGAACAAGCCACAGCGAACCTGGAAAACAATCAATTCCATTCTCACAAATAGCTCGCGAAACCCAAAAATAAGTTGTAAATCTCTAGTTATAAATGACGAAGAAGTAAAGGGACCAAAGGAGATTGCAACTGCATTTAACGCATTTTTTCTTTCAGTTGGGGAAAGTTTAGTATCAGTAATAAAAACTTCAAAAACTGATGTAAACACGATCTACACGGAACCTCAGGCAAAACAATCTTTTAACATGATCAGGACAAATAGAAATGAAATCATACGTGTCGTATCTAACCTTAAGTCCAAAGCGGCAGCTGGCTCCGATGGGATAACCTATCTCCTTCTCAAAAATTGCAAGGAGGAACTGGCGGATGATCTTGTATTCTTAATAAATCTCTCTCTATCAAAAGGTATCTTTCCAGACAGACTAAAAATTGCGAAAATAATTCCTATTCATAAAGACGAATGC
This sequence comes from Limnephilus lunatus, assembly GCA_917563855.2. NCBI lineage: Eukaryota > Metazoa > Arthropoda > Insecta > Trichoptera > Limnephilidae > Limnephilus > Limnephilus lunatus. The sequence goes on along the minus strand of OU830599.1, from coordinate 30,781,031 downwards.
AAAAAAATGTCCAAAATTATCGTCCAATCTCTATACTTCCAGCTATCTCTAAAATTTTTGAATGTATCATTAAAGAAAGACTATTGAAATATCTCGACCACAACAAAATTCTCACGTCAAAACAATACGGTTTCAGACGACGATCTAACACTAAATGTGCAGCTTTCGATTTTATATCAAATCTACAGAAACATATTGATCATGGGGATTTTACGGCGGCAATATTTATTGATCTAAAGAAGGCGTTTGACACGGTGGATCACAACGTATTGATCGAAAAACTGAAACATTTGGGTATTGTTGGTCCTCCTCTGGAACTTTTCCGATCTTACCTATCAAATCGCGTTTCGGCAGTAGAACTGGGAGGAGAAACGAGTGAGTTGGGTAAAATAACATGTGGAGTGCCACAGGGATCAATTCTTGGACCGTTGCTATTTCTAATCTATGTGAATGACATGACAAAGTGGGGTATTAAAGGAACTCTACAACTTTATGCGGACGATACAGTAATTTTTTACAATAAACTGAACCTAGCGGAGCTTGAAACGGAAATGAATGCTGATGTTTCTAAATTCACAAGCTGGTTAAGAATAAACAAACTAACTCTTAACGTAAAAAAAACTCATTATATACTTTTTGGCAACAAGAAAAATTTCAGCCTCAATATCAAAGTTGGTGATAACCGCCTCGAAAAGAAAATGAGCACAAAATATTTGGGCCTGATCGTAGATTCCTAACTCTCGTGGGATCTCCACATAAATCATGTACCTAAAGGAGAAAATTACCCCCATAACTGGTGTACTATATAGACTCCAAGGATTATTGTCCATTCCTTTACTAACATCAGTGTACTACGCCATGGTACATTCACACCTTTCTTATCTCTGCTGTATCTGGGGATTTGCCTCAAAGAAATTGATAGCTGATCTGCGGGTGGTTCAAAACCGAGCTCTCAGAAATGTTTTTGGACTTCCATGGGATACCCATGTCAGAGACATCTATTCAGTTTCCGGTATTCTTCCAATCACAGTCCTTCCTAAACATGAAATCACAAGCACCATCCTACAAATTTCTCAACAATCAACTTACACCAACATCCCGCCACTTTACAATCAAGACATTCACACCCACAATACTCGAAATAGAAATAAAATCCGCATACCTCAAACACACACTACAAAATATGGGATAAAATCTCTGAACTATGTTGCCTATACACTATATAATTCGCTTCCAGATATAAAAAAGTTCAGAATAATGCTTTAAAAGAATATTTTTTAAATACGTTTAAGGATGAAACTATGTAAATTTTCTTGTCATGTCTCAATTGTCTTGTTTCCTTTTCTCTTATTTTCATTTCCATTTATTTGTAATCATAATCATCCACATTTGTATAACCTTGTTCCTTGTTTCTTTAATTATTTTCTATTGTTGTTTGCTCACTCAACCGTTTTTTGTTTTGTTTTTTTTTAGTCTATGTTGTATGTGAAACTTATATTTTTAATATCCATTTTCCAAGTAAAACTGTAACTATTTCCTCACACCCATGAATTTTCCTCCTGTCCTAAAATGAGTTCTGTAACTCATCGGGATTGCTCTGGCAAGTAATAAAAACAATAAAAAAAAAATATATATATTTATTTAGAACAAACTACAATAAATTCTTGGAATTTGAAAAGGGGAGAAAAATAGCAATAAACAACACGGTTGTATACCTTGCATTTAAGTGAATTGTTTTTTGAGGTCATAACTGACAGTGATGACTTTACAAAAGACAACATTAAAAACACATTAATTTAAAATTTAGAAAAAAAATTATAATTCGTAACAACTTGTGCAAAGCTCCCTTGGGGTGATTTAAACACCAAATGACCTTATATATAAAGACGACTAATTGTAGTGCAGGAATTGATAAAAAGTGATTATATAATTTTTTTTTTTTTTTTACAGTGAATACCGCACAAGAATCTTAACTGCTCCCGTCTGGAGCCAGTGAGACTATGGCATCCCCAATTGGGGTATGTTGTGAGGCTGAAGGTAGTGGGGAGGGGAAGGAGGTGGGAAAGAGGAAGGTTGGGAAGTACCTGGCTATTCAGATCTGGTCACTAAACACGGCTAAAGCCATTTTCAAGCAACGTTTCAATTCTGAATGGTGGTCTTACACCAGGGCGATACTGATAGTATCTTCCACTCTGGAACGTGCCGCAAATATACTATATATTATTTTAAATGGATTAATTGTGAAATAACACAAATTAATCAAATAAAATTTATTTGCGCACGCCGGGTTCGAACCCGCGACCTCCGGATTGTGAGTCAAGAGTCTTAGCCACTGGACTACGGAGGTCTTATAATAATAACATCCATCCACTCTCTTTATACCATCCCAGTACCTACAAAAATGACAGTGATATAGGTCCAGTGTACAGTGGGCTCAACTCGCGAGACAATACAACATTAATTGGCTGAATTTGCCCGTCCCTTTGTACGGCGGAGAGCCCCTCTAGAAGAAACTTTCTAGTAGCCCCTCTAGTTGTTGCTCATTTAGTTGACCCGACTGGACATATAGCTTTTAAAAATTACTCATTTTGAGAACGAAGTGATTCGATCACGATTTTCTATCTTTGATTTTGATCGTCTATCAAAGGAAGCGAATAAGTGTAATTTCAATCCTTAAGCATTCTTCAGTGGGACAGCATCAACCTCCGGGACCCCCGGGCAAAATAAGAATGATTATTTGAAAGAGAATTTAAGCAGAGTTGGCTCCAGAGGCAGGCAGGAATCGTCATCTCTTCCTGGCTTCCTTCACAAATAGTTTCCGCTTACTCCGGTCCTCAGACGCTCCCAGCTCTTCAACTTTCTTCCACGTGGGTAAGGGCGTATGTAATGGAGGGGAGGAGGGATTTAGGAGGTTCAACAGCCCCCCCACCCACTCCCCCCTAATGGCCGCAATATTGGTTCCACCATTTTCATCCTGCCATCTGGCATTATTTCCGCATGACCAGCAACCCATCGCAGGATCCAACACCATGTATTTTGTGATAGTTTCATGCTTTATTAGTTTGTGGTCCAGTACTCAACTAACTGCGGTTACAACACACTAGCTATGTACCCACAAAAAGCTGAAACGGATACATAAGCATTATTAAAAATTAATTGGATACAAATACGCTCACACTAAACACCGAATAAAACAAAATACTTTCATAATTAAATAGATATTTGATAATCATTTTAATTGTTTGTATGTTAATTAGTTGACTATTAATACCAAATCTTTATTTTTATTTTTAAATTAATCTTACCTCAAATCGTAAACTCAATCGAAAATCTGAAAACAGAAAAATCAGAAAAAAATAGGTCACATCTGGGACTCGAATCCAGGACCTTCGTCTTACCGAGGCGCCTTGCCGGTCCTTGAAGGTCCTTGATGAATGTACGACGCGAACGTAGGGTATAAAAGGCCTGTTTGCGTATTAGAGAATCTCTTCCATTTTTAACCGTCATTCCAGTTGTACATTAGATATCATACTTATCATCTTAGTCTATATTTTGGTTCCATGACAGTTCATCCTGCGACAATTCATCCGGCGACAGTTCATCCAGCGACAGTTCATCCGGCCGACAGTTCATCCTGCCGACAGTTCATCCTGCCGACAGTTCTCATCCGGCCGACAATTCATCCGGCGACAATTCATCCGGCCTGATCATTTAGAAGATTTTTTCTTCAAGTAAGTATGCAAAGAGGATATACGGCCGTACAACCAAAATCGATATACTTATATCTGAAGGCATCTTGAGTGAAAATCCGCTGTAACCTAACCTAACATAACCTAACAAATTAGTCAATTCACCCTAAAACGATGGTGTTAATTTCAGATTAAAAAGTTGTATTATATGCAAGTAGGAATCTTTACGGTTTTTTGCTAAGCCGACTGCACGTATAAGTATGTCGTATTTTGTTATTCACGCATGCTTCTTCGGAGAGTCGAAATTATTGTTAGTAAAAATATTATCCACTCAAGATGCCTTCAGATATAAGTATAGCGATTTTGGTTGTAGGTACGGCCGTATATCCTCTTTGCAAACTTACTTGAGGAAAAAATCTTCTAAATGATCAGGCCGGATGAAATGTCGCCGGATGAATTGTCGGCCGGATGAACTGTCGGCAGGATGAACTGTCGGCAGGATGAACTGTCGGCAGGATGAACTGTCGCCGGATGAACTGTCGCCGGATGAACTGTCGCCGGATGAATTGTCGCCGGACGAATTGTCGGGTCGCCCTATATTTTATAGCATTTTTAATTTAAAAAAAAAAAAACACACCTTCATTCTACATAATATTATGCTAACTTTACTTAACGTGAAAAGTTAAAAAAAACTTTATTGTAAATACAAGATGAAGAAAAAAAAGTGGAGGGGGCAAAAATATGTGAAGAGTATTTTATTACCATTTCGCCAATAAAGGACGAACTTAGAGGCAAAAAGTTTCTGTGGTAAATTTGGTGAGGGAAAAACTCACATAAGCCCAGGAATAAATTATTACACTTCCTTACGTCGCACGTCGTCTCGTATATTCACTGCCGTGGAGCAGGCATTGTTTTCATGTACCTATTAAGACGGTAGAAAAAACAATTTTGGAAGGGAAAATGTTGTATATCAAGAGGAAGCACGAGAAGAAGACGACCCGTAGCGGAGTTAATCGGGAAGAAGTTTTGTTTTTTAAACTATTTTAAATTTATTTAAGGTTTAATTTACTAAATTTACTTTAAATAATAAAAAAATACTAGAAAAAATTAACTTAGCTCCCATTCAAATACTAAATTTATTTTAAGTAATAAAAAAATATTAAAACAATTCACTTAGCCCACAACCTGTTGCGCCAATCACAAGACAATAAATAAAATTGTTTTGTTTTGAAGAATTTTACTTTCCGTGTACATTTGTGGAAAGTAAAACTCTTCAAAACAAAATGTCTAGAAGAATATAATAATAATATCGGAGTAAAGAGGCGCAGCGAAGAACTCAGCTACTGCATGACCCCATTTCCAAAATTAATAAATTTTTACACAAAAAGAAGAAAAAACTAACATTCCCTGGTTATAAATAACCTGATAATAAACTCATACCATCACCAGTAAAAGTGGAAAATGTCACCTGTGCATTGGAAGGGGACTAAGCAGAGGAATTGCACCCACTTCGCAACCCTGGGTGGGAACCCGACACATATTCACTCAGCTATTAACATTCTGTTATCAGAAATATCAGTTCATCAGCCCGCAACATTCCTTTAATTATGAACTATGAAATATCCACTAACAGACCATAAGATGTAATTTTTTACAATTTATTGTTCAATTAGAAAAATGAAGAAATTCGGTATTTTGATTTCGAAGGACCAAATAGCTGTCACGCTAAATAATATTTTCTAGTAAATAAAAAACGTTAAAATAAAATGATTTAATGACTAATAAAATGTAAATGTGTTATGTACAGAACAGGCGATTTAATGTTATTACTATAAATAGGCCCCGTCGCGCGGCGCCCGTCTACCTGGGCGTGCAGTACGCCACTGAAGTAGAAGAGACGATATAAAAAGTTTACCCAACACTCGGTCCACGAAATTGGAGCATTTGAAATAAATACAACGCAAATCAAAGGTAATATGAAGTCAAGATAGACGAAATCGTGCTATATCACGAGTTATGTGGTCATAGGCGACAACGAGACGCCTTCTCATGTACATGGTGATGAGGGACGTACTTTGCTTACTATACATATATTATATAACCAGTGATTCCTGACATTATTTGTAGTAAAAAACGTTAACGAAATTTTGTCTCCGGTGACTTTTAGATTTTTTTTCAACTCAAAACCCGTGGCATGTAAAGACAGGGGCCGCTCTAGTGAGGTGTGCAATAAAAAAATACATATACACCACGGACGTACAAAATATATGGACATGCCCTTACGTGTTAAAAAACGTGTTATTTCCCCCTCCCATTGGAAACATTTTTCGGAACCGGCTGGGCGTGTCCGGACCAAAGTCGTGCTCTCGTCGTACATTTTACGCGCGGACGCTGTATGTCTATGAAACACATACTTAGACAATGAAGAAGACTTGGCGAATCACAAGTCTCTTTCCTCTCTTCGCCCCGCCATAGTTGGTTTTTACCCCTCATCTGTAAGTTCTCGTCTAGTTATTTGTATGTCTATGATAAACACATACTTCACCACAATCTACACATTCACCCTGATGATGGGCATAAATGAGGGGGGGGGCTAGTATTTTTTTGTTTGTAACATACAAAATTAATTATATGCATATATATATACTTAGGTTTAGGTGGTTACATGTTAACTCAGAATCAAGTCAACTCAACACCTCTCCTAAAGGTCATTAAAAACTCTAATTTTTTAATTTAAAATAGCCCATAACCCTAACCTAACGTAACTTATTTAACCATTTTTTCCATCACTTTTAATGACTTTACAAAGGAGGTTCTCAGTTGATTTCATTCTGAGTTGTCCGGTCACTACGTAGGTAGGTACTAGGTAAGTACATATTAGTTTTTCTATGTTACACTTTCTTTTACTAATCATTTCAAGTTTATATTATTTTTAATTGAATATTAATCATTTTATTAGTATTTTGCAAATTTGGTAGGTACTTACGCTATGTTTTCTTATGAGTACCTACTATAAATATTACTATGTTTAGCGTGTTATATTTTTAAACATATTATTTCTATATATAGTTCCCCGCCGGCAAAGTTAATCGTGTCAAGCTGTAAGTAAATGGAGCGCCGGTAGGCGTCGGTAGTTAAAGCTATAAGGGTGAAATTTATAGTAAAGATATTATTGTAGGCGAAACACCATCAATCTCAATGTATACAGTTTATAGCGGTGACCTTTCAGGGACTAAAGATAGGTATAAAGTTGGCGATGATAAACACTAGGTGTCGCCCTCTTCTATTATTAGAGGTAGTCTTCTGTAAATGAGATGTCAAATATGTGCACGAGGTTCGTAATTAAGCGTAGAAAGGCGATTAAACCGGTAAACACGGAGGCATCCCAGGCACAAGGGCATTGGGCGGGTACAAATGAGTGGGTGTGAAGTAACTCTACTCAATTTCACTCAAATATGAGCTTGTACGTAGTGTTTTATAGGTCAGAATCTCCTAATCTGGGGAAGCGACCCAACCTTTCAATTCTGCCATCAAGAGGGTTTAAAGAAAACTTTCGTTCAAAATTAAAAATTCCGTAAAACTAATCTTACCAGTTTTTAAGCAGTCAAATTTTTAGATCTGTCAACTCCTCAGGCTGATTTGTTTGCTTTTCGGAACAACTCATATAGGTTTTATAGAAATCATTGTATCTTCCTTACTGTCATCGAATCGTTATTGGAAAGAGAAAACACAACGATAAAGAGTAAAATGTAAAAGTTAACCATAAAATAATTGTATTAAAATGTATACTTTTATGAAACCAAAGTATCAGACCGCAACTCCATAAATATCAGGAAACAATTTTAAAAATTTACATGAAACGACAAAAAAGTGAGGTGATGAAAATGTTTATTTTCTTTTTTATAGGAAAGTATAATACATTTATCTAATAAAACATGTATGTGTTTTTATTTTTATTCGTTAACAGCAATTTTGTTGGCAAAAACGAAAGATAAGCCATTTTCTAAACTTTTAAAAGTTTGCATCAAAAAAATTTACATTTAAAAAATTACATGGTTTTTTTCGAATAAAAACACTTGTGTGCTTTAGACCACACGACTGAAGTAAAACTTTATTAACTAATAAAATAAGAGAGAAAGAAAATGTGAGCGCGCACTGCTCTCTCTTTCTCCTAAAGTGTGATACAGACAATAGGCCTGAGATCATTGACGTATGATATCCTGAGATATACGAAACGTAACTGGCTATGAGAGAAAGATAAAAATAAAATGTGTGCTCGCACCTCTCTCTTGCCCCTACAGAAAATACGAAACTAAATAATATAAATATCTCCCTCTCAACTTCCGTTCGTCTCGCCCGATCACACTTTTCGTAAAGCTCTCGTCACGCATTCACCAGCTTACTTCCCAAGTAAAGCGTGCGTAAAGAAGTTTTACTTCAATAAAATTTGAAAGCGTATTTCATCACCTTTAAAAAACACTTTTAAGTTTTCGGATACTTACACAAATATTCCATTTATTTGGATTTAATTGCAAAGCGGAAATATTCTGACCCATTGACAGAATATGATCGAGCCCTTATAAAATTGCAAATTCTTGCGATCCCATCTGGACTATTCTAATTCATAAATTTTACGAAATCTGTGAATCGTGAGAACAGACTTTCTATAGAATAGAAACGTAAAGATAAATCAACTTCAACTTTCGTTCTATGAATAGACCATAGATTCACATAGAATAGATAAGGAGGGAACCCAGCACTCCCATCAACGCGTTTTTGAAATTGGTACCTGGGTACATATCATTTTCGAGAAAAGACGAAAAAAAACTAAGCGAAAAACACATTGTACATAATATTGTAGTTAATGTTATTTGATCGTGGATTCTGGTCATCTCGGGCTGGGGGATGAGCGGCACCGGATTATCACGTTCATTCGACAAATGTTGGTCCGACGCAAACATTTACACGCGGCCAAGGACTTTATAACGAGCTCCGGCGCGTACTAATCTCTACGTAATGAATATCACGCGCTTTACGCAAACCGAAAATACAGGGCCATCAATATACTTGTACTATACCTACACTTGATTAACCGTACTTGCGATGTTTTTACAATTACCAACGATTTCATCAGTTTTTAATTTTAGCCATTTTATAACTAAATCACTAGACATCGGATTTATATGTATATCTATATATCTACGGGATGTCCCAGATGAGTAAGGTTTGTCCAGGTCTTGGCGGCGGGTGCGTCTGCCTGCCGTATCAGAAGACACTGGTTTAGGGAGATCTTTTGACCTCTCCAGCGTAGTTCTCTCCGAACATCACCTTACACCACGGTGAGAGGGATGGATTCATATATCCGTCACTCCTGAACACACTGACTTCCAGATTCCTACCCACCCATAATACCCCTTTCCTTTTCCCAGAACTTCCTCCCCTTCCTTTCCTAAAAAGACCCTCCAGACGGCATCCCCGAAGATGACGTAGGCCCTGATGGGAATTATTTTCTTTAGGGCCTCGTGTGTTAAGCTAACGTAAACAAAAAAAGTTCGTGTTCAGCTCATGTGAAATAAAATCGTTCAAATATGCATCTTGCATATAATCGTATAATAATATGAAATTGTAAAGGTAGCGGGTAATATTATTACAATAGAAAAAAACCTTTATCGCAAAATATTCCAGAAACGGTTTAAAAACGAAAAAAAACTCAAAAATGAATTCAAGCGTTTTTTCGTAAATTTATTATTATTATTACACTTCAGGAAAGGGGAAATGTTGTAATTGACAGTTATATTTTTATATCCGTGAGTACCTGCGGCCAGTGATTGAAGAGTAGGTGAAAATGCTGGTGGCCAGCCAACTCAGAATGAAACCAACTCAGAACCACCACAGAAAGGTCATTGCCCTACCCGAATTTCTACCGATTTCTTACATATCTACCATAAACACGTTTAAGTTTTAAAGATCTTAAAAAAATGTATGTTATTTTTGAAGATAATATCTAGACATTCCCCGCGCCAAAACGCAAATTACATAAAATTCCCTCGATAGAAAAAAATCGCAAAACATGCTGCAAAAATTATTATAAACACGTTTGTTTCAGTTATTTTACAAGTTATATGTATGAAAAATTCACAGTGCTTCTTTAATGTTGTTTAAGACAACCCCGCGAGATATTTGCTTTATTTTAGGCGAGTCGTCTTTTATTAAACATTTTCACAATTTAAGCATCGATTTTGTGGCTTTAAATATTAGCGCGCTCTTCTGCTATTTTAAAATTATTTTTTCATGACCTTTTTGAGGTGGTTCTGAGTTGGTTTCATTCTGAGTTGGCATGGAACCATGTATTTTCGTGTATTAAATTTGCTCAATTTTCTAGCAGGATTTTTTGGACGTACGGAGCGGAGAAACGGAGAAAGGAGTGTAGGTATCCATATGTCTGTACAGATGAGAGTGTCTGTGTGCTTGTGGAGGGCGGGCGAATACAGGGCGGGCGAACACTGGGCGGGCAGCAAAAATTCGATTTTTATGCAAATCTACAGTTTTACTCTGAGACTGATGAAATTTTACACACCTTTACAAAACAAAAAGAGGGAGGTAACACCTACATCTGATTTAAAAAAAACTCTGTGTAAGACCCGGGCAACGACGGTGACTTCAGTAAGTACAGTATAAACTCTATATTTTTTTGTATATCTGAACGGTGGGCTTGTTTATAGGCTGGCCGGGATTAAGATAATTGCGTGCAAAACTGAGAAGTAATCATAATAAATCAGTAGAGTAAATCAGTTTCTGACATTAACGGCGTCACATTTAGTACAACCGTTACAAGAGGTAGTACTTACCGGGTTAACGTAGCACGTGTTTGCTGTTTGCTCACCGGCGAGTAATTGTACGGCTGCACGATAATGCGAACAGTCAAACATCATAATGTTGTTAAAATCTGACAAAGGGTAACAACTACAAACAAGCGACATTTTGTCAATTAAATCAGACAGTCGAAATCAAACACAGATAACTGGGTTTAAAATTCAATTGAAACTGGCACGTTGACAGAATTATTCAGATACATTAAGCTACATCCAGACGGGAGGAAATATTGCAACCTTTATAATAATGACTTAACACTTGCTTAAAAAATCTAGGCTACTGCCGTTTGATAGAGAAATTAGCTGGAGTGAAATTTATTTTTTCGAATATTTTTTAAGTAATACTAAATGAATTTAGAACACTATTCAAAATATTAATAAAATGTTCCCTTGCAGAGCTCGTATCTACATCATCAACGGTCGTCCCGAAAGCCGTCCATAAAAATCTTCCTTCTGATATTACATATTAACAACATTAACTGCAAATCATTAAAAATGATGGGATTTATTCACAGAATATGTAAACCTTTCAAAGATCCTCGATCAATTCTAACTCTTTACAATGCCCTAATTAGAAGTAAACTTGAATATGGAAGCACTATTTGGAATCCACGTTACTGCAAATATGAAAACATTGTAGAATCAGTTCAAAAAAAATTACTAAGAATGTTATCCTTCAAATGTGGACTACACGACCATCTCAGATCATACGATGTACGTCGTGATTACTTCAAGATTGATACACTTAAAACTAGAAGGCAATTGACTGATCTAATATGTTTACATAAAATTATTCACGGCCATCTTGATACTAAATTATGTCTTAACAGTATTAAAAATAATGTCCCCAATTCCCATTGTTTAAGACGCCATAACATTTTTCATATTAATATATTTAAAAATAATATCGCCTACCTCAGCCCTCTGACCCAGATGTGTCGACTGTATAACAAGATAGAGTGCGCTGATGTGGATATTTTCGTTGATAATTTGTACAGTTTTAAAAAAATAGTTCTAGCGCTGTTAAAAAGTACTAACTAACTATATTGTGTGAATTGTCCCTCTATGCATGCTCGCGTATTTCATTATGTCTTTTACCACTCATTGTAATGTGTTACTTGAGTGACCTTGTATATAATTCTGTATTTTAATTTGTGATGTTTCTGTTTTTCTAATTGTATTTATTTGTATTTAATTGTACGTAATTGTAGATTTTTATAATTGTGTAATAACTGAGTTTTATAAGTGGATTGTTCTCATGTAAATGTAAACATCTGTAAAACCCAGTATAAATAAATAAATAGATACGTCTTGTATGAAAACGGTAAAGCCAAAAGATACTGGAATGCCGAATTCTCTAATCATATTCCTCTAAATACTTCACAGACGTAGATGTTTCTTTCGAATTTTAGAAATTTTATGGTATTGTAATAAAAAGTTCTTGTCCGGGAACCTTCGAAATCCAGAAAATGGCAAAGGAAAGCAAGAAGACCACAAATAGCTCAAAATTCGAGCACTACCTGTAGATCAGCAAAAAGCTGGCTGCATGCCCGCATGGCAGCAGTGTTCTGGTGGCTTGCGGGCTCAATAGTTCGCAATTTATGCAAATCCAGTCGGCCACCTCTTACCAGAACCAATGGCTCTCTAGCAAATACAGCCGCCGAAAAGGCTAACTTGTTAGGCAAAATTTTTGCGATAAACTCGACCCTCGATCGAGTCATCGGTCCCTCACTATGGTTTTTATATGAAGAACCCGAGGAACCCGAGAACCCGTCTTACGACTTAAGAGGGCTTGATGTTAATAAAGCTAGCGGGCCTGACTTATTACCTGCCCTCGGTATTGCAGAGGTGCGCTGCAGAAATAGCTCCAATTTTGACGAAGCTTAAAATGTCCCTGAAGTCTGGCTCCGTACCTTCTGGTTGGAAAAAAACTGTCATCTATCCTATTCCAAAGAAGGGTGACCGCTCCAACCCGACCAAATACCACCCCATCGTGATCACATCAGTTCTATCAAAAGTGATGGAACGTGTGGTTTAAGCAATAATGGAGGACTTACAAAAATCTGCTACAAACTTACAAAAGTCTGCTTCAAACCAATGACGTTATATAAATAGACTCGCCATAGTCTCACATACTCACAGTATAATGTGGAAAGCAAGCAACACTCTTTTGTTTTCAGCGGTTTTCAGTATAATTTCTAAATTCAAAACTTTATTCCTATGTGATAAAGATAGACAATCAAAGAATGTACGTGAGTGAATGTCATAGATATATGGTAGGGCGGCTTATTAATTTCTTCGCCGAATACTGCTTTCACATCACGGGTGTGACCTATGGGTGTGACTGAGATAACAGGATACTCTCACTCGGTTACACAATGGACAGGGAAGGGTAAAGAATTCAATGACGTATTATTATAAAATTAATTGTAATATTTATAATAATTGATAATAATAAGTAATTTACGTGTACCTAATTACAAATGAACTGTTATTCCTTCGCCTTTACGACTATTTGCCGTGTAATTTAAGCATTTTCTCATCACACAAGAGGGCATTTTGGCGCTTTTCAATGCAATTTACTTACTGGTAAGACACGACCTCACTCGACGCGTAGCAGTTTAGTACTAAAGTACTAGAAATAGAGACAGCTACAATCGTCTTGTGTTTGGCTTCCCACTTTGAGATTTCTACCCCGCGTCCAGTACCTATTAATGTCATTAATTCAAACCCGACATATTTTCGCATCGCTTATATTTGGAAATATTATTTGAGACACTAGATATAGATTCGCTAACTATGGTATAGGTACAGTATAAACGTGCACAAAAATCTCATTAAAAATTACCCCGCCTTAGGAAATTTATCATTTTTCAAATTGTTTTGGTCAATCCACGTGTAAATTAAGTAACTATGTACTCGTATTTCGCTAATTCTACAATATCACATTTAACATACTGATGATGAGGAGATAGTAGAGAACCGTTGGCATTTTGTAATTAAGTTTACCGAATCGTTCACGAATGCCCGGTCCAAGTGTAAATACTGCCCCGGCCCACTTAATTCCATACTCGCATAGTTCCGTGCTTAATGCCAAAACCGCCGTGCCGAGGGTTGTATTTCAGCTCGGGTCCTTTCCGTGTACAGTGTACAGTATTGCATGCTTAGGGCCGGTTTTATAAACGTCCGTTCGTTACGCTTGATACCATTTTTGGTTTACCCCCGATTTTGCAGTTTTATAAACGTTCTTTAGGTTATCGGTAGGTTAAGTTTCGGTTAATGCTTAACTGACTGATTTTGACCAGTTAAACGGGTAACGATCCGTATTGTTGCTTGTTAGCGCTCAAATTTTTTTTGACAGCTGTCAGTAGTAGTTTAAAGAGACACTATTATATTATTTGCATTTGTGACATGGATTATTAGTAACATGGTAGTTGCGGGTTTTTTGGCCGTTTAATTTTAATTGCGGGACATCCCTGTGGATGCCCCCGTTTTCAGCATTAAACATCTCGGCTACTTGGCTCCAAGCTGCTTCCTTCGAAGAATTTGTAACGGCGTCTGTTTTTTTCGATGTCAATGACGGCATTTTCTCGACTAAAGAGATAAGACTGTTTATCTCGTCTGAAGTGAAATTTTTGCTTTTGGTTCTCTATTTTGATATCTGAAAAATTACAATAATTACTTTAAAACTTCATCAGTGATAGTGTTAAAATGACTTAGGTTATGTACAGACGCAACGCGTATGATAATAATACTTATCGTGACCAAATCACTGATATTTTATAGGATTAATAAAGATTTATATGATTAATAAACATAAACTTACATAGTTTTGAAGTATATTTTAGAATTGCGTTGATAATCGTGTTAATAATCGCGTCAGCAAACACTCCAAGCATTTAAAATAACAATCAACTTTGACAGCTAAAGTAATACCCATAGATAAAAACAATATCAGATACAATAATTTGCCAAAAACATTGCCAGTAAAAAAACTTTAGGACCAAACGTAACCGATGAACGCTAGTATTGCAAATTTGTTTATAGTACGTAAAATAAAATAACGAAAACGGATAGCGGTCCGTTAACGAAAAACGGTTCGTTACGTAACAGAAATTTGGTACCTAGTTCGTTTATAAAACCGGCCCTTATACGAGGATCGTTTAACTGTAGTATGCAATACCTACTAGTTTGATTAGTGACAGGTTACGGCAACCAAAATGTTCTCATTACATTATTAATACATTATTTACAATTTGGGAGGCGGGTATGGGTACCGTTGCCCCCGCGTAGTGACAGATTATAGCAACCAAAATGTTCTCATTACATTATTAATACATTATTTACAATTTGGGAGCGGGTATGGGTACAGCTGCCCCAGGAACCATTTATTGGATAAGCAACACCTCTGCCATACGACACCCCAAGTGGTTCGCTACCTTAGCCGGGGTGCCCGAGTTCATGGGATGAGATTTGTTGATTAGCGGCGGATGCATCTGCCCACCTGCTGTATGGCGGGCCGGATCAAGAGAGAGACTGGTTGAGGGAGGCCTTTTGACCTTTCCAGCCGGACTTTCGAACCATCGCTTTGCACCGCAGTTGGAGGGATGAATCGTCTTTCCTGGATACACTAACCCCCAGATTCCTACCCACCCCCTCATATATTTTTCCTTCCCAGAACTTCCTATCCTTTCCTCCGTTAAAAAGACCCTCCACAAAGCATCCCCTAAGATGACTAAGGTCCTGAGGGAAACTATTTTCTGTTTATTTTTGAGGTTATGTTTTTAAAATGACTCACCTAACGTTTTTTCTAACTAAAATTATTGAAATAATCAATAAAAAATTCCTTAAGTTTCAAATTGCTATCCGAAATTTTGCCTTCATAAAGATGTAAAATTTACTTCTCTTGTGCGTAATTTGAATATAAAGCGTGGTGTTTTCTCTTTCTAACACCGTTTAGATCATGTTTTTGACTCTGCTAGTAAGGGAGAGACAACGATTTCTATGAGACCGATGTGAGATGTTCCGAAAAGCGAATAAATTAACCTCCCGGGTTAAAAGTTTCCTTTGATAACGCCCAACGACCTTTTAAGGCAAATTAGTTGTCACGAGTAATTTTTCTAACAGTAATAAGTATATTTAATCGTAATATAATACAAATCGATTCGGAATTTGTAATTTTATTTATTATTTGATGTTGTTTTCTACGAAAATCAAAAGGCCATTATTATTATTTACAAAACAGGGAAACATTGTAATAAGAAGAAAAAACAGGAACCCAAATGAGATATTCCCTTCTTAATTTTGTAATACTAACAAAATCTAAACATTGTAAATTTTAGAAAATAAAGATGCATTTTATAATTTACTTTTAACTTTACCTCACCTTTCTGATAAAATTTATTTTAAAGCCCTCCTAAGAGATTTTGTATATGCCTGTTGCCGTTTCACAGGAGTGGCATGCTGTTGTAATGATGGAGATATCGATATGATGGAGGAAACAAACATTGACATTAAATATTCTTTAATTTTTATTTATTTAATGACAATATAAAAATACAAGGTAAAGCAGTTTGTTCACAGTCCTCCTCACTAGGTATTCCTGTTCCGAGGCAGACTGTATTTTGTTTTAAGGGTGATGATTATGATTGCCTTATCTTTTATTAATTGTTTTTGTGTTTAATTCGTAGAACTCCATTTTAATTTTTAGAAATTTAATTAAATTTAAATTTGATATGTTAATATCGAGTTCTGCAAGTATTTAAGAAAGTATTTTAGTTACAGCTGTTTCGACTTGTAAGGTCATTTTCAAACTGTGGTGAAGCCACGTACGGACGACTTATTTATAACATTTCGAATTTCAATTTATGAAGGTGTCAAAATTGATTTATTACCGGTAAATCCAATTTGCAGAGACACTAATTGAGAGAGTGATTAAAAGTGGGATTCCGAATCTTTCCCTTTTTGGTTTCACTTGCACTAAGTGCAAGGGTTTTCTTTATTGATTTAGAATGATGTTATTTCTATGACTCATTTAAGTGCATTATATTGTTTAGGTTTGGTAAAAATACTAAGTAGTGGAGAATAAATAATTTTCCTTACTTTATTAATTAGTGTTATGTTGGGGTCATTCGTTCGTTTATTGATTTCTAATTGTTCAAGCAAATTTAATCTAAGACCCTTTCGTTCTATATGTAATGGTTTTGGCTGGTTGTTTTTAAGTGGAACGTGATTATTTTCTAAGAGATGTTCTGCGAATTTTGAAGCGGTGTTTTTATTTTTATAACATCGTAAATGTTCTTTGAATCTAGTTGAGAATGTCCTACCCGTTTGTCCGATGTAAGTAGCATTACAGTCGGCGTGGTCACATTTTAATTCATATATGCCACCGTTATTTAGTTTAGGATTTTTACTTTTTGAGTTTTTAAGGTTTGTTCCCATATTATTATTGGTTCTAAAAGCTATATTTAAACCACATTTTTTAATTTCTTTTGCAATTTTTAAAGTATAAAAGTATAAAATCCCCAGTGAAGTAACATGCAAACAAATAGAATCATTAGCTATTGATACAGAAATGTCTCTGCGTAAAGTGGAAAATAATAACTTACCAAAACACGTTACGGCAGTTATTTTAGAGAAAACGCTAAAATCGATTAAAAATAAAAATGAAAATAAATATTCTATCAATAAAGAAAACCAAACCTTACATGAAATTAAAAATAAAATTAAAAATAATAATCTAACAATAAACAAAGCCGACAAAGGTAACTCAATAGTAATTCTTGATAGAATAGATTACATCAGTAAAGTGGAAGACTTCTTGTTACCAGAAAATTTTAAAATTCTAACTAAAGACCCAACCAATAAAATTGTTAATAATGTCAACATCCTTATAAATAGTTGTAACGCCATATTTCCCACGGAATGGTCCAAGAAAAATGTCAGGGTTATGAACCCAAGAGCCCCAGCTTTGTATGGCCAACCTAAAATTCACAAAGTCAATATTCCCATAAGACCCGTTGTATCCTTTATTAATGCTCCTACGACAAACTTAGCGAAAAGGCTTAACTTCATCTTCAAAAAATATACTAATTTTTCACCACGATACAGCGTTAAAAACTCGATAGAACTAGTTAATAAAATTAAAAATTTTGATCTTCCACATAACTGCCAATTTATTTCATTAGACGTAAAATCCTTATTTAGTAATATTCCCATTGAAGAATGCCTTAAAATAATTGAAAATATCTTGGAAAAATGTAATATTAACCCGGTAATAAGAAAAGAGCTATTCCAACTCATAAAAATTTGCGTTGAAACTAATTATTTCCTTTTTAATGATACATACTATGAACAAAACGATGGTCTCCCTATGGGGTCACCATTAAGTCCACTTCTAGCAGAGATATTTATGGATTATATAGAAAATATAATTCTTAAATCTCCCTTAGCAAAACACATAATATACTATGTCAGATATGTAGACGACATCCTTATTTGTTGGAACGGCACCAACCGACAGTTAGATATCTTTACCAATTGGGCCAACACCATTAATAATAAAATCTGCTTCACAGTTGAACATGAGATTGAAGGTAAAATCAATTTTTTAGATCTGACAATCGGTAGAAGTAATAATAAACATACCTTCGAAATATTTAGAAAACCAACATTTACTGATACTACAATAAATGCAAATTCAACTCATCCTTGGTCCCACAAATTATCAGCTTACCATTCAATGGTACATAGACTCATAAACATTCCCTTAGATAATAAAGCATTCGTAAAAGAAAAGGAAACTATTAAAATAATCGCGATTAATAACGGCTATGAGGCAAAAAACATTGAAAAAATAATAAAAAACAAGAAATACAAAAATAAAATTAATTTAATATATCCGGTACAAAACAAAAAATTAGAAAAATTTGCATGTCTCGAATTTCTCGGCCCAATATCTTTAAAAATTGCAAAAGAAATTAAAAAATGTGGTTTAAATATAGCTTTTAGAACCAATAATAATATGGGAACAAACCTTAAAAACTCAAAAAGTAAAAATCCTAAACTAAATAACGGTGGCATATATGAATTAAAATGTGACCACGCCGACTGTAATGCTACTTACATCGGACAAACGGGTAGGGCATTCTCAACTAGATTCAAAGAACATTTACGATGTTATAAAAATAAAAACACCGCTTCAAAATTCGCAGAACATCTCTTAGAAAATAATCACGTTCCACTTAAAAACAACCAGCCAAAACCATTACATATAGAACGAAAGGGTCTTAGATTAAATTTGCTTGAACAATTAGAAATCAATAAACGAACGAATGACCCCAACATAACACTAATTAATAAAGTAAGGAAAATTATTTATTCTCCACTACTTAGTATTTTTACCAAACCTAAACAATATAATGCACTTAAATGAGTCATAGAAATAACATCATTCTAAATCAATAAAGAAAACCCTTGCACTTAGTGCAAGTGAAACCAAAAAGGGAAAGATTCGGAATCCCACTTTTAATCACTCTCTCAATTAGTGTCTCTGCAAATTGGATTTACCGGTAATAAATCAATTTTGACACCTTCATAAATTGAAATTCGAAATGTTATAAATAAGTCGTCCGTACGTGGCTTCACCACAGTTTGAAAATGACCTTACAAGTCGAAACAGCTGTAACTAAAATACTTTCTTAAATACTTGCAGAACTCGATATTAACATATCAAATTTAAATTTAATTAAATTTCTAAAAAAAAAAAAAAAAAAAAAGCCTTATCTTTTGTTGATTTTCACAAAACAATAAATAAAATAAAAAAGTATTCATGTTTGTTGTCTGTAGGTTGCTTTTGGGTTACCGCATAATTTTAATTATTTCCTCATCTTCATGTTTACTTAGCCATAATTTGATGTTTTTTTTAAACTTTTGTGTGTCCAAGGTGTTCTTAATTTCAATTGGAAGGGCATTATATAGTTTTGTAGCATGGAAATCATGGTTTCTCTGGTCAAAAGTAGTATTTAATTTCGGAATGTTCAGTAGTTTTGATGATTTCGTCATTGTGGTGTAGGTGTTAATTAAAAATAACGTGCCACTTTTAACCAATATGCCACTCACTATCTATCAATCTATATACCTACATATCTTCTATCCATTTACATAAAGAAGAACATATGTGGAGAGCGGAATAGATTTAATTTTTAAATAAATCCAGAGTTTTATTCCGAGATTGATGAAATATTGCACACTTGACCTTCAGAAGAAGAGGGAGGGGAACTTCTAGGACATAACGACGTGTCTAATTGAGATTTATAAAAACCACACCATCCCCTTTTTCCTTCCCTGAAAGCAAAATTTTCGTACTTCTTGGTGAAATTTGCATGCCTGATGTTCAAAATAAGAGGGAAATTCATTCCTACATCTGATTTCGTTAAACTCTGACAACTGCTATTTATAAAGTTAGGGTAATACGAATATATTATTAGACTAATTTGTTTCATGTCATGTCATTTTTTTACCTCTTATTCTTAAAATATGAAGATATACTAATGCTCCTTGGCTCATAATGGATATTATTATTTAAAATTGCGCAACTTTCAAAATAAGGTGTGGAAATGTATTTCCAGAGCTTACCGTTCGAGGGTTTTTTATTACTTCAAGAGTAGTCGTCAGATATGCCTAAAACTCTACAGAAGCACCGAGCTCCCTCACCGAGTGGAAAAGGTGTATGCACTTCTACCCACAGTTAACAAGGGAGAAACGAAACCAGGCACAGCTTACAATAAAAATGTAACTTATTATGGTTAACACGAATATAAAATATTAGAATTATTTTTAATAAGTTTTCACAGCCAAAAGTATTACAACATTATGACCTCCTTTAGCCAAGGCGCAACGCTTCGGACATAGTTCAAAACGTTGGCTAAAGGGGGAGTTACAATACCCCAAAAATTA
The DNA here is from genome assembly GCA_917563855.2 of Limnephilus lunatus. Lineage (NCBI taxonomy): Eukaryota > Metazoa > Arthropoda > Insecta > Trichoptera > Limnephilidae > Limnephilus > Limnephilus lunatus. The sequence goes on along the minus strand of OU830599.1, from coordinate 30,760,513 downwards.
ATAACCCTAAAATCTCCTGTATCCCAGAGCCAATTTCAATCCGTTTCCAAAAGCGATCTTCATCAGCCTTCTGCCAAATTTAATCAAACACAAAATAGAACTCTGAACAAAACGACAGTATTAGTTTGTTTTGAGTAAACAGCGGACCATCCCTTTGTCTCCTGTACCATTCATTTTAATTTGTTTTCGATATTTACATAATATATATTCGATTCCACCGATTTCCGATTTATACAAGCATGGCCAGCCATCATCGTTTTCGATGTTGATCTACTACGGTAATGGTACCACGTGAATTTCTACGTTGTATCGGTTCGGTTGGTTTTTCGGGGGAGCGCGGAGAGGTAGAGGATTCAATGTAGACCGGGCGCTAGAGGTAGTTGAGTATGCAAAATGTGAGGACCGAATTCCGCCAATGGATTTGAGTTAAATAAAGGTCAAAGGTTAATAATGTGGATCTTGCCGGTCAATTTTTGGTCCATTTTTTTTTACCCCCTGTACTCTTATTTGTAAAGGGAATGTATTGAGTACACATTTTATTGATTATTTCAGTTATAATTTATAGTTTTTCTAATGGTAAAAGTGAGGATGTATTCTTGAATGAAAAAGAAAACGAAATAAAAAATATGATTTTATTATTTTTATTTTCGTTTTCTTTTTCATTCATGAATACATCTTCACTTTGACCATCAGAATAAACTATAAATTAGGACTGAAATAATCATTAAAATGATTTAATATTATGTACTCAATACATTCCCTTTACAAACAAGAGTAGAGGGAGTAAAAAAAATTGACAAAAAATTGACCGGCAAGATCCACATTATTAATCTTTGACCTTTTTTAAACTCAAATCCATTGGTGGAATTCGGTCCTCACATTTTGCATACTCAACTACCTCTAGCGCCTGCACTAATGAGGCATTTTCACAAAATATGAATCCCGTTAAATTGTTTTTTTTTTTAATTATGATGAAGTTTTAAGGTCCATTTTTCTGATTGTGATCATTTTTTTTTTTTTTAATTTTTATGTTCTTTATTCAGTAAAGTTTATACATTAGAGTAAATGGGTAATTTTTTGGCCATCACAATAGGCACATGCCCGTGTTGTAGTGGCCAATTTTATGTTAAGTATAATAATACAAATTAAAAATAAGTTGAATGAAAAACAAAATAATATAAAAATAAAATAAATTAATTTATACATCTAAAACAAGTATGAAGTATAAAAGAATTAAAAATAATGCAAAATATCTACATAAGTTTAAGAAATATGAATATAAAAAATAAGTGTGGAAAACAGAAAAATTAAAATAAAATAAAAAAATTGTACTAAAAATGGGTAATTTAATATTTTCATTCATAATTATTGATTTGAAAAACAGTATATTCCGAAACGGTTACAAGTCGCTACAAGAGGTCATTGTGATATAAAAAACGCCACTTGCTGGTAAGACGACTGTCATCGAGGTCGCCCGGCGCGGCGTGACATTAACGCCGCCGGATTCACGAATATGGCATTTTGGCGCAAATCGTAAATGACATATTTTTAATCGTTATAGGAAAATTATTCGTCAACATAAAAACAAAACAAAAATACCTTCACCACATATCGTATATTTTTAAATAAATGGCGATGGTGATAAAATTGGCGAAAGCGATGAACAACAACGAACCTAGTAGATATTATATAAATTGAATTCAAATGAAATGAAATTTTTTTCGAGGAACGCAAGTTCTACTGCCGGAGTCAGTATGGCACCAAGGCTGGGTATTTTTTTTTTCATGAGGTCATTATTGAATTAACGGTTTCTATCTTCGTACGACGTAATAACCTAGGAAATGGAACCGCACTAAAAGAAGTTCACCGATACGTGATAATCTATTTTCATCGATTTGATTTCACCGGCTGGGCCTATCTTTCATTACATTAGTTTAGGTTGCCATCCGTCCTCCCATGTCATGTTTTAAACTGTCAACTGCCATGTTTTAAACCTGCACAATGCAGCAACGTTGTTATAAGAACATTTTCCATGCCATGCTGACTACGAGAAAGTAAAGTGAAGTTGGGACTTGAAGAGAGGAAACCCTTGATAAAGAAGGAAGGAAATACAAAAGTCGGTATAAAGTTACACACCAGCACAATGACGAGCCATTCTAATGCTGTCAACATCAATGCCTAATCTTGTCAACAAAGTTTATGTATGCAGGGGATCAAATAGACATTAAAATAATACATAACACACATTTATTTATTTATTTACGGACAAATAGTCCATTAACAATGTAATATGATGACACGAATAAAAAAAAGAGAGATTACAATAAAAGGAAAGTACATATATATGAAGAGCATTGATAAAATACATATAAAATAAAAGTACATATGTAGTTTGAAGATGGATTTAAAAAGACTTTAAAAAATCACATTTCGTATCGACTGCCTAAAGACATTTATTTAGGCTTACACACAAACATTCAGTGCTTTGATTTGCGTTGACAAGTCTCGACATACTGGATAAAGGAGAATAATATCTATAATAAGTATAATGTTGATTGAGGAACAGCAATTCGTTATATGGCTTAAACATTAAATATACATTTCGTGTTTATAAGAATATAGATTAATGCCCCCAGAACGTGTTATCAGCTCGGGCTAAGCGGATCTGGCGTGATTTTAATTATCTAATTTCAATGACGTCAATTTAAATATTTATATCAAATAAACGCTATCAAAGCGCTTATCAATGGTCGCACAATTTCCGCCTGTGTATCTTCCGTAATGCGGAAATAATAATATGAACGTACTTGATGTACCATGTACGTTCATGTTATTATTACATAGCACCACACACGAAGGAAGAATATTGAACGCTTTTATGGTAAAATTACTTCAAACCACTGCACTAAATGGAACACACTAGAAATACCATCCACGTAGATTTAAATGAAAACCGATCAAGGTTCGTAGAAAATGCGTTTAAGAGGGAATAACCAGACAAAACCGGAAATATGTAATTTTTAAATCAAATTTTAGACGTATTGACTCTTTTCCACAAAACACTATAAATTGATTTCGAAAGACTGTTATTTTACCTGCTATGTTTTAAATTCTGAGAAAATACGTTTATTTTTAGTACAATAAGGTTTTACCTTAGGTCGGTTTACTAAATTTTCAAACAAAATTTTCTTTATACAGGCAGGTTTATTAAATTTTCAAACAAAATTTTCTTTATACAACACACATTTCAAATCATATAATTATGCAGTAAAATCTTACTAATATTATAAATGCGAAAGTTTGTATGGATGGTTGGTTGGATGGTCCTTACTCTTACACGCAATAAATATCGAATGGAATTTAAAAATTCTTTCACTAATCGAAAGCTACTTTATTTGCGAGTTAAAGAGCGTAATACACGAGCCCGATTTTCAGTCCGTTTCCAATTGGAGACAAAAGTCAACATTTTTCGATTTGCGCGATCGCTATTTTCACCTCTATTTTGCATATCTAGGATTTCAATTGTCATCACTGCAAACAACACATGAACCATACTGTTTCTTGTGATGCCTACTGAAATCGTAGGTATGAAAATAGAGTTGAAAACAGCGACCGCGTAAAGCGAAAAATTAGAGACAAAAGTCAACATTTTTCGCTTTACGCGGTCGCTGTTTTCAACTCTATTTTCATACCTACGATTTCAGTAGGCATCACAAGAAACAGTATGTTATACACGAGCCCGATTTTCAGCCCGTTTCCAATTGGAGACAAAAGTCAACATTTTTCGCTTAACGCGATCGCTGTTTTCATCTCTATTTTCATATCTACGATTTCAGTAGGCATCACAACAAACAGTATGGTTCATGTGTTGTTTGCAGCGATGAAAATTGAAATCCTAGATATAAAAATAGAGGTGAAAATAGCGATCGCGCAAATCGAAATATGTTGACTTTTGTCTCCAATTGGAAACGGGCTGAAAATCGGGCTCGTGTATTACGCTCTTAATAACAACGGCTTTATATATTGGTAAGCTCTGGCGTTATGGATGAGCTGTGGCGTTATGAAATTATGTATCATACGTTTTCTGTCCCTAACAAAATCGAGTTATTGCAAACGTCAAACAAATGTTACCTTGGAAACAATGTGTTTTTTTTCTAATTTTAGGCTTAAAAAGAGTGATTTGTTGTGATTAAAAAGAGTACTTTTATGGCGTCGTAGTTAATATCTACATATCTCTAAAAATGTTTATTCTTCGAACAAAAAGCATAACGTTGCTATAAATCATAGCGTTTGAAGTGGACTGTCATTTTCTTATTTTTTTAGGTTACTCTGGATTCAAATATGAATAAAATACTAATAAAGGGAGTAGGTACTTAAAATAAATTTCTATTTCTATAATTTAAATATTTTCTAAAATAGAATTTTTATTTGCGAAATATCATTCTCAAATTTTTAAATTTTCTATTAAACAATAATTATTTTCTATTAGACAAAATAGCAAGAATAATAACAATTATGCCAATAATTATGCCAGTAATTTCCCACTAATACTATGCGAGCGAAGCCGTGGGTAAAAGCTAGTAAATCAATAAATTATCTTGGAAACCTATTTTTTTATTTTTTATTTATTTAATATTTGTTTGTTTTTACAATAATTATACATTTTTTTTACATGTTAAACAGATTTGTAATATTAATGTAATAAAAGCCTTTCCTCACCATAAAGAGACAAGGCTCTTGTGTTTGGTGAGTGAATTCATACTCAATTATGTTATCAATGTTATCATTTGAGTAGGTGAATAATAATATTGCAACTATTAACAATAGATATAGTAAGAGAAACATGAGATGTGTCGATTAACAGATTTAAATGAACTGAAATAGTAATGTAACTCTTACAGTTGTTTCAGGTAATTTTTTAATTTAGTTTGGAATTTACTTTTATTTTCAATAATTTTTACTTCTAATGGGAGTTTGTTGAAATAATTTATACCATGATACAGATAGGAATTTTGGATGTGCTTAGTATTAAATTTTGGGATTTTAATATTGTTTTGATATCTTGCTGAGATATTGAAATGTAATTTTTTTTAGCTGTATTTCTTTGAAAGTTTGTAGAATTGAATATTTTTTATATAAATTGTCTATTGTAGTTACTTTGAATATTGAAAAGATTTTTTCGGTAGAAAATGTAGATGGTTTTTTCAATATAATCTTAATAATTAATCTTTGAACTATTTTGAGAGGATTTAAAATAACATCATATGTTCCTCCCATCCTATAATACCGTATTGTAATATAGATTGAACAATTGCATAGTACACTCTTTATAGGTTTTCCAGTCTAAGAATATTTCTGAGTCTTATAAATATATATATATACATTTCCTAATTCTTTTGACAAGTTCACAAATATGTGTTTTCCATTTAAAATGTTGATCTATATATACACCAAGATATTTAATTTTGGAAGTTGAATTCAGTGTAGAACATTCTGGAGTGCAATTAGTTCCACTACATTTACTCTGATGTATTAGAATTTTTATTTCTGGTTTAGATTTAAATTTATTGATAGAGAATGGGATAAAGTTTGTTTTTTCGGTATTTAAAGAGAGGAGATTTTTATCGAACCAGTTTTTCAGTGTATTGATATCAATATTCGCTAGGTTGTTCACAGTATTCCAATCAGCACCTTCAATTATTATGACAGTGTCATCAGCATAAGATATTATTTTTCCGTTTATTCTTTGTGTGAATATATCATTTACATAGATGATAAACAGTAACGGCCCCAGGACTGTACCTTGAGGTATACCAAAATTACTTGTATCTTGTTGGCTAAGCACATTGTTGATTTTTACGACTTGGGGGCGTTTGAAAAGGTAGCTTTTTATCCATTCTAGAGCTGTACCGTTTAATCCAATGTTTCTTAATTTAGTTACGAGTTTGTCATGTGATATGCTGTCAAACGCTTTTTTGAGATCTATGAAAATTCCAATACATTTGAATGATTTATCTAATGAATTGAGAACAAGGCTAGTTAATTTTGCAATTGCATCCTGTGTGCTTCTACCTTCCATAAATCCAAACTGATTTTCATCAATTATTTTATTACATTTTATAAACTGGTTCATTCTTTTTTTTACTATCTTTTCAAAAATTTTTGCTATATTTGAGATTACTGATATTGGTCGGTAGTTGCTTACTTCTTCTGGATTACCAGATTTAAATATTGGAGTAATGATAGTTTGCTTGTAAATAGATGGGAACACACCGCTTTGGAAACTTAAATTTACTATATGCATTAATGGTTTAGAAATTTGATTTTTAATATTTTTTAAAATATTAACCGTAACTCCATCAAATCCCGGTGCAGAACCTCCTTTCATATCGTTTATGATAGATACTATTTCATCCTCTGTTGTGACTTGAAATGTTGCTATTTTATTTTCTGTATCAATATTGCAATCTGAAATTGGGTTGGGTTATGATTCAGGTTTTTAAATTTAGTTTAAATAAAATCATTTAAAAAAGATCTGCACACGTGTTTTGTGACGAAAATACTTCAGTTTGTCTATTTATTTACGGTCTTACAAAATAATATATTTAAGATTTTTTTTACATTCTTATTTTGCTTAGACATTATTGAAAAATTATAAATACTTTGATCAAAAAGTAATTACTAAAAGTACATAATTTTTTTAGTTTTATCATCACGCCTTTCAGCATTTTTTAATGTAGGTATAAATTAAAGCAAATTTGAAATTAAATAATATCATCGATTTTGAGTTATTATTTAAAAAAGCTTGCACGAAGAATAATTAATGTTTCTCATTGGAACCGCCCTGTACGATCATAAGAACATCTTTCGACGAAATATGAATTCTCAGCCGCTGGCTGGTTAATGGCCCCTAACAAGATAAGCTCATCGAGGGGGTAGAGCGGTGATTGGCTGAAAATTTGTGACGTACCTTGCAGTCCATGTTCCACTGGGATATTTGAATTAAATGCAAATACAAATGGCAGTGTTTTCCTTCAAGCTACGTCATGCGTTCGAAATTTCGAAAGGCCCGTATAACCTTGTTAAAAGCATTTTCTACGAACCTTGGAAACCAATGTCTCCACTGACTTCCTCTTGGTTCTAGCCCATTTAACACGTACTCTGCTTCTCTTACAATGCCTGATATCTTAAATCGCTACTTCATTTGATCAAAATGAAAATTGCACAATGATATTAATAATTGACGAAACTAATACATTTCTATAATGGTCAGACTTTTTTAATGAAAAGAACAAAACGAAACACGTCCACATCTCTTGAAGAGGTCTGTGATGTATACACTTTGTTAAGTGAATACCGTGTCTTTAACCATACTCTCTGGAACCAGTGGGATTATGGCATCACAATTTGAGTATGTTGTGAGAGTAGACTAAGGGGGAAGGAAAGGACATGAGTATGAGAGTTGGGAACTTTTTTTTTGTTGTTTTAAAAGAAAGACAAACATTCCCGGGTTACGATAACCCAACAATGTTTGAAAATCTCCTACTACCACTACAGAAAGCCGAAAATGTTGCTTGTGTTGTGATGGAGGACTTAGCCAGCCGAGAAATAGAAAAAACGCGATGCCCACCAACCACTGACTAATAAAGCAAAGCGTATGCTTCTTTTATAAATGAAAAATTGTTAGCTTGCGAATGTTTTTAATACCCCGTTATAAGCGTTCGAAGGGATGAAGAAAGGGAGATATTATGTAAATACGAATGATAGAGGGAGCGCGCTAATATTTAAAAAATTGTAGGCGTAAGCGTGAAACCGGTAGCAAAAAATTTAAAATGTAAGGTAACAAATGTACATTGAAAACTAAAACTCTTCATAACAAAATGTCTAGAATTTGTTACATAGTTAATGCCCAAGAAATACATAAAAAAATGAAAATATTTAATAGAGCACGACTTTATTTGAGGTATCTTACAATTTTTGTATACTGCTCTTCCATTAAAAGCATTTTGTGGATGGAAGAGGAGTGTACATTTGAAAAATCAGAGTGTGCAGTTCACACGCGGTAGATGTGAAACCTTCAGAAAACTAAAGTACACAAGAGTGGGGAGGCTACAAAGCACCGCACAAAGAGGAGAATGATTAGTCTATCTCATTCTCTTGCAGGTTAAAACCTACAGACGTATGAGTTTGTCTTTTTTTAGTGTCGCAATTTTTCGTTTCATCGAGTTTCAAATCACAACGGTGCTAAAGAAGTTTTCACTTCAAAAAAGAAAACAAATTTATAATATATGGTAAATGAGTAATTTTATGAAATAGTTTACATTTCTGTTAAAATCAATTACTAATTATTTCAAATAGGGCGAAAATTTCTTAACATCTGACTATGTAGAATTTGAAGAAAAACTGCGACTTTTCATACATATAATAGCATGTTAAATAACAGAATCAGACTTTAATAAGACTTTAATAAGTCTTTAACAGAATCAGTTTTTTAATAATTTTCGGACCATACTTTGCGATTTTATTATTTTCTGAGAATTTCATATAATTACTTTTTCAACTCAGCATCTGAAAACAGATAATTTTATTATTAAGGGCTTAAAACTTAAAGTGTTCAAAATAAGTATGTGTAAAAAACGAAGTATTGACTTGAAGAACAGCCACATACGTTATAAATATATCGGCAGTAATTCAGAATGGGCGTTAGGCATAATCAACCAACAACACCCCGAACGGATGAAAATTATCTGAGCGAGTAACGCTTCCGTAGTTTTAAACTGATAGCCCTAGGGTTCGCGCGTCACACGTGACGTCACCGGCTTCATTATCGGGCCAAATATTGAAACAGCGGACTAGGACAGACTGTGTTATCAGGCGGTGCCGAAAATACTGAAGATACGGTCCTTCCTATAACTATACCCTCATATTTTCTGGACGCAATGTTTCTATTACCTATACGAGAAAAAGATACAGGTACGATGGAGCTAAAACGCCACGTGATGGATGATCCCAGTATCATATTTAGACTTGCATTGCTTTCAATAGCATTAGTTGTGTTTGGCGACCAGATATGAATAGCCAATCACTCTCCGACCCTCCTCTGTCTCAACTTCTTCCCATGTTCACTTCACTAAACTTAGAGAGATAATCTACGTCTTAGAGACGTAAGCGATACACAAGAAATGCTGTATTTTTATTGCGCGCTGTCTATCTCAGTTAGCTCAGATGCCGAGCAGAGCTTGCGCGGGGCAGCTCTGTCACCACGGTAAGTACAATAATTACGGAGAAATACATACACATACACCATACTTCCGAAAGACGTATGATTACCTTTTGTGTAACTTTCACACTTGTTCGTATAAATGTGATTAAGCGAAATAAAAATATAGGTATTATTTTTTATGTACTTACAACGACGGATTGGAATTTAAACTTTCATAGCATAGCATATAAATAAAATACGAGGCATAAAATGGAACACTAATTTATATTTTTAAAAATACTTAATATTTTGTAGATGATTTGTAAGAGGTTTACAGAATTTTGTTATTTTTTTTAAATTACAATAAAATATTATTTTTTATAATTATTTTGGTTTTATTTAAACTACAAAACCTTAAACTAATTATTCAACTACCTTTAAACTGTGTAAGTATGAAAATATGTCAAATATACACTTTTAAACTTCAGTACGTCTCTAAGAAGTAAGATTATCTTTCTAGGGTTAAGCCTCACAACATAATATAATTGGAAATAGGGATGCCATAGTCCAATAAAATTAATTCGTTGCAGTTATGGCTCTTGCGCGGTATCACATAAAAAGCTCTCTTTCAATCAAGATCTTGCAATCATGTATGGTATGCCCATCAATTTGGGAGGCGGGTATGGGTACCGAAATCCGGGAACTATTTATTAGATAACCAACACCTCTGCCATGGATCACCCCAAGTGGTTCGCTACGTTGGGTTCATGGGGTCAGGTTTGTCCGGATCTTGGCGGCGGATGTGCCTTCCACCAACACCTTGGCAGGCCGGGAGTTGCGGGAGATCTTTTGACCTCTCCAGCAGGACACTATTGGAACATTGCCTTGCATTGCAGTGTAAAGGACAGATTTATTCATCCGTCACTCCTGGACACACTGACCCCTAAAATCCTACCCACCCTTCATACCTTTTACCCTCTCAGAATTTCCGCTCCTTTCTTCCCCCAAAACACAGATTCTCAACCTTTTTTTGCTCACTGCCCACTTTGAGAATATTTTCATTTCTAGCTAACTCGAGTAAACGAAGGGGGCGTAATGGGATACAACGACGAGTTACATTTTGCCACAACGGAAGGGGAATATCACGGTGGGATAGCATTTGTAACAACGGAGGGGGCTTAATGGGAGAGGTAAAATATTTAAAAGTGGGACATAATTTATGGATGGCCCCTAATGGGATGGGATGGTGCATGATGGGATGGGTTTGTCTGGGTCGCCCACCGCCCGCCTGACAGTCTGAAACGCCCCCAATTTTCTCTTGGTCTTCAACCACCCGCGCCCCCCTGAAGGTGTGAAACGTCCCCCGAGGGGGCGTTATCGCCCACGTTGAGAACCTTTGCCCTAAAAGGACCCTCCACACAGCATCCCCAAAGATGAAATAGGCCCTATATGGAATTGTTTTCCTTAGGGCCTCCTGTGTGGAGCTAATGTAAAATAAAAATTAAAAAATAAGCCAGGATACGGTCCAACCGTTTAAAGTTCCGCTGTAACCTCACTTTCTGTAACATGTGTCGTTTTTGAGTTATATGGAGAATTAACAATGGGGCTATCAGCGGAATTTAAGCTTATAAGCAGTGGGCGACCGCGACTGGCCTCAGAAATGCGAAAAAAGCGAGAATGTGGCTAAATATTTATTTTATGAATGAGGAATTTGCCTATGTGGAACACCGTTATTATTTGTTGAAAAAATCATTATTTAAGCGAGATGCGGTTGAATAGAAGAGATTTGTTTTTTATAAAGAATGCGAGCATAAGATTCACATAGGTTATTTAGAAGTCTGTTTTGATATATTGTGTATTAATTAAAAATTAATGGCCTGGTCTGGAAGTTTCTCCAGAACAAACGTTGCACAGTATTTGAGGTGGGCAGGAGAGAAGTGACGTACTATTTACCCAAGTCCAAAAAACCGAGCTGAGATAATCTTGTTATTTATTTATTATATTTGCTTTTCCTTTCCGTAAAACAATACATAACGAGAACATAAACAATTCCTTAATAGGAATATTTTTAATTTTTTTCCTTATTCATAGCCTGGATGGTTACATAATTTGTAGTTTTTCGACCACCATGCTAGGCTCATGCCCGTGTTATAGTGGTCGATACCTCGAATAACTTGCAATGCGCAGTGTTTCCAATATTACGAGTATGTCCCCTACATGTAAAACTATATAAAATTTCCTAGTATTAAAGTGGCCTGCCAGGTAAGTATAGTCCTGTATAATATAATTATCTGTCTGTATATTATTATAATATGCTAGGAATATTTTTTTTCAACATCATGCTCATTGGTAATACAATGCGTATAATAAATAGTTTGCCTACTTTCCTTAATCACTCAGGCCTCGGGCCTATTTTGTCGGAAGGTAAAAATATTTTGGCTTTGCATTAAAATCCAAATAAACGGAAGATTTCTGAACGCATCCGCAAAACTGTTTTTGAAAGGTAATGAAATACCCTTCCAAATTTTAGAATTCGAAATAAACATATAATTTTTTTTTTTACATCTTCTTCCCCTTGTCCTATTCGGGTCGGGGACCCATTGCATCGACAAGGCTCCTCCATAAGTCCCTGTCTTGTGCTGATTGTTCGGCCTCTGTCCGTGGTAGACCCATCCTCTCCTCACACAGTTTCAGGAGTTGCCTCGCCCAACTGTGTCTGGGGCGGCCCACTGGACGTCTTCCCTCTGGAATCGCACTCAGTATTTTCCTCGGAATTCGGTCATCAGGCATTCTTAGTACATGCCCAAGCCACCTCAATTGTGATTTTTCTATGAAGAGTAACAGTGGTTCAATGTTTAGATCATCTCGGATCGTCGAGTTTCTTATATGATCCCATTTCGTAACTCCTGCCACTCCTCTCAAGTATCTCATTTCGGCAGCTTGGACTCTATATAATTTTTTAAATATAAAAATTTTGATGCAAAAATAAAAGTGTAGTAAAAATTGCTCATCTTCTAATTAAAATAACGAAAAAAATAAAAACACACGTAATCGTCAACACACTTTTTTGTTGCTTCGTGTAAAAATAATTAATAAAAAAAATTCCAAAGTATTTTTTTTTCAAATTGCGGCGGGAAACTTTGGATTAATAAAGGTGTGCATTTTAGTTATTTGTGGTAGACTTTTAGATTTGAATATAAAGCGTGGTGTTTTCTCTTTCTAACACTAAGGGAGACACAACGATTTCTATGAGACCTTCATGAGTTGTTCCGAAAACCGAACGATTGTCCGAGGGGTTTAGTTATAAGACGTTATAAAAGATTGGCTATAGCTAGATAATACAAAAGATTAGTTACAGTTATTAATTAAATCGAATACAAACAGAATTTTAACAGAACTTTCTTAAAACTTGAATTTGTTATTTGATGAATTGCTCAAATTCTGTGAAACAAACTGTCTTTAATATTAATGCAAGAAAATGATGATAATATTTTCTGAGTAAATAATGCATAACTTTTCAAATATTAACACAAATTTTTCTGTATGTTTTCCAAGAAAGACAATAATAAATAATTAATTTGGTAAGAAACTTACCAATCTGGGTATATTTAATCCAAGTGATGTCATATTGAAAGGGAGCTTACCTGCAAAAAAAAAATCATTAGAATCAAAAAAATATTTAAAGTTATCAAGCTATTAAATTTCCGCGAGGGAATGGGAAAATAGATAATAGATCGAAACCCATTTTAGCAAAACTAGTTTTGCCGTTAGGCCCCGTGGGCGGCAGGTGACATGACAATAGCTTTGTAACAAACTTCACGAACGAAGATAGTATTGCATTAGGAGAGGCATCAGAGATGTACTCGAAGTCGGGTTCTTACGTATCAATTGTACAGAAGCCAACGTACTAAAACTATCAGATTTTAATTCTAAATTGTTATTTTCTCCAGATGAATACGAACAGTATCTTCAGCTAAGGAACAGGGTGCCAAGAATGGAATACTGCCAATATTAAAAATATAATTTTAATTCCACATATATAATTCACGTAGTTATATGAACAGTAGATATCGCGCCCAAAAAGGTACGTTTCTAACTTTCTCTTATTTAAAAAACATCATATATAATATTATCGTATTATATAAGATTTGTAAGTAGTTACTAAAATATCTACATACCTACATAATTAATAAACACTATCAGATTTTAATTCTAAATTGTTATTTTCTCCAGATGAATACGAACAGTATCTTCAGCTAAGGAACAGGGTGCCAAAGGTGGAATACTGCCAATATTAAAATTATAATTTTAATTCCACATATATAATTCACGTAGTTATATGAACAGTAGATATCGCGCCCAAAAAGGTACGTTTCTAACTTTCTCTTATTTAAAAAACATCATATATAATATTATCGTATTATATCAGATTTGTAAGTAGTTACTAAAATATCTACATACCTACATAATTAATAAACACTATCAGATTTTAATTCTAAATTGTTATTTTCTCCAGATGAATACGAACAGTATCTTCAGCTAAGGAACAGGGTGCCAAGAATGGAATACCGCCAATATTAAAAATATAATTTTAATTCCACATATATAATTCACGTAGTTATATGAACAGTAGATATCGCGCCCAAAAAGGTACGTTTCTAACATTCTCTTATTTAAAAAACATCATATATAATATTATCGTATTATATAAGATTTGTAAGTAGTTACTAAAATATCTACATACCTACATAATTAATAAACACAACTATTTCACATTTGAAAAATAAATCTTTACCGTCTAAATTTTCGCCGTGTGCCAGCTGATTCTATTTGTTTTTTTGCAAAATGATGTTTTTGTAAATTGTACCGTCTTACCAGATAACGAATTTATATATATATTAAATAAAAATGGTGTATAATCCTACCAAAGGTATTTTTCCCAAAATAGCTAGGGTCTTATATTCAATAAATGTTTTTTCTTAATCGCGCCTATCGCTTATTGCGGCGATAACAAACAAAATTTTAAGACAGATGAAATGAGAATGGTCGAGTTAAAACAGGACTTCGCTAGGCTCAATCAATTACATATGTAAAAAAACTTGAATTAGAAAATGTTGTATTTGCCCACGACGAGTTTAGAATCACAAACCCCTGGGTTCAGATTCAATGAGCTTACAGCACTGCCGCTGACAATATATAATATGCATTGAGCTACTATGCCAGTTTTCCGAAACATAAATAAAATAAGTTAAGTTTTAATTAAAACGATTTACGTTTTAATAGCTTTCTCCCAGTGCGTGTGGTCGACCCGGTTAATTTAGGGGAACAAGGCGCGTAGACCTACAACAGTCTGTCAACAACTAATAGATAAAAATGGAGGGTGCTGTCAATCGTGCAATTAGTTTTAAACGCCAATACAAATTTGTAACCTTAAAAAAGCACTACTTTCAAGTGAATGTTCTCTATTTTTTGTTAATAGTCGCTTCACATGAAAGCTTGTCTGCGGGTTCAACCAAATCATTATACCTAATTTGTTAGCTTTTCATAACAACTAGTATAGGTTTCATAGAAATCGTCGTGTCTCCCTTACCAACATAGTGACAAGTGTGATCTGAACGGTATTGGAAAGAGAAAACACCACGCCACATATTCAAATCTAAAAGCTAAGCACAAAATATTACAACTTTATGAAACCAAAGTTCCCGACCGCAATTTGAAAAAAAATTATGGAACTTGGGGAATTTTTTATTAATTACTTTTACATGAAACAACAAAAAAACTGAGTTGACCATAACGTTTGAAACAAATTTGACTAAAAAAATATGCGTGTTTTTTTGCTTATCAGTAATTTGAGTCAGAAAACACTAAAGGCGAGCCATTTTTAAAACTTTCAATCTTTGCATTAAAAAAATATATTTAAAAAAAATTATATGTTTATTTCGAATTATTAAATTTGAAAGCCTATAACACCACCTTTTAATTTTTGGATGCGTTCAGAAATATTACATTTATTTGAATTTTATTTCAAAGCGGAAATATTTTGACCTTGCGACGAAATAGGCACGAGGCCAGAGAGGATAACTTAATTATAAAAATGGTGTATTGATTCAAACGGTGATCTTGTGCTTGGTACTTTATGAAATGAGATGATTCTACATCATTTTCTAAGGAAATTTAATACATATTCGAAGTTCTTTTTATTTTCTAGCACTTGAGATAATTAGATGGAAATGTTTTTTTTTAAATAATCATAATATTTGATTTCAAAGAAGGCATTTATTAGACGCTTAATACAAATAAAAATAGACTCGAATTTCGAAAGTCGTAGAAATGCTTTTGGTGATCTAAAAAGATAAAATGAAAACCTCAAGGCGCCGCGCCGTATCCCCCTCAAAAAGAAGAAGATGGAGAGATATGTAATTAGTAATTACAAATGTTTGCTAATAATGCGCGCTAATATTTAAAACGATAAAATGGAAGCGAAAATGTTTAAAAAAACACGACTCGTTTAAAAAAGAGTTAAAATCTCGTGGGGAACATCTAAAATAGCATTTTAAAGAAACACTGTGAATTTTTTCATACATATAACTTCTAAAATAGGTAAAATCAACGTATTTATAATAATTTTCGGAGCATACTTTGCGATTTTTTTCTATCGAGGGAATTTCATACAATTTGCGTTTCGCCGTGGATACGTCTAGTTATTATCTTTAAAAAAAAACATAGGTTATTTTTAAGAGCTTAAAAACTTCAAATGTTTATGGGATATATGTAAGAAATCGGTAGAAATTCGGGTAGCAGCAGCTTAAGAAAAATCTATTATTTACGTAATTTTTCGTGTCCAAAATTTCAAGTCAATGATCTCATATATGAATATTCTATATTTTTTTAATCGATGTTTATTTATTTATTTACGCCCTTTTTCGGGGCTTTTACATATACAATTTAAAAATTACACTTGATGAAATAAAGTATAAATAGTATATATTTCTTTTACCAATAAATATAAAAGGTATATATTTCTTTTACTAAGAAATATACAGAATTTATTTTACATAACTGAACTGCCTCAGTAACAGCTTTTTGTATTTGTCTAAAGATAAATTGAAGATGTCCACAGACTTGGTAAAATTATTTCCCTCCATTAGTATTCTGGGCAAAGAGGAATACATATGGTAGTTAGTTCCAGAATTTCTGCACTGAAATAAATCCTGACTTCTAGTATTACGTAGAGGAATCCGGAAGCTTATTAATTCAAGTAATAATGGACTATCAACTAAATCATTTAGAATTTTATAAAGAAATACCAAGTCTGTGAAAATTCTTCTGTCTGACAATTTGAGCATATTCATATCATTTAAAATAGTGTTGTAATTCAACATAATTGCTGGAATACCCATTTTAAAATTTAGAAAACGTAAGAATTTATTTTGTATTCTTTCAACAGAGTAATTAAACTTGTTATATCCATTTTATTAAATTTGTATAATTTGTTGATAGAATGTACCCGGTATGTGAATATGTGTGGCAGGTAGCGGTTAGAGGTGGGAGGTGAAACGCCTTCTCGCCTGAAAGTAACAACGTAGCGAAGAGCATCGGGAGGTTTATTTTAGGGCGGGGGGAAATGGGTTAATGGGTGGAGGCGGCAGAGGCGGCAGGGTGATTCGGGACACTTCGGGAAACCTCGGGAACCATCGGGAAGAGGCGAAAGGCTGGCGACTCTGCTTAGCGAAATGATACCGGAAATGCTTTTCGGAATATATGTATATGAATATTTTCGCAGTTGTCGGTGCGTCTCGCTATGTGAGCCGCTATAAGGACAACGAAAAGCGTTCAAAATTAATTCCGTTCCCAAATCGAACAAAATTTGTTGAAAAATTACTAAATTATCAGTGGCGTACAATGATTTATGACGTCATGATCAATGATCTTATTTCAAAACCTACCAAGTGTTTTAGCAGAAAATTTTCATGAAGGCCAAAAAACATATTCAATCGCGACCTACAGTACTTTTTTTAAAATATTATTATTTAACCTTACCCTTACGCACTTACATTATATGAATTGATTTTGTACAAAATTTCAACAACAATGCGTGCACTATAATAAACAAAAACTTAAGGTTAAACCCATTCGGCACCGCACTTTCGTTTCCACACATGGACAATATTTTAGGTTTGATAACACTTTAAATAATTATTTGAAAAAAATTAAAGCACTTTTTTTTTACTTTAATTGCTTTTTTGTTATTTGTTTTTATTATTTTTAGACTCGAAAAGGTTATTTTTTATTAAGTAATATGGTAAAAACATATCACTCAAACAATTAATTAGTTTAAAAAATATATTAATTTACAGCGTAACATATTGCACAAATAAACATAACAAAACATACAAATAATAATGGATCCCGGTCCAAACCAAACAGCCGCAATGGGAGCTGTCCGTTGATTGCCCACAACTCCTACAACGAATACAGATACGAGTTCCTAACAGACGAACCAGGTCAGACATGATTTTTAGCCTCCCTCGGTGCAATACTAATTCTAAGCAGAACTCTTTCATCTATCGTACGTCTAATACTTTTAACACACACTACAAAAAATTTGACATATTTAATTCTGCACCACACTCCTTAAAATCACACAGACGCTCTCTCGATACTTTATAACAACAATAATTTCTAATACCACCAGTCACCATTCTATTAAATTCCTTTTTTTTCTCTTTTAATTTTTTGTTTACTCATATTTTTATGACTATACCTCAACCTAACCCATTCTCCCCCCCCCCCCTCATCCTACCCCCTCCCTATTCCCCCCTAATTAACTTGTCTCTTGAAATGTAATTTTTTTTCTTTAGCAAATATCTCTGGAACCACTACACTTGTATACAATACCCATGTGGAAACCTGTAAATGGTTCAATTATTGTGACTCAATTACTATTATGCTCTGTTATGAATGTAAACAGTTGGTCTCCCAAATAAAATAAAATAAAATAAAATATTTACTGTTTGTAAAACATAAATTTGCATTTAGTATTTAGTAATTGTCGCTTGAATGAAGACTGTAACCTAGCAGGAAAAAATAAACGCCACAAGGAATTTTCTTCGAAAGCAATAAAAATTACAGCGTTATTTGTGTCACAACATCAAGAGATATAATTTTTTTTCTTCCAGCTCCTGAAGAACACTGGCATTGAAAGAGTAAAAAAAAAAATTATCCCTTACTAGGTTTAGAAATTATACAACTGGGCAGTATTTTTAGATTGTAATTGCATAACATTGAATTTTAGGTAGTCTTGAAGAGGGCCGTTTTTATTTTTACGTTTTGTTAATAATTGTCACCATTTTGACAAACCAAAGTTTTACCAATTTGTATTCCAATTCACCTAATTGCCTGTATGTTGTAAAAATTCCAGTCATTTTCCTAAAGTTAGCCCAGCTTTCCCCCTTTAAGGACTGTACACCACTGCTATTTATAAACGATTTTTAGATTCCGAGTACTATATAAAGAATGCTTTTTTTTATACACAAAAAATCTATTTCCACACAAAAAAATCAAAATGCGACGTTTTTAGGTGTGTTGTTTGATAAAACATGTATTGTTTTATGGAAAACTGCGGATATCTGATAAAAAGTGAGAGCAAGTCACTTTTTATCCGATGGATTTTACTTTGATGGATTACGCCAAAGCTCAATTTAAGTGGACCTGTACCTTTTATACTGCACTAAATCTCGTTACTAAAGATAATATTACACTACCAAGTACATGAAAAAATAACGACCATTGTACAGGGTGGAGCCCAGATACTTCATCTTTTTGAAAACGATAAAAAAAGTATTATACAATTTTATATTTTGACAATTATAGAACATAATTTCATGTTTTAAATCATGTTGTTTTAAAGAAAAAATCTGTAAGGTGGTGCCCATTGTTCTCTATACACTAATGTGAACTACTCGCTTTAGAGTAATCCATCAAAGTAAAATCCATTATGCAGCTGAGAATGAATGTCTACCAGGGTGCGTATTCCCAATTCTTAACGCGTTTCAGTCGCTCTACCGACTGAAACGCGTTAGGGATTGGAATGCATAAATCAACTTACAAACACTATCGCGTTTCGGTCGCCTTCGCGCTTTGTTGCTCTCTGTTTCTGTGAGGGTGACTACTATTATCACAGAAGGAGAGGATGGACCGCATTTTTTGTACTTACAAAATCTTTTTTTACATTGAAAATATTTACGTAAAAAAAAAATATATATTTTCAACGTAAAAAAAGATTTTGTAAGTACAAAACATGCGGTCCATTCTCTCTGATTACCCTTCCATGATAACGGTAGTCACCCTCACAGAAACAGAGAGCAACAAAGCGCGAAGGCGACCGAAACGCGTTAGTGTTTGGAAGGTGATTTATGCATTCCAATCCCTAACGCATTTCAGTCGGTAGAGCGACTGAATCGCGTTAGGGATTGGAAATACACTACCAGGGTATTATTCTTTGGACACAAAAAAACGAATTACAGAGCGTAAATCACACCTGGCGGGTGCGGCGAGCGGAAGCTCCATCGCGAACGGCTGCCACCCCGAGATTAAGCGTCACAGAGAGTGCAGCGTGGTGGGCATTTGGCATGGAGAAATCAGGCTACACGCTAGTGTTGCCGGATCGCGCATAAAATCGTTCCTCGCGACCGCAGCACCTCGGAGACCTTATTTTACGGACAGCCCTCGTAAATCTTCGGAACAATGACTTTTTTTTACTCCAAATATGCTCAGGAATCGCTGGATAAAATCCTTACATGTTGATATCTAACAATCTACTGCACAAAAAATATTGACTAGGCGTAGCGAATCCTTTTTTTAACTCGGCCATTTGGCATTTCATCTGTATGTACATTTGTTTGTTACATTCCGGTTCCAGTTTAAGATGGTGAACGTTTTGGATACTACTTTTCTATCCCGCCAGAGTTCGCATGATCGTGGTTAATACCTATTGTATTTTAGTACCTACCCACCCTAGTAGCGCCCTTGAGGTGATTTTTATTAAAAACGGCGCTCTACAATTGTCCAATGATTATTATTATTATTACCCGCCTGAAGAAAGTTTGAAAAAATAATTATCATTGAGATGGGGATATTTCTTTGGAAAATTTCTAAGTTTAAGATGGTGAACGTTTTGGATACTACTTTTCTATCCCGCCAGAGTTCGCATGATCGTGGTAAATACCTATTGTATTTTAGTACCTACCCACCCTAGTAGCGCCCTTGAGGTGATTTTTATTAAAAACGGCGCTCTAAAATTGTCCAATGATTATTATTATTATTACCCGCCTGAAGAAAGTTTGAAAAAAGAATTATCATTGAGATGGGGATATTTCTTTGGAAAATTTCTATAATTCCTCATTTATGGGTTAAAATTAAGTAAGCAGGTATTAATTACCTACTTACAAATCAGAGCAAATTTCGATTCTTATTTATTAAATAAGATAAAGTTAAAAACCTACTTTTCGGAAGCGAGAATTACCTATTAGTGTAGTACAGAATTACCTATTAGTATAGTACCCATAAAAAATATAAAGTAGGTACGTCAAAGTAAATGCGGTGCGGTTTGATTAATGATCGTTCTCCGTAGTTAGGTTGCTCATATTATTATGTTGGCAACTCGTGTTAAGATAATTTTAAGTACACAGAACTCCCCGTAAATATACTATCAAATAACATATGGATGCTATAGTAACTGGCCGCCGTAAGTGTGAAGCAGTTGTAACTTTGAACTGGGTTTTCTGAAGTCTAATAACAAGTTTGGATTGTGCCTTAGGCAAGCAATGCATTATGTGTAAGTCTGTGCTGTCATCAACAGTCGATGCGATACCTATAAAACTAGTAACTCCATAAACAAGTGGATTACTTATTTCCATACACAAAGCCCTTGTGAATAATAATAGCATGGACAATTTGAGAAATAAATTCACGTTCGGCAACTCCCTCTAAAAACTTATCTAACTCCCTCGGTGTTTTCGCAGCTGACTGTTAAGACTCTAGTATTAAGCGAACCATTCACAAGCGAGCATGCCCGTGGTGACTGGTGATCACGACATAATAGGCGAGTGACGAGCATTTCTGTGCGTATGTCCGCCGGACATATCCATCCACCCACATGTGGAGACATGCTCGTCACTCGTCATGCTCGCCTGGACACGCTCGCCTGTGAATGGTCTGCTTTGGCAGTTAGGGTGCAGGTACGGCGTATACCAGAGGTGCTCAAACGGTCAAGTGCTTTTTGAGTCGATCTCGAGAAAAATTTGCGTTCACAATTTTTTTTTTGTGTTCACAGTGTAAAATTAGAGTTGTGGATTCATCTACTGACACATTTCGAAAAAAAAATTCTCTTATTCGAAGTGCAGTCAGTTATAAAATGCTAGTTGCAGACTATTTATGCACTACTAGAATCAAAGAAAAACCATTTTCATGTACTGAGTGTAGTTTTAATTTATTAATTTATTGGAAGAATACTCGTCACATGTGAAAAATCGGCACAAAGTGCGGTCGCAATAAAAAAAAGGATCGATCGGAGTCTAATAATATTGAGGTAGATCGCCAGCAGTTCAAGTTTGGGTACCCCTGGCGTATACTGTATACAGTGTATACGGTACCCTCTGAGCCGGTAAACAGGGCAAGTTAGCAATAATAATGAATAATTCAGCAGCGATCATATAATATTGTTTCGCGGCGTAAGCTCCCGGACTTGGCTTGTTATGCTTACGGATAGTTGATCAGTAAACGTCGGGAGTCTCTCATAAGAACAATCTATATATAGTATTTACACGATTTTGATAAAGTATTTTCACACTTGTTATTGTAACGGATCTTGCCAATATTTTTTTATGATTTATTTAACCCTTCTAATCACAGGAGACCCAAGTTGTCCCAAAACATCATATGCCGTTATAATAACAAGAGACCCAGATTGTCCCAGAGCGACAGTGCATTATTAAAAGTTATATATCTCTCTTCCTGTCATGCGAATATTTGTGATTTCTTTTATGTTAGAGAGCCAAAGAAATAATGCTTCTCATTGTATTTGGATTATATGAGCTATGTTGTTGAAATATTTTACAAACCCGATCATAAGTGACGGTTTTATTTCGAGCCAATTTTTGACGTAACAAACATTTAATTTTAAAATAAAATTGTATGAAAGTGATAAAAAGTGAGGTGACAGTTTTATTACAAATTTTGTTTAAAAAAGGAATCTGTATTTAAAATTTTAAGTATATTCTATTTTAAGTACTTTAATTCCAATATTCGCAGGTATGCATGTTTTAGCTAATTTACATTTCCAATATCAAAATTTTAATATTTAGAAAAAAAAAAGTTCATTTCTAATAAACACAACGGAAAGATTATTTTATCTAGATTTTAGAACAATTTTTGTTTTTGCAAAAGGGTTAAAAAATAACCCATAAATAGGAAAATTTAAGATGCATGGCAAGAACCAGGAATTTTGCGCGCGAACCTTGACAGGCAAAAGGTTACAGATATTATTTTCTTATTATTCGAAGGGTTAAATTGTTTCGAATTAAAATTTTCTTATAATCTCATGCGAGTATCAACAGATCCTGAATGTCCGGAGCCAGCCTCAATTGCGATATGTTGCGTTGCTGAACGGAGTGGTGAAGGAAAGGAGTTAGGGAGGAGGAAGGGTGGGAAGTGCTTTGCTATTCAGATCTGATATTCCCGATCAAACAACGTATCGATTCTGAATGGTGGTCTTACACCAGGGCGATACTTGGAGAATCAACAGTAAAAATCGAGAACGTGAAGAAAGACAAATATTTTAAATGCCGGTAAGAGCAAAACAGTTGCTTTGAACTAGAAATTTCAGACAGAAAAATCTGTGCATCTCTTATGACGCACAAAACCACCATTCGAGAACTTTGCCGCTCCAGTTTACAGATTTTCTAACAAAAAAATCTTTAAAAAAACACCAAAATAGGAATAAGACAGAAAAACTGCGTACATTTCATGTCACCAGAGGTTCAGAGAGCCAGATTAAAGTTAAAACTTATACAAATAAACATATCGCCATCTACTCACAACACAAAATACAGAATTAACTCCTTACTCACTTGACAAAATATGGAATTAACTCTACACAATAAATACATCGCAATACAACGCATTAACTACTCGTCGTAACTTAAAACGTCAAGTAATAAACAAACAAAAAAAACATTGGCAAAACCTATAAGTATATTTTCTAAGCAGCTTTATTAACCAGTGACACAACCTTTTATTGTAAATTTTTTTCTTTTATTTTACATAAAAGTTAGAAAGATATATACTAGGTTAGGCTGAAAAGTTATGCACACATGCTTGTAAAACACGAACCAAAACAAATAGCAAGATCGGGCAAAAATAACATAAACAGTGAAGCCGACACGTTTCTTGGATATTCCAAAATGGTTTGTGATACGCTTTTGTGTGATTCGCCGATCATTTTGAATCAAATCGTGGACGAGTTTGGATTGTTCAACGTCTGCATCAATGATCGGACGTCCGCTGCGTGTTTCATATTGCTTTTACAGGCTCACAATCATGAAATTTTACTACCCATCGATTTACAGTAACAGCATCGTCACCATAAACATCCTTTAAACGACGATGAATCTCAGTGGGAGTCACTTTTTCAGCAGTAAAAAATTCTATAACAGCACCCTGTTTACCTTGCGTCGACATAACACTAAAACACGTCTCCATACTTCCGATTCTCAAAATACACTGGATGAATTCAACGACTTCAAACTTACGCGCACATATATAGGAGGAATGTCACTTCCATATTCCACCTAGCGCGCTTCTGAAGGTTATTTTGTTCGCGCTGTACAAGCATTTGTGCATTACTTTTTAGCCTACCCTCGTATATACATCTTTCTTAATGTATTTATGAAATATTTTTCAATTAACTGTCTAGTCTGTTTTAAAATCTATGTACACTCTTCACTTTTATTTTACATTAGCCCTTCACAGGAGGCCTTGGGGAAAATAATTCCCCTCAGGGCCTATGACATCTTTGGGGGTTTTTTTAGGGAAAGAAAGGAGAGGATGTTCTGGAAAGGAAAAAGGTATGAGGGGTGGGTAGGAATCTGGGGATCAGTGCGTCCGAGAGTGACGAACGTACGCATCGATTCCACTGCGGTTCAAGGCAATGTTCTGAGAGAGTACGGTCGGAGAAGTCCAAGGGACTCCCTCAACCATTCTCTCCCGATCCGGCCTGGCAAGATCCAGACAAACCTAACCCCATGAACCCGGGCACCCCTGCTAAGTCACCAAACGTAGTGAACCACTTGGTCGCGGAACTCCATTTTAAATTCGTATTCCCATGCAAAAATACTTTTCTTTTAATTATACAATGAGTTTAATAAAACTCATTTGGGAACAATGAATCATAAATATTATTTTTACTAGTTTGTAATATAATTGTCACGTAAAAATAAATAAATAAATAGACAAAATTACTAAAGGAAATTTAATATCCTTAGATGATGTTTCCATTTACTCAAAATATGGCCATCCAAAATCTAAATACCTTCTAGCTTTGTGCTGTAAAAAGTGGAGGGGTTTTTGAGGGCAAATATTGTGCTATTTCACGGGTGATTGTATACTCTCGGCTAAAATATTGACCGGCGGAGCGCCCGCTGAAAAGCGAAGTACAAATTCCTTTTACGCTAATATCTAAAAATACAACCCTTTCATCCGACTTCATACTCCTCGGAAGCGGTCTACCTACTTACGTTAGTCGTGCCAACGAGATATCTACATGACCCATCACTGAAATAAGTTCAAAGGTGATAATCTTTAGGAGTCTTCAATTTATTTTGATTAATACCAGCTTTACTACCCGGAACAAGCTGAGCTGAATTGGAAAATATTGAACACTGTTCCCAAATTTCTGTTTCAACATCTCTTTCCCCCACCCACTCCTTTAAGCCTCACTACATACCCCAACTCGGGATGCCTTAGTCCCGCTGACAGTTGGGACCTGGGACCCTTACGCGGCAATCACATTTAAAAAAATGGTGTCTTCTTATTTTTGACTGTAGAACGATGATTTGAAAACACTTACGTACTTAAAAATTTCAAATAGACGAAGCTATGCAATTTTCATGATGCCAGAGCTCATCTATTAACGGCTTTTGCTGCTTCAGACTTGCTTCTGTTTCATAGTTCGTAAGAGTAAAATTTAGGGCTGTGAAATATTTTGCGTGAGTTTTATTATTACTTTACGTACGCTGTTTGGAGTATACAGTATCCATTGTTAGGTTAGGTGGGGTTAGGTTAGGTTAGTACACTTTTAAAATAAAATAATTTCCAATAATAATAATAAATGGGATGTGACTTGGTTAGTACGTTCCGGCCGAATATAGAAAGGAGGGGTCCCAAGTTCGAAGTCGAGTTCGAAACCTATTTTTTTTTAGTTTTCTATTTCATATTAGGTATTTAAATAATTAATAATAGGATGTACCTACGTATACCTTCAAAATCAGAATATTATTTGAGTTACTAAATTATATTCTAGTTTCGTACAACCTAAAAGTGATGATTTTTTATTGAAAGGAGAGATTGATAAGAGATTTTGTTTGTTGTTGGAAAGGCCGAATGAAATAATTATTTTGGATGAAAATGAGCTTTTCCGAATATAACAGAGGTATAACCAGAGCTATCGCTAGTCAAACTACACATCGGTATTTTTTGGTAGAAATGCACAATGACAAGGCTGTTTTCCTTTGAGTAGGTATCGCGTGAAATGAATATGTGATTTCCAATACATAGGTAATTTACAAGAAAACACTCTTTCAAATAATATCGTTAGTTCAAAATGGGGGGATATAGCTTTAGCGCAACTAGACGTGATAGAGTAATTGATTATACAACCGGCGAATTATTCAGGTTCGGTCTATCAAATACTGACATGGACAAAAAAATCTTCATTTTATATACTTCTACTTATTTATTTATTTATTAATTTTCAGGAAATCGACAGTTTACATTTATTTCAGTTTGTACATAATATTAAATAGCCAAAATAAAACCAATTATGGATAAGGGTGTTTAGAGAAGAACCTGACTTAAATTAACCAGTGATTCCTGAGGTTATTTGAAGTAAAAAATGTAAATGATATTGTTGTAATGTATCATAATTATTCTGATTAGTTCTCACATTGCTTTAGTTGTCTGCGGGCACTTCGGGTCACATGAAGAAATTTGCCAAACAACCTTTCAATTATAAGAGAAAATCCACAAATGCAGTAATATTTCAGTGAACAAATTAATAAGTACACTATTTTCAATTCGTAGTAGGAAATGGCCCCGTCGAAGGTGAAAAGGCGACATGTTTAACGTGACCGATCCGGAACACAAAAAGTCAATAGCAAAACAGGCACTTCATCAAAAGAACAAACCAATTCACCAATATTGTACTTTACAATATTTAATTGGTTTAAGGGAATTTGTTGCTTTTGTGAGATGCCGAAACTCAAAAAGAAGACAGTTCATCGAAAAATCTTTTCACCAGAATATATTTTACAATGTTTGATCGAGGAAATAAACTTTGTTCTTTTTTTGAGGTGTCGAAACCCAATTTAAAAAGAAGACACTTCAACAAAAAAATACAAGTAGGTTCGCATCATCAACTGTACTTTTACAATGGTATAATTATTTATTTGTTGTGAGGTGCCTTGTTTTTAATTATCATTGCGAATATTGTGTATCGGGGATGCAACGACGTCGTCATCGAATATGTTTTAGGTTGTATAACTGGGGGAGGGAGGGGAGGGAGGAAATTAAATCGCATTGAAGTCACCTCTCAACGCCACCTATTTACGTAGTTACAGTATTGTTGCAGTGACGTGCGGTGCTTGTTGATTTTGAGAAAAGAAAAGCGTAAGGTAATTTTATATAAGTATTAAAAAAACCAGAAGTAAAATTGTCACTTTTTTCTCTCAAAAAAAAATCTCTATTTTAAACATGCCCGCCCATCTACAATATCTTGTGTAATTTTATCAACGGATTTATGAAAAAAAAACTTTTTTAAAGCCCTAATACCTATACTAGCCCTAGTGAGAGGTCGTATGTGACATTATCGTTGGTTTTTTAACAAGCCCCGTGAAGGAGAGGAAGAGGATGAACTTCGGTTACGAGCTCTCGCTGGGACCAGTTTATCGTATACATCAGCTACGATCTTTCAAGATCTGGATCTGTGTAAAAAAGTCTCGCATTAAATTGTCAACTCCAACGTAAACTTTAACACGTTTTAACTTAAACCGCGTTTAAAAAAATAACACTCATTTTAACAAAATATTTTATGGTTATTTTAAATTTACATTGCCAAAAGTATTATTGTTATTTATTTTTCGGGTACTATGCCGTGTTTCGCTACTCCCTTCTGTAGCCAATGTTTCCGACAGCGTTGTCACACATCTGCCCTGACACTATAATGCTGTCAGAAACGTTGGCTAAAGAAGGAGGTAGCGAAATGCGGCAAAAATAAATAACGATAAAAATATTTCATGCGCAAAATTTAATGATTATTTTTGTTTTAACTTAAGGAGTAAAACCTCAAATCGTAATATTTAATTAAATTAAGATAATATTAGCGAAACTTTAAACGTTTCTATACTTCTTTAGCCCCGACAAGGCGTAGGTCCTGGGTTTGATTCCTAGACGTGACCGAATCTTTTTCTGATTTTTCTGTTTTCAGATTTTCGCTAATATTGTCTTAATTTAATTAAAAATTTACTTTAAATGTTTGTTTTCTTACTACATTTAGCAAAAGAAGGTACTGCAGTTCTGTAAAACCGTATAATTTTAATAATGTTTTATAAAACGTGAACTTCAACGGGAAAATCGAATAACAAAGGAAACTGCACGCCACAGAATTCTATGTACCTTCACCGAGTCAAGTTACCGAGCAGGAACGAGACCAGAGTTGATGCAAATTGCGCCGGATAACAAGTATTAGATGATATTGCAGGCGACGCGATTCCCGGTGAGATATTCCATCTACCTGTCTGTCTGCATCGCCTCCGCCTATATTGCAGGGAAACTGGATTGCAACAGCAGCGGAGCGACATCTTAATCATCTTTAATGCATGAAAGGAAGACGGTGCTGGATGACGCGAGATCTTCATAATTACAATTAGAAATACGCCAACTTGCTACGCGGAGAGTCGGTTTGAATGCTATTTAAAAACCCCTGCAAAAGGGATAGAAACGTTTAAAGTTTAAATAAGGAAAATTGGAAAACATCCACCGCCTTGGACAGATAAGAAAAAATATTTTTTAAATGGATTTTACGAAAAACTCTCACGATTTCTCGATAGGGGTTGAATTTTTTTTTTTTTTTCATTTATTTTTTCCCATTATATCTTGACACATTTCAAAAGTATTAATGGGAACCCACCAAAGATATTGAAATATAAGGAGATGTGCTATCCGCCGTTTTTACTAGGTGAGACTGTGCTTCCGGGTGTCGCCGGTGTTGTTTACCAATTAACGAATAAACTAAACGAACGAATAATTAACGAATAAACTAAACGAACGCTAAACTAAATGAACAAATTCTTTCCGTATTCAAACTATATTGTTAACTAATAATAATGCATTCCTTAAAAAATTCAAGAAAATGAACAAATTCGTTTTGTATGCAAACTACGCGCATTAGGCCGGCGACAGTCGCGCGGACATCATAGCATATCTCCTTGTATTTGAATATCTTCGGAACCCACTAAGGCACTACCTGTGCGTGGGTAATATAAACTAAAGTGCTAAATTACACCAATAAATACAAGTAAAATATGTAAATTTTAAAGTGACGGTTTAAAAATATAGGTATCTTTGAAAATATTATAGTAAAAAAGTGGCACATAAAAGTTTGTTGGTTTTGAAGTCACAGTAGAATTGTATTGAAAAGTGAAGCATGAAGGTTTCGTAGAGTTTATAGGAAAAGTCTTTCAACATCTGCATCATTTAGCCATATTTTTTATTATTTTATGTAAAGTGATATTTTATCTGTCATTTGAATGTGTTTTGGTAGAAGATAAAATGTACGAGGACCAATAAAACTGCTATATCTTAACTATATCAAATAAACTTTCACCGAAATGGAAAATGAATAAACCTAACTTTATACAATAATATTATGTTAAATCTGAGATAACTCAAAGAAGTGCTACAATAATTACTACTTCGTAATACATTAGAAGAACTAGAACGGTGGTAACAAAAAATAAAGAATAAAACAATAAAAAGAAGAATAAAGAATATAATACACTACATGGCCAAATAACTTCATATGCCGATGATACGGTACTAATAATTAGCGATAAAACTTGGGAAAAAGTAACATTTAAAGCCACCGAAGACATAAATATTTTAAAGAATTTCTTCGACGTAAATTTACTATCACTAAATGGTGATAAAACATTTGTAATTCCATTTGCAATACACAAAAATGATACCCCTAAAAACATTGATATCATCATCCATGATAATTCTACAACACATAGTAAAAATTATTGTATCCAAAACTGCACAATATTAAAAACAACAAACACAATAAAATATTTAGGAGTTATTATCGATAAAAATTTAAAATGGAAGGAACAAATTTGTCAAGTTGTAAAAAAAATTAGAAAATTGATTTACATATTTTTAAGAATCAGAAATTTTTTATCTGTAAAAAATTTATATCTAATATATTACGCTTTGGTTCAATCAACTTTACAATATGCTATCATTAGCTGGGATTCCGCATACAAAACTAATCTTTCCCCAATTGAAGTTGTGCAGAGGCTAATTATTAAAATCATATTAAAAAAACCATCTGACTACCCAACGGATAAATTATTTAAGGAATTCCAAGTACCTTCTTTCAAAGATCTGTACAATAGAAATACATTGATTCAAATTATAAAAGAAAAAGAGAAGTATCAATTTATAACTGAAAATCGTACTAGACATAAATATATTTTTTCATGCCCAAAATTAAACACTTCCTTCGCACAAAATTATTATACTTATCAAGGAAGACTTATTTTCAACCGATTACCGGATGAAATTAGAAAAATTAATGATAAAATCCAATTAACAAACTCTGTTAAAAAAATTTTTAAAGATAATCTCAAAAAAAAAAAGTTTCCGACTAATCTAATCTCAAGAACAACTTATAACTCAGTTTCCAAGTGATACCCCGTTTTTAAAATAAGGTAAATTTTGTTTTGTTTTTAACAACTAATTACAATAACTCAAGATACTTTATTCTAATAGTAAAATTGTTTATTAGTAGAAAAATACTTTTAATTACATATCACCGAACTTACAACTTATTGTTTTTTTACATTCACATAGTAATTTAAGAACTCATAACATAATATAGCATTAAAAAATGTACACTACTCTTCCAGACACAAGCTAATGCTTCTATGGAAGAGTGGTATTAACATTCGAACATGAACATGTATGCTAATTATAACATTATATAAATGTATACTATAATTTAATTTATATGCTAAAAATAAAATGTAATGTTTTTGAAAGAATAAAATAAATTAAAAAAAAAATAAAAAATAAAAAATAAAAAAATAGTGAAGGTAATATTCTTTATTCTATGGCCGTAACAGAGTCCGAATATTATTTATCGATATTTCTTTGTTTTACATTATCGCCAAACAGAGGGCTCCGAAGAAAAAAAAACATTCATGGCCTATATCTTATCTTTGGGGATGCTGTGTGAAGGGTCTTATAAAAGAAGGAAAGTTCTGAGAAGGAAAAAGGTATGAGGGGTGTCCATCCATCCTCCCACTGCGGTGCAAGGCCATAGATTGAGAGAATGGCTGGAGAGATCAAAAGGTGACTCGACTTTAACCAGTCTCTCGCGATCCGGTCCACCAAGCAGTAGGAGGGCAAAAGCATCCGCCGCCAAGACCTAAAAAACCTCACCCTACGAACCCTGGCAACCTTGCTTAAGTCACCAAGTGTAGCGAACCACCTGGGGACCTACGACAGGGGTGTTGGTTTCGAATAAATGGTTCTCGGGGTGGCGGTACCCACACCCGCCCTTAAATAAAATATGATTATCGCTGTAAAGTTTAATTTATAGAACTGTATTTAATTTTATTTATTTTACGAACTCAATAATAGATACTATTATTCAATTTACAAATAAAATATTTTATTTATTGAATAATAGTATTAATATTTAGGATATCCGCAATCAAATAGATTAGATCATACTACTTAGTATTAAAAATGATATTAGGATTAAATTTAAAACTAGGATCAGAAAAATTTTGAAATGCAATCTATCTGCTAAAAATTTAGTAAAGGCGATAAATACTTGGGCAATACCTCTATTAACTTACTCATTTGGCATAATTAAATGGTCTAATACAGATTTAGATAGCTTAGAACGATTAATTAGAACTACATTAACTAAATTTCATTGCCATCATCCAAATTCAGCTATAGAACGTATTAATTTACCCAGAAATTTAGGAGGTAGAGGTATAGTCAAAATAACATCTTTAAAACATAATCAGGTAGAAATGCTAAGAAATTTTTTCCATAGGAAAGCTGATAGTTCAGAAATGCACAAAATAATATGCAAGGCAGATAGAAATATTTCACCATTAAATTTATACGACGAGAATGCCAGCATTCTTATAAATACCAACCAGGAATTATTAGATTCCTGGTCAAATAAAATTCTTCACGCAAAACACTTCAATTATCTCAACCAAACATATGTTGACAAATTTTCGTCAAACAAATGGTTGAGTATTGGAGAGTTGAGCGCAGAAATAGAAGGCTTTATGCTTGCCATACAAGATAGAGTCATTAATACTAAAAATTATAGGAAGCATATCATCAAAGATGCAAATCAAATTGATGATTTATGTAGAAAATGTTTGGCTTTTCCGGAAACTATAGAACATATTATATCGGGATGTTCTGTATTAGCGCCGTCCGAGTATACATTTAGGCACAATCAAGTTTTAAAAATAATTCACCAAAGTTTGGTAATTAAACATAACTTGATTGACTGCCGTAATGTACCATATTATGAATATGAACCAAATTCATTTTTAGAAAATAAATTTTATAAAATTTATTATGATAAAACTATTCTGACAGACAGAACAATTAGTCATAATAGACCCGATATAGTTTTACATGACAAAATTAAGAAAATAACTTATATCATTGATGTCGCTATACCAAATTCTTGTAATATTCAGAAAACTGTTTCTGAAAAAATAAGAAAATATACAGATTTAGGAAATGAAATTAAAAGAATTTGGCATTCTCAGACTATAAAAATATTACCATTTGTTATTTCGGCTACTGGCATTATACCTAGCTCTCTCATTCAAAATTTAGGCGTATTAGATTTGTCAAAAAATTTGTACATAAAAATGCAAAAGTCGGTCATTTTAAATACATGTAGGATTACGAAAGATTTTTTAAATATTTATATTGAGGGATCAGTAGGATTTATCGGACCAGTTAGGATTTCATCAGAGCCGAACCCTCTGATATGAAAATATCTGGAGTCGGTGAAATATTTTCCCATTATGTTTCTGGTGCATTGACGTATTGTTCTTGTATTGTTTTATTCTTATATAGTGCAATTACATTGCGTTAATTTACTAGATATTCATTTGTGGAAAAGTGTGTGGAAGGGTTTAGTCTTTCATTTGGGAAAGATTCAACCCGGACATGAAATCTGGAGCACCGTAAAAGATTTAAAATATATATATTTTTCGAATACACCAATACGTACTATATAGATCAGTGGTTCCCAAACTCTTTTGGCCCATGGATCCCACCAGATTTGGAAACTGATAACATTATATCCTCTTCCCAAATTTTGTTTGTACTGTAAAAGTTTTGCAACAAAAACAGATATTAGGTACACTTTAATTAATATTATTATTCATTCAACAACACAAATAATATTTCTTTTGGTACAAGACTACAATAAAATTTGTTGTGTGCACTTCACGCACGCATCCCTTTTTTTATTAAACCGTGCGCGGACCCCTTGACGTTGTTCAGGGACCCCCGACTCAATTTCAATTTTCTACGGACCCCCTGAATGATCCTGAGGACCCCTGGGGGTCCGTAAGGACCCTATTTGGAACCACTGATATAGATGAATGGATTTTGCATGATTTTTTTTCTGTGAATTTTTCTATCAAACGCAATACGCAGAAAATATTCGACTTCACTAATAATAAATACCTAATGAATAAATAGTAAGATTTGAGATATTATATAAAATTAATATTAGAAGTTAGACATTTCTACGAGACACTCTGTATGAGTTGAGTGGAAATCGCATACGGTTCAATGATTATCCGAAAGCCATCGGGCCGATATTAGAAAACAGTTAAGATAAGCTGATCTAGTCATTAGGGGCGCCAAGCCGAGCTGACAGGGCGGTGCGGATCCTCAGCGAGGTAGGGCGGGACACGGCACATTACAGCCCGCCCTCCGTGATTAGAGCACATGCGAAAATATAATCAGATTATTCTAGATAAAATCTAATTAAAGCGGCATGATAATGTTGACGAAGTTATTTACTTAAGGCACCACACCAAGGGTGTATTTTTCGTAATTATTTTCAAGCAAACGAATGAATGGATTTTTTTTATTAATACCCACAGTCAACATATAGAAGACGGTACACATTTATTTTGTACTCAAATCTAAAGCATAGTTTGCAGTGTACACCGTTTTTAACAGGAACTTTGACGAAATTGTTGCTCGGCGGTTGTCAGCGATTAAGCCATACGGCACATTTGAAAAATAAAATAAAAATATATTTCAAAACTAGACATACAGGTTTACAGCATCACGTAGGGGAATTTTTTTATCTAAATAAATGGCGGACCAGCGAATTTTATGGAAAATTTTCATCGTTCATAAAACAAAAAAAATAGAAGGGGAGTGCTTTATAACAAAAACCCTACGTGGTGCCATAGAGACTGGAATTACGAACAGTTTAAAACTTGGTGCATGCAAATCGGATATGTAGTTTTTTTTTAAATATGTTTCTGTCAACCAGTTTGAAAACGTGGTTTCGAGAAAAACGCTTTTAAAATTTTGCTGAAGGATAATTCAACATACAAACTATGTTTTACAGTGGTCTGGTGCCTTAATAAATAAACCCCCGTGGCTGAGCGCTGAGCATCTATTTGCCTTGGATCTGGCAATGATAATCAGATGCATAAAATAATTTTATTATGCAGGGTGTAACAGCACGTGCTCGAAGGCTTTTTAACCAGCGATTCCTGATCGTATTTGAAGTAAAAATGTATTTGTCATTTTGCTGTCCGATGACATTTTTTTTCTATTAAAAACAAAACATATATTTTTCAATAACACGTTACTACTGATCCCATCCCTACACGTCGCGACGTAATCGAGCGATGTGCGCGCTGTTTCGCGTGTTACCGTGCTGTTAGAGCGAGACGCAATGTGAGGTTGGAGGGAGTGGAGAAGTAAAAGGAGATTGGATAGAGGAATGTTGGGAATCCAACCTTACCACCACTAAACCGCCAAATTGAGGAGGTAACTACTTAAGAGTGTATAAGCAGAGAAACCAGAAATATGTCATTTTTAAATCAGTGGTTAGGCGTATTGACTCTTTTCCACAAAAAACTATAAAAGGATTTCAAAAGATTGTTCTTTTATCTAGTAAACGTATCTTTTAGATTTTGAGAAAAAATGTTAATTTTTAGAATAATAAGGTTATACCATAGGTCGTTCGCAGATTTGTTCAATTTTCAAAAAAGTACATTTATTATACAACACCCATTTCAAATCATATAATCATGCAGTAAAATAAATCAATACATTAGCTGGTAAACCTATTTTTCAGAATTTTAATTTTAGTTTAAATAAAATTATTAAAAAATATATACGGACATGTGTTTCTTGACGAAAATTGGTCGGTTTGTGCATTTATTTGTGCACTTACAAACAAATATATTTCGGATTTTTTTACATACTTATTTTGCTAAGACGTTATTGACAAATCATAAATAATTTGATCGTAAAATAATTTCAGGAAGTATTTAATTTTAAATAATTTTGAACATCGCATTTCACCATTTTTATCGCAGCCCGTAAACACAAATTTCAGATTTCATTACGGGCCCAAACGCGGCCAGGAGAGCACGTCTTCGCGACGCTTTGAATAATAATATTTGGAAATGAAATTTGAAAACGAAATTTGAAATAAACACGAATTCCTTGATTCACGTTTGTTAAATCTACAGGGTTGCCCGAATGCAATTTTTCATGTTCATTGAATATTTTTTGCAAAAATTTTTATAATTTCGAATATTTTTTTTATTTTAAATTATTCTTGTGTGAATACCGCACAAGAGTCCCAACTGCTCCAAAATATTTTTTGGGGTTAATCTTTTTTACGCACGCTTGACACTTGAGGGTAAACTGGTGAATGGGTTACGAAAAGTGGTGATTGTTACGAAAAATGACATGCGAACGGTAATCAATGCGAACGGTGATCGATTGCTCGGCGGGTCGGGCCTTTACGCACGCTTGTTTTTCGTGTTATTGTTATATTGTTAATGGACTATTTGTCCATAAATAAATAAATAAATTATAAACAGCGGGTACCCGGCATGCGTTTCAAGGGCACTGTAACCTCGCGGTCAACTAAACTGTTATGGTTCCATCACAAGTCACGGGAATTATAATGCAAGCGCCTGCACTATATAACATTATATACAGCGGGTACCCGGCATGCGTTGAAAGGCCACTCAAAGAAAGAAAGGGTTTGTGCGCTTTAATTCTGTTTGTTGAAGTGCTTATTATTAATTATGCACACAAATAAATATTTTAAAATGCGACATTTTTTACAATCCAACTGAATACTACTCTTTTTTTTCATGAATACCGCACAAGAGTCCCAACTGTTCTCGTCTGGAGCCAGTGGGACTATTGCATCCCCAATTTGGGGTATGTTGTAAGACTGAAGGTAGTGGGGAGGGGAAGGATATAGGGAAGAAGAAGGTGGGGAAGTATCTGGCTATTCAGATCTGGCCAATAAACACGGCTAAAGCCATTTCAAGCAACGTTTCAATTCTTAATGGTGGTCTTACACCAGGGCGATACTGAGAGTATCTTCCACTCTAATGGCCGTAAAATACAATTAAAAAACAAAAAACCAAAATATTAAAAAGAATATAACAAATTGTTTATTCATGTAGGTATCTACTTAATACCTACTGTGTTTACGCATTTCACTTGAATCTATTTATATTTATGCACTTCGATATACAAATTACAAATAACTACTACTAATTAAAATTCTGGAAGCGAGAATAGTAATATAAAGTAGTAATAGTAGCGGGCAGCCCTAGCTCGCGTGAACAAAACCCTCAAAACTCGGATTGCCGCGGAACGAAATTTAGTTCTGAAAACGCCGGCTCGCGAGCCCTGATGTGTTAGCGCTAGTGTCGGAATCGAAGTTGTCATGTGCTGGTTATTCACTCTTAAATCACGACAAATTATTTTAATCGAACAATTGTTTAAAAATATGGTTATGTTATGAACACCAATATTAAAAAAAATTAATGAATAATAATACATCACACGAAGAAAAGTTAGCGCCGCGATCGGGATATAAACTGGGAAAGCTGCTCTAAACAAAAGAGCTATAGGATTAATTTTATTTTATTTTAAATACATAAACGGCTATACTGCCTTTTATAAATAAACATATAATAGAGTACAACAGTAAGAAAAATAATATCATTTCATAATAGTAGTTTTATATTTTAAATTTTAAAATAACATAAAATCATTTTGTGTATCACAACAAAAAATAACAAAAAAGAACAATGAGAAATATCATCATTTTATTTCAACATGTCCATATTGCGTATATAAAGTTAAATTTTGGAAAAATAATTTTTGAGTGCATGTTTATATTGCGCTAATTTTAAGAAATAAATGTCGCCGATGTTAGCATGTTCATTTCCCAAAATGTGTAATCGACTGATTGGTGAGTAATAATGTGATAATGTATGTGTGTTATTATAGTAGAACGGTAGAGTGAGTCTATTGTTAGCGCGACCAGGGCAATGAAATCGTATTAGTTCTATTAAATCAGGGGTATCCAGGACCGAGTGAATTATTTTATATAATATTAATAGATCACAGATTTTTCTGCGATCTAATAAATTTACGAGATTAGTCCAGTTTAATAACAAATTATAGTCTACGGATTCTCTTGGAATACCTAATTTAAAATTAATATACCTAAGGAATCTATGCTGGACTTTTTCAATCGCTTGAATATGGATATTGTAATGTGGAGCACAAATCGCAGAATTCCAAAATGCTTCTCACTAGCGTTATGTATAAAATGCGAATAGTATCAATGTTACAAAATTGTTTGGTTATTCTAATAATAAATCCTAAAATCTTCATTGCTCTATTTATAATATTAGTTATATGGCTAATAAATGTAAGTTTTGAGTTAAAAATAATACCTAGATCATTTATTGTTTTTACTGAGTTTAATATAATTTTGTCAAGATTGTATTCATAAATGTTCGGTTTCTTTATTTTATAAAATCTTATTATTTGACATTTACTTATATTAAGTGCCAGTTTATTGCTTATACACCAATTAAACAAGTTGTTTAAATTTTTTTGTAAAATTATGCAATCAGAAGTATTTTTAATTTTTTTATATAATTTTAAATCATCAGCAAATAACAGGATATCAACATCGGAAAAAACGAATAATGTCGAAAGGCTTGCCGTAATTTGATCATAAACATATTTTTAATACTCAATTGTCACGCCAAAAATAAACAACACGCTTTAGTAACAATATCGGCACCAGTATTCAAAGAAAAGAAACCTACTCGACACGTTTTCAGAAATTCATTAATACACGATCAATTAATTTCCGCAAGAACGAACAACTAATAATGCCAGAATTACGCAAGCAGATATACCAGCTGGTCAAAGAGCATAATTCCTTGATCTAATGTCGGGCATACTAGAAAATTGGATTTTAAAAGAAATCGAGACAAAAAACCTTTTTTTTCTGACGTCAGTTCAATGAGATGGAGAGAAGGGGGGACACGTAGCGAGAAGGAGGGAGTCAGATCTTTTTGCATCAGCGCACAACAAATTATCACATTAATCACTGAAGATAATACACACTAGAAATGCCTTCCATGTAGATTTGAAAGGAAATGTCGCCAATCACTTAGTACCTTTTAGTTCTAGGTTCTAGCTCTTTTTAGTATGCGCTCTGAGCAGGTTCACACTACGAGGTATATTGGCGTTCGTATTTAAATAGCACCGTTCACATTAGTGGAATCCGATAAAACTGTCGGTGACGACACCTTTACACAGTTTTGTCAAGATTTTGTTGTGGGGTTGTAACAAATTTCATTGCAACATTAATAAAGCATCGGCACGGCACAGGTACTGTCAACAGCTAGAGCCGACAACCGACCAACGACCAAACTGTATACCTAATGTGAACCTGCTCTCACTTGCCTGATATCGTCCATCCATTTGAATTTCATAAATCAATTTCAACTTTTGAAGGTTATTCGCATTAACAGGTATGTAAATCAATTTCAACTTTTGAAGGTTATTCGCATTAACAGGTATGTCATTCAAGAAAACGATAATACTAATAAATCAAAACGAAACAAGAAACAAAACAAGACTGATAAAGAAGGTAACGGTTGCAACTAGGTCTCAAATGCAGGATCTCTGATATTACCGAGACACCGCGCCTTAACCAAATCAATCATTATTAAAAATTTATTCCAATAAAAATTGAATATTCATATGGAGTTTTAGAAAAACTCAACAGGTGTATAGAATCGGACATGTTTATCCGAGACTGTAGAGGTTTCAAATAAAGTCGTAGAATTTTGTAATCATTCAAAAAGTAACTGCCAAAAACATAGGGAAAGTTAGTTGAGGATAATATTGTTAATTCTAAATTTCAAATATGAGACCGACAAAAAGGACAGAAAAAATATACGTCCAGTGACCGAGTTGGTTAAAGCGCTGTTACACGGTAAGACTCCCGGGTTGAGTCCCAGTTGCGACTGTTACCTATTTATTTTGCTATGTCTAGTTCTGTTTTTTATGTTTCGTTACGATTTATTAGTATTATTGTACCCATTGAACAAATTAATTATGTTAACTTTATGAAAATACTTAATTTAACTGACCTATCGTGTAGAAGAACCAAAAGCGATTTGGTTCTATTATTCAAATTACTTAATGGATCACTTGACGCTCCTGACTTAACAAAACTAATAACATTCCGAGTACCAAATCGTGACACGAGACTTCCAGAGGTGTTCTTTGTTTATCCGTCTAAAACAAACTATTTCATTAACTCCCCAATCCAAAGACTACATATGCTTGGAAATAAATTCAGTTCGGTTGATATTTTCATTTATTCTTTACCTAAATTTGTATCAGAAATTTCAAAAATTCTTATGTAAATTTTATTATTATTCTTCTCATATTGTTTTTGTTGTTATTTATTTTTAATTCTTCTTATATCCTTAATGTTATGTTATATACTATGTTATGTTATATACTACATGCTTATAATTGTACCTACTTCTGAATAACTTATGTATTGTAAAAGCCTTCAGGGCGTCAATAAATAAATTATCTTCTTCTTCAATGAATTTCATAATGATCATGAAACACAGTCTGTATTTGAAATTCAAGGCCCGATTGGCCACCAGACTTTTGGATCACGAAACACGCCAACATCGCATTTCTTGTGTTCGTTTTTATTCTATGGTATCAATCTTGTCGTTTATTTGTTTTACGGGCCCAATGACACGACAGTAACAGCGTCAGATCGATTTTATAGGAACAATAAATGCCAATAAAGCCGACAGACAAATACTAATAACACCGCTGTGAAGTATTACCATTCGTTTAGAAGCGGGTTAGTATCATCACTGCTAATTTTATTATATTATCCAGGGTAATTTGCGTCATTTGGAAACGAAACATAAGGATTGATTGTGTTTGTGAATGAGCTATATAATAATTACCATAATATGATTAAGTTTTATAGATATTTAATTAATGTAATGTATCATAATTAGTCTAGGTATGATTAGTTCCGAGCTTAGCACCAAGACAAAGATGGCAGTGTTTAAAACGGTATACCGCCCAACGCTCACTTACGGCCACCAGACATGGATGCTAAATGAACGAACACGCTCCAGAGTCCAAGCTGCCGAAATGAGATACTTGAGAGGAGTGGCAGGGGTTACGAAATGGGATCAAATAAGAAACTCGACGATCCGAGATGATCTAAACATTGAACCATTGCTACTCTTCATAGAAAAATCACAATTGAGGTGGCTTGGGCATGTACTAAGAATGTCTGATGACCGAATTCCGAGGAAGATACTGAGTGCGATTCCAGAGGGAAGACGTCCAGTGGGCCGCCCCAGACACAGTTGGGCGAGGCAACTCCAGAAACGGTGTGAGGAGAGGATGGGTCTACCATGGACAGAGGCCGAACAATCAGCAAAAGACAGGGACCTATGGAGGAGCCTTGTCGATGCAATGTGTCCCCGACCCGAATAGGACAAGGGGAAGAAGATGTATGTGTATGTATGATTAGTTCTCACATTACTTCAGTTGTCTATGGGCTCTTCGGGTCAGATGGTCTCGTTTCCAAGATGTGCCGAAAGTATCCGAAGGCAGACTAAACCTAGCTTTCGGTCAGAATTTCAGGAATTACGATACGTCAATACAGAGTCACTATGCTTAAAAGAACTTAAGTCTTTCAATAAGTTTCAATATTGTAGTAGTTGAGAATACTGGTCCCAGTACTTACTAATAACGAATGTCGCGGGAGAGAACGTCGGAGATATTACAATTAATAATTTTAAAAAAATTTACCATAACTGGTTTCAGCGTGTTAAAGCCATCTTCAGTCTGATATTATTTGTAATTAATAAAATTATTTTGAAAACTTTGAGAAAATGCATCGATATTCAAATTAATAGACGATCCAATCAAGGAAAGGGGAAATAATCGCGTTGCGCGGGAGGCGGCCGGCGTAACCGTCTCCCTTTCTGTAATTTGTCAATAAATGAATCTGACAGGCAACTCGCATTGTTATATCACCATTCGGTTGTCGAAAATAATATCTACTTACGATTACTAGTCCTTTTTACAGTTTCCGTAAAAAACTTAACAACAAATACCAAATGGGTAAATAAAAGTTCGAGCTTGATTCCAAAACTTAATATTTTGTTACATCGTGTAGTTGAACACCTTTACAAATGTGTTATAACTTACCTACCTCACTCAATTTTAGCATCGCTACGCAAGACGATTCGTTTAAAAGCGAAAATTCAGATCCTGCGCAGAAAAATCCCACAACGGACTGCGCTGCAAAACCTTTACTGCACAGGGTCTGGTTATTTCAAGTGCGCTCCTTGGTTTTCAACGCACGACTGATTACCTACATAGTTTATTCAAAGCATCCTCGACCCCTCCTGGTGCCAAAAATATGGTTTGCCTCCCGCTCGTCGAAATGATACCCAGATTTCATGTAAGGGCAAGTCTATCAATTTGGATGAATAAATAATTAGATAAGCTTTGCAAGTGATTGAGCGAAACTTACAAAACAGATAAAAAACATCCATCAAATGCTAATAAGTCCTGTCCTAAGCAATTTCATTGAAAATGAGTTAATATTATAAGGGCGCTTTTATTTATTTACGTTTAGACAGAATATTGGTAAGTCGATAATATCGAAACTTCAAAGGAAGTGTAAATTTGTGTAATGGGGTTGGGAGAAAGATTTCAGGGTATAAATGGCAAAATAGTATTTACCGACCAGCCTAAACAAATGGTCAGAGCCACAAATGTAAGAAATAGGATACCCAATCTATTTCCTCTATACCTAATCTCATTCATACATATTTTTATAAAAAATCCTTCTGATTGTTGACATGGCCCGACTCAAGTATTTTTGTTTATTTTTTATTCCTTTGATGGTGCCATGTCTTCCTCAAGCGTCCCAGACCTTTTCTACCATTCACATTCACGTCGAGTAGTCTGCTTATCTGTCTCCATTCATCTACTCTACATGTCCAAACCATCTAAGAATCTAAGCCTTCTCACTCAAAATTACTTAAATGTGACGAGGGAAACAAATCAATTTTAGTTGAAAAATTTTAGTAGATTTAATTTTTAGATATTGGCCTTTACTCAAAACTAAATTAAATAGGCTCCGATTTGAAAGTTGACCGGAGACGATCAATATCAATTGACAACATTCTTAAGTCATTGACGATGTGCATTAAAGTGCGATTGAATTAACTTTAATCGATCCGTGAATACTTTTGCCCCAGTTGGTTTTTGAAAATCTGCGGAAAAATAAACTAAAGTTCGCGAATATAGTGATAATCTTTGCATGATTTTTCCATAACTCGGGAACAACCGTGATATAATGCAATTTTAAGTAAAAGAAATCTCGTTCCGCACTCAATCAAAATACGCATCTTTCCCTACCGTCAATGAAAAGTTTCAATTGTCAATCGCTTCAACGGCCTCAGCAAACATATAAATGACGTAGATTGATATAACTATTGACAATAATTGATATTGATCGTCTCCGTGCCGCATTAGTCAACGAAACCCGGCGAGGATTCCCGGAAGTGCGGGTTCGCTTATGCCGCTTTTAGGAGTCGCCGACTTTTGGTGAATTGACAAGACCAAAACTAAATTACTGTTATATCCAATCGACTTTTATAGAGGTGACATCTGATTTTCCACACATTTGGAGGTCGACTCCGTTTCAAATGCGAAGAGTAAGATATATTTAAAGTTGGATTTGCAAAATGAAGTCAGACACTGATATTCATAAAAAAGAAAAGTTTCTTCTTCTCCGATATTGTTTTTTAAAAAACACATCAACTTTTAGATGATTTATTTATTAAGTCACTTACATCCAATTTACAACAAAATAACATGAAATTTGGAAATGGACATTGTAAGGATAAAGGATGGTACATGACAGCAAAGACAAACAGAGAAAAAATAAGAAAATAGAAGTGACAAGTCAAGACTTTGCAAAAATTAGAGTAAATATCTTCAATTCGGAGGTGAATTATAACCATAATTAGTCGAGTGCTGGTTGAGGAAGAGCAGGTCTTTGAGAGTCTCCGAGAAGATATATTGAATAAGATGGGTTGTAGTAACGTAGATGAATCAATTATACAGTTAATAATTTTGAAGAAACCTAAATAATCTCAGTAATACCGTGGTGAAAGACCACAATTTAGAGTTGAAACGTCGTTTGTAACGGCTTTAGCCAGATTACGTGACCAGATCTAAATATCCAGGTACTTATCAAGCTTCATACATATATCCCATATCCACTTCCACTATACACTTCCTGCAGCAATACAACAATTTCGAATAACAAAAATTATTTTTTGTGAATGCACAAGAATCCCAATAGCTCCCAACTTCCAGTGCGATTATGAAATCACCATCTGTGAGGCTTACGGGAGTGGGGAATGGTAGGATACGGAGAAGATGTAGGTTTGGAAGTACCTGGCCATTCAGTTCTGGTCAATAAACACGGCTAATGCCGTATCAAGCAGCTTCTATTCTGAGCGGTGGTCTTTCACAGGACAGTACTCGAGAGTATCTAACACCCTAGAACTTGCCGACGCACTATAGTTATGCAATTTAATTAATTATTAATTGTTTTGTGTTTAATTCGTGGAACTCCATTTATTTTTTAAATTTTAGTTTAAATTAAATTTGATAATATTATTAAGTTCTGCAAGTATTTACGGTTTACAAGACCATTTTCAAACTGTCCTTGTAAACGGAAACAGCTGTAACAAAAATACTTGCAGAACTTGGTAATATGTTATCAAATTTAATTTTAATTAAATTTTAAAAAAAACGCAATTTAACATTTTACAATTTAAGATATATAATGTAAAAAATAAGTTTTATTAAATTAATATCGACTATCGGATTTTGAACCCAAGAATTTGTACCGTTCAGCGACAGGGGTCGTCTTTTTCTCGAATAGGAATCTCTCACACGCAAAACGACGTATCAGTACAAGAAGTAAAAGCCCCGAAAAAGGGCATAAATAAATAAATCACTGACAAAAGAAAAATTGACCTGCAAATAGTTACATCATGGTTTCCAGATAATTTCAAAAGTCTCTTTCTCGCGGTAGGTCATCGTTATAAAGTCACTTCGTACTTCCATTGATCTATAAACTATAAACAAGCCCTTTATGCAAAGGTTGATTACGGCCCCTCTATCCCGGCGCTCGGGTTCTCTCGAGTTCCGGGGCAGCGTCGGCTTTTTCAATAAGGGCTGGATTTTAATTCTATCTATCTCTTCGCTACTATTA
Organism: Limnephilus lunatus; assembly: GCA_917563855.2. NCBI lineage: Eukaryota > Metazoa > Arthropoda > Insecta > Trichoptera > Limnephilidae > Limnephilus > Limnephilus lunatus. The sequence continues at coordinate 30,715,796 of OU830599.1, read as the reverse complement.
CTATTACTCTCCGGGGTGAATACTGAATTCGGAAAATTGGACACTTGAAGGCGTATCAAACAAAACATAGAATGGGTACCATGATTAGAAGTGTAAATCGGTTGAACGCCTGCCTGTGTGTGAACGCCCGTGTATCACTGTGTGTTTGTCGAACCGATCGGGATATTTTTAGGGAAATCTTTTGACTGAGAACATTATTTGTGAAAAGGGCATTGAGCACGTAGTGAACGTTATGATTATTTAATTATCTTTAAAATAGGTACCTACAGGTATTCTAAATATTATAATCCATATTTTTTTGTTGTTGTTGTAAAAAACCCTTTTCACTATGTAATACTTACTTTTTATACTAACTTTATTTTTTATATGTTTTTTTAAGTCTATTTTATACTTTGGGTACTTGGAAATATAGTATTTTGTTTTAATATTACCCACACTCAGGAAGTGCCTTAGTGGGTTTTCATTTCTTGTTCATACTATTTGTTATTATAGTATATTATGTTATTATAAACTATTTGTTATCATACATTGTATGTACAAAGAAATGGAAATAAATAAAGAAAAAAAAAGTAGTCAGATGCCTCTTGTATCCCAATTGCCAAGTAGGTGTCCAAGAAAACCGTTAGTATAACACCACATTTACCTTATTACGATTACGACCCCCCCCCCCCCCTCCCCCCTTTGTTGCCCCGATCGCAATACCAGATCGAATGCCTTATTTTATATATATATTATTTTTTACATTCCCACACAGGAGGCCCTGAGGAAAATAATTCCCCTCAGGGCTTAAGTCATCTTTGGGGAGGCTGTGTGGAGGGCTTTTTAGGAAAAGATGAAGAGGAAGTTCTGGGAAATAAAAGGGTATTAGAGGTGGATAGGAATCTGGGGGTCAGTATGTCCAGGAATGACGGACGTATGAATCCAACCCTCTCACTGCGGTGCAAGGCGATGTTCCGGGAGAGTATGGCTGGAGAAGTCAAAGTCAACCACTCTCTTCCGATCCGGCCTGCCATGCAGCTTATGGGCAGACACATCCACCGCCAAGACCCGGACAAACCTTACCCCATGAACCTCATGCTAAGTCACCAAACGTAGCGAACCATCACACATATGGCAGAGGTGTTGGTTATAATCCAATAAATGGTTCATAAATGGTTACAACATTTCAAATCGAAATATGCACAAAACTCTTTGCTCGCACGTTTAAAATCAAATAACCTTATAATGTACTTAAACCAAAACTATTATTTCATGATTTCGCACTTTATTCTTTTTATTACTTTTTACTTACACTCCGATACATATTGTTATAAATTTTAATATATATAAAAAAAATATTATAAATTGAACTTAACTGGTTTGCTTTATATTTACAATTAAATATAAAATACATTTATATATGTTTCCTACGTAAATTGAATTTAAAAGAAAAGAGTAAAAATAATAGCACGTACCTAATTTACCATCACCAAATATGCAATCACAGGCTATTGATTGTGACAGTACAAGAATGAATAATTTCGGAACTGTGAACCAACGAGGTATACCTAGAAATCCGATTCGACCGGCTGCCCGCATCCCTTTGCAAGAGATAACAATTTTTTAACCAATGTCGTGACATATCAAAAGCGATAAAAACGAACGTAAAATCGAGTATTCGCGACAATTATAGCTACTATATTATGTAAAACTCATACATATTTTGGACATTCCGTGACAATTCCGAATATCACAATAAAGCTGCAAAGGGGTCGATATTCAAATACAAACAAAACATTACATTCTTGTTTACCGCGAATTCTCCAAAACATTAAAAACAAAATAATTAAATTAGCATACGTATGTTGTAATGTAATGTGTACAGAATGGCGTGCAGCACTAACATTACCGACTGGCAATACGCCGCGGCAGTTATATTACGGCCTATCAGAATTCCTACCAACCCTTATGATAATATCCGACTACAGGTGGCCGATTAAGCAGCTACAAATTGGGTTATGTAGTTTCGTAGATTGGGCTGCTTGAAACGGCATATTTGTGGTTAGTTAGGTGAAAATTGCGATTAAAATTTTAAGTAAAATTGTAGCAATAATATTATATTTGTTATGAACTTTTACCACTAGTAAGGCAGGTACTTCATTATTTAGAAAGCTTTAGAAATGTATGTATGTTAATGCTTAGTCGCAGGAGATTTCAATGTAAACATAAAAAAAAAATTAAAACGTATTTGATTCCGATGATATTTGTGGACGATAAGAGGATTCTAAATACAATTCAAGGCACTAATAATAAGTCACGTGCGTGTCGGAAGGCTTTATTGAATTACATATGCCTACAACGAATAGGGGACGGGAAAATCATTAATTCTATTGAATTTTTAGAGGGTAATTTTTATTTATCTCTTTTCATGACTTCAAAACAAGAGGAAGGTAACTGAGATTCAACATGAGATTTCGAAAAACCACCCTCATCCCCTTTTCCCATCCTTTAAAGCAGAATTTTGACACTTGATGAAATTTTGCATACTTGACGTTTAAAATAAGAGGAAAATAATAACTGTCTATATGTGATTTGGAAAAACTCTGCGCAAAGCCCTGGCAACGCGCCGGGGACTGCTAGTGAAAGATAAACGATACGATACGATTGTACCCCCCAGCCAGTAGCACTCCTGTCGCGGTGAGACCGATACACCGAGAGGCACTGATTTGTTAGAACTTGGAACACGTGCCCTGAGGATGGAAAGGAGGTTGGAGTTTAATCGACCGGTATACATGGCAACCTAATTAGCCAATATTAGAATTTAGAATGGGCAGAAATAAAGGAGTGGATTGAGCATTATGGTTTTTTTTTAAATCCTTTCTTTATGTCTTCCTTCTTCTTGCCTCTTCTCGGCTCTTCTTGGATCTTCTGGTCTATTTCTGCCGTTTTTGGCTCTTCTTGCCTCTTATTGGATCTTCTCGTCTTTTCTTGTTTCTTCTTGACTCTTCTTATCACTTGACTCTTCTTGTCACTTGACTCTTCTTGTCTCTTACCGTCACTTATTTTCTATTACTGTCTCTTTTTGGTTTTTTTCCTCCCTTTTCGTCTCTTCTTGGCTCTTCTTATCTCTTCTTGGCTCTGCTTGTCTCTTTCTTTTCTATTATTGACTCTTATTGCTTCTTCTTGGATGTTTTTGTCTCTTCTCGTCACTTCCAACCTTCCAACTTCCGTCACGAAAACCCACCCCACTCACGCCCATTCACCCTCTCACTAGTTTTATCGAGTGGGGGTAATAATTCGATTTCTTCTTCCTGGATCTTACAGTGCAAAATTTCTAAATAAAAAATAATAAAAAAAAATATTTAAAAAAATATATATGAAAAAACAACTAACCACGAAGTTAACAATTAAAATACCTTATCACATATTCCATGTATGAACCAAATGCACTTCTCCTGAAATGTAATGAAAGACCGACTGGAAAAAAAACATAAGCAATTAAGAAAATTATATTAAAAACAGTGCTCTACATGTTAATGTTATTTTGAGATCGTTCTTAGGGTTCAGTGTATATTATATTAAAATAAACACTCTTCATCCCATCAACAAAAATAACGAAATTCTTCAACCAATAAATAAAAATGAATGACTTATCTTAATGGTGTGACGCGATCCTTGTCTCCTTGCGCCTAACGCTTTGGTTCCGCACTTGAGATTGTTGCACGCGCAAAGCCCTAGCAACTCGTCGGGGAGTTCAGCTAGTGAAAGATAAAAGAGGAAAAACGCTGCGCAAAGCCCTGGCAACGCGTCGGGGAGTTCAGCTACTGAAAGATAAAAGAGGAAAAACTCTGCGCAAAGCCCTAGCAACTCGTCGGGGAATTCAGCTATGAGATAAAAGAGGAAAAACTCTGCGCAAAGCCCTGGTAACGCGCCGGGGACTTCAGCTAGTAAAAGATTGAAGGGGAAAAACTCTGCACAAAACCCTGGCAACGCGCCGGGGACATAGTGAAAGATAAAAGAAGAAAAAAAATGTCAGATCAAATTCATAGACATTCAAATTATTGGATGTCTGTGATCAAATCGTTAACTTTATCCAGAATGTCAAGACTTGTCAATGCAAGTCAAAGCATTGAATTTTTTGATGTAAAACTAAATGACTTTCGGCAGTCGATAAGCAATATTTAAATGCTTCTTCATGCTTTGACTTGTAGTGTCTTCTATATGTACTTTTTACATTTTATATTGTCATTGCTATTCATTTATATGTGCTCTACCTTCACCATCACCTCTGCTTTTTTTATTCGTGTTATGTTTTTAATGGACTATTTTCCGTAAATTAATAAATAAATAACTTTAAAGGGGTGTTTCAACATTCGGTGACCAGCGCTATTTTGACATTTAAACGGACCCGGTAACAAAATTGTGATCAGCGTCAAGCATAACACTCATATTAATTTATAAGATGATCACATTTTGTTCGAAGCTTAAAACGCACCGAGAATCGGCGTTTTCTAAACATGAAATATTACGATATCTTAAAAAATATGTAAACAAAAGAAATACACATTTTAAATAAAGACTTATTAATTAACTAATTAAAATAAAAAAGTACGTACGTAGGTACTTTATCGCTTGACCGAATTCCAATTTAAATTCCCACAATCAGTTGCAATTTTGAAAAAAAATCAAAGAAAATCTAATTTCTAAAGTTCACTAAACCGGAAATAAAGACAGAGGCACAATCGAAATCAATATTTTTAACAATGGGGATATAAATTTAGATAACATCTTAAAAGGTTAGGCCATTGATTAATACATATTAATAGCTTGAAGCAGTAAAGAAAAACCAGTTCAGAATAATAATTCCCATCGCATTTGTGCACAAGGTGATGTCATGTGCAGATAATGACGTGAATGCATTGAAACTGCTCCCAACACAATAATAATGTATGGGAAATGTATTCTCGGCTGCACGAGACACTCGAGAACCTCTTTCATTGACATACTGTACCTACTCTTACCTGCACTGGGCGGAGAGGAGTAGCGGATTACATATAGTTTGTCAAAATAATCAAGAAATTTAATAAATAGAACTATAAAATCTAATAATTCTGAAAACGCTACAATTTAGGCGGAGAGTATGGGTACCGCCGTCCCGGGAATCATTTATTGGATAATCAACACCCCTGCCATAGGCGATGTGACCACACGTCCAGTTTTCACCGGGACAGTCTCGTTTTCAGGCAGTGTCCCGGTGTACCCGAACACAGATTCGGAGCGCTAATGCGTCCCGTTTTCGGGAAGAAAGAAACTCGCAGTAGAATTTTAAAAAATATAAAAAATCGGCCTAATAAGAATCCTTGCGGTAAAATCTAGTACTAGTAGATGAAGAGGTGGGCATGCGCAGTAAAATAATACATTATTTTCATTGCGCTTGCGCATACAATCCCATGCTGTATCTGACATCTGACCATAGATAAAAGATATCTGACGAGAAAACATACTTTTAAAAGAGAAAACGTAATTTATTAAGGGGCTAGAATTCCAGTAATCCACGCGCTTGGTTCCTGTAAGACGAATTGTGATCTAGCCTCCTACCTACATAGTAAAGGAAATTCAACAAAATCCATGCAAATTTTAGTCAAAAATATTTTTACTGTAACTTATTGCTTTATTTCGTATATTAGTAAAATTCTCTTTAAATTTTGAACAAGGGTTTAGAATTCGAATCGTCAATGTGATTGGTGGCTGCAAGATAAATTCTAATCTAGCCTCGTTTGAACAGTGCTCTTAAGGTGATTTTTCTCGAAAACAGCGCTGCATAAGTTATCCAAATGTTTTACTATTATTGTTTTTTTTTCGGTGTCCCGGTTCGGGGAAAAAAATAAAACGTCACGTTAGCCATATGTCACCCCAAGTAGTTCGCTACGTTTGGTGATTAAGCAGGGGTGTCCGAGTCCTTGTCTATTATAACTACTATTTTAAAGTTACATTACTTTTCCTTTCAATTATTTGGCGTTATTATTATTTAAAACGATTTAATATCATACGATCGCATCATTCTCCATTTTGACTTCTATTTGTTGACACACTGTGCGGAGATCAGCGCATAACCGCCAGCGAACCAACATAATAAATTAGCAGAGATACTATCAATTACATCTCTACCGCCAGCGATACCACAGTCCAGTAAAAGGCGGTTGGTTTCACGTTTCAGGAAATGTGTAAATTGGCACATTAAAAAATAAGAAACAATGTATCGGCTAATCTTACATTTGGACCATTAAACGGAGACTTCAAAGGTGCCATTGCTCTTTATGAAAATAACGTTGAGAGTTATAACAAAAGGTTTGCTGACCCAGTCATCTATTACATTACATATAGTATAAAGCAAAGTCGCTCCCGCTGTCAATACGCTTAGATCTTTTAAACTACGCAACGGATTTTCATGCGGTTTTCACCAATAGAGAGTGATTCATGAGGAAGGTTTAGGTATAAAATTTAGGTATTAAAGGTTTTGCGTAAATTGGTTGAAATATATAGGGGGCATAAATTAATTACGTGAGCTGAAAAGGGGGGGGGGGGTCCAGCAAAATATCACGTTACTTGAAAAGAATATACGAAGTGCCCAAATTTATCTCACCAAGGGGGGGGGGGGGGGTCCAGATTGTAAGAAAAACTGCTCAAGTAATTAATGTATGCCCCCATAATATATAAAGGGAGCGGGCGGTGTGGATTTGATATGTATGCAAATTAACATATGTCGTTGGTTATAAAGGTTGGGTAATGGCGTAATCAGTAGATGGCGTTGTGTTTCGTTAGCCACAGCAACGTGTGGTCGGGTCAGCTAGCTCTATTTATAAAAGATAAAAGTGGAAATTATTTAACAAAAAAGCTTTCTAACTACGAGTTAAATATATTAATTAAAATATTATTGAGAATACAAGTGAGTAAAGTAGTCCCTTCTTCATAGTTAATAGTATATACAATCGCGAGCACATCCCTGAGTCTTTCGCACGCATTACAAATGAATTAAAATATTGAACTTATTTCATTTAAAAGTCCCACGCTTTTACATATAATGGAGTACATCTTTTTTAAAATTACAGTGAAAATAAAGAGCTGACAAAATATGGGTAATATAAAAGAAATAAAAAAAACAGGTAACATAAAATATAAGAAACAAATATAGATTACATAAAATACAAGAGTTGACAGTTGACACAAAATAGGTAATATATAATATAAGTGAAGTACGAGGGCGGGTCAATAAGTCCGTGACTTTTTAAATTTCCTGACTCTTGACTGAAATGGCAAAACCGCTCCTGTCAACAGGCATCGTCAGTAGACTCCTGTCAAAATTTGAACAAGCTACGTCATTTAGTTTGTGTTTGACAGCTATTGATAGCAGACTACCGCGTAATTTGAAAGAGAATGGAAAAAAGTGAATTTCGTGTGCTCATTAAGCTTTATATTATGCGGAAAAAACCAATACTCAAACCAAAGCTAAGCTTGATAAATGCTATGGGAACTCTGCACCGTCAACTTCAATGGTTAAAAAGTGGTTTACTGAATTTCATTGTGGCCTTACAAGCACGGAAGATGCCGAACGTTCTGGCACCCAGCTAAGGTCTCTACACCCGAAACAATTGAAAATTTTCACGATATGGTGTTGGCCGATAGGAGATTGAAAGTGCGAGAGATTGTGTAAGCCATAGGCATATCACATGGCTCAGTGGTTTCAATTTTGAATGATCACTTGGGTATGAGAAAGCTTTCCGCGAGATGGCTGCCGCGTTTGCTCATAATCGACCACAAATTCAATCGTGTGACAACTTCGCAGGAGTGTTTGGCGTTGTTTAACCGCAATATGGACGAGTTTTTGCGCCTTTTCGTAACCGTGGACGAAACGTGGATCCATCACAACACCAGAGACAAAACAGCAGTCAAAAGAGTGGGTTTCTCGGGGTGAATCGGCGCCAAAGAAGGCCAAGGTGGGTTTGTCAGCCAGTAAAGTCACGGTGACCGTTTTTTGGGATGCACGCGGAACAATCCACATTGACTTACTTCAAAGGGGTAAAACAATCAATGGCGAATATTATGCTAACTTTTTGGGTCGATTTAATAAGGATTTGTAAAAAAAAACGACAGCATTTGGCCAAGAAAAAAGTTCTTTTCCGCCAGGACAATGCAAGGGTGAACACGTGTGCAGTTTCCATGGCAAAAATCCATGAATTAGGCTACGAATTGCTCCCTCATCCGCCCTATTCTCCGGATTTAGCCCCGAGTGACTATTTCTTGTGTCCAAACCTGAAGAAATGGCTCGGCGGAAAGAGATTTGACTCCAACGATGAAGTCATCTCACAAAAAAATACCTATTTTGATGACCTCGTGAAAGGGATAAAAAAATTGGAGAAACGTTGGACAAAGTGTGTAGAGCTAAAAGTAGACAATGTTGAAAAAAAAATTATTTTTACCAAAAACCTGTGTTTTATTCAAAAAGTCACGGACTCTTTGACCCGCCCTTGTAAAATAGATACAAATCAATAATAATATTAATAAAAATGTTTATATTGGTATCAGTGGTTTTTAACCTGTGGTACGCAATAACGTGGCACGCATGTAGGATCACTGGTTAAAAATGCCTGAAATCGTGTTACACTCTGTATAAAATTGCGTAAATTGTGTTTGTGTGACTTGATTGTGAAAATCATGTACATAATAAAGAAATTATTAAAAATTAGAAATGAAACACCGCTTTCATTACACGCGTACAAAAGATAGATAGAGGGTACGGGAACAACAAAATTGTAGTAAGAGTAAAGGGGTACGCCGGCTCGAAAAGTTTGAAGACCACTGGTTTATGAAATAGGTAAAAATAGTTCGTACATAAGGTGTTTGAAGTTTGCCATGTTTAAATTATTGTCAAACCCATCCACATTGTTTAAGTATTTGTTAGCAAGACTGTGTAAACTTTGTTTTTTTAATGCAAACTATAGTTGGAATGAAATATATATTTATTTATATATAATTTGTACATTTATTTATAACAAATTACAGGCAATATAGCCTAACACGTTCTAATTGTACCATTTATGCAGTGTATATGCAATTCCAAAAATCTTACAAATGCGCTATAGGAAACAAAAAATAAATAAATTTTCTACAAGGAGACAATTTTGAAATTATTCAGAATAATCCTATTAATAAGTGTCAAGAGTTGGTGAAGGAAGCGGTGAAACGTTGTAAAAGTGATATATTTTTAAACTTGAAAAATAACAAAAAAATGATTTTAAGTAACCCACAGATACCCAAACTTTATAGCTTATTAAAAATACATAAACCGAAAAAACCAATCAGGCCGGTGGTATCTAATTGTAATGCACCAACATTTAAATTAGCGTCAACTATAAATAATGTAGTTATGAATGCTAATGTATTTCAACCAACATACACAGTTAAGAATTCGTTAGAATTAGTCAATTACTTAAAAGATTTGGAAATCCCTAACCACGCTATGTTGGTTTCCTTTGATGTGATTAATTTATTCCCAAATATTCCAATAGAAGAAAGTAAAACCATTATTAATAATTTGTTAAATTCTTCGAACTTGCCGAAAGATTTAATTAATGATTTAATTTTATTATTTGATGTTATTTTTAAACAGAATTACTTTCAATTCAATAATACAATATTTAAACAAAAAGATGGCTTAGCGATGGGTAGTAGTACGAGCCCTTTGATTGCAGATATTTTTGTTAATAATATAGAGAATAAGATTTTTAATAGCGGTGCACTTTTACTTAAATACGTATATTGCTGGAAAAGATATGTCGATGATATAATTTGTATTTGGTTAGGTACAGAAAGGCAACTGAACATGTTCTTAAACTTTTTAAATAAATTTCATAAAAACATTCAATTCACACTAGAAATAGGTAAAGAGAAGAGTTTAAATTTCTTAGATTTAAATTTAACACTTATAGGTAATAAAATAGATTTCAATATATTCCGTAAAGATACGTACACCGATACTGTTATAAATAATTCATCTAATCATCCTTTCACTCAGAAACTCTCGGCCTTTCACTCTATGGTTAATAGATTAGTTACGATTCCTTTGTCTGTTCCTAATTTTACTTCAGAATTAAATCTCATTAAGCAAATAGCAGTTAATAATGGTTATTCTACTAAACTAATAGATCAAATACTTAATAAAAAGAATAAACAGAAATTCTCAAAACAATATATCTACCCTTTTTCTAAACATAATAATAATCAATGGCGTAGAATTCTATTTGTTAATAACGATATATCAAAAATAATTAGCAAAAATATTCCCAGTAATATACAACCTGCATTTTACACAAACAACAAATTAAAAAAATTCATCCTCAATAAAAAAGACAGCGACATCATAAACTCATTTATAAACTCGATTGTAAAGATTGTAATAGCTTTTATATAGGTAGAACAAATAGAAACTTTGAAGTAAGGGTTAAAGAACATCTCAGGGCATTAAATGGCAACAGCGAGTCTGAATTCGCAGATCATTTAATAAAAAATAATCATAATTTTGACAAAAACCATGGACTTAAAATATTACATACAGGCTATAAGGCATCACAGATAAATAATTTAGAGATTTTAGAAATTAGAAAAAATTTAAATAATAAAGCAGACATAATTAATAAGCAGCAAATTTTTATAAACCCTCTTTTGAACCTCTTCCCACTTAACCGGCCTTTCCCTGCTAATGGCTTTGAAATCCCTAATTGATAAACTTTCCCCATTCTTACCCCTCCCCCTCCCTCCTACCCTTTCCTTCCATGTGTCATCTATATTTAATTTTTAAGTTTAGTATACGTTTGATCCTGATGAAGTAAACATTGTTTACGAAACATGTTGATTGTGTACCATTAAAAGTGATGTAAACAAAGTTATTTGTCTTTTTATTAAAATAAAAAATAAATCTATGTTTTTATCCACCGCATTAAATGTATTTATATAAAATGTTAATGTTTGTCTAGTTGTTCGCGTAGGTACATGTATATTTATTAAATGCAGGCATTCACAATTATTCCAGTATCGACGCATATATTCCGAATTCTGACTCGTCAAAATCTCTTTGCTCGCATAACTACGACTTTCAGTGACCTCCGTGGTAGGTGCCACAGAATATCGAATACCCACCCTTCAAGTACATACCACGTACACGCACATGTCGTACATACAAACCTAATATTATATACTAATATTATTCAGGTAGCTACGTGTATATTCTAAGGCCCACACGCACAGGGATCGATTGTACAAACAAGGTTGACATTTCACTCACGACTCTCCCCGGTCGTGTTTCAATCAAGAGCAAGGGAACGTATATGGAAGAAGTCGCTAGATTATTTCGAATCATAGAATAAAGAACATAATACTAGAAGTGCCTCTCGTAAGAATTTGAATATTAACATTTTTTTACATTAACTCCACACAGGACGCCCGGAAGAAAATAATTTTCCTAAGGGCCTATATAATTTTTGGAGATGTTGTGTGGGAGGGTCTTTTGAAGATAGGAAGGAGTGAACATGTGTCTTGAAGTTGTAGGAGGGAGGAAACACGGGGGCCGGCAAATCATCCCACAGCCGAACTTTTGAACTAAAGAACGAGTAGTAGAAGCGACCCGTTCTCATGTGACAAATTGACCCTTTGGAATAACAAAGTTGAATCTTTCGCAGTAACGTCATGTGATAATGGGATCTATAGTAAGCTCCTGTAGAGTTCATTATCGCATGACGTTACCGCATTCCAAATGGCCTAAATGTCAACCGTGTACATATGTTAGGCGAGCGTTTGGCGTGTTTCCCGACTGTGCACAGGGGCCGAAGGGATCAATGACGCTAGTTCCTCAGAGCATCTTCCATTGTAATACCGCTATACCAAGGATAGCATACCTAACTGACGCCTGTGCTCTAAAGATTGCAATCCGCTTTTTAAGATATCTATCTTTAGGGGTTGTCAAACAAAAGCTATCGTGGACTGTACTGTCATCCGCGTAACAATGAATAGGTAAGTACACACGACAAAAGGTCATTGATGTGCAACAAAAACAAAGACGGAGACATAACCTATCCCTGTGGGACGCCAACATTTGTTGGATGTGGAGAGGTGAAACCATATATAAGCCATTGACTTAGTACCTTTACGTATTAGATCATTTAGCATGCGGTTAAGTCTCTCTTACAGAAATAATGTAATACAAGAAGTGTTTTCCGTACAAATGTGCAACAGATTTAGTACCTTTTGGTTCTAGATCATATAACACGTGGTCTGCCTCACACACTTGCCTGAAATTATACATCGTCATCCCATTTTAATTTCGTAATCGTGGCGAAACACAGTTTTGTATGGAAATATAGGCCGGAACTGGGCCTATAATTGGATCATGAAACACGCCTATAAGGTACTTCTGGTGTTATTCTTTATTCCATGTTCGGAATGAACTCGGTACCTGTAATATTTTCATATTCGGGATCAATTCATTTTTCCGTATCAGATAAATAAGGTATAAAAGTAAAAACAAAACGCTGTCCATTCAATGAGAACCAAACTAGTTTTATATAAAAACATCTGCAAATAATAAAACGAGGTAGCATAATCTGAAACCGGATATTTTAATGAAGAACCGAGGGTGGAGGTTGCTTATATTCTAAAAATGAATCATAGTTTTATAGTGCCCTATAAAGTTCTGCAGTTACTGAAGACAGCAAAGGGATGGAAATAAGTGGGTTGGGTGTCCCAACGGCAGACCGATAGAAGAGGTTGATGGACTATATGGAAGAGGATTGGAGCAGGACGAGAAGGACCGAATTGTTCATTATTAGCGACGACGAGTGGAGAACATTGTTGTTAAGGAAGCTAAATCTCATCCTATGTAATGAAATGACGAACTCCGTAGTCCAGTGGCTAAGACTCTTGATTCACAATCCGGAGGTCGCGGGTTCGAACCCGGCGTGCGCAAATAAATTTTATTTGATTAATTTGTGTTATTTCACAATTAATTCATTAAAAATAATATATAGTATATTTGCGGCACGTTCCAGAGTGGAAGATACTATTAGTATCGCCCTGGTGTAAGACCACCATTCAGAATTGAAACGTTGTTTGAAAATGGCTTTAGCCGTGTTTAGTGACCAGATCTGAATAGCCAGGTACTTCCCAACCTTCCTCTTCCCCACCTCCTTCCCCTCCCCACTACCTTCAGCCTCACAACATACCCCAATTGGGGATGCCAAAGTCTCACTGGCTCCAGACGGGAGCAGTTGAGATTCTTGTGCGGTATTCACTGTAAAAAAAAAAATGAAGATGTACGTAATCAACACACGGTGCCCCTGAAAGTATAAAGTAAGCGCGAATGTTAAATTTCTTGATTAGAAAACCGGGTAGAGGGTGTTCGCGCAGTATTTCGTTATATTAGCTCCACACAGGAGGCCCTGAGGAAAAATCTCTTTAGAGATGTCGTGTGGAGAGACCCTCCACACGACATCTCGTTCGCGCAGTATTTCGTTATATTAGCTCCACACAGGAGGCCCTGAGGAAAAATCTCTTGAGAGATGTCGTGTGGAGGGTCTATTCACGGAAAGAAAGGATAGGAAGTTCAGGGAAGGAAAATGTATGAGAGGTGGCTACGAATCTGGGGGTCAACGTGTTCCGGAATTGTGAAAATCTTTAATAAAACACGACTCGTTTAAAATAGAGCAAAAATCTCGCGAGGGTTGTCTTAAACAGCATTTAAAGAAACAGTGTGATATTTTTCATCCATATAACTTGTAAAATAACTGAAACAAACGTGTTTATAATAATTTTTAAAGCACACTGCGATTTTTTTCTATCGAAGGAATTTTATATAATTTGCGTTTCGTCTAGTGCTTACTTACTTTACAATGAATTCTAGCCGCTCGTCTACGTAATGTATTTTACAGCCACCGGGTTGGTCAGAGGGAGAAGGAGCGCATTGTTCTAGAATTGAAGAATTCAGTTGGGTTCGAGTGGTTGCGAGGGACAGCTGTACTACGGGTCGCCGATGTCGGAGCCATGCTTTCACGTGAGAGATCTTTGTACTAAATCAGTACGAAGTACGAGATGATAAAAATTTAGGATCACCCGTGTACGCGCATGTCTCCGCCCATTACCCCCACTGCTACAGCCGAAGACATACAATTTTTTTAGCGGAATGACTCGGGCGAGCAGAGTTCTAACTTAGAACTACCTATTTCATCAGAAGTGGGAAAAAATTTAGAATATTTCGATTTCGAGCATACGGCCGCGCTTCCAACAGAGGTATACTATCGCTTTATGTCTTTAGTGGCCAAGACTGAGTTGTGTGGCATTATTTCTTATTGGCCTTGGCTTTGCGGGATGCGATCGTGTGTTAGAAAAATACAAACAATTTTTCCTACATAAAGCAAAAAACAAAAATAAAATCTTTGTTTTGAAATTTTTGGAAAATCGAATGAAATCATGACTCACGACACTCCCTGAAAGCCAGTAGCCACCCCCCTAAAAACCAATATTAAACCTACGCACAATTCACTGCGATTTGTCGTCGGGAGCAAAGAGCGAAGGCAAATAGAATCTTTACAAAGGAAAATCACTGACAATAACAATACGTATGCAAAACAGCACGGCGGAGAATGACACTGATGTGTCTCGCCCGGCATACTAAGCGAGCTCGTTGGAATTGATAGCAACCCCTGAATTATTCACACAAATAATAGGTAAAAAAGACTACAAATTATGGCTAAAAAAACGTATTATTTATTCTAATTTAACTACACCCCGGTGCAGCGGATTTCATGTATGGTAAAATCCGATGATATCATTCTGAATTATACATTATCAGCCTTACTTATAAAAAAACACTTCTCGACCGTTAAACGGTGTTTTTGTTACACAATATATAAAGACTATACATTTTATTTTTTGCAACGATATTAATAAAAAATTTCATCATAATGTTGGCAACATTGGACTTCGGTAAATCTGCGCATGCGCGGATCGGCCTTTTTTTCATGCGCCGCGAAATTACGGTTTTGACGTGTGATATTTTATGCGCGATTAATATAATGTTTATGTAAATAATTTCCATTCCAATGACCAATTCTTCTATCATTCTATCAAATATTTTCAATCAATAGGTATTAATTTTATTTTTACACTAGTATTATATGTAATTGTAGCTCTTTGTGTCACTTCTCAACCAAATGCCATAACTAACTGATTCCCTCTTTTTTATATCTTATGTACAACTATGATTTTGTGACATGTAATCTGTATTTATGGTATATTTATACCGTTAATGTTAATAAATAAATATATATAATATATTCAACATAATTACTATTATTTGTGTTATTTTTCGTCAGTTTTAATCATTTATTTGTCTTCTTGTTAATTTAGTTTTGTTAACAGTTAAAGACAGGTTAAGAACAGCGTTCACAATATTATTATAATTAGTTGATCACTTTTTAACTCCGATATACGATTAAAATATTATTTTGTCACTTTGCTCTCAAAGGTTAATTACACAAAAAAAAATTTTATTGAATTGAATTTATTAAAATATGAATTCTGACAAATTTTTAGCCCGATTTAAAGTAATCTAACATGTTATTTATAAAAAAACCAAGAGGTCGACAAAACACGTCAGAGGAATTGGTGTAATCTAGACTCGTGTGCGAATTAAATACATACTTACATAATAATATGCGTGAGCTATTTGATTTTTAAATGCCAACAAAAAAATTATTACACTTTTTACGAGATTCATTTATGAGCATACTAGCTGGGTTACTCGGCTTCGCTCAGGGTTTTCAACATTCGAGAGTGTTCTGGAATGTTCCACAATGATTTTCCTGATTCCCTATTCCCAAACATTCCACAACATACTCCGCCACTCCTTCCAGAATAGAACTCTATGGAACCTTCTAGAACTTTCCGGAAATCTGTTCTAGAAATTTCAAGAGGGCGAAACTTAAAGCCCTTATATCTTACATAAAACTTTCAAGTGCCTACATAACATAAGTGCGTGTGGGTACTGTGCACGAAATGTATAGTGTACAAGTAAGTTAGTGTACCTAACTGTTCTTGAAGATAACAGTGTGCCTGGGTACCAGGGTACAGTACTGGATAGCTGTTTACACACGCCGAGCGCACTCTGGGGAATAGTGCGACTTGGTTTCATGTGATGGCATCGTAAAAATATAACATTTTATCCGGAAAGGTGATAATAGAGAGCCTACAATGTTATGTATATTATTTTTTTACGGGGAAAAGTGATGAAATACAGTATAATCTTACCGTAACGTAACCAATACATTGTATTACTGACTTTATTAAATAACATTACTTTCACGGAAATTTTATTAAACTCACGCGGAAAAGTCATTTCAAAATAATGGTTCAGAAATAACCTAAAACCTATCGTTAGCAAAACTAAATTATCGGCAAAACATTATTTAGAACTAAAACTGAACAAAATATCACAAATAATAGTAATTACGTTGCAAAATATGGAACAAAAACATTTTAATAAACTATAATAATTATTTTTTTTTTTAATTTTAAACATGGCGGACCAGGCGGAGTGCACATGCGCAGATTGACCGAAATCCAGCGTGGCCAACAGAAAAATTCCATTTTGTTATAAGTAATCTTCTAAAAAATAAAATATACACACTTTACACGTTTTGAAACAAAAACACCGTCTGACGGACGTTAAGTGTTTTTATTTTATTAGTAAGGTTGTAAGTATTTAACCGCGAATATTTATGATTTCATACATCGACCGGTTTCGCTTCGACATAGCTTCAGGATATAATAATAACTAATACTAAGACAGTGTTATCGGTTATATATAGGTACATGAAAACAGAATAGGTAATAAGATTAGATAATTTAGAAGCTTTAGAAATTTGGAAAACTTTAAATACAAATATTTCAGAATTCTTACTTAATAATCAAATTAATTTATACAAACAAAAAAATTCACCTTATAGCTCTATCTTTAACTTGTTCAGCCCATGATATTGTAGTGTTATATTGTCGGTATTAGTATTAATTGTTAAACTGTACCTAGTCTTTTAAATTTCATAAAAAAAATTACCCCTTTTTAGTGAATACAAGTTCCATAGCGCTCCTCATCTTTACATAGTATAAAATGAAGTCGCTCACGCTGTATGTGCGCTTAGATCTTTTAAACTACGTAACGGATTTTCATGCGGTTTCACCAATAGAGAGAATGATTCGAGAGGAAGGTTTTTAGGTATATAATTTGTCAAGGTTTTGTGTAAATTGGTTGAAAAACATAATATAGATATCTGGACAAGCGCAGCGGGCAGCGGGCAACGGGGAGCAGGCTGACAAACGGGCGGTGTGGATTTGCTTTAACAGATGGCGTTGGTAATAAAGGTTTCGTTAGCCACATCAAAGTGTGGCCGGGTTTGGTTAGTAGTTTATATTAATTAAAAAAATGAAACACATCTACTGGATAATCAAATAACACAAACATAATTATTATTCATCCTATTCCCAAACATTGCAAACAAATCAATAACAGAGCCAGTACTTATGTAAATATGAATATTTGAAAGGAATACACGAAACTACCAAAGTTACAAAACTAACAAACCAATAGGGAACCAGGTAAAAGAAGAAAATGATCATTTCGCTTTCCTTAAGTTACCTACTAGTGCAGATCCTTGAAAGATAACGGGATATTATAATTGTAGGACTTGTGAACTAAAAGTACGAGTATTTATACAAAAATATTTGCCTCGGGATCATTGCCTTTCAAAAGAAGAAATTTACCCATCGAATGTTTGTAAACTTGTAAAATTACGACATCTATCCAACGAAATTATAAAAATACGAGACACGTTATATTCATACTAATCGAACAAAAAAGTTGCACCGCTTATGGAAAGAATTGCCATTAAAAACGAACGGGCCGCTAAAGGATAAGAGAGGATTCACTGGACCTAGATCAGTAAAATTACGCGCGTTTTCTCAGTAACGTATGCTCCACGCTTGACTCGATTCATTAATTTAAAGCATCTGTTAAAACATTTTAACACAACAAATAGGTACGCATTTCGAATGCAGAAATACTTGTTTTTATTTTTGGAATAACTTAATGAGCACTCTAAATAATTTAAAGCATTTGTCAAACATTTGAACGAAATAAATAGGTACACATTTCGAATAAAGAATTTTTTTTTTTTTTTGAAATTTATTGTACAATACGCAAACATAATTGTGAACAGAATTGAGATGCATTTCAATAATAATTTCATCTTCCTAATTTTGTATATAGATATGCTTGTCTGTATCGGAGGAAGGCGTTATTTATTTAGTTATTAAGTTTTTTTAAGTGAAAATTTCTTTAACACCGTTGCGATTTGAAACTCGATGAAACGAAAAAGCGACACTAAAAAGAGACCAACATTTAGCCTGTGAGAAAATGAGATAAAATAATCAGATTCCTTTTTGTGCGGTGCTTCGTAGCCTCCCCACTCTTTTTTACTTTAGTTTTCTGAAGTTTTCGCTTCTACCGCGTGTGAACTGCAAACATGTTGTGCTTATTATGTAATTTAAATTTTTAATAACAAAAAATTAAACTTTTTGTTATAATTTTTTTTACTTGAAGTTTTCAGAATATTTTTTTTAATTGTGTTTTGAATTCTATGAGGCTATTTTTAAGTAATCTTAAATTTACTGAAAATTTATTAAATAAATTTGTTCCTAGGTATTTGTGGTTTTGTTGACCCACAGTTTTTTTTCATACGGAATCGGTAACATATATTTTTGCCTGAGATTTACTGTATTTTTTAATGAATCTTCTTTACACACAAAACCTCAAATTTTAATATTTAATCAGTGAAGATAACAGTAACGACTTCTTTCGAGAGTTGTTAATATTCAATGTCTCCAATGATTATGATTTATTTATGACAAAATAATGTTGGTACCCACTTTATCGCATGCTTGATACGATTTATACTTATCAGTTCTAATTTAGAAAATTAAAAGTTCATTGAACTTAATATTTCATATTACTTGCCCAATGTCCAACCCATAATATTTAACGTTTCCTGATCAAAGAGCGCAGAATAATACGAACTGGGAGGAGAATGGAATAATAAAATTAGAGATTTTGACATCAATAATTGAGTGTATAGATAGATATAAAATTGGCGCGGGGGGATGAAAGTTACGTCTTTGGTGTGTAGGTAGAAACAAAGGCATGGCTCCGCTGTGCGTAGATCATGGAGTCAATTGGTCTGGATTGTTAGAGCGTTAGAGGACAATTGGAGATAAAAAAGTGGTACCTATTTTTTCGCTTCATGTCTCATCTAAATATAATACACCAACGGCGTAGATGCGATTTGCAGTGGCGTGGGTGAACGACGTTGGCGACACGTGTTGTGCGCGCTACTTCACACTAACAATGGGTCACGGCCCATAAACCCTGTTTCCATTATCTATGGCTGATTCATACATTCACATGGAAGCGAGACTAATGATCTTTGCGGTTGTCAAAATTTTGACACGAATAAATGCAATCTACAAATTACTGACCATTAAAAAGCAATAAGAAATATTTAATTGGCTTCTATAATAATATGTTGGGTCAAAAACATTTTTCTTATCAAGAAATATTGTGGTTAGATTGACTCTACGAATATTGGTAAGTATATAGTTTTTAATTTAGGTAAGTGTCTCAATTTTGTGCAGAAACGGGCGGTCCGTTTGATAGATTCTAGTACCTTAACAAATGCGTTGCAATCTTTAGAGCATGTCGTCAAAAAATAAATAAAAACAAAAATGTCACATACTCCTTTCAGATTTTGTAGATATTTTTCTTTTGAAAAAATTAATTTTCGACTTCTTTTTAAATAAATATGGACTTTCACAAATGAATTGTAAAAATGTGGCTTATCAATGAAAAATCTATGTATCTGTAAAATAAAACAGAATAAAAAAAAATAAAAAAATGATTTGTGATGTTATGGAAATTAATTTTTTAAAAATATTTTGACTTTTTCTTGAATGATACCAAAACTGTTATTTTATTTAAATTCTTCGGGAAGACTATTAAAATATTGTATTCCTTTGTAAATAAAATTATTGTGTATTTTTGGCCTTGAAAATATTGAAATTTGTGGTTTAGAAAATTGGTTGTTATGTTATGCCTAAATGATGAGTTATGTTTAAACATTTTTATTTTTATTATTTATAACATTTTCTTTAAATATTTGTAATAATTAATCTTTTTACAGAGGTATTAAATTTTTGGTAGGTACTTCAAAATTTTGAACAATGATGCTGGAGAGAATGTTGGTTCTTTTTTTATTGTTTTTATTTGTTATTACTATCTTTCAACCACCTTCACATTAACATTTTTCTTCATATGCGCCACCCCATCCACTGATTTCCTACTGAATTAAGGATTGGACTAGTGCGAAATAGACTTTATTTATTTTTTAGATTACTTAATTTGAGTAATTTTCTTAATCTGATAAATATATGGATATATTTCCTAAAGCACATATGTGACTGTTCTATTTCATATACTGATCTTCAATTACACCGAGGTTAATTTTTTTTTGTCGTATGTTTTAATATGGTAAATGAATTATTACGTAAGTGCTAGACATATTCATTGAGAATATAAAGTGTTTTTTTTTTCTGCATTAATTGTAAGGTTGTAATTAGATTTGTATCGCATCAGTTTTTTAGGATTAGGATGTCATTATTTGCAATTTCCATTACGATTTTTGATATTATACATATATATATTTTTTAACTTCTAATATTAACGAGTGTATATTAAGGTAGAACCTGCAGACAAGCAGCCACGTGGCAGCTTCGCGGGACTACCGATAAATTGTCTAAATTATATTATGTAATTTGTGTTTTTGTTGGAAATAAAAAAAAAAAAAAAAAAATTAAGTCTCTTATTATTTATCTTAGCTAATAGTGAATGTGAATTTAAAGTTTATTAAATAAATAAAAAGAAAATACTTTATTTTACGCCACTTTATTGATATTTTATAGTCAACCGGTTTCGGTACCTCCGTACCATCCTCAGGACTGTCCATCCTGTCCAGGACTGACATCCAAGTCCAAGGAGGTACCGAAACCGGTAGACTATAAAATATCAATAAAGTGACGCAAAACAAAGTATTTTCTTTTTATTTATTTAAAATTTCAAGTCACAATGTGTTTGCTTCTTTTGAAAAATTAAAGTTTATTATTAAAATATTGACCCATAGTTACTTTTACCATTTAAAACTGTCTCACGAAAAAAAAAGTTTTTGTAAAATTTCTATTAGTGAAAACGCACCTCAATTGGACAATTAGGTAAAAATAAAGATACAGTTATTGATGTTTCGAAATATTTTAGAAAATACAATGTTGAAGACCTATTTGGTAGAGCTGTCTGACTCTTGGCTATGGTTCTGGAGGTTGCGGGTTCTAAGGGAAAACAGTAAGCTTTCAAATATGCACAGAAATTAATTAAATGGGAACAAACTGCTGATATAATAGCCCTGGTAAGAGCAGACCATCTGAAATGTTACCAATGTTTCTAAAGCGAATCAGAAAATCAGGTAATTCCAACCTTCCTCTATCTATTTATTTCTTTCATCGCTGTGATGAGAGATTTACTCACGTTGGCGTTGCTTGAAAGAACTTTAGCTACCGACCGTGAAAAAACTTACGAAGGTAGAATATTGCCACAAAAATATTTTACAAATAAACACTGTCTGTTATTTATATTTTCGTAGCTCGGTCGATCGGGGATTTTCCAAAAATGCAAATGTTTTATTTTCGTTCCTAGCTCGTAACTTTTGTTCAGTTGGAAATTTTCCTGAAATATTCCTTGCTTGTCACCTGTATCATTTTCATTTCTTTCCTAAATTGTCCCGGGCAAGCGAAGGTAATTCGTCGACCAAATGTAAGAGCGCCCTCAGATTTCGTTCCGTTGTCGATTCTTTGGATAAGAAGCCGCCGGCGCATTACTAGCGCCGCCAATCATAATAACTAAAAAAAAAATTTTTCAATATTAGGTAGGACATTATCCAAAATCTAGTTTAAGGATTACTAATTCTTGGGGTGACACCATGTTTATTCTTGGGGTGACATCACGTTATCCGCACCAGGTGCCACCCGATGCTAGCTATGCCACTGCATACTAACCCTTACTTATACTATTTATCTAGCAGCATTACGTAGGATACATACAATCCACAATCCGGCCGTACACATAATCTGCGGTGTTTACGAGACAAGTAGGGCAGCTAATCCAATCTGGCTTATCTCTGCAGGTGGATTGTTTAGACCTAGTGATGATGGTGGGGCCGAATTACTCGGTACTGGAAATATTGGAAATTGGAATGTCCGATGTGTGGATTCGGAGCGAATACTTCCGCCTGATTGAACGGCAGGAATCAACGAACCCGACAATGGAAAATAATATGTATTACGAATCCGATTGGTGCGATAACGTAATTCATTTAAATTACAGCACACGTTATTGCATTATTTTATTTCTGCTAAATGTGTTAAGCTGATGGAATGACTTTTGTGGAAATTATCATATAAGATGTTTACTTTGTGAGTGGAGGATATTTGAAGAGCGGGGAAAATGTATAGGTTGATGTTGCGAACTGAAATCGTTGCGTTGAATAATAAATAATTATTTATTTATTTCGGAATGCGTGGAGGTTAGTGCGATCCCACACAACCCATAAAACATTTTTTACATTACCTCCAAACAGGAGGCCCTGAGGAAAATAGTTCTCTTCAGGGCCTACGTCATCTTTGGGGATGCTGTTTGGAGGGTCTTTTTCCACTGCGGTCTAAATCCTGCTGAAAATCTCTCTCTCTCTCTCTCGAAAATACACGTAAGAAAGTAAAAAAAAAAAAAATTATTACAAGATCTGTGGGCATTTGAGATTAACGGGTCCAATAACCTCCAGTGCTACGATCCTGGAATCTGGACCCCACCCTGGCGGGAATCCATGGGACATTTAAGGACATCTACACATTGCACTTTATTGTATTTCTGCTCTTATTACTGATTTTTTCTTATTACTCATACTATTTCATTTCTTTAAAGATGTTTAATTTTTTTTTTATGTTTTTAATTTCTGTTATGATGTTCTATACCTTGTGATGATGATTGCTTTATTATTTATTCTGTTTTATTGGTTTAGTAACATATGAGTATATAATTATTATTGTTTTTATATTTTTGCTCTATGCTTGTAAAAGCCTACTAGGGCGTAAATAAATATAAATAAATAAATAAATCTAATATTTATCATTTCCCTTAAACCTGCCACCCGAGTTCTAATGACGGCCGCAATACCTGGAACTCATCCCTCCGTGAGCGTATTGGAAGAACTGCAATATCTGGGAAGGCCAAGTACAAAAAGCCGCTCAAAATTCATGACGCCACAGCTCATCTTTCGAGAGCTTTCGCTCATTTCAAACAAATTTAGTTTCGCTTTAGATTTTATTACTTTATTATATTTTACCTATCCTGTGCAGGCAAATAAATTAAATGAGCAGCTATAAAACAAAAGAAAACTGTTCGTGGTGAAAAGCGCAAGTTTAATGGAAAAAATTTTAAAATTAAAATTTAAAAAAAAAACTAACAAGAATTGATCAATAGCAAGAACAAAAAAAATCATATTACAGAAGGTGAATAAAGTAGTGAGATTTGTGGAACACGTGTGTAAATTTGATACTTATTCAATAAAATTAAGCGGAATAAAGTTTTTTATTTGTTTTATCATAATCTATTATTCAATATGATTCTTAGAAAACCGCAGTACATACTACACTTAAGTATAAAATTATTAACATACTTACATATATCATTACATATTATTATAAACCAGAAAATAACCATCAATCAGAAACATAATTATTTGTACCTGATATGATAAATTGAGGTGATATTTCTCAAAAGAACGTTTACAAAAAAAACTGTAAAAACTTCCAACTAACAAAATATGAACAGAAATATTTGACAACTTCAGTGATAAAATAAACCAGCGATTCCGGAAATGGGTTAGGAAGTAATTTTAAAAAGTGGTTTCCCAAATCCACAAAATTTAACTAAAGGAATAAAACCTAATTTTAAAACCAATATTATAAAATAAACCTGGCAAACTTGTTAACTAACAAAGTATAAAAATTAAAAACTTGTTAAGAAAAGCGCTTTAATTAGCAACGTAACAATGCCAATGAGATAGAATAGGCAAGCGGTTCCTGAAGTGGGTTTCGCGATGATTTTCCAAATCTACAAATTCAGCCGACAAGACATAAAACCTAATTTTAAGACCAATTTAAATTTTTATAATATCGTATAAAATTGGTTAAAAAAAATACCTAAACCAAAACTTAAAATATATTGGGCGGAAAAATTTAATTACTTGTACAAAAATGGATTTAATATGTAAACATATAATTGCAGTGGTAATGGAATATAATCTGAATTGTCGTTATTACAAAATATAAAGAATTTGACTTCCTCTTTAATTAAATCCCGCTCGGCTCAACAAAATGCTTTTGTTAAGTCGGCTATTACCTCAATACTTACAGATAGAAGTGATTTTTGAAACTTCTCAATTAACAGTCTTCAATCGAATTTCTAATCGCTATGATATATTTATAAAATACATAATAATAACAATAACGTAGTATTTATATAGCGCAGTTTTGTGATATTTCTTTTCAAGTGCGCATAATTAAGACAAGACATGTTACATATAGTAGATACATTAAATCACCATACTCGGCGGCCGCCTGTTTCGGCAGCAATTAAATGGTATCCTTTTTTTTACAAATTACAAAAAGGTTTTGCAACAGAATTTACCTAATTTTTAGCTAACTGTCTTCAATGTCGTTTTGTATCAGCGGCCCAAAACCGCATGATCTTAATCAGGATAATAAAAACGGCAGCATTCTGTGATTTGATGTGAATTTAAAAGAGATTCGCCTGCGGCGCTTTTTTAAGCAGCCACAGTTCAGAAACCCCTGCATAAACCAAGGAAGTGTGCTAAGTAGAGCGAGAAACCAGATCTGGCTTATCTATATCGCGCAACGTTTCCTCTGCGAGCCACCCCACAACCGCGAACAGTTCACCCTCAACCTTATCCACTGTTCACCCAACCCAACTGCGCACACCGCCCACGACCCTTCAAGAGCAGTGTTTATGTCCGCTGTCTTGTGGCAGTATCCACTGAACGTCGGCGAGAATCCAGAAACTAAGAAACTTATAATATTATGTGAAGCTTTATTCTTATATCATAATAAATAGTTATTGGGTTAGACAAGTAAGTGCGCGCTTTCACACAATATTATTAATCAAAGTATTAAGGAACATTTTTCGGTAAGCATAATAAGGGATGAAAAGTGAGAAATCTGTAACCACTGTGAACATCGAATACGATCCGTCCGACAACTAGCCGAGCGTCCAAACAAACCGGGCTTTTAACCACCTCTAACTTGCGGAAGCTCAAACAAAAAAATAAGAAGTTTCGGTCACACAATCTTCCGGGGATAACCGCATATTTACCATGTATCTTCAATTTTTATTTTTGCTCTGCGCATTTGGAGACATTCAGTCATGGGTCAAGACCCATACATCCGATAACTGTGTACAAAAGTTACGCAATTTCGTAAAACAGAACGAAAACGGTTAATTTTTTTTATTAGGAAGTATTAACATAGGTAATCGCAAGATCGTTACATATACATATAGCCCCAATCATATTTTTCACTGAATCTCGGTCTTTTAACGCTGATGTTTCAGACAATCAACATACTTACAGTCTTACTATTCTAAATATAAATCAAATATCTCCACGATTTGTGTATCTAAAAAGTAAAATAAAAAAAATTGTTTGTTGTTTTATTATTTTTTAATAAATACTTAAGTATTTTTAAAATTATATATTTTCTACTTATATGTCTATCAAATTTTGTAATTAAGTTTTTCAGTTATGTATAAAAATACTGACATTGTTTTCATGTGTTTGCTTCTGTGAATATGCAAATGTGATTATTACTGCAGACGAGATATTTATATTTGTTTTATATTACCCACAATAAAATATATATTATGATTGTGTCTCAAATAAATAAAATAAAAAAAGATATATATGTCATAGGAAGATTGTAATATCAGACAGATCATGATGCGCCCAGCAACATCATGATGAAATGGCGGCAGATCGTGTTGTGCCTGAGGCGCTTCATGATCTGCCTGATTTTACGATTAGCCAGCGACATACAGCTACATTGCTTATCCAGTCAAAGAGGGTAGTTCATGTGTTGTATATACTGTTTTTACGAATAATATCTCAAAGAATTTCAGAATTTTTCCATGGCATTCCCATTTATTGGAGCATATTGAGAGGTTGAAGGGAGTGGGATTGGGAAGTACCTATCTGGCTATCCAGATCTGGTTACCTAATAGAGTAAAACCAAGTCTCATATATAATTGTGGTACATAATGCACTGAAAAAAATGAGTTAGCTAAAGTGTTAAGCTAATTGAAGTTGTGTAACCATCGCCTAAACTTCAGCTACTAGTTCCTAAACTACTTTATGTGCAGATACCGTCGTTGTTTAGTAAAAGGTGCTTGAGCTACTGCAACTAAACTTTATTAATAGTATACTAAAAGCTTACTTACCTAAACAAAATAACCTGTTTGGTTAATTAACCTAAAGTAATTTAATAAACCTATTTCACTTTAGTAGAAGTTTATTTGTTACTTCCCAAAGTATTTAGCTAAATTTAACTAAACATCGAGTTTGGTTAAATGTTTTGTTCAAATAGCCAAACTGAGGTTGGAATATCTAAATTGGGTATTTTTACATAACAATTAGTTGCATTGCACAAACTTGAGCAAATTGCTACAAAATTTTAGTTAAATCTACCAAAATTTAGTAGATGAGCATATAACGGCATTTTCGTTTCGGCCAGCTGCCCGGCCGAGATGACTCAGATCACTCAGATGACGCCGTTCTCAGTTCTAAGTGCGCACTACAGAGGAATTGACGTTCGTTGTGAATTTATTTTATGCCGGCCGCTACTTCTAAATAGTTGTAATGGCAGACAAAACCATGGAGGACTATCTAATTTCTTGGAATCTGTAAGCTTACGTAGAAAAAATTAAAGGCGAGTTTTGCTGGTAGCAGGAAACAATATTTTGAGAGACGATTCTTAACAAAATAACTTTTATTTGAATGAGGTTTTTAATGAGTAGATTCTAGTCTTACAAAACATAATATTTATGTATTTAGGTTTCATCTCTCAAAATGGTTCTAATAAACTACCAGCAACTCAAAGTATTTAACCCATGATTCTGAATCATGGGTATAATCCTTCGAGTTGATGGTGGTTACATTTACACCCTGTATTGTTTTCAGCTAAACTGCAAAGCTGCACTTCCTATTTAAAATAGATAATCTAACCAAAAAGCTAAGCTACAGTACCTAAAGCTAGCTAGCAATAGAGAGCTAAAACATCTATATCAGTAGGGCTATTCCAAACAAAGTTTAGTTAATCAACCTAATCATTTTGGAATATTAAATAAATAATAAGGTTACTACATCTAAACAGTTATGCTTTTTTAACCAAACACTACAAAATGGTTTAGATATAAAATACACAACAGTTTAGGTAACACAACTAAACACAGAAAGCTGTGTCAACCGATTAGTTTAGCTAGAATATCTGAATCGTTTAGCTGTCATAAATAAACTGCTGTTTAGCAAACAGTAGCTAAAAGTTCGGCAGTCACCACAGCAACTAAACTGTTTGGTAGATAATTACTGAAAATTTAGTAAATAGTACCAAAACATTTCTTTCAGTGTGGTAGCCACTAAAACGGCTCTACTGGTCATAAGACATGGACAAGGACCAAAAAATATTCCTCCAGCTACCCTGAACGGTGTGAACCTGCAGTTGACTGAAGGAACTAAATACCATGGACACATAATCACCAGTAATCTGATGGACGATGATGACATCGATAGGCAAAGAAGAGCTCTCAGCGTAAAAACAAACATGCTCAGCAGAAGATTCCGCTTTTGCAGTACCGCTGTAAAAAGGACGCTCTTCCTTTCCTTCTGCGCAACGCTGCATACTTGCGAACTCGGGGCAAACTACAAGAAGAGTAGTATAGAAAGACTCCGGGTTCAGTACAACAACGCCTTCCGCATAATGTTTGGTCTCCTTAGATATTGCAGCGCTTCCCGGATGTTCACGGAGGAGCGAGTTCCCGGCTATGCAGCCCTTATTAGATCTAGGGTGGCAGGAATGAGGGAAAGGATAAGCAGCTCTGGAAATATTCTCGTCATGGAAGCCCGCCTCAGTCCATCATTCAGCATTGATGCATACTGGAGAAAAATACTAGCTCCTAATGTGGTCACAGAATCCTAAAAGCCAATTATGATTATTATTTTTTTTTTCATGTACTAGGGATGTTCAGAAAGTAAGTGTACTGTGACCATAGCGGGCTGTGGATTTTGTTTTTTGAGGTTTGGTAACACTGAGTGGTAGAGGGCGGTTTTCTGAACAGAGCAAGCATCGCAGAAACACCGCAGTACGTGGACTCACGTTGTAGTGACAAATCGCGTGGAAGATGTCAGTTAAAAATCCCGCCAAGTTCTGTAACCCGCTTTTTACTCACGGAAGGAATAACACCTACAAGAAAAAAAAGCTGAGGATTTCTGAGCTCTATAGTGACCAGAGATGATAGTGGGTGACTCATTACATGCCTGGGAAAAAAAACAGTCGTCAAAGTGGCGTCAAACCAATTCCCCATCTGTCAAAAAATTGAAAACCACAATTTTGGGCAAAAAAAATCATAGCCTCCGTGTTTTGGGACCGAAAAGGCGAAAATTTTGGTCGAATTTTGGCCTCAGGTTGAGACCATCAATGCACAACAATATTGGGTACCCTAAAAAAACTCAAAAGGAGCATTCAAAACAAAAGGAGTGGAATGCTGACCAGAGAAGTGAGCTTTTTTTCACGAAAACGTCCATCCTCACACAGCCCTAGCCACCAATACGATCATGGACTCATTTTATTGGGATATTTTGAATCACTCCCCGTAATCCGCTGACTTGGAGTCTTCAGATTATCATCTTTTCACCTTCCTAAAGGCATGAAAGGATGAAAATAATTTTTCAACCGACGAGCAGGTGCAGAAAGTGGTCCTGAAGTGGGGGAAGGAGCTGGCGGGAGAATTCTCCGAGGAGGGCATAAATAAACTTGTGCCACGGCTCACCACATGCATTGAACGGGAAAATAGTCAACAAGTGTATCAACAATATCCTGTATTTTTTGTAATACACTTTTTGAAAAAATAAACAAAAATTCAGTACACTTACTTTCAGAACATTCCTCATATATGAGGAATGTTATACAATCATATTCACCTGCTTTTCTTTTTTTTTTCTCGTTTAAAATATTTTTTATATGTATTATAACCCTTATGGAATGTGTGGGATTGCAATATTCTCCCCACATACCGGAATAAACGTTTATTATTATTATAGTACTGAGAGTATTTACCCTGATTTATTTACTCACGAGCAACACAAACGCTGGTAATGTTAATGTGACATAGCAATTAATTCCAATTAAAAGCATTTTACAGGCCTCGCCTGCGTCATTCTATGGATACATCCGACTCGGGAAACAACACTATCGCGGTCTATACCTAATAAAACTGGGTATCAACTTAATATTATCTCATTACGTTCATTTACTGTATCAGCTATGGCGAAGATAAGGGGTGATTTAATAAGATAAGGGATAAATTAAACACCTCCCTAACATATAAGTAAATGTTACACTGTTTACGGAGAACGAAATATTTAAAAAAATAAAAATAATTAACGAAAAGTGAAGAAGCATAATAATTAGTGTTTAAAAATGGTTGTATGCCAACTCAGAATGAAACCAACTCAAAACCACCTCAGAAGATCATTAAAATCTATGAAAAATAATTTTAATTTTAAAATAGCCGGTAACCCTAACTAACTTGACATATTTAACTAATTGTTTTATATTTTTTTATCATCACTCTTAAGGGGTCGTCCATTAATCACTTGATGTTTTTTAGCACCCCCCCCCCCCCCCTCCTGGTGATATGTGGTGAGGTTTTAGACTACCCCCCCCCCCCTTCTTGTGATAATTCGTGATTTTTTTCCGACCCCCCCCCCCCCCCCCTTTAGAGTCTCAAGTTATTAATGGACGACCCCTAATGATCTTCTCGAGGTGGTTGGTTTCATTCAGAGTTAGCCGGTCACCTTTAAAATATATATAGATATATTGTTTCCGTTTTTTTTATATTGGCTCGATGTCATCTTTGGGGATGCAGTGTGAAGGGTTTTTTTAATAAACCAAACAAATTTAAAATATGAAGTATTTCTGTAACAATAGTGTATGCACACAGCAAGATTAGGCTAGGGTATCAAGTAAAGTATCCAAAAGGCAATAATAGTATCAATAAAATAGCACAAAAACCATAGATATATGAATATTAGTAGACCTGCCCTAAGTGATAAAAGCGTATTGTTTCCCCCTCCCATTGGAACCATTCCATTGGTACCGGCTGGGATCGAGTATGGGTTCGCGTTAATCTAAAAAATGTGACG
Source organism: Limnephilus lunatus (assembly GCA_917563855.2). NCBI lineage: Eukaryota > Metazoa > Arthropoda > Insecta > Trichoptera > Limnephilidae > Limnephilus > Limnephilus lunatus. The sequence continues at coordinate 30,685,074 of OU830599.1, read as the reverse complement.
TCATCATTCTTCTGCGAGCCAGCGTCGAGCACTTATCGGTACATATTACGAAATAACACGGTAAAAACAGTGCCTTGTGTTTTGAAAACGTGTAAAATAAAAGTGAAAAAGAGAATAAACCGAATTGTCGTATTACATTCCATAGGCAAGCATTATTTTAGACTATTTTAAGCTAATTCAGATCACATAATATGATCGTTTTTCAAAAACAAATATCACCCGAGATACATGGCGTATGCCCGTCGTTTTTTACTGGGGTAAGTAAATTATGAAACATTTGTAAAAGTGGCTTAACTGAATACCTCAGCAAAATATTGAACTCGACCTTATAGGCGACCTTTCTTTGCTTATTTGGACTTCGCAAAATTGTTCATTGCGCGGCGTGCAATTCGCGCTCCCATGTAAAACGGTATATTCATTCAAAAGCAGAGTTTACTTTTAAGAACTAAATGGTGATATTATAGTGCGAGATGCCTGTATACTGTCAGATTGAGTTTTGACGAATCACATATCACCAAAGCTACCTTCCCGCTCTTCGTCCCGCTGCAGTTGGTTTCTACCCCTCACCTTTCTGTTCTGGTCTATTAATATTCATATGTCTATGACAAAAACGTAATTTAAAAAGAAATATGTACTAATTTTTTTAAAGACATTTGTCAACATTTAAAAAAATATATTTTGTGACGTTTTAATACAATTTAACTTTATTCTCCATAGATAACTATGAACATAATTTATTGTATTCCTGCACATATTTGGAGTGAGAAATGTAAATGTCAATTTGCTGCCCAATAATATTTTTCTTCTATTAAAAACAATTAATAAAATATATTTTTCTATCACACTGATCCCAACCGTATCTGTCGCGACGGAATCAAGTGATACGAGCGCTGTTGCAGCAAAATAAAATCAACATGTTTTACTCCAAATGTGCTCAGTAATCGATGGTTAAAATCCTTCGGGCACGTGCTGTTACACCCTACATTAATAACAGTAGAATGTAAGTTTTAAAAATTAACATAAAATTCTTACAACGAATTGTTTTAATTGCAGCTTGCATACATAAGGTATGAGCGTATTCCCTTGATGTTGCAAAGCACTTTGTTTCTAATTTATTGGTTTGTTAGGAAAATTAATTATTTTCCGTGAACAATGCGAGTATACTAACGTTACATAACTAATTGCTTTGTTAGCAAAGTGTATTGGAGTCAAATTACGGTTGCAAGAAAACATTAAAAAAAAATTAAAAAAAAACGATTAACGACGTAAATAAAAGATTACTTCATCGTTACTAAGTATTATGTGATCGTTTCTAAAAGTAAAAGTAAAATAAATAACCAGTAGTTATAACTAGTAGTTATTATCATTATTTTCTATAATAGCTTTTAGTTCGCCCAGTTTGAGTAGGAACTGGTTCCAAAAATAGCCAGTTCCTCGGTCCACTGTGATCCAGTGAGTAGTGACAGCTAGTCACCGAGACAAAGTAACCGTGACAAAGTAACCGAGACACACAATGACGCCATAATAGTAATATACTCGTATATTGCACATTGCATATAGCCCAGGTAAGTATGGTCCTGTATTAATTCATTTTTAGGCAGCATCGCGTTCATTGGTCAAAATATTGTATATATATTTTCGTATCGGTGATCAATGAACCGGTGTATGCAATTTTTAGCCATAAGTTGTTTTTAATTGTTTGTCTAGCTTATAGTCTTTCTAGATTTTAGGCATGTATGGTAAGTTTGTACAGCGCCCTTGAGGTGATTTTTTACAAAAACGGCGCTATATAAATCGTCCAAATATTATTATTATTATTATTATAGCCGCCTATAAATCCTAGTACTTATACCTAGGTTATATATGTCCATATGCGAGCTGCTGACGGAAGTAGTGACATCTTTTGGCAGATTATTGAACTAAAACCCGAATTACAACAGTAGCTTTGCTTGAAATTTCACGAACACAGATGTTATTTGCGGCGCGGCGTATAAGGCGTGACATCGGACATGCAATGGAAGTCGAGTTCTGGAATTCAACCACACGCAGATCGTAGGCTATTAATACTAACTATCAGATCAGATGAGGATGAAAGGAAGTGGATAAGGAAAGTTTGGGAAGAAGTTACCTGACTATTATTTAGCCCTTCAGAATTTTGGAGTATTTTTCAGATGGTCAAAATATTTCCGCTTTACAATAAAATGTAAATAAATGGAATATTATTTCTAAACATATCTCAAAACTGTTTTTGAAAGATGATGAAATACGTTTTCAAATTTTGTAATTCGAAATAAACATATTATTATTGAAATATAAAATTTTTGCATGTAAAAATAAAGAAGTTTTAAAAATGGCTCACCTTACGTTTTTTCTAACTAAACTTACTGATAACTAAAAATAATAATAACACATACATGTTTTATTATACAAGTGACATATGTGCATATGTTGACAAATTTTCGTCAAACAAATGGTTGAATATTGGAGAATTGAGCGCAGAAATAGAAGGCTTTATGCTTGCCATACAAGATAGAGTCATTAATACTAAAAATTATAGGAAGCATATCATCAAAGATGCAAATCAAATTGATGATTTTTGTAGAAAATGTTTGGCTTTTCCGGAAACTATAGAACATATTATATCGGGATGTTCTGTATTAGCGCCGTCCGAGTATACATTTAGGCACAATCAAGTTTTAAAAATAATTCACCAAAGTTTGGTAATTAAACATAACTTGATTGACTGCCGTAATGTACCATATTATGAATATGAACCAAATTCATTTTTAGAAAATGAATTTTATAAAATTTATTATGATAAAACTATTCTGACAGACAGAACAATTAGTCATAATAGACCCGATATAGTTTTACTTGACAAAATTAAGAAAATAACTTATATCATTGATGTCGCTATTCCAAATTCTTGTAATATTCAGAAAACTGTTTCTGAAAAAATAAGAAAATATACAGATTTAGGAAATGAAATTAAAAGAATTTGGCATTCTCAGACTATAAAAATATTACCATTTGTTATTTCGGCTACTGGCATTATACCTAGCTCTCTCATTCAAAATTTAGGCGTATTAGATTTGTCAAAAAATTTGTACATAAAAATGCAAAAGTCGGTCATTTTAAATACATGTAGGATTACGAAAGATTTTTTAAATATTTATATTGAGGGATCAGTAGGATTTATCGGACCAGTTAGGATTTCATCAGAGCCGAACCCTCTGATATGAAAATATCTGGAGTCGGTGAAATATTTTCCCATTATGTTTCTGGTGGATTGACGTATTGTTCTTGTATTGTTTTATTCTTATATAGTGCACTTACATTGCGTTAATTTACTAGATATTCATTTGTGGAAAAGTGTGTGGAAGGGTTTAGTCTTTCATTTAGGAAAGATTCAACCCGGACATAAAATCTGGAGCACCGTAATATACACGTTAATAATGTCACCTTACTGTTTTATCTTTCCACTTGAAAATAATTTTTAAAACAATCCGAAAGTTAATTTATTTTTTCAAATTGCGATTCAAAACTTAGGTTTCATAAAGGTGTACATTTTACTTTTTTGGTAGTTATTTTTTTTGTTTGAACATAAAGCGTGATGTTTTGCCTTTCCAACGCCGCCGTTTAGAACATATTTCTCCCTATGATAGTTAAAGGGTGACCGGACAACTCAGAATGAAATGAACCCAGAACCTCCTCTAAAGTCATTAAAAATGATTAAAAAAATGGTTAAATATGTTATGTTAAGTTAGGGTTATGGGCAATGTAAAAAAAATCATAGCTTTAAATGAATTTTCAAAGAGGTGTTGAGTTGACTTGATTATGAGTTGGTATGGAACCTTTAGTAAGGGAGTTACACCGATTTATATGATATGAGACAAGAATGGTCTCCTATGATTAGATGGGTTAATGGTGTAATTTGGGCAAATCTGGAAAGCAAAACTGGAAAAATGTAACATAAAATCCTGTTGTTATCGACTCGCTAAAACATAATTTTAAATATCTCACGAAGGAGATAAGGGGGAGACAAAACAACATCGAGTACCTACGTCAATAAAACACTGACAAAAATAATTATATGTAATCTGTCGAAAATAAACCAGCTATTTATAAATGAAGTGGTAGATAAAAAAGATACATATAAAAATAAAATCCGAATTGCGGTCACTTGCGATTAGGTAAATTATTTATTTAAGAATAGTTACATCATTTGGTTTATGTTAAATAATGTCTATCAGTCTAGCGTAATAATATTATATTTTAAAATGTAGGTACTCACCTAATACTTGACCGAAAATTTTGTCGAAGTTAACTTCGTTTTTCTTCTCCAGATATTTGTGCATCACACTTCGGACACTGAAACAAACAAAACACAATCAGTTTCAAGGCATCAGATATTGGATTAAAAACCAGTCCAAGGCATGACTGAAAAACAAACATTGTCATAATAATCAATATATATTATAACAGTTTTCCGGAAAGTTCTAGAGGATTCAATAGAGCTATAAAAAGTTCTGGAAGGAGTGGCGGAGTCGGGAATCATTGTGGAACATTCCAGAACACTCAAATGTTGTCCTGAGCGAAGCCGGGTAACCCAGCTAGTAATATGATAAAACACATACAAAACTTATAACCACATTATATTTTTCACCGTAACCGGTTTCAGCCTATTAAAGTCATCTTCCGACTGCTACAAATAATACTTAATCTACAGTTTAAATACATAACATATGAGGGAGAGGGAGGGGGGGGGGGTAGTCTACAGGATTCTATTCAAATTATATGGTTTTTTCATATTTGTTGCCATATCGTCCTTGATGATTGGATTGTCACAATCTTTTTTCTCAGGTACAATCAATGCTGAGCTACAAGGTACACCAAGGCGCTGGCCATGCGGCATTTAGCCGCGATAAGGGATGAGAAACAGAGTTCTCCCTCAAATGAGACGAGCTGACGTTGAACCTGATCTGAAGTTGAACCGCCGACTCGATGGGTAAAAACGACCCCGAATCAGTAAACTTGGGGAGATTTGATGGAGGCCTCCGTGGGTGATCCTCGACTATGAATCCGGGCGCGTTCGAATCGCGGGTGCGCAAGTAAATTTAATTTAATCAATTTGTGTCAGTTATAAGGTCGAATAAGGGTGGATAACGTTGGGTTAGGTTTGGTTGGCTTTTTTAATGTTTTTGTTGGTTTACAAAATATGTAACTATAAAAACCTAAAGGATAAATAACAATGACGTTAATACTGGACGCGGGGTGGAAATCTCAAAGTGGGAAGCCAAATACAGGACAATTGTACCGGTCTCTAAGTATTTCTAGTATTTTAGTACTAAACTGCTACGCGTCGAGTACCAGCACTTTCCAGTAAGTAAATTGCATTGCAAAGCGCCAAAATGCCCTCCTGTGTGATGAGAAAATGCTTCAATAACACGGCAAATAGTCGTAAAGGCGAAGGAATAACACTTCATCTGTAAGTACACGCAAATTACTTATTATTATCAATTATTATAAACATTAAAATTAATTTTCATGTTTCCCGCCCGCGGTTTTACGCGTCATCAGAGAAAATTCAAGGCCTACTAAAGTAAAGGGTCTGGACGCGCAACAGCCAAATTACTGTTGCTAAGTAAACTTTACTATTTTAAAATAGACTAATCAGCCTAAACACTCTGTTTATTTGTTTGCTTGCGGTAAAACAACACATAAATCAGCAGTTCCAACAAGTATTGACGACAACCGCCACCATTTGAAAACTGTCGTTGCCCTATTGTATTTATTGTGTAGCTCGACACATCAAAGTCCGACAGGCATCCGAACCTTTTATTCTAGTGGGCCATAAGATGTGAAAGCAGTATTCGGCGAAGAAATTAATACGCTGCCCGACCATATTTCTATGACATTCACACACATACATTCTTTGATTGTCTGTCTTTATCACACAGGAATAAACTTTTGAATTTAGAAATTATACTGAAAACCGCGGAAAACAAAATAGTGTTGCTTGCTTTCCACATTATATTGTGAGTATGCGAGACTATGGCGAGTCTATTTATAATATATAAAGTCATTGATAAATAATAAGCATTTGAATCATTAAAAACATGTGTGGGATATTGAACACTAAACTTAAACTTTGTTTTACGTACTCTATATTAAACCCCGACAAGGTTTGGGGTATTAGCTGTGTTATAATATTTTAGCCGCCCCTAATTAACTTGCGTATAATCAAATCGTGTCCGGCGTTTAAAACATTAATAAACAGTGGCATAATGACTGATTCGACTACAGTACCCAAAAAAATACATAATATTATTTGTCGAAAAATAAAAGTAAACAAGTAACTAGGCATTTTACCCGCACTCGGAATCCAAATGAAGGCATAAGGAGTTTCAACAAGTTGTCTCAATTCATATACGGAAAAAAGTTAAATCATATCATACACAACCCTCGCTAACCCTTTGCAACAAGCCCACTGTGCGGTTCACATTCTTTGTAAGGGTTGCCACCACGACTACGCCTACACTGAGCTACACGCAGGCGTCAATACTCGTAGGTGTACCTACGTATAATGATATAATATATTATGTATGTGTTCTAATATGAAAACTTTCATTTACTACGCACATATGTACGCACGTTCGTCAGAAAATGTCAAATGAAACCCTTTCGACAAAATGAATTCCAGCAATTACCAACGTCTGAATTAAAGCCTTTGCCTTTTAATTTGGTGAAATGATATTATCATTCTGCGAGGACTACGCGTCAACTAATACATTTTGAGAAAATGATCCAGGAAATAGCAAGTTGCAAATAATATTACTAACTTTACCACGTAAAATTAAAGTAGAATGTTTTCACAGGGGAAGTTATTACGACGATTCTTAGAATGTTAAAAGTTTCATATCAAGAGCCACGGTTTTCATAGTAACTAAAGCTTATGAGCAAAATTTCAATTAAAACTTCCTAGGAACAAATAATATTATATTTGTGTATGAAAACATATTACGAACAGCGTGGGATTCAAGGTCGGGTGACTCCAGGGCAAATAATCGGAGATGCAATAGATATCCGCTTACAATCAGATATCCGGCCTATCCAGTCACTTTATTACTATCCGGCCAGACTCCGGATAGTGATTAAATATCCGGCCGAAATCCGATAGTTGAAAAGCAAATAAAACAGGTAGAAAAAATCAAACATATTTTTATTTTATCTTATCTTTATTATAACACATTATCGTTTAGTTACTTAGTACTTAAAATTTACTAATAGAGCCAAGGATGACGAATAAAGGCAAATTTTCAGCTTTAGAAGAAAATAAACGATTACGTTTTTCATATACATTGCCAGCTTTAAAAAACGGTATCTGGTTGATCACTTTGTGCTACTACTAAAAAATATATATCTTTGCAAACTTTTCCAAAATTGGTACCAGTGAAAGTTAACCACCGTGCGCAAGGGACACTATTTTGTATCATCTCCTTGAACATATCATTTCTTGCATACACTGATTATTACTGGCCGGATATCCGGTCATTCGGCCAAGGCACGTGCCGAACATTCAGCATCCGACCAATATACTATCCGTGAAATGTCTTCAAATAATATACGCAATAGATTGATGATGTCGTGAAGGTACTGTAAATGATGTTAAAAAACATTACAGCGGTTTTTAAACAACTCACCAAGAGAACCTGTGCTGAGGTGATCAGGTGTTTTTTTAGACAGTTGCACAATAATTATTCAAAGATAGTGTTTTCAGAAAATCTTTAACCACTGGAGGGCTTTTTGCAACAATATGGAACTATTTAAAATACCTCGGATTGCTTAGCTGCCAATTTTGGCTAAATTTCCCTTATATGTAAGTAATTAGAAGTTTACGAATTTATTACATATTTTTTTTAAATCCTACGAATATTTTATAATCGACAAAAGATAGGTGAATTCATTGACTATATAGAACTATAATCAGTGTGTATGTCTCCATATTAAAATTTGGAGGTATGATTTTTTTAATGTGGGCGGAAAATATTCAAAATGGTCACCAAAAATTTTCGAGCAATCTGAGAAAAAAGTTTCAAATTGCACTGTCGCTCCAGTGGTTAAAAATAGGGATGTTATGGATATGCAATTTCGGATCTGGATACGGATACGGATATAGGAATAATCTTATACCGGTTTCGGATACGGTTACGGATATGAAATTATTTCGGATTATCCGCTAGTTTCGGATAATTTCGGTTACGGATATTAGAATATTAAAATTATAAAAGTAAAATACAAATGGCAAGATTTGACTTTTATTTCTAGTCTATATTATCATTTGTTTTTACAATCAGTCACGCTTGCTTGTGTGACAAATGATGGCTCCCCCGGGCAAAACAAACAAAAACCTGTCGTAACTAGGGAATGCAAATCTCGCGAGATTGGGGCTCAAGCGAGATCTCGCGAGTTTGTGAATAACAATCTTGCGAGATCTCGCCAATTTCGAGATCTCGCGAGATTGGCAGTTTTGTGTTTTTTTTTGCAAATAATCACAATATTTGAATAAATTTGGAAAAAAATAATAAAAATTATAAGTATTATAAGATAAACATTTATTTTCACGAATTTTTCAATAGACTTTTATGCATCAAACATTGTTTGACGTATTTGTCTATGATTTTTCAATAAACTTCTAAGTAGTAAACTTTGACGTACGTATCTATCAAATAACAAATGAAAGAAACAACCAGTCTTCTCTTCTAATATCAAACAAAAATCTTTTGTAATGAAACAGTTCTTTTATAACAAACAATGAGAAGTAAAAAAAAAGAAACTTTTTATCTAAGTTGAGTTGACTATTAAACTGAGATATTATTATCAATTAAATTAAACTAAATGTACTCAGTAGATCCATTAGATATTACAGATTAATTAACAAAATATACCAATTAGTCAGACTATTAGAAATTACAGATTGCAACTCCGTCCGTGTCAGTCCGTGCTTTGAATAAGACGTTTTTATGCTCGAGTGCAATCTCATTAAACTCCCGAGATCTCGCCCTTTTTTCATCCGAGATCAATCTCGCTAAGAACGAGATTGCATTCCCTAGTCGTAACCTGTCATTTAGACTCCGCCTTTATCCGAAACTATCCGAAACTTTTATATCGGTTTCGGTTACGGATACGGATATTTTTTTATTTCGGATATCCGATAGTTCCGGATACGGTTACGGATCTCCATAACATCCCTAGTTAAAAAGAAGATAATACATATTGATAGGAAATATGAAAGAATATTGTACAGAATTAACGGTGAGAGATTAAGTGTGGTTTGATGTTAATATTTTTTTAATAAATTATTAAAATAGTAGTTCTGTAAACATCATAATGATTGGACAGCCCACAACAGTAGCAACGCTCATGCGCTCGGGTAGAATAAAAAAGTACCAAACACGACTACCACTTTGACAGGATTGACCGGACACGGAACACACAAACAAATTTACAAAAAGACGAAATGCAAAATGGTCGAGTCAAAACAGGACTTCTATGCTCATTACAAAAGTCTATATATTTTCCTGCGGGTGCAGTTATTATATAATTATCATTCCTATTGAGCCCGAGGTTTGCTTGCAAATAATCGTAGGGGATTTTTGCTGGGAAGATAGGCTTGGAGTCCCTAGGGTTTGTTGCTACGCCATTGATAGCTGGTTGATAAGAAAAATAATTTAATGTATAAATAAAAATAACTTCATAGGTAGATAGTTAGGTAGGTTCATGCATTCGGTAATATATGAACCCGGCTCTTAAGAGGTGATTGACAGTTAAAGTGGTGATAACGAAAACTAGGAGTTATTTCATAGTACTCGAGATAACCCCGCAACAAAATAGTAATTACGAAAGAAGGATAATATACTTATGAAAGTAAATACCCACTTATAATAATATAACGTATTGAACGCAAAATAAAAGGCTCTATTTACTGTATAAACACAGGTTTTTATGTTCCCCATTCAACTACATAATATTATTATTATTAACAAGCCGAAGGACGTTTACATGGCGATTCTCGAGTTATGAGTGATTTAAAGTAAAGTTTCGAGTTTTTCTAATAAAAGGCTCTATTTACTGTATAAACACAGGTTTTTATGTTCCCCATTCAACTACATAATATTATTATTATTAACAAGCCGAAGGACGTTTACATGGCGATTCTCGAGTTATGAGTGATTTAAAGTAAAGTTTCGAGTTTTTCTCGTGTGTCCCCGACTTCTTCTACCATTCAAACACCCTGTAACTAAATACTTCCGGCAATTTTCAGCGAAATCAATAGGGCACACACATATATGCTACCTTTAATTAATATAGAAGAAGAAGATGGAAGCATAATCTTAAGATAACAAAATATCAGCGTTTGATTTAAATTTTCAACAAAATGTTAGCGAACATAATCATCAATACATGGTTAATTTCATGCGCAATTTTTGTGAAATTTCAACCCCCAGGGTGCTATAAAAAGCTAGTTCCAATAGCATATAAATATAATAAAAAACATTGCAGGTGTCGCATAACACGATATCGAATAGATGTGTATAGTGCGATTTAAATTGAAGAAAGATGTCGCTTGCTGAGGATTGGTTTGTACTCCTGTATATTTGTTTTTTTTAAGCTGTAAATACAGTATGTGTCAGTTCGTTCAAAATTCAATAAAATATGTTGTTCTTTTACTTGTAGAAAGATTAACCCTTGTATTTAAAAAAAATATTTGTTACAATTATGAAGTTTGAAATAATGGAAAACAAAATATAATTTTTTTAAACCTCAAAACTTTCATTTCTCAATGTGAGATTTGTGGATATACTTAGTACAAACCAATCCTGAGCAAGCGATGTCTCAAGGGGGTATTCTAAAATAAATAAAAAAACCGTACTTTGATAGTAACTTTATACAAAATTTCCTAATCCCTAACCAAACATAACAAAACTATAAAAAAAGTAAAATAAATAAACATATCTTGCAAGAATTTTACAACTCTTCATATATACATATATATTTATATATAATTTATATATATATATATATATATTTTTTTTTCCTTCTAAATAATCCATTACCATTAAAATGTAAAAAAAAAAAAAAAAACTTTCTACTACAACACATAAATACCTGTACTTGTCACACTGAATCATAAACACGTAAACACCTCAGCACAGGTTCTCCTAGTGAGGTGTTCACGAAACATAAAACATTATAAACCAACAGTTTCACCTTCTCAAACCCACCTTACACCCAACATAATAAAATGTTATATTAATTAATATGTAAAAATGTGTTCCAAAATATATTATGTTAAAATATTAAATATATAAGGTAAAACTGTAATATATAGAAATAAATAAAAAAAAAATAAAAAAATAAAACAAAAAATAGTTCAGATATTCAAGAATATCTCTCATTAAGAGGATTTTTCGAAATTCAAATAATTTTAAAAGTTATAACTAAAATCTAGATAGAACAAAACTTTTAAACGCCTTTTCTCGAAACTACTTTTTTCGAGACGGTTGTCTTTTTTGAAACCGATTTTCTTGAAATTTGGCATGAATTTTCTTTCCCATTACGGTGGGAACCAACAAAAAATCTAAAATTTTAATACAATGAAAAATAAATAACTTCGTTTACGCCACTATATAATTAACAATATCAACATGTTTCAATAACAATGTTGATAATGTTAATTATATAGTGGTGTAAACGAAGTTATTTATTTTTAATTATATTAATAATGCCACAAAGTATTTTGGTTAGGATTGAAGAATTTTTTTTAATTTTTACTATTTTTAAACTTCGGAAAAGTTAAAATATAACGGAAAAAAAAAAAATTTTGGATCCCACCATAATGACATTTGTACTGATAAAGAATGAACTTTTTTTTTCATATGACCAGAAGAGTGAAAATCTTGACAACGAGGAAACGCTCTTTTTTTCCACCTCTACTTCAGCAGCGTGAAACTTCGTGAAATATATGTGTATATTTTTAATTTTATTTTATTTTGTGAATTCTTAAAACATAAATAAATCATACGCACTCTGTTTTGTCGAAATTTTCCTTGACCATTCTGCATAAATGTGACTGAATTTTGTTGATCTGTTGTTGTCTATGAGACGATGTATGAATGTTAACGAGGCAAGGAGTGTGTGCCAAGACCGAGTTGTTTGACGGTCCGTCCTCTCTGCCTACCCCTGCGGGGAAACGGCGTGATGGTTAGTTAGTTAGTTAGTTTAAAAAATGTTGGCTTCTAGACTAGAATACCCCCTTAAAAACACGTTAATCGTCTCGAAACATTCATGATTGCGAGGTTGTGGAATTTTAAGATTCTCGTCCATTTTAACCACTAAAAGTTTTCAATTTACTAGCAAGCTTAACATCCAAGTTGTATTACATTATTTAAAAAAAAATATTGCTTTGGTACACAATATGCAGGCAATTGTAAACATTGTCATACAGATGTTTATTGATTTTTTGAGATGCTGTTCCTTAATATATATCTGAGAAACAATAAATAACAACAACTGTACATTTAGATAGTTAGCTACTCTATACTATAATTTACGATATAATAAAACGCGTAAATTAAATTTTTACTTGCCTTTATTTTCTTTTCATATGCATGTTTAATTTTTGTCCTTGACATTCACAAAATGAAGTCGCAGACCACTTGCTACAACACGGCCCAAGCTTGGGTAGCAAGTAGGGAAAACACAATAAAATGTAGCAAAAAAAACGTAATAGGTACTAATAAAATTTTAAATCAAATACTTCAGAATAGATTACACCTGCAGGGGTAAATTAAAATAAGTACCAAATTATCGTAAATACTTACATTGTTAAATTGTATGAAACTTTTAAAACAATATTTCAAAAAATCTCGATTTATCGGCACTGAAACTCAAACTCAAACTTGCATCCTCTGGTACAAAAAGCCAAGGGGCTAAACGAACTGCAGGGATTTGCACTTTATAAATTCTGGATGGACTTGAAAACAAGTAATATAATTATCGGATTTATTTTTGCATTTGGTGATTTTCAACACTAGTAGCCCAGTCGCTGGTCTAGGGAACTCGTTCTTTCGCGAGTTGGAAACAAGATCAATAAACTTGTGAAAAAATAGCTAAGTAAAATAAAAAAAATCGTGTTATTTAATACCCCTTTTGGTAGAAGAGAGCTCTCGCATATAAAGGTGTCCCAAAATTAACGCAAGTTTTGAATTAAATACAAAACACAGTTTTTAGTCTTTAGATTGTGATTTTTTTATTGATTCAGGCTTTTCATTCACTAACGGCCGCTGTTCCCAATCCTACTAATCAACTTCTAAGCTGAAACTTAGGTTCATCACTGCTAAAAACATTCTCCAACACAAAAGCTTCGCTTAAGCAAGCCACTCAGTCTAAGCCAGCCGATTACTGGATTAGCTGTTTAAGCATATATCTAAGGAAATTACTAGTTATAAAAAGTGTCCACAGAGTGAAAAAATACCGCGAATGATCAAATGTCACTCTGACAATCGACAGTCGGGTTCGCGCTCTTTTCAGTCTTTTTGTGTTGCATTTGTCAAATTATCGTTTTAAAATGGATAGAGAAGTGTTAGACATTATAGAAATAATAGATATTGCGGAGTGGGCGGAGGTACTCGACGAAAACATCGGGTTATATAGGCGGCGACAGGATGTGGATATTAATTATATTGAATTATTAAACGACAATGATTTTTTTGACCGTTTTCGTATGACAAAAACATGCTTTTTGTATATTTTGAACCAAATTGAGGAGAAGCTAACTTATGCAAGCGAAAGGTAAGTTTTTATTTACGCAAGTGTCATTTTTGCGATCAATATGCGAAATATTTTGCCCTTACCTCTTGTCAGATCTGAAAACCTTTCTATTCTATGAATTAATGTTATTATACCTTATTTCTTTTTAGAAACTGTCCAATTTTACCGTGCACTCAATTATTGATAGCATTACGCTTTTATGCGACGGGAAGTTTCCACATCACGAATGGAGACTTCTTCAAAATAAGTCCATCTGCCACCAGCAAGATTGTAAAAAAAGTATCTTATGCCTTGGCAAGCTTGAGACCACTTCACATTCAATTGCCAGTAGGACAGGAGGTGGAAATTGTGAAGAGGGACTTTTATGAAGTTGCAGGATTCCCTAACGTGATAGGTGCGATTGATTGCACTCATATCAAAATCCAATCCGTTGGTAAGTGCCAAACATGTTACACATAAATAAACCAATACATGTGTTGGTTGTGCCTGCATTGTTTTCTGTACAGTAAATAAGTACCTATGTATTGTGTTAACCATCTACTTTCTCCAACAGGTGGGCCAGAAGCTGAAACTTTCAGAAATCGGAAGGGGTACTTCTCCTTAAATGTCCAGACCATATCAGACGCCAAAATGAGAATCAGGGACATAGTAGCCAGATGGCCAGGAGCTACGCATGACTCGCTCATTTTCCAAGGTTGCCGCGCCAAAGCGGTCTTTGAGACAGACCAATACCCAAATGGAGTACTCGTAGGAGACAGCGGATATCCATTGAAGGTATTAAACACACAACTTTAATGTTTTAATCAAATAAGATATTTGTATAACATCAGTAAATTGTTCCGTTCCTTCTCACCTTTTTAAAATTCACATCCTTGACTACCCAGATTGTAAATTCTATAGTTTATCTAAAGTCTGAACTCGAATCCAATCTTCCACACAATTCTGAATTATGCACATTTAAATAAAATTAATAAACTTAAATTCTCCTTTCCTTTCTCTGTAATTTTAAATGATAGCCTATAACATCCTTGGAGGGTAAAGCCAGAAATAATTGAAAAAAATAATTAAAAAATACTTGGTTCAGTGTTTATATAGTTTTAATGACTTTTAAACAAGACATTTGCATAAAATAACATTAAAAATACTGTGTTCAGTGTCTACATAGTTTTTGACTTTCAAAGAAGACATTTTCATAACATAACTTGAAAAATCAGCAAGGAACGTACGTTATAATCTCTTTTCATAATTTAACTATTACAAAAAGTTATTTGGCAATGTGGAATGTAAGAAACATTTAATTAATGACTTTTAAACAAGACATTTGCATAACATAACTTTTAATACTGTGTTCTGGGTTTACATAGTTTTAATGACTTTAAAACAAGATTTTCTTAATAATTTGAAAAAATCAGTAAGAAATGTACGTTATAATAATCTGCGTTCATAGATGGCGCTAATTTAATTATTACAAAAATGTTATTTGGCAACGTGGAATGTAAGAAAAAGTTAATTAATGACTTTCAAAGAAGACATTTTCATAACATAACTTGAAAAATCAGTAAGGAACGTACGTTATAATCTCTTTTCATAATTTAACTATTACAAAAAAGTTATTTGGCAATGTGGAATGTAAGAAAAAATTAATTAATGACTTTTAAACAAGACATTTGCATAAAATAACTTTCAAACTACTGTGTTCAGTGTTTACATAGTTTTAATGACTTTCAAACAAGATTTTCCTAATAATTTGAAAAATCAGTAAGTAATGTATGTTATAATAATCTGCGTTAATAGATGGCGCTAACTTAACTATTACAAAAATGTTATTTGGCAACGTGGAATGTAAGAAAAAGTTAATTAATGACTTCTAAACAAAACATTTGCATAACATAACTTTTAAAATACTGTCTTCAGTGTTTACATAGTTTAAATGACTTTCAAAAAAATTTTCCTAATAACTTAAAAAATCAGTAAGGAACGTATGTTATAATCTCTGCGTTCACAGATGGCGCTAATTTAATTATTACAAAAACGTTATTGGGTAATGTGGAAAGTAAGAAAAAGTTTAAAAACATAAGTTATATAAAATGATTAAATAAAGAATGCACATTTCAACGCGCACCGTTTGCAGGTGCTCCAGTTCCTCGATTTTAAGGACATTCTGAAAAAGAAAACAGTACAATATTATTACTAACATATTAATGTTTTATTTCAGACGTATCTCATGACACCATACAGGAATCCAGAAACAGCTGTCCAACAAAACTACAATGAAATTCACATAAAAACCAGAAACGTTGTGGAAAGACAATACGGATTATGGAAAAGGAGATTTCCCGTCTTATCGAACGGCCTGCGACTAAACCTCAACACCACAATGGCAGTTATTGTCGCATGTGGAGTTCTTCACAACATATGCATTAATCGTGGGGAGGAACATCCACAAGATTGGATCAATGGCGTTGACGATGTTCCAAACAATGTCGCAGAATTGAACAATGCGGGGAACATTGCAAATTTAAAAAGAGACATTATTGCAAATAATATGTACAATGGATGAGCACTGATGGGTATGTTTTTGACCCTGCGATCCAATATGTGTGTTACTTGTTTTCTCTTTTTATGAAATATAAGTATTGTTTTAAATTAATGGTGTAATGGATATAATATTAAGATTGATGAATATTTAAATAAAAAGAATAAGTAAACAAAACAATTACCACTTCGTAGTTTCTTTAGGCTGATCTCCTTGGCTTCCCTCTCCAACCTTATAAAATTCTGTGTATATGATAAATCAGCTATTGCTCGCCTTTGTTGCAAAGTTTGAAATGCACATTCAAAGTTATTGTTGAATTTGAAGGTAAGATATTTTATAAATTTGTTTAAATATGTTCTATGCTATCTATGTATATATAGTATTATATATCTTATCCTTTAATGTGATTGAGAAGTCAGTATAAAATAAATAAAAATTACCAATGACCAGTAATCAGTCTCTACTGATTCCGGTTGATGTTGTCCTGTTGAAGAGTTGGCTGCGTTGGCAGTTGGCTCTCTCACAGCAGGAGCATCTGAATCCAACCTTTAAAAATACAATAGAAGGACTCGTATAATATTAACCAAGCAAGAAGTAACATACACAATCCAGCTATTTTATGCATGATAAACTTTCAGATTCCACTACATAAAACTACAAAACTAACTAACCGTCACGCCGTTATCCGCAGGGGTAGGCAGAGAGGACAGACCGCCAAACAACTCGGTCTTGGCACGCACTCTTTGTCCATCCACATTCATACATCGTCTCATACATACTCTTCTATTATTGTATTTTTATGTAATGGCCAATAAAAGAGCGTTAAAAAAAAAAAATTATACTTACTGGTTTTCCAGGCCGGAAGAACTTATTCCGATTGCTGCTTCGACCTTTAAAAGTACAGGGTCTTCAACATCTTGGCTGGGCCCCCCCCCCAGTACCAAATATGTGGCAACGGATGGTTGCCCTCTGTGTTCTGGCTTCTCTTTTTAAATTATCCCAAGCCTTCTTGAGAGCCACGAGGGATCTGCAATGATTTAAAAGATTAGATGAAGCAATTTGACCTCATTGACATTCTAGCATCTTCTCATACAAACTTTGGTTATTCTGACTCTTGACATGGCCCGACTCAAGTATCTGGTTCACTTGATCGTGCCATGTCTTCTTCGGTCATCCCCAACTTCTACCATTCACATTCGCGTCATAATAAAGGGTCCGCCAAATAACTTTTTTTTTTTGAAAATGCTATAAAAAAAAAACTACTGAATATTTTCTCAAATTTCTTTTTTTATTTATAAGTACAATCCTTCCGGTTAATAATGGAAAATAATTTCATTCAAATGGCTGCCTCGGCTGGCCATGCAGTAGCCTACACGATCGGTCCAATTTTTAAGCACATTATCGATTGTGTGCAGCTGTATTTCACCAATGGCTTCACGAATATTGTCCTTTAAAGCGTCAATTGGCCCACTTCACGAATATTGTCCTTTAAAGCGTCAAAAGCCGGTACACCCAAAACGAGTCACTGTTTGGTGCGGATTTTGGTCCAGAGGCATAATTGGGCCATTTTTCTTTGAAAATGAGCAAGGAGTGGCCGTTACAGTCAATGGCGATCGTTATCGGGCCATGTTGAACGAATTTTTGTTCACAAAAATTGAAGAGGAGGATATTGGCAACATTTGGTTTCAACAGGACGGCGCTACGTGCCACACAGCCGAAGCTACACTCGATGTTTTGCGCCCTGTTTTTGAAGATCGCATTATCAGCCGCAGAGCTGATGTCGTTTGGCCACCTCGGAGCTGCGATTTGACACCGTTGGACTATTATTTGTGGGGTGACCTCAAAGATAAATGTTACGCCGACAAGCCAGAGACAATTGACGCTTTAAAGGACAATATTCGTGAAGCCATTGGTGAAATACAGCTGCACACAATCGATAATGTGCTTAAAAATTGGACCGATCGTGTAGGCTACTGCATGGCCAGCCGAGGCAGCCATTTGAATGAAATTATTTTCCATTATTAACCGGAAGGATTGTACTTATAAATAAAAAAAGAAATTTGAGAAAATATTCAGTAGTTTTTTTTTTATAGCATTTTCAAAAAAAAAAAGTTATTTGGCGGACCCTTTATATTCTCATTCGCTCTAATACGAAACAGAATTGAGCTACGAAAACACGAGATAAGTACGAAACATGACACAATATTATAAAATATAAACCACATACCGTTGAGATGAGCTGCCGCTGTTAAACTGGGATAATATTTGGTTCCAGGCAGCATCCTTCAATCTTGTATTTAACAAATAATTCGGACCGCCCGTTGTTGATTTTGACAAGATTATCGGCGATGCTATGATGAGCTCTACAAGCCTCATTTTATCATTCTGTGTGAAATTCTTCGCACGCTTTGCTTTATTTTCCATTTTTAAGAGATTGTTTACAGTAGTTTACTTGCCGACGTACGGAGAAAAACTTACGCCGATCTGTCAAATCAAATGGGAAGTCCCGATTGTGCATCACGTTCAAGATGTCACTTTATTTTTAATATATTATTTACGTTTGTTTAAAAAATATAAAACACCCGTTTATGAATAACGATATTTAAAAGAAATAGTGTCTGTTAATAAGAGCTACAATAATTAACTCTTTAATATTAATTTAACATAGAAAGTTTTTAATTTGATGTCATTTTATTGTCGATGGTATTGTGCGGTAGTGTGTGGGACCACTTAAGATTTTCAAAGATAAAATGATTGGGAACAACGTGAATCGAACGTTCCCTACAAAATGCTTAAAAATCGCTTGGCTGAGCAAAAACTAAGATTAAAACTTAGATAACGATTAAAAAGTTGGGAACAGCGGCCGTAAGTACGTACATGGATAGGAGTAATTTCGGGCAAATGGCCTCCACGACTTTGTTGGCACATACGCATTCTGTTTTGTCGAAATTTTCCTTGACCATTCTGCATAAATGTGACTGAATTTTGTTGATGCAGCGTTTAATTTCCTCCTGTAATCCACGGGTGGTGGTGGGCTTGTTGTTTGACTTCAAATAACCCCATAAAAAGGAATCTAACGGTGTAAAATCACACGATCTAGGGGGGCAATTCTGATCAGCGAAACGAGAGAGCACGCGACCAGAAAATGTCTCATGCAGTAATTGACGGCCGGCGTAGCGCAGCGGTAAGACGCTTGACTCGCGCACCGAAGGTCGCGGGATCGAATCCCGGCGTGGCAAATAAATTTTATTTGATAAATTTGTGTTATTTCACAATTTATTCATTTAAAATAATAAATAGTATATTTGCGGCACGTTCCAGAGTGGAAGATACTCTCTGTATCGCCCTTGTGTAAGACCACCATTCAGAATTGAAACGTTGCTTGAAACGGCAATAGCCGTGTTTGGTGACCAGATCTGAATAGCCAGGTACTTCCCCACCTTCCCCTCCCCACTACCCTCAGCCTCACAACATACCCCAATTGTGAATGCCTTAGTCTTACTAGCTTCAGACGGGAGCAGTTGGGACTCTTGTGAGGTATTCATGTAAAAATTGAATTGTTTCACGGGCTGTATATATCTCGTAACGGCTCCATTTTTACTAACCCTAAATTCTCAGCTGTCAATTTTTTTTTCAGGGTTGCTAAAAATTTACTGCACAAATAGCGGCAAATTCATTTTGCGTCAATTTTTGGGACACCTATAATAGGTAATACCATCACAGGCGGACGGCCAAAGTTGAAGTTGTGATGGATCAGTCGATGAAAAAGGTTACAACTGTTATCAATAGTATGTCTTTAGTTATCAATCAACTCGATGTTAGTTAACACGGATCTGGACTTGAGGGGTTGCCGACTTTTCGATCAGCGTACTAATTAATGAGACGTACGCTCATTAAAAATCGCCTAGCTAATTATTGAGAAGAGAGCAACACGATACGATACGATTGTACCACCCCAGCCAGGAACACTCCTGTCCCGGTGAGACAGGTTCACCAGGGGGCACTGTTTTGTTACGACTTGGAACACGTGCTCTGATAGGAAAGAGGTTGGAGTTTAATCGACCGGATACGTGGCAACCTAATAAGCCAATATTGGAATGTAGGATGGGCAGGAATAAAGGAATTGGTTGTGAGCTTTGGTTTTCGTTTCTCGCATTTCGCTTATTTTGCTTCCCGTTTCTTCTCGCTTCAAGCTTCCTGCTCTCCGAGTCCAGCTTCCTTCCCTGCTTTCTTTGTTGCTTCTCCCTGCTTCTTGCTCCTTGTTTCCAGCTTCCCGTTATTTGCTGCTTTCCGCTGCACGCTTTCAGCTTGCCCCTGCTTCTTCCTTCCTATTTCTTATGGCTTCATGCTTTCCGCTTCCATTGCTTCTTGCTACCTACGTCCTGCTTCCCACTCACTGCTTCTTGGTTTTTTGCTTCCCGCTTGACGCTGGTTCTTACTTCATACTAATTGCTTTCAACATATTTCCAGCTTCCCAATGCTTCCCATTCCGCGTTTCTCGCTGCTTCTTGCTTCCCGCTTACCGCTTCCGTTAGTTCTCGCTTTCTGCTTCTTGCTTCGCGGTACTCGGTTCCCACCATATCCCGACTGGGAGAAAAGTTCCAGTCTACTGTGACTAGATCCTCCCTGCCTCACCATGTGTGCAAATCATTTGATCTTCATATTAGTTCATAGGTGTTCCTTTACTTCATATCCTTGTTGAGGAGTTTTATGTGTTTCGATGGCTGGTGAGTTATTTCCTTTACAAAAATCAAATTTTCTTATTCCAGTATTTTGACAACTATCACAGCGCTTTCGTGAAAAAATTGGCCAACACGTTTAACGGTCAGCTGGGATTTTAATTGACTTTGATTGACATATTTTACCAAAGTAGGTATGTGAAGTGTTCGACCAAATTTAAGAACAAATTTTTTGGTTCGCCGACTTCAATTGATCAATAATTGCCAAACGTCAATAATTCCGCCATAAAATTGTGGAATTAATGTATAAATATGTACATATGTCATAACATGCTTCCTCTGCAAAAACGCCTTACTTTGGAGGTATTAAATTGTGGAAGCGAACACTATCAAAAATTACGCCTAATCTTCACCGCTCACAAAATAAAACAAGAAAACATATTAAAAAAATTCTCGAAGGAATCAAATATTTGGGGTGTGACATTATATATATTAAATGAAAAAACATATTTGGTTATACCCCACTTTTTATTTAAATTAATAATTAACAGCCAACCAGGTTTTGCGTAGCTCAAGCTGTGTAATTAGTAAAAGTGGTATATTACAAAGCAGGTTTTTTTCATTTTAATATACAAATGGTTCCATGACAACTCAGAAAGAAACCAACTCAGAAACACCTCAGAAAGGTCAATAAAAGCTATGAAAAAATAATTTTACAAAAGCCGGTAACCCTAATCTAACTTAACCTATTTAAACATTTTTTTAAATATTATTTTACATCACTCTTAGTGACCTTTCTGAGGTGGTTCTGAGTTGCTTTCATTCTGAGTTGGCCGGTTACCATACAAATATATAGTTCAAATTATTCTAATAGAAAAATATTATTAATAAAAGCAATTTGGAGAGTTCTACTCTATATACAGTTGTGAACCAGAGTAGAAGATACTCTCAGTATCGCCCTGGTGTAAGACCATCATTCAGAATTGATATGTTGCTTGAAATGGCTTTAGCCGTGTTTGGTGACCAGATCTGAATAGCCAGGTACTTCCCCTCCTTCCTCTTCCCCACCTCCTTCCCCTCCGCACTACCTTCAGCCTCACAACATATCCCAATTACGGAAGCCATAATTTCACTAGCTCTAGACGGGAGCAGCTGGGAATCTTATAATGCATTCACCTAAAAAAAGTCATTTTTTCATGTTGACAGTTATTTTATAATTTGAAGACATTTTCAAAATTTTGTGAAGTCATTACTTAAAAATATAGAACTTACAGCGGTAGACGACCATTTATTTTTAAATATCGCCTGTTTAATTCGTCTGGTAATAAATTATTCCGCAAAAGATTTTTGTTTTTAAATAGTCAATAGTACCAAATCCAATTGAAGATCGTATCATTTAAAAAGACTTTATTGGTATTATCCATTACTTTACCCGTTCTGAGGGTACAAATACCCACTTAAAATAATCAACAAGTGCCCAATGTCATTTGGGTATGGAATCATTCATTGCTGTCTGGTCAACATAAGTCCAAATTACAATTTCACGAGGTCACAAAAGGTGACACGTCTTACTTATTGGCAATAGAACATGAGAGGTAATTTAATGATTAGTTGACGAAATTTGTAACACAATTAAACTATTTTTAGATCACCATTGCTACATAAATATACTGTGTTAGTATTATGGCAGACTTTTAATTTTGGCTACCACGTCTCTTGTATACTGTCCCGGGTGTTGTAAAACAGTGAAAAAAGCCGTGTGGAAAGAAGAAAGCCGGATGGAAAATAGGAACGAAATTCGTAATACAATTAAACTATGTTTAGATCACCATTGCTACATAAATATATTGTGTTAGTATTATGACAGAGACTTTAAATTTTGGCTACCACACGTCTCTTGTATACTGTTTCGGGCGTTGTCATACACCACTTTTTTTAAAGCAGTGAAAAAAGCCTGATGGAAAGAAGAAAGCCAAGAAAGAAGAAAGTCGGGAGGAAAAAAGAAAGGAACGAAATTCGTAATACAATTAAACTATTTTTAGATCACCATAGCTACATAAATATATTGTGTTAGTATTAAGGCAGAGACTTTTAATTTTAGCCACCACAAGTCTCTTGTACACTGTCCCGGGCGTTGTAAAACAGTGAAAAAGCCCGGTGGAAAGAAAAACTAGTGTGCTTCAGTTTCTTGGGATAAAACTACTTGAAACATGAGATCAAAACAAACTGTGAACAAAGAAAACACACAAGAGAGATCATTGTAGATGCCGCGGGGCTCGACGCAATGTTGCCAAGGATTCGCTCACTTTGATAAAATAAACAAATTATTAGATTTTTTTTATAATATTCAATAATTGCACGTTTTAAACTTAAGTCTTAATACAATGTGGAATTACAATTTTTTTAATTTTTGGACTGGTTAACTTAATCATACCATTTGTATCAGCACACGACAAACTGACTAAACTAACCGAGCTTATTTAGAGTAAAAAATGAAAATAGCATTTTGGTTTCCAGTTTTTGTCTCTGTTTCTGTTTTTTTTTTATTTATTTTTTATTCAACTAAAAACGTAAAAAAACAGTATTGGACAGTTAGGGTTGGGAAATTACTCGGCTTAGTAACCAGCGAAGACAAAGGAATGATACATACTCGTATTTTTTTTAATTTGAAAACCAAATATCATAGGATACCAAAAATGTACCTGCTTTTTATTCCAAAGAAGGTCCAGAATCACCGGTTAAATAATAAATTAAATATTACAGTACAAGGGAGTATATAAGAGGGGGGTCCCCCCCCCACCCCCTCCTATCGGCCTCAGTATTGCGTAGGAATAAGGAGAACAGTTCACGTAGATTACATTCCTGGAAAATACGACAATATTACTAGCAATATTAGCATCATATATTTTATCAATGTTTTGTAAATAATGAGCTGTGGTAACAGGTCCCAAGAAAATCTCTAATAAATTTTTCAATAATAAACTCACCCGAGACTCGAGAAAAGCAACAACAAATTTATAAAGGCTACGAATTCAATTTCAGGTTTACATCGCTATTCTGGAGGAAACAATAATAAATAAATCAATGGCTGTAAAATATTTATTTATGTCTCAAAGTAACAGCGTTTTATAATGTTTGCCAACTGATATCTTGCATTTCATCCAACGTTCTAAAAAGCATATTTAACTCATTGTAACACTAGAATAAAAACCAAATGAAAGAAAAGAAAGTCTAGAAAAATAAATAATAAAATATAATGAAGATCCACGCTCCTTCGAAAATCAGCGAGCAAAGAAAATCAACGTTAGACGCTCGAGAGTAGTTCCAGTTAAAAATTACTCGTCGTCGCGACCGACTTCGTCGAATGTTTCATTTTTACGTATTCTTGAACGTCGAACGGTCGAAGAGATGATTATATTGGCAGCCCTGTGAATATTGTCTATGTTCTTGATGTTTTTGAGGTTTTGTAAAGTGTAAGTTTGAAATATCAACCCACGTCAAAGGGTTCATACACGTATTTTTACCGCGTATTACTTCTACGAGTTGATAATATTCGAAATGGCTGAGCAACCAAAACATCGCTGGTAAATCATCCATTGTAATATGGAACCTTAAAACGACTTAATAAAAATATACGATGTCTTTGCGGGTGCGAAAGTTAGCGTGGGAATAGATTTTGACAGTTAATTGCATAGATACGCCAACTACTCACCACTCGCTGTTCTGTTTCTACTGGTTTTTGACCCACTCGTTGTGTGAAATGCCTTTTGGCGTCTAAGTATTGTCCTTCGACCAAGCTCAAGAATAACCAAGTCAACCAACGGACGGTACTTTCGACGGCGATTGCGAACGACGAGACTTGGAGAATAGCTCACCAAGCAGGGCAGCCGCCCTCGGAATCAGAGAACATCAAAAGTAAACAAATAATAATATCACGCGCCCGCCAGCAGCCAGCAACCAGGAGCCAGTAGCCAGCAGTAGCGACAAGTGTGAACCACTTGACACCAATGGAGGAGCGCTGACCCAGTGACACAACCGGTCACACTACTTAATACCCCTAACAATGCTTGCACAATACACAACACAGCTTGTGGTGTTTTAACTCAATTATAAAACAAACGTGCCTGTCTGTGTACGTTCTGCAATGTAACACGTAAAGTAGGACAAAAGTGGAATAGAGGATTAAGGGCGCGCAGTGTACAGTGTGCAGTTGACCTATTCTACGGGTAGCTGACCTACGAGTATCAGCGAGGAAAATAGAGGACAATGATTTCAAAAACCAATTCAATTAAGGATTTTTAAAACGTATAAAGTAAATTAAGGAAAAATATCAAAGGTTTTTCATCATGTGAAATTAAGATTTGCGAAAATGGTAGGTATAGTACGCCTTAGAAGAGCTATCCATTATGCCGGCCAGGTTAGTAAGAGAACATTAAAATACATTCCCACTTTTCTGATATATCTGGAATAGAGCAGAAAAAACTGAATATAGTTATAAAATTTCAAACTGGTATCCTAACTCACGGAAGCTTAAACTGGAAGATTATTTTCTAAAACATCTGTGTTTTAAGGTCAATAAAAAAATATCTGAACCCATATGTAGGTACATTACACGTATTTATGTGTATATCGGAAAAAAGAACATCAAATTTAATTTAACTAAACAAACTGCGTAGCTCTGTTTCGACTTATCTTACCAATGTATTGTAGGTACTTTACCTTTCCTAGTTTTATATTTTTCCATCTTGCATGGGGTGGAGTTTAAGGGTTTTGATTTTATTTCGTTTTTGACTTTGTTCTAGTTTTAAATGTTGTTTTTGATTTCGTTTTCTATTTTGTTTTTGATTTTGTTCTATGATTTTGTTGTGCTTATTTAGATGTTCTTTGTAGAAAATAAAAAAAAAAACGGGTGTGTGAATTTCTAAAATAAATAATCTATAAAAATAAAAATCAATTGGTGTTCGTTTGTCTCGCTAAAACTCGAGAACGGCTGGGCCGATTTAGCTGATTTTGGTTTTGAAAAGTTTGTAGTAATCCAGGGAAGCTTTAAAAGGTGAGAAAATATGGAAAAATTGCGAGGACGATGGTAAAAACAACAATTTCATTTTCCCATATAAACTGTTCAAACGTCAAAAGAAAAGCAAACAAATTGTTGCCTTGGACACGATGTTTTTTTTTTATTTAATTAGGCAATTGACCATAAAAATAATGCTTTGTTGGCATTGTAGTTAATAACTATCTCTAAAAATGCATCGCCGAAATGTATATATGCGCTTAAATTTCGAACGACTGCACAAAATTGGATAATTGTTTTTTTTTGTTCGTATGTATAAAACTAATGTTGAGCTCTGGCATTATGAAATTTGTATAAAAAAATGTAATAGGTGACACGAGAGCAGTTTGTAAACTAAAAGTACCGGGAATGAATGTGTGGAATGCGTGAGGGGGGAGGGGGAGAGAGAAGGGTGTAGGGAGGGGGAGGAGGATGGGGTGGAGGGGGTTGCGGGAGGGTGAGCAGGGAGGTACAGAAGGGGGGAGGGGTGTAGAAGGGGTGGGGGAGCGGGAAGGGGATGGAGGGGGGGTGGGGAGTGGTGTGGGGAGAGGGAAGGTGGAGGGGAACTCGGGAGGGTGATCCGCAGGAGGGGTGAGTTGAATACGGAAGGGGGGAGGGGAATACGGGAGGGGGTTCGGGAGACGGGGAAGGGGGGGGGAGCTGTTTGAAAACTGAATGTATCGGGAATGAATGTATGGAATTCAGAAGGGGGAAGGGGAACCCGAGAGGGGGATCCACGGGAGGGGGGGGGCGAATACGGAAGGGGGGAGGGGAACTCAGAAGGGGGGTTCGTGGATCGGGGGAAGGGGGGAAGCAGAGTGAGGAGAGGGAAGGTGTGGGAGGAGTGGGAACGCGAGAGGGAAAGGGGACGCGGCGGAGAAAGGTGAACGGGACGAATGGGAAAGGACGCGCAGGGAGAAACAATTTCTTCATTAAATGGCAAAGCAACGCGTGCCGGGTACCAGCTAGTATGAAATGAAAATCGGATGATCGTCAATTCGTCTGACTTGTATAAGTAGCCGTAACAATTTGAACGTAAATTTTGGAAATTTTACTTAGAATTATCTGTTAACTTACTTAGTCATGCAATGCGTCTCAACGTTCCAACGGTATTTATAGTTCGTACATAAAGTAATTTTAAAAAAACATAACACTGAATTGTTTTGGACCACCAGAAGATCACGTACATACATAAATTATCATCAACCTGCCACGCGCTTGTATTGATAAAAGAACATTAGATATTATTTTTAAAATTAAGTA
Source organism: Limnephilus lunatus (assembly GCA_917563855.2). Taxonomy (NCBI): domain Eukaryota; kingdom Metazoa; phylum Arthropoda; class Insecta; order Trichoptera; family Limnephilidae; genus Limnephilus; species Limnephilus lunatus. The sequence goes on along the minus strand of OU830599.1, from coordinate 30,657,710 downwards.
GCCTTTTATAAAAGCAAGCCCGTTGCGCTGGCAAATTAAAACTTTACGATCGTCTTTCACTACTACATCTACAGATCAAACGGTACTATCGGTAGAAAAACAACATTGAAGATGTTTTATGAAATGGTTCTCTCGGAATCCAATATAATTAGATTACGGCTAGGAAGAAGCAGACAGACCCCGGCCAGTCAAATATAGATGATTTTTTTCTAAAAATAATAAACGAACCTCCATGATTAGTAATATCACAGCGATTTGTTATGCCGCGTATACGCATGTGTGCCGAACCACGAATCATGAGAAATGAATGAACCAACCTAACAACATGTTTTGTGGCTCGACTCGCAAGTGTAAACACAGCATTAGATTTTCAATAGGCTGACAAAATATTTTTTTAAATAATAATCATAGACATATAAATATTACTAGACATGCCCTAAGTGATAAAAGCGTATTATTTCCCCCTCCCCATACCGGTTCCATTGGAACCGGCTGGGATCGAGTATAGCTTCGCGTGAATCTAAAAAATGTGATGTCATCATTCTTCTGCGAGCCAGCGTAGAGCACTCATCGGTGCATTTTACGAAATAACACGGCAAAAATAGTGGCTTGTGTTTTGAAAACGTGTAAAAATAGAAGTGAAAAAGAGAATAAACCCAATTGTCGTATTACATTCCATAGGCAAGCATTATTTTACTTTATTTTAAACTTAATCAGATCACTTAATATGATCGTTTTGTAACATGTACTAATCACCCGAGATACATGGCGTGTGCTCGTCGCTGTTTACTCGGGTAAGTAAACTATTAAACATTTGTAAAAGTGTCTTAACTAAATATGGCAACAAAATATTTTACTCTGAAATTATGAGAACTTTACTCTGACGTATTTGGACTCCGCAAATTTGTTCATTACGCGGCGAGCAATTCGCGCTCCCATGTAAAAAGGTCTATTCATTCAAAAGCAGAGTTTACTTTTAAGAACTAAATGGTGATATTATAATACGAGATGCCTATAAACTGTCAGATTAAGTTATTGACGAATCACATATCACCAAAGTCATCTTCCCGCTTTGCGTCCCGCTGTAGTTGGTTTCTGCCCCTTACCTTTCTCTTCTGGTCTAGTAATATTCATATGTCTATATATGATAATAATGAAGTAGAAACAATATACCTAATCGCTGTAATTAAAACAAAATATACGCATACTAGCTTTATGCCTGTGTCAGGTGTCATATCATGCTACACGCATCAAAGAGTTTATTTGGGTTTTGTCTGTACAGATTGTAGTGTCAATCAACGAAGTTATAATATTCCTCTCCCTACGGTGGGAGAGGGGGTTAGATCAATTAGGGAGATGCCGTGGTCAAGCGCCTGTCAGTTGTCAAAACTATGTTCATACATAAATTATTTACCTCTTGATTAAGATATACCAATCCAAAATAAATAATCTATAGGTTATTCCCATCAATGTAATATATCATTTAAGAATAAGATAACACTAATAATCTAAACGAAAATATGAAAGAGAACAAGACACAGAAATATAGAAAAAGATAATGGTCGCAAGAACCTCTCGTCTAACGGGGACGTGGGCTTTTACCAATTCAGCCACCTTCCGTCAAACCGTCAAAATTGTCAATCATATTTTCAAATTTTAGATTTAACAATATTATTATCTTCGACTAATTTTTCCATATGTCCAAGTTGCGACCATTATCTCGTTCTATTTCTCTGTGTATTGTTCTCTTTCATATTTTCGTTTAGATTATTAGTGTTATCTTCTTCAACAAAACAAATTTGCGCACTATATTTTACAAAAAAATACACCAGGCGCCATTGGATGTTAAAGCTCACTGATTCCGTGGGGAAGTTTAGATTCTTGGGAGTAATCACACAAAAAGTAGCTAGCAAAACTTCCTCGGATAAACAATGCAAACAAACTCTACAGATTCTCTACGTATTCTGAAACCAAAACGAAATCTAAGTGGGCGCAGAAACTGCACGAACGGGGTAGCTATTTAAATATTTGCATTTCCATTTCAAAAAGATATGTTAAACAGTGCACGGCAAAAGAAACGGCGGGAGTTATGAAAAAGAACAGAAAAATCTTAGATAACTACACAAAAGGCTGATGAATTCAAACCCCAGGGACCAATATAACAGAGGGCTTGACGAAAAAAAAAACATTCTGGTATACGAGATTTTTTTGCAGCAAAATCAAGAACGTTATTCGGGATGTAATACAATATCATGATTCTACACGAGAAATGAATCTTGAAAGATATTAAATTTACTTAAGGATTCCCAACCTGTCGATCGAAGGGCAAAGTTTGGTAGATCCCAATAATATTACGATTGTGAATTTTTATAATAAATTATAATTTTCAAATTTTACAAGCGCAACCATAGTCAGTTAAAATAACAATAGTATAATGAATAATGGTCATAGGACCAAACAAACGGGGGGGTAATTAAATCAGTAAGTAAGTAAATCGGGGGTAGTATCAGCAAAATCTCAAGTTACTTGAAAAAAATATACGAATTGGCCCAAATTTAACTCACCGAGGGGGAGGGGGGTCTAGATTGGAAGAAAAACTACTCATGCAATTAATGGATGCCCCCTTAGGTACCTCTTAATGAAGTGGGCCATTGGTCTAAATTTTGAATAACAAAAAGCAACAGTAAAATTAGTATTAGATTTTTGGTAGTGGTGGACCTCCATGAAAAGGCAAAACGTAGCTGTAGTCAGTAGTAGTGGGTGCTCAAAAGGTGAAGTAGGTAGCAATATTTATCTTTAATAGCATTAATTTTGAATGTCAAAATATAACAGATTTTTCATAAGAGATGATCAATCTTCAGAATACTGAAGTGTTTCACACTTATATAATAAGAAACTTGTACAAAATAAACGTTTTGTGGTTGTTACTTAAATTACATTAATGATGCATTCGCTTGAACGCGTTGTTTTGCTTGGACGCGCGTTGCCTGAGCGCGCGCTAATTTAAGGTCGATACTTTTTGCCTGGACGCTGGACGCACACGTAGGACGGGTTATTTCACAATTTAAACAATTCGTCAAAATTCAAGTTCTGTCAAAGTTCTGTTATTATTTCATCATGGACCGGTTGATTCACTGCAGGATGATAACAGAATTTGAATAGAACTTTCACAAAACTAGAATTTTAACTTTTAAATTTAAGGAATTGTTTAATTTCTGTGAAACAATCCGTTCCACTGCTAAAATTAACTTTCCTTTTAACTAAAAAAAGATTATGGCAAATGATTTTTAAGCATAAAAAAATATTTACAAAAAATATGAAACGAGGCTGCTTAAATTGACTGAACGTCGGGTTACCTAATAAAAAGAGAATCGATCAATAATACCAATATCCTGGTCGTGATTTGATACAGGATATCGGCTTGTAGGTATGCACGGGCGGGAAACAAGCGACCGGAAATATCGAGGAAACGTTCAATTTTCTCCTCTGTATGAATGCAACAAAAGGGAGGAAGGAAATTTACTCTAATTGAAATAAACACGTTAAAAAATCTCACAACCGAAAGAAAAAAATATTCGTATTAAATTATGTTTTATGGAAATGATTTTAAACTATACGATGACGATAAACGTAATATTAGATATGTATAGTAAAGATCAATACAACAAACCGATTTCTTTATTTGCCTACATGTAGAACCAAAATTTAAAAAAAAATCCCCGTTTAAAAAATTGGGAGAAAAGGGCAAACATTAAAAACCATCGAAAACGAGGCCATTATTATAGCAACAATGGAGATTTGGTGACGCCTTTTAGTTGCTGTCATTCATTAGTTAAAAAAATGCAGGCTATTGTTATTCCGCTAGAAGTGTAGGTTTGCATTTTACCATTGGAGGTTATCCACCACTTTGCCCTGGTATATAAGTAACAGATGGTGTCTCCTTCAAGGCTCTCGCGAGGACTCAATTTTTTTTAAATGGACAAATCTACATTAAATTTGAACGAATTTAGACCTCTGGTGTCCCTGCATACGTTGTTAGTAAGCAGTATGCAATTGTTTGCGGGAAATACAAGCTACAATAAGTGTTAGTATGACTATAGATAAGACAATGAGACAGGTTGATGAAAGGTAGGTCTGCAATTTTAATGTTTGATTCTTCTGCTAACTTTCTAGCATCATTGCGCTAGCAAATATTTTCCGCTTAGAATGATGGTTATACGATTTTTTTCAAATAATGTTAGGTTGTTTTTTTGCCCAGGAATTTTTGTCCGTCGCACATCCCGTAGAAAAGAGTCGTAAGTCAAAAAAGGAAATTTTACAAATGATGATTGATGAAACAAGCGGTCCCGTCAAAAAGATACTAGCGACATCTGGCGGATATATGTAGAGTGATCTAACTTAAATACGGTTTTCATGGGGCATAGATAATCACAATCACTTAACTATTCAGAGATAAAAATAAAATTTTGTAAATCAAAAAATTCTGATTAACGATCCTTTTCTGCGATATATTACGTAATAAGATAAACAAAGCTCAATAAATTCCAGGTTAACAAAACACGGCATCTATCCCATATTTTGCATAAACATCAATAAATCCAGAAGCAGGTTTTCACCGACCGCCCACTAGTGCCACAACCCACCACCCATCATCCCCTGCCAAAGTTCCGCTTCGATCACCACGGGCAAGGGGAGGCTCCCGCGCCGCTCCAACTCAAACATTAACTTTAGACTTTAGAGCAGGGGTCGGCAACCTTTTGGCAGGAAAGCCTAGAAGCCCAATATACGTACATATATTTGGTCAGATTCCATAGAAAAAATAAAACTGCTATAGAAAATTGTTAATACATACGGAATTTAATTCGTACACGTAATACTTACATTATGTTTATGAAAACTACAAATTAAGTAAATGATTTTATACAAATTTCAATGTGATGTCTGAGGTTGCATTCGGGAGACTATTTCTTGTATGTTAGCTGTCATATTTGTAGCTGCAACTCATAGAATGCCTCTCAAATGCTCATCTGTGAGACGAGAAACATATTTATTTTTTTCTATAATTGACAATTGAAAAAGTTTGTTCGCATAAATAAGTGCTTACAAAAATTGTAAAGAACTGCTGAACAATCCTTTTCAATTCCTCAAAATCAGATGGCAAGCTACCATAAAATTTAACAAGATCATTGATTTCATAGAAAGAGCTTTTGAGAACATCATTAGATTTGAGATCAATCACGTTAATTTGTAAATGACTCAAAATCACCATATCTGTCGCTGAATTGAAGTTGCAGTTGTATTAAAATATCCTTCATTTTATCATTTTTCCAAAGAAAATTAATTCCAGCTTCCTCGACAGCCTTTTTACAATTCGGAAAATGATCAACTTTTTTTCATTTATATGTTTTGCAAAGAGTTTATTTTTCATTTGAAATACTTTTACGTCTATGTGCATATCCAAGATTAGTTTGTTTTTATCCTGAAGCCGTACATTCAGCGTATTTAATTTTTGAGTTACATCTGTCAAAAATCCAAGTTCTATTAACCATTGAGTATCTGTTAGCTCTGGAATAGATTTGCCTTTTTCACTCATAAAAATGTTGATTTCTTTTCTGAGATTAAAAAATCTTTTCAGTACTTCACCTTTACTTAACCATCTCACTTCAGAATAATAAACAACATCTCCATGATCTGCTTCCGTAACTGACAGAAACTGCTGGAATTGACGATGAGTCAACCCATTTTTTATAATGTAGTTTACAGTCGATACCACGATGTCCATTACTTCTTTCCATAATACGACTTTGGAACATAACGCTTCTCGGTGGATAATGCAATGAAAAAATAATGGGATATCACATCCTATTTCTGCCAGTTTCGTTTTAATTCTACCTACCAAACCAACTGCCTCCGTCAGTTGTTACACTTACCAATTTTCCCATGATAATTGCATTGATACTAGCGCTTGTTCTAAGTTACAAAACCAATCTTCCCCTGTAGTCGTTCCCTTCAAACTACATAACTGTAAAAGTTGCTCATAGGCATTAAAGTTCTTATCGATTCCGCAAACAAATATTAAAAGCTGGGCAGTATCTGAAACGTCATTACATCGGAAGCTAAAGAGTAATTGTTGTGCTTTTTCCCGGAGTTGAATAGTTGATAACCTATTTACAAAACATTCTCGGGCCGCAAGTAAGACGTCCGCGGGCCGCGCGTTGCCGAACGCTGCTTTAGAGGGTAGCGGGGGACTGATTGTGATGGACCCGAACGCATACCCGGACCCGGATCCGGCGAACCTGTACACTACACAGTATACGACGCGCCACCCAATGACTTAATGAAATTTATTGTCGCGATGGGAAAACGTGAGCATCCATCCATACTAGCCAGATTAAACTCTTGTTAAAGTGTTGAGGAATCTAGTGAGTATATATGATATATGAAATGATATAGCCGTGTTTTGTAACTATCTGAAGACCTCTGTGGTGGAACGGTTTTTATCCTCGACTGCAAATCCGAACAGTTTGTGTTATCTAAAATTTCATAATCACAAAAGTGAAAAGAATAGCTATTCAAATAGAACGGGCTGCAAAACGGCGGAACGGTTTTGATCCTCGACTACAAATTCGAACAGTACGTGTTATCTAAAATTTTATTACCACAAAAGTGAAAAGAATAGCTGTTCAGTATGTCCACTGGACCTAGTTAAGTTAAACCATATGCATTGTCTCAGTAACGTACTTTGACTTGACTCTATTAATTAATTAAAGCATCTGTCAAACATTGGAACAAATTAAATACGCATTTTGAATAGAGATTTAATATTAATATAAATATATATATATTTTGGTACCTACTTTATCGCTTGTCATAAGATATGATGATAAGTAGTTCCAATTCTGAAAATCATAAGTTCATTGAACTTGAATAAAGTTACACAATACGCAGGAATATTTCACATTGCTTACTTACCCGTACACCAACATACGAAATTAGTATGTTTAATGGCATCACGACGATCAAACAAAATATTTAATAGATAATAATGTATATAAATACATTGTGTTACGGAGTAGTAGTCTTGTGATCAGGGCTAGATTTAGAACCGTATCGAATGATTGTGTACACAATGTACAGTAGTTCCAATTAAAACGTAATTAATTGTGTTTGAATTATCTTGTTGATACGCCACTTGTAATATATAATGATCGCGGGTCTTATATGACAGGGTTGCAAACGCAAACCTAATTCTAAGAGAAAATTAGAAAATATTTTGAAGCCTTACAAAACGTATATTTGCATGCAAATTTAAAAGTGGCTAAACACATTAGAACTTGAAAAGTGGAGAACTTAAGGAGCATCGTATTTCTTGTGTTCTTCTTTATTTTATGGTAACAGCAATATTCTACAAAAGAGGCGAGTACAACAGTAGGTACCGAAATGCGATATGAGTACCGCTGACTTCATAATGGACAAATATTTAATTTATTACCTGATACTATAACTCTTTTTTCTAGTAGACCCCAATGCTGCTACATTTCTACCGTATTCCCAAAACTCATAAAAAAATGTGAAGATTCGATCTAACGATGGAAATTTGCGACGCAGTTGAGGTCCAACCCTAAATTCGGAGTGGTACAAATAAAAAGAAAAAGAGTAAATTTCTTGTGTTCTATTTATTGAAATAATATGATTTTTTTGCTCCACACAGGTGCAAAAAAATGGGCCTATGTCATCTGAGATACTGTGTGGAGGATCTTTTTGAGGAGAGGAAGGAATAAATATTGGTCTTGAAGAGACCCATGTTTTAGGAAGGAGGAAAAACAAAGGTCGTCAAATCGTTCCACAGTCGAGCTGTTGAACACAAGAATGAGTCGAAGAAGCGACCCGTTCTCATGTGACAAATGTCAACCGTGAACAAATGTTGGGCACGCGTGTTTTCCCGACTATGCACCGGTACCGAAGGGATCAATGATGCTAGTTTCTCGGAGCATCTTCCATTGAAATACTGGAAGAACGAGGATAGCATTCCCACCCGACGCCGCCGGTGCTATAAAGATTTCAGTCCGTTTGTTAAATTAGGAGAATCTTTCAGACGGACCGCCCGTTTCTTTTATTTTTTACATTAGCTCCACACAGGAGGCCCTGAGGAAAATAATTCCCCATAGGACCTATGTCATCTTTGGGGATGCTGTGTGGAGGGTCTTTTAAGGGAAAGTAAGGAGAGAAGTTATGGGAAGGAAAAAGGTATGAGTGGTAGGAATCTGGGGGCCAGTGTGTCCAGGAGTTACAGCCATATAAATCCATATCTCCAACTGCGGTGCAAGGCGATGGGTTGAGAGATGGAAAGATCAAAAGCTCAACCAGTCTCTCTCAATCCAGCCCGCCATGCATCAGGTGGGCAGACGCATCCGCCGTCAAGACCTGGACAAACCTCACCTCATTGACCCGGGCACCCCTGCTAAGTCACCAAATGTAGCGAATCACTGGGGGTGACCTATGGCAGAGGTGTTGGTTATCCAATAAATGGTTCCCGGGGCGGCGGCACCCATACCCGCCTCCCAAATTGAGTTTCTGCACAGAGTCGTGGGTTTTTTCAGGAATTTTGGGGCTGAGATAATTTTTACCGCAAGAGAAAACACTTTCGAGGTAACCGTCCATTCTTTGTTTCAAAGCCCTCCGAGCCGTTGGAATTTGTGAGCCCTTTGCGGGCTTGTCAAACAAAAGCTATCGTGGACTGTACTGTCATCCGCGTAACAATGAATTGGTGCACATATCAAAAGGTCATTGATGTCCAACAAAAACAATGTCAAGGGTGCCACACCCGGTCAAAAGCCTTGGAAATGTCCAGTGCAACCGTTTGGGTCTTACCGAAACGTTCCAGGCGCCACCCGCAAACATGCGTCACATACGAAAAGATCGCCGCATGAGTGGTTCCGCCGGAATCTGTATTGACAGTCGTTAATAATTTTGTTCTTCTCGAGGTATATGAGCAGTTTGTGGTTGATCACACGTTCCATCAGCTAGGACGGAACTGATGTGATCGCTATGGGGCGGTAGTTAGCCGGGTTGGAGCGGTCACCCTTCTTTGGAATAGGATGGAAAACCGCTTTTTTTAAACCAGAGGGCACAGAGCCAGACTTCAGAGACATTTTAAAAAGCTTCGTCAAAATTGGAGCTATTTCTGCAGCGCACCTCTGCAGTACCAGGGCAGGTATTCCGTCAGGACCACTGGCTTTATTAATATCAAGCCCTCGTAAAACATGGAGTACTACTCGTTGCCGGATCCTCAGCTTTTTCATATGAAAACCGCAGTGAGGAAAAGACGTCGGGACAGCACCTTGGTCATCGAGGATTGATTTTTCCTAATAGGTTAGGCTTTTCAGTGGCGGTGTTTTCCAGCGAGCCGTCAGGTCTGGTAAGAGGTGGCAGACTGGATTTGCAGAAATTGCGACCTATCGAGCCCGCAAGCGACCAGAATGCTCTGCTGCCGTGCGGGCATGCAGCCAGCTTTTTGCTGATCTGCAGGTCGTGCTCGAATTTTGACCTATTTATGATTTTCTTGATCTTTTGCCATTTTGTTGTATGCTGTTCTGTCTTCGGATGTTCAAGATGTGTTGTAGGCTCGGTAAGCCTCCTTTTTTCATCGCACTGCTTCAGAGCATTGCCGACTGAACCACGGATTTGAGCCTACACCAGTTTTTTTAACAGTGGATGATTACAGACTAAATGGAATTAAATATCAAATATGCACGTTTTTATAAGTAACAGCCGCTGACCATCTTAACATATAATAAGTACTCAAAAAAATTAAGGAAGGTTTAAATAAAAATTATGCTAAATAAATAGGCTATCTGATCCATAAGCCGGCCAAACTGAAAAAAAAAATTCAAGCCCGTGGACCATAAATTTTGCAAAATTATTTTTTCGCGCTATCTGTTAGATTACACGAGAACCGTGTCTCATAAAAAAAATTGCCAAAAAACTGAAAATTTGAATCTTAAAGCTCCAAGATGTTTTTTTAAAGTCTCAATGCGACCATTTTTCACCGAAATACAGCCTGTTAAAAATCACCGAAAAATTGATTTTGTTTTGCTCCACTTAATTTTCTTGAGTAGTTTATTATCTGCCTACATTGATAGGTACATTGATAAGCCAAGCCAACGTTTTGTTCTTTACTATCGAAACCAGATAAATTTTCGTGGACCCCAATTACAACTCGTGGACCCCCATTTTTTTTATCACGCCAGCGTAGACCCCGTCGAGCCTCCCATGGACCCCTGGGGGTCCACCTGGACCACTTTGGGAATCACTGCTATTCTTCTTCTTCTTTATGTGCCTTATCAGGTCCCCCCGACGTTGGCGATCACTCTTGAAAAGGTCTCTCTGTCTTGCGCTGCCCGGAATAGCTCCTCCACACTTCTAATGCCGGTCCACTCTCGTATGTTTCGCAGCCAAGACATTTGTCTCCTACCAGGCCCTCGGCGACCCTCTATCTTGCCTTTCAATATTAAATGGAGCAAGTGATATTTCTCCCCTCGAAGTATATGACCCAGATATGAAATTTTCTTGATTTTAATTAATGTAAGCAGTTCCCTATCTGCTCTAGCCCGCCTGAGAATTTCTATGTTGGTGATCATGTCGGTCCATGGGACCTTGAGCATTCTCCGGTGAAGCCACATTTCGAAAGCCTCTAACCTGTTCATGGTATTTATTTTCAAGGTCCATGTTTCACAACCATACAGCAAGACCGACCACACATAACATTTTAGTATTCTCTGCCTTAATTTTAAGCTTATATTGTCATTGCAAAAGAGGGATTTCATTTTTATGAATGCAGTTCTTGCTGCTTCAATTCTGCACCTAATCTCTATATCTGGGTCAAGATTCTCCGTGAGGATACTGCCGAGGTATCTAAATCTCTCCACCTTTTCGACATTACAACCATTTAACTGAATCATTGATCCAGAGTGATCTAGTCGTCCAAAAGTCATCCATTTAGTTTTATTGACGTTGATTGTTAGGCCCAGTTGCTCACCAGCATTATTAACAAGATCTAATAGGTCTTGGAGGTCACTGATACTGTCAGCTAGTAATACAGTATCATCTGCATATCTTATGTTATTAATGACAACTCCGTTGATCTTGAGACCCTTCTGGGTATTACTTAGGGCTCTTTTGAAGACATAGTTGGAATAAAGATTAAATAATAGTGGCGACAGGATACATCCTTGTCGTACTCCACGCTGAATGGCGATTGCATTAGATCTCTCATTCCCATGTCTTATTTCTGCTGTTTGGAACCAATACAGGTTTTTAATGAAATTCACTGAAAAAATCACTGCTATAAAGCAATATAATTCTATGAATAAGGTTAAATGTATGCTGAAAAATTGGCAATCGGCAAAAAAATATTTATATTTATATTGATTTGTATGAATAATGTTGAATTTGTAGATATAAGATGTAAAATTATAACATTTAAAATGTATATGTAACTTAATTATAAGCACCTGCTGACAAGCCAATTCAATTGGTTTAGCAGGACTTGTTTGTGATTTGTAATAACTATTCTTACAATAATAAATAATAAAAAAATTTAAAAAATAAAATAAAAATAAGGTGAAAGAACCTTGGAATACAATGTCCCTAAAATTTACAACACATTAGCAGGGGTGCCCGGGTTCATGGGGTAAGGTTTGTCTAGGTCTTGGCGGCCAATGCGTTTGCCTACCTACTGCGTGGCAGATCGGGAGAGATTGGTTATGGGAGACCTAACCTAGACCCCTCCAGCCGAACTCTCTGAATCCATCGCCTTGCACCACAGTGAGAGGGAAGGATTCAAACGTCCGTCACTCCTAGACACAGTGACCCTCCAGATTTGTACCCACCCCTCGTACCTTTTTCCTTTCCTGAACTTCCTCTCCTTCTTTTCCCTATAAAGACCCTCCACACAGCATCCCCAAAGATCACACAGGCCGTGAGGGATTTTTTTCTTCAGGGCCTCCTGTGTGGGGCTAATGTAAAAAAGACTTAATAAAAAATTATGAACTAATTTTCAGAAGGATGTATGACGAAAAAATTGTTATGTAAAAGAAATTTGTCGTACTGATATTTTTTTTCACTATGATTTATATATGTATTTTGTTTCTAGAAATATTATGAAGGAATATACAAAAAATATACCCTCTCATAGAAAGAAAGGTTTCAATGGGACGCTTAGTAGCATGCTGGTAGCATGATTACGACATCGAAACATAAGGTTTTATTTGTAAATGAATACAGAAAAAAGCGATGATTCTTCTTGGAAATATTGCATTTATACCAAGATGATAAATTGTTTTTGACTTGCGTAGGCGCTCTAGGAACGTACAACTTTTCCCGCAATTCGCAGTTACTGAGGTCATAAGACAAATACACCAGAGCTAAGAGGAAAGTACAATAAAAAAGCGTGCGCAAATAAGCGAGAACAGGATGACACCGAGAGCACGGGTCGCCTCCCCCCCCCCCCCCCCCCTCACTAACATTGTCAGAAGGAATATGTCAACATTAACAGCGGGGCACGGGACACGGGAAGTCATTCCCAGACGAGTTGGAAGTAAACAATGAGAAACAACTAGTCACTTGTTCAGTTATTAGTTAGCAGAGACCGAGGACTGGAGGCTGGACCACTTCTTGCCCAGAGAACATCAATAGGGACGTTAAATTTATATTTTAATTGAATAAAATATCATTCCGCAAGGAATTTAACTACTGTGGTACATGTCAATACTACCAGCGGCAAGCTAGTTGTGTAGAAGACGAGTTGGAAGTAAACAATGAGGAACAACTACTAACTTGTCCAGTTATTATATCCAATATATACCAATATACCAATCCCGCTCAGAGATCTTCAATAGGAAAAATTAAATTCATAATGTAATTGCATAACATAATATATCATTCTTCATGGAACTTAACTACAGTGGTACATGTGAGATGAGAAACATCCCCCAACAAAATATCTGATATAACTTAACCTAACCTAACAAAAGAAATGGGACAAAAATAATACATCCATCCTGTAAAGACAATAAATTATTGTTATCTGTATTATTTTTTTCCCATTTTACTATTTTTGAACAATAATGGTATCCTGTAAAGACTATAAATTATTGTAAAATGTAAAATAGTAACAATAATTTATTGTCTTTACAGGATGGATGTAATGTTTTTGTCCCATTTCTTTTGTTAGTTTAGGTTAGGTTTTAGTAGATATTTTGTTGGGGGAAGTTTTATCTGTAGAATATTTTGTCGGATGATATTTTGTCGGGGATATTTTGTCGCGGGATGTGTGCGGAGTTAATGTAAAAAAATATAATAAATGTTAAAAATATAATTATTTTAAAGCTTTGCTCTCATTAAATTTGCTCATTCATGGAGCACTCCCTCCACTTATTAGTTTTTCATAAGAAAAATGATTTGACAGAACTGAAACTCGAGCGAAGCCGGGAATACAGCAAATTAATTTATAATAATCATGGACATATTTAATAACTCCATTTATGACATAACATAACATAGATGTCATTTCAGAAGTAAGAAGCTTAATTTTGTTGGTGTTTGAAATGGCGGCGAAAATCTGTCAAAATTCACTCCGGCATTCTTTATAAATTTAATGTGCTATTTATTCAGATTCCAAAAAACGATCAACGATTTATTTTAAGAAAATTTATTAATAACAATATCAATAATTTTTATAAATCAAAATGAAGTCTGCGGATGACAGATTTAAGAGGGACGAAAATGAGGTATCCCAATTGGAAATTTATAACAGGTGCGGCGCGGTGTGTACGTCGCAAAACATTTTGAAAGCGAATGTAAGAAACGGTTTATTTTTGTGTTGTATTGTTGATTATATACAATATTTTAATTACAAAGCGGAAATCTGACGGTTTGTCTAAATTCGAAGAAGCAAAAACTCTCGAATGGTTAAAAGTTGTGTGATGAATTTTGTACCAACAGTTTTTCTGTCTGGAATTTCTAGGAAAGTTCAGGTCACATCATTTTTATCAACGATTTTGATATCTACTGTCAAAAACTAAAACGCGCAACAACTAAAGTATTTTACCAAGGTGATGTTATACACATTTTTTCCAAACATGCAGCAACCGTGGACTTTTACAAACAAATTTGTAGGTAGGTACCTTCCATCAAGAAAATATCAAAGAAAAAAAAATCCTCAGGATAACGCTTGTTAATATTGATCAGCTGCATTACGAGCATCTCTGGTAAGAGGTCCTGCATCTGAAGCACGTGCACCCTAATGCAGGCACTCCAGAGTTCCAAACTTGTTAGTCACGTAGCGAGTCGCGAGCGCTTTAAATTGCTTCGTACCCGCTGTGAAGAGGAGAGGGAAACACAGCCCTTATCTGACAAGGAGGGTCTTGCAATGATGACCCATTGTTTTACAACTGAATTTAAAGAATGCACTACTTAATGTGAACATGAACTTATTGATGGCAAGACAACTTACGTGGCGAGTTGACTATTTTTGTAGTGGTATCATTGTTTTACATACACTGGCCACACCGAAGTCTCCAGAGGGTTCGAAAAGTCACTAGCCCCGCCATTGCAGTTTCTATATTAGAGTCGATAACACATGTTATTTGTCAATCTAACTCATAGGTTCTCAACATGGGTGATAACGCCCCCTCTCAGACCTTCTGGGGGGCGGTAGAAAACCATGAGAAAATGAAGGGGCGTTTTAGACTTTCAGGGGGGCGGTAGGAGACCCAGAGAAACCCATCCCACCCCCATCCTATCTTGCCCCATCCCATTAGGGGCCATCCATATTTTCCCTAGCCTATTACGCCCCCTCCGTTGCGGCAAATGTGACCCCATCGTGATGTCCCATTACGCCTCCTTCGTCGTGGTATCCCGTTACGCCCCCTCCGTTGTGGCAAATGTAATTCTGTCGTGGTATCTTCTTACTCCCCCCATTGCTGTTTCGAAGTTTAGGGGGTGCTAGAAAAAAAAATATTCTCGAAGTGGGCGGTGGGCAAAAAAAAGTTGAGAATCTATGATCTAAATCCTTCTGATAATTGTCGCGGTTGATAATTTAATTTGTGCATAGTATGTTAAAGTTATAAAAAAGACTTTCTCCAGATTGGGAGAGAATAGTTGAGGGAGTCCCTTTGGCTGCTCTAGCTGTACTCTCTCGAAATATCGCATATATGCACTGCAGTGGGAGGGATGGATTCATACGTCCGTCACTCCTGGACACACTGATCCCCAGATTCCTACCCACCCTAATACCCTTTTCCTTCTCAGAACTTTCTCTACTTCATTTCTAAAGAGACCCTCCACACAGCATCTCCAAAGATGACACAGGCCCTGCAAGGAATTATTTTCCCCAGAGCCTCCCGTGTGGAGCTAATGTAAGGAATTTGAAATTTATTGCGGGTATTTTGGATCATAAGCATTGGCAAGGTCTTTCTCAACCAGTCTCCCAATCCAGTCTGCCACGCAATTAGTGAGCAGACGCATCCGCCGCCAAGGTCTGGACAAACCTCACCCCATGAACGTTAGTAATCCAATAAAGTTTCCCGCCTCCCAAATTGAAATGATGGTAATCATTACTGATATTTTCGTTTATAATAATTAAAATACACAGTTTTCGATGAAAGATTTTGTTCTAAAAAATTGGATTTATTGTTTATATCTACCGCCAATTTTTGTGTTTGTGTTGTAGGTCGAATAATAATAAGGAATGTGTGTATAATCGTTTTATTGCAAACAAAACATAAACCTACCAATTATATTACATTTTTTAAAAAATTATTTTTAAAAGTAGGCCCGTTTTTTTTTGATATGCAAAACATCGTAACTGCCATTTATCTCCAAAGCAGCGCAATTTTAACTATTTCCATAATGACTCGATATCAATCCTTATCGATGGACCGTGCTAGAGGGTCTGGCGGGCATTTGTTATCCTATTATAACGCGTGTCTTCGTGTATACTATGTATTCAAAAACGTTCTGAGAGCCAAACATAGCCAAACACCCGAAGATAACCGCGATGAACTTTACTGAAGGGACGGGGTCGCTGTTGAGAGAAAAAAGGAGAAGCAGGTAAAACATGTACCTATGATACACAAACGGACAACGGGCGTACGGCCTTAACCCTTCCAAGAGCTATAAATACATTTTATAAAAATTCAGACAATAATAAGACACCGCAACAAAACCCAAAAGGTCATGAACGTAGCACGTTGATACTAAAATTTTCTCTTGCATCTTGTAACAACTACTGAATTCAGCATTTGTTTAGTATGTCATAATAAGGGTAAACTTTAAATAATTTATAATCTGCCCGTTCGTAGATGGTGGTAATTGAATTATTTTAGGGAAAAAACCCTTTTGCTGGGTACGAAATATGAATATGATTAAATATTTTTTTCATATAAAAACCCAACTCTTTTAAAAATTGCATAGAAATACAATATTGTATCGGCGATTCAATCCAATATTATATTTTCACGCTGTTCTTAGAAGAATTGAGTTTTTATAAGGACAAAACTATTTATTCTTTTTCATATTACGTATTTACGGGCACAAAATAATAATTCATCTTAATATTTTACAGCATAACGTGTAAAAAGGTGTTTTATAATAATAAAATTACCTCTATTTATGAATTATTTTAAGTTAACCCTAAAATAAAATAAAATTAACGCTACACGCATCCTAATCAATTTGAGAAAGAGCCACTCGAGAGAATTCAATAATTGCATGAACGTTTTGTTATTTCAACGAATTTTTCCAATAATATGAATAGAAATACAGACAAGACTAAAGATGCTCATAGAAAGGTAAAACCGGTCGGACTGAACCAAAACAATAGGAAAAAAGTCTAGAAATAGTGTTCGCGATAATAATACAATGAAAGTTCACCACGAATACAAAGTATCAAAGTAGAAACTTGCTACAGTAAATTGTTTCAGGTGTTTAAAACTTTAACCTTAAATATTTATCAGCAACGTGATCGCTTCTTAACCTTGACTTTATCTTCTTACGTCACTGCATATTGACTAAATAGAACCGGATAAAGACACAGCAAAAACTAGTTCTGGTTGGATATCTGAGAACAAAGAACCTGCATGACATGCAAAATAAAGTTGGACCACGTCCTCACTTCCAACAATTATATTTAATATAGATTTTGTACCTCCCCAATTAGGTGTCATTCTACTTGAATTTCGATCTGTGAAAAACGGTCAGCACCACAGAACTACATTACTAAAAGGACTGCCATACCTAGCCTTTGAAGAAGACGGTAAACCGGGGATGGTGATGAAGAGTTATAACTGAACTAGTAGTTCTGTGAACAGCTATAGACCTCACCTTCTAATTTTCCCATATTTAATAAATCAAAACCAAAAAAAAATCCTTCTGAAATCATAAGATTTGTAAGTAGTTACTTAAATACCTACTAACTTAATTATTATTTGTAAGAAATAAACAGCTTATAGTTCAAGTAAAAAAGATAAATAACTTTTCTCGAAATTCCAACGTTTTAAGGTAGTTTTCGGGTAAAGAAGTTGAATTGTTTGTATGAAAAAAAGTTGGAATTAAGAAAATAGTTATTTATCTTTTTTACTTCTACCATAATCTCCTCCAATCCATCATCTCCGAATCACCTCCCGAAGTTTGTGCACTTTTATCCACGGACACTCTGTAAAATACAAAGATGAAGTTTAACCAAAAAGTTTCTTATGATAAAGTTGCTTTGAAATAAAGTTTCGTGTATTAAAACATATTTATTTTTAACTTTATTATGATTAAAACTTCAAATTTATTTTGTTAAGGAGGTTGATCCCAATTACGTTGGGAACTGGTTTCTTTTCAGTTTCTCCATTAGCGGAGGTCCTAAGGCTTCTTGAATAATAAGCAGCAGATTTTCAAACCCGGGAAAAACAAATTTAAAGACAGATGAAGTGCCAAAGAGTCGAGAAAAAAACGACTTCGCCACGTTCGGTCAATTATTATAAATTTCTGTACTCAAGCGCCATTCTACTGAAATTTCTATCTGTGGAAACGCAACCACAGAACTAGAATGAGTATACGTATTATCTAGATTCCTTAGAAGCAGACGGCACAGTACTGCGAATGAAGTTGTAATTATTAATTAAGAGTTTTAGAGACATCGCCTGTGTTCTGATTGGTTGAATTCGGAGTGCGGAATCGTCTAAATTATGCAGTAAACAGTTTGGAGTGCAGTAGCGATGTGTTGGTTCAGCTGGATTGTGCTCTTGAATTCGGGTTCTTCGAGGGAAGCGGATCCTACTCCCACACCCTTTCCAAATCGACAACTCCCAGAGAACCCGGTCCAGGACTCGGACCCATACCCGAAACTCGGAGCCGGAACCCGAATGTTTTCCCGTGTTCGCGGTCCGAATCGTCCGGAGTACGTCCCGGGTTCGAGTTATTTTGCGGTCGAGTTCGTTGCGGCTCCGAGGTCCGGCTCCAGCCAAATTCGTGCGTCTCGGTAGCCGCAACAGCACCCAGTATCCAGTCCGCACCCAAGAACTTAGACCGGGGACCTGCTCCTAGAACCAGAGTACTTTAAAGGTTTGGAGGCCTCCGGCAAAATGCATCTCTAGTGTGCAGTAGGAATTTCTCGCTAATTAATAATTGGACATCGCGAGTTTCTGTGGGATATTGCGTCTTGCGCCATTTTTTACTTTATTGCATTTTTCTTTGGTTACGTAAAATAGAAGCTTGATTTTGAAGATATTTTCTTGCGGACTTTGCGATGTTTTAATTAACTACCACTTTCGGGATTCTGAGCTTGAAAATTCATTAATTTGTGCGTAAGCCGCCGCATTTTTAAGCACGGATTATGGAAATCACACTTCATTTCAATAATTAACACAAGAAACAACTATTTACCTTCACAAAATAGGTTGTTAGGTTCTTAGTTTAGGTAATCTAAGTAATTGAAGCGCATTTAGTTTGAGCGAAACTTCGCAAATGTCAAATCCATACAAAACAAAAATGGCGGCAACGGAAGTTTTTAACTTTGATTGAATAAAAATCGAATTTTAATGCATATTTTTTCCGTCTATTCGGACTGAAACCGATGTTTCTTTTGGTAATTAAGTTTATGGGTAGTTTATTTCTTTCAATGTATGCCTATTAAAAGTGAAGCGGCTTGCGGCGGTTAGGTAAATATTTACCGAAAATTCCGTAATTATCACACTGTTACCGAGGAATTTAGTTCTTCTTGTGTTTATATCAGCGAGGGTTCCAAACAGGAAGGTTTGACAGGAAATCCTTATATTATTACTAATTTTTATTGTAAAGAACGCTTATTTATTTTGAAAATATAACAAAGTTCGTGAATATTTTCGTATTGCTTCATTATATTATTATTTCTTTTGTAACATTAGAGAGGGAAAAACGTTAAAAAAAACAGGGGCGTGACAAAGTAACTCTTAATCCTATAGATATAATTACTCGCTGATGGTGACCGTACAACTCCGAATCAACTCAACTCAACACCTCTTTGAAAAGTCATTAAAAGCTATGAAAAAACAATGAAAAATAGCCCTTAACCTAACCTAACGTAAACTATTTAACCATTTTTTTTTCATCACTTTTATGACTTTGCAAAGAGGTGTTGAGTTGAGTTGAGTTGATTCGGAGTTGTACGGTCACCATCAGCGAGTAATTATATCTATATATAGGATTACGAGTTACTTCGGCATGTCTGTAAGTTTTGCTTGTTTTAATAAATTACTTCTTATAGGAGTTCGGAATTAGGACCCTCCAAAAATACCTTGCAAACAAAATAATTGGGAAACGAAGATAATACATCAAGGTTAAATGTGAGATTTTTTGTATATATATAAATATAAAAAAAACTTCACCTCCTTTACTTTCCCTACCCTTTACTCTATCAACAGGCCCAAACTGGTGGCGAAATAGACCCACCGGTTTTTGACAGTTGGGAGCGTTTGTGACTTTTCTACGGTTTTCGGAAAAAATACAAAAAACCTATACCACGAATGTATTTGATTTATTTAATGGCATAAAGTGATACTTTTTAGCTTACGATTGTCTAAAATTCTAAGAAAGAATTGACGTATTCTTTCCGATAAATCAATAATCTCACCTCCATAAGTCATACACTTAAACTTCTGACTACTCCACACCTTCAAGAATTATTATAAAATACACATTTGAAGTCGGGTTTTTTTTTCTAGAATAAACAATTATCGCATTGTTTACTTGTGCTCTTTTTTCTTTCGACAGAAATAGGGAAACATGTGCAAAAAATCACAGATATTCATATGAGTTTAGTTTATTTTTAATAAAGCCGGTGGTTCATTATGACGCAAGTAAAGTGCAGTTTTATTCTATTTTGGTTTGCAGTTTTGTACAGAGAGAAACAGGATATCGACCAATGAATGGAATATCTCGGAATGTAAACCAGAGTTAGTAATCAGGTGTAAATGCCTCATTCGTAATAATGGGAGTTTAGACATTTATTGCAATAACAGTATTATTCCAGCTGTAATATTATTTATTGACACGACTTGCGAGTAATAAATTTGAAAATTACCTATACAGTTTAACCCCTCACGAATTGTTCGTTTTTGGAACAACTCATATAGGTAAAATAGAAATAGTTGTGTCTCTCTTACTATCGTAGTGAAAAATATGAGATAAACGGCGTTAGAAAGAGAAAACACCACGCTTTAGCTAAATCTGAAAGTTAACCGCAAAATAAGTAAAATGTACGCCTTTACGAAACCGAAGTTTCGGACCGCCATCTGAAAAAAAATGAAACTTTAGAAAAATAATTAAATTTTTACATGGAACGACAAAAAAGTGATGTCAATATAACGTTTATAAAACATTTGTCTAATAAACATGTAACTATTTTTTTACGTTATCAGTAATTTTAATCCGAAAAAACGTAAGGTGAGCCATTTTTAAAACTTTTTTATGTTTGCACGCAAAATTTTTATACTTCAAAAATTATATGCTCATAAAATTTGAAATCGTATTTTATCACCTTTCAAAAACAGTTTTTAGTTTTCGGATATGTTAAGAAATATTCCATTTATTTGGATTTTATTACAAAGCGGAAATATTTTGACCCTGTGACACAATATGGTCGAGGCCTGAGGGGTTAACGGAAAGATATCATTCATTTATTTGAAAGAAGTCAAATAATAATGGACAACAGTATCTAATAATTTCTTCTTGCAAAAACACGCAATTTTTTATGTTTTTGGAAAATATCACCTCAAGGGTGCTTTACAAAGCTACTAAATAAGTTAAAATTATCCTTTATGGGTATTAATCAGGCTATTTGAAGAGTTTATTGATCGATATATGAGAAATATAAGAAAACATCGCCATTGGAATTAAATATCTTCAACTTAATGTGAAACTCGTAAAGCATTTCGATGCCCTTTCATTATCTTCTAGTTCCCGCAAAGTAGCCCTTCCAAACCGGAGGAGAGTCACTTTGTACGTGGAATTTGAAGAAACCACCCCTTTTTACTTAATCTTAAAGCAGAATTTTTATATTTCTCGAAGAAATTTTGCACATTTGATGTTCAAATTACTGTCTACATCTGATCTCTAAAAACTATGTGCAAAGCCCGGGACAGGCCGGGGACTTCAGCTGGTTTTTAATTTAACGTCAGAGCTGACCGTTTGAGAGTTTTTACCGCTTCATAGAAACAGATTTTCTGCTTTATAGTAAACATCACAAATAAGTCTGCATAAACGCAAATTACATATGCAATGCAAACTCTACATCGGTACAAAAATTGTCACCTGAGATAAAACGGTCACACAGAGGTAATTAAACGTAACAATATACGTTGGGAATTAAAGCACAAATAAATAATTATCATTGCCAATTGCAAAATTAAAGCCCTTTATTTGCTCACACAGGTCTGACCATAGAGCCAAAACAGACAATTGAAACAATATCAGGTTACGCTCGCATCAAACTCATCGGATCGTAACCAATAATGGAACTGGTAAACCAATCAACAATGGGAACTACATTGTGGTAAATAATTAATAAAACACGAGTTGGGATAAATATAAATAAATACTCTCAACAAATACAATTATAGTCCAAGAGCCCGTGACGATCAGACCTTCATCATTTTATAAAACCTGAAAGTTTCTCTGAGTATGTCCCAAATACAGGTAAAGACGATCCCCGACTATGAAGTTAGGATCACGGTGGCTTTGAAAGATATTATATTAATAAATTATAATTGTACTTACGTTAAAGTATAAAAGCTGAATTTTATACATGTCACTTGAGGAACTATCAACATATGTTTTCTCAGTTATCAGACAGTTTCGATGGTTCCTTCACCTTGTCAGACACATTAAATATCTACCATAGGTGCGAGCGTGATATATACCTACATGCAAGCGGGTGGGAGTGAAATAGTGCGAAATTTCAACGCTAGCAGACTACATTGTAAAATTGCGAGTAAAATGCTTTTGAAATTGTGGTGCAATTTTATACACCATTGCTACTTGCTATCTTTCAAGGCCACCGTAATCCAGACTTCATAGTCGGGGATCGTCTTTACCTGTATTAGGGACATGCACAGAGAAACTTTCAGGTTTTATAAAATAACGATGGTCTAATCGTCACGGGCTCTTGTTCTATTACATACGCGTACTTTGTTGTATTTTCGATGTTACATTTTCAATACCTTACTTGGCGGAATCTTCTTAACAATAAAGCAGAAATTTGATTGTAGCAAGTAGAAACAACAAAACAATAATGAAATGTGAAATTAGTATTCCATTTTATCTTGATTTAATTTCAAAGCCAAGGAAAATTATTTTCAGTTCGCACCGTAATTTATATCATGAACCATGGAGCTGTGAACAATCCATGATGCCTACATCTGTGGTTTGTTCAACATGTTTCAGTTATTTAATAAGAAAAAAATAGTTTTCAAACTCGGGTGAAACCGGGTAATAAAGCTAGCACGAGTCAAGACAATCAAAACACCTACACCAGCGAGTCAAGAGCCCTACCCCTTGACGGCCTATTATTCATATAATGTACGTTGTACATACAAAAAGCAAATAAATCACAAAAATCAGACAGGAGATCACGTCCGTTAACCTATAACGATCCCACGAAAGATATAGAATCGCTCGGCTGATGACTGGAACTGCAAGGCAGGCAAGCGAAACTTTGGCTCAAGAAGCAGACCGGTCAGTGGTTGAGTGGGCATAGCGCTTGGGTCCCACGCGGGCGTCGCATGTTCGATTCCTCGGCTGGCTAAGTCCTCCATCACAACACAAGCAACATTTTCGGCTTTCTGTGGTGGTAGTAGGAGATTTTCAAACATTGTTGGGTTATTCGTAACCCGAGAATGTTTGTCTTTCTTTTCAATAAAATTAAAGCAGGATGCATCCCAACAAAGCTCAACACCCCAAAAGCAAAACTAAGCACAACACCCCAAAAGCAAAACTACATAACTTTTTTTTTTTTTTTAAAAAGAAAGACAAACATTCCCGGGTTACGTTACGAATAACCCAACAATGTTTGAAAATCTCCTACTACCACCACAGAAAGCCGAAAATGTTGCTTGTGTTGTGATGGAGGACTTAGCCAGCCGAGGAATCGAACATGCGACGCCCGGGTGGGACCCAAGCGCTATGCCCACTCAACCACTGAACAACAAATAACTGTCTATACAAATTAGCGTTCTAAACAAAACGATCACTATTCATTAGATTCGGTGTTCTGTTAACCCTTCTAGTGCAGTGCGCCCTCTACGATACGCCCCGGCCGCGATACAGTGACCCAGCATGGGCGTAATTCGATAACGCACCCTGCCGATTGGCTGAGCCGGCTAACCGCCTCTAATTAATCTAATTTCAGCCCGTCATTCCCAATACGCTTGATTCCACAGATGCTCGTCGGAATCCGGATTTACACAATATTGTATTAGTATTATTTCACGGATTTTCTTTTCCATTTTGGCAAGTAAAATTTTGTCCTTCTTTGTCAGAGATTATTTTCGATATTATATTTATATTTCTCCACACACGAGTAATAACTCCCACGTGCCATAGACTGCAACCGGGCTGTGAGATAAAACCAATATCGTGCAAGGAAAAAATATCCGCTGTGATGTTTTCTCACATAGGATATAATTAATGTCGGCACAAGGGATTTATTGTACATCAGTTTATTTAGGAAACAGAATAACATATCTGTACCCGAGAAGTATACAAATGCAAGTCCAAAATTTGAAGAAATGAGATTTTGATGCAGACTTGAAGTAAATAATCATGTTTATCAGTGGCAGAAAGATACAGGTCTTATCAAGAAAAAATACGATTTTCAAAAATGCATAAGGATGCAAGTACTATGATGCAAAAACTATTTTGGAAGCAGAAGGATGTACCATGGACTTGCATCTTTATGATTTTGTTCCATTTTGAGTAGGTATTAGGACTCAAAACCTACGTATTATGTAGTATTATGACTCAAATTATACATTAGTAGGCTTTCTATGGAAGTAAACAATTTTTAAACAATGATCCTTTCATAATACACCACATTTCAACCAAATATTCCACTTCATTTAAAAGCAGAAGGACTTAAGTTCGTGTTTTTGTTTGACTCAGGTCAGCGTTTTTTTTTAAACAATTTTTTTAAAGGCTTTACATGTAAGATATATTTCGTTTTGTTTGCTCGTTTTTAAAATTAAAATAATTTATTTAATAATAACTTTTTTATCTGTCAGCATGGATATCCGAAGAAGTTATGAGACCACAGTTAGAGAAAAATAGTTTTTTGGCTCTCCTGAACATTTTCCTTTTTGGACTTGCGTCTGTGTGCTTCTCGAGTACAGATATTCAGGTAGGATATAGTGAAAAAAATCTAAATCGAATGGTTTAAATAACTCTTAGGAAACAGGATAACGTATTGAGATAGGAAATAGTGAAATAAATGCGAACCGAATGGTTTAATAACTCATTACGGCTAAACACCGTATTAACGGGATGCGGGAATCAACGATTTGTAATGTATAGGTAAGAATTAAGTTCTCCGCATATCAGTTAGCAACTCAAGAGCACACAACCATAATATTATGATCTAACTTGATTAATTAATTTAAATATGCCTACATCTAGAGGATATCCTAAACAAAACAATACCTTTCAAAAACACAGCAAATCTCAGGCAAAAATACATGTTACCAATTCCCATTTGTAAAAAAACTTTAGGCCAACAAAACTACAAATACTTGGGAACAAATTTCTTTAATAAATTACCAGAAAATATAAGATCCCTTTGTGACAGTTTCAAAAATTTCAAAACACAATTAAAAAAATATACTGAAAACCTTAACTAAAAAATAAATAAATAATAATAATAATAAAAATTATATATATGCATATATTTATATAAACATACATTTATCTTATTATTTACATAAACTAAATTTCAAAGTACTAAATATAAATAAAAACATCAATAAAAAAAATAAAAATAAATCAAAATAACCAAACAAATAATACTTCCTCCCGTACACGCAAGCATTTGCTTATTATGGGAGAATAATTTTAAAATATATATATACATAATTGTAATAATTATAATTGTATTAAGCTTTTATATACTTTCATTATATCTATATATCTATTGTATGTATTGTACCAAGGGAAAATTTTTCAATAAAAAAAAATAAAAAATCTTGTCCACTTCACAGCCTTACAGATGCATGGCTGGCCTAAATTAATTTCCCTGCGCCAGGAAGCGGAATCGGCAGTTACCTGAGAGCGTGATTGAAGTTGTAACTCAGAATGTTGTCTGGGCGAGTTCTATCCCTCTACGTTCTACGTTTTACATGCACGGTGAGAATTTCAAATTACGTTCTAGAGCAGGGATGGCGAACTAAACACATGCGGGCAATTTTAGTATTTTATAATATGACAACATGAAAAAGATCTCGTTTTTCACATTTCTGCAGCTTATGATCGTAACATCGCTGAACTTTAATCTAAGAACATCACATAAAGTATGAACATAATGTTAGCAAACTTCAAAAGCCATATTATGTGCCAACTATGTATTTCTACCTATCCCATAAACTAATGTGAACAATTTTAAACATTATGTACCTACTTTATGTCAACTCCTATATTTTATGAACTTTACTGTGTTTCGTATATTTTATGTTGACTGTATTTTGTTAACGTTTATATTTTATGTAACCTATATTTTGTTTTTAACATATATTATATTACCTGTATTTTGTAAACTCATTATTTTCACTGTAATTTAAAAAAAAACATGTACTGCATTCTATGTAAAATCCCTATGGGCGTTTAAATAAATAAAAAAAAAAAGTAAATACCCCGCAATGTCCCCACTGCTTCCGACCGTCCAAAAACAATGGAACTATGGCGTTTCCAATCGGAATTTGTTCCGACAGTGTTCCGTTGTCGAAGGGAATAATGACGTTGATCTTCGGGGTACCTACCATTGATATACCAGTATAAGGACCGCATTCCCTCGTGACGGCTATTTTTTAAAAACTGCAATTCGTCCTTTAAGACAGAGGAAACCTACCATAATACAGACTGCCAGTTTCAGTGAGGTTGAGGTGTGTGGGGAAGGGTGGTTTTACTGATTTGTAAACTAATATTTAAATAGGTGTATTCCTAATAAGCAAATTGTACGTTTTATTCTAATTTCGTATTTATTTGTCTGACACACGACGACGATCTATTTAAAGAACTGGACATATATTTTTAATTCACTTTTTTAACATATTAAACCATACTGTTTTAGGGCATTTAGTTTCTCGTAAATATACGAAATTTCCGACCTAATTAAAATGGCCTTGACTTGAGAATGGAGGAAGCCTACATAATAATTGCAATAATTTTATACAATTAATGTAAAGAACGCAAAGACGACTAAAGAGATATGAATCAAAATTAAGAAAGAGACGCTTGGATGGTTTAAGAACATGCAGCTCACTCCGAGGGATTAGATGAAATGGAAATAAGAATTTACTTTTAATAAGAAATGATAATTTATGGAAGTTATAATTTTTGTTTTGATTCGCTCAATGTTAATGCGAATTTTGTAAGAGACCACACTACCGTAATTCAATTAGACTCCTAAGTTTTTGATCGTTGTCATTATGAATATATATTTTTAACACAATAGATTATTCCGTATGCACCAATCGATCAAGTAGTAACATTTTACTGTTTAGTTTGGCATTAACATCATGTATTCTTTTGTGTATCTTGATGTCAGAAAAGAGCAATAACTAGACATCTTCAAAACAATTTGTTACATCGCTGATTAAAATGAGGAATAAAACTGGGCCTTATTGACTACCTTGCGGTAAGCCACTAGTCGCGGATTTGTATCGCACTTGTCATAGTTTCCTAGACATTCCATAGACTGATGCAGACTTGGAACAGAAAATGAATGTGGATAAAACAAGGAGAGTGTGCCAAAACAGAGAGCAACTTTCCATAAACGAGAAATCATCATCATAACGGCTCTACATCACAAAAGTGGGATTTGGCCTTTCGTAGTCTCCAACGGCTACTGTTCCTAGCCATTCGCCTCCAGCTCTCGGCTCATTCAAATACATAGGGAAAATGCAAATTGATAAATACCGACAGCTATTATCTCGAATACTTAGGGCAAGAAATCTGAGAGAATTCTTTGAACGCGATAAGAATTCAAAGGACGATAAAGAAATTAAGCAACTTATCGCTCGGTTGTGACGATAAAATTGCCAATTGACCTTAACTAAATCAGAAACTTCCATTAGTTTCGAAATGTAAAGGGAACCGAACCGTTAATAGAATTAGAATTAAATACTACCTGATTTTTGAAAGGTTTGAAATGAAAAAATGTTCCGCTAAGACAGTGTAGTAGCGAAAATTATACGTGTTGAATAGTTTATTTATAAACCAAAAATATTTATTTACGTCCTCCGGGTATTTCTTTGTGCGTAAGATGTTGTAATTATCGACCACCACAACACGGGCATGTGCCTAGCATGGTGGTCGAAAAATCCCCAATGTATGTAATGAAAAATCTAATGAATAAAGAAAACTTAAAAAAAAAAAAATATCTCTACACATTATAAATAAGGTCCTCCGCCGCGTCTGTCTGTCTGTTCGCGATAAACTCAAAAAACCACTGAACGGATTTTCATGCGGTTTTCACATATAGATAGAGTGATTCATGAGGAAGGTTTAGGTATATACTTTGAGGTTTTGTGTAAATTGGTTGAAATATAATATAATATTGTATAATATATGTATAAAGGAAAATGTCTGTATGTGGTGAACGAGCGGGCGGTGTGGATTTGATTTGTACGCAAATTAACAGATGGCGGTGTGAGTTAATTTATCGAAAGAAAAAAAAAATTGTTATAAAGATTAGGTACCCATCCAGTAGATGGCGTTGTGTTTCGGTAGCCACAGCAACGCGTGGCCGGGTCAGTTATTTTTAAATAATACCGGTTAAAAAAAAATATCATCCAAATATTATTTTCCGAGTTCAAATCAAGACCGTGTTAAAATATAATAAAAATAATAAGTATATCTGTCTTCGGCTTGGCAGTTTTATTTCAGGGACTCCTGTCCCGGTGAGACTGGTACACCGAGGGGTACTGTTTTTTGAGGACTTGAAACACGTGCTCTGAGGATGGAAAGAAGGTTGAAATTTAATCGACAACCAAATAAGCTAATGTACACGTAAAATCCACCAAAAAATTACTTGGATTTTACATTCCCACCTAAAAGGGTAAAAGAAGGATAAAAGTAAAATCGACTTTATTTTTATTTTAGCTTGGATATAGCTGATTAAAGGTAGTTAAAAAGTACTACAAGTATTGAAAAAAACATATTAATATGAAGTCCACCCCCAAATGTAAGACTATTAAATTAAATGAAAAGAGTACCTTCGCTACGAGGAGTTCATTACGTCCATCAGTGGCGTGTCGAGTCGAGGGGCGCGTGCCTCAAGTGGGCGGTGATCGGCCCCAGGGCGCGGGACCACGGAAATTCTACTGATTGATTTAGTACAATTTACACGGGGGATGGCCCGCCCGTTCTCACAGCAGATTATCGGGCCCGTTGTCGAGATTGCATGAATTACGAAGTGTATCAAATTAAAGGTTTCGGCCGTGGAAGTTGATAAAAAGTAGTTTAGTGTGATTTTTTTTGTAAATTTTAACAGTTTTATTATTTTCATTTATGGTAGCTGTTCAAGAGCTTCAAATAAACTCTTTTCAGAGAAAAAACAGTCAATCTGTCTTCTGAAGCATTAAAAATTCTTGAATTGTGAGTTTTGGCGTCATTAAATTCTACATACATTTTTGTTTGGGATTTTTAGGTCAACTCAACTATTTTTAGTTGACTGAGTCATTTGTATTATTTTTATTTATTTAATTGGTTCATATTTCAGTAAGTACACGAGTATAAACTAGTACAAGGTTACATTTCATTGTTTATATAATTAAAAAATTATTGTATGTGTAACAACTCTTTTTTAAATACATTCGTTCTTCAGAATTTCAGAGGAGCTATTCTGTATCTTTTGTGGATACGGGAAAGATTCCATACGGAATCGGCTGTCAAATTTGGGTGATTTTCTATTTTTTTTACATGAGCTCCACACAGAAGGCCCTGAGGAAAACAATTTCCCTCAGGGCCTATGTCATCTTTGGGGATGCTGTGTGGAGGGTTTTTTTTAGGAAAGGAGGGAGAGGATAGTTCTGGGAAGGAAAAAGGTATAGGGGGTAGGAATCTGGGGTTCAGTGTGTCCAGGTCATCCGCCTCCAAGACCTAGCCAAATCTCACCCCATGAACCCGGAATTATGAGTTGCAATTGCTTTTTCAATGGGTGTCATGGGCCGATGAGAGCTGCCACCAATTTTAATTAGTTTAAAACACGAAATACACTAGTTTAAAACACAGATTATGGAAATTGCACTCCATTTCAACAATTACTACAATAAACACTATTTACACGCACAAAATGCGTTCTAAGTTTGGGAAAACCAAGTAATTCGACCACCATAACACGGGCATCAGCCTAGCATGGTGGTCGAAAAATCATCTAATAATGTAACCCTATGTTGTATGTAAGTAATGAATAAAGAAAAAATTAAAAAAAAAATCATGAGTATTTAGATTGAAACGAAACTAGAGTATTTAGATGGAAATAACTTTGAGCGTGCCTTAACCACTCAGATATTTTGGAATATGCCAGTTTTTCGTCTTAAATGAAATGTCAGATGTACAAAAACTTTGTGTTATTTCCGCTTCACAATTAAAGCTCTATAAATGAAACATTTCTGAACGTAGCCAAATACTAAAAACTGTCTATGAAAGGTTATAAAATAAGCTTTCACATTTTTATATTACAAATAAATATTAACATTTGTAAATATTAAAATTTTGAATGCAAACATAAACAAAATGTAAAAATGACTCACGTGATGTTTTTATGTGAAAACGGTACTAAAATCATGGATTATGTAAAAAAAACAATACTTATTCCATCGTATAAATGAATAATAAGTAATTTAGTCACCTCACGTTTTTAACATTTCATACAAGAATATTTAATAAAAAAATAACAATGTCTAACGGCGGTTAGGCGATTTTTCGGTCCACCATGTATCTGACAGAATAGGTCTTTTTATGTATTTCTTTGGACAACTTGAATAGGAATGTGTTAGCTTATTTATTATCGACCTTCTACTTTTGGTTTTAAGGATGTGACTAGAACAATAACGGAGTTATAACGATTTCTGTGGAAACCCATGCGTTGACATGAAAACACGCTTATTGTACTTGATTGATATCGTTATATTATCGTGTATATCCGCTTACGTATCGAAGTGGTTAAATGAATAAATAATCATATATAGGTACTTACAGTATACCGTGTTTTAAACTAAGTAGTTAAACTAAATTTGTAAACTAAAATTGGCGGCAGCTGTCATCGGCCCACAAAATTCATTGAAAAAGCAATTGAAAGTCATAGAAAATCACACAAATTTGACAGCCGATTCCGTACGGAATCTTTCCCGTATCCACAAAAGATATAGAATCGCTCTTCTGGCGTTCCATCATACATTTTTAACTAGTCCTTTATAAGCTTATATAGCATCGAAACAAATATTTATCAACTGTTCAAAATAAGAAGACTACATATTTTCAAAAGCTTCAACAAAATAAATAAATTTAAAAAAGTGTAGAAGCTCGGGAAAAGCCGGATTAAAAAGAGCAAAATCTTTTTTTTTACACATACATACTATCCATCACTAGAATGGTCCGAAATCTGTTAATCCGATTTTGCTTATCACTAATTAATATGCGAGATTAAAAATATTCATATACTCAATTGTATTAACGTTCAGTTCAACAGCTCAACAGTCGGCAGTAGAGATGGGTAAGTTCTGATTTTTTCCGGAGGCTTCTCCGAGGCGTGCTTCCTATTAAAAGTACTCCAGTTCTTGGAGTAGGTCCCGGGTCCGAGTTCTTGACGACAACAACTTGGGACACAACGGTGCCGGAGCTGGACCCCGATAGTGTATTTAAAAACTAGAAATATTTATGTACGTCCTCCAGGTATTTATTTGTGTATTAAGATGTTTAAATAATTTAAAATAATACTGGTTATAATTTTTTTATACATTCATAGATAATTAAGAGCTCGAACCTGGACAAGAACCCTCACGACTCGCGGTGGCGCGGACCGTACAGGGACGCCGGTGGAGGCATTTGGGTTCCGGCCCCGGGTTCGGCTCCGAGTTCCGGGTTTGGGTTAGAGTCCTGGAACGGGTTCTTTGGGAATAGTCGATTTGAAAAAGGAGTAGGAGTAGCAGTAGGATCCGCTTACCGCGAAGAACCCGTGTTCAAAAACCCACTACAGCTGAATCTACACATCGCTAGTCGGCAGTACTCAAGCATCGCGGCCAATAATTGGTATCAATTATATTTTAAGTAATTAAAAGCCGCAGTCGCGATTGGCACTAAGAATAGCATTATTATTACGCTAACCATTTACGTCATCGGCCAATTGAATTCTTAAACGGCGGCCGAAATAAAATAATAAAATAACGTATGGCGTAGGCATGTATTTAGCTCCGGGTTGCGTCACGGGCCTAGCAAACAACACGGCCTAAAGCAGAGGTTCCCAAAGTGGGTGCCGCGGCACCCTGGGGTGCCGCGGACAGAGGTCAGGGGTGCCGCGAGGCGCTCCTGATGTCTCTACTAAAAATCAAAATTGACATGAACGAATACAAAAAAATTATGGAATGGAAAATCACCCGCGTGGCCGGTCCGCGCTCTGGGAATGGATTGGGTGGGAGGCACAGGAGTGGAGATACGGTTGTAGTGCTGCGTTTGCAGCGGCCTCGTGCCGCATTCACTTGTAGTTTTTTCATTCAAGATTTCAGCATTCAGGAAAAAACTACAAGTGTGGAAGAGAAAAATGGGTGATGATGGAGGCAAAGATTGTTTTCCAATATTGCAACAGTACATGGCCCATAGCGGAGTTAAGGTTTCAAATAACTTGCTGACCCTTTTCACAGAGCACCTATCACAGTTAACTGAGTGGTTTGCCAAGTGGAGAAGTTTGTATGGATCCAAGATCCATTCCGTGCTCAAGCTCCCCAAGATTTTACTACGCAGGAAGAAGAAGATTTAATTGATCTCTCGACCGACAGCAGCTTAAAAATGAAATATGCTTGTTCGGATTTGACGGAGTTTTGGATATCAGTCAGAAATCAGTATCCGATTATAAGTGGAAAAGCTGTAAGAGTCCTCATTCCCTTTGCTACTTCATATCTATGCGAAGCTGGATTTTCAGCGGTTGCGGAAATAAAGATCAAATATCGCTCAAAAATAAATGTGGAAAAAGAAATGAGGAGTAGCTGTATCAAGCCTTAGGGGGGGGGGGGTGGACACTCGGTCCCGAGGCTACCACAGATAGACATTTTACATTATATGAATGACAGGGGTGCCGTGAGAAAATTCAAATTTTCTAAGGGTGCCGCGACTTGGAAAAGTTTGGGAACCCCTGGCCTAAAGTATTGTCAATGAACCGGCGTATATTTATATGGACCGGAAGATCAGAGATCACGTCCGTTTTTCTTTTCTTGCTTTAATGAATGAATGCCGCGGAAACTTGGAAGTGGAAAGTAACCCACTTCCCGACATCCGATCCAACTGAAACACAGTAGACAGACTCGTTGATATCAATATATAGCTAAGGTAGTTGCCTATGATATGGAAAAAATATTCGAAGATAATATTGTTAACTCTAAAATTTGAAAATGTGAGATTGACAATTATGACGGTTTTGATGGAAGGTGGCATGGCTGGATTGGTAAAAGTGCACGTCTGCACTGGACTGGGTTCGTGTCCCAGTTGCGATCATTATCTTTTTTCTATCTTTCAGTGTTTTGTTCTCTTTCATATTTTCGTTTAGATTATTAGTGTTAAGTATCTTCTTCAGTGAAATAGATTTCTACTCAATCTTAGAAGGTCGCTACCATCACAAAATCAATAAGAAAAACAATTTGATACAACCGCATTTATCGGAATAAAGAGTTTGTCCAAAAATGAGTTGTATATGTTACTGTAAAAGTCCGTAAATTGGTAAATCTTGGGTTTTACTAGTAAATCTTAGGATTTACCGACGAAGTTTTGCAATTAAAAGTTGTTAAATCTTAGAATTTACTGAGAAAATATTAAGATTTACCGTAGTACGACGGGCTTTTACAGTAACACATACATAACTCATCGCAACTGCTTTGTGTTTGTAGCATTATAAAACAAAAGATTTACGATTCAGACACTTCCAAATTCAAATCGTTCTTCAGTTATTCAATCGTGGAGAGCGTGACATTCGATAAAAGAGGCAAAACGGGAAAAATTGCATAAAAAATAACTGAAAGGAAATGATGCATAGGTTCCGCTATAATCACAATCCCCAGTCCAGATAATCAACCTGAGTTTCAGTTTGTGTGCCCAATCAGGTCCCCCCGACGTTGGCGATCACTCTTGAAAATGTCTCTCTGTCTTGCGCTGCCCGGAATAGCTCCTCCACACTTCTAATGCCGGTCCACTCTCGTATATTTCGTAGCCAATACATTTGTCTCCTACCAGGCCCTCGGCGACCTTCAATCTTGCTTGTCAATATTAAATGGAGCAAGTGATACTCCTCCCCTCGAAGTATATGACCCAGATATGAAATTTTCTTGATTTTTATTTTTTTTAACGTACAACGCATTTAAAAAAAATGTAATACGTTGTACAACTAAAGTTAGCAGTGAGCACCAGATTATTAGTAACACGTTCTTCAGAATTAATTAAAATGAGCCCGGCGGAAAGGTCGAATCTTCTGGCCTGCTAGGTTGAATTTGACCTTATGTCCGTCCAATACGCCGTGCCGCGGGCGCATATTTGATTACATGCTTTCTTTTCTTACGTCGTTAAGACTCCCACATTATTTTTCTTCTTCTTCTTTTCTTTGATAGGGCAAATTTGACAGTAGGTCGGTCCAATAGACGGGTCGCGAGTAGCGAATTTGTGTACACGGCTTCTTTACTTACGTCGTTAAGATTCTGAATATAGTTTAGGGTATAGTGTCGTCTGAAGCAGCAAAAATAGAATGATTGCCGGCCTGATAAAATATTAATGTATTCGAGTCGAGAACGCATAAACATCCAAAAACAATCATTATTGTAAACGATGAGGAATAAATAATACAACTTTCGTAACACTATTGAAATAATTAATTATTGTAACACTGACGGTCTTGTAAACACAAAGTGCCTGGTAACTCCAGTTGCATCCGTAGCAGTAACGTGTAATCATAAAAGCGGATAAGCTGTGCATATAGCATATACCATGAATAACAAACATGAGAAAATGGCTCAAATCTATATCCATGTACACCCGTATATTCATGCTCGACGGTTTAGCTCGATCGAACATGTTGAATTTTAACCATGCTTGCCGGTCATTGGCGTCATAGAGATAAATATTGCATGAATCATGTATTTCATTAAAACCATGTTCAGAAATCGTAATATCTGCTGCATGTTTTGTGCAATTTGTCATTGATTCAAGTGGAGCCAACATATGTATAGCTAGGTAGTCTAGGTACCTACTGTTATATTCGTTCATTTCTACAGTATTTTAGTAGGTATTATATGCGTTCTGTTTTATTATTGGATAGTATATTTGTAAACAAATATAATCAATATATATTATAAAAGAAAGTCCAAAAAAACGTGCGGACCGCAAAAACCCAGAAACGAGTCCCGGTACGATCAAGAGAGTTGTATGATGTGGTAGATCTCTATCCCCCCTCCAGGATGACGGTTCCAGTTTTTACCTACAGGGTGTTCCTTTGAAGATATGAGGGCTGGAAGTTTCGCCCTCTTGAAATTTCTAGAACAGTCTTCCAGAAAGTTCTAGAAGGTTCAATTGAGCTTTACAAAGTTCTGGGAGGACTTGCGGAGTATGTCGTGGAATGTTTGGGAAGCGAATCGGTAACTTCATTGTGGAACATACCAGAACACTCTCGAATGTTGTTCTGAGCGAAGCCGGGTAACCCAGCTAGTAATAAAAAAATAAAAGTAATATCACCAAGACGCTCAGTCAAATAGTACATTTCTGTCTAACATAGAGCAAGAAATACGGACCTTTTTGTTGTCGCCAGCCAGCCAACGACTGGCTCGACATCGAACAAAAAGAATCAAGCGAGACGGTACCTTCGAGACATGTTTATTTATTTATTTACGGACAAATAGTCCATTAACAATATAACAATAACACGAATAAAAAATGAGAGATGACAATGAAAGGAGAGAACATATATATGAAGAGCATTGACAAAATACATATAATATAAAAGTACATATATAGAAGATAGTATAATATAAATACATATAATATGAAAGTACATAAGTAGCTTGAAGATAGATTTAAAAATACTTTAAAAAATCACATTGCGCACTGACTGCCGAAAGTCACTTAGGCTTACACCAAAAAATTCAGTGCTTTGATTTGGGTTGACAAGTCTCGACATTCTGGATAAAGGAGAATGATATCCATAATCAGTAGAATGTTGATTGAGGAACAGCAATTCATTATTTCGGAGTCTACGGGAAGGGATGTTGAACTGGATGAGTTGTAACAAAGCAGGTGTGTCAGTAATACTGTTGATAATTTTGAAAATACATATTAGATCAGAGTCCTTTCCACGTTTTTCTAAAGAAGAAATGTTTCAAGTTTGTTCAATTTCATCATACGAGTACTCGCCTCTTTCAAGTCCTAACCTCCAAGCAATTCCTCGTGGGAAGCGATGTTGTACAGATTCGTTGTGATAAATGTGGACAGCATAGAAAGGAGACAAAATGACACAAGCATATTCAAGGTGAGGGCGAACAGTAAAGAGTTTTAAGTGTACTTATATGTTTAAAGTCAGAGGTAATTCTATGAATGAAGCCGAGTAGTTTGAGTGATTTGTTCAAAATGTTATTAATGTGATCACGGAAGGAAAGTTTGCAGTCTAGAGTGACCCCAAGGTCCTTGGATGTGGCAGTAGAGAGACAAACATTATTTAGTTTATAACTGTTATATCTGCCCTTTCCTCGGCAGATATTAATTATTACAAGGTTCTTTAATATATAAATGTGTTTATTACTTTGAATAACCTAGCTGGATAGCTACGACTGTTTACTATTCGGGGGTAGGTATATCTCTGCGCTCCCACCTAGGGAGCTGGTAAAGTCTATCTCTAGTACCACTTCTTGTACACTAATGCCATCTGGCGAGCTATGGCGCAAGCTAAATGCTTACCGCCATCTATCGTATTATTACCATATTAAATACCTATTTACTATACATTACACCCTCCCCGACCTAATCTCAAGCCCTTGGCTACAATAAATACAAGTCATGTTCATTACAAATGATTCTATACAATTGACAAAAATGGGATTTTAAATATTTCATTTTTACACGATTTTATACACTAAATTCAACCAAACATAGTCATGATTTTAAATACTTCAACTTAAGTACTTCTGTTTCTCTGGGAGGGACCTCTATGAACGCCTTGAGCGGAGCCTCCCGTCCCAAGGTCTTGGTTGAGTAGTTTGCTCTCGATCATCCGCTGGTAATCTGAAATCAAGAGAACACCCCGTTAGCCCCTTCAACAAAGCTGAGGTCCCCAACTCGTCTGAAGCGCATTTCGTGACCTCAGACGCGGTGGGTGGGTTATCTTCTACACTCTCCTCTTCCCATTTCACAGATAAACTCCTTAACTGATCAATATGCCTCTTCCAAGTCAACGGAGTACCACAGATTCTAACGATATAAACTTTTTTTCCCACTTTCTTTTCTACAATACCTCTAACCCAACAAACTTTATTCACCTGACGAAAGTCCTTGACTAGACATTTTTGTCCAACATGTAAATTCCTCATTTGTACTGTCACTGAATTAATTGTCTCCTGAGAAGTTATCCCAAGATCGAAACATTCCATAAAATCTCTACCCACAATTAATTCTGTTCCATTTATTACTACAATAAAATTAATATTTTTGTTCCTACCCTTGAATTTCACATCAAAAATCGCCTTTCCTACGATTTTTAAACGATTATTTCCATAACCTGAAATAATTCGCTTGTCTTGTGACAAAATGATTGAGCTAAAATGTCTTTTAAAAATACACTCTGGCATCACACATAAAGATGAACCTGAATCAATCATTGCCGTAAACTTCTTGTTATTAATTTCAATTTCAGCAGTGATAGGACTAATTGACGCAACTAAAACTTTACTATCCCTGTGATTTTCAAATATGGGATTTATAGGATTATTCTTGCAAAATTTCTGTAAATGCCCAACGCCCTTACATTTAAAACATTTCGCATAACGAAATTTACAATCAAACGATAGATGATCATTCCTTTTGCAAATAAAACACTGTTTTTTAACATTACCAGAGGGTGATCTAAAATTCGTACCTGAATTTGATCCTAACCTATATGCTGGTTTCCTGTTAAAACTACCTCGTCGCTCGTCTCGGTTCGTCGATCGTTCCCTACGCTGATCTCGCTTAAACCCATCGCTAATAACTCGCTTTTTTACCAGATTTACTTCTGATTTAACCGTATTAACACTATCCAAAGTTGACATATTAACTGCAAGTCCTTCTATTTCATTAAACGATAACTTTTGCCCTTCCACAAAAATTTTCTCTTTCGCGCGACCCGGTAACAACCCGATTGCAAACATGTCTATAAGATTTTTTCCAAGCCTCGTTTCAAATTGACAATACGTTGCTAAAGAACGAAGTCTTACCGCGAAATCTCTTACCGTCTCGCCTTCTTGTTGTCTCGCTAAAAAAAAATTCTCCCGTTCTTTAAAAACTAAACGATTTTTGTTACAATGTTTGTCGAGAAGCGCTAAAAGTTTATCAAAAGATAAGTCCGTTACTTTACTTGGAAAACACAGATTAATTAGTAAGGTTAACGTTTCTGATTCTAGGAGATTCAATAAAAAAGCCCGTTTTTTTTCACCAGACGCTTTGTCATCATGAATCACGAAAAATTGCTCTATCCGAAGTCGAAACAATCCCCAGTCTCCGGAGAAATGGCAAAACGGAGGTATTCTACCCGATTCCATAACTCCCAACAGATAGATCGGCAAAAAAAAACAACAATAACAAATAATCCCTCTCAAAGAAACAAAAGAACTTAACTCAGGAACTCTTCTGGTCTGGTCCTCTCCTTCCCTTCCTCTGGGTTGTATCCTTGTCCTCTGATTAATCCAATGATTAGTCCTTGAAACGATTAATCCAATGATTAGTCCTTGACACGATTAATCCAATGATCCACAACCAGATCGCCTCCTTGCGGTATTTTTCTTCTTGTTCCTAGAACAAAAAAAAATCTTCTTCCAGCCCGTAGCCACGGAAACAAATGCTCCTTTAATCCCGAGCAGAATCCCTTCCGATTCTTTTGCCAAAACTGCAAGTCACTCCCGCAGTGACTTAGTCCTCCGTGCCCAGCACAAATTATTATTCGCACTCGTAACTTCCACACAATTATACTTTAACGGCTGCGCCAGTTGTTATATCTGCCCTTTCCTCGGCAGATATTAATTATTACAAGGTTCTTTAATATATAAATGTGTTTATTACTTTGAATAACCTAGCTGGATAGCTACGACTGTTTACTATTCGGGGGTAGGTATATCTCTGCGCTCCCACCTAGGGAGCTGGTAAAGTCTATCTCTAGTACCACTTCTTGTACACTAATGCCATCTGGCGAGCTATGGCGCAAGCTAAATGCTTACCGCCATCTATCGTATTATTACCATATTAAATACCTATTTACTATACATTACAATAACTGAATAGGTTTTTTGGTTCTATAAAAGGACAAAATTTAAGTTGCATGCAGTTAATTTTGCAATAATCATTAAATGAATCAATATCAAGTTGAAAGAGTAAACAATCAAGATGGGATTTAATTATCTTAAGAATCTTATTGTCATCGGCAAAAAGACAAAAACGTGTGTGAGAAAAAACTTTAATAATATCGTTAATAAAAAGGTTAAAAAGAAGCGGGGCCAAATGGGCTCCTTGCGGAACGCGCGGACATTACATCAATGTTAAGTAATGGATTCAAAGTTATTTATTTTAACCCTTTGTTTTCTATTTATCAAGTAAGAGTGAATGAATGATAAAAATGGATCTCTAATGCCTATATAGTAAAGTTTGGCCATGAGGATATGGTGGTTAACTTGGTCGAAGGCTCTGGAGAAGTCAGTGTAGAGGACATCAACCTGAGTGTTGTCTTCTAATGCTTTAAGAATGGTATTTGTAAAGGACAGTAAATTAGTTGTTGTAGATTTCGCCGATATAAATCCATGCTGTTCCTCAATCAGAACATTTTTGAAAATAGGAGTGATTTTCTTTGTAATTATCGACTCAAATATTTTCGGAATAGTACATAGCGTAAAACCGGCGAGCATGAACAAGCCTTAAGGCGGAAGGTATTAATATTCGTGGTTATTCACCCACATCTGATATAAGATGCAACCAGAAGATAGCAGTGATCACGGAAATAATAATGAGAATGGATAGCCTTGGTAGTGTTGCCAACTCAGCTAGATGTAGCTAAAAAAGGCGGTTTGGATTCTTAGCTCGTTTTTTCAGATAATCCAGCACCTCTTCTTGTACAAAATTCACAAGCGAAAAATGACAATTTAGTAGTTATTTATTTAACCCCCGGTTATTTTTCCTATTGAAAACTTGGTTTGTACCCCAGAATTATTCTAAACACCACTACCCCCTAAATTTTAGCTTAAACATCGAGTTGGTAACACTGGGCCTTGGCACTACAATCTTAAATCCGGACGGACGCTAAAATTACCGAATTCTCCCAAATCAAAAAAAAAACTACGGCGCCTAATGATTACCGCAAATTTCTTAAAGAAATATGCCAGGCATCTCGAATGTTATTGAAATCTATACTTTCTTCGAAAACATTTCCACCCACCTTAGAACAGATTATGATTTACGTAGCGCATATCTTCGCGATTTGCTATTATGTATTACAATTTTTTTTATTTGAACGTAGGTACATCTTAAAAGCGAATTTCTAAGATAATTATGTGTTTACACATACTTGTTAACATCAATTCACATACAATTCATCTTACAATAAACAAAAATTAGATCTTTCAAAGTTCATAATATCATGTAATTGGGCAAATTGGGCCAGAGCGCTTAATAGTTTACAAAAACAAGCGAAACTACCGCTTTTTAGTCAAATTAAACGTTAAGATTGTCTATTCGATGAGGTAAAAAAATATCCTTTTATGAAACGATTTGAGATTATAACGTCAGCTACTTTTGGAAAAAAAAATGGTTCGTGTTTCGGAAATTCGGCCAATCTACCAGCATGTTATTAATTTAACGATTTTCCAGGGTTTGAGAAAGGATTATATGCATATGCACCGTCCTTGACTGCCCCATGCTTTGTGAATATTAAAGGTAAAATAGTGCAAAAAATTCACAAATTAAATGAGAAAATTGACGCATTCATGAAACTTTGGTCATACGTACAAACTTTGGTTATTGGCAGTATACATACAGATCTGCAGAGTCCGCTCAAAAGGTGTTGAAACTAGGAACATCCCTCTAGGACGAGAGGGAGGTGAAATTTTTGAAAATATATGTTTACAAACTAGGTCGAGTGAGATATCGTTGACTGCTTTCTTCAATCGTGCTGAATCGTATGAGACCACTCCCAAAGTCGATAGCATCAATACTCAGTGAGATAAGACATGATTTTAGTAAATAAACCTAAAAATAACAAGGGTCAACCCCTCAGAGGGGTATCCCGTTACATTATTTTGGGCGGACTCTGCAGATTTTCCAAACTTTCACGAATGCACGATTTTGGTCCTTTCACTAATTCACGAATATACTATCAAACCTTATTATACCTGTACTAGATAGGAGCGGTGCCTAAGAGACATGTTTAGGTATTTGTTGTCAATTTCTTTTAGATCGTTGGAGCCCAAATAAGCTCAGCAATCGCTGGATAAAGACTGTCGGGTATGTCTTTATATACTTGTGTAGACTTTATCACAATTTTATGGATACTGACAGAAC
This sequence comes from Limnephilus lunatus, assembly GCA_917563855.2. Classification (NCBI taxonomy): domain Eukaryota; kingdom Metazoa; phylum Arthropoda; class Insecta; order Trichoptera; family Limnephilidae; genus Limnephilus; species Limnephilus lunatus. The sequence continues at coordinate 30,615,944 of OU830599.1, read as the reverse complement.
GCCTGCAGAGCATACGTAACACTGATGATACTCGTATGTCCAGCATGAGCGACCGACCGAGCGAATGTTTACCTCCGCGCCATACATTTTCCTGCGGTGTTTGTACTATGCAGGTACTAGTACTTCCCCTTTAGCGGGATCGGCGCCAAAATTCCGCGGGATATAACATAAACATTTGCATTCTAAGAATATGTTTATTCCACTATGTTACACGTTACAATAATGTCACAAGTTGTATAAATTATTACTTTAAAAGGAAAAACTTTTTTTTTAACATCGACTGTAAAAGCGTCAAATTAGTATATATTACAACAAGGCTTCCATTTTTATCGTGATTAAGAACGTTCAAAGTTCACATTGGAATTTCCATACTAGGAATATGTTAATTCCACAACATCACAAGTTACAATAAGGTAAATCGGTGACCATACAACTCAGAATAAAACCAACTCAGAACCTCCTTTGAAAAGTTATGAAAAGCGTTGAAAAAAAACTTATAAAAATAGGTTAAGAGGGAATAACCAGACAAAACCGGAAATATGTCATTAATAAATCAAATTTTAGACGTATTGACTCTTTTCCACAAAAAATTATACTTAAATTGATTTCGAAAGACTGTTCTTTTATAAAGCTTTGTTTTAAATTTTGAGAAAATATGTTTATTTTTAGGACAATTAGGTTATACCGTAGGTCCTTGGCGGATTTGTTAAATTATCAAACAAAATTTTGTAATATACAACACACATTTCAAATCATATAATCATGCAGTAAAATAAATTTTTTGGGAAAGCTATGTTTTAGAATTTTAATTTTAGTTTAAATAAAATCATAAAAAAAGAACCGCGCACGTGTTTTGTGACGAAAATACTTCAGGTTTTCTATTTATTTATAGTCTTACAAACTAATATATTTAAGATTTTTTTACGTCATATTTTGCTTAGACATTATTGAAAAATTATAAATAGGTACTTATGATCAAAAAATAATTACAAAAAGTACATAAGTTTAATAGTTTTATCATCACGAGTTTGAGCATTTTTTAATGTATGTATTTATCAAAGCAAATTGCGAATAAAATAAAATCGATATTGAGTTATTATGTTAAAATGCTGGTATGGAGAATAATTAATCTGTCTCATCGGAACCGCCCTGTACAGTTGAAAGGGTACGATCGCAAAATCATCGTTGGACGAAATTTAAATTCTCGGCCGCTGGCTCTTAAATAGGTAACGTTAGGTTAGAGTTATGGGGCTATTTTAAAATTATTTTTCTCGTGGCTTTTAATGACTTTTCAAAGAGGTGTTGAGTTGAATCGATTCTGAGTTGGCAGTGAACCGGTAGATCGACTACATGAGGAATAGATGTTTTCTATAAGTCGACTGTAAAAATGCTCAAAGAGTAGGGCACTGCAACAAGAAGACCCTTGTATCGGGATGGGAGAAAATGTTTATTCCGCCACGTTACAATAAGGTAATAAATAATAAATGATTACTTCTGAAAGAATAGTTTTAGTATTATTTGTGAGACTTTAATAATGCTGATCGAGCATTGCGGCACGGCTTCTCCGGTTAGCGAGGCCGGGTAATGGTATTAACAGGGAATATGTATAATAAATAAAAAGAAAATACTTGGTTTTACGTCACCTTATTGATATTTTATAGTCTACCGGTTTCGGTACCCCCGTAACATCCTCAGGACTGTTATAAAAATACTAACAAATACAGAATAATATACATATATATATATACAAAATTGTTGAGAAAGACACAGTAAATTAGAGCGGGACAGTGCGAAAGTCGTGCGGGGGAGGGGAGTGTGGGATAGCGGGAAACATACTTATAATATATATATAAATTGTTAAGAATAAAAGAGACAGTAAAATAGAGTGGGACAGTGAGTGTGGGATATGAGTATATGAGTGTGGGGTATGAGTATATGAGTGTGGGATATGTATGTTTCCCGTTATCCCACACTCACCTCCCCCTCTTCCCTCCCACAACTGACGCACTGTCCCGCTCTAATTTAGTGTCTCTTTTTTTCTCAACAATTTTGTATATTTATATAATAAATGTATAATATTCTTTTTTTTGTGCATTACAGATTAATTTGTATTTGTTAGTATTTTTATAACAGTCCTGAGGATGGTACGGAGGTACCGAAACCGGTAGACTATAAAATATCAATAAAGTGACGTAAAACAAAGTATTTTATTTTTATTTATTTTAAATGTCAAGTCACAATGTGAATACTTCTTTTGAAAAAAAATGAATATGTATAAGCTACATAATGCAAATTAATAAATTATTACTTTATAGGAGTAAATTTTTCTTTATGTTGACTATGAAAAGGTTAACCGCAAATATCTTCACATCTTTTGCTACATTATAATGCCAGTGGCAAAGAAAAGTCCCTGCAAAATATTTTTAAAAATTAAAAAGAGGTATATTATAAAACAGTTATCCCCCGAATACTGAGCGAAAGGGACAACTGCACCAATAAAATTATCAAAATCGAGGGTATGTATTTCTCCATTTTCTCCTTAAAATCTGCACCGATTTTTAAGAATAATTTTTTTCACTAACTACTTATATTAGACGAAAATATTCTATGTTTATAAGTTAAGATTTTTTTAGAAATAAAATGTCAAATTTGAATACTGAACGTCTGCTGATGGGGTTCAAAATAGGTAATTTTAACGTTTTCTGGAGGGTCCTAACTTATATAAGGAGTAACTTATCAAAAAACAAAACGTAGGGATATGCCAGGAGTCAATATGTAAGGTTTCATGCCAACCCAACTAGACTCCTCTTTGAAAAGTCATTAAAAGCAATTTTTTTATATAGCCAATACATAACCTAACCTAACGTAACCTATTTAATCAATTTTTTTTTCATCATTTTTAAAAACTTTTCTTAGGAGGTGTTGGGTTGAGTTCATTGTGAGTTGTCCGGTCACCGTTATCTATATAAAGCTAAAAAATATATGCCCGCTCTTGATGACTTAAATCCGACTTCATTAAAAAATCACAGCAAGGCAGAAGGTAATTAGTCGCTAAAAGCCATTTTAAGTATGCATTTTACGATAGGGCAAAATGAATGATGTAGTCATTCTCGAGCAGCTGTCGAGTTGTCAGGTACTTGCCAGAGTTATATTACTGGATTGTTTTAGTCGAGGCGGGAAGTACTTTGAGCGTAGGGGATGCGGGATCAAAGCGCGATGAGAACAAATTAAAAATAAAATTAAAAAACAAATTAAAAAATTAAAATTAAAAAACAAACAAAATAAAATGTGTGATGTCGAGGAATTTTACCGATCAAACCCGGATACGCTAACGCATTTCTAAATATCCACCTTTCATTCCAGAGATTCTCATAAGACTGAAAAAAAAAACATCGATTTACAAAACTAAATGGTGATAGTAATACGAGAATAGGACGGTTTACAATTTTAGTTTCCAAAAACCAAAACCGTTTTTTTTCGGAAACTTGTATTAGCTTAATCAGTGGCGGCTCGAGCACTTTTTTAGTGGAGGGTATCGACGTTTTTTACGTACCTACTGTACCGTTATCTCACCACCCGTAGAATATAATATAAAATTAAAAAAAAAAAAAGTTTGATGGTCTAATCATGCTAGTCGGATATATTAACACAAAGTAATATAAAATGTCTATTATATATATGCCAATTTACAATATAATATAATAAAAATAAAGCTTTACCTTGCAAGATTATTAACTAATTTGAAAGCGAGCGATTCCCGCCCGTAACTTCGCAAACAAATGGTTCTATGGGGATCCAAAGGATTGTCCCCGCAGGTACTTGAATTCACATACTACTGCGCATGCACAGTTGCATACGATCGCGAAACAACGCAAGGAAAGTATGGGGATAGTTCGGATCGTCCCCTAAGTGCGCATTAGATTCTGCGCACTGAGAAATAGACCCGCTGTTTTTTGCGCCGTACATTGTTCGCTGTACGCACGTAGGGTCTTATTAAAATCATCCGGAACAATTATTTGTATTTTATTTCTGCAAATGTTATACTTTTATGTTTAAAGAATTCATTCATTTTGACGAAGACAAAGCATCGATTGTTATTTCCTTTGTAGGTTTTAAGTGTAACTGACGGGGACTGTCCCCATTGTCCCCTTATGAAGAACCGCCACTGAGCTTAAATAAATTACTTTCTACCCACTACACAATGGACGACATATCTTGACAGTAAATTTGTATTTAAAACGCATAACGATTAAATATCAATGATAGGATATTAAAAATGCTATAACCTATACATTTTTTTAAGACAAACATTCCCGAGTTACGAATAACCTGACATCATAGACATACAAATAACTAGACGAGAACTTACAGATGAGGGGTAAAAACCAACTATGGCGGGGCGAAGAGAGGAAAGAGACTTGTGATTCGCCAAGTCTTCTTCATTGTCTAAGTATGTGTTTCATAGACATACAGCGTCCGCGCGTAAAATGTACGACGAGAGCACGACATTGGTCCGGACACGCCCAGCCGGTTCCGAAAAATGGTTCCAATGGGAGGGGGAAATAACACGTTTTTTAACACGTAAGGGCATGTCCATATATTTTGTACGTTTTTTAAAAATCATCTACTACCACCACAGTAAGCATAAAATGTTGCTTGTGTCAGACTTAAGCCTCCCGAGGAATTGAACACAAACACTTCTACAAACACACACACACATTCATGTATAAACCACTTTTTTAAATCTAAACCTCCCGGTAAAATGTACTCAATACTCACTCCAGATATTTCATAGTCCGATTTATTGGTGTACGTACCAGACGGAAAACAAACAAAAAAAATTGTGTATCCAAAAGCACTTATACAAATGTTTTCTTTCTTTGAGTGGCACTGCAACGCATGCTGGGTACTCAATAGTTCTTAAATTAGCAATAAACTTTTCTCCGTGTGGACTAACCGCGAATATAAGATCCCGTTTAGTATTATTAACAGTGGTGTGCGGTCAGATATCGTAGGAAAGGTGGGAAAGTAAGATATTAAAATACAACATAAATGGGATTTTTAAAAATCACCAGGTTTATTGAAAATTGTTGACGCTACCAAAAAAAATATTTCATCAAGCGTAGGCAATCGAATTCTGACTTCATTGGGACAGTGTTGAGCGCATACAAGACTATCATACAATCTTTAGAATTTCAATATCATCGCATGACGTCCTCGGTTGGTTTCTTTTTTTTACATTAGATACACACAGGAAGCCCCGAGGAAACTAATTTCCCTCAGGGCCTATGTCGGAGGGTTTTTTAAGAAAAGGAAGAAAATAGATATTAGGGATAATCCATCGCTTCAACTGCGGTGCAAGACGATGGGTCAAGGGATTCTGGCTGGAGATCAAAAGACCTACTCAGCAACTCTCTCTCGATCCGGCCCGCGACGCACCAGGTTTGCAGACACATCGGCCGCCAAGAAAAATATCACCCCATGAACCCGGGTACCCCTGCTAAGTCACCAAATATATAACTGTTTGTTTCCCTAATAATCTATAGTAAAATAATGTATAAAAAAAAAAGAAACTGGGGCTTTGTATTGGGTGAGAGTCGATAAATTTGAGGAATGCAAAATCACAAGTGATTAATTAAGAAGGGTATCGCAGCACGCCATTGGGTATCAGAAGGGATGGAATAGGCAATAAGACAGACAATACTGCCTCCGTATTCAAATTCTTTGATTGAAATCAAGCGGATTGTTATATTAATTAATCAAGCGTTCAATCAATTTTGGGATAATTGCTTAATTTACAGGGAAACTTGTGCAAATCCGCTTGTGGATTATCTGCGCGGGATCTACCTAATTCTTATTTAAAATTAAATGGAATTAATTGCTTTGCAAGGTAAAGTAATCCGCACCCATTTGAATTGAGTTTAAGATGCGATTCATTGGGACTTGAATCAATAAAAATGTATAAAACCTTTTTATGTTCACTTTGTCGCCTTAGAAAGTTAATTTAACTATTACTCTTAATTCTGAGCATAGATAACTAAATAAATGTAAAAATTAAACACCCACAAAAATGTGTTTTTTTTGACCAAAAATGCCATGGGCAAACTTTTCATATGCGTGGTTCACATTTTTCTAAATTATATACGAGTACATGCAGATGTTGATCACACAATTAAGAGTGCTTTACAAAGCTAGAAATATAAACTTCTTAATAGTTTATCACGTATAAAATACTTAGCTATTATACATTGATTTAAAGATGCATTATAAAATTAACAAAACACTTACATATACTTACTTATTTATTACACTTTACTTATTTTTTATTATTTATTGAGTTTATACTACATGAATATAAACCAATAAGCGCAAAGTAACATTTCATTTGATAAAGTTAAGTAAATATTTTTGCAGTAAGCATAACATTTCCTTTTAAATACATTCATTCTTCATACTTTCAGGATTTCATCATACATCTTTAGTACTCTATAATTCAGGCAGTTCTGTGATTTTGATTTTTTCATATAATTTGGCAATCTAACTCTATGTATTCTTGTTTCGTAATTATGTACATCTCTATTAAAAACAATTTCATCTTTAAAGTATTTTGGCATTTGGTTTTTCATAACTTTATGCACAAAAATTAATACATTAAATAGCAGTCTCTTTTTTATTGGAATCCAATTTAACTCCTCTCTCATTTGATTAACCCTTGCGTATTTGCCTTTCCCCAGTATACAACTCATATCACTGTTCTGTATAACTTTTATCTTATTCAAATTTCCTTCATTAGCCAAATATAACATCGTAGAGCAGTAATCAAAATGTGGAGCAAATATAGTTTTATAAATGAGCTCTGTGGTGTTACCATTTAATTTATTTCTTAGTCTTCTAAGACATTTTTTTTTGATACATCCTTTAGAACAAATTCAAAACTTGTCGTGAAAGTTAGTTTTTAATCGAGTAAGTATAAGGTACACCCAGGTATTTGATTTCATTTACTTTTTCAAATTTTTCATCATTAATTGTCAAATATAACGTAAGAACAAACTGGGTCGACGTACGCTCCATAAGCGACACACCGCGATATTCAGAATCAATAAATACATTTTCTATGGAAATAGTTGCTTCAGAATCACATTGGTCACATGCATCGCAACGTGAGTCCAGTGTGATTCTGAGGCATCTATTTCCATAGAAAATGTATGTATTGTAAGTAGTCCTTATACGTAGTGGGTGGCTTAGGGGGCATCCATTAATTACGTGAGCAGTTTTTCTTCAAAATCTAGACCCCCCCTCCCCTCGGCGAGATAAATTTAGGCCAATTCGTATATTTTTTTCAAGTAACGTGAGATTTTGCTGAACCCCCCCCCCCCCATTTGTGCTCACGTAATTAACGTAGCGTACGTCGACCCAGTATGTTCTTCCCTTTATAGTTTCATGAACAATAATATTGATTTAAGTAATACAGTTGTAAGAAAAGGTAGGTTGAATATACTGCGTAGTGTCAACAATTTGAGTAATTTTACGTTAGAATCCATAAAATAACAAAGACAATAAAGTACGTTAAAATAAAGGTTTATCTCTGAGTAAAGCACACTTGGAAAGAATTATGGGATATGATAATAATGCACTATACGTATTATATAATTAATGTAAATCAACTGCTACCATTATAATAATATAATTAATGAAGGTTAGATAGGTGGCCAAGGATTGGGCTAGGATAAAAGTTATAACCTATATAAGGTAAGAACAATGCGGAAGCGTGGTCAAATGGTTAAGTGTGTAGGAGCATGTGCCACAACACAACGAACACGATGTATTTTAGTTATTTGTTTTTGGGGTGTTATGCCGTGTTGCGCTACCTCCATCTTAAGCCAACGTTTCGGACAGCGTTGCAGTGTCCATCATCACGGCAGATCCGGCAGATTTTTTTTTTTTTTATTTTTTTTTATATGTAATACCGCACAAGAGTCCCAACTGCTCCCCTCTGGAGCCAGTGCGACTATGGCATCCCCAATTGGGGTATGTTGTGAGGCTGATGATAGGGGAGGGGAAGGAGATGGGGAAGAGGAAGGTGGGGAATTACCTGGCTATTCAGATCTGGTCACTAAACACGGCTTAAGCCATTTCAAGCAACGTTTCAATTCTGAATGGTGGTCTTTCACCAGGGCGATACTGAGAGTATCTTCCACTCTGGAACGTGCGCAAATATACTTAATAAATTATTTTAAATGACTTATTGTGAAAAAACACAAATTAATCAAATAAAATTTTGCGCACGCCGGGATTCGAACCCGCGGCCTCCCGTTTCATTGTCCTGAATCCTACCACTGGACTATGGAGGCCGTCGGACTATGGAGGCCGCCGAGATGTGACAGATCAGACATCTGTCGGATCTGCCCTGATGATGGACGTCGTAACGCTGTCCGAAACGTTGGCTAAAGAAGGAGGTAGCGCAACACGGCATAACACCCTAAAAACAAATAACGTAAATACTTTTGGCCGTGAAAATCTAAAAAAAACGTATCTGAATACGATGTACTTTATTTTTATGTAAGCACATAAAAAACCATAAGTAAACACATTCGCGCAGATAATAACATAAAACTATTTTATTGGGTAAATTGCTTTTTTTAACAATACCCTTAACGACGACAGTAAAACCAACGTCGGCCCGTTCAAACACTTCAAATAACAGTAGGAACAGCACCCATACAAAAAATAATGTGAAATAGTAAGAAGTGAATAAAAAAATGTGAAGCACTACACAAAGTTACCACGAAGTCGCTATGAGCGATTGAAGTTTGTTATGTAGCGGTTAGAAGCGCCAAATATATTGACTACAGAGCGATTCCTGGAGAAGAGCAATAGTAGAACAAGAAATACATTGGCTGCCGAATGAATCCAGTAGAGGAGCAATAAAATAACAAGAAAAAGGTACATTGGCTACAGAGCTATTCCTGGACAAGAGCAATAGTAGAACAAGAAATACATTGGCTGCCGAATGAATCCAGTAGAGGAGCAATAAAATAACAAGAAATAGGTACATTGGCTACAGAGCGATTCCTGGACAAGAGCAATAGTAGAACAAGAAATACATTGGCTACAGAATGAATTCAGTGGAGGAGCAATAAAATAACAAGAAAAAGGTACATTGGCTACAAAGCGATTCCTGGACAAGAGCAATAGTAGAACAAGAAATACATTGGCTACAGAATGAATTCAGTGGAGGAGCAATAAAATAACAAGAAAAAGGTACATTGGCTACAAAGCGATTCCTGGAGATGAACAATATTAGAACAACAAAATTTGACATTCTTCTTGTAACTCTTATCGGGACATAAGACTTTTTTTTTCATTTTTGAATCGCTTTAATGTTGAACTACCGATGATTTATGTCACGAACCGACACGTATTATTGTGGATCTATGACAGTTCCTCCTGCAACAATTCATCCGGCGACAGTTCATCCGGCGACAGTTCATCCGGCCACAGTTCATCCGGCCGACAGTTTATCCTGCCGACAGTTCATCCTGCCGACAGTTCTTCCGGCCGACAATTCATCCGGCGATAATTCATCCGGCCTGATCATTAGAAGATTTTTTCTTCAAGTAAGTATGCAAAGAGGATATACGGCCGTACAACCAAAACCGATATACTTATATCTGAAGGCATCTTGAGTGGAAATCCGCTGTAACCTAACCTAACCTAACAAATTAGTCAATTCACCCTAAAAAGATGGTGTTAATTTCAGATAAAAAAAAGTTATATTAAGTATATGCAAGTAGGAATCTTTACGGTTTTTTGCTAATCCGACTGCACGAATAAGTATGTCGTATTTTGTTATTCACGCATGCTTCTTCGGAGAGTCGAAATTATTGTTAGTAAAAATATTTTTACAGCGGATTCCCACTCAAGATGCCTTCCGATATAAGTATATCGATTTTGGTTGTACGGCCGTATATCCTCTTTGCATACTTACTTGAAGAAAAAATCTTCTAAATGATCAGGCCGGATGAATTGTCGCCGGATGAATTGTCGGCCGGATGAACTGTCGGCAAGATGAACTGTCGGCAGGATGAACTATCGCCGCACAAACTGTCTACGGATGAATTGTCGCCGGACGTACTATCGGGTCACCATTATTGTGTAAAAGATAAATTCATTTTGGTTTGGGTATTGTTCTTAAAAAGATTGCTTCAAATATGACAAGGATATTGATAAACAAAACAATCAACGCAAATGGAGTTTATGTTATTTTATTTTCCTTTTGAAATCGTAATTTTACTCGATGACCCTGATTTCTTCAACTATGACTAAATTCATATAAGTAGAGAAAAGATTTTTGTTTTAACATTATATTACTTGGCTTTGCCACCCAGATTAGCCCCCAGAGAAGATCATGGAGTATTAAAAGAATTTAACACATTTTTATGAACAATAATTGAAAAACATGGGTTTTCATAGCCACACTGGAAATAGCAAGGCAGGCTGAAAATTTTTAGGTGGAAACGAGAATGTCTTTTTCCTCAGGTAATTCGGAAAAGATGCAAAACACGGTACGCTCTTAGTACACCTTCTCTGAAACGGTGCTGAAAATGGTTAGCGGGCACTTTTTGTTCGAATATCGGCGGAGCGTCGGAAGGTGTATGACGTCACGATCCCACTGGTACTAGCCCCATCATCGATTAATCAAGACTATATTGTTACGCAGATAAGTATCGACCGCCGATAGGAGTGAGCCGCGCCGCACTGTGTTTCATCTCATACAAGCTATAAGGTATATAAGTAAATCACAATAAAATACTTGAACGATTACGTCATAGGATATATTACGTCATCCAGATAGGGTTCCGCGACTTTTCATCCCGCAAAAATATTAATTAAAAATTATTATTCTGTATTCTTTTTGTCCCATTTTACTATTTTTGAACAATAATTTATTGTCTTTACACGACGTCTGTATTATGTTTGTTCCATTTTTTGTTAGGTTAAGTTTTAGTAGATATTTTGTCGGGGTTATTTTATAGCGGGATGAAAACGCGCATTACCACCAGATAGATAGTTTCGACTTTCTTGATAGGGAAGATCAATGCACGGATTAACAAATACCAGGAGTCCGAAAGTCGAATTATTCAGATATGAAATGTTCAGATGCATTTATTGGCTGCTTTTAGTATACCCAAATTTACGGCTTGACGACGGCATTATATTGTTTATCACAAATTATTTAAATTATATTGGCTCCAAGTACAGTGTTTATCACAATTTTTCTACATCAAGATGAAGCCATACTAAATAATGCAAAATCATACAAAATCGTATGTTTTAGTTTTGAAAATTTGACCGCTTAGAAGTATTATAGATGCTTCAATTAAATACTGCGTGTAGAACATACCTTGGCCCTTAAAATTATCGGTCATTTTTTTTTAATAAGTCTTTTAATAAGCTTAGAAAAAAATAAAGTGTTAGGTCTATAAAAAACATTTCTGAAAACTCTCCTACTTATAAACACTTTTTCGGATATGGTTTTATGTTATTGCATAATGTGGCAAATTCAGTTACTTATATAATTATCGCGAAAAAATATGATATTTACGCCCGAACCTCACAAAATAAAATATAATATGCATTTTCGCGTTGGTATTTTTGACATCACGGCGACAATACGGCAGTCGACGAATTTGTTATATCAAAGTGAACCTTATACCGTCCACCGAAGAACGACTGGCAGCAGCCCCGATTTTCTGTCATTACTCCTCCGAACGGAGCGGAGAGAAGTCGTGTTATGCTCCGCGCCGCTTATTTTCGTGAAATCAATTTAAAAATTCCCTTTTATTACAATAAACAATGCATAAAAAAGGAATAAATGTTTTTACAGGCCTTTACGAAATCAACATGTAAAAAAAAATCTCAAATATTTTTTCCAACCTTTCCAAAAGCTTTTTCTCAAGTATTTTTAAACTCCTCCCATAAAAGGGCGTGAAATCCGATTTCGATTTTTTCCTGTACTAGTGGATCGCCTTAATATGAAACCCTAATGGGTTAAATATACACCCGAAGGTGTGTTATGCGTGCTCGATTGATGCATTCGAGTTTTTACCGTCTAGCTTGTACGAAACGAAACACTGTGCGCCGAGGGATTGGGATTGAGGACGCCCGCGTCATGTATCTTAACGAATATATCTACCTACAATAAGCACTGAAGAGATAATATATGTCTATTATGTATATTATAATGGGCTTATCGTCGAGCCACTGCCCCTATTGAAATCATCGGCGGGCTGGTTTGTTGAAACTATGTAGATCTGTTGTTAATATAAGTGCATAATTATATTATGTTAAGCAGCACCAGGATTGGCATGATTTTCCCCAACCCAAAAAACGTTGCGTTTTTTACAAAAAGTGGGTTATCACAAAAAATGTATATATTCAAACAATAATTAACAATACGAGTTAAAAAAACACGCTTAATTTCATGTTTATATAAAGGCTGTAACAGCTCGTACCTGAAGGATTTTTACCAGCTATTCCTGAGCATATTTGGAATAAAAAATTTAAAAAAATATATCGGACAGCAAAAAGTCTATCTAATTTATTTACCCAAATATGCTTATAAATCGCTGGTTAAAATCCTTCGGCTACGTGTTGGTACACCCCGTATAAATACTGTAGTAATTTATTATGATGAGTGATTTTAGGTAATAAAACGTTAAATATACTTATAGTAGGTGTAGCATTTTGACGCCTCCATGGGTGAGGAGTAAGACGTGCTCGACTAGCAAGCCGGAGGTCGCGTATTCAAATCCAGACGCGGGAAAGTAAATTTTATTTCATTAATTTTCGTAATTTCCTTCCCCTTCCCCATGATTAATTTGCATGTTTTTCAATCTCTTCTTCTCCCCCACTACCTACAGCCTTACAACATACCCCAATTGGGGATGACATAATCTCACTGGCTTCCAGGTGGTTGGAAGCAGTTGTGACTCTTAAGCGGTTTCGAATAAAAAAAGGTAAAAACACTAAACTTACTTACTCCAAATAATAATGTCACGAAACACTGGTTAAAATAAGTCAAGTACGCTCCGTAACACCCTGCATACGTATATATACGTACAGTGGGCCAACAGGTTTAAAGTTTAATTAAGGCCTGATAAATAATAGTTTCAAGATCATACATACTTTTACTCCTGATAATGTCAGCAATCGCTCGTTAACGTAAGTCAAGTACGTCTTGTAACGCCATGCATGTTTACTCCTATTCCGAATATGTAGATTTTTTAACGCCTCTTGAGATGCTGTCATAATAATATACATGGAATCTATAGATTGGTCTAGAAGTCTAGAATCTAAATATCTTAATTTTAAAAAAATATTAAAAAAATCAAGGGAGTCTTTTGTCTAAAGCTGGATGCCAAAATACTAATAAGCAGATACGGGCCAGTCATAATATTATTCTACATTAAAAAATCTTTGTACACAGATCTTGGGAGATATCATATTATTTGAGTACGTATCGCAATGTTCACGTCGTTATAAAAATATAAGTGCGCTAACTGCAAACTTCTTACTGGATTAACGTCATTGGTAAGGCTTGGTGATAACGAAAAACAAAACTCTTATATTGACGGTGGACATTAGCAGATTTATCTTGGATTAATTATTTTCACAGATGATCCAAGTTAGTCACAATTTAACGAAAAAAAAAATCAACATTTTTCATAACATAAATACTAACTCAGAAGAAACTTGTAAACGATCAGCAGCGGCGCCATGTAACTTGATTATGCAGGTGTAGGTATCTACCGAAAGACTTTCCTGAATATAAAACCTAATCAAATGTAATTAATTAGTTCAATTTTATTTACTATGGCCTAGTTTGATAACTTATTTTACTGCTAACCTAAACTATCCAACATAACCCGGGTCTTTAATTAATGTATCCCAATCGCTAACTTATAATGGAGCTTTGGTTCTAGCAACTCGGGCAGTTTAAACATTTTCAAAAGCAGTTCTGTGTTTGAAGAGGTACGTTAGTATGTTTTTGGCATAAAGTTGTCTAATGTTAAAATACATATTCTACCAAAGATTTCATCCAAGCTGCTGTGATCGGTAGTTTTAGAATAATCTTTGAAATTAGTTTCTGAGCTGAATTTAAAAAATAAAAGCTACAATCGGATCAATGGTGGGAGTGTTTGCTCCTCCCCGGGCAATAATACCGTACCCGATTAAAGATTGACTTAGTGCAAAGTACATTGATTCAAGTTAAGAAAGTTGCGAGTATTACGTGTATCTGAAAATCATTGTTAAAAATGTTACAGATCTCAAAGGGACGCCTTCAAAAACGTTAATCGCACGGTATCCAAAATCGTGCAGTGTTTTGGGGCTTTTTAAAGACCAGCCCCTTCTCTCGTAACCACATTTGATGGCACTAATGAAGGCGGGTTCAAAGAAAAATGCCGGAAGGAAACACCAAAAATGCGAGAGAGCACTTCGGCGCTGAGAGAGACCTTTGTAAAAAGTGAGTAAAATATAAAGATCTGCTGATTGATGCTATTAATGCAAATAGCACAGTTTAAAGGAAAAGTCTAGTGGGTGGTAGCGGCAGTACCCCCACTATAGGGGGTATTAAATGTAGGGGGGAGACGAGGAAAGAAGAAGGCAGTTGTGCATTGTTGATAGAATCATACACTTGTTCTTGTTTGTTTCAACATATCCTATTTTCAAAGAAAACTCACAAAATGCATCGATTAATTTTTTTATATACAATAAGGCCAAATTTCCATTGGGCTAAAGGAATTTATATAAATGTTCCTTCGTGAAAGTTAGCGATTTTTAATATTTATTTTTTAAAATGCTTAAAATAATTTTTAACATTATTGAACAAGGTTTCTTTTTAAATACTAATACATTTATTCGAATTTCACTTTTGTTTTCTCGATTGAATGATTATATGAATGAAGTGGAATCTTAAAAGTGAAAGACCAGGACAAACCTCACCCCATGTACCCGGGCACCCCTGCTAAGTCACCAAACGTAGCGAATCCCTTAGGTACTCAGAACATTAGCTAGACATTTAATATATCTATTAGTCTATAGAATGTTACAGCCTAAGTTCTTACTTAGAATGTCTGCATTCCCCATTTGAATTGCGAGTTTTCTGAATGGTTGCTTTTAACTATTTTCGCGATACATCTTTTCGGATTACTTTGACTTTCAGCTATATACATGAAATGCGTAGGGCTGTAAAATGTCACAGAATTTCCGCATTCCCTACATCCTAGTTGAGTCCTCAGACGAACAATATCAACTTTAAAAATACTCACCACCTTTGGGGTAAGCGTTTGGTCCCGCGTGACCAAACTTAGTCCATCCATTCCGGGCAGGCCGGGAGTAATGGACACCGCGGGTGTCGTGAATATTCCACGCGACCGGTGAACAACTGACGACAACTTGCCCCGACTTTATTCCTGATGAAAATATTCTACTCGTAATGAGCGTAATGAGGGTTCCTCATTTGTTTTTCGCCCCGGGGTGCAATTTCAACTCTGGCAACACAGTTTTTGAAACAATGAGAACGCGGGAAAAAATCCGTGTGTGGGAAACTAATGAGAGTGAAGCCAGATATCTGACAAACAATTTCACTAGAAAATAAATTAAAAGTTTATTCATTATTTTGTTTGTTCATTGTATTCTTTATGGCAGCTGGGTTGCCATTTTAGATACTCAACAGCCGACATTAAAACATCCAAAACTAAAACATACAAAATAATGCAAAATCATACAAAATCATGTGTTTTTGGTTTAAAAATTTGATCGCTTAGAAATATTATAGATGCTTCAATTCAATACTTCACATAGAATACATCTTGGCCTCGGAAATAATCGAGTACCTCTTAACAAGTTATTTTTTAAGTCTGGAAAAAAATAAAGTATCAGGCCTATAAAAATACGTTCAAGTGCCAAAGTCTGTGGAAATGAATCCATTTTCGGATAAAGTTTCATTTTTTAATGTGGCAAATTAAATTCTTTACAATATAATTGCAAAACATTTTAATATTTGCGCCTAAATTTCACAAAATAAAACAAAACAATGCAATTTCGCGCTGTTATTTTCGGAATGTGAGGGGCGTTCAACGAATTTGGATTTGAGAATTAAACCTTACGCCGCGCCGTCCGCATAAAGACTACATGTACATTTTGTATTAGTTACCGGGGGTGTGTGGACGTCTCTGGACACCTCGTCGCTTGGTTCCGTGCAATTTATTTTAAATTTCCTTGTTATTATAATAAACAAAGCGTAAAAAAGGAGTTTTGATGATGTTTTTTTAATGGAACGAAATCAACTTGTAAAATACAATTCTCAAACGCCAGGGTTGAGATGATTTAAATTAGATGTCGATTTTTTTCCAAAATTTGTTGAACATCTTTTGCTAAGCTCAGATCCCACCTGGGGGCCTAGTCCCTATCTTTTACGTCTTACTAACAGCCTGTTAGCTTAACTTGGTGGTTTGAGCAAAGTTGTCGCAACTGGCTAAAATGGTAGTTAGTAACTTTTCTGTTAAGGTTTAGTTTATTTTATCGTCGCGACCGACAGAAAAGAAACAGAAAAGTTACTGACTACCATTTTTAGCCAGTTGCGACAACTTTGCTCAAACCACCAAGTTAAGCTAACAGGCTGTTAGTAAAACGTAAACGATAGGGACTAGGCCCCCTGATCTATTTTATAGAATCCAAGAAATAGGTCAGTGAGAACACGCTTTCTATGGGGTAGAAACCCAAAGTTGAATCGAATTCAACATTCGTTCTATGAAATAATATGTCATAGAAATAAGATTTTCGAACCCAACATTAATTAAATCACACTCGTATTCAGAGTCGATCCTTTAGTTCAAGGAGCCTTCCTTTCCTTTAAGAAACACCGTTTTGTATTCAGAGACACACCTACGGTCGGTGTGACGTCACATAGTAAGGAAGCTACCTTCCGAGTGCCGATTGTCATCCGGGTGACCATATTTCAAGCATATGCGGCAACATTCGGCACATTTTTTGTATTCAGAAACTGACGTCTGGAAGTCTCTACGACACTGCGCACGCGCATTCTTGCTAACTTTGACTTATAGCTGTCAAAACTTAAGGTTGGTGGGATAGGTACCTCTAACTTGCCAAGTGACCGCCAATTTAAGGAGTGATATCGGTAGGAGAAAACAACTGTAATGCATTTATTAATTCCTCTATTATTTCCAAATTACACTTTAGTAAATAATAGAGGCTTGCCCATACCTCCTGTTATTCAGGTAGCTATCGCGCTGAGATTCTACGCTACTGGTAATTATCAGGTAAATGCGTCTTTTTAGTAGATATCTATTGTAAAATTCTGTTCTACTTTTGTGAAACGAAAATATTGCATTTTGTGATGCAGCTATGATGAAACTTGTTATTTACATTATGTCTATACTGATTTGAAATCGACAAAGAATGAAAGAATGCATACTTATTTTGAAAACATGATGTTAAATGTTAACCTAAAATAAACCTTATGACGGGATGACTTTAGATGTATAAAAGCCGGCCGGGGACGTTACTTACCTTTGCTAAGGTAAGGCCGACACTTGACTTAGACAACTTTTAAGGATCGACTCTGAATACGGATGTCAGTCTTCTCTTGTACGTTGGTAGGTCGATCCGCAGTTTCATGCAAATTTGGGTAGTTTGGAGGAAATGATTTTTTTTTGGATTGTAGCATTTATTTCTGCTAAAATTTAAAGTAGGCTGTAAAACAATGACAAATTTGAAGACTGATCAGTGGCTGAGTTGGCAACGCGATTGGGTCCCACCCAGGCATCGTGTGTTCAATTCCTCCGCTGGCTAAGTCCTCCATCACGACAAAAGCAACATTTTCCGCTTAGTGTTGTGGTAGTGGGAGATTTTCAAATGTTGTCAGGTCAAATTTGTAACCAGGGAATTTTTGTCTTTCTTTTTAAAATAAAATAAATATGTAATTGACATTCTCGTGAGGATAACTTGATACTTTCATATGTGATAAATTATTTAAAGTTATCCATAAAAATGATTTTTTTCTCAACAGTAGGTACGAACCTAAATATTATTGATTCCTCTTAGGGTCTAAACCACATTGAGAGCGACTGTTCTCAGAACTTATTTTATTGGTAAATATTTCAACGTTTTTGTAGTGTTTCGTTGAAATTAGAAACCACAATTCAAATTCGTACGGAAAAATTTTCACTACGGGCAATTTTTTATCTTCAATTCACATCACGGAAAATCTTCTAATTTCGAACAATAGAAATGACTTTTTTAAACTAAGGAACTCATCAATGGAAACTTCAAATTATCATAGCTTGGTAAATAAACAACATAGTGAGTTAAAAATAGTGGTTTTTCCCTAGAAATTAACAGTAGATCAGTTTCGATTTTTTTCATAATATAATGGTTTTTGGTCAGTGAGGATAATGGGACAAACAAAAAAACATAAGTTAGAATAATATTACAGTATAAAAAAGGAGTTATTTATTTATTTGTACTATGACACACTTCAAGAACGACTTCGCAAACATAATCACTATGTTCGCGGATAAGAACGCCTTTTTAAAAGGTCCCTGAAAAGTCGATTAGGTTCTCCAGACGAGATAAGGCGAGTGTGGGAACTTGTAAACCAAATCAAACAGTATCCGGGAAACCGAACCACTCTAGTTCCACATAGTTGTCAAGAATTTAATTTCATTTAATTGCCGGCAACCCGGGCGTTTATTGAAATAACATTAAGAAAAAAATATTAAATTACAAACAAGTAAGTAACCCACCTCACCAGACGATGTCTGTTCTGATACGGGTAATATATTATTAAGTTATAATAGATATTAAGTTCAAATTATTGAGACACCTGACGACATGAAGTGTTCAGGATTGGCTAGTGGGCAAGTCGAGCAAATGCCCGATGGGCCGGGTCAATCTTGGATGTAAATATTATATAGATGTTCGAAAATATATATTATACAGATAGACAAATGCCTGTACGCATCGTGCAGATTCAACATTATTGGTTAAATCTTGGCTCTGCCATTGGCGGAAAGCAGAACAAATCCATCAGGAACCAATGGCGTTCGAAACACCTATCCTTTTTCTGCTTCTACCTGATAAACCAAGAGCGCGTATCAACTACTTATTGTTTCAATGGCCCTAACACAGTGGTGCACAAACCGGCGGCCCGCGAGCGCTTTTTGTGCGGCCCACTACATGGCTACATAAATAATAACTCTTTAGTGAATTGAGCCTAATATTTTATTAATCTAAACATTCTAAACTGTAGTAACTAAATTAGGGATTAAAGCTTCACCTTAATTTACCGATGTTTCTGAAACAATAAAATAAATTATTATCGATAGACAACTTTATGAAGTGTAGAATTGAAATAATTCGATTATTTTAATCTCTACATATGTATTATAAATAATTAAAGTCCTCCGCCGCGGCTGTCTGTTCGCGATAAACTCAAAAACTACTGAACGGATTTTCATGCGGTTTCACCAATAGATAGAGTGATTCACGAGGAAGGTTAAGGTATATAATTTGTCAAGGTTTTGTGTAAATTGGTTGAAATATATAATTAAAGGAGAAATTCTGTATGTGGTGGACGAACGGGTTGGCAAGCGGGAGGTGTGGATTTGATTTGTATGCAAATTATCAGATGGCGGTGGTTATAAAGGTTGGGTAACTATCCAGTAGATGGCGTTGTGTTTTGTTAGCTACAGTAACGCGTGGCCGGGTCAGCTAGTAAATGATAATTTAGCTTTTTTACCTTGATGGCCATCACTAGTTTAAACGGCGATTTTCCTGAATCAAAAGTTGAAAATTAGTATTTCGACAAAAGAGACCGTTTAAAATATACCTACTCGTAGGTATGCTTTATTGGTTTATGGAGAATAAAATAAACCATGACTTGGTTTAATAATGTGAATGCCCTGAATAATAAATTCTAAATCAATGACTGTAGATAGAAAGACCAATGATAAAATAAATGCATTTTATGTAGGGCAGGTAGGTACCTACGCGGTATCATTATTCCAAAGAGCTAATTACCAGGCACTTTAAACGTTGATGCGTTTTATCTCGGCTAGGTATAATATCCGCTTAGTATCGCAATGCAAAGGTATATTTTAATGTAGATTACCAACAAACAAATTACATAATATAAATAATCATTATGTATATATAGGTATATTCAAGTCAGAATCGGACGAAAACGACTTTAGGTAGGTACTCAATGATAATACAGTCGCAACAAAATAGCCGGGATATATACCTACTAGTTCGTATCGGTTTCTGATTAGAATAAAATGATTCATAATAAATACGGGATAAATGTGAAAGTGAAGATAACGAGGTGTGCGAAACGAGACCCTAGAATTTTTAACTTAAGTAGGCACTCTATATGCGAATAGATAGGTACTTAAAAAAATAAATTAATTAAATGTCTTGAAAACCATTATCGAGTAGACCTAGTTGCCTTGCTACCGCGCGCATTTTCGGCGTCTTGAAATAATTTCATCCTAAGTTTTGAAAAAAAAATGGTAAGGTACCTGCATATTATTGACTTTAATTTATAATAAATACATACAGGTAGTTATCGATGTGTCACTTTCAGCTGTCAATTTGTGCTCCGTAAATGGTCACGCGTTCTCGTTTTTGACATATCCTCAACCTTTACAGCCATAATACATAATTGTTGAATATAACATTTATTTATAGTGTCGAATAGGGAACGGAGGAACGAATATGTATTTAGTGTGCTGTTTGTTGCTAGTGTTGTGGGTAAACGAGGCCAAGATTTCGCCCAAGAGGATAGGACGGAACGGGGGACATTCTAATACGAGATGGCGGCGGCATACCTCGGGTCCGGCAGGATGATTTTCTTGCTGGCTCTGGCCGCTGGTGTGCATTTAGACTTCTCCATCGCCATGAGATAGCTCACATCGGCCAAAACTGCCTCAAGGTCCGCCATCTTGAGATATCACTGGCACTCACTCCTTTTATTACAAAACAACACTCACATACACCGATTCAATATAACTTTTCACCTATTTGAGGAGAAGACATAACCTTTTTTCACGTAGCACATATACAACGCATTATATTACTGTCTACCATTTATAAACACTGAACGTGTACAGACACACAACACTTTCGTAAATAATAAACATTGTAAACGCGTGACAGCGCGAACTTCGCGACGAATGTCACAGTGCAAGGAAACTGTACTTCGCTGCTGATCGGATTCAAAACAGCCTACATTTGAGCCATTTGCTCACGCCTCACACCCGCTGACTCTAAAACCAGTGTTGCTATTCATTATACTGGATTCCCGACATTGAGCTATGTCGCTAGTGATGTAAAAACATCAGATTACCAACTTAGTAACTCGAGATGGCTTCCTTTTGTGGGTATTTTTTCGGTAAAAAACTCTAAGATTTGGCAACGGTGTATCTGTCGTCTTGGCGCGACGATTCAAAATCTTGCTTGCTGTTATTTTTTATCTTACTAAACAAATGTTTGCGATGGAGACTATTTTAAAAAAACTAAATAATTAGTTTTATCAAAACCCTGATGAAGTAAGCTTGGCTTACGAAACATGTCGGTTTTTTATAATCAATTATAGTGGTAAAAACAAAGTAATTTATTAATTTGAATTAAATAATTATTATATAATGAATAACAGATCACTTTGTATAAACCACTATATTATAAACAATATCTACATGTTTCGATAACAATGTTATCTTCATCAGGATATGTTAATATATTAACATATTATTCTTTATATTAACATATCCTGATGAAAATAACATTGTTATCGAAACATGTAGATATTGTTTATAATAGAGTGGTTTATACAAAGTGATCTGTTATTCATTATATAATTAATTAATGATGCCGCAAAGTAATTTTTGCAAAGTTTGAAGAAGTAAATAATTATTATTCTTCGTTTTACGATAGCGAACTATTTTGTAGATGTGTCACTACTAAGGCCCAGTTGTGCCCAGTTGTTTCGCAGAAATTCAAAGATTCAGATTCTGACAGCCATTTTTTTTTTGACATTTCGCTTGCTCAGGATTGGTTTATACTAGGGTTGCCATCTCCAAAGTTTGAAATCCAGGATTTGAAGGTAGAAAAACCAGGACATTTCGGTTTAAAGCCAGGACCATGATTGGACCAGTGACAAAACGATTGGAGAGAGTAGTGGCGCGCGAATTTTAATTAAAACATAGGTTCTTAACAGGACTCATCCAGGACAGCCCAAAAAACAGGACATGTCCTGGGAAAACAGGACGGTTGGCAACCCTAGTTTATACTATATCCACAAAAACTCGTGTTGAGAAATAAAAGTTTTGAAGTTAAAAAAAAAAAATTTTTGTTTCCTTTATTTCAAACTAATTGTTTTAAGTAAATATTTTTTAGAAATAACAGGGTTTATCTATCTACAAGTAAAAGAACAACATATTTGGTTGAATTTTGAACGAACTAACACATGCCGCATTTACAGCTTTAAGGTTAGGTGCATTTCAGCTTTCTATCAAATAGTAATGAGCTGACAAACTTAACAAATGATAATTATACTCTTCTGCTGATCACGAAATGGACTTAGAATCGGCATTTAGCGAGAACCTTTCAACTGACAAAAAACAAAATAACGCTGAATCAGTGGCGTAGAGTGGGTGTCGGCCGCCCGGGGCGGAGGAAAACTTCGCCGCCCCCCTACTTGGGTTCGCCGGCGGGGGGGGGGGACGTGTTTGTGGATATCCAATTTTTTTATTACGACCGGTTATATATGTTCCGATTTTTATAATAAACACATTTGACGAGTATTCTTCCAGCGAGAATCGTGTTTATAAATTCTACTACAAAGTTTATAACTGCTGTCGGAAATCACACGGAACAACCAATTTCTCAGAATTTTGCAGCATTTGGTATGTAACTCAAATGTAAAGCTTTACTCGGTACACGATGAATCTGCAAATCGTTATTTAATTTATCGTTGTATTCTGAACCTGAACACAAAACCAATTTGCGGGGAATTAAAACTACACTCAGAACATGAAAATGTTTTTTCTTTGATTTTCGAATTAAATAAATAGTCTACAACTAGAATAAGATAATGTTTTCCATCGAAAGGTGTCAGCAAATTAATCCAACCGGAATTTACATTCTCAAAATAAAATTGGTTTTATTTAAGTCTATATGCGGCGAATAAAAAGTACACCCAGAACACGAAAACGGTTTTTATTTGATTCTGGCAGCACATACAGAGTCTGCAACTAGAATTTTATAATCGCCTTTCAAATAAGATAATGTTTCCCTTCGATTTGTGTCAGCAGATAAAAAACCGGTTCATCCCTTCGAATAATAAACAAAAAAATATCTGTAAACTGTTGCCTGTCAAGGTTTGCGCACCAAATTTCCGGTTCTTCCCGTGCATTTTAAATGTTCCTTTTTATTGGTTATTTTTTTTTACACTTTTGCAAAAAACAAAATTGTTCTAAAATCTAAATAAAATATTTTTTTCTGATGTGCTTATTAGAACATTTTTGTTTCTAAATATTAAAATTTTGATATTGGAAATGTAAATTGGCTAAAAAATACTTACCTGCGAATATTCGAATTAGAGTTCTTAAAATAGAATAAATTTAAAATTTTAAATACAGATTCCGTTTCTTAAAAAAAATTGTAATAACCTTCACTTTTAATCGCATTCATACAATAGGCCACTTGCATCAGAATTTTTTAATATTTTTTCCGGTTTAGGCAAATATTCAAGATATTCCCTATTTTTTATTTTTTTTTAATCGTATTTTTGAAACCCTGGCGGTTTTTTTGAAAATTTCAATCCGAAAAATCAGACCATTTTTTATAAACCGGAAAGACGGGACATAATTTTATGGGTGCGAAAAAACGATAAATACATAGCCGAAAATCATTTTTAAAAAAAAGAACGTTTTCCACATGAATAGCAATAAATTGTACGGGGTTATAACATCTGTAAAAACACCGCCATCTTTATCAAAAAATCAAACCAAAGGATAAGTTCGCATAGAACAAATAGTAAATCTAGTGAACGTTAAATGCAAATTCAAAAATTCGCCAGAAATCATAGTGTTGCCATATAAAAAAAATTAATCAGTGTGGAATTTTACAAAATTAAGGGAACATAATCGGAGACAGGACATTTTCATGTAGTGACGTCACGAGCTCAAGTAATGGATTTATTTATTTAAAAATAAAAAACTATACATTTCTAAAAATTTTTACTAACATTTTCATAGTATTAGTAAAAAAATCTATCCACATGATTTTTTCCAAGTCGTTATGAAATCTATGCAAGTGGCCTATTTTATTTTAAAATTAAATGTGTGGGACATTGCATCTCCTATGATTAGACGAGTTAATTTAAATCTGCATGTGGCGAAATAAAACTAAACTCAGAATATTAAAATGGTTCCTCTTTGATTCTGGCAGCAGAATTTTATAACTGCACTTCGAATACAATAATGCACAGCAGATGAAAACACAACTGAAATTCAATCGTTAAATTCAGAACACAGTTCAGTTTAATTAAGAGTGAATCTGTTTGCGAGTTCCCAGCTTTAATTAGTATTACATACTCTCATAATATGCGCACAGTTTTCCGACGAATTATGAAATAGGCAGCTTAAAAAAATATATTATTGACATTTATAATCAATATATATTATTATAAAAGAAAGTCCAAAAAACGTGCGGACCGTAAAAACTCAGAAACGAGTCCCGATACAATCAAGGGAGTTATATGGTGTGGTAGATCTCTATCCCCCCTAGGGAATAAGGGTAACCGTTTTTACCTAAAGGGCGTGCTTTTGAAGATATAAGGGCTGCAAGTTTCACCCTCTTGAAATTTATAGAACCGTTCCGGAAAGTTCTAGAAGGTTCGATAGAGCTTTAGAAAGTTCTGGTAGGAGTGGCGAAGTATGTCGTGGAATGTTCTGGAATAGGGAACCGGGAACATCATTGTGGAACATTCCAGAACACTCGAATGTTGTCCTGAGCGAAGCCGGGTAACCCAGCTAGTAAATAATAAAAGAAAAAGTTAGATTTGTAATATTCGTAAATCAAAATGAAAGAAATGGGATCCCCCGGTTTCGTCACAGAATGAGTAATGAAAAATTCCGTGTTCATTTCAATAGGTCCGAATCGTAGGTGCGACAAAAATATGAAATGAAATGGTTTAAATTTTTACAAGATAATATTGTTATTTATTGTGAAAATTTGCCGCCCCCCTCAAAAGTCGGGCCGCCCCCCCCCCGCGTTACGCCACTGCGCTGAGTGCTAATTTCTGCAAACTGGGTATAAGAGAATCTAATAGCTCTACAGAACATTTAACATTTCGAAATACACATGCCAGCCGAACCAGCCTTTTCCACAATTCGTGGTTCAACTCGCGTCTCAGTTCGAAAATGTACACGCAGTATTAGAAATCAGATTTATTTAGACTTTAATGTGCCCAAATACTTTGAGAAGCCGTTGTCAATTAATAATATGTATGTATTACTCCAATCAGGGCTGAATAATGCTTCTTCTGTACTGAATCATATATTTATTCCATGGTCAGTATAATCGCAATGTGACTTGTATTTGAAACTTTTCATTGAAAATATAATGGTGGAAAAATAAAACATGTTATGTTGAAATCTTTATTTAGTTCATCACTTCACAAAGGCACCTCACCTCACCATATCAATACATAATAAAAAAACCTCACCAACACAAAAAAAAAAATATATATATTTAGGTTCCATCTATTTTCAAATATACCTCACACGACAAACTAAAAATTTAAGCTCATCAATTACACAAGGTGTTTTGGGGTAAAGTGTGGTAATTTCAGGAGGTGATTCTGCATGACAATAGTTACATTAAAGATTTAGAGACAATAGTTACATAAAAGATTTAAACTTTGTTCAAAATTCCAATATTGTTTTAATTATTAATACTCTCAATAGTAGGGGAGGCGAAGCCGGGATTTTGGGATTTACTCAAGCGCGTCAGATTAACTAAGGGGAGATACCTCCCGACCCTGTTATGGACTACCACCATATATGAACCAATAATATTGGTGGGTGCGGCTAGGGCAACCGATCAGATTAGTAAAAAAAAATCGATCCCCGTAGTTACACGAGCGTGTCAGATTAAGGTATTGTGAGTTAATTACATGCAGAAAAGTTTACATTTCAATAATCTGACGATTTGAACGTGACGTAAGAAAATTAGCGAGTCACAAAGTTGCAAAAAAAAACGTCACATGGATTTACTCGAGCGCGGTTATTTTTATTTTTATTTTGAAGGAAGTAATGTAAGGATCACAGAAATAATATAATCTGACGATTTCAACATGCCGAAGAAGCTAAAATCATCACTGAGTGTGGAGCGTACAGCGGCTGACGGCGCTGAGAACTGCCTACAACTGTCGAGTCCATAGACATAGGAATATTACTAGACCTGCCCTAAGTAATAAAAGTGGTCTGCCTATATTTAAAGAGGAAAGATTTGATTGTTTGTTTGTTTGCATTGAATAGGCTCCGAAACTACTGAACCGATTTGAAAAATTACTACGACTCAAGCGGCGACATTTTAATTAAATTTCAAAAATAAAATAACACTTTTTGTGGCATAACTATAATAGTTAGACATATGCTGTCGCGACACTTTATTTAAATAATGATGTGTTCTGCAAAGTCGTAGTACAATATTTAATTCTATCATCAATATGTTAGGTAATTTTTTTACACCTTTTTTTTTTTTTTAATTTTTTTTTTTTTTAAAAAGAAAGACAAACATTTCCGGGTTACGAATAACCCAACAATGTTTGAAAATCTCCTACTACCACTACAGAAAGCCGAAAACCTTGGATAACATTATTGGAGTTTTGGATTTATTGGAGACCTAATTTATTGAAAATATAATATAGCCCTTGTCACACGGGGATAGTGTAGCTTCCTAACAGTGAAAGAATTTTTCAAATCGGTTCAGTAGTTTCGGAGCCTATTCAATGCAAACAAGCAAACAATCAAATCTTTCCTCTTTATATATAGGCAGACCGCTTTTATCACTTAGGGCAGGTCTAGTAATATTCATATGTCTATGGTCGAGTTGTACGTTGACAAGCTCTTGCTTGTTTTATATTCTGTCGCAGAGCCGGAGGCCCTTAGGCCACGCGTTCTTGTACAACGCTTTGGTTTATTCATTGTGTAAAGAAATTTAATAAGTGAAATTTTTAAGAAGTTTAATTAAGCGATTTTCTTTTTATCATTATAATAGGTATATATTATTTTTTGTTCATTGTAATTCTATTCAGTAATAAAAAATAAAATAAAAAACTTAAAACTGTCAGATTAAGAAAACCCCTCCACATAATTGTCAGATTATAGGTCAGCACAACAAGGACATCAAACTGAACCGTCTGTATAAAAATCTGACGCGCTCGAGTATGTCAAGGTCACGATTTTTTTGTACATTTTCAAAAATCTGCCACGAGTTTAGGTTACGTCCAAATCGTCAGATTATTGAAATGTAAACTTTTCTGCATGTAATTAACTCACATTACCTTAACCTGGCTATAGCCAGGCGTATTTGGAAAAAACCGCGCGAAATTAGCTTTTTCCTACTCCGGAAACAAATCGTAAAAAAATATATTTATACAAAAATGAACTGATTTTTTTATTTCTACACAAACCTGAATAGACACCCTACGTGAAAAAAAAAAACAATCCAAGGGTGTTTTCGAAGAAGTTATGACATTGGTACTTCTTTGAAAATGTAAAATATTTACATTTTCAAAGTTTACACACCCAAAATGACAGTTGAAGTGACGCCGAGGTCGCCAAGTCAACCAAAGATAATTTTTTTGAAAATGTAAAATATTTACATTTTCAAAGTTTACACACCCAAAATGACAGTTGAAGTGACGCCGAGGTCGCCAAGTCAACCAAAGATAATTTTTGTAATTTATTCCGAGAAGTTGGGCGCTATGCGGCTTTTTGTTACGTCAAAAACGAGAATGGCCCAAACCATTCAGAGCTTGTTCTTCATACAATTTCTTTATGCATAAGGGTCAAAATCGCATCCAAAAAAGTTTTTTTTTTTGGATGCGATTTATTCCTACCGCGGCCACACATGGCCTATCGGCGAGAGCCAGGTTAATCTGACACGCTCGAATAAATCCATTTTTTTTCAATTTTCTACCTCTTCATACGGCCACCCCCACCACTCAACTCGTCAGATTAATATCTCTCCGTTAGCAGAAACACGCAGGGCGTATACGCTATTAATATCTGACACGCTCGAGTAAGTCATTGTGACGATTTTTTTTTACATTTTTGAAAATTTATACTCGCTCCCCTCACCACTGAAAGGGCATACATCACATAAACTTTTTTTTCTTTTTAGCATCTAATCTTTGCAATCCAATAGGTCCCCACAACGCTCAAGTAACTACCCATTTAGAGTTATTTCCTCCCCTACTACAATGTTAGCAACATCAATCCAGACATAATTTTGACCATACACTACACATTTTTCATAGGTCAGACTTTTGTATGGAAAAACAATGGAATTTATAAAAAGTTATTAATCTTTTTACTTTTAAGTAACTCGGACACGTTTTGCATTTGTCGCTTCTTCAGGCTGGATTAACGGCCAAAAGGATTCAAAAGGTTAAGGTGGTCGGGTTATAATCGTGGTATCTTCTCTAACACACAACCACTGAAGAGGTAAAACGATAGAAGTGTAATATAATAAAACGAATATAGAACTTTTTACCACGTAATTTTTTATCGTAACCGGTTTCAGCCTGTCAAGGCCATCTTCAGACTGGTCGAAGACAGCCTTGACAAGCTGAAACCGGCTGCGGTAAAATAAAATTAAGTGGAAAAAAGTTCTATATTCGTTTTATTATAATATGATATATAATATTATAATGGAATTCCACCATGAATTTTCAGTCTCAAAAATAGAGATAGAAGTGTATTGAGGGGATGTTTGCCTGATGGCATCTCAATTTGCTGAAATTGATGAAACATTTTCAAATACTAAATTACTTTTTTTAACAGTGATATTCATTGGTCTGTCGAAAAATTTGATGTAAATTGGCGACAATAGGCTCCCCCACACGCGCTGTTCACCGTGAGACTTTTCTGCGCGGCGGCCTGAAGTGGCGCGGGACTCGGTCACTCCGAAGTGTGCGTGTGGGGGGCACTAATGACAAACAGCAATCATTTCAGTATAGATCACACTCGTACCGAATTTCTTTTCAGTGTAAACATAAAATCAATACTCTATAAAGAAAACGGTAATAATTGATGCATTTCAATATTCATTCGCCTGTAGAAAATTGTACTATAATATAGTATAATTCATGTTTTAATATTATTAAAACATGAAAGATTCTTTTCAAATTTCTTACAAAATTAAGATTTGATTATGGGTACATATTTCGGTATTATATTTTTTACGAAAATGAAGCACAAAAATTTTAGGATATTATTTTATAAAGGATCTCCTACTTTATTTTGCGTTAAATTGGTTCTAGGAAGATTAAGATATGCTTGGTTAAAACAGTAATTTTTATTTGTTTTTTTTACATTTATCATTCTAATCTAAGGACTAGGAATATTGCCAAAACAGAATGTTAATAAAATGTCAAATTTTCTATAAAATGGGATCACAGCATGATTTTCATGTATTCTAAATATACATACACACAAGATCAACGTCTGGCAAACTTAAAGTTTTTGCAAAAAGCATGAGAATGGTTACGTATATTTCAATAAATAAAAAATTATGAACGAAATGGAAACTTCATATTTATTTAAGCACATAGTTCAAAATGAGAAAGGGTTAAATTTTTTTATTTAATTCTTTCAAAAACAGCGTAAAAATGAGCAACTGAAAAACATTTCTTGTAAATCAGTCTTTCCATTTCTGGTTCTTCCTTCAAAACTTCTGCTTTCGTACAACTATGAAAAGATTTTTTTTTCTTTTTTCGTGTTAAGTATAAATAAATTATTAAAATACCCTTCATACAAATTCAATAACTCTTACTTACTCTACACTATTTTTGTCGAAATTTCCTTTCCTCATAATTCATCGAACGAACAAAAGAGATGCCTTACGTAAGTACCCTAGATCGAAGTATGGACTTAAAACTTCTTCAAAAATTTAACACTTAACAACTTTTATTATTTTATTTTAACAAATAAATAGTGTTTGTTTGCTTATGTCATAATGTACTGCATTATTTATACTTTTATTAAAATTCATTCCATTCATGGAAAAAACATTTAACCTCTCCAGACTTTTTTTGTGTGTTGATCCCTAACACTGACGGCTTCATACGAGCGTGAGTGTGTGCTTGAAAAAATCTTGAAAAAACAAATCTGTTTTTGGGAACAGAACCGGCGTTGATGGAACGTGCACGAGTAGCTTATGAGGGTACCTTCACATGCTCCTGTTTCAACCAGTAAGTTGCCCAGCCCCATGGGATCATAACTAAGAGCTTTAGTAGTGTGGCCCATCAAATATCGGAAAATTTTAAGCCGGTTGCAAAAGAGCTACACATATTAATAAAATAAAAATGGAGGGTACCACATAATGTGTATGATAAAGTTCTATGTTTTAAAACATAACAATCAAAATAAATTCAAACATCATCATAAATTCATATTACAAATATGATACTGTAAGAATGAGGAGGTTTAACATACTTTAGTTTATTTAAATTACAGATAATTTAAATAATAAATTTACATTTGATTCCTTAAAATTCATTCAACTAATTATTTGATTGCAATTGAGAAAATTATTCTCATTATGATTTAAAAAATCATTCAGAATTGACATAAAAAGCCCAAAACAAACAGATGATAAATGGACTAGTAAATAATTGATTTAAAGAAAATGAGTATGTATAAACATACAAATCTTATCTAAACATAAAAAAATGGATCAAATAGTTCCATTTATTGAATTCTCTGTTAAAAGTGAAACTTATACAATCATGTACAAACAAATAACATGTACAAACAAATAAAACTTACGCAACACAAATGAAACTTATTTGTGACCAACATAATAAATCACATATTATAGATAAAGGATTTAATAAGTAAAATATAGCCATTGATCCAAACATAAACTTACCATTTAACCCTCATCTAACTGGTTACCGCCTTTGCATATATCTTATCTCATCGCTAGTAAATTCTCTAAATGAAGAGGTAATATTCACTATGTGATTAACCTTTTCACCGCATTTCAGATAAGAATTGTATGTGGCACTTTTTGTGACATTCATAAAGACAAATGATATAGTCTATTGGATGGATTCATTATATTGAAATTTAAAAAAAAAGTTAATATTTACAAACATGATAATGAAAAGGAAGGAGCAAAACTATATTCAAGTTAGAGAAACTGTTTTCATCTCAATGCACGAGTCAGTGCATTTTGGACAGTTAAATGCGGGAATATTACACGCCACGATTCACGCTCATACCACCAAACTTTAGGGGTTCATGGATAATGTGAGGAAAAAACATTACCTTTTAAACATTAATATATCAGGAAAAATTAAAAAAAGACACAGCATCCTTTTATTTGTGAAATAGTTGTATGAATACATTCCATTATTTGTCAAACTTAAAAAAAAGCTCT
Organism: Limnephilus lunatus; assembly: GCA_917563855.2. NCBI lineage: Eukaryota > Metazoa > Arthropoda > Insecta > Trichoptera > Limnephilidae > Limnephilus > Limnephilus lunatus. Next base: position 30,584,180 of record OU830599.1, on the reverse strand, counting down.
AATTTTGTTATTTAATAACTGTGAAGTAATATTAAGGGCAATCAACAGTAACGTTAGTAAGTAAAGGGAGGTCAACACTACATTTTTCTAACAATTTTTAGTTCTCCGAATCGGTCTGTTTGAAAAAGTTATTAAGGCGATCCACTAGTACAGGAAAAAATCGAAATCGGATTTCACGCCCCTTTATGGGAGAAGTTTAAAAATACTTGAGAAAAAGCTTTTGGAAAGGTTGGAAAAGATATTTGAGAATTTTTTTTTACGTGTTGATTTTGTAAAGGCCTGTAAAAAACATTAATTCCTTTTTTATGCATTGTTTATTGTAATAAAACGGAATTTTTAAATTGATTTCACGAAAACAAGCAGCGCGGACCCTAACACGTCGTTTCTCCACTCCATCCGGAGGAGTAGTGAGAGAAAATAAGGGCGGCTGCCAGTCATTCTTCTGTGGACGGTATAAGGTTCACTTTGATATTAGAAATTCGTCGACTGCCGTATTGTCACCGTGATGTCATAAATAACAACGCGAAAATGCATATTATATTTTATTTTGTGAGGTTCGGGAGTAAATTTCAATTTTTTTTGCGATTATCGTAAAAGAAACTAAATTTTCCACACTAAACAATAAAACCATATCCGAAATGAGGTTTATAAATAGGAGAGTTTGGACTTCAAAGTGTTTTTTATAGACCTTATAATTTATTTTTTTCTAGTCTTATTAAAAGACTTATAAAAAGAATTACCGATATTTTTAAGGGCCAAGATGTTCTACACGCAGTATTTAATTGAAGCATCTATAATACTTCTAAGCGATCAAATTTTCAAAACAAAAACGTATGATTTTGTAAGATTTTGCATTATTTAGTATGGCTTCATCTTAAGGAATTTTTCTTAGATTGAACACCCTGAAAATTCACAGAATGAGCATAAAACACGGTGCATACATATTGTTCATGCAATCGTAAAACGTCATAAGTCACAAAATACAAATTTTACAAGTTACGAGAATGAAACAACAACATAACTTCACAAATATTGTGGCTTCCAACATATGACCTTAGAAAATATTAAGTAAAATCTAAAGAATGCATTGATGTAATGTCTTATATTTACGACATATTGCAACTAAGTGACTTGAACCCAAGTGGGATGAGACATGTACGTTAATCGTAAAAACAAAGATCAAAAGATTTTTCTAGGTTATGATATTTGGCTAGACGATGTATTACCAACAATACACTGAAAAAATAATAAAAAAAAGCATTTTTGCATTTACTTATGACATATAACAGTTGCAAGGATGATGTATTAAATTTGATCAAATAGACGCAGTGATCTAGAATACTCTCAAAAACCTAAAAAAATCCATGAAAGATATTATTTTATCATGAATTTGTATTCAGGACATTTCTCGATCGCACTCTCTAATCGGGAGCGATAATGGATCAACGGTGGCCGTGTCCGTGACCAAATGCGGGAATCAAGTCTTCTTTCTTATCGTTAATTAAGTCGGCATCGCTGCCGCTCGAAGTCAACTCCCCCGTGTTGTTCTCCAGCTGCTGCTGCCACATGTCTTGGTAGATGCCATTCGAGGCCAGCAGCTGGTCGTGCCTAAAAATTGAACAGTTGTTTAACATCTTGAAAGACCTAGCCTAAAATAAATACTTAATAAATTAATCTTTACTTCAACCTTGCCGTTGCCAAGAGGGGTAATCCAAATTTTAAAAATTTACTATTCATGATGAATTTATATATATTTTTTTTTTGTATTCTCTTAAAACTATAAACTTAGCCTTATAATGTTGGTTGTTTTGCATCTTGACGTATCGAAGGTAAAAAGGTCTTGTGGTATTCTTTATATATTGAGCGTAACGAACCATTTGGGGTAATCTAAGGCAGAGGAGTTGATTATCCAATTAATGGTTCCAGAAAAGGCGGAACCAATACCCACCTGCCAGATTGAACTGATTTAGTTATAAATTATTTTGTTGCGAAATGTGCACAGAAACAAAAACTGAGTAAAATAAAGCTAATTATTAAAATGTTATTTTTATCATGGGATTGTAAGTTTGGAAGATTGGGTCGCTTAAACTAACAGGCTTTTGCTATTAACCATGTTTTCATTAGAGAAGAACAAAGACATTGTTGTTTTTCTTAAAAAGGAAACGAAAAAATAAAAGTACATTGAATATGAACGAAGTACTAACCTTCCTCTTTCTACAATCTCTCCGTCTTTCAGGACTAAGATCTCATCAGCGTGGATGATGGTGGACAGCCTGTGGGCTACTATCAGGGTGGTTCGGTTGGCGCACACTCGGGCCAGGGCTGCCTGTAATCAAAAATATTATTTGACTGAGTTAAGTCCTGTTTTAAATCCACCTTTTTGCATTTCTGAAGAAGGAAGCTTTAAAAAACAATTGTCATTGAGATAGTGACATTTCTTTAGAAATATTTTACAATTCCTATTTTGAAATAAAAAAAATGTTACATAAAATACGTGTTTTATAATTAAGTACCCACTTACAAATCTTATGATAAAAATGAATTTTGGTTATGTTTTATACCTGTTGAATGATACTGGTTTTATTATTTATACATAAACCTGAATACATACTCTAAACGAAAAACAACAATCGAAACATGTTTTCAAAGAAATAATGACCTACTTTGAAAAGTCAAATATTTTAATTTTTTCTATGCAGTTTTACATAAATGAATATTGACATTAGCGCAAACGATTCAGATTTTTTCCTCTATACAGTTTTCAAATTACAGGAGACCCAAATTGTCCCAAAACATCATACGCCGTTAAAATAACAGGAGACCCAAATTGTCCCAGAGCGACCGTGCGTTGTTAAAAGTTAGATATCTCTCTTCCTGTCATGCGAACATTTGTGATTTCTTTTATATTAGAAAGTGAAAGAAATAATGGTTCTCATTGCCTTGGGAATATACGAGCTATGTTGTTCAGATGTTTTACAAACCCGATCATCTTACAATAAGATAAATCATTTTGTACCCCTTACCAAAACAACAAAGTTTAATATTTAATTAAAAAATAAAATTGTACGAATATGATAAAAAGTGAAGTGACAGTTTTATTACAAATTTTCGAAAAGGAATCTGTATTTAAAATTCTAAGTTTCTTTTATTTTATGTACTTTTTGGGGAATCCGCAGGAATGTACACTTTTTAAGCCAATTTACATTTTCAATATCAAAACTTAAATATTTAGAAGCAACATTATTAATTTCTAATATACACATCGGAAAGAGAATTGTATCTAGATTTTAGAACAATTTTTGTTTTTTCAAAGGTACATTTATTATAAATTTTTTTCAAAGGTACATTATAACCAATATAAAGGTACATTTACAAAATATGGGAAGAATTGGGAATTTTGTGCGCCAACCTTGACTGTCAAAAGTTAATACATAAACACATAGATATTATTTTCTTATTATTTGAAGGGTTAAAATTGAATGGGAAAATTATCAAACGTGGATGGTATCAGTGCTTACATGTGTGCGAGCAACGAGCGTAGTCGTGAAAATTGGCAAACACATGTGCTTGAAAAAAAGTCCATTGGTTAAATAAGAGTAAATTAAAAATATACTTTTTGTGTACGGGGCGGATAACATGGTGTCACCCCCCCTACCTAGTCAAATGTAAATTAATCTATCCTGGGGAGCTAGAGAATTTTTGGGAATGGGGGTGACGCCTCTACGCCTCTGCACAGTACTACTAATCTATTTATATAAAGAAGAGCATCTGTGGGTTCGTTTTTTTACACAAATCTACATTTTTATTCTGAAATTGATGAAATTTTGCGGACTTTCACAACAAGGTCACTGTAAAGGTCTACGTTAGATTTAGAAAAACCACACACATCCTCTTTTTCCACCTCTTAATGCAGAATAAAGCTTGGGCAATGCTGGTTTCTTCAGCTAGTTTGCATATCATGCATTTTACTTGTTTCTAGTTTACGCTTCTATTTATAAGATTTTCATACATATTCGTTTTCATACATAGTTCAATTGTATAAAATTTTAACCACGTTATTTATTAGTAAGGCTGTAAATAGTGAAAATTGTTTTGCAGTAACCATTTTAACTTCTCCCTGATGTATGTACTGTAGGTATACAAAATCAATAAATAAAATTGGACAAACCTGAATATTTCTTTCTGTTTTGGTGTCTAAAGCAGATGTGGCTTCATCCAGCAGGACGATGGTTGGGGCTTTCAAAATTGTTCTGGCAATTGCAATGCGCTGTTTTTCCCCTCCACTTAGCCTCAAACCCCTCTCTCCCACCTGTCAACAACAAACCACAAAAGTCAGTAACAATTTAAAAATTAATTAAAAATGTGAATACAAAAAACTCTGCAAATTTGATCACCTTAAAAAAACGATGAATTCGCAAAGTCAGCATCAATTTAATCTCTAAAACAGTAATAAAAAAAACTGTTTTATTATTGACTTTTTTTTTGTTACAAGAGAGAGATAATGATATCCTCACTTGGATCTCCAGTGCTGAGGATTTCATTTACATATTCAAATTTAATTACATATATGAATAATATGAAGTAACAAAGAGAGGTTCTGGGTTCGAGTCCCAGTTGCGAACATTTTTTATTTTATTTTTCTGTGTCTTGTTCTATTTCGTTAAGATTATTAATGTAATCTTCTTTTACGATGAAATATGATATGTAGTTTTTTTTGCGAAATAAAAATAAAATAAATTAGGTAAGTATTCAGTTTCAGTCCATATTTGATGCCAATATATTTTCTATTTCTGATCTCTCTACATTTTGTATCCAGCTTTTTATTTGAGATTTAAATGTTATAATGTTGTGGTTTTTGAGTGAGACTGGGATTTTATTGTAGAGTTTAGTACTATAGTATAAGAAGCTTTTTCCCTGAACGTTGGTTTTGTAGTTACGTACTTGTTGGATATGTTTTGAGCCTGAGATCTAATGTTTCTAATATACGTGTTAGTTGTTATTTCTTGTGTTTTGTATTTATGAATGTAAAGGAGTATAATTTTATAATAAAGTTGTTTAATTGACATGATGTTTGAAGATTTGAAGTTGAAGATTTCGTCAGTGCTAGTTCAGACTTTCAGTATAATTTTCATTATGGCTCTTTGAGTTTTTTATTAGTAGATTTAGTATATGGTCATTTGCCCCATTCAATAATACCGTATTCTAACAGTAATTGACAAAGAGCCATGTAAATCTTGAGGCCGAGAAACTACAAAAGGCAGCAATAATTTATGTATCTTTAGCCTCAGAGTGCTGATCCATCGGTGCACCTAGACCGCTAAAACCTCACATAACCTCACAAATTCTGTAGGCGCAACTTTAATGTGGGGAAATACAATGACACGGGAATCATATTGGTGATTTTACTAAAATATTACTAAAAACATTAACAATAAACAAAAACACAAAAATTGTAAAGTATTTAAAAATTTTCAAAATAATAATATTAACCTGCGTGTCATAAGCGTCGGGGAATGTTAATATTTTTTCGTGAATGTCGGCATTTTTGGCTGCGGAGATGACGTCCACATCGGGTGATTCTATTCTTCCATACTGGATATTGTACCTAGTAACAAATCAAAAATAGTAATCACCATTTCACAAAAAAATCTACATAATTCAACCATAAAGCAGAAAATCTTTTTATAAATATCACTAAAAATTCCCACAATAACTATTTTCAGATCAAAACATCATTTCTGTCTCAAATTACATTATGCGTTGTTTTAAATATCTTTAGCTAAACTCAGTGACTAGAATCTGAACAACTGGAGGCTTTTCAACATTCCTCTTTCCCTCTCCCACTTCCCTCAGTCAGGCATTTTATAGCTCAACTGGTAGGAACTTACTTTATAGTATTATTAAACAGAACGGTGTCCTGAGGTACGACTCCAATGGCGGCCCGGAGCGACTCCTGAGTGACGGTGCGGATGTCCTGGCCATCAATGGCGATGGAGCCAGAGTCAACATCGTAGAACCTGAAGATCAGCCGGATTATTGTAGATTTTCCCGATCCAGTGGGGCCCACCTGGTGAAGACACGAAGAGTTAGGATAAGAGATATTGTTGAATTTCATACATGAAATCTATACACATTGGTCATGCATAGGCCAGGAAAACTTTATGTATTTCTTTTTTATCAAATGCAAAACATATTAGGTGATAGTTAGTTTCAAAATGAACCCTTGTAATGAATGTTTAAGACTTATTTGGCGAAGAACATGCGTGGTACAATTTACAGTATTTATGTATACTAAGGTATTGATTTTTTTTTAAAACACACAATTTGTGACTTGTGTACATTCCCTATATTTCCATAATACCAAGGGTAAGTTCATAAACATAATATACACAAAAATTAAAAATGTCATTTCAACATCAGGAAAGGCACCAAATTTAGAATAACATGATATCAAATGTGTGCATACTTCTCCATCTGTAAGATTGCTAAATTTTAAATTAAATATGAAAAAAAAGAGTTATTTGTCTTTTATGTATGTAAATACATACATATTTTATCAAAGTGGTTTTGCTACTTTTGAAGCATTGATTACAGTTGTTTCGATAGCTCTTGTAAACCTATGGTGAACTGGGCCGCGTGAATTTTGCGCTGAAGGAAATAGGGAACAGAAATGAAACTGGGAGGATGCCACCAGAATAATGAATGTCCTACCTTAGTAAGGTCTGGAATCCTCTCTTGTTCCCTCTTGAAATTGCACAAAAACGCACGGCGAATTATTACTGACCATGAAAACACTTGCCAGTTGCATATGACAATGTGCTTCTCAGCGAGGTAGAAATTGTATTAAATCTGTAGGAACAATCCTTCTCCTGGTGACAGATAGTGGGTAGGGTAATATTGGTAGGTAGGTCGGACAGTATGGAAGTAGGGAATATGAAATGTGTAGGTACTATTTATGAGTATGTGCCCGAACATATACCGCCCGCCAAAAATACCAATTTTTCCAAAACGTATCGAAGGGTCGATTCCGAAAGAATACAAAATATATGAAAAGAAACCTACCCCTAAAATTTAATCTATTCCTTACAAACTAGGTGCACGTGAAACTAAAGACTGCACGTGCAAAACGTACAGAAAAAAAAAATAATAATAACTAATAAACCTGAATTGCAATCGATACGAAACCATTGAAGGCATAAAGACAAACAAAAAAAAAAATGAACCTATACCAAGATTCATATGAAAAGAAAAGAAAAAAAAAACGTTACTCTCTATTCTACAGGTAAAAGGCAAAAACCGTCGCTGGTTTTAACGGAGGCTACTCTTACGACCCCGTCAGAGCCCGGTTTCACCTCCCTTATCCTGCCGAGCGGCCATTTTAATGGAGGACTCCTAGCATCCTTGATAACCACGAGGTCATTGACTTGGAGATTACGGGTAGCCTTATACCATTTGACGCGATTTTGAAGCGCTTGTAAATATTCAGTATTCCAGCGCTGCCAAAAATGTTGGGTCATTTTCTGTAAATGTTCCCAGCGATTGAGACGATTGATTTGATTGGACGATCTGCGAATAGTTGTATTCGGGAATCGAAATTAAGGGTTCTCCAATTAAGAAGTGACCTGGAGTTAGGGCCTGAATGTCTTCAGGGTCTGATGTTAGAGGACAAAGAGGTCGAGAATTTAGTATGGCCTCTATTTTATTTAATATAGTTGTAAATTCCTCAAACGTTAATGAATTGTCCCCTATGACTCGTTTTAAATGATTTTTTACAACTCGTATGTTCCCTTCCCATAGTCCGCCAAAGTGAGGACTGGAAGGAGGGTTAAAGTTCCACACTATTCCCTTTTCTGAACATGTACGCATGACTTGTTCATCATTACTACAACTATTTAAAAAAATTTGCGTTCCTATCAAATGCCGTTTCGCCCCAACGAAGTTCGTGCCGCAATCCGAATAAATTTAAAATATCTACATTGTTGGAGAAATTACAATTCAAAATAGCGTTAACATAATGTATAAATAATGCCCAGGACTCCGAATAGTGATTTAATAAAGTATCCCAGGCCAATTCATAATTCTCTTGTATTAAAGGAATAGTTCTAACCAGAGATAAAGCTGTGTCTTTTAAACAACTAAGTAGGTAATGAAATTTTTCAATTTTACTCAGAGAACTGTTCTCATGCACAATACTCCTAAAGATATTAAAAAAGGGGGGCCAATCTCTAATATGCCCACTGAACGATGGAATTTTTATCTCTGGCGCAAGAAAACTACGACCGGGGCGTTGTACTTCCTCGCCTGACGTGTCATGATGACATTGACTTTCATTTTGACTCGCTTCGTAAGCATCACGTGCCGACGTAACTTCGAAAAACAATTCTTCAAATACACGCGAAACTTCCAATATATCATTTTTCGATTCGAAATCGGGAAGTGAAACCAGATCTGACAGTTCGCATTGAATATTTTGAAATTCCTCATAGGTTGCTTCGACCTTTACCATTCGAGCCCTGAATTGGCATAACTTTGACTTTTTATCTAAATCTTTAACAAGATCATAAGCCGCCTGAATTCGACCGAATAATCTTTGACGCTTTATTTTAAAGAACAAATTTTAGTTGCGATTTTATCCATTGTGAAATATTTGACTGTGAATACTACCTACCTTGAAATTCACCCGTTCTTAGAAGTAACTTTGTAAGAATACTATAATAATCGAAAATAATCTAGTGATTATTGAAACTATTGAAAATTGATTATTGAAAACTATAAACCATTTGAATACAATATCTACGCATAAATAACTAATCTATCCGACGAGATGACCAATGTTTCGATAGCTCTTGTAAACCTATGGTGAATTGGGCCGCGTGAATTTTGCGCTAGAGGAAATAGGGAACAGAAATGAAACTGGGAGAGGATGCCACCAGAATAATGAATGTCCTACCTTAGTAAGGTCTGGAATCCTCTCTTGTTCCCTCTTGAAATTGCACAAAAACGCACAATCAAAAAAAACAATCCTTCTCCTGGTGACAGATAGTGGGTAGGGTAATATTGGTAGGTAGGTCGGACAGTGGTACGAATCCTAACGCAGAGCCTCGGACAACTACTGGACTTAGGAAAGGACCCGGCAAACGAAATAAGGACTTGAAAATTGCTACCTGGAACGCAAGGACGCTGTATAGAAGTGGAGCCCTAGGAGAGGTCACTAGGGAGATGACGAAATATAAAATTGACATAATGGCGGTGCAAGAAACAAGATGGATAGGATCTGAGCCATTTGACACAAGAACACATACGATACTGCATAGTGGAAATGAAAGATATCATAAATTCGGAGTGGCCTTCATTGTTGACCGGAAAATGGAAAAATGCATATTAGACTTTAAACCCATTAACGAAAGAATGTGCAGCTTACGTATAAAAACGAAATTTTTCAATGTAACATTGATCAATGTACATGCTGAAACGGAAGATAAAGATGACATAATGAAAGATACATACTATCAGAAACTCGAACAGGTCTACGACACATTACCATCTAACGACATTAAGATGGTAATTGGGGACTTTAACGCCAAGATAGGACAGGATCCTTTGCTCCAACACATTGCGGGAATGAACAGTCTACACAAGGACACTAATAATAATGGAACCCGAGTGATTGATTTTGCAGAATCAAGAAACCTAATCGTGGCCTCAACTCAATTTCCAAGAAAAGACATACACAAACGGACCTGGACATCGCCAGATGGTAGACACCATAACCAAATTGATCACGTCCTGATAGAAAGAAGGGGTGCAACGAGCATAACAAATGTAAGGACTTATAGGGGCGCCAACTGTGATTCAGACCACTACATGGTGGTAGCCACCTATAGGAGCCGAATTGCAAACAACAGGACACGGAAACCACCAACTATTCCAAAAATCAATACGGAAGCTCTAAAAACACCAGAAGGCAAAGAGCACTACCACAACGCCCTTGTAAATAGCTTACCAGGTCAGATCACTGAGCAGAACTCCCAGGAATCACTCGAAAAAGACTGGAATGATTTAAAAGAAGCAATTGTAAGAGCAGTGGAATCAAGTGTCGGAAACATGCCCAAACAGCCCAGGAACCCTTGGTTTGATGAAGAGTGTGAAAGAAAGATAGCTGAAAAGAATACACTCAGAAAGAAGTACTTGGAAAGGTCAACAAGAAACAAAAGACAGGCGTACGAACAAGCGAGAAAAGAAACGAATAAGCTGATAAGGGGAAAGAAAAGAAAATTCTTGAATGATATACTGCTTAAAATGGAACAGGACTTTGTTGATAATAATACTAGAGAGGCATATATGGGAGTAAACTTCTTCAAGAAGGGTTTCAAACCGAATACAACACTATGTAAAGACGTTGATGGTTCAATTATATCTGATAAGGAACGAATTAAAACAGTATGGAAAAACTACTTCTATAAACTTCTTAACCCTAATAGCGACCTGAGAAGCCACCCTACTAACATCCCCACTGAATCAAGTAATGAAGAATCAGCGAACCCACCAACAATGTCAGAAATAAATTTTTTTTTTTTTTTTTTACATTAATTCCACACAGGAGGCCCTGAGGAAAATAATTTCCCTCAGGGCCTATGTCATCTTTGAGGATGCTGTGTGGAGGGTCTTTTTGAGGAAAGGAAGGAGTTAACATGGGTCTTGAAGAGACTCATGTTGTAGGAGGGAGGAAACACAGAGGCCGGTAAATCGTTCCATAGCCGAGCTGTTGAACTCAAGAACGAATCGTAAAAACGACCCGTTCTCATGTGACTAATATCAACTGTGTACAAATGTTGGGCGCGTGTTTGGCGTGTTTCCCGACTATGCACCGGTGCCGAGGGGATCAATGACGCTAGTTCCTCGGAGCATCTTCCATTGAAATACCGGTAGAACAAGGACAGCATTCCCACCTGACGCCTATGCTCTAAAGATTGCAATCCGTCTGTTAAGATGGGAGAATCTATCAAACGGACCGCCCGTTTCTGCACAGAGTCAAGGGTTTTTTTTAGGTATTTTGGAGCTCCAGACCAGAGGTGGCTGCCAAATTCAACCGTGGGGCGCACTTGCGATTTGTACAGGGTTAACAGTTGAGTACTATTAAAGTATCTGCGGGCCCTGTACAGTACGCCCAGTTTCTGAGAGGCTAACTTAACTCTGGATTCGATGGAGCCCCCATACCTGAGCTGGTCACTAAGAGTTACACCAAGCATATCAATGGAGGTCCTGTTCGGGAGAATGCTTCCGTTGAAGGACACTAGATTATCATTTAGATTATCAATGCTGCACTAAAGAGACTTAAAAACAACAAATCACCTGGGAAAGACAACCTGCCGGCAGAGTTGTTCAAATATGGAAATGAGCACCTGAAAAATCTGCTACTTAGTTTAATAACAAAAATATGGAAATTGGAAAAAATCCCAGAGGAATGGCAAATAAGCATAATATGCCCAATTCACAAAAAAGGTGACAAATTAAAATGCGAAAATCATAGAGGCATTTCACTTCTGTGCACAGCATATAAAATCTACACCATGATACTGAAACAAAGAATTGATAAGTATGCAGAAAACCTACTGGGAGAGTATCAAGCAGGCTTCCGCACAGGTAGATCCACAACAGACCAATTGTTCACCGTCAGACAGATCTTGGCAAAGTGCTGGGAGTTTGATATAGATGTACATCAACTATTCATAGATTTCAAGCAAGCATATGATAGCATAGATCGGGAGTGTCTATATGACATACTACTTCAATTCCAGATCCCACCTAAATTGGTTAGGCTCATCAAGGCCACAATGTCAGACTCAAGATGTCAGGTCAAAATAGACGGAGAACTGTCGGAAGAATTCACGGTATCGCAGGGACTAAAACAGGGGGATGGTCTGGCTCCCACTCTCTTCAACATTGTGCTCGAATATGTAATAAGAAAAACGCTAATAGACACTGGCTCCAATATTTGTTTCAAGAGCAGTCAAGTTGTCGGATATGCGGATGACATCAACATTATCGGAAGATCAATCTCAGCCATTAAGGAGGTCTTCGACCCTTTAGAAACAGCGGCACGAGAAGTAGGACTGCGGGTTAATGTTGATAAAACGAAAATGATGGTACAGAGCAGGAACCCTTCACACAGAAGAAGAAGTAGTGCACAATTTAAAGACAACTACTCATACGAAGTGGTCGATCAATTCACCTACCTGGGCTCCAGTCTAACAGAGAACAATGAGGACCCAGCAGAAATCAGAAGGAGAATCACAGCAGCCAACAAAACATATTTTTCTTTGCTGCCAGTGTTTAAGTCACGTAGTGTCCACAGAAAAACCAAAATAACCATATATAAGACCATTGTGAGAACGGTATTGGCATATGGATGTGAGGCGCTGACACTGACGGCAAAGATGGCTGAAATGCTGGATACTTTTGAAAGAAAAGTGCTGAGAAGAATATGTGGACCCGTGAAAGAGGGCGAACAGTGGCGCATCCGGCACAATACAGAATTGTATGACATATATAAGGCCCCTAGCATCTCAGCACATATGAGACTCCTCAGGCTGAGATGGGCTGGGCATGTACAGAGAATGCCGGATACACGCGTCCCAAAAAGAATTTTGACTGGACACCCAGGTGGAAAGAGAAAAGTGGGAAGACCCAGACTGAGGTGGGAAGACGAGGTAAGAGGGGATGCAGCACAGCTTCTCCAGGTACCAAACTGGAAGTCAGCCGCTGAGGACAGGAGGAGTTGGAGGCGACTGTTGCAGGAGGCCAAGGCTCGATATGGGCTGTAGCGCCATCGAAGAAGAAGAAGAAGGTCGGACAGTGGAAGTAGGGAATATGAAATGTGCAGGTACCATAGACATATGAATATTAATAGACCAGAACATAAAAGTGAGGGGTAGAAACCAACTACAGCGGGACGAAGAGCAAGAAGACGGTTTTGGTGATACGTGATTCATCAAAACTCAATCTGACAGTATAATAGGCATCTCGCACTATAAAATCATCATTTAGTTCTTAAAAGTAAACTCTGCTTTTGAATGAATAGACCTTTTTACACGAGAGCGCGAATTGCTGGCCGCGCAATGAACAAATTTGAAGTTCAAATACGTCAAAGTAAGGTCGCCTATAAGGTCGAGTTCAATATTTTGCTCCTGTAGTTAGTTAATACACTTTTACAAATGTTTCATAATTTACTTACCCCAGTAAACAGTGACGGGCACACGCCATGTATCTCGGAGTGATGGTGTATGTATGGGTGCTTTGGTATATTTATGGTGTATGTTCAAAAACGATCATATTATGTGATCTGAATTAGCTTAAAATAGTGTAAAATAATGCTTGCTTATGGAATGTAATACCACAATTGGGTTAATTCTCTTTTTCTCTTCTATTTTTACACGTTTTTATAGCACACCATTTTTACCGTGTTATTTACGATGAGTGCTCGACACTGGTCCGGACAAGAATGATGACGTCACATTTTTTAGATTGACGCGTGACTCTCGCAAGCCCAGCCGGTATCGAAAAATGGTTCCAATGGGAGGGGGAAATAATACGCCTTTTATAGCTTAGGGCAAGTCCATGTATTTTGTACGTCAGTGGTAGGTACTATTTATGAGTATGTGCCCGAACAACAGTGATGGGCCCAGGTCAAGTTCTTGATTAAGAATTCTATTTATTTTACAAGAGCAAACTTTGTTTTTCGTTGCTTTGTCATAAAATATCTCAAAAATTGACATCAAAACTAGAATTGCTTGCATACGCACACCTAAATTTAAAACTGACTTTTCCTCCTAAATGAAGACAAAATATCTTGTGAAAACGACTTCTAAATTTGCTCTTTTTGTTCACTAGAACTTAAATTTATTAACCTCTCAGAAATAGACTTTTGTTTATTACGTGCCCCTTAGAAAACTGTCAAAACGTGATAATATTTGTGTTATTTACGATTTTTACTAAATGCTTCATAAATCACATATTAGGAAACGTAGCCTCATTCTAAAAACTGTTTTGGAAAGGTTATTAATAGAAATCGGATTATATGCACTAACAAAGTGCCAAAATATGCATGCAAATATGCACTAATAAAGGCCGAAATATGCACTAAAAACTCTTGATATGCCTAAAATATGCACAATGCAAAATCAAAAAACCATTTTTATTTTTATATATTTTAATTAAAGACGATACAAAACAGAGAAATATTCTTAAAATTATGCATAGTTTTTGTGACAGTATACAATTAAGTATTTTTACAAATTTTCGAGCAAAAATTTTTGATGTTTGTCACCCAAAATGCCGAAAACGACTTCTCTACGTCAACTGACGTCATCCGACAAAATTTAAAAAAATTGGCGCCATTTCTGGAGATACCTGTTTATGCAGGGTATGTATGACCTGTGCCGTTGATGTAGGCATTAATGTTCTTTATGTCTTCAAGACTCGGATTTTTAAACAAAATAGCGTCTAACTTTTCACGAATCTTTTCTGATATTGAATTGGGAAGAGCGTGGACGAGTTCAATCATTGTTTCCAGTATTTCTATTGATTTAAATAGAGGAAGGTTTTTTGTTTCCAATTTCTCTATGGTATCTGGTAACTTGTGGAAATGTGTGAAGATGAGGGCGATATTTTGTATAATGGATGCGTCTTCAAACGCTAAATATGCACGATTGGGAAAAAAAGGCTAAAATATGCATTAACGCCGTAATTAGAGAGTTATATGCATTTGCATATGCAAATGCATATAATCCGATGTCTAGTTATGAAATAAACTTTCAAATTGTATTATTACAAATAAATAATAACATTTGTAAATATTAAAATTTAGAATGCAAACATAAAAAATTGTAAAAATGACCCACGTGATGTTTTATGTGAAAACGGTACTAAAATCACAGATTATGAAAAAAAAAAAAAAAAACACTTATTCTATCGTATAAATGTATAATAAACAATTTTGTCACCTCACTTTTTTACCATTTTATACAAAAATATTTTAATAAAAAACTAACAATGTCTTGAACAAATGACAATCAAACAAGATGGAGGTTCCATTCGGCTCAGATAATTAATCTCTACATTCCATAGATATTTTTGAATACAGATGCGTAGCGTTGTTCATTATCGATATTCTGTTATTTATTTCATGGTAATCTGTATACTAGTGATGGAAATAAATCAATTTTTGTAAAATCTCGAGCGTTTACGTCAAAAGACGCTCTAATGTCTTGACCGCTATTATTATATTTGCGTCTTTTGACGCTTTAATGTTCCGAGTGGTTAAGATATTTATCAATAAATAGCTGACTGGAAAATAATAAAAAGGGAGGCCAAACACATGGAAGGCTCCTTTGTATCATGTTTAGCACATTTGGAGAGGTGGATAGGTCTACCATCGCCGACTAAGCCGCAGCTGATGAGAGATTCCGGAGGCTCCGTCGGCCTATAGGATCTAGTTCGATCCAGGAACCCAACACACCACCGTCATAGTCCAATCAATAGTTCAGTTGGATTCGTTAAAATGGTCCTCAGATATGTTGCTTCCAATCATTTATGTCATTTAATATAATGTCACATTATCAAAATCCTACTTAACCATTTATTTAAAAAATTAAACGTTCATACCAATACAAAAACAGTGCCCATGTCTTTGAAGAAAGAGCTCTCAGCACTACCGAACTGAAGGCATGGGTTTAATATAAACCCAGTGGCGCCCAGATAATTATAATTCTAAAATAAGTCTTCAGCCATTATTAACCTAACCACAACCATATAGCGGACCAATTGGCGCCCAATCATCACGATAATTTAAAATTAACACAAGCTCTGTATCATTCACATAAAAAATCTACCTACCAAAGCCATTGTTTTTCCTGGTGGGACATTGAAGGAAATATTTTTGAGGATGACCCTTTCCGGTACATAGCTGAATGACACATTGCGGAAGTCCAGAGCACCCTTTCTGGCAAGTAGGGCTGGAGCTCCCACGGCGTCCTTCACCTCCGAAGTGTCTTTAAACAAATCAAACATGTTCTCCATGTCCACAAAGTTCTTTTGGATGGCCCTGAAATAGCACAAATAACAGAATAACATTACTGAAGGATTGATTTGAATAACATAATATACCTGCTAGACAAACTCGAAATAAAGACATTTTCAAATTTAAAAATACCCTCAATACTAACTATTCTATTAATTCACCAATCCCTAGAATGCATAGCCTTGCGAATAAACATTGTGAATTTATAGATATATTTGGTGTTGACAGTTTTGCAATTTTCATGAGACAACTTATCTCTATTTTATCTGCTAATAATTAACTTTTATTATTTTTGTTCTTTTCATAAAACCTTCTCTTAACTAAAACCTTACCAGTAATTTATAACCTTATTTTATTTTATTTTGCTGTTCTATTTAGTTCTGTTTTATAATCCTACATTATTATACACATACAATTGTTAATTTATACCTACTAACTAGTTCTTACACATTGCACTTTATTGTATTTCAGGTATTATTACAGATTTTTTCTTATCACTCATACCATTTCATTTCTTTTATGTTTAATTTTTTTAATGTTTTTAATTTCTGTTATGATGTTCTATACCTTGTGATGATGATTGCTTTCTTATTTATTCTGTTTTATTGGTTTAGTATTACATAATTATTATTGTTAGTATACTTTTCCTGTAAAAGCCCACTAGGGCGTAAATAAATATAAATAAATAAATAAAATAAACATAAATTAATAATTTGATCGACAGCAGATGATTTTTGATCACATAAGACAATGAAAATCATTGCGACTCATTAAAGAATCACAAAAGGGACAGTTTGGCTACATAACAATCAGTCTCCAAGGGACCGAAAAACAAAACTTTTTAGCCTGAAAATCTCTTATGTGGAATCCATATAAGTTGGTGTTTATCACATATCATTATTTGACTCAATGATTTGTATTATTCTAATTTTCAGTACCTTATTAGAGCATTGTTAATGAATGGCAATGTATATTTACCTGTAGAAGGTGCCGAACCAGTTGAGCGGAACATACAACTGAATAATGTAGCTGGAGAACAGGACGTAATCTCCCACGGTCAGGCCATCTTGATCCACGACCATCTTCAGGCACAAGAGGGAGCCAGCCAAAAGACCTTCAAGAAAGAAACATTATTAACTATCTGTCGGGCTGTCCCATATGTGTTTAATTAAGGTTTACTAAAACACATATGCACATTGTGTCAAAATGGCAGGATAGATTGCGATGAAAAGGCCAGCATTGTAAAGGTTAAAAATAAAAGTTTGAAACATTTAATAAAATTGAACAATTAGGTAGTTATATAGTCAGCACAATAGTTCAGTTTTAATAAATTAATATAAAAGATAAAAATTTGTTCACCTCCACAAACGATTATGTTTTGCATTGTATTGAGAATGTTGAGTGTGATTGTTGATTTCCATTCTTCAGCCTACAATTAGAAAAAAATATTATTATTATAAAATAATATTATTATTGTTTTTTTTTTTTACATTAGCTCCAAACAGGATGGGAGGTCCTGGTGAAAATAATTCCCCTGTGATCTTCGGGGATGCTGTGTGGAGGATCTTTTTAGGGAAAAGAAGGAGAGGAAGTTCTAGAAAGGAAAAAGATATGAGGAGTGGGTAGGAATCTGGGGATCAGTGTGTCCAGGAGTGACGGACGTATGAGTCAATCCCTCCCACTGTAGTTCAAGGCGATGTTCCGAGAGAGTCCTGCTGGAGGTCAATAAGTCTCCTTCAACTAGTCTCTTCCGATCCGGCCTGCCATGCAGTTGGTAGGCAGACGCATTCGCCTCCAAGATTCAGACAAACCTTGAACCAGGAACCCATGAACCCAGGCATCCCTGCTAAGACACCACTTGGGGTGACTTATGGCAGAGGTGTTGGTAATCCAATAAACGGTTCCCGAGGTGGCGGTACCCAAACCTGCCTCCCAAATTAAAATATAAAATTAATGAATTTATTTCAAAATAGAATACAGACCTGGTATTTGTCTATGGCTTGTCTATAGCTGTCCACTTCGTATTGCTCGGCCCCATAATATTTGACTGTTTCAAAGTTGAGGAGAGAATCAACAGAGCGCGCCTTCTGTGCATTGTCAGCCAGGTTCATCCTCCTCTGGAATTTGGTTCGCCATTCCGTCACGGCAATTGTAGCAACTGGAATAAAATAAAAACAGGGACATCAATTAAAAACAAATGGCTAGTTTGCATAACAACGGAGAGGAAGAATTGTAGATACTCTCTCTTCAGAATCGAAATGTTGCTTGAAATGGCTTTAGCCATTTTTGGTGACTAGATCTGTTTAAGTCTGGTACTTTCCCCATCTCCTTCCCCTTCCCATACCCTTCAGTCTTACAACATACCCCAATTGGGGTTGCCACAATTTCGCTGGCTCCGATTAGCAGGGACTCTTGTGCGGTAATCACATACAAAGATAACTAATTTATTATGACATTGCTTATTTACAATCACGCAAGGACTCTGACCAATAACACTGTGGCAAAAATAACAATCACTTGATTAAACAGAATACGTGATAAAAGAAAAGGTTAGGTTAGTTTAGTTATGTTTTTTTACTTAACCACTCCGATACGTAAGCGGATATAATATATATGATAATATAATGATAGCAGTCAAGCACAATAAGCATGTGTTTTCACGTCAACGCATGTGTTTCCACAGAAATCGTTATAAATCCGTTATTGTTCTAATGACATCCCTAAAACAAAAAGTAGAAGGTCGATAATAAATCAAGTTACGCATCCCTATTCAAGTTGTCCATAGAAATACATAAAAAGACCTATTCTGTCAGATACATGGTAGACCGCCAATTCGCCAACCCGCCGTTAGATATTGTTGTTTTTTTTGTTGTATGAAATGATAAAAAGTGAGGTGACTAAATTGTTTATTATACATTTATACAACAGAATAAGTATTGTTTTTTTTACATAATCCGTGATTTATAGTACCGATATCACATAAAAACATCATGTGAGTCATTTTTACATTTTTTTATGTTTGCATTCTAAATTTTAATATTTACAAATGTTAATATTTATTTCTAATATAAAATTTGAAAGCTTATTTCATAACCTTTCAAAATAATTTTTAGTATTTGGCTACGTTCAGAAATGTTTCATTTATAGAGCTTTAATTGTGAAGCGAAAATAACACAAAGTTTTTGTAAATCTGACATTTCGTTTAAGACGAAAAACTCGCATATTCGCGATAGATCGGAGCGGTTAACCTTTCTTTAGTGTTGTTTTATAATGGAATTCACACTCGAAACCACCAAAGAGTCATGGTAGGCATCTCCTTGAGAGATTGAAAGACTGAAAAATGGATAGAAACAAGAGAAGTAGCCAACATTATGTCTCAATCTACACACTGGAGTTGGACTTTATTGGGTACGTAGACATAGGATAACATCATTAAATGGTATTTTTGCTAGAGAAAGAAAAACAGAGGTCACCCACAGTTTTCTCAACATAAAACCTCTCTTTAAAATGGAATCTTTTACTCTTTCTAGTGTCCTCTTCTATCATAGGTTGTAACCGTCACCTTAAAGACTGTAGCTAGGAATAAGTAACAAGAGCAGTGCTGTTCTTGTCGCAATCAAGTAAACTAGGATACCATGATTCAATACTTCTTTCACTATTCCATTTTCCATCAATCTTCTCCTGGATTATCAGTCAGGTTTACTCGTATTTGTTGTTCCCATGAAATGACCATTACATTGGAGCTATCTTATTTTTACATAAATATATGTACCTACAAGTTAACATTATGCGGTGTTTACACTATTGGGTTTGGCCGTATTCGACTGCCTAGTGTAAACTGTTTCGGTTGACCGTATTCGATCGCAACCATTCGTCACCATCATTGGTCGATGCATTTGGTCACCGACCTAATGTAATCAGGCCAATTCGGTTAAACCAAACGCGGTCGATGCAATTGGTCACCGAACAAATGTATATGCGCCATTAGATACCATGAGAACCTATCGATTGTAGCTGATTCACACGTAGCCAGCAGCAAGGACAGCGATAAGTAGTAACTAAACCGTTTAGTTCATTTTGTTTCATGGCCGTATGTAGACAGTGCTAGTAGTAATTTAGGTGTTAAGTAGTAATTTACCGTTGCAGCAATTTAGTTGACTTTTAAAAAAAAAAAAAATTATTAAATAAAACATACAATGAAGTTGCACTCCCATGAGTTATCAAAACTCATTAAGGGATCGCCAATTGGTACTTTTGAGAAGTTAAACCCAACTCAACCCAATATGTAGACACAATATATGAATAAAAAATTTACAAAACATTTCAAAGAAGCAACATACAGACACAACATATGAAGAATCACTTTACAAATATTTCACAGAAACATGCCTTATAAGATTTTATGAATTTTTATAACCACTCATTTGATTTATGTAATTTTGGTGTCAAAGAGTTAAAATAAAGTATCCTCCATGATGGACTAAGAAATGCGTAAAAAACAATATCCAGGAAAATACAATAAAAGGTACGGGCTTAAAAATATACAGACCTAATACAAGATGTTTACATACAAATACATTGAATAGAATCACTTGATACATTTGATTATAATCTTGTCTGTTTTTATGTTAAGTTAATTTTTGTCCACACTATTTTCCTGCCGACAAGCTACTTGCAGTAGCTTTGCAGGTTGTAATGTAAACAAGAAAAAAACCTATTTTCTGTAATAAAAAAAAAAATAAAAAAAAGTAGCCCCCTCCACTGCTGCATGCGTGTAATTGCAGTTCAAATGGGCCTATTGTCCCACTGTTTGGATATGCACACTATCAAGTTTTACGTCAAATACAAGAGTTAACTAATTGCTTGTGTGGACGGCACTTACTACATTTCTCAGGAGTGATTTAATTACTACTTATCACTGAATCAGTTCTGGTACATATGCCGACAGATGCCAGCAGGGAAAGTGTTTTCTGTCAATTGCCGACAGATATGCCTGAGTAGGTGGTGGCTATCGAGAGTGGTTCTGGCCAGCCAACCGCTCAGATTTAATTAGCCACTAGTATAGACAGGTTGTGTGACTTGTAGCATAATTATTGTAAATACATAAACTCATAATAAACCAGTTTGTTTTCAAGTACCAATTGTTATTGAGTAGTACCCCCACATAACTAATGTAATAGTAGGGGAGGCGGAGCAGGGATTTTGGGATTTACTCAAGCGTGTCAGATTAACTAAGGGGAGATACCTCCCGAACCTGCTATGGACTACCACCATTTATGAACCAATAATATTGGTGGGTGCGGCTAGGGCAACCGATCAGATTAGTAAAAAAAAATCGATTCCTGTAGTTACTCGAGCGTGTCAGATTAAGGTATTGTGAGTTAATTACATGCAGAAAAGTTTACATTTCAATAATCTGACGATTTGAACGTGACGTAAGAAAATAAGCGAGTCACAAAGTTGCAAAAAAAAAACGTCAGGTGGATTTACTCGAGCGCGGTTAATTTTTTTTTATTTCGAAGGAAATAATGTAAGGATCACAGAAATAATATAATCTGACGATTTCAACATGCCGAAGAAGCTAAAATCATCACTGAGTGTGGAGCGTACAGCGGCTGACGGCGCTGAGAACTGCCTACTAACTCTCGACTCCATAGACATAGGAATATTACTAGACCTGCCCTAAGTGATAAAAGTGGTCTGCCTATATTTAAAGAGGAAAGATTTGATTGTTTGTTTGTTTGCATTGAATAGGCTCCGAAACTACTGGACCGATTTGAAAAATTACTACGACTCAAGCAGCGACATTTTAATTAAATTTTAAAAATAAAATAAGACTTATTGTGGCATAACTATAATAATTAGACATATGCTGTCGCGACACTTATTGTAAATAATGATGTGTTCTGCAAAGTCATAGTACAATATTTAATTCTATCATCAATAGTTTTCGCAGCGCACGCGATGTAAAGAATATTTTAGTTATTTTTTTTACACCTTGGGTAACATTATTGGAGTTTTAGTAAGGAGACCTAATTTTTTGAAAATATAATATAGCCCTTGTCAATGTTGCAATGCCATATTCAAAGAAATGAAATGTTTCTCCTTGCATGTCCTTTCCCGTGCGTTCCCCTCCAGCATTCCACTTCCACCTTCCCCGCCACCGCTCTCCCGCTCCCCCGTCCCGCCAATCCCCTTCCGCGTTCCAAATATTCAGTCCTAGCCGGGTACCATAGCCGCACTGTATCGTACTGTACCGTACCGTACCGTATCCGGGGACCATAAACAAATCGAAGGTGACTAATGATATCACCAAAGATTCGGTTGACTTTTTGGATCGGTGTTATACCCGCCTGGCCGCGCGGCACTTCATTTCTTGACTCCTCTCCCGCCCGGCCCGTAGCCGAGCGGGGTGACCGTGATCACGCAACTTTTTTCTAATACTAAAATATTTAAACTCGAGATATCTTTCGAATGAAATATCCGAATTGAATAATTCAAAAAGTTAAATAAAGGTATTGAAGCTGTCTTGAATATAAAGTAATTTATTTTGATAAGGATTAAAACCAAGATACAAATAAAGAGCCCTTTCAAGCGGTGACATTTTAATTAAATTTTTTAAATAAAAGAACACTTATCGTGGCATAACTATAATAATTAGACATATGCTGTCGCGACTTTTTTTGTAAATAATGATGTGTTCTACAAAGTCGTACTACATTATTTTATTCTATCATCAATAGTTTTCGCAGCGCACGCGATGTAAATAATATTTTATTTAATTTTTTAACACCTTGTGTTACATTTTTGGAGTTTTAGTAAGGATCCCTAATTTTTTTGAAAATATAATTTAGCCTATGCCTCACGGGGATAGTGTAGCTTCCTAACAGTGAAAGAATTTTTCAAATCGGTTCAGTAGTTTCGGAGCCTATTCAATGCAAACAAACAAACAATCAAATCTTTCCTCTTTATATATAAAGGCAGACCGCTTTTATCACTTAGGGCAGGTCTAGTAAAATTCATGTCTATGGTTGAGTCGTACGTTGATAGGGGCTTGCTTGTTTTATATTCTGTGGCAGAGCTGGAGGCCCTTAGGCCGCGCGTTCGTGTACAACGCTTTGGTGGTTTATTCATTGTGTAAAGAAATTTAATAAGTGAATTTTTTAAGAAGTTTAATTAAGCGATTTTCTTTTTATCATTATAATAGGTATATATTATTTTTTGTTCATTGTAATTCTATCCAGTAATAAAAAATAAAATAAAAAACTTAAAACTGTCAGATTAAGAAAACCCCTCCACATAATTGTCAGATTATAGGTCAGCACAACAAGGACATCAAACTGAACCGTCTGTATAAAAATCTGACGTGCTCGAGTATGTCAAGGTCACGATTTTTTTTTACATTTTCAAAAATCTTCCACGAGTTTAGGTTATGTCCAAATCGTCAGATTATTGAAATCTAAACTTTTCTGCATGTAATTAACTCACATTACCTTAATCTGACACGCTCGAATAAATCCTTTTTTTTTCAATTTTCTACCTCTTCATACGGCCACCCCCACCACTCAGCTCGTCAGATTAATATCTCTCCATTACCAGAAACACGTAGGGCGTATACGCTATTAATATCTGACGCGCTCGAGTAAGTCATTGTGACGATTTTTTTTTACATTTTTGAAAATTTATACTCGCTCCCCCCACCACTGAAATGGCATACATCACATAAACTTTTTTTCTTTTTAGCATCTAATCTTTGCAATCCAATAGGTTTCCACAACGCTCGAGTAACTACCCATTTAGCGTTATTTCCTCCCCTACTATAAATAATATTACAGTTTTCTTACATATATAGAGAACCATGGTAACAAAGACGATAAGGCCGAACCAGGCGTTGAAGGAAGTGATGAAGAACACCACGGCGATGATGATGTCAATGATGGTGGGAGTGATGGAGAACAGGATGTAGGAGAGGAGATTGTCGATGGAGTCGGTTCCTCGGTCCATGACGCGCAGCACCTCTCCCGTCTTCCTGTTGAGGTGCCACCGGAGAGGGAGGCTGTGGAGATGGCGGAAAAGCTCAACCTATAAAAAAACATCATTATTTACATTGATTAAACAGTTCACAATCTCGTAATTTTTACCAACTATGGAGATTTAAAATATTCACATATGATTTGTACGATATTTTTAACATGAGCTAAAAACAATTTGTTCAAAAGCAGAAACGGATTTAGAATCGGCATTCGACGAGGACCTTACAGGCGTTAATCATCCTTTTGATGACAACGATACAGTTGAATTTGTGCGAAATGCCCCAACCCAAGACTATCCAAATAGCAGTTGACACTGACCTCCAGCTCCCTGGTGGTGTACTGCTGCACGCGGATCCAGAGGAAGGAGCGCAGGTTGTTGAGCAGACCCATGCTGCCCGCTCCGCCGCCCTGCAGAAACTTGAACAGTACGTAGATCAGCACCAGATCCCAGCGGAACTGAAGGTTTCCCACATCGGATATGCTCTCCACTAGAAATTAAGAATAAGCATTCAATTACATACATTCAACAATTTACTCACACTAAAAGTTTGTACATAGTCACTTTTGGTCGCAAATAAACTCTTGACAATTACATGCTTACAATGCACTAGTGCCAATAACGGGAAAAAGTCTCAGACGTTTCTATAAAAAAAAAACTCTACTTGGACGGGCTACATCTCTTCACTTTGATTGCTTACTCACGTAAAGTTTATTCAATATATTGATTTTAATTGTTAAATGTAGAGAATTTACATATGTCGGTGACTTTTTGCAAAAGTAATGCTGGACAATAAGTACATAGATATCTAATACATATTAAATATACAAATCTACAGATTAGCCCAAGAACAAGATACAATTAATTACTGAAAAAAATAGTATATCAAATTACATAGTTCTATAAATCCTTTACACCCTGCGGGGTGTAAAAAAATTACAGATTCAAAACTAAATTAATTAAATAGCTTATCGAAGGATGTTAAATATTTCAATAATTCAAGTCAATCTGTCAAAAATACATCAAGCAAACACATACTAAAAATAATCTAGAAGATTCATAATAAGGTATGCAACTTTGGGCATTATACCCACAGGCATTATAGTAGCATTTTGTATGTTGGATGCTACTGTCAGTGTTTGACATTCAAAGAACGAGCAGGAGTGAATATTCATGCACGAAATTGAAATCATTTGCGACTTTTTGGATGCTGGATACAAGATAGCATCCTAAATGTTGCTAATGTGTGTGTGTAATATCCAGTTGGGTCATGTCAAGAGTCAGAATAATAGAAGAGTATGTATGAAACAATATAATATGAATGTGAATGAAGCAAGGAGTGTGTGCCAAGACAGAGTTGTGAGGCAGTCTATCTTTTCTGCTTTTTTTTTTTTTTTTTTTTTTTTTTTACAGTGAATACCGCACAAGAATCTCAACTGCTCCCGTCTGGAGCCAGTGAGACTATGGCATCCCCAATTGGGGTATGTTGTGAGGCTGAAGGTAGTGGGGAGGGGAAGGAGGTGGGGAAGAGGAAGGTTGGGAAGTACCTGGCTATTCAGATCTGGTCACCAAACACGGCTAAAGCCATTTTCAAGCAACGTTTCAATTCTGAATGGTGGTCTTACACCAGGGCGATACTGATAGTATCTTCCACTCTGGAACGTGCCGCAAATACACTATATATAATTTTTAATTAATTAATTGTGAAATAACACAAATTAATCAAATAAAATTTATTTGCGCACGCCGGGTTCGAACCCGCGACCTCCGGATTGTGAGTCAAGAGTCTTAGCCACTACACTGCTTATTCCTGCGACGAAATGGCTTGATGGTTAGCTAGTGATTTTAGGTTTTGATGATTTCATAACTGATTTTCTAAAAACTTCTAATCGGTATTATTTTCATTATCTTTATAAATTTTTTTTCATCACTACCATAGATATTCAAATTGATAACTTGCGTAAAAAATAAAACTGGGTATCATTTCGACGAATGGGAGGCAAACCAAGTGACCAATTTTTGGCACCAGGAGAGTTCGAGAACGCTTTACTCTGATCACCGAAGAGCACACACCGAAATAACATGGTCACTATTTGGTCTAAGTGTGTAAAAAAATATTTTGAGTGAACCTATATATTTGCTGTATAAGGGGACGTAGAGGTTGATGACTCTCCCGGCGACCAGCGCCAGTACGCAGATCAACACTTGAAATTGTAGGCGCACATCGTTTTTGGGCCACATGAACGGCAGTAGTGTACGCAGTTTTGACCAGGCACTGCGGAACGTTGAACGATTTTCATCGTTAATCTGAAAGGAAACAATAAAAATGTTATTTAAAAAAAAAAAAAATGATGTACATATATTGTATTGTGTTCATGCGATATGTCACACCAGACAAAGAGCCTCTTGACTATATAAGACTGCACCGTGTACAACTTATTCAATTTGGGAGGTGGGTATGTGTACCGCCGCCCCGGGAACCATTACATAACACCGAAACTAGCACCTCTGCCATAGGTC
The DNA here is from genome assembly GCA_917563855.2 of Limnephilus lunatus. NCBI lineage: Eukaryota > Metazoa > Arthropoda > Insecta > Trichoptera > Limnephilidae > Limnephilus > Limnephilus lunatus. Next base: position 30,557,551 of record OU830599.1, on the reverse strand, counting down.
ACCCCTTTGGTGACTTAGCAGGGGTGCCCGGATTCATGGGGTGAGGTTTATCCGGGTCTTGACGGTCTTGGTGCGTCTGCCCGCCAGGTGCATGGCCAGGCTGGATCGGGAGAGAATGGTTGAGGGAGTCCCTTTGACTTCTCCAGCCGCACTATCTCGGAACATCGCCTTCACTCCTGGACACACTGATTCCTAGATTCCCCAGATTCCTACCCACCCCTAATACCCTTTTCCTTCCCAGAACTTCCTCTCCTTCCTTTCTCAAAAAGACCCTCCACCCAGCATCCCCAAAGATGACATAGGCCCTGAGGGGAATTATATTCCTCAAGGCCTCCTGTGTGGAGCTAATGTAAAAAAAAAATCAGGAAACTATATCACCAAATAAGTTGAGTGTTATTGTGAGAAGGGTGACACAATTCAATTATTGATTCAAAGAAGGGGGTACATGTATTAAAAAAGTTAAATAAATACAAATGTGACAGAATATTTTCAAAAAATAGCATAAAGTTATGGTTGCACTAGTTTTTAGTTCATAACTTCGCGATCGACAATAATTAACATGGTGGCAGGTCGTAACACCATAAATCATAAAATTTTGTAGGTCATATATTATTATGCAATAATTTGTCAGGCTGATTTCTACATTTTAACCCGAATGACGAAGAATGTAATTTTAAAAGTACTTGAATTCTTTCTCTGGCTAAATCCAGCTTGGGAAGTGATGTTTCAGTGTAATATGTCACAGAAAAATGTTTTACCGATTAATTTATGTATTGTTTTAAAAAAATGATTACAATGTGGTCAACAACCTTGATGGTAAGACTCTCGATTGGTCCAGCAGGCGCCATCTTACTTGGTTTTGAACACAATGAAAAAGCGTGCACAGATGGACATATTAAACTTGTATCAGTCGGGGGCGTCGCTGCAGTAGATATGTATTGGGCACAGCTATTCACAAATCAGCTTTAACAGGTGGAGGCGCTAGGCGCGCATAAAGTAAGTAGATGGCTTAATGCCAGGCACCAATAATATGGGCGCCTACTGTGCAAAATTAATAGCAAGAAATTTTAACTTGAGATTTTTACGGCCAAAAGTATTATCGTTATTTATTTTTGGGGTGTTATGCTATGTTGCGCTACATCCATCTTTAGCAAACGCTACAGTGTCCGAAACGTTGGCTAAAGAAGGAGGTAGCGCAACACAGTATAACACCCCAAAAATAAATAACGATAGATTTGAACTTTCTCGCGTCCCGCTCAGTTAATCAGTAACAAGCTGAGATAATGCTTTCACCGTTATTCACGAGATATGACCCCATCTGTTTACAAGGAACTAGTCTGTAGTCAATTTAAAAATTGTTCTAAAAGTATCTTGCGTCATATGGCGATATTACACAGTTCAACCACATTGATTCACTTTGGTTGAATGGCGCAGAAGTGAAAGGGTATGCTGTATTTACGTATCCTGAAGAAGTGAACTATTCAATTCACATTACTGAGGATCAGTGGCGGTCCGTGAATTTTCAGTGAGCTAGAGTGCTAAGATTGTAAATACGACATTACTGATGTAGTTTCAAAATTTCAACTTTTTGGATGAAGATCTTTTAGTATGTGGATGCGGCACATCCCTTGACTGAAAGAATCCTGAAGATCTTCATACAAAAAGTTGAAATTTTGAAAAAAATAAAATTCATTTTCAGTTACAACAATGCGTCAGTAACAACCAGCGTCAATAACGTCATATTTTTCAAACTTAGCGCTCTAGCTCACTGAAAACTCACGGACCGCCACTGCCGAGGATGTCTTCGAATCAGGTCGTACGCTTGGGAATTATGTTAATTTGTGATAATTTAATTAAAGAGTTAATTAAATAAAATGCGCTTCAATGTTCCACAGGCCAGGGTACTTCTTGAAATGTCATTTCCATTTATAAACTATTTTGAATACGTTGATAATGCGACTTTTCGTGTGGCTGCAGCACGTACGAATGAAGAACGATTGAATCTTTCAATACTTGCGTTTACACATTCATTTCTCATTCAATCGCATTGAATTTCGAACGTTGAACGATGACATTGAATCATTCGCTTTCATATTTACATGATTCAATTTGGTTACTTCATCCATGTTTTATGTGTGTTAAGTTACATATTATATATCACGTAGTATAGTTTGTTTTATGTGTGTTAAGTTACATATTATATATCACGTAGTATAGTTTGTTTTATGTGTGTTAAGTTACATATTATATATCAAGTAGTATAGTTTGTTTTATGTGTGTTAAGTTACATATTATATATCACGTAGTATAGTTTGTTTTATGTGTGTTAAGTTACATATTATATATCACGTAGTATAGTTTGTTTTATGTGTGTTAAGTTACATATTATATATCACGTAGTATAGTTTGTTTTATGTGTGTTAAGTTACATATTATATATCACGTAGTATAGTTTGTTTTATGTGTGTTAAGTTACATATTATATATCACAGTGTTCGTTATCGAATTCTCTATTCCTAATTAAAGTTATTTTTAAGTTGTGAGATTAAAAATTAAAGCATTTTTGAAGCAAAAGTGCAGTGCTTTTACAGGAGACGTTTGTTGTTTTGATAATATCAATCCTAGTAGTAATTACCTTATCTGTGCAGTGTTTGCTTAGTTATTCAGTTAAATAATTTATAACGAAGATACAGATATGATTTTTATTTTTTGCAATAATTTTTTAAGTTCGTTATCTTACGATTGAAAAGTGTTATCAAAATTAAAAAGAAATGTAAAGGATTAACAACTTTTGGTAACTGTTTTCTAAGAGAATAGTAATGCTTAATGTAATTATTTATCTCTAATTTAAAACCTTGCTTTTAATTTTATGACATATTACAAAAATATGGAGCGAAAAATCATTTAGAAGTCACAATTATTTTTAGAAATCAGTGTGCTCTTTTTTACATTGTGAAATACAGTGGACGGGGGGTAATCCGGTCCCTGGCTAATCCGGCGCCCCCTGTAATTCGACACATCAGGATCAGAATATTATTCAGTTTGTCAAGCAAGATTACAAGAAAAGACCTACTTCTGAGAACCGTATCTAAGGACAAGCCCATAGAAAAAACGTTAAAAGAACTCAACATGAACGATTTGTTTGCTTTTGCTCTTTGTCATAGTATCATTATATGAGTATGATTAGTATGTAGTTTAATTCGTAGTTCAAATTGATTCTTTGATTTGTAATTTGTCGGATTACAAGATACTCTTCTTCAAAAAATTATAGAGGAGGACTGTAGAGGGTCTTAGGTAGTAATCTATAATCCGACAAATTCGATAATCCGACATCGCCCTGCAAAACGGTTGTCGGATTACCGCGGTCCGCTGTATGATGTTTTTGGAAAACGAATAGTTTAACTAAATAAAGCAAAAATTAAAATTATTTTTAACCTCTCAGGTCTCAAGCACATTCTGTCAAAAAGTCAGAAAATTTCCTCTTTGCAATAAAATCCAAATAAATGGAATTTTTCTGATTGTATCCAAAAACTAAAAACTGTTTTTAAAATGTGATGAAATAGCTTTCAAATATTATTATCTTACTAATATTATAAATGCGAAAGTTTGTACGGATGTATGTGTGTTTGTTACTCTTTCACGCAAAAACTACTAAATGGATTTTAATGAAACTTTACCTTAATATAGCTCATACATCAGAATAACATATAGGCTATACATAATGGTAAGCTCTGGTTTTATGAAATTTGTACAAATGAAAATGTGTGTATTTCATATATTTTAGCAGCAGGGAGGAAAGGCAGAGGGAAGGGGGACGGGGGAGGTGGGGTTCGCGGAGAGGGAAGAGACGAGGGAGAGGAAGGCGGGGAAGGTGGAAGGGAAAGGGAGAATCAATTTATTTCTTTGAATGGCACTGCAACGCATGCCGGGGACCAGCTAGTAATTAATATTTATGTACTTACAAGTGAAGATATGGGTACCCTGGACGAGCGTTCATTAATATTGTTGAGATATTCGTAGTGCTGCACAATGCCCGGCGCACGGAGACCAAGCACGAATATCACCATGCACGATATGTATCGCGCAACAAACAGGCCCATCTCTATGCGGTCTTCTAGGCTGGAAACAAAAATATGTTACTAACCATAAAATACAAGTACTTTTTTAGTAGAACAAATTTTTTGTGGGTTATTTTTACAAACCCTTTGAACATAGTGACGGATACTTTATACAATCTGCAAAATCATCATTGGAGACATTGAGGTTTGAAGTTTAGAATTGATATTATTACTAAACCAGCTTAAATAAATCTCTAGTTTATACATAGTAATGTGTAATAAAAAATAATATGCTCTGTTTAAAATGAAAAATTTTAAATGAGGCATACTCAAAACTGGCAAAAATGCAGATTCGCGACTTTGGCATTGAACCGATGATATACATATACTGTTAAAATAAATACCAGGATAAATAAAAGCATTTTCAATAATATGTGTTCCGAATAGTTAAATTAATCTAATAAGGTCTAATTAGTGAAAACTAGTTACATTAAAAATAATATTTTATTTACGTAACAACATTAATCAAATATACAATTTGATGAAATCAAATGTTGAATTAAAGGTCAAACACTGTCTATTAGAATATTGACATTTTTGCAGTGCAGAAGCTCTGCAGCGAATGGTTACTAACAACACATTTGAAAGAATTTATTTATAAATGAATATCGAAAGGGATACCTGCCTAATTGTGTTAGTGATTATGTTTATAATTTGAATTTTAATTATTCTTCTGTATCTATTTTGTATATCGTGGTTTCTTGTTATATATGTGCTTTAGTGTTATATTAATATTGTTAAATTGACCTGCTGACAAACTGCGTTTAGCGGGTGCTTAAAATGAAGAATAAAAATAAAAAAATTAAAAAAATCTGAATTTTTATTTTATTTCAATTATTTATTACACATATATTATTTATATATAATATAATAATTTTTCTATTAAAAAGAAAGACAAACATTCCCGGGTTACGAATAACCCAACAATGTTTGAAAATCTCCTACTACCACCACAGAAAGCCGAAAATGTTGCTTGTGTTGTGATGGAGGACTTAGCCAGCCGAGGAATCGAACATGCGACGTCCGGGTGGGACCCAAGCGCTATGCCCATTCAACCACTGACCAAATTTATGCAGGGTGTTAAGCGACATACTTGACCTACTTTAACCAGTGATACTTACACCGGAGCAGGCGCGGCCGGTGCCTCAAATTTTTGGTGGTTCACCGATTTCATAAAAAACGTAATGTATGCATAGAGATATACTAAATGTATGTAATTTATATAAATGCACGTATCTTACTTATTTATAGAGAAGATCAAGATTTGCCGAGTTCATGCGGTTCTTTTTGATAAAGTCCACATTTATTATTGCATCACTCATTTTCAAAAGGGTAAAGAAATTCAATTGTACCTAAAAAATATTGATACCAGAATAATTCAACAATAATTATAATAATATGTAATGATAATAAAGGGATATTTTATAGAGCGATGTTTTTGTGTGAAATCATCTCATGGGCACTACAATTTTACTATTTGCAAACAGATACAGATATACTCACCTGATAAACTCGTTATCCGATAAACACATTTATATTAAAGTTTGAGCTTGGAAGATACGACTTTGCAAGCGGTGACACTGCATAAAACTTCAGAAATCATAAATTGTTTGCTATTTTACACTATGGTTCATCCTTTTGATATTACATCTATTTGTATTAGAGGATTAGTGGCAAAGAAGAGAAGGTATTTATTTTAAAAGACTCAACTTTCGGATATGAATTAAAATCACAATAATGTTTTAATTTGCAGCGTAGGATGCAAACATTGCAAATAGTGGCGGATGTTTACTGACCCACTAAGCGTCGGTGTGAAGTTAGCAATAATTAAAAAAACGCACACAAATAAAAGGTTACTTTCTGCAAAAAAAAGCAAATAAAAAAGTCAATGCCAAGTATGTAAATCCGCAGGAGTTTATCACAAGATAATATCCCACGCATAGCTGACCCGTGACCCGTTGACCCGAGGTTGCATTTTACAAGAGAAATGTTATGATTTTACTTCATACTGTCCAAACCCTACATCGCTCGAGCCCTTCGTTCGGAATTCTTCGATTCTTCGTTCGGATATCTCCGCTGACCGTGCGGCGTACGGTCAGTGGTATTTTTCTTGATACGTTTTGTCAAAACCACGGTCCAGAGATGTTTCGTATGGGCGGCATATAAAATATTATTAGCCAAACAAGGCGCATAGCTAAAGCGCGCGGTTTGGTATGTACCTCGGTTTCTCGTTCCTATCCAGTGTAAACGGCGCGCGGGTGCAATGTTTTTGCTGTATTTATCTACAATATTTCATCGTTAGTCACGTTTTAGTAACATTTAGTATTCATTGCAATTTTTAAGATTTTTTAAAAATTTTGCTTAATTTTATAATTAAAAACATCAAGTAAGATTACGATGAGCTGTAAATTGTTGTTCAATTTTGTTAGCGGTTCATTGCACGAGTGCACTAAGGCACCAGCCGCGCCTGTACCGGAGACAAAAATTTAATTTACATTTTTTACTCCAAATAAAGTCAGGAATAATTGAATGTAAGTCAAGTACGACCCATAACACCCTGTATATCAGAGGCACTGCTTAAAACCAGCTGCATTTTGAGCAGAGAGTGAGTGACCTTTCTGTCAATATTGTCAAGTCAAATAATATGATGTGTAACAAGCCAATGATCTATTGATAAATAAATGTTATTATTATTATCATATATGGTCAGAGCTGAATAGATAAAACATACAGTGATACCTCGAGATACGAGTTTAATTCGTTCTGTAACCCTGCTCGTATCTCAAAGCAATTTTCGCCATTGAAATTAATTGAAATGCCATTAATCCGTTCCAGCCTCCAAAATCTCACTTATTTAAATCTCCCTTGTGAGAAGATTAATACGTACAGCCATATCAAACAAAAGGTTTTTTTAAGCTATGAGTCAACATGTGGTTCGTGAGAGAACTTTTTTGATTAATAAATGATTTTTTACAGTCGGAACATGAAAAGGGTTTTTCTCTACCATGTGTCAGCATGTGGTATGTCAAAACATGAAAAGGGTGATTTTCCACTGTAAAAGATTGTTTTTGATAAAATGATTTTTTACAGTCTGAATATGAAAAGGGTTTTTCTCCACTGTGTCTCAGCATGTGGTTTGTGAAACATACTTTTTGAAAAAATGATTTTTGCAGGCGGAACATGAAAAGGGTTTTTCTCCACTGTTTATCAGCATGTGTGTCGTCAAAATTCCCTTTTGAGAAAATGATTTTTCGCAGTCGGAACTTGAAAAAGGTTTTTCTCCACTGAGAATCAGCATGTGGTTCGTCAAATCTCTCTTATGAGAAGATGGATACTTAAAGTCATAACAAGCAAAAGGTTTTTTTACGTTGCGAGGCAGTCGGCCGTACCTCGTCTCAAATGTTGCTCATATTTATGAGGCTTTTGAATGATCCTATTATATCTAGCTCCGACTTGCTGAGTGCCCGTCTTCCAATTAAGAGGCAGCCTAGAATAATATTTTTTAATGTGTCCCGTGAACTTTCAGACGAGAACTTCTTAGAGAAGGCTCTCTCCGGAATCTCTGAAGCTGGTGACTTCAAAGAGTGTGTATCCAAGTGCAAATTAAGTCATATGGCTGGAGCTCGAACCGGACCGTCTTGCCACAGAGTATACTCGGTGCCTGCTAACATTCGTCATGCGTTGGTGCAACAAGGACGCGTATTTGTGGACTGGACCGTTTGCGGTGTGCGTGACTTTGTTGGAATTACAGTGTGTTTGAATTGCCAAATGGTCGGACACTCGCACAAGTATTGTAAAGATACAAAGAGATGCTCCCACTGCGGTGTAGAAGGACACGCGCGTGAGGCTTGCCCCGCTGCTGCTGCAGCACCCAGTTGCGCCACATGCGCACGTTTTGGAAAGCCTGCAGCTTCGCGTGCCCACCCTACCGGAGATAAGGATTGCCCGGCCTACAAAGCAGCACTATTGAAGGTCCAACTCTCCACCATTGACTATGGCATCTAACCATACCGAAATAGATGGCGAGGTACTTGCTGTTGATGCATTAAATTTATTATATCAAAATGTGAGGGGTATTCGAACAAAGACCGTAAGTGTACGCAATAATATTTTAATCAATAATTATGACATTATTTGTTTTTCCGAAACATGGCTGAACTCAACGGTATTTAGTGAAGAATTGTTTGATGATAGATATGTAATATTTAGAAGAGATCGTGAGTCAACCAAATCTGTGTCTAAAGAAGGTGGCGGAGTTCTAGCCGCCGTTTCTAAAAAACTTCTTGTGTCAAGAAAAACGGAGTGGGAGAGTGACAATGAAGATTTGTGGCTTGTAATTAAGTCTCGTTCCAACTCGCTCATCTTTATATGCATCCTCTATATTCCTCCTAGTGTAACCGTTGATAATTATTGTAAACATATTGAAAAATTACAGGATCTGTATTTAAAGTATTCAATTTCCAATTCGCAGTTTACTTTTGTTGGTGATTTTAATGTGCCCGAAATTAAATGGATACCTGATAATTCATTCAAAAATAATGTACTTTCCCCTTCTAATTATAAAAGCATGAAAGCACACAGTCTTGTCAATCTTTCATAAATTTGCAATTTGTATCAATTCAATTATGTACTAAATAGAAATGAAAATTTATTGGATCTTGTTTTTTCAGATAAAGTTAACATTGATATACATATAGCACCAGGCTTAACCAAATTGGATCAATATCACCCTTCATTTGAAATTATAGTGAAACAAAATAAAGATCAATTCTTAGAAATGAATAGAAGCAATTCAAAATATAACTTCAGGAAGGGAAACTTGATGAATGTCGACAGGATCTATTGTCTGTTAATTGGATAACTCTTTTTAAAATAAAAATGTGAATAGCATGGTAATCTTATTACATGAAAAATTGTGGGAAATAATTGACAAATACTTAAAAAAATATGGTACTAAAACAAAAAATCAATATCCTGTCTGGTTTAATCAGCAATTGATTGCTCTTAAGAAAAAAAACAAAGTTAGACTTAAGGTAAAAAAACATGGTTATGAGTCAGATTATAGGGAATTCTCTTATTTAAGGAAATTTACAAAAAAAATACAAAGCAAATGTTATAAATCATATATCAACTCTGTCGAAAGTGGTCTGCAAGATAACATAAAGTTATTCTGGTCATACTCAAAATCATTACGAAAAAATAATTGTATTCCTAAAGTAATGCATCTTGACGATATTTCCGCAAATGACGGTGAAAACATAGCAAACATATTCTCTAAATATTTTTCATCTGTTTATACCAAGTCGGAATCATCTACTAATGATTCAATGCCAAACATAACTGAACACAATCAAAGCAATTTGGGTAAAATACATATTAGTGCAGATGAAATAAAATGTTTTTTTAATAAAATAGATTCCAATAAGGGCCCAGAACCTGATAAAATTCCTCCTTTCTTTGTTAGTTGCTGTGCAGACTCTTTATATTTACCGCTTTTTATCATTTTCAATGCATCCCTTACCACGGGAACTTTTCCCGATCTGTGGAAAAAAGCACACGTGGTCCCAGTATTAAAATCGGGAGACCAATCTTTAATAAAAAAATTACAGGCCAATCAGTATACTATCCTGTTTTGCTAAAGTTTTTGAATCTCTGATATATAAAAATATTTTTTCACATTTTAAACCCCTTCTCTGCACTAGGCAACATGGGTTTGTTCCTCAAAGATCAATCAACTCAAATCTTTTGGAATTTTGTAATTATGTTTGTAATTCTTTTAATGAAAGATTACAAGTAGATACAATTTATACTGATTTCCAAAAAGCTTTTGATAGAGTTAACCACTCCATCTTACTAAAAAAACTTGAACAAATTGGAATACATGGAGACCTATTACGCTGGGTGAAATCATATTTGTATAACAGAACTCAATTAGTTCTTATTAATGGATACAAATCATCCCCTGTAGTTGTAACTTCTGGTGTACCACAGGGTTCACAAATCTTGGCCCCCTGCTTTTTCTTATATTCATAAATGACCTTGGCTCGAAATTAAACTGTGATTATGCTTTTTTCACCGATGATCTCAAAATTTTTCGTAAAATTAAGTCTGTTTCCGATCATCAGCTGCTTCAAAATGACCTCGACACACTCAATAACTGGTGTACTGTCAATGATATGCACTTAAATGTTGAAAAATGTTACATTTTAAACTTTACTAGAAATAGAATTATAAAGGATTTTACTTATGTTATCAATAATATTATTCTCAAAAAAGTTTCTTCAATAAGGGATCTAGGAATCACTCTTGATTCTAAATTCATATTTGATGTACATATTAACAACATTAAGTGCAAATCATCAAAAATGATGGGATTTATTCACAGAATATGTAAACCTTTCAAAGATCCTCAATCAATTCTAACACTTTACAATGCCTTAATTAGAAGTAAACTTGAATATGGAAGCACTATTTGGAATCCACATTACTGCAAATATGAAAACATCGTAGAATCAGTTAAAAAAAAATGACTAAGAATGTTATCCTTCAAATGTGGACTACACGGCCATCTCAGATCATACGATGTACGTCGTGATTACTTCAAGATTGATGCACTTAAAACTAGAAGGCAATTGACTGATCTAATATGTTTACATAAAATTATTCACGGCCATCTTGATACTACATTATGTCTTAACAGTATTGAAATTAATGTCCCCAATTCCCATTGTTTAAGATGCCATAACATTTTTCATATGAATACATTTAAAAATAATATCGCCTACTTTAGCCCTCTGACCCAGATGTGTCGACTGTATAATAAGATAGAGTGCGCTGATGTGGATATTTTCGTTGATAATTTGTACGGATTAAAAAAAAAGTTCTAGCGCTGTTAAAAAGTACTAACTAATTATGTTGTGTGAATTGTCTTTCTATGCATGCTCGCGTATTTCATATGTCTTTTACAGCTCATTGTAATGTGTTACTTGAGTGACCTTGTATATAATTCTGTATTTTTATTTGTGATGTTTTTGTTTTTCTAATTGTATTTATTTGTATTTAATTGTATGTAATTGTAGATTTTTATAATTGTGTAATAACTGAGTTTTATAACTGAGTTGTATAGCTGGATTGTTCTCATGTAAGTGTAAACATCTGTAAAACCCAGTATAAATAAATAAATAAAAAATAAAATATTTCAAAGCAAAACTTTGCTCACTCGATGGCTCGTATCTCAAATATCTCGTATGTTAAGGCACTCGTATCTCGAGGTACCACTGTACTAGAAATTCTTTCCATGAAGATTTGAATTTAAACTAATGTCGCCATTGACTTATTACCTTTTGGTTCTAGCCATTTAGCATACACTCTGTCTCTCTTAAGCTGACTTTCCACAGCCCGTTATATTGCTAGCCGCGCCGCACTGATTTACACTTGTATATCGCCATCCCATTTGAATTTCATAATGTTGATGAAACACAGTTTTATGTAGCAAATTTAAGGTCTGAATGAACAGACTTTTGGATTGTGAAACACTCCCATATTTCTTGTGTTATTTATTATATTTTATGGTTATCAGTTAATTAAAATAACAGCATTATGGTAATGAATGAATTATTTACAATTTAATTAAAGTATTTCACAATAATGTGTAATTCTGTTGAATCACGGTAACCTAAACCACGTGCATATTGCAATCACATGCCTATGACTCATAATAAACATCATAAACCATCATGTTTATTTTAAATACATAGTAATGAAGAATTACCCACTGGTACATTTTGAAAATTTGTACTAGAATTCTGGCACTTCTGGGATCATAAATTTGCATGAAATCACGGTAAAAAGTGAATTATAACAAATCTAATTATTTTGAGCGTATTTGAGAAGTGTTCACGTTCGAATACTTTCTCTGTCTGGCATTGGTTGTCTCTTACTACCGCTGCCGTTAGGGGCAGCGGGCCAATAGGTACCTATATAAAGACAAGCGTACCCTTAGAATTTAAGTTTACTTGCCAAGTTTTCTGGGGTAACTTCCGGGCTCTATTGAGGGAGCATACTCGTGAATCTTTTGTATAAAGTGACGAGTGATTAAAAGGATAATTGGTTTCCTTTGGGGTTATTATTGTGATAATAACCATAAAGCTACTGTTAAAGCTTGTACATTTAAGTTACTACTGTTTTTAAGATTATTGAACTGTCTACTTGTGTTAATGGCTTGTACCCACCCAATAAAGTCTCATTTGTGTTCAAGAAGAAAAGCGTGGATTGATTTTATTTTAATTACGCCCGCTATAGAATTGAATTTATTAAAAATTAAATACTTCTTAAAGTAATCAGGAAAAAAGTGCAGATACTATTATGCAGTTCTGAATTTACAATAAGCAACTTATATCTAAATATAAATATTTGGAGTAGATTAAATGCAAACCATGCCTTTATAGTTTTATAACATAATATCTCACCTCAACTCTTTATCATCCAAATTAATTCATATCAATTATTAAGAAGTTGTGGTGTAATTTTTTCGTGGGATGATAAATGAGTGTGTTTGAAAAATTTCTTGATATGCAATATAATTTTTTGAGCTGTTATTTGACGAGATAGGCACACAAATTGAAAACAACGCAATGGTTTCTAAAATAAAAATTTGTCACTTTGAGGGAACAATTAGCCAGACTCTTTGTTTCCTCCTTCCTAAAACACGGGGTCTCTTCAAGACCCATGTGCACTCCTTCATTTCCTCAAAAAAACTATACACAGCATCTCCAAAGATGAAATAGGAACTCCTGTGAGAAGTTAACACTATATTTATTTTTATTTTTTATTAGCAAAAATTTTTTGATACATGGAGATAGGTACATACATAATAATAAAAAAGTAACAAAAAAAGATCTTATATTATGTTGATATTAAATATTAAAGGTATTATATTATGTGGACATTAAACAGTGGTGGTTATTACATAGGTATTTAAATAGTGGTGGTTAGAATAGAATTTAAAAAATATATATACAGTATCTATAGAGTTTAATGTGATTGATTTTACAGGAGTTACCGAGAATTTTCTTAGATTTAAAAATATATTTAAACGTATAAGTAAAATATACATAGGTACATACACACGTTCATATGTAATATATTTGTATATATATACATACATATTTCCTTTTTTTAAATATAAAATACAGAAAGACATGGAATATTTTAGGGATTTAGAAACAGATAGTATCTACAAATTATAGAAAAAAATTACTCACCTCCAAATTATTTTTTGCCCAGCTTTTAACATTTTTTTAATATAAGTTATGTATTTTTTTATATAAATAAAAACATTAAAAAATGTTTTTCTTGAGAGAGAGAGAGGTTCTTAAGAGACTTCTTTTTAATAAGGATGGATTTATGTAGATTAAACGAGTGTTGGGAGACCTAAACATTAGGTGGTTAATGGTTTCTGTTCTGTTTCGTAAAAGGGTTTAGTGGAACATTTTTGTCTTTCTTCAAGATTTAAATCAGCCGCTCAAAATAATAAGCTTTTGGAGAAAAATTTTCAGCAGCCAGAGTTTTTTGATATTGAGGTCCATGTTTGATGCTTCTTAAATGTTTCCATTTTATAAAATACCAAAAGTTTTCTTGACTAAAATTGGTTTAACTTTCCTTGGAGAAATAAAATTTTCATCAGCAGTGCTTTTATTAAAAATTTTAAATGTATAAATTGGCCCTCCGGTTAAAAAGATTAATCATCCCTGCACTACATCCTTGAGCATTTATAAGGAACTAGACAGAGACTGCACGAGAGACAGCCAGAACCCCTTAAGAGGCTAGATTTCGCGACCGACGCGGAGCGTTTAGGTATTTCATTAAATCTCTTCTGTCCCGCTCGAAATAAGCTCACACACACTTACGACATTCAAAACAAGAGAACACACACTAAGTGACAAACTGCCCGCCGGACATCCCCCATCCCCCTTGAACCACTGCCCCTACACCTCACCCGCGCCGCTATGATTTGCAGCTGTGTTGTGAGTCTAGCATTTTTACTGTTCGGATCTCGGAAGTACGTGAGCATGTACCTACCTACCTAAGCAATCCGCATAATTATTTGCTCTTCGTAGTATTTTTGATCTCGCGTGACTTAGTGATTCCTCAATCAATATATTTAGAGGGTATCGGCTCCAATAATCACTTTTTTTTGTTTTTGTTTATTCTTTATTTTTTTCCATTATATCTACATTTCAAAAGTTATTTTAAATATTTTCTAAATACAGTAAAATGTAAACATAAGGTACAAGTAATATTGTAATACGTAGTTAGCAATACTTAAATATATAATAGACAAAATTAGGTAATGGGAACCCACTACGGCACTTCCTGAGTGTGGGTAATATAAACAAAAATGTTATACATATAACATCAATAAGTACAAGAAAAAAAATGTTAATTTTAAAGTAAATGTTTAGAAATTTAGGTATTTGTGAAAAATATGTAGTGAAAAAAATGTTGTGAAAAATAGTGAAACATTTTTTTTGTTGATTGTTATAGTTTTAAGAAAGTAAATAAAGTTAGTTTTGAAGTTGCCGTAGATTTGTATTAAATAGTGAAACATAAAGGTATACAAAAAATTTATAGGAAAAGTGTTTCAACATCTGTATCATTCAGCCAAATTTTTATTTTTAATGTAAAGTGATATTTTATTTGTCATTTGAATGTATTTTCGTAGAAGATTAAATTTTCGAAGACCAATAAAAATGGACTTGATTAGTACTTTTGCTAATAGGCCACTTGCACCACATTTAAAAAAAAAATCCGGTTTAGGCAAATATTCTAAGACATTCCGTTTTTTTATCGTTGTTTTGATACCCGGGCGGATTTTTGAAAATTTCAATCCGAAAAATCCGACCATTTTTTATAAACCGGAAAGAAGGGACATATTTTTATGGGCGCCAAAAAACGATAATTACATAGCCGAAAATCATTTTTAAAAAATAACGTTTTCCACGCGAATGGCGCAGGAGAATAACGGGACATGCCAAAAATATTACTTCTCATAAATATTTTTTTTCCTTGATCTATCTTATAATGTTCACCGTCTACATATGACTAAATCCAATATAATATACTCGTCCTTGTAAATTATAATAATATAATATTATTATAAAATCATCACCATTACCATTACACATTAAATCATTTATATTCATCAAAAATAGAATCGGCTGTACCTTGCGGAACTCCATTTTTTATCTATGCTTCTGTACTATGCATATTCCCATTTTTTTGTATTCTGTCTTTAGGATAGTTTGTCAGTATTTTTAGTGTGTCTTTTTTGAAACCAACCAATAGAATTAAGAACTAAGTAGGTGAACTGTCCCAAGTTTGACTCAACAGACCTGCCTGTGAAATCTGCAGTGAAAAAAACAGTGTTTTTGGGTGTTAATAATTGTGTTTTTACATAAATTGAAGAGTTATCGGTAAGGATTTTTTCCATGAAAACGCACAGCTTTGATATCGGTTTATAATTCTAAATATTGTGTTTATCCCCCTTTTTAAAAACAGACGTTACAAAAGATTTTTTTCCAAGTAGTGTGAAATACGTTTTCTTTGAGAGAATATGTGAATAGCAATGTCACCGGGGTAATAAGTTGTTCAGCACAATTAAAAATAAAAGTTGAATGTAATTTGTCACAACCAGCATTTTTTTGTGTTGTCATTTTGCAGATATTTTAATACTTACTAAAGATGTATGAAATGTTAATCGAATTCAAATTTATTGAACTCATATTATTATTATTGTCATTATTTGTGAGTATGTATTTAGTTTGAGAAAGGACAAAAATTGATTGAAAATAGACATTAAAAAGATTGGAAATTTGTTGCCATTCACTAAAAGAAAAGTTTCCACGGAACATGTTATTAGGTATAGCAGAGGAAGATTATTTGGATTTCACGAAAGTCCAAAAATATTTCACATTATTTTTTGTGTTTAACTCGTCATCATTTATATAGTTTGCAAGTAACATTATGTGTTCACAGGAATAAGTTTGATTATGTAATATCATAAAATAGTCATATGAAAAAATATTATATTACGTATTGTTAAAAATGCGTTAGACCGTAATCTCTAAAATACATTATTGTAAAACTAAACAGAACTAATTAATAAAAATATATCAACCCCATCACTATTGTTGTATAAAATAGTCTTAACATCACTATTATCGAAAACGATGACTCCCTCCCCCCGACCATGCACTCTTTGCCGCAACATGTAAAACGTGCGAATGAGACAACTGCAGTAAACTATCTAATTTACCTACAGAAATTGCTCGGAGAAGGGTTCAGGGAGAAAACACTTTTCTACACCGAAACTTTCGCGAAATTGTAATTTGAAAACTGTAATATGTTCTTAAAAGAAGAAGCTATGTCGGTATGTTTTTATAATTTTGTAATTCTTTATAATAATTGAGTTAATAGCACTTTTACCTTGAATAATACTTTCCGATAAATTATATATGTTTGATAGTGAATGTTTACGTTAATACGAAAAGTATCGAAAATGCAAAAACATACCGACATAGCTTCTACTTTCTAGAAGGCAATATAAAAAAAATATATTGATTTTGTGTAATTTTCGATGTAGAAAAGTGTTTTTTCCCGGGCGTCCTTTTTGTATGGGCCGAAAAGCGAAGTCTATCGTCTTAATATTTGCTGATAATTTGATTTAGAATAATGAACTTACTTCCGTAGATGCCACCACCAGCCTTCTTTCTTGATGTTGATGAAGGACAGGTTCTCCATGATGAAGATGAGGGTCCAGAAGATGAGCAGCACGAAGCCGTGTCCCTTGGGCGGCACAGAGGGCAGCAGGTACCTCCTCTCCAGTCCCATCAGATAGGCGGAGAAGGGGAACATTATGATGGTCATCACGAGGGATAAAATCTGAAAATTTGATAAATTATTATAGTCAAAATGATGAAGGTCTTAAAAAACAAACAAAAAACTTGTTATAAACCAGTTTATTTAGAATACGTTGCTCTACTGGTTTCAAAAGAGCCCTTCCTTCATCAGGAGATTATTAGAACAATGTATTCAAAATAAAGTGGTTTATAACAAATTTATATGTTTACATGTAATGACGAAGGTCTTTACAGTGAATCTCTCTGATAAGGTTTCTAATGGACAGGAAAAACTACTTATGTGGAATAAATTGTGCAATTTTAAAAAGTTTCTGTGTTAAAGGGAACGAAAAAATAAAACATCATAAGCTTGAAACTTCTCATGTGGGAATCTAATAAGTCAGTTTCACTGAACTATGTGAATATGTAAGAGAGAGATTAAAGAATGAAAACATGTGAAGGATTGGATAACCTAGTGGTACTAAGTGGTTCAGTGAAAAGGTCTATAATAAATGTTTATAGCTTCTTCAAAAAGTTAAGCATCATCAGAAAAGCTCATAAAATAAACAAATTAACAATTTAAAATAAGAAAACTAAGTAAAGTAACACATTGTCATTGAGGGGTTCCCGGGAGGAATCAAAATTCAGGACTCAAAGTCTTTCCAACCTTCCTTTCCCACTCCCTTTTACTTCACAAATTGGAGATGCCACAGTGCCACTTGTTATTTTTAAAAAAGGTTCCGGGCTGATAAATAATCAAAAGACAAGCAGAAAAATGGTGGTCAGGTCAAGCTTTTAAGAAATTCTTACCATATATCCGTATATGTGACCATCTTTGTATAGAGTTGCTTGAAGAATGAAGCGTGTGATTGCCAGAATAGGGACATATAATGTGAAACATATTTGAACAATATATAATCGCACATACTGCACATCCATCACTTCAGTAGAGTATCTGGAAATAAAATAAAAGGAAATTCCATAATTAATTTCAAGGGACTGGTTTAGTAGCCGAATTGACAAATGTGTCGGAATCCCCCCCTTATCAAAGCTCAGTACCTACCATGTCAAATAAAAGTACCCTATTAAAGATCGGGTACTTTACGGATCCATGTAAAAATACCTGATCATTTAGCCAGTGGGTTGAAATCGACCCAGCTCTAGTTCGTGGTTCAGTCCTATATTTGAAATAAAACAATCAATGACACCACAAATTTATTGAAATATTTGCAAAGTGATTGCTTTATTTCAAATAATATTGAATTGGTTATAAAATGGTAGACAGAACACTTGTCCTACTTCAATCAACAACAGTGATTTTCTTACCTCCGGTACATGATGATCTGAATGATACCAAGAATGAGCAGGAAACCCCCGATGACGGAGGCGCCCAGGGTCTCCATGAAGCACTGTGAGATGCCATGGTCCACCCAAACTTCATCCAGGGTCACATTAGGCGGACAGTATAACATCATGTTGCTTGTGGTGTCTGCAAACTAAATAAACATGAAAAATAACTAGATAAACATGAAATACAACCAGATATATACGAAATACAATCAAATAAACATGAAACACAACTAAATACAGGACAGTCTCTGCAATTCGAACAATCAAAAACTGGGCTTATTCGTTATAACAAATTTTACTTGATTCTGAAACAGCTGGATTTTTTGAACATTTGATTTTTGGAGAGTTTGAAGTTTTCCGGAATCTTTTAAAATAGATGCTAAAAAGTTGAAAATTTTATTCTTTTTACCTTTTAAATCAGATAATGTGGATTAACTAATCCTATATTCCCTCGCTAACTATGTACAACTCTCCACTGAGGCTCGGTATATCTAGCCTAAGCTCAGCTTAGTTAATGGTTAAGTGGTAAAATGGCTTACCACATAAATACGTAAATCGGGTGTAAGCATAGATGTCATCAATATTCCGTGACTTGTACGTATATTATTTAGAGGAAGGTGCTACTTTTTTAAATGGGAAAACCAAACTATGTACCGTCATTGCGATGTTTCAAAATATCGATGACCGTAGTTTATTTTTACGCGGGTTTATTTCACGAGTAGATTTTTTATAAAGTTCTCACATTGGAACTTTTAAAATCCCTCTTATTCCTTACCAGACTGTTTTAGATTGAGTTATCATCTTTAATCAATTATTATCACAAACACTCCTCATTGCGCGATGAATCATCAAAGTGCATAATGATAAAAGAGGGCATTTACATAAATTTTGGTGAAAATAACACCTTTTTCTCAACGGTTAATGTCTTGTGTTTTCCAACAACCCACCCCTCCCTCGTCGGTAGTTATAGTGGGTTTGGTTTTCAGAGCCTATACTGTAATCTTATATACAAAAATCAATATTTGTTTGTTCGTACTTTATGCAATGCCATAACGTTCACCCAATTGCGACAAAACTTTGGTGATTTGTTGTGCACACGTCTGCGAAGGTTATAGGCTATATATAATGGTAAGCTCTGGCATTATGAAATTTGTATAAATGAAAATTTGTGTATTTCATACATTTTAGCAACAGGGAGGAAAGGCAGAAGGGGGAGAAATGGGGGAGGTGGGGTTCTTGGGAGGGGAGACGAGGGATGGGAAGGCAGGGAAGGTGGAAGGGGAACGCGGGAGGGGAAGGGGATTCGGGAGGTGAACGGGGACACACAGGAAAGGACATGCAGGGAGAATCAATTTATTTCTTTGAATGACATTGCAACGCATGCTGGGTACCAGCTAAACTAAATAAACATAGAATACAAACAAATAATAATGAAAATCAATCAAATAATACTAATATAGAAAATAAGTAAATTAGCAAATAGTTTGATCATTTGAGAAGTAATTCTATCTTTTTCTATATCTCTGAGCTAAGGTAAGATGTTGAATCGAAATAATGATCTTTTGATTAAAATATGCACAGACGCATTGTAATGTCATTGCGTAGACGCATTTCAATGACATATTTTGCAAGGAGAGTTTGAAAGTAAAATAAAGTTCTAATTTTTTTCAAAGTTCAAAGTTTCCCTTTGTCAAAAGATGTGTTGCCGCCATGTTGGATTTTGTTAGTATAAATTTATGACTGCCCTAAGGTTCCCTTTCAATCTAAATAAGCACAAATTATTTTAAAAACCTAAACTAAGAACCTATTTTGTGCATGTTTTACTATCTCCCCAACTTAAGGCCCAGTAGTAAGCGGTCAAAACGAAGAAGGGCAGATATGTAAATACGAATGTTAGAGGGAGCGCGCTAATATTATTAAAAATGATAATATTTTTTAGCGAAAATTATGACTACGTTTAATAAAACACGACTCATTAAAATAGAGCAAAAATCTCATAGGAAATGTAAATTTTTTTTTACATTAACTCCACACAGGAGGCCCTGAAGAAAATAATTTCCTTCAGGGCCTATATCATCTGAGATGCTGTGAGGAGGGTCTTTGTGAGGTGAGGAAGGGATGAACATTGGTCTTGAAGAGACCCATGTTGTAGGATGAAACACAGAGGCCGGTAAATCGTTCCACAGCCGAGCTGTTGAACACAAGAACGAGTCGAAGAAGCGACCCATTCTCAAGTGACAAAAAATGTGTACATATGTTGGGCACGCGTTTGGCGTGTTTCCCGACTATGCACCTATGCAAGGGATCAATGACGCTTGTTCCTCGGAGCATCTTCCATTGAAATACAGGTAGATCAAGGATAGCATTCCCACCCGACGCCTGTGCTCTAAAGATTGCAATCCGTTTGTTAAGATGAGAGAATCTATCAAACGAACCGCCCTTTTCTGCAGAGTCGAGGGTTATTTTTATTTTTCAGGTATTTTGGAGCTCCAGACCAGAGGTGGCTGCCAAATTGTGATTTGTACAGGGTTAGCAATTATGCGCTATTAAAGTATCTGCGGGCCCTGTACAGTACGCCCAGTTTTTAAGAGGCTAACTTTACTCTGGCTTCGATGGAAAATGTAAATAAATAGCATTTAAAGAAACACTGTGAATTTTTTTATACTTGTAAAATAACAGAAAAAAACATGTTTGCAGCAATTTCCAAACAAAATTTTCAATTTCGAGCAAACCTTGCGATTTTTTTCTGTCAAGGGAATTTCATATAATTACCGTTTCGGGGTGGCAAATCAATAGATATTATCTTCAAAAGTAACATTATTTTTTTTAAACGGTAGAAATTCAGAATGCCACAGCTTAAAAGGTTATGGTAAAGTTGCATAAATGTTATGGTAATTATTTATCTAAAGTTATTTATGCATATTTAGATTGAAACGAAACTTTCCCAAACGTCAATCCAAATTAAAAAATATTTAACATTGACTGAATAAAAATGGAATTTGTTATTTTTTGAACTTTATGTATAAGGGATGTTTACATTATATTATTCGATGCCTGTCTCGCTAGGGTATACCTGTGTTGAGACAGGCGTAGAGGTGCATAAATTAATATCATATTTAAGAGTATTTCAGAATATCGTAAAAATGTTTAAGGTTAAAAACATGTTAATTTGAATACAATTCTAATGCATCTTTTACCATCTATCTAAACGTAATTAGTTGTTTCGTGTAGTAATTAAGTTGAAATGAAGCGTAATTTCTATAATATGGGCCCGTTAAAAAGTGCGGCGGTTAAGGAAATATTTTCTTGAAGTGGAACTCTGCAACTTTACCAAAATAATTTTATTATCCTAACAAATCGAAATGGACTTCCAATGTGTCACCTTACAAAATATTCACACTTGAAAATCAATGCCGAAAATCGCGACAGCTGCAAATATATTCAAACCAAACAATCGAATTGCGTATTATCAATGACATTAATACCGTATCATAAATAAATTATAAAAAAACATACCACAATATCAAAAAACAGACGTAACTAACCTGGAAATATTAAACCGGTTACGACTGATATCCTTTCAAACACTCAGTGGACAGGTCACAGATTGAAACATAGTCACATAAATGAAATCTTTTTCCAAATGGAATGATATTATTTAACACTCCGATTGCCGCAGTTGCAAGTCATTACATATATTTTTATAAGACTACGTACAATCAGCTGTCACCTGCCAGAAGTAGAGTAGAGATGGCACTGATGGCAAATATTGTCGCTGTCGATATTCCTGTCCCTGCTACGAGGAACCGGTTCTTTTACCTTTTTGAAGTAAAACTTCTTTACGCACGCTCGACACTTGGGGGTAAAATGATGAATACTTTATGAAACGTTAGGAAAAAATATGAAACGTTACGAAAAAATGTGACACGTTACGAAAAAATGTGAAACGCTAATCAATATGAAACACTTATCAATGTGAAACGCTAATCAATGATATGAGTTGAGTTGAGTTGAGTTGAATTGAGTTGAGTTGAATTGAGTTGAGTTGAATTGAGTTGAATTGAGTTGAGTTGAGTTGAGAGTTGAGAGCTGAGAGCTGAGAGCTGAGAGCTGAGAGCTGAAAGTTGAGAGCTGAGAGCTGAGAGCTGAGAGCTGAGAGCTTAGAGCAGAGAGCTGAGAGCTGAGAGCTGAGAGCTGAGTGCTGATAGTTGAGAGTTGATAGTTGAGAGTTGAGAGTTGAGAGTTGAGAGTTGAATTGAGTTGATGGGGATGTTGAGGGGATGGGGATATTTTTATTCCTTTTTTTGTTTTATTGTTAATGGACGGCATAAGTTAGTAAAGTTTTACTTCAGTCGTGTGGTCTAAAGCACACTCGTTTTTTTTTCATTAGCATCTCCCACACGCACACTTTTCACAATCTCCCGCGCCACTTCAGGCCGCCGCGCAGAAAAGTCTCACAGAGAACTGCGCTGTAAACCAATTGGTCTTATAATATTTTAGGAGGTATAAAATCATTAAAATGGCAATACCTTCAACATAACCATAGATCACAATCATGAAAGCTGAAAACGTCTCTCGGGATTGGTTTATTTATGCGTATGTCACTGTCATTTATCATATTTTAGGTCTATAGCGTCTCCCACACGCACACTTCGGAGCGACCGAGTCGCGCCACTATAGGTTTACAGCGCAGTTCACTGTGAGACTTTTCTGCGCGGCGCGTGGCGCGGGACTCGGTCGCTCCGAAGTGTGCGTGTGGGAGACGCTATTATTCCTCTGAGGAAATGGTAGCTTTTTCCCAAAATTTCTTTAGTTAGCGTCGGCAATTTTCAGGAGATATTGATCGATGGGAGATACGGTTAATGTATAGTTTTAATCCGAGTACTCCACAGATGAATCCTGGATAGTCAGCATAAAAGGAAAGAGCCTGAAATCGGTAACCGTCGATTAGCCAAATCCTATGGTACGGTGAAGTACGGTCTCACTGCGGTCAACTTCAAACGTTTGGACGATTGTGTGGATGGGGTAGTTCGTGCGTTGGAAGTTTGAGTAGAAATGTTGGAGTTCGTGTTGGCCCGGGATCAAAAATGATAATATTGGCATGGCCCGACTCAAGTATCTGATTCACTTGGTCGTACCGTGTGTCCTCGGGCGTCCCCGATTTCTTCTACCATTCACATTTGATTTCCCAAAGATTAAAAAAAAACATTAATTAATATGTACTCTAACTTACTTAGCAAAACACTACTTATATATATTTTTTCACTTCAGGCCGCCACGCAGAAAAGTAAAGACCGATAGGTTTGCAGCGCAGTTCACTGTGAGACTTTTCTGCGCGGCGTGGCGGCCTGAAGTGGCGCGGGCCTCGGTCGCTCCGAAATGTGCGTGTGGGAGACGCTTATGACTACACATAAATATACCAATCCCTGATTACTGATAGGTGGGGTGGTAGGCAAAGTTCGTAGAAATGCGTTTACAAGGTTAGCTCATGGAGGGGGTAGAGCGGTGATAAAAATTGGATAAAAAACGTGAACGTGACGTTACTTGAAGTCCATATTCCACTGGGGGATTTGAATTAACTGCAATACAAGTGACTAGTGAGTGGCAGTATTTTACTTCCAGCTATGTCAAAATTTGAAACAATGTCTTTTGAAATACAGATTTTTCAACAGTAGCTATTATATAAAATTAAAAACAGCGATTTTTTATACTTTTAACGCTTGGAGGAGGGGAAAGCGTAGCTCACATTATAACCCATAAATAAACCGTATAAAACTCGTGAGTGGAATACTTTATTCTCAATAAAAATAAAACGATTGTAATTTAGCAATTCATTAGAGTGTATGAAACGCTCTTTACTTTTTACCAAAATAATTACAAGACGCAACGGCTGCTTCAGACTAATGTACAAACCGAATTTAAAATTTGCATATTTTTCTAATATTGCTTTTAGGTCGTTATACCTACTTAACTAATAATTTTTGACGAAAAAGGATTATTTTTAGGTTGATGTTAAAAATGGAAGAGTGAATCTGCGGTCTTCGTAACTAGGTAAATAATTTAAAAAAATGTAACTAACTTTAAGAAATGGCCAAGATTTGAATAATAATAAAAAAATAATAACAATTAATAATGTGCACTTTAAAAATAATTTCGTCTAAGTTTTTCGATGATTGGTTTATTTATGGTTTTTCGCTTGCACGAGCAGTTTTCTGGAAATAATTTGAAAAGTCTAGACTCTAGACATTTTTTCCACTATAGAGAAATTAACTCTCCCAATGAAAAAAAAACGAGTGTGCAATTCACAAGCAGTAGAAGTAAAACCTTCAGAAAACTAAAGTAGACAAGAGTGAGGAGGCTACGAAGCACCACATGAAGAGGAGACCGGTTGTACTATCTCATTCTCTCGCAGGCTGAATGTGTTTGTCTCTTTTTAGTGCCACTATTTTTCAGTTCATCGAGTTTCAAATCACAATTTAGATAGTTTTATATATATAACAATATTTATACCTACGTACTAAGACAAACCGATTGAAATTCTTTTTTGGTTATTTACCTTCTCGGCCAACCTGACAAAAGATGTTATAGTAGTTCTGTAGAGAGGCCGTATGTATGTTACCTATTGACGATCGCCCCCTACCTTCCCACACGTCTTGTGTAAACGAACAAGACAGAAGATACTTGAACAATGACATCACATACAACCTCTCTTGGGACTACTATAAGAATGGTCCTAAAGTTGTAAACCTTTAGGTAGGTACTTTTATCATAAATAATGGCTAAAAATGATTTGTTAATTTCATCAGGATAACATTGTGGTGGTAATAATTGATAACTGTCTTCATCGTCAAAAAAATATTAGTACTTACTAATTATTAGTTCATACATTGATGGGTATCTTAGATACATACCTTTAAAAACTTCTTCTCACATTCAGCATTCTGATGATTCCTGGAGCGGGGTAAAACCAGTTGATGCCAGTTTAGCGTGAGGTCCAGCTTTACATTTCTACTATAGTAGACCTCAGACTAAAGTACAAATGTTAAATTGATCCAGACCTCCCGCTAAACTGGCACCAACCAGTCAAATAAAAAAAAATAAACCCATGTGAAGTCAAAGCATTGCTACAAAAAACCTGACCTAACTTAATATATAAAAAGGAATGTTTCTTTGTTTGTTCCTAAACCATTCAACCAATTGCGATGAAACTCTGGTGATTTACTTTACGCATACCCGCGAAGGTTCCTACATATTATGGAGAGCTCTGGCATTATGAAATTATTTCCTATACCGTTCAACATTGCGATGAAACTTTGGCGAGTTGCTGTGCGTAAGCCCGCGAAGGTTTCTATGCATATAGATGAGCTCTGGCATTATGAAATTTGCATTAAAAAATTACAATAGGTATGGCGTGTGCGAACCCCACCTACTTCTTTACCCTCCCTCCCTGTCTAAAATATATGAAATACACACATTTTCAAACCACTCTCGCACCACCCGTAGTAAATTTTTTATACAAATTTCATTACACCACAGTTAACCATAATATATAGAAATACTCTTCTTTTAAAAGGCAAAGGCAATGTTTTGTAAAAAGTTTGAGTCAATCCACCGATTACTTTTAGAGATTTGCAGATACAACTCACTAATTCGCCACCCCAAAAACCAGGCTCGTGTTCAATTAGTGAAAGCGGCGGATTAAAGTGGATACATACAAAATATATTAAACATAAAAGAGGTATTACGTAAAAACAACACCGCTATCAATCATTGATAAATTTTTCATTTTTCAGGATAAAAAGTTAAGATATAATGTTTACACTAGCGAAAAGACTCCATTTCGTAAACTAATTCAAACAAAAAACGTGGCAGGACGAATAGAACACCGAAACATTTTGAAGTGAAACTTCTTTAGCCTAGTTGTGATTTGGAATTCGGATGAAACGGTAATGACGCATCACAGCACCTGCGAAGCATCTAACTGATTTAAATATATTGGTTGAGATATGAAACGGAAATGACGCTTTGCGCTCTGCTCATAGGCCCTTGATTATGACCACACTTTTAAAGGCTCCCATTGGTTGAGATTGTTTTTGGTAAGGTTTCGCTTCTACCACGTGTGAACTGCACTCATTTTTTTTACATTTGCTCAACACAGGTGGCCCTGATTTAGGGCTCCTGTCATCTTAGAGGAAGCTGTGTAGAGGTTTTTTTTTAAAGAAAGGAAGGAGAGAAGGGAAAAGGTACGAGGGGTGGGTGAGTAGGAATCTGGGGCTCAGTGTGTCCAGGAGTGACAGAAGTATGAATCCGTTCCTCCAACTGCGGTGCTAGGCGATGGGACGAGAGTCTGGCTGGAGAGGACAAAAGACCTCCCTCAACCAGTCTCTCTCGATCCTGCCCACCACGCAGCAGGTGGGCAGGATATGAACCCGGGCACCTCTGCTAAGTCACCAAAAGTGGTGAACCACTTGGGGTGACCGATGGCAGACGTGTTGGTTATCCAATAAATGTCATATATTATCCAATAAGAGGCGGTACCCACACCAAAAACATCAATAAATCCCACTTTTCTTTATCCACAGACAATATGTAGTTTGATATATATATATAAATATGTATACCTACCCTAAAACTAAGGTTCAAAACAAAATTATGGAGTCTCTTGAAAAAAATTTATTTTCTCCTGTTGGCCTACAGCGGTACCATTGTGTTATAATGTAAAGTGGACATTAACCAACATGCCAGCTTCCGCAGCGACAGGCAGAGAAGACAGGACACCACACTTTTTGCTTCATTCACATTCATTCACATTCGTTAATCTTCCGTTATGCCAACTCTACATATGATCCAAGTTGATGATTCACTTGTATATACGTTCATTTAATATTATACATCCCTTTCTCCTTTCGGTGACACAGACAACTCGACAATGTGCAACTTCATCATTCCTTTAGTCATTAAAAGTGATGAAAAAAAAACTTGGTTAAATAGGTTAGTTATTGGCTATTTTTTTCCAACACTTTTAATTTTTTTTTTTTTTTTACAGTTAATACCGCACAAGAATCTCAACTGCTCCCGTCTGGAGTCAGTGAGACTATGGCATCCCCAATTGGGGTATGTTGTGAGGCTGAAGGTAGTTGGGAGGGGAAGGATGTGGGGAAGAGGAAGGTTGGGAAGTACCTGGCTATTCAGATCTGGTCACCAAACACGGCTAATGCCATTTTCAAGCAACGTTTCAATTCTGAATGGTGGTCTTACACCAGGACGATACTGATAGTATCTTCCACTCTGGAACGTGCTGCAAATATACTATGTATTATTTTAAATGAATTAATTGTGAAATAACACAAATTAATCAAATAAAATTTATTTGCGCACGCCGGGTTCGAACCCGCGACCTCCGGATTGTGAGTCAAGAGTCTTAGCCACTGGACTACGGAGGTCGTCATTTAATGACTTTTAAAAGGAGCGCTGAAATGCCAATTTGTTGGCCACCTCCGTTCATATACATACTCCGAGTGTCCAAACAATCTGCTGAGTGATTCTATATCTTTTGTGTGATTGTTATGAGATAACGGACGTGATATCCTGTTAGATTTTCTATGGCTGTTATTTGCTTTTTCTATGTACAATGTACATTAAATTAATAAATAATCATGCATAATTTAATTTAAACTATTTACATCCGACAATCAATTTGGTTTTAAATCTAAATTGTCTACAGATATGGCAATATTCAGCTTAAAACAATGTATCGAATATTATAAGGCAAGAAAAACCACAGTGTATGCTTGTTTTCTTGATTTAAGTAAAGCCTTCGATCGGGTTTCTCACGAACTGCTTTGGAAAAAACTAAAAGTAAGGAAGGTGCCAGGTTCAATAATCAATATTCTGGCAGTCTGGCATCATCAACAAGAGAACCAAGTTATTTGGAAAAATAAAATGTCAACACCAGTGAATATGGAATGCGGCGTCAGACAAGGGGGAAGTTTATCGCCTATTCTATTTAACGTCTATATGAACGATTTAAGCGATAAACTCACCTCGGCAAACGTAGGCTGTCACCTGGGAAATAACTGTGTAAATAACATTGCATACGCAGATGATATGGTCATTTTGTCACCAAGCATAAAAGAACTGAGAAAGCTGTTAAAGATATGTGAAGAATACGCTGCCGTATAACCCCACTAAGTCTGTTTTGCTCGTATTCAAGTCAGGCGCAGGCACCATAAAAGTACTACCCGTCAGTCTAAACGACACAAAAATAACAGAAAAAATCAAGGTCAAATACTTGGGACACATCATAACAGCGGACCTCAGCGATGATTCGGATATTGAGCGACAGAGAAGATCACTGTGCATAAGGGCAAATATGATTTCTCGAAGATTTAACAAGTGCAGCCCAGCTGCAAAAAGGCAACTTTTTAACACGTACTGCACGAGCCTATATACCTCGGAGCTATGGACCAACTTCAAGAAAGCATCACTAAAAAGAATGGAAGTACAGTACAACAACTCGTATCGAACGCTTTTTGGGTTGTCCTGGTACTGCAGTGCCCCCGAGATGTTTGAAGAAGGGCGAGTTCCCGGATTCCGAGCACTCATGAAGAAACGGATCACTAACTTCAGAACGCGACTAGCCTCGAGCAAAAACAGTCTTGTGATGGCAGCATTCCACTTCTGGCAGGGTCCCATCTACAAGCGGTGGAGCCACTTCCTGATGACATAGATTTATGACAAAAAGTTAACTTAATTCAAATTTTCTTATTTTGTTTTGTATTATTATCTATTATTTTCTTTTACCATGTAATTTTTTTTTCTCTCATCTTGCAATATTTTTATTTTACTTGATATATTGTATATGTATTATATGGAACTCGTGGGACTGCACCACCCTCCCCGAGATCTGGAATAAAGGATAAAAAAAAAAAAAATAATAATTGCAGAAACTCGTGTTTAAAACGATTTAAACTAAAATGTGAGACAGTAAATATGTAAAAATCACACAAATCTGACAGGAGATCACGTCCGTTATCTCATAACGACCCCACAAAAGATATAGAATAGCTCTTCTGTGGTTTCCATTCTTAATCTTGTTCGCTTACGTCGATCTTGCATTCTATTCAAATCTCCACATTTGTGAACTATTGTTATATATGGTTTTTAGAACACATACCTAATCTCCATTCTGCATTCAGTCTACTTTCATTCTTCCTCTGCCAATTTCATACCATCCTTGCTATGCATCAGAGTTATTAATATGAGTTCTCCACCGCAGACTGTATACTCAATTTCTTATAAAATAGATTGAAGGTCTCGAAAATATGAACAAGTGAAGGCTGGCCCAGTGCAAGCACAATAGGCGCCATTTGGGAGCGCCGGCCCTGGAACAAGTACCGGTGTACCAACCTATTTTATGTTCTAAAAGTGCAACAAGGTAGAATATTAAAATCCACTAACCTTTTAAGTCACATAGTATAAGGTTTTATTAAAGCTTTAATTAAAAGCACCTTTATAAAATCCACAAAATATTTTTCAAACAACATTAAAGGAAGTGAGCACATTATTATCGTTCACGGGTGGGAGAATTGACACAATAATTTTGCACTAAAAACTTGAAAAAATAAACACAAAACTGATAATTTGGATAAATAAACAATAAAGTATTGGAAATAATATATAATATATTCTGTTAAGTATTTTTTGGTTAGTAAGCTACAAAAAGATCATAATAATTTCCAACAAAAATTTTCCAATAAAGGGATTTAAAAAATATGTACTCAACACTAGTACTTATTACGGATTTTAATTAGTTGTTAAATTATACAAAAAATATTAAAATTTCCCACCAGTTACAATAATAATTTGTTAATTCTGGCGCGTGGAAGTCGGAAACAGAGTTTATGAAAGTTTCTTGGCTTTATGATACAACGTATCCACAACCTTGCTCATGTGGTGAATGGTCTCCAGGGCTGTCTCGTAGGTCTTGTCCACGGCAGCCTCTTCAAACACTATGAGCACCCCTTCGCCCTGGTCCAGGATTCCGTTGAACTTCTTGTCTAAAATCATTTGAGATAGTTTCTTTTCTACCTGCGGCACCTGCAGCTTGATACAGCTGCTCACATAGTCCACTTCCACTCGGCTGTATGGCTCGATGATGCGACACAGGTTCTGCTCCAACATGGTGTCGTATAGTGTCCCCAAGTGCGCTCGGACTATCACATCTTCCTCGAGCTCCTTCTTGTAGGTCTTCAGACCCTGCTGGAAGTCTGCCAGGGACCTCTTGTGAGAGGCTTGGGCTACGCTCTTCATCGCGTCGATGTCGGAGCCTGCGTACTTGAGGGCCAGCTTGCCGCTGATAATGTGCTGAACATCTTCGGGTAGATTTAACATAATTTTAGACAGGAGCATGTATTTTAAAGCTGTAAGCGCCTTTGGACTCTCCACACTATCGTAGCCTTCGAAAGCTTCATAGAAGTATGAGTAAGCGGTTTTGAAATCTCTCTCGTCAGCAGCGTGAAGGATACCAGATTGGAGATCTAGGGCGGCCTGCATCTTGGGAGGGCAATAGATGGCATTGGCGGTTGTTCTGGCGGAGGTTAGGGCGGCGCGGGCTTTGGGCAGGTTACTCAGAGCGTGATATGTCTTACTCTCCAGGAGTTGCACTTCGACGAGTAGATTTTTGTCATCCAGCTTTTTCAGTTCTTTTAAAAGAGTGCCACCGAGAGCCAGTGCTTCGGAAAACATTCCGGTATCGAAATACAGGGCGACTAGACGAGATTCCAGCGACTGTCGTAAAAATGTTCGCTTTTCTTCCTTGGCCCATTCTATGCATTCTTTACACAATTGAACTTCAATTCCTATGCCAGCTTCGAGGTCAAGGAAAAAGTCCACGAGAGAGCGAACTAATTTTGCAGCTTTCGCTTTGCTGATCACACTTAAAAACGGTCTTGTCGCTTTAATGAGTTCAGCTAGCTCCTTGGCCTTTCCTTCTTTCTTGTATAACTCACCCAAGCTGAGGATCTTCTGTTCCTTTTCTTTGATAATCTCTTCGTCATTTTGTTGAATTTCTTCGTCGGTAACAATTTTGTCCAAGAAATGAAAACCATCATCTCTTTGTGTGGTGGCACGAGAAGTATCAAACATTACGGCACCCGCCATACTTTTGCTCACTATAATAATCGCTCAGTCATCAACGAGACAACGGGCATGAACGGCAATGTCACTACCAAATGCGCAGACAAACATAGACGCGAAGAAGATGATGCTAACAATCGTAGTTCCTAGGTTCCTACTCGGCTGAATCTAAAAATAGTTTCACATGGCTCAAATGGATTTGTAGCGAGATACTCATTCGATAAACAATTATGTATATGGCAATACCAGTGTTTACTGGGCCGGTATATCAGTTGGTCTAAAGCTCGGCTTTGACGCAATGTGGAGCTTAAGCGGGGCTTAGCACACAATCCGTATATCAGTCGTAAACCTAGAGTTGACCAATTTTAAACGTTTAGTTTATGGTAATTTTGGTTATTTCTATGCCGAACCAATCTATTTATGTAAGTATCTATGGTTAAAATCAAACGTCAAACGTCAACGCTTTTTCCAAAGATGTTCCAAAGTTTTTTTTATTATTTTCGGTAAGTTTTACACATTTTTTTAGCACAATTGTATATTTAAAAGCTCGATTTATTATTGTTCATTATAGTTTCTATTTATTTACTTCGATTTATTATTGTTCATTATAGTTTCTATTTATTTACTTCGATTTAGATTAATCATTAGAATTGACTAGTTGGATAACGAGTATGAAATTATTTCAGAATCAAAAATACTATAACATGACTACAACACCGAACTTCGCAGAAGAGGGGGTGAAATTGCTGGTGGAGTTGGTCTTATCAAAGTATTCGCTTTATTTGGAGAATAAAGAGTCCAATGCGGTCAATTAGAATTGGATGAGCTGACTTGAGAATTCAATTTCAGTCCAATGCCCACGGCAAATGCTTGGGAAAAAAGTGAGACAATCTACAAAAATGAACATGAAGCAAAAATTTTCCACAAATAAAAAGTATCGTATCAGACAGAAGGGCCTGTTGCAGCCGATCCAAGATCGATGGGAATATAATGGGACTGTTGTCCACCCAGTCGACCGGAGTAGAATGAACAGTCCTCAAAGGTAACTATTATTAAGTTTGCATATCAATTAATTGTAATATGAAATACTAACTTATTATGTTTGTCATATCAATTGACTATATGAGGATAAACGAAGAAAGGGTGCAAGGAAAATATATGGCACGAATGTGAGTGGTAGAAGAAGCCGAGGGTCTTGTCCGAGGAAGACATGGCTTGATCAGTTGGACCACGTCAAGAGTCAGAATCACAGTAGGGTATGTAAAAGAAGATGTATGCACGTTCGGCGATTCATTCTCTGATATGACAGTTCGTTCGTTACTTAACTCATAAAAAAATCTGTTTGCATTTCTGCTGTTCATGGCATATTTCTGCAAAACACCTCAAAAGATTTGTCTTTTTTTACATCATTTGGTAACAATATTATTATCTTTCTTTTAGCATTCTGAAATTGATCAGAATTGACGCCAAAATACACCAAACTGAGAGCACCCGCTACACCCGCACCCAATCCAGCACTAGCTACAGGGGTTTGTAATATATTGTTAATTTTTTTAATGTGAATAAGTGTTCCATTTTCTCCCTGCTAACCGAAGTCGGTGAGATGGCATCTTCTGTGGGGTATGTTGTGAGGATAAATGGGATGGATTTGAGAAGGAATTAGGGCAGTCCTATGTACTACGAAATATATAGTTACGGAAGTCCTGACTATTCAGAAATGATCAGCAAAGAAGGCTAAAGCATTTCAAGCAGGGGCAGTTCTAGACTTTTAGTAAGCGAGAGTGGTAAGATTGAAAAATATGACATTATTGATAATGTTGTAACTGAAAATATACATATATATGTATATACTCAATTTGGGCTCCGGGAATGGGTACCGCCGCCCCGAGAACCTTTATTGGATAACCAACACTTCTGCCATAGATCATCCCAAGTAGTTCGCTATGTTTGGTGATTTAGCAAGGGTGCCCGGGTTCATGGGGTGAGGTTTGTCTAGGTCTTGGAGGTGGATGACCAGGACACGCTGAATCCCAGATTCCTACCCACCCCTTAAACCCTTTTCCTGCCCCATACTCTCCTCCTTCCTTTCCTTAAAAAAAAACTTTCCACACAGTATCCCCAAAGATGACATAAGCCCTGAGGGAAATTATTTGACTACACTCCACTGATTTCAAATAGCATTTGGATTCTGAGTGGATGTATCACTAACACCTTTATAGTGGTGATACTCTGATAATATCCTACCTGAAAGTATTGTCTTACAAAAAAACTTGCCCTGCATTATTTATAATATAATTGTCCACCAGACCACCATAACACGGGCCTTAACATGATGGTCGAAAAATCCACAAATGATGTAACCATTCAAAGCAATGAATAAATAAATAAAAATACAGAAAGGGTCGCATGGGCGTGTAGAGTGAATGAACAAAGAAAGGAGTGTTAGGAGAATATATATTGCAAATGTGAATGGTAGAAGATGTCGGCAAGACATGGCGAGTTGGACCATGTCAAGAGTCAAATAATATAAGAGTATGTACGAGATGATGTATGAATGTGAATGATGCAAAGAATGTATTTTTTTATATGTGTACCTCACAAGAGTCCCAGCTGCTCCCGTCTGGAGCCAGTGAGACTATGGAATCCACAATTAGGGTATGTTGTGAGGCTGAAGGTATTGGAGAGGGGTAGGAGACGGGGGAGAGGAAGGTGGGGGAGTACCTGGCTATTCAGATCTGGTAACCAAACACCATTTCAAGCAACGTTTCAATTCTGAATGGTGGTCTTATACCAGTCTTACACATCTTCCACTCTGGAAAGTGCCGCAAATATAATATAAATTATTTTAAATGACTGAGTTGTTTGGTGGTCCATCCTCTCCGCCTACCCCTGTGGAAATGTCGTGATGGTTAGTTAACTTCTACATCAAAACTTTTCAAATTGATCACTCGACATCAAGGAAGAGAATAATAGAATTTTCTTACTGACGGAAAGGTTTATTTTGCAAACATGTACTCGTATGTAATAATATAAGTTATTTCCAATTATATTGTGAAATACATGGGTGCGGGTGCGGAATGAGGCAACTGTTGGTATTTTCATGTACAAATTTTTATAATAATCTATTCTTCTTTTCCAGCAGAAAAGAAAATCTACTACTGCAACCACCGAGTGGAGCTCTTTGAGAGAATTTAAAATGAAAATTTTAGCTTCAAATCTCCAAAATCTGTAGGAGGAGCACCTCCTCAAGGTGGAGGGCCTCAAGACTAAACGCCAGGAAAACGAGAAAGAACATCTGCTCCGGGCCGAAAACCTCAAGGCCGAATGCCAGGAAGAACATGAGGAGCACCTCCTCGGGATGGGACTGTGAGGAGGAAAAACTAAAGTACAAATACTACTTCCACGTGAAGTAAATTGTACTTTAATACACAAAAATAACAACATTAATAATTCAATTTTAAGTACTTTCCTTTTTATTGTTTTTCAATGTACAATCCTGTTAAACGGCAAATTAAGCAGTTTGTCAACAGGATGTTAATTTTCAATTACAATTTAAACATACATACATAATATTATGCCTTTTTGTTAGATTGAAATTTAATTGCTTCAACATTTTTTCCTTAGTCTTCTAAATTCATACTTGAATTGTATAATGTAAGAAAAAAAATACTAATTTTGTTTTATATTTTTATACAACCACTCTGCAAATTGCCATCTCAACACAGGCGTTTCACACCTAGTGAGATGGGCAATACGTCATTACTGTAATCAAATGTAATAATGAAATATTACTATAACTATACCGATTGTCACAATTGACATGACAATATAAACCAGCTTTATTTAGTAACCATTAAATAAAGTTGGTTATTTCTATGTTGTCGGTGAAAGCTTTCACCTGAAATATATCCAGATTTTGATCCGTTATTATCATAATTTCTTCTTTTTGAAGTCTGTTAAGAATTCTTCTTTTGTTTAATTTGTTTGTATTCCTTTGAAAATTACACCTGAATAAAGACATTTAAAAAATAAAAACCTGTTATACTTCCTCAGACAATTTTTTATTTCGGTACATTATTAATTTAAATTTTACAGTATGATTAAATGTTAAAGAGGCCTGGGGTAAATTTACAACTATGTAAGCTCAACAAATAAATAATTACACTAATATAAAACTTGACCCCTGCCACCTTGAAACGATATCGGTGAATCTGAAATTGGCATCACAGATAGCTTTCACATTGACAGAAAAGAAACCTTTTCAGTTCTGATAAATCTCTGCGTTTCATCCACCTAAAATAATGATTCACTAATGATTAGTCTGCATATTCATAAGTCGAATAAGGTAAGCAAGCAAAGGGCGGACATGTTTGTTGATATTGGGACAAGCACTTGGATAAAATGACTTTTAACTTACCGGGGGACTATACCCGCATGTGCCTGCAATTAAGATCACCAATCACTTTGGGGAAACGTGCTATTGCAAAAAACCCTCTTTGTTTTTCTTCCATATTTTCAGGATCATTTTTCAAAGTAATGAAAGCAGTTCTCAAACATGCAATTGATTGTAAAACTAACCAAATGTGCTTGCTTGCAGTGGTTTTGTGAACTCTGAATAAGTTCCCTTACAGCAATCAGCATGGAGCCAGATGCTAGGTATCTGATTGTCAAAAGTATCTGGTGTTTTGGAGTGAGTGCTTTATTCCTGAAATGAAAACAAACACATTATGCAGATAGGTACTACATTGTTAGCTACTTTTTTTACACCCTTTAAAAAGTATTTTCACTTACCAGTTCATTTTAGATTTGACGTCATCCCTTATCAAATGTAACAAGCAATTTACGACCCTTTTGGAGAGACGAAACCTGTTATAAAATTCAATATCATCCACGCCAGGAAGTCGTTCGCCCTGTTTTTATATATTCGCAGTTTGCGTGGTCTGTTTAAATGTTCTACGAAATGAACGATGTCTAGATCCTCAACGCTCGAAGAAAGCTCAAACTCCATGCTGATGGTTAATTTATTCATAATGTAATTTACGTACGTAGGAGATGTATATCGAAATCGAAACATTGTCAAATGTCAAATTTGACAGATGGATGTGTTATTGCCACTAGCGCCACAGCCCACAGCGTCTAGCAAAGGAACTATTCTGCGGCTTAAGCGGCCGATTTGGTTGGTTTAAGTTGAGCGAGGAATGTGCTCCTTAGCAAAGACTGATATACCGGCCCCATGATATGATATTGCATATGCGTTGTCATGCGTTGTTGCACGTTGTTGGTCAGCCATAAATGAACTAAGTCAGCGTCAGCTGTCAACAGTGTCAACTGTCAGCTGCTGTCATCTTACGAATAATCGACGTTGTTTCGAATTTTCGCAGTTCGTAATAAATAAATAGTTATTGTATTATCTTAATTTCTTTCACCACAAATATTTATATGAGGTATATTTATCATCTACAGTCGAGAGCAATATTTTAGTAGAAACTTCAAATTAATGTAATCGTCAACAAATTACGTAAATAATAAATATCAATGTTATGTAATGAATAAATCATAATAAAATTATGAAAAATTGCTTGAACTAGTTAAAACAAAGAAGTCATAAGTACGATTTTTTGTTACAGATCTCAAAGCTACTTAGGTATCCCACAATATTTTCTGCGGCCTGATAAAACAATCACGTTGCATACAAAATGTATATCAAAGAATCAGTACATGATTGAATTGAAAGTAAGAATTAAAATCATAAAACCTACCTCTTCAAATCATTATACAAATATTTTCGTTGTTAGTTTTTGGGGTGTTATGCCGTGTTGCGCTACCTCCTACTATAGCCGACGTTTCGGACAGCGTTGCAGTGTCCATCATCAGGGCAGATCCTGTAGATCCGACGATCTACCGGATCTGCCCTGATGATGGACACTGCAACGCTGTCCGAAACGTCGGCTATAGTAGGAGGTAGCGCAACACGGCATAACACCCCAAAAACTAACAACGAAAATGCTTTTGGCCGTGAAAATCTAAAAACTTACCCATTATACAAATAGTTCATAATTCTTGAAAGAATGTTTTCTTAAAATTAAATTTGAATTTTGTTCAGAAATTATAAATTTGATATTTTGTATTGACCGATTGTAGCGTTGCTATGAAGTACTCAATGTTAAGGAGAGCAGCGACCAGGAGACCATCAGGAAGGCGTACATTGACTTAGCCAGGAGATTTCACCCGGATTCTGGCTCCCCGGAAGCAGATTCTGATAAATTTAAGGAGATTGTATCTGCCTTCAATTTCCTCAACAGAAAAAATGCCCAAGACAGATGGGGTGTTGAAGATAGCAAAAGGGTTGAGGAATTTGATATTAAGGTAAATTTATAATAGATATCTAGTAGATTGTTTGGATATGCAGAGAAAACCATTGTAAGGTATTTTAAAGGATCAGAAAAAACCTTATTTGCGGTATAAATTAGAAATGTTTTATATATTTTCATAGACTGAAAACCAAAAACGCAAACATTTTATTTGGGTTTTACTTTAGATCAGCTAATTTTTCAGTCTTTCATTTAATGGTACGTAGTAGGCTGAAGAGTGGCTCGGCTTTTTGGAATCCTTATGAGGTAGGATACTTCCCCAGGCTGGAAAGAGTTTTTTTTTTTGAGTTTTCTGTACATGAAGGAGTACAACCGCACACTATGGCTCTTCCCAACCAACTTCATGAAAACCCACTTGAAACAAACACCAAATTGTTTTGTTCTTTTCATCGTAGCACACAGCTCCCCAGCACCGACAGTATCTAAACTTCGATGGCGTGGGGTTCGGCACTCCATCGCAGCGGCAGAAGCAGTGGACGAAGAAGAGGGCGATGGACGCAGCCAACAATGTTATGGAGCACCGCATTTCCAAGGCCATGGCCGGGGAGGGGGCGCTACTTGACAAAAAAGATATCGAGCAAAAACACAAAATCAAAACACAGTAAATACTTTTATCAATTTTTTTTATTATTGAATAATATCATTGCAGGAAAACGATACTGCTATAACTATCAAAAAATCTATTTGACATTAACCCATAGACCTCCGAATTGTGAAGTTAAATAATTGGCTCTCACCTCTGAATTAATTTTGCAACAAAAATTTTAAATCTGATGTGGTGTTTAATCAGGCCCGGACTGGGACCATTTAGGGCCCTCCGCTAAAATCTGTAAAGGGGCCCCCTGATGTGGGGTGCGGGGGGGGGCCTCCAGAAAACGGGGGTCCGGGGTCTCCCCCGGATAATTTTTGAAAATTAGGTGCTTGAAAACAATGAAAACGCGTTTCTACGCTATATTGGCACCTATAAAGAAGAAGAAATTCAGATAGGTTTTAATACAGATATTATGATTTTCGACTTTTGTTGACTTTATTATTTATTGAAATAAGAAATTCACGGTATTTTTAGGATACCACAACACTACTAAACACATGCTGTAGAACTGCCAATAATTATAACGGAGTTCAAAATAAAGGGCAGGATTTTAATCACACCAAAGCATTAATGAATTATGTCGAAATTATTTGTGTAGTAAAAATAGTGACAAACGGATTTTAGGGATTAGAAAAATAATACTAACATTAAAAAAAAAATCCTGTGTGTTTAACAGTTTACAATGTTGTATACAAGAATAGAAGGGGCTTAACTTAACTGAAATGTTTCGACATTTTGCTCTTTGTAAGCAACTCACTTGTTAAAGCTACTTCATCTATTATTTTATTTTTGTCCTAATTATGAAATAAATCCCTCTCAACATTAATAAAAAGCAGACTGGACATGAGGTCTTGGCCTAAGGACGACCGAAGTCGATTTTTGACGATTTTAAGTTTAGAAAAAACTCGTTCACATGTGACATGGGTACAAGGTATGGTAAGAAAGAATTTATATACAATATACAGGTTGGTAAACAGTCCAGATTGAGTAAATTCAAACAGAACAGAAAAAGCACATGTCAAACATTGGAAACATTGTCTATTTTCAGAGCAGTAAATGTCAGCATTTGTTTCCGCTTACGTTGTGTCCAAATCATCTTCTTCGTCACTGCATCTTTCTCCGTAGTTCTCAGTGGACTCTGCCGCTATGAAGTTGCTGTATTGTTGTGCAAACTGTCGCAGCTCTATCAACAGCCAACTTCTTTCAATTTTACACAGTTTAGAAGCACTGTGCAGAGCTTCTGTGGGAAATGTTTGGAGTTTCAAGATAAAGTCAAACTTTTTGGGGTCCAACCAAGAGCAATCCTGTAAAATCTCTTTGTTTGCGTAAAATCTTTCTTCAATTCTCATCCTCGCACAGTCTACAATATCAAAATATACAATTTTGTAATGTATGAAAATGTAATTTTTTTTTCGAAAATGTAAACAAACATTACCAAGAACACAAAATAACTACTAACAAGACAAAACTTTTTTTTTACGTTTTGTGGGGCCCCTTCGGGGCCGGGGGCCCTCCGCGATCGCGGACCTGCGGACCTGCGGACCTGCGGACCTGCGGACCTGCGGACCTGCGGACCTGCGGACCTGCGGACCTGGCCAGTCCGGGCCTGTGTTTAATCTAATACACCTTTTTTATACTATATTTACAAACGTAAAATTTTTTTAGAATTCACTTGAGTATTTGATCAAGTTATGTAAAAAAATATATTTTGGGTTTAAAAAAAATAATGTGTTTTAAATAAAAGTAATAGGTAAATGTGGATATAAAAATAACTTTAAAAAAAAAATTTCTCACTTTTATTTTATTATTTAGATACACAAAAGTTGAACATTGGTCAATCTTGTCGACATGATTTTTTTTTTAACATATATACAGGGTGTAACAGCACATAAGGATTTTGACTAGCGATTCGTGACTATTTTTGGGGTAAAAAAGTAAATGTTATTTTCAACGTATTATTGAGAACAATATGAAATGAATGCTTCATAATCTATAGAGCGATTAGCATTCAAAATTTAAAATAAATATGTCATTTGTGCGTTCGTTTTTTTAAGCCAACATACTTTAGGCCCGCCGTGCTGGCGTGATTGTAGTTTGAGACCACGTCACCCCCGCCGGGCCGGCGGTGCTAGAGGCCGACGGGTTAAAGACAAAAAGAAAATTGAATATCATTTGTGAATAGTCAGTAGTAATAGAATTAATTTTTTTTTTTAATAAAAAGACAAATAACTTTGTTTACATCACTTTTATTGGTACACAATCAACATGTTTCGTAAACAATGTTTACTTCATCAGGATCAAACGTATACGTATATGAAGTAAACATTGTTTACGAAACATGTTGATTGTGTACCAATAAAAGTGATGTAAACAAAGTTATTTGTCTTTTTATTAAAATAAATAATGCCATCACAAAGTGAAAGCCTTTCCGAAGAAGTTTTCTTCGAAAAATTAATAGAATTAACTTTCCACAGCTGAACCAACCCATAGATCGCTGTAGAAAAAATAATTATGGAATAAGAAATATGTAGCATTTTGTCTCATTTATTAAAATAGCTTTGTTAATTTGAATCTTTAGATGTCTAGCTGCATTGTTAAGATTTTGTAATATAAATGCTTCTTTTCAGGACTGGTTTTGATCGACTGGTAGAAGATCTTATCCAAGAAGCAATATCTAAAGGTGAATTCAGCAACTTACCTGGATCGGGTAAACCACTCTCATCCAATCAAAATATCAACCCTTACGTTGATTTTGTAACATATAAAGTAAATCAGGTAAATGTAAATAGCAATCACCAATACCAAAAATACTATACAAACTCTAAAATATATATACATAATTGAAAAAAGTGCCGTGTAACCACTTTATTTTATTTATAAACTTTGGAATTTTTTTCATTTGTATAATGTCAAGCAACAAAGTGTTTGCTTTCTCCGTAATCTAAAATTAAAATTTTGATTTTTATATAAATTATTATTTCTATATAAATTATACATTTCAGGTTTTGATAGATAGTGGTTTTACTCCTCAATGGATTTCTCTACAAAAAGAAATAAGACATGACGTGGAAACATTACGATTAAGTCTTTTTACTGACCGCAGTCTACTGGGTCCTCTGCCCCTGTCTCCGGAAGATGAACACACTTGGGAACTCTATTTGGGGAAACACAAGTCGATGGCCGACAAAATTAATTCTAAAATCAGTAATTACAACCTTGTAGTTCCCATCCTCCAAAAACAAATGTACCCCATTTCTGTAGAAAAGGAAGCTGAAAAAATTTTACAGGAGGGTAAAGATAATACGCAAATAGTTAAGACAATTACAACACCTTATCAAAATGTTGATAGCAGTCAGCAATCAAGTTTTTTATCGATTTTTTTTTCAATTTTTAAGTAGAATAAAAAATATATATTTATGTCAAATGTGTAAATAAATTTTATTTTAGTAAATAATGAT
The DNA here is from genome assembly GCA_917563855.2 of Limnephilus lunatus. Classification (NCBI taxonomy): domain Eukaryota; kingdom Metazoa; phylum Arthropoda; class Insecta; order Trichoptera; family Limnephilidae; genus Limnephilus; species Limnephilus lunatus. The sequence continues at coordinate 30,515,626 of OU830599.1, read as the reverse complement.
GTTTGTCTTTCTGCCCTGCACTGATAATGTAAATATAGATAGTTAAAAATTGCTGAGATTATTTTATACTAAAACTATAACTTGAAATGAAAACAAGTTTTTATTTTGTTTTTCCTATCTGTTTATATTGTCTCTGAAGACTTGAAGGCTGGTAGAGTGAAGTTTATTTTTTTCAACATTGTTACAGGATTGAACATAATATTAGGCAAAACAAAATAATGAAAAATATATTTTAATCACGGACGTACAAAATACAATGTCTATGGTTTAAAGGCCTGTTTATAATAGGAATAAGCCGTAAAAGTTGGAAGATAGGAAACCTGTGTATCCGTTTATAATAGATGGCAATAAGTCGTTAACTTTTTCCATAACCGAAAAGATGGTTCAACTTTATCTTTAACGGTTACGGCTTGCGTGGGTGGTTTGGTATATTTATGCGGCTTGCAGAAAGCTTAGATATATGCTGAGATTTATGTATTTTCGATCGATACTCTATGGCTTTGGATTCAATATTCAGTTTAGTTGAACAATAATTTTATTTTATGTATATTTGCTGGAGATGAAAATGATCTAATATAAATATAAAAATGAATATAAATGACGCGGAATTGATTTCTTGGGTCGGACAATTTCGTCTTTTATATAACAAGAAACATCTTTGTTACATTTTTTGTTGCATGTAAATTATATTAATGTTGGGGTAAGTTTTCAATTTCTTTATTGAGAAAGGAATATAAACTGTTTTTTTTTTGCATTGATTTAAAGAAGGTTTGTATCGAATATTTTTGAAAGGACAAAAATATTTATGACCTTTAATATTTTTGGTATGCCTCGTTATTCTACTCTGCCTTAGCACTTCCCACACGCACATTTCGGAGCGACCGAGTCCGGGGCCACCATAAATATACCAAACCACCCACGGCGCCACCATAAATATACTGAATATACTAACCGGCGCCACTGCGCGCTGCGCGGCCGCCAGCGGCCGCCGCGCAGAATACGTGTAGTGTGGAGTGTGGAATACGTCGGTTTTTTTTTAAAATGATTTTCGGCTACATAATTATTGTTTTCATAAAATTATGTCCCGTCTTTCCTGTTTATAAAAAATGGTCCGATTTTTCGGATTGAAAGTTTCAAAAAATCGCCAGGGTTTCAGAAATACAAATAAACGGAATATCTTGCTACCGGAAAAAAAATGTGTTGCAAGTGGCCTATTACTCGGGCAACTCATATATCGATTTTGACAGAAGCCAGCTTTCCCATAAACCCATAAACATCCGATTGTTGTTTATGTCATAGATTATTAGTTTTTAGATTCTAATGTCAAATCTCAATTCATAACTTGATCGAAATTATTTTACCGTGGCATTTATTTATAGTGAAACTGTTTTGTGCACTACACAATGTATTAATAAATACATTATTATCAGTAAGTTTACAGATTCTTTTAAATATTAGAGAATGTTGAAAACATATTGTAACCTAGAGGGTTCCGTGAACATGTAAATGTATTGATAAATTATTCATTTCTTAATTATAATAAACGCACACACAATATCCACATTCTGTTAAGTTATGAACGTCCAGGTTAATATATTTATCCAAAAAATTGTTTTGTAATTTTAGAATTCGAAAGTTATCTTTTTCGGAATCAATTATGTAGGTATGTTAATTTCGTACCGAATTGCATAGTAATGCTCTTTAGATTAATTTGTATTCATAATTTTAATTTGACACACAAATTTTTTATTTTATTTTAGTAATTTGAATCAAATCATGAAATTTTTGCGTTTTGCAGGTTTGTTATGAACCAAACCTACAATGGGAGCAACGGGAGGTAAACTAACATTTAAATTATTTTGTTTGTTTTGTTCATAGTTCTTGCAAGTTTAAAAGGTGCTTATCTTAACTCTGCTGCACTTGAAGATTTGTTAACCAATTTACCCTTTGAGTGTAAGAGGGATAGTTTTTTTTAATTGCACGTTTCACGATAGTTTTGGTTTTTGTCTGGACCCTGTGTTAGAGTTTGACATGGTACAACAGCTGATGAGTTTTTTAAATTTCAATAAGAAGCAAGCCCATATAATGATATCTGTGATAAATATATTTAAGATGATTGCACTAGTTTTTAAAATATAATATCAACATTCTTAAAAAGAAAACAATATATTTTTACCCTAAACTTAGATTAGATGTTATACATTTATAGTAAAAAAATAATATTATTTATGCTTTAAACCGCTTACTCGTTAATACGGAATATTTTTTATTCAAACGGTTAGATTTAGCTTTATTATCATGAAAAGTGAGTATTTATGTCGCGGGAGACAAAAAAAACATGCAAAAAATATGCATTTAACATTTTAATTTTGTTTAAATTAATTCGCTTACGCGGTACTTAACACCATTTTATATTTACCGTTTTTATTTCATAGACAATCAATCATAATTATACAAACCCGCTAGACCTGGGATGTTTTTTAAAATTATGATGACATGCAGCTTTCGTAGTTTAACCTCAACTTAAAAATGGAATATTTGGTATTATCCATGCATCAAACTTCGACAACACGAACGTTCCGTATTATCCGTGAGGTGGACTAAATGCATATTTACCAAAATAATAAGTTAAGATAACGCAGCCATTTCTACGAAGTGTGTCAATCGAGATAGCGAGTGCTCGCTGTTAACAACTTTTATCAATGTAATAAAAATATGTTAACCAATAATAAAAATGTTAGGTCGTTATAGTAATTTTATTGTTTCTCGTAAGTAATTTTATTATTTTTACGAGTTTTGCGGTACCGTTAAATCTGCATGAGTGGTAAACTTTTGGTTCTCTAACCAGAAGTCTCGACTTTGACTTCACTCAAAACTTAAATAACAGTGATGTTGGTACATAGTACCTCACAATATTTTTGAACCATAGACATGAGAAACAGTAGACAGGCCAATAAGGGTAAGGGGAACAAACTATGTTGTGAGGAGCGGGGAAGTGACGTGGGAGTCACCCTTTCAGTGACTGGTTAATAAATGAATCCGGCAGTTTTCAGGCAACTCATATTCTACTATCACCATTAACCCCTCAGGCCTCGGGCATATTCTGTCAGAAGGTCAGAAAATTTCTGCTTTGCAGTAAAACCCAATAAATGGAATATTTCTGAATGTATCCTAAAACTAAAAACAATTTTTGAAAGGTGATGAAATAAGCTTTCAAATTTTAGTATTAGAAATAAACATTTAATTTTTAAAATAAAAATATTTTGAATGCAATCATGAAAAAGTTTTAAAAATGGCTCCCCCTTCGTTTTTTCAACTAAAATTACTGATGATGAAATCAAAAAATACACACATATTTTATTAGACAAATGAATTACAAATATTTTCGTCACCTCACTTTTTTATCATTTCATATAAAAATAATAAGTAAAAAATTCACAAAGTTTCGAAATTTTTTTTAATTGCGGTCAGAAATTTTGGCTTTATATAGGTATAATTTTAGATTTGCATTTCAAACATATTTCTCACAATGACAAGGGAGAAGCAACGATTTTATATGAGTTGTTCCCAAAAGCCAACAAATTAGGCCGAGGGGTTGAGCATAAAATACATGTATAATAAGTGTACAACGACACTTTAAATACATAGCTTGCAAACTACACAATACACTACCAGCTACGATTAGACAAACCGAATCAATGACCAAATTCAAACAAGTTACAAAGAAATGGATTATATGTATTGGTCGTCACACTATTGCAATCATCTGTAAAATAAACTACAAATAGACAGAAATATCAATCTACATACGTTCTTACTCCACTCCTGTCTTCTTCATCAGTTTTTCATCTCAAATCGGAGATATACCTTCTCGGGAGGAATCTTTTTTAATAAATCTAAAAATCTTATAAATTATCTCCCCGCAAGAGACCTTGAGGAAAAAAAATCCCTCAGAGTCTACGTCATCTTTGGGGATGACATGTGGAGGGTTTTTTTTAGGGAAAGGAAGGAGAGAAAGTTATGGGAAGTTTAAAATCTGGGGTCAATATGTTCAGGAGTGACGAATGTATGAAACCCACTGCGATGCAAGGACGAATTTTTCATTTCAAAATCCAAGAATATCTTCCATTGTGGAATGGAAAAGTTATAAGCACTGTGTTTAAAAAACTATTATCGCAAGCAGATTTGATCTAAGTTACATATCTAAAAAGTTAATATGCATGGATTTGTTTAGTGTTAAAATTTCATAAATATTTTTATATAAATAATGTCGTGTATTTATTTTAGTTTATTAATGTACACAACAGACAGAGCGTTAACAAGTAAATAACAAAGAATGAACCAACCGTCCAATAACAGTGTACAACAATATGTAAAAATAAAAAAGTGAATAGATAAGTAAAACAACATCAACAAAAAACAAGAGATTCAAGAAACTTTTTTGAAAGTTTTTGGGCCTATTGCTAAATATGTCCGGAATCTTGCCACCACAGAGCATGTTATATAGTCGACACATTCGCACAAGAGGTTAGGGGAAGGTTAAGTTGATTCTTTGTTCCTCGGAAAGAACATGGAAAGTTTCGGGGTTTCATACTTGACAGTGATTGATGTTTATTTTAATGGTGACAAAGAAGGAAGATTCTGCATGGTTGTTAATAATTTTGAAAAGCAATTTGATGTCATTTTTTATCCTATGCTTTAAGAAAGCATACCTCCACTGTGGATTCTGAACAGGGTCAATTTAAATTTAAAAAAAAAAATTCTTCAAAATCAAACAAAAAAAATCTTCCGCAGGTCGTTACTGGTCACTCAGCCGAGTAACCGACCAACCCCTAACCCTGCCTCCAACTATCCAACATCTACCATTTTTTTTATGTTTTTGTAAAAAAAAAAAAAAAAACATCAAAAATGTCACTGAGACCAAAATTTTATTTACATTTTTTACTCCAAATAATGTTGGGAATCACTGCTTAAAGTAAGTCAAGTGCGTCCCTTAACAACTGTATATGTCAAAATTATTATTGTATTGTTCTTATATACTTTTCCAATATGAACAATATAAAAAAAAAACTTTAACTTTTTAATTTCTTAATTCATGGAGGCTACATTTCTTAACCAAGCATCGTGTAATGACACTTTGTTTTTGTGCAAGCGATGCTTCGAATTCCATAATATTGATTTTCATTCATAAAGCTAAAAAAATAATGATTTCAATTAATCGTTATACCTCCCTCCTATAATAATATTGTCATATTAACGGTACGAGGCACGTCTGTCTTGTTTGCCTGCTGTATACAGACTGATGTGTGGAAGGCTGGTTCATGCGAGCTGGGCCAATTACTTTGATTCAAGCTCTAACCTTCCAACTCGAACTTCCAACACCCTCTACACAATCCTCTGAACGTTTGTAGTTGAAAATTGACCTCAGTGTAGCGATAGCATAAGAATCTCTTCAAGCAGTATTCTACTCTAAATTTCAAACAAAAGTTGTAAGAAATCATTTATTATTGTTTGGTGTTTTAATTGTTCTCGGCCTGTTTCAAATCATAACATAGAACACATTAAATTCTAAATTAACTCCGCACAGGTAATAATTCTTGGTTAACCTTTATAGAGCCCTAATCAAATATACTATGAAAAATCATAGTACATTTTCGTCACTACATAATCACCATAAAAAATTAATTCAGGCCTCTCGATGTTAACCATCCTAGGTGGTAAATTTTTTATTTGGATTAAACATTTATTTATTCTATATTGGTTTCAATTTATGGGTTTAGATTTACTTTCTTTATATGAGTAATAAAAATCATGTATATGAGTGATAAAAAAACAAAAAAACTCTGATAAAAGAGACATCGTCAAAAGTATCCAAATATCTAATCTTAACATCGTATCAAAACGTTGTATGTCTAAGGACAGTATTAATATACCTACAGATTAAATGGTCATTTGTTATTTCAAGCTGGTCTCACCATGGACAATCCAATTCGTCATTTGTCAAATGACACATGACGTACTGCAGTATCAACGACGGCATAATACAAAAAAATTATAAAAAAGAGAGAAAATTAAAAAAATACAATCACGCGAAAGAATGAAGTATAGTTGTATATTTTATAATGCCACTTTCTGGAAACAGTTTGGAATAAAACATCTCAGAGGTAAAGATGCGGGTAACGTTTATTTACCTCAAAATTAAAATGATAGACCATCCGCACTCCTGGACACGCTGACCCCCAGATTTCTACCCACCCCTAATACCCTTTTCCTTCTCCGAAGTTCCTCTCCTTCCTTTCCCTAAAACGACCCTCCACACAGCATTCCCAAAGTAGAGATAGGCGAACGATTGTAAAAAAAACGGTCTTTCCTGATCCGACCTTCCACGTAGTTGGTGGGCAGACGCAACTGCCGAGCCGGCAAGATCCTGATAAACCTCGCCCCATGAACCCGGGCTCCCCTGCTAAGTCACTCGGGGTGACCTATGGCAGGGGTGTTGATAATCCAATACATGGTTCCCGGGGCGGCGGTACCCATACCCGCCTTCCAAATTACTGATACTACCTATTGACGGCCGGCGTGGTCAAGGGGTAAGGCTCTTGACTCGCAATCCGAAGGTTGTGGGATCGAATCCCGGCGTGGGCAATTAAATTTTATTTGAATAATTTGGGTTATTTCACAATTGTTTAAATAAAAAATAATATATTTGCGTCACGTTCCAGAGTGGAAGATACTTTCAGTATCACCCTGGGTGGTGTAAGACCACCATTCAGAATTGAAACTTGCTAGAAATGGCTATGGTCGTGTTTAGTGACCAGATCTGAATAGCCAGGTAATTCCTCGCCTTCCTCTTCCCCATCTCCTTCCCCTCCCCACCACCTTCAGCCTCATAATATACCCCATAGTCACGTCATAGTCTCACCGGCTCCAGACGGGAGCATTTGGGTCTCTTGTGCGGTATTCACATAAATATAAAATAAAAAATTATGCACACGAATAAATATTTCAAAATGACACATTTTTTACAATCCAACTGAATATTACTCTTTTTTTTTCATTAATACCGCACAAGAGTCCCAACTGCTCCCGTCTGGAGCCAGTGGGACTATGGCATCCCCAATTGGGGTATGTTGTAAGACTGAAGGTAGTGGGGAGGGGAAGGATATAGGGAAGAGGATGGTGGGGAAGTACCTGGCTATTCAGATCTGGTCACTAAACACGGCTAAAGCCATTTCAAGCAACGTTTCAATTCTTAATGGTGGTCTTACATCAGGGCGATACTGAGATATCTTCCACTCTAATGGCCGTAAAATACAATTAAAAACAAAATATTAAAAAGAATATAACAAATTGTTTATTCATGTAGGTATCTACTTAATACCTACTGGGTTTACGCATTTTACTTGTATCTATTTACGTTTATGCACTTCGATATACAAATTACAAATAACTACTACTAATTAAAATTCTGGAAGCGAGAATTTAACATCTTCATCTGACCCATACTGTAGCGTCTATAGTCTTAGCTGTGCGTGATACTCGAAACCAAGCTTGGAGCGGAACGAACTCTAGTTCTAAAAACGCCCGCTAGCGAATTCTGATGTATGGAGCGCTGACGTCGGAATTTGAATTTAAATTTGCTGGTTATGCGCTCTTAAGTGGAACAAATATTTTTTAACTCGATCATGGATCAATTTGTTTTGTTTTTTACAATGCTGTAGAGCCATTTTTTAGGTAAGTTAAGCTTGAAAACCAACATCACACCACCCAGACATGACAGCGCCTAAATATTAAATTAGAAACCCATGTTAATTCATGGTTGGATGCTTTTTAAAACAGTTCTCAAAGTGGAGTTAATGTAAAAAAATGGCCTTGAGGAAAATAATTTCCCTAGGGGCAAATGTCATATTTTGGGATACTGTGTGGAGGGTTTTTTTTGAGTAAAGAAAGGAGTGAACATTTTATAGAAGGGAGGAAACACAGAGGTCTTCAAATCGATCCATAGCCGAGCTGTTGAACTCAAGAACGAGTCGTAGGAATGACCCATTCTCATTGGACAAATATTGAGAGCGCATTTAACGTGTTTCCCGACTATGATCAAAATTTCCATTTGATTACAGGACAAGTTCTCAGAAAAAATAATTATATAGGGTATTAAGGGATGAAATTGACTTACTTTATCCAGTGATTCCTGACATTATTTGGAGTAAAAAAAGTAACTGAAATTTTAGTCTGCGGTGCTTTTTTGACGTTTTTTTCCTTTAAAATATTTTTCTTCAAAACCAAACAAAAATGTTCCTTCCACTTGTCATTACTGGTCACTCGGCCGAGTAACCACACAACTCCTCATACCGACCTTAACTATCTAATACCTACTGATTTTTTATGTTTCAAGTTGAAAAAAAAAATATCAATGTCATCGAGACCAAAATTTCATTTCCATTTTTTGCTCCAAATAATGTCAGCAATCGCTGGTTAAAGTGAGTCAAGTACAGCGTATTAGATAAGCCGCCATAGCTCAGTGGTCAGAGCTGCTGACCGGCAATCAGATGGTCACGGGTTCAATTCCCGTTGGCGGCCAGTATCTTTTCTCGGAAGATTTTTTCAATGTAGATGAGTGTTTCAGGCTGATAATTATTGATTATAATATTTGTTATCTACCCTTTGTGCTATGCATAAAAATCTTGTTTAAACGTTAGTTTATCAATTAAAAATAATAATTAATATTTGACAAGTTAAAGTATTTCAGCAAAAAATGCAGACATAATTAGTCTCGACGCCACCTAGCGGGAGATTTAGTATTAAAAATACCTCTCTCACAAAAATAAAGTTGGTTGTTTTCAGTTGGAAAAATGTAATAATAAGTAATTGTCGAATGAAACACTAGTATATATTGAATTATTTGGCGGGTATTAGATAAGCCGCCATAGCTCGGTGGTCAGAGCTGCTGACCGGCAATCAGATGGTCACGGGTTCAATTCCCGTTGGCGGCCAGTATCTTTTCTCGGAAGATTTTTTCAATGTAGATGAGTGTTTCAGGCTGATAATTATTGATTATAATATTTGTTAAGTCAAGTACATTCATTAACACCATACTTTACAAGGTTTGTGACGTAGCTTGAAGTCCATTTACCGACCGTCAATACGGATTCCGGCGGAACCGCTCGTGCGGTGATCTTCTCGCGTATGTGACGCATGTTTGGGGATGGTGCCTGGAATGTTTTGGTGAGACCCAAACGGTTTCACTGGACATTTCCAAGGCCTTAGACCGGGTTTGGCATCGAGCGCTTGTCAACAAACTGCATTCTTACGGACTTCCCGCATCCTTGTGTGTGTGGATTGCCGACATTTTGAGGGGGAGGTCGATTCAGGCGGTTGCTGACGGTTTCACCTCTTCCTCGCATTCGATAAATGCTGGCGTCCCACAGGGATGGGTTCTGTCTCCAACTTTGTTTCTGTTGCACATCAACGACCTCTTGTCATGTGCACCGATTCATTGTTACGCGGATGACAGTACAGTCCATGATAGCTTTTTGTTAGATTATTTCATAGACAATCAATCATAATTATACAAACCCGCTAGACAAACCCTGCTTTGCCAAACAAACCATTCAAAACCTGGGATGTTTTTTAAAATTATGATGACATGCAGCTTTCGTAGTTTAACCTCAACTTAAAAATGGAATATTTGGTATTATCCATGCATCAAACTTCGACAACACGAACGTTCCGTATTATCCGTGAGGTGGACTAAATGCATATTTACCAAAATAATAAGTTAAGATAACGCAGCCATTTCTACGAAGTGTGTCAATCGAGATAGCGAGTGCTCGCTGTTAACAACTTTTATCAATGTAATAAAAATATGTTAACCAATAATAAAAATGTTAGGTCGTTATAGTAATTTTATTGTTTCTCGTAAGTAATTTTATTATTTTTACGAGTTTTGCGGTACCGTTAAATCTGCATGAGTGGTAAACTTTTGGTTCTCTAACCAGAAGTCTCGACTTTGACTTCACTCAAAACTTAAATAACAGTGATGTTGGTACATAGTACCTCACAATATTTTTGAACCATAGACATGAGAAACAGTAGACAGGCCAATAAGGGTAAGGGGAACAAACTATGTTGTGAGGAGCGGGGAAGTGACGTGGGAGTCACCCTTTCAGTGACTGGTTAATAAATGAATCCGGCAGTTTTCAGGCAACTCATATTCTACTATCACCATTAACCCCTCAGGCCTCGGGCATATTCTGTCAGAAGGTCAGAAAATTTCTGCTTTGCAGTAAAACCCAATAAATGGAATATTTCTGAATGTATCCTAAAACTAAAAACAATTTTTGAAAGGTGATGAAATAAGCTTTCAAATTTTAGTATTAGAAATAAACATTTAATTTTTAAAATAAAAATATTTTGAATGCAATCATGAAAAAGTTTTAAAAATGGCTCCCCCTTCGTTTTTTCAACTAAAATTACTGATGATGAAATCAAAAAATACACACATATTTTATTAGACAAATGAATTACAAATATTTTCGTCACCTCACTTTTTTATCATTTCATATAAAAATAATAAGTAAAAAATTCACAAAGTTTCGAAATTTTTTTTAATTGCGGTCAGAAACTTTGGCTTTATATAGGTATAATTTTAGATTTGCATTTCAAACATATTTCTCACAATGACAAGGGAGAAGCAACGATTTTATATGAGTTGTTCCCAAAAGCCAACAAATTAGGCCGAGGGGTTGAGCATAAAATACATGTATAATAAGTGTACAACGACACTTTAAATACATAGCTTGCAAACTACACAATACACTACCAGCTACGATTAGACAAACCGAATCAATGACCAAATTCAAACAAGTTACAAAGAAATGGATTATATGTATTGGTCGTCACACTATTGCAATCATCTGTAAAATAAACTACAAATAGACAGAAATATCAATCTAAATACGTTCTTACCCATATAAAACCAATTAAAATAATAAAATCCTAAATAATCTAACTCCATAAATAAATTTGACAGGATTTACTACTGTACTGTATCTCTTCCTTCATTTATAAGATAACTCTCTTTATGTGATTTACCCACACTTTCAATCATCTTTATGTTTAACTGTATTCAAAATTATATCTATCTAACCTTAAATATTATTACGATATTTTTAAATTCTCTGATATATGTGTTTTAATTGTATTCAAATTAACATGTCTCCTTGCGCCGCCACTGATACAGCCAGCACATTCTCGAAAGGTACATCTTACCTGCATACCATGCCGCACACGGCTACACATTCGGGAAGCGCATCGAAAGGCCTCGCAACAGCCGTCACATTTTTACGGCCGCGGAATGTTCCAGAGGCTTCTCCGCTTTGCGCGGGCGCTCAATATTACTTGGCGCTACGGTAGCTACTCACATGGTCGGCTATATAAAGCGCAGCGACACAGCGCTAGTCAGTCAGTCAGCTCCAGTCTCTAGTGCAAGTAACAGCTCACTAACACACTTAGACAGTGCATCAAGTGATAACGCTCCAGTGCGGCAACCGCCAGGTCCACGGCGACGTGCCGGATCCTGTGCCGGTGCATCAACCTTCGAGGATGCAACATCTCTCAAGAGACACAATTGCCCACGACAAGTCCCGCGGTGGGCCTTCTTGTCACGTGCGCAGCAACTCCTCAGGTTCACCGCAGCTCATCTCCGCGACTGCGTCGAGCATCCATCCTGGACGTCAAGGTCTTCTCCACCGCCACGGTGCGGAACAACATGCTGGCGACATGCGCAGACCCGAGGTCTGCTACACCACTACATCACCTACCTTCATCACTGCAACACCTACGAGCCTCATCATCATCATCGCTCCTGTCTGCACACTGTTACTTTACACTAACTTTACCATCGCTACGTAGCAGCAATAAAGACTGACTCATACATCGACTGACGCCTTTTCATTTCATCGTCCCCCGTCTCTGCCGATCCGCGCGTCCGCTCCCTCATGTCTTTAACCTTAAATATTCTTATGACATTCTGAAATACTCTCATATATGATATTCATGTACCTCTACGCCTGTCTCAACACAGGTATACCCTAGCGAGACAGGCATCGATTAATATAATGTAAACATCCCTTATATAGATCAATAAATAAATAAAATACCACGGAGGAATACATAACATTACTAAAGCAAAATAAATAATTATCTGTGTATTTTATTGAAGTGCACAAGGCACATTCCATCTAGGAATATTTTTGTAATTTTGTATCGCAATGCACCTTGATGTGATCAGTCGGCTCATTTAGAAACGCGCACTCAGCCCCTGTGGATTGTGCAAGGTCAAGGTACGAATGATGTCGTTGTTTATTTAAAACATGCTGGAACTCTCCTGGTGCCAAAATGATTGTCATGTGGTTTTTCTCCCGCTCGTCGAAATGATATTTGGAAGTTGTTATGGCATTTCTACTGTTTCTTATGTCTATGAACCATTTTAACCCTTTCCATTATAAGACTTCTTTTTGTTTTTATTCCACTAGCTCCACGCCAAAATTGCGTTTTTTTTTTGTAAATAAAATTGATCCGTTATAAGTCCATAAATAAGGTAATCCGTAAAACATAATTGAAAAAATTGTGCGTGCGATTCTACAATATATCTTTCAATTGTGATTCAAAAATTTAACAAAAAAAAAATTCTCCTATTTTAAAATTGTCCTAAAAAAAATTACAAAATGTCGAGTGTCTCTCGACATTGGAGCTGGTGGAAAAAAAAATCAATATCGAGTAACACTCGACATTGGAGTGGAAAGGGTTAATTTTATTAATATGTATTTTTAAATGTTGATTTAAATGAAACCCACAAAAAACTACCACACACCACAGAAGTAAATGTTGCTAGTAAAAACATTGATTTAAAATATAAACTGACTCTCTGCAGCAATGGCAGATTAAAGGTAATATTGACCTTTATCACAGTTGGGCTATCGCATTAATAGTGTTATCTCGGCTGCTGAATAAATGAGGCATGGTGACCTTTAGTTGCGTGGGTGCGCTTGCTCCCTGCTTCAATGCTTATAACAGATGCAATAAGTATTCAGATTTCCATATTATCATTTATGTGTTTCAGTTCAATTATGTTAGCTTCTTGAATAGAATAGAATACACAGAAAAACACATCATATCGTCGCATTAATTCGTAGAATGCATAACCACCAAATGTCAAATTTTACAGGAGGCACAAAAAAACCTCATAGTGAAAAAAAATGAAAGACGGCTCATTGTTTTTATTAATGTTCCAAACATATAATATATTTCGAAATTTATTTTCAATCATTTAACTTTTGTAAGTTAAGGCTTTCTATTTCAAATCGGAGTTAGGAAGTTTACATAAAAACCGATAATGGACATATGTATTTTACAAAGATACCTACGTACTTTTCTGCGAACAGTTTTATAAACAACTAGCTGAAGACTTGGGAGATAATAAAGCAACAATACAGAACTGCAAAATTTATTTTATAAATTACTCAATAACATCGTAATTGACTTTTATATTTAGTCTCAGTATGTAAGAATAACAGGATAAATATAATAGTACTTAGTACACAAGGCATAACAGCACAAACTAATACTACGAATAATTTTGAAGTTAAATAATAAGACCTGAAATGGTAAATAAAATAAAGTATGTGGAGTTAAGGAGTTTCGAAGTATTTGCGAGTAAAAATAGCTCCATGGTGTTACGCAGTTTCCTAATTTGTGTTTATCTAAAAAGATATTTTTTTTTTTTAAATTTGCGAGTTTTACTAGTCCATGTGGGACTAATTTTAACACCAGATGGCATTAAAAACATATTTTCGAAAAATTTGGAGTTACACAGTCTACGAATTAATGCGACGATATGTATTTCTATTGCTGCTCGTGGAAGAAATCCAAAAGTTATATATTATTCCTAGATCACTTTAACTCCTGCAAAGAAGAATATTTATATCGAATCGTACCCCGAATGAGACAATCCAAAGTACTCCTAAACGGACCAGACATCACCTAGAGCAGTGATGTGTAACTGAATATAATCGTGTTCAGATGGCCCCTAAGCTAAATATAAAAAAAAATTTATTAAGAAATATTCAACAGATTCTGTTCTTAAGAGTTTATAGAACAATGCCAAACAATCAATCTATAATATCCTACTTCCTACTAATATTATAAAGGCGAAAGTTTGTATGGATGTTTGTTACTCTTTCACGCAATAAATACTGAATGGAATTTAAAAATTCTTTCACTAATAGAAAGCTACATTATTTGCGAGTAATATAGGCTATATATATTGGTAAGCTCTGGTGTTATGAATAAGCTGTGGCGTTATGAAATTATTTATCATACGTTTTCTGTCCCTAACAAAATCGAGTTATTGCAAACGTCAGATGAAAAGCAAAAAATTGTTGCCTGGGGTGGAGGGGAAGGAGGGTGGAGGGGTTTGGGGGAGGAAGAAAGGGCGGATGGTGTGGGGAGGGGGAGGAGGGTGGAGGTAGAGGGGGGAGGGAAGAAAGGGCGGGGGTGGGGGGGAGGGGTATGGGAAGGGGAGGGGGATGGGTGTAGGGGGGGGGGGGTATGGGGAGAGTGGAGTGACGAGAGGGAAGGTGGAGCAGGCGGAGTGGCAACCCCCCTAATACCATGCGAGCGAAGCCAGGGGCAAAAGCTAGTATATTAATAAAAATGATTCGCCGAAATGTATGTTCCCGCATAACTTCCGAACGACTGCACCAAATTGGATAATTATTTTTTTTGTTGCGTTCGTTATTGTCAGGACACGGTTTTTATAAAACTACTGGTGAGCTCTGGCATTATGAAATTTGTTTAAAAATGAATCGCCGAAATGTATGTACGCGCATAACTTCCGAACGACTGCACCAAATTGGATAATTATTTTTTTGTTGTGTTCGTTATTGTCTGGTGAGCTCTGGCATTATGAAATTTGTATAAAAAATTGCAATAGGTGGCACGCGAGCTGTTTGAAAACTAAATTTACCGGGAATTAATTTATGGAATGTGGGAGGGGAACCAGGGAGGTGAGAGGGGAACCCCTCAGGCTAATTTGTTTGCTTTTGGTAACAACTCTTTGTTTTTTTTACAATAGCTCCATACAGGAGGAGGCCCTGAGGAAAAAAATCCCTTAAGGCCTATGTCATCTTTGGGGATGCTGTGTGAAGGGTCTTTTTAGGGAAAGTAAGGAGCCAAAGTTTTGGGAGGGAAAAATGTATGAGGGGTGGGTAAGAATCTGGGGGTCAATGTGTCCAGAAGTGACGGACGCATAAATCCATCCCTCCCACTGCGATGCAAGGCGATGGGTCAAGATAGTCAGCCTGGAGAGGTCTGGGTTAGGTCTCCCTCAACCAATCTCTCCCGATCCGGCCTGCCAAGCAGTAGGTTGGCAAATGCATTGTCTGTCAAGACCTAGACAACCCTATCCCCATGAACCTGGGCACCCCTGCTAAGTCACTAAACGTAGCGAACCACTTGGAGTGACCTATGGCAAGACTGTTGGTTATCCAATAAATGGTTCCCGGGTCGGCGGTACCACTATCAAATTTTTCTTTATTATAATTGATTTGGTGATGTACCAGTAATCTTAGTATTGCACCAGATAGAGAGTACCCTTTTACATATAACTGCATACTTAACTCAAATTTCTATTTTTCAGAATTATCTGACTAATCAACTGGACTATCGAAGTAGCCAAAGGTGAACTTTATCAAAGGGGTTAAAGAATGAGGTAAAATGAGAGATAGCACAATGGGCCCATGGCCTGAGTGCTGGCGGGAACTATTATATTATCTAAACAATCTCAGCTTTTAAATAAAATAAAATTATATTGAATATTTTTGTTAACTTTCCTTACACAAGATAGGCCAGCCAGATAGTGGTTTCTGTATACATCTATATCTATCAAACTATACATTATAAAATCGACCCTAAGTAAAATATTGTTGCTAACAACTAACCTTACTTGTCTATTATTTACAATAGCCGTTATTACTAACTTACACGATCTTTTAATTTACTAATAGAGCTAGAATTCCCTCACCAAACACAAGAGCATTGTCTCTTTATGATGAGGAAAGGCAATTTTTTGTTTTTTTGATTGTTAATAACTTATGCAACCTATGTAATTTTATTGTATTTTAAATCATTATTGCCAAATATATATGTAAATAAAAAAAAAACAACAAATCTATTACAGGAGAGAGCTTTAACCTCTCCGCAAGAGTTTTTGTTTGGTTAATTTAAAAAATATTTTTTATATATTATCATAGATTAACTAATAATAATCTTGTATTTTGAATGAAACGTCATCGACATCAATCCACGCAAATAAACCAATATTGAAAAATTACTGAATCTTTCCTCCGACGACTGCTGAATGACGCAACAAGAATTTTGAAACTGAAACTATGAAATCAGTATTGGAGGTGAGTGTTCCAAAACTTCGAAAAATTACGTGCAGATGTCCATAGATGCCACTACAAGTCAAACATTGTCATTAAACATTTTTTCACCTCGCCACACCGTTTCGAACATACTTGTGAAGAGGTTAAAGTTTTGTTTTTCTGATAGTATTGCTGATACTGCAAATTCTTAAAATCACTAATAATCTTAATAAATTTCCCTTGCAAAATAAATAATACTAAACTGCTGTTGATATAATATTAAGTACGGTAATTAAATTTAATGGCACATTTCATTTATTTTATAGTGGTAATAATGTTAGTGTATTCTGATCATAGTAATAAAAATTTGTATTAATATTTTTATTGAAGTGAAAACTTTTTTAGCACCGTTGTGATTTGAAACGGAAACGAGCGACATTAAAAAGAGACAAACACATACGTCTATAGGATTTAGTCTGCGAGAAAGTGAGATAGATTGATCGGTGTTCTCTTTGTGTGGTGCTTCGTAGCCTACCGGCCTCCTCTTTGTGCAGTGCTTCGAATAATAAAATGTAAAATATTTTTTAAACTTGTTTTTCTCTTTTTTTGAAGTAAAACTTCTTTACGCACGCTCGACACTTAGGGGGTAAAATGATGAATACATTCCAAAAAAATATGAAACGTTACGAAAAGTGTGATTGTTTCGAAAAGTGTGATTGTTTCGAAAAGTGTGATGCGATCGGTCATCAATAAAAAAGGAAACGAAGCATGTGCAACTTTTGCCCACGCTTCGTTTCCTTTTTTAATGTGTTTCAATGTCATATATATTCTTTTATAAGTTAGTGAAGTTTTTCTTCAGTCGTGTGGTCTAAAGCACACTCGTTTTTTTTGTACATGAATACCACACACAAGAGTCCCAACTGCTCCCGTCTGGAGCCAGTGGGACTATGGCATCCCCAATCGGGGTATGTTGTGAGACTGAAGGTAGTGGGGAGGAGAAGGAGATAGGGCGGAGGAAGGTGGGGAAGTACCTGGCTATTCAGATCTGGTCACCAAACACGGCTAAAGCCATTTCAAGCAACGTTTCAATTCTGAATGGTGGTCTTACACCAGGGCGATACTGAGAGTATCTTCCACTCTTAAATGTGCCACAAATACACTATATATTATTTTAAATGAATAAATTGTGAAATAACACAAATTAATCAAATAAAATTTGTTTGCCACGCCGGGATTCGATCTCGCGACCTTTACAGTCCGAGCCAAGAACCTTACTGCTGGACTACGCCGGCCGGCCGGCTGAGAACCATATTACAATAAATAAACCCTACAATTATCCTACTCCTGATATTGTGCATCCTTCTCATTCTCTCGAAGTTTAGTTCAATTTGGGAGGCGGATATGGGTACCGCTGCCCGGGAAACCATTTATTGGGTAACTAACACCTCTGCCATGCGTCAGGGGTGTTAGTTATCCAAGTGGTTCGCTACGTTTGGTGACTTAGCAGGGGTGTCCGCCTTCATGGGATGAGTTTTGTCCGGATATTGGCGGCAGATGTGTCTGCTCACCAGCTGCATGGCAGACCGGATCGAGAGAGTGGTTGAGGGAGTTCCTTTGACTTCTCCAGCCGTACTCTCTCGGAACATCACCTTGCTCCGCAGTGGGAGGGATGGATTCATACGTCCATCTCTTCTGCACACACTGACCCCCAGATTCCTACCCACCCCTCATACCTCTTTCCTTCCCAGAAAATCCTCTCCTTCCTTTCCTAAAAAGACCCTCCACACAGAATCCCCAAAGATGACACAGGACCTGAGGGAAATTATTTTCCTCAGGGCCTCCTTGTGTGGAGCTAATGTAAAACAAAGAAAGTTATCTGAAGTTTTCACTTTTACCGCATGTGAACTGCACACATGATTTTCATAATTATTGATTTAAAAAACAATGTAACATTCCGAAACGGTTCCAACAGGCTACAATGTCATGATGATGAAGAAAATACCACAAAGTATACACATTATTCGTCTTTACCACTTTACCTTGGCTGCAGGTCCCTAAAAACATTTCCGCCTTTTACGGGAAGAACGTCATTTGACTGTCGAAACCTCTTTCTCGATCTCCCAAGGTTACTCCACTCCTGTCTTCTTCATCAGTTTTTCACCTCAAATCGGAGATATACCGTCTCGGGAGGAATCTTTTTTAATAAATCTAAAAATCTTATAAATTACTTTACATTATCTCCCTGCAAGAGACCTTGAGGAAAAAAAACCCTAAGAGTCTATGTCATCTTTGGGGATGTCATGTGGAGGGTTTTTTTTAGGGAAAGGAAGGAGAGGAAGTTATGGGAAATTTAAAATCTGGGGTCAATATATTCAGGAGTGACGAACGTATGAATCCATCCCACCCACTGCGATGCAAGGACGAATTTTTCATTTCAAAATCCAAGAATATCTTCCATTGTGGAATGAAAAAGTTATAAGCACTGTGTTTAAGAAACTATTATCGCAAGCAGATTTGATCTAAGTTACATATCTAAAAAGTTAATATGCATGGATTTGTTTAGTGTTAAAATTTCATAAATATTTTTATATAAATAATGTCGTGTATTTATTTTAGTTTATTAATGTACACAACGGACAGAGCGTTAACTAGTAAATAACAAAGAATGAACCAACCGTCCAATAACAGTGTACAACAATATGTAAAAATAAAAAAGTGAATAGATAAGTAAAACAACATCAACAAAAAACAAGAGATTCAAGAAACTTTTTTGAAAGTTCTTGGGCCTATTGCTAAATATGTCCGGAATCTTGCCACCACAGAGCATGTTATATAGTCAACACATTCGCACAAGAAGTTAGGGGAAGGTTAAGTTGATTCTTTGTTCCTCGGAAAGAACATGGAAAGTTTCGGGGTTTCATACTTGACAGTGATTGATGTTTATTTTAATGGTGACCAAGAAGGAAGATTCTGCATGGTTGTTAATAATTTTGAAAAGCAATTTGATGTCATTTTTTATCCTATGCTTCAAGATAGGATTTATATATATGTTTTCTATTTTTGGGTGCAAAGTAGTATTTTGTTCAGCCCTTTGATTGAAAGGCATATACAAGAAAGCATACCTCCACTGTGGATTCTGAACAGGGTCAATTTAAATTTTTAAAAAAAAATTCTTCAAAATCAAACAAAAAAAATCTTCCGCAGGTCGTTACTGGTCACTCAGCCGAGTAACCGACCAACCCCTAACCCTGCCTCCAACTATCCAACATCTACCATTTTTTTTATGTTTTTGTAGAAAAAAAAAAAAAAACATCAAAAATGTCACTGAGACCAAAATTTTATTTACTTTTTTTACTCCAAATAATGTTGGGAATCACTGGTTAAAGTAAGTCAAGTGCGTCCCTTAACACCCTGTATATGTCAGAATTATTATTGTATTGTTCTTATATACTTTTCCAATATGAACAATATATAAAAAAAACTTTAACTTTTTAATATCTTAATTCATGGAGGCTACATTTCTTAACCGAGCATCGTGTAATGACACTTTGTTTTTGTGCAAGCGATGCTTCGAATTCTAGGAAAAAATTCGGTTTAGTGGCCAAATTCCTAAAAATACAAACTAGTTATTTTTATACTAACTATGGGCCGGGGAATACGAATCTGAAAGAATTAGGCGGCGGCAAGCAATATTAACTGAATTATACGACTTTAAAATTTTTTTTGACACACATAGGAAAATGGCCATTTTGGAAGCATTCTGATTCCTAGAAAATCAAACTAGTTATTTTTATACTAACTTTGGGCCGGGGAATCCGAATCTGAAAGAATTAGGCGGCGGCAAGCAATATTAACAGAATTACACCACTTTTAAATTTTCAATAAACACAAACGAAAACAGCCATCTTGAAAGCATTTTAACACATGAAAACCATAGAAACCATAGAAAAACAACAATTTGAGTGTGGCCATTAAACAATAATATCATCGAACATACCTTATAAATCAAACACATCTTCGTCGTCCGTCGTATCTCTGTCATCCTATAATTCATCACATAACACATTAACCTGATGAATTATGACTATCTCAACGGCCGTATTCTTAAACCAAAAGTATGAAAATTCGTAGTCTTAAAAAGTTGTTACCTAGACCGGTCACCAATATCAATGTTATTATATAAAACCTAACCTAACCTAACCTAATCTAACCTAACCTAACCCAACATGGTTTGTGCCCCTTTATACCGCCTGCTCGCGTCAATTTAAAAAAACATCCCAGTTTTCAAGTAGTTTAGCGGCTACGCTAGGTTTGTATAACATGGTTTGTGCCCCTTTATACCGCCTGCTCGCGTCAATTTAAAAAAACATCCCAGTTTTCAAGTAGTTTAGCTGCTACGCTAGGTTTGTATAACATGGTTTGTGCCCCTTTATACCGCCTGCTCGCGTCAATTTAAAAAAACATCCCAGTTTTCAAGTAGTTTAGCTGCTACGCTAGGTTTGTGTAATATGGTTTGTGCCCCTTTATACCGCCTGCTCGCGTCAATTTAAAAAAACATCCCAGTCTTCAAGTAGTTTAGCGGCTACGCTAGGTTTAGGTAGCATGGTTTGTGATACAAAAGTGAGTAAAATTTATAAAAAGTAAGTACTTAAATTATAAACATGTTATTTTACGTTATTGATATTACTGCTTAATGGCAACACTTAATTTTATGTGATGTAACATCTTTATTCTTTTTCTATGTTTTCTTACTACTTCGATAATGTCAAAATGTGTTCTTTTTGTGTCTGTTTATAGCAAATTTTAAAGTCATATAATTCATTAAATATTGCTTGCCGCCGCCTAATTCTTTCAGATTCGGATTCCCCGGCCCAAAGTTAGTATAAAAATAACTAGTTTGATTTTCTAGGAATCAGAATGCTTCCAAAATGGCCATTTGCCTATGTGTGAAAAAAATTTTTTAAAGTCGTATAATTCAGTTAATATTGCTTGCCGCCGCCTAATTCTTTCAGATTCGTATTCCCCGGCCCATAGTTAGTATAAAAATAACTAGTTTGTATTTTTAGGAATTTGGCCACTAAACCGAACTTTAGCCGAATTCTATAAAGCTAAAAAAATAATGATTTCAAATAATCGTTATTACGTCTCTCCCAGTACCGGATTATCCCTAAGGCAGAGTAGGCAACTGTCTAGGGGTCCCGCATCGGCTAGGGGCCCCGCGAAAAAATAACTTGGGTCAATGGTTCGACTCCCAATAAGTGAGCAACTCCGGCACCCATTTTGGAAAAAGTCAGCTTTCATGATGTTTTAAATATATATTTTTTTTATTACGAACATTTATAGGTTAATAACATCACATGCATTAAAGAAAACAACAAATTATAATAATTAGGTTATAAACCAATAACTGTTCACATCACGCACAAATAATAAATAAAAAGTCAATAATTAAAACAAATATTTAAACATAGTTGTATTTTACTTTACTTTCCTTCGTATCAATGTGGATATGATTATAGGTGCCGTGTGTGGTTTATATTGGCAATTGTTTTGTTTTTTTTTGCTTTTATTTCTAATGTTTAAAGTATAAATGTTGTACAAGCTTTAGTGTGCCCTACCTATCTGCTTGCTAAAATTCTTTGTTTCTCTTCATACCAAGGTTGTCTGGAAGAGATCACTTTAGTGATAAGACCGCTCATTGTACTATTGTATTCGTTTCATTTTTTTATTGAATGGGGGTGAAGGCATACCTTCGAAATGTAGTAAAAAAACAGATTAATTATGAATAAAATTACGTTGTGGTAGAAAAAAAAAAGTTTGGAAGTTAGAAAAGGGTAAATTGCAGTGGCGGATTAAGCCCGTCAGAGGCCCGGGGCGGAAAAGCTGAATGACCCCCTCCCCCCCCCCCTCGTTTAAGAAGTTGATGTAATTTTACAAGCTTTTTCTTCAGTTCATACGGGCCTCTGACTCTGGGGGGCCTCCAAACGCCTTCCTTTGATCAAATCCTAAACAAGGCTTTAAGGACCAGGCCACTGTAAAAAAATGTCATTTTTTTAAATTAATTTTCTGAAGATGCATTTGTTAATAATGCTCTCACCAAATTTTTTAAGGAAATTCGTAAAATTGAAGGAGATACCTACTGCATTTTATATGAAACCATTTTAAACAGTTTGTATGTTGAATTAACGTTCAGCAAAACTTTGAATGCATTTTTCTCGAAACTGCTTTTTTCAACACGGTTGACAACATATTAGAAAAAAACTATACATCCGATTTGCATGCACTAAGTCTTAAACTGTTAGTAAATCCAGTCAGTATGGCACCACTTAGGGAATTTTTTTTATAAAGGGCCCCCTTCTATTTTTTTTATGAACAATGAAAATTTCCCATAAAAAATCGAAATTAAAATTCGTTGGTCCGCCATTTTTCCTTATTTTTAAACAAAATTCACCTACGTGGTGAAATAGATACTAGATTTTCAAACAGTTTAAAACTTGCAAATCGGATGTATAGAGGTTAAAAAATGTGTTAACAAAGTTTAGAGGCCTGAAGAACCTACGGTTGTAGCGAAACCTGGTCAGCGTATAGTATGTATAATAAAAGTGGTGTTTAATAAGTTATTGTTTCACATAAAATGCTGTATCTCCGTCAATTTTTATAAATTGATTTCGAAAGATTGTTCTTTTATCTAGTAAATCCATGTTTTAAATTTTGAGAAAATATGTTTATTTTTAGTACAATAAGGTTTTACCGTAGGGCGTTTGCAGATTTGTTAAATTTTCAAACAAAATTTTGTATTATACAACACACATTTCAAATTATATAATCATGGAGTAAAATAAATCAATAAATTATCTGGGAAAGATATGTTTCAGAATTTTAATTTTAGTTTAAATAAAATCATTTAAAAAAAGATCCGCGCATATATTTAAAAAAAATACATTTTAATTTTGCTTAGACATTATTGAAAAATTATAAATACATATTATCAAAAAATAATTAGAAAAAGTACAAAATTTGAATAGTTTTATCATCACGAGTTTGAGCATTTTTGAATTTAGGTATGTATCAAAGCAAGTTGTTATTGAAATAATATCGATATTGAGCTATTATGTTAAAATGCTGGTATGGAGAATAATTAATCTTTCTCATCGGAATCGCGCTGTACAGTTGCAAGGGTACGATCGCAAGATCATCGTTCGACGAAATTTAAATTCTCGGCCGCTGATTAATGGCATTAAAGCCTTGTTAAGGATTTGATATAGGGGACATGGAAGTGTTTGATGGCCCCCGAGGACCCAGAGGCCCGGGGCAGGCCGCCCCTCCACCCCCTCCCCCCCCGTTAGTCCACGTTAGTAAAGGGGCCCCGAGACGTGCATTGCCTAGGGGCCCCGACATGGTTAATCCGGCCCTGCTCTCTCCTATAATAATATAGTCATATTAACGGTACGAGGCACGTCTGTCTTGATTGCCTGCTGTATACAGACTGATGTGTGGAAGGCTGGTTCATGCGAGCTGGGCCAACTAATTTGATTCGAGCTCTTACCTTCCAACTCGAACTTCCAACACCCTCTACACAATCCTCTGAACGTTTGTAGTTGAAAATTGACCTCAGTGTGGCGCTAGCATAAGAATCTCTTCAAGCAGTATTCTACTCTATTAAATTTCACACAAAAGTTGTAAGAAATCATTTATTGTTGTTTATTGTGGTGTTTTAATTGTTCTCGGCGTGTTTCAAATCATAACATAGAACACATTAAATTATAAATTAACTCCGCACAGGTAATAATTCTTGGTTAACTTTTATAGAGCCCTAATCAAATATACTGTGAAAAATCATAGTACATTTTCGTCACTATATAATCACCATAAAAAATTAATTCAGGCCACACGATGTTAACCATCTTAGGTGGTAAAATTTTTATTTGGATTAAACATTTATTTATTCTATATTGGTTTCAATTTATGGGTTTAGATTTACTTTCTTTACATGAGTAATAAAAATCATGTATACCTATGAGTGATAAAAATCCAAAAAAACTCTGATAAAAGAGACATCGTCAACAGTATCCAAATTTCTAATCTTAACATCGTATCAAAACATTGTATGTCTAAGGACAGTATTAATATGCCTACAGATTAAATGGTCATTTGTTATTTCAAGCTGGTCTCACCATGGACAATCCAATTCATCACGTGTCAAATGACACATGACGTACTGCAGTATCAAGGACGACATAATACAAAAAAATTATAAAAAAGAGAGAAAATTAAAAAAACACAATCACGCGAAAGAATGAAGTGTAGTTGTATATTTTATAATGCCACTTTCTGGAAACAGTTTCAAATAAAACATCTCAGAGGTAAAGATGCGGGTAACATTTATTTACCTCAAAATTAAAATGATAGACACCCGGGTTTCCCACAATGAAATCAGAAGATTGAATGTTGACAGTTAATGTCATATTTTGATTAATTACCATATTATATCAAATATTTTATGTAATTTTTTTACCACAATAATACGAATAAACAGCAGCACATTATTATTTTTAACTCTCACTTATCATAACTTTTTCCTTTCGTTATTATTTTCTGATTACAGATTACACTGTGAAATCCTCCAATCGCATTACTAATTATTACTGTGATGTCGTTTCACAGTACATTGTGTTGAATTATTAATCACCCGCATCCTGACTAATAACTATTTTTCAGGATTTTTTTTTCCTATCCACAAGATAATCTAGACTAATTCAGCCGCAGTATATTTTATGTCGATATTCCAAGAGTAATAATAACACCTAATTATTTTTATGCATGCAGTTTTGTACTAGTTTACCTGCATTATTCATTTGTGCTTTATGCGCTCAAGAGTTAACATTGTTCATTGTCAAGAAAAAATCATCAACCTTTGAAAAATTGTGAAACATTCCTGCGTGTGTTATTTTTTTGTTTTTTGGATATTTATTTACCTTGTAACAGGTTGGTTGTTTTTTTTTTTCATGTTAAGTGATTATTTCCTAATGTTACGTTCCTTTATGGTGTGTAACACTTGTGTATTAAGTGGAACAAATATTTTTTAACTCGATCCTGGATTTTTTATTTTTATTTTTCAAAGTTTTTTACAATTCTGTAGAGCCATTTTTTAGGTAAGTTAAGCTTGAAAACCAACATCACACCACCCAGACATGACAGTGCCTAAATATTAAATTAGAAACCCATGTTAATTCATGGTTGGATGCTTTTTAAAACAGTTCTCAAAAGTGGAGTTAATGTAAAAAACGGCCTTGACGAAAATAATTTCCCTCGGGGTAAATGTCATATTTTGGGATACTGTGGGGAGGGTTTTTTTTTAGTAAAGAAAGGAGTGAACATTTTATAGAAGGGAGGAAACACAGAGGTCGGCAAATCAATCCATAGCCGAGCTGTTGAACTCAAGAACGAGTCATAGGAACGACCCATTCTCATTGGACAAATATTGAGCGCGCATTTAACGTGTTTCCCGACTATGATCAAAATTTCCATGCGATTACAGGACAACTAACTAACTAACTAACCATCACGCCGTTTCTCCGCAGGGTAGGCAGAGAGGACGGACCGCCAAACAACTCGGTCTTGGCACACACTCTTTGCCTCACTCACATTCATACATCGTCTCATACATTCTCTTCTATTATTCTGACTTTTGACATGGCCCGACTCAAGTATCTGATTCACTTGATCGTGCCATGTCTTCCTCGGACGTCCACGACTTCTTCTACCATTCACATTTGCGTCGTATATTCTTCTTACACTGCTTTCTTCGTTCATTCGCTCTACATGCCCAAACCATCTGAGGGTCCCTTTCTTAATCTTACTCATTATGCATACATCAGCCTTACATTCTTTGCGGATATCCACATTTCTCACACGATCATACATTGTTTTACACACATACGCCTCAGGGATCTCATTTCAACAGCATTCAGTTTACTTTCATCCTTCCTCTGCCAGTTCCATGCCTCACTGCCATACATCAGGGTAGGTACCAGGACTCCATTGTGGACTGCTAGTTTCGCTTCTTTTGACAGTTTTTTATTAGCGCCAACGGCATTCAGTCCTCCATTAATCAAGTTCTCAGAAAATATAATTATATAGGGTATTAAGGGATGTACTTGACTTACTTTATCCAGTGATTCCTGACATTATTTGTAGTAAAAAAAGTAACTAAAATTTTAGTCTGCGGTGCTTTTTTGACATTTTTTTCCTTTAAAATATTTTTCTTCAAAACCAAACAAAAATGTTCCTTCCACTTTTCATTACTGGTCACTCGGCCGAGTAACCACACAACCCCTCATACCGACCTTAACTGTCCTACTGATTTTTTATGTTTTAAGTTGAAAAAAAAAATATCAATGTCATCGAGACCAAAATTTCATTTCCATTTTTTGCTCCAAATAATGTCAGCAATCGCTGGTTAAAGTAAGTCAAGTACATTCATTAACACCATAGATTACAAGGTTTGTGACGTAGCTTGAAGTCCATTTACCGACCGTCAATACGGATTTCGGCGGAACCGCTCGTGCGGTGATCTTCTCGCGTATGTGATGCATGTTTGGGGACGGTGCCTGGAGTGTTTTGGTGAGACCCAAACGGTTTCACTGGACATTTCCAAGGCCTTTGACCGGGTTTGGCATCGAGCGCTTGTCAACAAACTGCGTTCTTACGGACTTCCCGCATCCTTGTGTGCGTGGATTGCCGACTTTTTGAGGGGGAGGTCGATTCAGGCGGTTGCTGACGGTTTCACCTCTTCCTCGCATTTGATAAATGCTGGCGTCCCACAGGGATCGGTTCTGTCTCCGACTTTGTTTCTGTTGCACGTCAACGATCTCTTGTCATGTGCACCGATTCATTGTTACGCGGATGACAGTACAGTCCATGATAGCTTTTTGTTTGACAAGCCTCCAAAGAGCACACAAACCCCAACAGCTCGGAGGGCTTTGAAGCAAAGAATGGACGGTTACCTCGAGAGTGTTTTCTCTTGGGGTAAGAATAACTTCGTCGAATTTAATGTTTCAAAGACCTAATCATGTTTGATAAAAGGGATTGAAATGATAATCTAGTCTCCTTCAACGGAAGCATTCTTCCGAACTGGACCTCCATTGATATGCTTGGTTTAACTCTAAGTGACCAGCTCAGGTATGGGAGCTCCATCGAAACCAGAGTTAAGTTAGCCTCTCAGAAACTGGGCGTACTGTACAGGGCCCGCAGATACTTTAACAGTACACAACTGCTAACCCTGTACAAATCGAAAGTGCGCCCCACGGATGAATTTGGCAGCCACCTCTGGTCTGGAGCTCCAAAATTCATTATTATTTTTTCCAACAGAGTGCATGTCATAAAACGCTCCACTAATACATACAAAATTTACTGTCTAAAACTCCGAATAACCACACAATTCATCGCTAAACGTATCCCTTAAGTGAAACCCGTACGTGTGAAACAAAATCTCTCTAAATTTACAGTGATTAAATAGTGTTTAAATCAATAATTGTGAAATGCATCAATATTGTTGCAGTAAAACTAACTTTTTATACTCTCCAAAAATATACCTGTGCAAAGTCAATTTATATTACACATAATTCTCAAGGATATAAACATAGCTGATAGCTGAGTAGGAGGGTGAAAATTTGGGGTTATAGGTATTTTTTGATGCCAAATAAAAAAAAATATACAAAAAAAAATTGTACGCCGGCGACACCCGGAAGCGCAGTCTCACCTAGTAAAAACGGCGGAGAGCACATCTCCTTATATTTCAATATCTTTGATAGGGAATATCCTTTCTGAGGTGATTTTTCACAAAAATGATGCTCTACAAATTATCCAATTATTATTATTATAATGTTTACATTTTTTTAGTTAAGGGTTAGTAATAAATAATGTATATCTTTGTCATGTAAATAAAGTGGTGTATCAAAAATATTAAATTAATTTATCACAGTCATCTTATTCATTAAAAGAAATTTAAATATTCTAATTTTTATTTTTGTAGAATTCAATTTAATTAACGTTATTATTTATTTTTTTAACTTAAGATTTTCTTATTTTTTTCCCTTCAAAATAATTAAATAAGGAAGGTAGGTAGGAACTATTATCAACATATTAAAAGATTCAAAATTAGAATTCAGCCACACAAACTGTCACTTGAACAAAAATCACTGATTTTCTATTGTTTTTTTTTTGTAGAAGTTGATATATTATTATCTTTTATAGATTTTTTATTAGATATCGGGTTGCTTTCACTAATTAATAAATTATTATTGTTTAACATTGTGAGCTTATTGCCCTTAACATGCGTCACTATAAAACATTTCTTTTATATTACTGGCGTGTATTTGTGGAATTTTTAGACAAGATGGTGTGGCGGATTATCGGTATGTTATTATTTGCAATAATTTTCCTGCATAAATTATTGTATTATTATTTATGCTTAGAACCGCTTGTTAATACGGAATATTTTTTATTCAAACAGTTAGATTTACCTTTATTATTACGAAAAATGAGTATTTATGTCGGGGGAGACAAAAAACATGCATTTATCAATTTAATTTTGTTAAAATTATTTATTTTATGTTTTAATTTTTTTCATTTTAATTTAACATTTCATAGACAATCAATCAATGCTGCCAATCATAGAAAAAATATTATTGCCATATAACACAATAATTTATTCACGTTAATGATAAGTTTGTAGGTACCTGTATTTATAACAGCAGAACATGGAAAGAAATATATTACATACCCGGTAGACAAACCGTGCTTTGCCAAACAAACCATTCAAAACCTGGGATATTTTTAAAAATTATGATGGCGTGCAGCTTTCGTAGTTTAAACCTCAATCCAATAATTCGAAGTAGGTACTTTTTTGTTTTTATTTTGACGAGAATTTATTTTATAAGATTGGTACTTCCGACAAATGTCATATTTGATTGTCTATTAGTTAAAAAGGGAATATTCCGTATTATCTGTGCATCAAACTTTGACAACATGAATATTCCGTATTATCCGTGAGGTGGACTCAATGCATATTTACCATTATTGTTATCAAGACATGCCAAACATGTGACCTGCATTCATATGTGTATTTACAGTTTTTGGTAAATGTTTACCTATTAGATAAACGCTCAATACACACTTTAATTTTTTTTTTAAATTGTTCTAGGTAGATAATAGCTAGTAGTAAGTAATTCAGTAACTGGAATTGAAAAATACTGCGTTTTGATTGTTATTTTGTTATCTTTAAAAACGCAAAATGTAATTTCAAGGACCACCATCTTTTTAATTACGATGGCAAAACTTTTAGGAAAAATCACTTTCTGTCAGTTAGATAATAATAAGAAGTACGTATTTCAATCTTCGTAAATGATAAATAATGCGTAATAATCATTATTTGGTTCGGTTTCATAAACACGAAAAATTATTACTCGTGCCCTATTAAATTGTGCCATGTGAAACTGCAATACCTATGCAATAAGGAACTCCGGTGAAAAATATTATGGCTTTAAAAAATTATGTTCATATAGACCAACAAACGCTGATTCTGAATATATAACTTTTATTTGATAATATTAAACGTACAGTTTTTAAAAAAATATTAAAAAGTGCATTTTTAATATTCTCGTTAAAACACAGCGTCAGGTTGGTATGCTGTGTAATGCTGTGTGGTGACGTCACGATGGAAGATTCACCTGGTGATGGCATTTTGAAATGTGTGAGGCAAGCCGTTCAAACACAACATTTAGTGTTTTTTATTTGGTTTATTTACATTCTGTTAGTAGAGATTTAGACATATAATAGTTGTTGTGTTTATTGAAACATTATTTAGGCCCTCACAATTAAAATTATGACGGTAAAAGGGCTATATTTGCGGACAATCTGATATTTCCAGGATAATGTTTTTCAAATATAATACGGACTGTGTACCTAAGTGCTGAATTTCGTGGGATAAAAGTTGGTTAGTAAATAAATCATCTTATTAGTTGTTTTTGAAAGTCGTAGTAAGCTGTAAAAAAAGATTTTTGATAATCTTCAGTAAATGTGGCCTATTTGAGGTTAAAGTCGTGTCAATTTTGACATTTTGTTTATCTACCATAACATCGATCGTATTTTCGAATTCGTTTATTATCAAGGGCTTTTTATACAAGTCATTATAAGTGTATTATAAATACCAGTGTTTCTGTATTATGTTAAAGCAAAAGTCACACCTGAACACAAAATTCTACGGCTTACGATGTCATTTGCAGTCATTTTTATTTGCAATGAAAAAGATGATTAATTGTTATTGTATTGCACTTTGGTACAATACAATAACAGTAGCGATGAGATGTCGACATTTTACCTAATGTTTTTCTATATTAAAAGCAGTTAATCGTGAAGAAAAAACGCCTCGACTTGTCACACCTAAAGTCATTCGGCCATCGATTTTTCAATATAAAATGAGTAAAATGACAGCACCTGTTGAAAGTGAATAAAACTATCGATGACGTCACACAATGCACCATAGGCATGGTGTTTTTCAAGGGATCTTGAAAAATCAAAACTTTGAAAATTATTTTAAATATTAAAACTAACTATATAACTAAAGCCATAATATTTTTCACTGGAGTTCCTTATTATAATTTTTTTGAATGTGATTACCAAACATGAGTTCCAACTGCCCTAATTGTCCGGAACTAGTGGGGTGATTACCAAACAAGAGTCCAAATTGCCCCAATTTTCCGGAACTAGTGGGACTATTGGGGTATGCTGTGAAGCTGAGAATGGAGTGGGGAGGGGAAGGAGATGTAGAGAGGAAGGTTGGGAAGTACCTCCTGTTCAGATCTGGCACCAAACATGACTAAAGACATTTATTGTATTGCTTCGATTTCGAATGATGGTCTTTCACCATTGGAAATTGGTTATTTTGATAGTACATACTGCTCTGGAACGAGCTTCATATTTACTATTATTATGCTAGTCATTTTATGCTAGCAACTTTATTGATTTCGTAATTAGACATGCATATTGTTTTAAAATAATCCCACAGCGTTTATTGATTTTATGACTCTGTTAAAACTGTTTTATTAATTTTAATGTGTTTTTTACAACGTCATGTGTATTTTTATACATTGATAGAGACTTAAAATTATAATAGTATACAATGTATTCAGAATATATGTCATATATTCTATATAAGGGGTCGTCCATTAAATACAGGTATAATCTGATTAAAATTTGGAAAATTCTCACTCGGCGTCATCATTTTCGCGCACTACGCAGACTACTAAAAGATCATTCGCCCACTTTGTTAATTCTTCTTTTGTGGTATATTTTTGTTTGACATCAGCCCACAACTCATTAAATTCTTTCTAAACTACGCTAGGTTTTTTTTCCCTTTTTATACTATGCAAATAGGTCTTTATACAGATCTCCTAGTTTAGACATTGTTCCATTGTTTTAAGGTAAAACATATGCGGCAACGATTTAATTAGTCAAGGCTACACGTCGCTCTTTGGTTTAGAAATTGTGCGTTCATGAAAAATAAATACAGGTGATATCTCATTATATCCCCCCCCTCCTTGTGATTTTTTGACGATACCCCCCCCTCCTTTCACCCATTTTGAGCCTACAAATCACAAATCTCATTTTAAATTTTTGTGAGTGTTTTATCAGGACCTAACAAAAAAAATTGTTTTGAAAGAAGCATAAGGAGAACATAAGACATAAAAGTAAATGGTAGAAGAAGTCAGAGATGCATGTCCGAGGAAAACATGAATAGCATGATCGAGTGAATCAATTACTGTTAATAACATCGACTTGGAACGAACATAGAAATAATAATGTTTGTGTTTTGTGTTTTCAGGGATCAGGCCTGCGATGAATCACAAATTTATCCTAACCCTAGCGATAGGAGTCTCCACTGGCTTTAGTTTTGCCTACATTTTACTCATATCCAGTGAATACAGTCAACGGAATGGTTGGTTTGGGTGAGTTGCTATAAATTATATAAGTGTTTAGTTCGGAGCAGTTGTTAACCAAAAGTAATTATCTAATCAAAGTCCCACACTGTAAATCCCTTTTAAGGTATGCATTCATACATCGGCATTGTCACAATCGGAGTTTAGTATTCTTTGCATAGTTTTGTTACTTATAGGAGTGTGTCTACTTATCAGCAATGCTGATGATAAGAGGGGAATAAATCTGTTGCATGCTGATGACTAAATTGTGAATGATGTCAGCCACAATTTGATCGAAAGCCGAAAACAGGCCCAGAGTTGGCGTTTAGAAGGGACCATTCAAATTTCAAAAATTCATAATTGTACTTAACATCAATCAAATGTGACAAGAAGTTGACACACCCCAACCTTTGCCTAAAATTATATGCAACAATCAAAACAAAATATAAAATGGTTGTATTTTCAGCACATTTCTGACACCAGACCGACTAGTAGCTTAGCAGATAAATAGATAAATGCAACCGGGTTCCCTTCCAATGGGTCGTGGGTTCAGTTCCTCTGCTAATTAAGTCTTCTAGACCCATGATCACTCCTTTCTCTCATCAAAAAGACCCTCCACACAGCATCTTCAAAGATGACATAGGCCCTGAGGGAAATTATTTTCCTCCGGGCCTGCTGTGTGGAGTTAATGTAAAAAAAAATGAAAAAAATAAGAGGTTTTCAAATATTGTCAGATTATTCGGAACCCGGGAATGTTTGGATTTCTTTTCAACAGGTTTACTGCCAACTCCGCCATTTGGCAGAGTTCGAATGTTTCAAAAAACTCTGCACCCGCCAATTGGCATGTGTGTCAATATAACTTTCAATGCTCAGTGAAAATCTCGCAACTGTTATTTTTATGCCTGAATGAGTAAAAATTTTTTTGACCCCCTACTCTTGTTTTAAATTTATATCGCATTATATAAAATGGCTGTCACAGCTTTTCAAGTTACACATCGGAGTTTTCAAAGCCTTCCCCGTCCAAGGCTGGCAATGAACCTGTTGAAAATAAAAGATAAAAATATAATTCCACTAGGATCCACAGCTTATTATTAAATTCTCTTCTAGTAAAAGTGACATTTGCTACCAACACGACTCTCGGGGTCCGCCGCACCTCAACCACGACCAGGACCAAGTGGAGACGGCCTTCCAGTTTGGGGCGCACAAGCACGACGAGGCGTTCCACAAGTTTGAGGACACAGCGGTGGCGGACGCCATGGCGCGCAAGGTGCGCGTGCTCTGCTGGGTCATGACCGGGCCCGCCAACCACCAAAAGAAGGCTATACACGTCAAGAAGACGTGGGGCACTCGCTGTAACATTCTGCTCTTCATGAGCTCTGTAGCCGGTAATAATACTATTCTATCATTTACTGCAAACAAGCCCCTTGCGAAGCCCTAACAAAATGTCACCCCATATCCTACTCTTTTTTTACATTGAATATATTTATTTTTTACTTAAAAAATAAATATTTTCAATGTAAAAAAAGATTTTGTCAGTACAAAAAATGCAGTCCATCCTCTCTGCTTACCCTTCTATAATAACGGTCGTCACCCTTACAGAAACAGAGAGCAACAAAGCGCGAAGGCGACCGAAACGCGGTAGTGTTTGGAAGGTGATTTATGCATTCCAAACCCTAACGCGTTTCGGTCGGTAGTGCGACTGAATCGCGTTAGGGATTGGAAATACGCAGCCTGGTTTCCCCTTACCAAATCCCTACCACGTTGCACCCTCTGTGACGCGTAGTCTAGGCGTGACAGCCGTTCGCGATTGAGCTTCCACTCGCCGCACCCGCCAGGTGTGAGTTACCCTCTGTATTTCATTTTTAAACTTAGCTTCGGCGAATCTGAATGACGCCACTGGGATTGTTCTTTGTCTCTGGTATCGTGAAATGTATCCGGGTCTCGTCCCCAGTCATTCATCGCCATTGAAGTCATAGCATTCAAGGAATTCGCGGGCTGCCAGAACCCATTGTTGTTTGTGATCTTCGGTGAACATTTTGGAACCCACCTTGGGCAGACTTTGTGGTCTCCCGAATGTTCTGTCAAAATCTTGTCCATAGTGGTCTTACTGATATCAGGGATCATATCACAGAGCTCCTGAACCGTCACCCGTCGATCTGCAATCATTGTTTTTTCCACTTTGGCAATTTTTTCGTCTGAAACCGATGTCCGTCCGGCACGCTTTTAAATTCTCTGCACCATTTGTGCACGTTTTCGCACTCATGCACTGTTTTCCGTACACTTAAAGTAGCTGAGAATCAATTTCTATCGGGATTTTGTTCTTTTCTCAAAAAAAATTATTATAGAGTGTAATTCATGCTTGGCGGGTGAGCAGAGACCAAGTGTCGCAGAGAGTGAAGCGTGGTGGGTATTTGACGTAAGAAAACCAGGCTATACTGTTATGAAAATATTGAATATTTTATAACAATTGCGGTCAGGTACTGTGTTTACCTAATTTATGCTTGTCTATGGTTTGTTTTGACAACCATATATTGGCGGAGAAGGAGGGAGATAGCTTTTTCCGGGACCAACGACACTTCCCGTTTAGGCCTGGTCGGGCTCGGACCTAAACGGGATCGCAGTGCCAATTTGATTGTTAACATGTGAATATTGTCGAGCGTAACGAATGTTATTATAATTAAATAAAGAATCCAATACTGGATCATACTGGAATGGGCGTGGCGCAGAATCCTTGCCGTTAATGTAAAAACGTGGATCGATGTTCTCCGTGAAAGGGGGGTCGATTTGATAATCGTGAGTTCAAAGAGCCATCCTTGCTCGCCTCAAACGTGTTGGCCGACGGAAAGTAGTAATTATAAATGCATTGTCGGTCGTGTACCGTATTTGGGTAGCGGCCCACATTTTGCCGATTTTGCCCGACACGCGACAGAATAACCGCCCCTGGGATCCATAGGATGGTGATCGGATGACATACCTTGTCATTGACAAGGTCTGGCATCCCTGTTTCCTTCGAAACAAAGCTGCTCACTGTGATGAATAAATATTTAATGCACCCACTTCATAAGCGGTGTATACCACACATAGTAGGAAAAACACATATCAGTAATTAACTACATAGCAACGATTAAAAAGAGCTTAGAAATACGCCACCAGTGTTGCCGGATCTCGCGTAAAATTGTTGCTCGCGACCGCAGCACCTACTAGTTCTTATTTTACGGACAGCCCTCATACATGTTCAACAGTCTGTGTGGACTGGCGTATTTATTTATGTTTCTGAAGTGGAAATTTTAGTTGATTTGTACATTCAGTTCAATATAATTTTATTTATCTTTCAACTGTCCTACACTAAAACATCGAAGAATATGTACTAAATATTGTCGACTTATTTGATTTCAGATGAAAAACTTCCCTCAATTGCGCTTCCTGTGAAAGAAGGGCACAACCATTTATGGGGCAAAACCAAGGCGGCCTTTGAGTATATTTATGAACATTATCGGGATGAAGCAGACTGGTTTATGAAAGCAGATGATGACACGTAATATTTATTGAATTGATATTTTTTAACCTATATAATGATCCTGTACATTCTAGAGCTATGCAAGAAAGTATTCCCAAAAAATCACTAACTTACATAAATAATTCGTGGGTCGGGGTATGCAAACAGTTAGGTCAGAAAAAAAGCAGAATTTTTTAAAATCAATTTGCTAAAAAAAACATATTTTTCTAAGAAAGGTGAGAAAAGTCCATTGGTTCTGTGCACAAAACAATATATATTTTTTTGATTTTCCTAAATTGGTTGGTGAGGTACGAAAGCATTGAAAGAACCAAAAATTTTATTTTCATTTTTGACTCGCATCTTCACGTCCTGACCCACGAATTGTCTCTCTTCATAACTCTTATAAGTTTTCGGGCAGAAATGTTTCCTTTACGCTAGTCGAAATTACGCTAAAATGCTGCTAAGTGCAACATTCCACGCCCTCAGTGTGACGCGTTTATTTTAAAGGAAAAGATATGAGCGTGAAAAAGAATTAAGGTGATTCTCTTTGCAGGTATGTGGTGGTGGAGAACCTTCGCTACATGCTGTCTGCGCACAGCCCTCAGGAGCCCGTGTATTTCGGGTGCCGTTTCAAACCCTTTGTGAAGCAGGGCTACATGAGTGGGGGCGCTGGCTACGTGCTGAGCCGCAGCGCTCTGGACCGCCTCGTCAAGGTAGCGCTGCCCTCCAACAAGCACTGCTCCCAGGGGGACGAGGGATCGGAGGATGTTGAAATAGGCAAGTTCATTCATCCAGTGCGTAGAGTATATGTATTTGTTTTTAAACAAAGATAAACATTCCCGGGTTACGAATAACTTGACAATATTTGAAAATTTTCTACTACCATCACACTAAGTGAAAATGTTGCTTGTGTCGTAATGGAGTACTTAGCTAGCCGAGGAATTTAACTCAAGACATCTGGGTGGGAACCCGATGCGTTGCCACTGACCGGACCTTCACCTTATCTTACCTACTTCTTTCAGCCTTAGACATTCACCAAATCAGGGATGACATAATGTAAGTAGCTCCAGTGCAACCATTCTGGTCACTGCTGAAATACATGTAGATATCTTGTGTCTTTTTTTATTCGGTAGGTGATTCAGTATTAAATAATCACAAATATATTGTTGTATAAAGCATTATGTAACTTAAGTTTATTGTGATTGTTGTACTTTCATTTTTATTATTTTTTATATTTGCTACTTAGTTCTGCTTTATATTTTACTTTACATACATTAATTACGAGGGTTGTCCGAGAATTAAAGACCTTTACTCATTTTCGGCAATGCGGACAAATCTCAAACACGGCGGCACTAGCCAGGAGCGCAGACTTTCTCTAAAAAAACGAGCGGTGATCCAGCATGGTAGCTGCTTCAGTGCGATCTTTGCGTCTGTTTGAGACGGACGCTTCGCTGTCGAGATGCTCATTTATTCGCTTTCTAAACTAGGAGGTAGTCTGCCCTGGGGGCCTAGTCTCTATCTTTTATTAACGTCTGTTAGCGCGTTAATTACGTCACAAACACGTATTTTGACAGTTACGCTAATTTTGGTAGTCTCTATCAAGTCGTAATCCGGAATTTCTGTTAACCTTAACAGATTTTAAATTTGCTGTTAAGCAATGTTAAGCTAATAGGCGACGCCTGTGGACGCCCTTGTATTTTGACAGTTCTTGTTGATTTTGGTAGTCCGTAAGTCGGAAAGTCAGTTTACTAACGTTGAATTTCACGTTTAGCTATCGGAGTCGATCGGCCTACCTATTAGTGGCGATTAGTTAACAGGGAACATTTAGATGTGTCACATTGCCGAAAGACACACTTTTCAAAGTTGATTAATTCGAATTTTGTTCTTTAAAAGGTACCTAAGTGATAAAATGTACGGTGAATTAAAAGATACGTCAACTGAAATATTTACCTAGCCTCCGAACTTTTGGGCACTTTCAACAATTACTACAAGAAACAACTATTTATATGCAAAAATAGGTTATTAGTTTGAGTTATTTAAGTAATTTGTGCGAAACTTTCGAAAACGTCAAATGCAGCGAAGAGATCGTTTTATTGAGGAAATTTTCACTAATAAAAATAGATTTTTGATGCAAATTTTACCTCTCCCGACGTAAATAGTTGCTTATTGTATGTTTACTATAATAATATGCACCAAATAGGTACGTGTCTATTGCAATCTTATTGATAATTTGTGTATTTATGTAGGTACGTTAGCCACAGCCAAAATATACAAGTGTCATGTGATTACAACTCTAATCGATCTCGACTATGTGTTTCTTCAAGAAAAAAACATTTATGAACACTCTATCGTCTTGCAGTGCTCTAAATTGACAAGTGTCGTGTTATTATTGAACCTCTATCCATAATCTTTAAGAAATATCCATTTACAAACCTCTTTCGTGGACAATTTGACTTTATACATAAAAAAAAACCTGCCGCATCCATTTCTGCATTTTTACTCAATAACAACACATAAAATCATTGGTAATCTGATTTTTTCAAGCATTGACACAGTCATAGTCCTGCAGGTAACACACCTCAATTTAAATCACCTTCTCAGGTAGGTAATTAATGACACGTGTAATATTTTATTTATTCAACAGCTCACATCAAACACTTGACATTATGTCTCTCACTAATCATACAACATAATACAAGACAAATAATCACTTCACGTTATACATAACAGACACTTTTATAAAATTCAATACACCAAATGTCATCGCTGTTGTTTTTACATACATTTCCTGTCACTGTGTCTCAATTTAATCCATTCCTGTTTGCTTTTCTT
This sequence comes from Limnephilus lunatus, assembly GCA_917563855.2. Lineage (NCBI taxonomy): Eukaryota > Metazoa > Arthropoda > Insecta > Trichoptera > Limnephilidae > Limnephilus > Limnephilus lunatus. Next base: position 30,476,894 of record OU830599.1, on the reverse strand, counting down.
CATCTGCATTGTCTACTCATATCTGCAACAGTACAATACACAAGCGATTAGTATATTTACGATTTAAAATTACTTATAAATCATTATCTCTGACACAAACATTATTTAAAAACACCTAGCAATCTTGTAGCGAAACTCTATCAAAGTTCACCACCTTTAAAAACAGTATCATTTTAATCTATCAAAGTTCACAACCTTTTTGGAAGCACTTAATAAAATAATTACATATTTTGTCTAATTAATTCAATATATTATGTGTCCAATAATTATTCACACAGTATAATATACCTACATACCTTTAAAATAGGTACACACCATCACTGTTGAATTATTTTCCTCCGGGTGGCATCATAGTATAGATTGCGTCACTTCCCCGTCATTTCGTCTTCCCGGTCCCGTATCTGCAATTAAACTTGATATTATATTATCTGTCTACATATCGGTGTAACAACCACTAATTTCATTTACACGCGTTTATTTTGCAAAACTTTATATTTACTCGGGAAACAATTCTGTCGTCTTGTCTTCCCACGTTGTTTCATTCCCGTCTTGTGAATGCATTTCCATTTTGCAACAACAGAAAATACGTGTCCATCATTCACTTCATATTTATAAAATAGTACTATATCATTTCCCTTCGAGTGGCATTAAATTTGTTTTATCATTTCCCTCCGAGTGGCATTGAAATTGATGAAACAAATGTACAAATGTAGCACAGATTATGGAAACCACACTTCATTTCAGCAATTACCACAAGAAAACAACTATTTACGTATACAAAATAGGTTATTAGGTTCCTAGATTAGGTAAATTAAGTAATTCATGCGTATTTAGTTTGATACGAAACTTCGCAATTGTCAATAGGTCAATTTTTAACTTTGAATGAAAATCATATTTTAAATGCAAATTTTTCCATTTATCACAACTGAAACCGATGTTTCTTGAGGTAATTATATTATGTTTGAAATTAGTTTACTTTTCAAAATGTATGCATATTTAAAGTGTAGCGGCATTTGGCAGTGTTTTCACAGTTTACCCATTCGAGTTCGTTGCGAACAAAGTGAATGTGAGGTTATAATGTCCTTTTATATTAATTAATTTTTGGAAAGCTCACGATATCTTACAAAATATAGTTATTAATGTAAACAAATACAAAACAAAAGTAATAAATAATTACATAACTTACGGTCATCGTTTTTTCTTTTAAAATAGGTAAACTTGAAACTTCAAAAGCGAAAACCATTGAATCTCTGACAATCTGTCAGAAATAATTCATAGACAATTTACATTTTTGCATAGAGTTTGACGTTACGCTATCGGTCCGACACCTCGCGACGATAAAATAAACTAAATCTTAACAGAAAAGTTACGGACTACCAATTTTAGCAAGTTGCGACAACTTTGCTCTAATCACCAAGTTAAGCTTAACAGACTGTTAGTTAATGTAAAAGATAGGGACTAGGCCCCCTGTTGGAGTTCGTAAGCTCCCAATTTTGATCCTAGACGTCAGTAAGTCTACCACACAGAACGATTTTGAGGGAAGAATGGCTTATGCAAAGTGCGTGTTCGTTGGGTTCCCAAAATGCTGAAGAGAAAAATCATGTGAAAAGCGGTTCATCAAGTGCATCAATCGTAGCGGGGACTATGTCGAATAATAGTGGGGATATGCACCTAAAATGTCTTATGATTTTTTTGGAAATATTAATTTTTCCTGATTTTTCAAATTAGAAAGGCGTTTAATTCTTGGACAACCCTCATATTTAGTTTTATATTTCTAAACATTTATATAGGTTTGAACATTTTTTATTGATCTTTTTTTTTTGTTTACCACCTTTGTAATAATAATAATAATTATTGGATGATTTTTATAGCGCCATTTTCGTGAGAAAATCACCTCAAGGGCGCTTTATAAATTCGTTTATACATTTAATCTATACCTAGGTATATACTACAAGTGGCTTATATTATAACTAAGATTGATAACTAATGACTTACAACTAAGACTTCTATGACTAGTGATTTAGAACTATATTTATTTTTATAATCGAGTTTTGTACATGTAATTGGAAGCCATAATACAATACGAAACGAACAGAGCAGTATTGTTACTGCTCTATTCGTAGGTATTATGACCTGCAACTCTCTTAAAATTAGTTATTTACGACGAACATACTTATTTACATTTATAATCACATATTGTTACGATTACTGTCATAATACGAATAGAGCAGTATTGTTACTGCTCTATTTGCATTATGATTTGCAACTGTCTTAAAATTAGTTATTTACGACTAACATACTTATTTACGTTTATAAACACATGTTGTTATGTTACTGCCCGTGCTGTCAGTGTAAGTCATGAAAATATTACAAAAACAAAAAAAAAAAAAAAAATCGCATAATAAGTTGTAATATAATGTCAAAAGTTGCGTAACAACGGAAAAGCTGGTAATGAAGATACATCAATCTAGGTAATTCCCATGGACTAAGTAATGAAATACTACTGAAAAAATGAAGTTATTTTTCGGAATATGAGAATGTGAAAAGGTGAGTTTTGAGCTTTGCTCTGAACTCAGATGTACTGTCGATCTTTCGCAAATGTGAAGGGAGTTTGTTCCAAGCTGTTGGGCCTGCTACTGCGAAAGCCCGGTCTCCGAAATTGGTATTGGGATTGCGCATAGGCACTGAGAGTCTACCTACGGCTATTGAAGATGCTGATCGAAGGGTTGCTTGCCTAGTATTGACATCATTTGGAATGCACAGTTCCGACAGGTAGGGTGGCGCCATGTCGTGTAGTGCTTTAAACACCATCCAGCAGAGTTTGAACTGAATTCTCTCAGGACACTTAAGCCAATGAAGGTTCCGCAGATGTTGAGAAATGTGAGAAAATTTGGAAACGCCGGTTATCAGTCTCGCTGCAGCATTGAAAACTGACTGAAGTTTATCAGTATATATTTTAGGGAGATTTGCATATATGCCATTGCAATAGTATATTATATTATTAAGATTGTTTGTTCCTATAATAAATAAATCTTTTTATTTGTGGTTATGTATGCAAATATTGGAATTTGACTATAAATGATGTTGTTTTAGGCAAGTGTCTGTCCAACGTGGGGGTCAAAGCAGGGGACTCGCGGGACCCCCTAGGCAGGGGGCGCTTCTTCCCTTTCATCCCGGAGCACCACCTCATCCCCGGCACCCTGGACAAAAACAACTGGTACTGGAAGTACATCTACTATAAGGCGGAAGAGGTAAAAAAATATTTGTAATATATCATTTCATTGATCCATGCAGTCACCACTTTTAAAAAGTAAGCCAATCTGTTAATTCTGAGGGAATGTGTTATTTGTAGAAAATGGTTTTTGTTGTTGTAACATGTTTTGTTGTATTTTAGGGCTTAGACTGTTGCTCCGACAATGCCGTATCATTCCACTACGTCAGCCCCAACATGATGTACGTCCTGGACTACCTCATCTACCATCTCAAGCCTTTCGGTATTAACTACAAGATGGAGATATCTGGGGACGAGCCCAACACGGACGTGATCCTGAAGGGGGTGCACTCGGCCGTTGTCAGCGAAGGAGCTGCAAAGCGGGGCGCCGAGGCCGCCCCCGAAGACGTCTCGAGATCCCCGGAAGAGGAGCCCAGATAGTCTGCCAACTGGAACAGGTCGGCTCCGCACTTCCCTGATCTGTACGACAATTGCCTCTCATGGAGAATCTCATCGGCTGTGTTTCTCTCACAGCACTAGTACTCTCTGAATCTCACCAAATTTAGGGTTTTAAGTTGAAGAAATTCTACGCCCGTCGCAGTATATTTTACGATTGCGTGAAGAATATATATAATTATATAATTTTAACTACCGAAAAATTATGCAATTATTACGCTAGAACTTTTTATATTACTTATTAATTACCTTGCCAGAAATCTCCACAATAAGTTTTTTTTATTGTTTTTATCGTCCCCTTGGAACATTGGTGTTCCCGTGGTGCCAGTTTGTGTAAAAAGCTTCGCCTTTTCATTTTATTTTATTATTAATATTATACAAAGTATGTATACATTTTTTGTAGATGAATAGAACTAGTCAAATGAAAAAAAATACTCGGTAACTAAAATATAGGGCGAAATCCTTTTTATTAAAAGCAAGTTATTGACTGATTTATTGTGTAAATTAAAAATATTTTGTTATTTAGGATATTAATACACTGGGTTTAGCTCATATAGGTGTCCATTAATTGAGGTTTGGACATCATACGCAGGGAAGGACGAGCTCCATATTAATTGAAGCGTTCACGCCCGGGATATTATTATTCAGATAAGAACTGATTACTCAATTTGAAAGTTATGGTTACCGCCGCCCTGGTTCTTTTTTGAATAACCAACACCTCTGCCATAGTGGTTCGCTACGTTTGGCGACTTAGCAGGGGTGCTCGGGTTAATTGTGTGAGGTATGTACAGGTCTTCGTGGTGGATGCACCTTCTCACCAGCGTGGCGGGACGGATCTGGAGAGATCTTTAACCACTCCTGCTGCTCTCTCGACCTGTCGCCTTGCTCCGCAGTTGGAGGGATGTATTCATACGTCCGTCACTGCTGAACACACTGACCCCAGATTCCTACCAATCCCTCGTACCTTTTTCCTTCCCAGAACTTCATCTCCTTCATTTCCTTAAAAAGATCCTCCACCCTCCGCTAAGATGACATGGTCCCTGAGGGAAATTATTTTCCTTAGGACCTCTTGTGTGGAACTAACGTAAAAAAGCTCCATTTACTGCAAAAACTATAATACACTGCATAATTCGGTTCGCCCTGAAGCATTCACTATTCATTGCTGTTTTTTTTTGTATTTTTAATATCTATTGCTAAATAACATAATTTTTATTTTTAAATTTGTTTATATATGTTTCTAAATATCTTCTAAAAGTGAACAGATCTAAATATTTATTTTTATTTTTCTATGCATCATTTATTTTTTTAATATGGTCTTATTCCTCAAACAAATATGTATAATATATTTAATTATGATTTTTTCACTTTGTTAGTTACGTATATGTAATTGACATTAAAAGGCATTACATTGTATATATATGTAGTCATTGCATTTTATAAACCTCCTTTGTAGCTTTTTGTAAACGGTATAAATACTTAGCAAGTTTCATGGTGTAACTTGTGCAAATTCCTCTTTTGGGTTTATTTTTTTTTAATATCTCAAAAGATGATCAGTTTAAATATAATATTCCTTAAAGTGATTCAAATGGCCGTGTCTTATTAGAATATTGTGTGACTAACAATAGAGATGGTTTATGAAAACAATGATTTTAAATTACCAAATATGTATCTTTTTAATATAATAATGTACCGTGTTTCATTCCACTTGCCTTACCGTGGCAACACAATGATGGTATTATAATATCGATCGTCCAGTTGATTAGTCAGACATCTCTAAATACTAAGTTGAGAGATAATGAAGAAAGCAATATTCGTACGCTCACTATAAATCAAATATTATTTACACATGTCCGAGTATTACATATTATATATGTATACTATAAAATAATACCGGGAAGCATAACGGTCCAGTACATTAGTATGACATATTACTAGTGACCCAGAAAACATCATTTTTTTGTTTGTTTCACTACAAGTTTTTCTGCTTTATAATTGATTTGGGTAATAATTGTTTATGAGTAATCCGAGTATTGTATCAGATAGAGGGTACACTTTTACATATAACTGCATTCTCAACTCAAATTTTGATTTTTTGGAGATGTCTGACTAATCAAGTGAACATTCGATATGCTCTATACACGGTGTTCGGAAACTCGTAGTACAAGCGGAAAACTGGAGAACCTACATCACATAGAGAACCTAAATAAACATAAAGATTTTCAATTTAAGCATTTTTACATTCAAAATTTAAAAAAAAAAAATTAAATAAATTTTTTCGTCTTCTTTAGGGTTAAAATTTTTCCAATACCTACACAGAAATGTTATTTTGACAGATCGAAGATGCTACTCTAAAATTATTTATAAGCTGCAAAATCTTTTTTCGTGTCCATAGTTGATTTATTTTCATCTTACCAAGTTATTCTTCCACCTCTTCTAGGCATTATACAATGTGGTTAATTAGAGTATTTACTTTGTTGTGTAGCAGCCTGTCATCTTGAGTAAGCGGCGGGCAATAATTTACTCTAGTTGAAAGTAATACGAACGATTTTCGGCCAATTCGAATAAGCCTTGTGAGAGAAATTATTAGCATATTTGTGTTCCAACTTACATTATGTAGTAATGTTCCTTTTCTAATCCAAAAACCCTAGGTACATCACAAAAAACGCATTAACATGTCATTGGTATATCACAAAAAACATAATTACATGCGTTGGTATTATTCCATTGTAATACACAATAATTAATCACGTTAAACTACGAAAATAACACAAAATAGTTCACAAACACACTTTGTTTTAAAGTTTAATTAACGAAAGGGTTGTTGATAGAAAAATGTCAACCAAACGCGTCACTCACGTGAGCCGTGAACTTAAAACTGCATAAACAACAATAATTCCCGAAAACAAGGGATCCTGTACAGGTTCGAACACGGCCGCCATCTTCTAGCCTCTTCCCTCACGTGTATTGAAATTAGCGAATAGAGATAGCTAATTTTGTTTTGGAATGCGATACGTACAAGCTGCGAACGATTCTACTTCTTGAAAACTATCGCGCGTCTCTTATTTCACGTGTTTATTAAAAGGAGCTAATAGACAGAGCTGATTTTGTTATACTACAAGCTGCGAAAATATTACGATGAGCTATTTAACCGTCCAATGACCGATTATTTTATTTTTACAGTGAATTAAATTATGGGCGATTTCAAAATAATGCTTAAAATCCGGAATTCTTTATTTGTTTTTCTTTTCAATAGTTTTTATTAGTTAGGTATTATGATCGTCAGTAATAATTTATAAGAATTCGACCAAAAAAAAAACAACTTCTGATTCGATTTACTCGAAAACAAAAGCTCAAATCAAAAAAAGTTATACCACAAAATCGACTCCAAATGTGATGGGGAATCCCCAGTTTGTACTACGAGTTTCCGGACACCTTGTATAATGCTCTATGATAAGACGTCAGATTGCCATTTCATCAAAGCTGTTGATAAATTATATTCTCGCTATTGAATTAAGTGGCTGTTGAATTCCAATTTGAATAATTATAAGTAGAGATTTAATTTACTCTACTTTAGTTTTTACGTAATGTGTATATACATAATAATATATTTTATTACTTTAGTGAAAAATTATTATGTATTAAAAGCTATGCCAAAGTTGATTTCTTTTCCGTTTTGCACTGCAATGCCAATATAATAAAAGTGAGCTCCTATTGGATTTAATTTAATTAATTAATTGTTTGTTGCTATTTTATGAAACTCAGAATCATTACGTTCTTTGATAATATGAAACGAACATTACGCTCACTTTAGAAAAAAAAACATGACTAAGTTAGGATTAGAGTTATTATTAGTATTTTTTTCTCTATAAACCGTACTTTTCTTCTTTGTCGAGCCAGTCTTAGAAAATAAAATATTACTATTGCATTAGAAAAAAACGTCTTTAAGGTAAAATTTAAATAAAATGCATAATATGTATATTACCTAGATTTTATTATAAAAACTGAATTTATCACAGGTCACGGAAAGGATGATCGAAACAAATGCATCTCAATTTCTGTCATTCTCCTAAATAATAATATTATTTTTATCCATCTTGGGATCAAAATAAAAAAGATCAAAGTAAATAATAATAATTTAATTTTGAACAAATTCAATGTTCAAATAATTTAGACAAAAACTGGATCCCATTTGCCTCATTGTTGGCTCCCTTGTAAATTGGGGCAACCTGGCGCCCCATAGCACTATATGTAGTGGACATTATTTTAAAAAATCGTATAAAGGTACTTAATTAGTTTTTTGCCACAATAGGATATTGTGCACACAACCAAGTTTTCTTTGTTTAAACAAAAGTATGTTTCCTTCAGCATGTTGTATCATGCACAGCTATTATTAGGGTAAATCAGGTGAATACATAATAATTATTGTGATAAATACAACATTTAGTAAAGGTGCATTGTAAACCTTTGCACAAACATGTTTACTAAGTCCAATATTCATTATATTTATTTATCTCAAAAATAAACATTTTATTTTGTTTTTTATTTGATTCATGAATGTTAAAACATCACTTTATCAAGACAATATTTCTGATTTTGTTATAAAAATGTTTTCTAGTGCAATGAGGCATTCAATTATCAAATTGTTTAATTACACAATTTTTACCAAAATTACTTTATTTTGTTATTTTTATTTGCTATCCAAATTTAGTCGAAAACCAAAAAAAAAAATACATATCGAAATATCTAATTACATATTATGATAGATAGATTATCGTGAATACATTGTATACATATTTTACAAAAGATTTTCGATTACAATACATATTAAGTATGAAGTTACCTTGTGTAGGCGGACGCTTTCTTTAGATTGAATACAATATGTTGAAATTGTAACAGTGTACTAATTTTTAAACTATTTCTTTAGTTTTATTTTTGACTTGAATAAAACTTTTGTGTTTCATTTGTAGGACACCACACGATTTTCATAGTTCAATATAACTAGTTTATTATTGTTACAAAACAAACAAAAAGGGCTTTTAGAATTTGAAAAAGAATTCGATGATAATAAAAAAATGTACAGGTACCCATTTTAATTTTTGTAAATAATGAACCGAAAGAATGCCTTAAATTGTTGAAACAAAAGGATTCGGATCAAATTTCTTATATATAACCAGAAATGGACAAAGAAAATTTTACTTTATATTAATAGTCAAAAGATAATGAACTCAATATGTTTTAAAACTCCAAAAATAATAAATTATTTAGTAAAGTTACACACAATGACATAGTCACAATAATAATCACGCAAAACAATAATAAAAATAACTATCATTTCACATTTAACTATTAAAAAAAATTAAGTTTAATGTTAAGACAAATTATTTCAATTTTTAATTTCTATGTATTCTATGTTTGTATATAATGTGTTATTTTGTGTGTTTGTTTTTTAAATACAGTCAACCCATGGTATATATTTTTTTGGTTTATGTAAATGTGAAATGTTCCTTCTCTTGGAAGATTCTTTCTCGGTGCCGTCAAGAAACTTCAATAAATAAAAAGATATTTTCAACGGTCAACAAGTAGACAAAAATACATACCATACCATACCACTTGATAAAATTACATTTCTTTTTTTGTCTTTAACTAGTGAAGGTAATATCCCAAGGCAAAATGAATGTACAAAATCGACACTGCAAATACAGAGGTTCAGCTCCTCGGGAGGGGGTTTAAATAAAATGAAAATCGATGTATCAAAATTAAGTTGAGGTCTTTCAAACTCCATGAAATCGGTGAATAGTTACATTTTGAATTTTTTTATATTTGAATGGTCCTTGTTAAATGTTAGTTCTCGGCACAATTCAGCTTTTGATCAAATATTGATGAGTTTTTAAGCACAACGGTCATGTTGTTATACTTATCAGCTGATCACAATTCTGTATCTGCCTTCAAGCCTTTTGAATTCAGGATAAATTTTAAGAACTACCAAAGGTTGACAAGTAAAACAGGGTTAGTTTGGAAGTGCATTTATGTATTAATTTGTGAAATTATCTATCAAAAAAATAATACAAAGGTGTTTAGCTAGTTTTACTGTATTGATCTGAATTTAAGTTACCATTGTAGATTATCATATGTGTGAATATTATGAGTGCCATTCTATGTTTATTTTAGTGTTTTGAAGTAAATCAAATAGAAATAGTTCACACTATATTCCATACCATATTCTGTTACATTATAAATATTTTGTGTGAATGACTTTGTAACCGTGAATGTATATAAGAAGTACGTTTACCAATAAATGATGCTATTTTTTGGCATATTGAAGGGATTTCTTAACCATAATATTATAATAGTGTTTTATGAAAGTACGGTGCAAGCATTTAGTATCGCTTAAGTTCAGTGTAGAATTTTTTTTATCAAAATAAAACACTTTAATTAAATTTTATTTGGTTTTATTTGCTTATGTTGATGTTCAAATATCAGAATCAAAAAATGTTAAAATGTTGAGGGTCGAATTCTCCAGCGATGGACGGTAATATGGAGAAATTAATCGAAGAATAAGTGCGGCAAGCGGTGTGTTGCGTCCTCTCTACAGCTCAGATATAAGGAATGCTGAGCTTAGTATCAAGACAAAGATGGTAGTGTTTAAAATAATATACCGCCCAACGCTTAACGTATGGCCACTAGATATGGATGCTAAACGAACGAATACGCTCTTAGAGTCGGCAGTCTTAGCTGCCGAAATGAGGTACTTGCGAGGAGTGGCAGGAGTTACGAAATGGGACCAAATAAGAAACTCGATGATCCGAGACGATCTAAACATCGAACCACTGCTACTCTTCATAGAAAAATCGCAACTGAGATGGCTTGGGCACGTGCAAAGAATTTCCGATGACTGAATTCCTGGGAAAATACTGAGTGCGATTCCAGAGGGTAGACGTCCCGTGGGCCGCCCCAGACACAGTTGGGCGAGACAACTCCAAAAACTGTGTGGGGAGAAGATGGAACTGCCATGGACGGAGGCCGAACAATCAGCGCAAGACAGGGACAAATGGAGGCGCATTGTAAATGCAATGGGTCCCCGACCCGAATAGGATAAGGGGAAGAAGATGATGATGTTCAAATATTTATTTAACCACTAAAACCCATAAGCTTGTTTTCACGATAATATAACATTACAAGACATATGAGGCGCACCTGACTTATTAAACTTAATAACACGCTTCTGGCGGGACTGGTAGTTCTACCTTTTACACCGGCGGGAGAGGCATTGTTATCCGATATTTTTATGTGAATTTTGTACGCCAGTCTTTTTGTAAATGTTCCAATTATGTGGGCATTTTCACTAAAGTTTGTACATTGCATTTTTGACATGTCCCATGATTATGATTGCAATTTTTTATAGTTATGTGTTATAGAATACTGGAAAGTTATATATTTTTAACATGCAAATTTATTAATTTACTTTATCTGTCTAATAAATACAGCGATCAAACCTGCATAAATTTTTATTTAATTATTTAGATCAAAAGGTAATTTGTTTTTACAATGTCTCATTTCTACATTCAATGAAATACAATTATGATTTCACAATTAATTTTAGGTGTTTAAAATTAATTTTGTGGTGTCTTAAATAGATCGCAAACTCTATTATAATAAAAATAAAAGTATGTTGGCTTGCTTGCATGTATGTATGTATGTTGTTTATGTATTTATTTATTTTTAAACAGAAACAAACATTAAATTAGTTACATTGCTGAAAACAATTTTATTTATTTAATTATTATAAAGACAAAGTAATACAATATGACAGGAAAAAATTTAAATATTTTACAGAAAAAAGAAAAGTCCCAAAAAAATTTACAAGTATATTTCATGGGTGGTACCTATTATGAATTTTATTGAAGTGTCTTATTTATGGTATGCATATTAACTAATTACCAGGTGATGTGTGTAGTGGGAAGGTGTGTGTTTTGTGTGAGAGTATGTGAGGGTGAGTTGGTATGCACCTTTATTCGAGGACCTTCACAGGCCTTTAGACCCAGAATCCGAGGACTCACACGAATCCGAAGACGTCCTCGGATTCGAAATGCGAAAAACTGAATATGTACCTGTAATCTATGCGTCCTCATTTTCGTGTTGAAAATTATCGTGTTTAATTTGGCTAATGTTTCATTAGTACGGGTGTGTGACCACCAGGGCGGCGCCGCTGATGCTGGAAATAACACACAGACCCTAAACCGAGGACTCTCTCAAAGTCCTCGGTTTCGTGTTAAAAGGTGACGATCACCGGAATGTGAACACCAGGAGGCGCTGCAAGCTCGAGTGTCAAGAAATCTCATCTACCTACGCCCTAAACCGAGGACCCGTCGTTGGAAATTCCTACGTGCATGTGAATATTATAAGTATTGCATTATTAAGATTGTGCCGACAAGGAATTCAGTTTTTGACAGTTGAAACAAAATTCAATATTGCGTTTAGTTCGTATTGTGAACTATGTTCTGTAATACTGTTTAATTCGCTGTACGGTATTGTAATATTTTATATTGTAATAATATTAAGTAATTAGGACACCTTCTCAAGTATTTGATTAATCCGCGTCATATATTCTTCTTTCACTCCATTCTTCGTTAATCTGCTCTATGACCCTATTACCTACACCTCACAAAAACGCCTCTGTCTGAATTAAGGACAAGGGAAGAATATCGCCACCTGGATGGGTGATGTTGTCAAGCGGGTTAAGGAGGAGCTGTAGGGAGGGTTTTATTAATGCGGATCTTGAAGAGTCGGAAAAAATTACTGAAAAAATTACCAAACGCATTATCATCAAATAAAACACGTTCAAAAAAAATTTATGGTTTTTTAGGTAGTCTGACAAAAAAATTAAGACAACAAAGTCGTTTATAATTAAAATAGAGAAGTCCAGTCCATTTTTTAAATTTTTTTTTATGAAAAATGACCTTCTAACTTAAATTACTGCATATTTTTTTTTTTTTTAGAGTTAGTTTTAATAGTTAAAATAATTTTCAAAGTTTTAATTTTTGGAGATCCCTCGAAAACACCCATATCTATGGTGAATTTTGTGACGTCATCTACTAAAATAACGATTTACTATTTTATGATTTTTATGTTGGTTTTCTTGAATCTCACATAGATTTGCGCAGGCGCGCGGCCATCTTGTTTATTATAACGCGTTGATTGGCTAATGGCTTATTTATTGCAAATGGCGAAATCAAATTCTTTGCAAAACAATGAATGACGTTGATGAATTTTACTTGCAGTTTTATGTTTTTGATGATAATTTTCGTTTAAATGATTAATTCACTGTGATATTAGTGTAATTCAGCATAAGTACCAATGCTGCCTTTACTTTTTTTCAGTTTTAGTCCTTAAATAATGTTTTGTTGGTGATTTAGTTTCGTTCGGTTTTTAGGTTACTGACATTACATAATCAAAGGTTACTTCTCTATAATTTTTATGACTTTTCTGCGTGAATTTAATAAAACTTCCATAAAAGTAATATTATTTAATAATGTAAAATCCTTATGCATGTGTAAATAAATACAAATTCGAGAAATCAACGCATTAATTGCGTAAAACCGAGTCCAAGATGTCGGATTTTTTCAGTTATTTTTTCGGAATTATTATAATATTTTTTTATCGTTTTTAATTGTATGAACGAGATAAAAAGTGAAGTGACAGTTTTATTCCAAATTCATAAAGTAAGAGGACTGTATTTTTTAAATTTTGAATTTTCCTAATTTTTTCGACCATTTAATAGAATATGTTTACAGTCGGCTGTTTTTTTTAAATTTTTTAATTTTGAAACTTAAAATACTGCATTTTTCAAACACAATCGTATATGTCAGATACAAAAATCTAAAAGGCAATTCTATCAACTTTCTATAAAGGTATATGCTTTTACGACATCTTCAAAAATAAGAAATATATAGAACATTTGCTTGTGTCATACCTAAATTCCTATATAAATGACCCAAATGAATTATAGTGAATCATCAGTGCATAAATATACTAACCCCCATCAGTGAATCTTCCATCGTGACGTCACCATGACAGCATTACACAGCATACCAACTTAACGCTGTGTTTTAACGAGAATATTAAAAATGCACTTTTTAATATTTTTTTAAAAATTTAATATTATTAAATAAAAGTTATATATTCAGAATCAGCGTTCATTGGTCTATATGAACATATTTTTTTAAAGCCATAATATTTTTCACTGGAGTTCCTTATTATTGAACCAATATTCTTTCCTTCCAGGATGATCCTTTATATTTTATTTCTTGGCGTTCTTTTTTATGATGTTGTGCACATAAAATTTTATGTTTTTCCATGTTCTGTGTCTTAAATCTGGATCATTGGTCAAACATTCTTCGCACTCTTTTTTGTTTGGATTTTTTTTTCTTATCCAGAAGACAGCCATTTGCCTTGATACGGCATCCTTCTCAGCAGAAGTCCACATTTTCCTTGCTGTTATTTTCTTTTTCCTTGTGACATGTGCATTTATTGTTGGAATTTCATCCGTACCTACTCCGTGGTCATCTAAATCCCAATCTTCATTTTCCACGTTTGTACCATTAGGAATCGGAGGAATGGATACCGAAGACGGTAATATTTTCGCCGACACGGATTTTTCTTGAAGGTCGATAGTTTCTAGATTTTTGCCTTTATTTTCGGCCGACTTTCCGCCATCCATGGCCATCAAGAGTTTACTCAGCTTGCTCAATTGTATGGTACTTTCAGGAAGACGGTAAAACTCTCTATGAACCCGAATGTCATGGCCCACGTATGTTGCCAGTTGGTCCATTTCGTTATTTTTGAGGTTCAATAGCTGAGATGCAGTTGCCACTTGCTTCCGTAATTTTGTGGATGTCAGAGCTTTGGGATCTTTAGCACCACATTCCAAAGCGAATTGTCGTAATGATGTGTCTGATCTCAAGAACATAAGCGAATTTATTTTAGCAAATAGGTATACGTTTCTATCTAAAATTCCCACAGACGACCTCTTTTCGCAAAGCAAATCAATTTGTAGTTTAAGATCGTTGGTGAGTAAAATAGGAACCTTTCTTCCTCTTTTCCCTCTTGTTTCAAATCGAGTCAAGTTGCTAGCGATTTTTTTTTCAAGTTCACTAGTGTTGAGTACTTCTTCATTCATCGCGGTTTGATCACGTAACTCATATGTTTTTAAATATATCCTGTCGACCTCTCCTGGCCGGCGGCGATTAAAAAGCAATGTTTGAGTCAACGTGATTTCACTCAACTTGATCCATAGAGAAGGGTCACAAGCGACCTTTATTCCGCTGACAACTTGTAGTGCTTTTAGTTTTAAATACTCCGTTAACGTCTTAAGAGGCGGTTCTCCGAATTTCAACCGATTTCTTGCAAACCTCCCTTAAACATATGAAGTTTTTAAGCTCTTAAAAAAATATATGTTATTCTTGAAGATAATATCTAGACATTTATCGCGCCGAAACGCAAATTATATAAAATTCCCTCGATAGAAAAAAATCTCAAAGTATGCTCCAAAGATGATTATAAACACGTTTGTTTCGGTTATTTTACAAGTTATATGTATGAAAAAAATCACAGCGTTTCTTTAAATAAAATTAAAGGCAATTATCGCGAGATTTTTGCTCTATTTTTAACGAGTCGTGTTTTATTAAAGATTTTCATGATTTTTGCATCAATTTTATCGCTGTAAATGTTAGCGCGCTCTTCTAACATTCGTAATTTCATATCTCTCCATCTTCTTCTTTTTGGGGCCGGGAACTGAGCCTTAATGTCTTCAGCCAAGGGTAATATGACCGGCTTATTCCATTTCTGGCAGTGGCGTAGCGTGGAGGGGGCGGCCCGCCCCGGGCGGCACTTTTGGGGGGGCGGCAAAATTTCACAATCAATAATCATCTTGTAAAAATTTGGATTCGGGAAGTCGCGGGTTCGATTCTCGCGTCAGGACTTAAAAGTTTTTTCTAGTTTATAGTTTCTTAACATCTTTCTAAAGTTTTATAAACACTGTTAAAATCAAAATATTAATGACAGACGTTTTGTTTTTATTTCTAACACATACATTATTTTTAAATAAAAATGTAAATAGCAACAGTATCATTTTAGCTCTAATTGATAGTCGATTTGTGTTAGGGATATTCGATATACATCGATGCATCGAATTCACTCGATGTTTACTATACGATGCATCGAATCAATCCGATGTTTTGAAAGTCTATTGATTTACTCGATGCATCGATGTTTTTCCATAAAACATCGAATCAATGGTAACCAGCTAATGATTATACCTATTTTTACTGTTTTAGTTGATCTCGAACAATTTAAAAGTTAAAACATCAAACCTTTATCTTTTTTTGATGTGTGAAGCTATTTGACTGTTGTCGGCCGCTAAAAATAATTAGAAATTGACAATTTTAAAAAAAAGTTTATTTTGTCTCTGATCTGCTCTGCTTTCGTCTCGGTGATCAATTTTGAATAAAAGCGTTAAATCACATTTGTTTTTAATAGAGAAGTCCAGTCCATTTTTTTTATTTTTTTTTATGAAAAATGACCTTCTAACTTAAATTACTGCATATTTTTTTTTTTTTTTAGAGTTAGTTTTAATAGTTAAAATAATTTTCAAAGTTTTAATTTTTGGAGATCCCTCGAAAACACCCATATCTATGGTGAATTTTGTGACGTCATCTACTAAAATAACGATTCACTATTTTATGATTGTTATGTTGGTTTTCTTGAATCTCACATAGATTTGCGCAGGCGCGCGGCCATCTTGTTTATTATAACGCGTTGATTGGCTAATGGCTTATTTATTGCAAATGGCGAAATCAAATTCTTTGCAAAACAATGAATGACGTTGATGAATTTAACTTGCAGTTTGCTGTTTTTGATGATAATTTTCGTTTAAATGATTAATTCACTGTGATATTAGTGTAATTCAGCATAAGTACTAATGCTGCCTGTACTTTTTTTCAGTTTTAGTCCTTAAATAATGTTTTTTTGGTGATTTAGTTTCGTTCGGTTTTTAGGTTACTGACATTACATAATCAAAGGTTACTTCTCTATAATTTTTATGACTTTTCCGCGTGAATTTAATAAAACTTCCATAAAAGTTATATTATTTGATAATGTAAAAGCCTTATGCATGTGTAAATAAATACAAATTTGAGAAATCAACGCATTAATTGCGTAAAACCGAGTCCAAGATGTCGGATTTTTTCAGTTATTTTTTCGGAATTATTATAATATTTTTTTATCCTTTTTTATTGTATGAACGAGATAAAAAGTGAAGTGACAGTTTTATTCCAAATTCATAAAGTAAGAGGACTGTATTTTTTAAATTTTGAATTTTCCTAATTTTTTCGACCATTTAATAGAATATGTTTACAGTCGGCTGTTTTTTTTAAATTTTTTAATTTTGAAACTTAAAATACTGCATTTTTCAAACACAATCGTATATTTCAGATACAAAAATCTAAAAGGCAATTCTATTAACTTTCTATAAAGGTATATGCTTTTACAACATCTTCAAAAATAAGAAATATATAGAACATTCGCTTGTGTCATACCTAAATTCCCATATAAATGACGTATAGCATAAATAAACCAGTCATTACCGTGATTACTATCGTGACGTCACCACAGAGCATTACACAGCATACCAACCTGACGCTGTGTTTTAACGAGATTATTAAAAATACACTTTTTAATATTTTTTTAAAAACTGTACGTTTAATATTATTGAATAAAAGTTATATATTCAGAATCAGCGTTTATTGGTCTATATGAGCATATTTTTTTAAAGCCATAATATTTTTCACTGGAGTTCCTTATTGTGTGGTGAATGTGTAGGAGTGTAGGTAATTACTACAAAACGAGATTGGATTGGATTTGGATACAATACTATTAAAGTGAAATCTCATCGTTTCATTGTGAGTTCGATTGGACAGGTAAGTAAAGTTAGGATAAATCATTTATCCTATGCATTTGCATTTTAAAATTAATTGTAATTAAAAAAATTTATTGTAATGCTGCATTTTTTTATATCATTTGTTATTATAAAAAGATATTTTAACATATCCTTTTTTTTCAAAAAATGTAGTTTTCATGAAATATTGTTTTTTCGCTTAGTTCCTGCACATAGATTTCTTGATAATTCTTTATCACACGCCGACTTTAGCTTTGTGATGCAATGTTAGAAAAAGTACTCGATGTTGAGAAAACATCGATGTTTCTAACCGATGCATCGGAAAATATCGGTGTATAATCTCGATGTATTGCATCGAAACAAAACATCGATGTATTTTCTAAGTGGACACCCCTAATTTGTGTTTTATATTTGCGAAGCTTTGTGCGCCCTGCTGAAAGCGCACAAAAAATTACACTTGTACGGTTTTCTTACACGTATATATCACGGTGTATATATTTTAAATTTATTATCACAGAAAAGTTAAATAGCTGACAGGTTTGTGCATACTTATACTTATTCGAAGTGCAGTTATAAAATTCTAGATGCACACTATCTATAAATGTCTCGATCCCAGCACAAGCACAGAGTGTTAGATTCTCGTCTAAAATATTATTAATCTATGGAATTTACTGACAGCTTGAATCTTGTATCTGTCACTTGTCAAAATACTCTTTTCCTGAAATACAAATCGAAAAATAAGTTTTGTAAAATGAATCCCGACGTCGAAAATTCGCTGATTGTTAAAGAAATTGTGCACCCAGGAAAAAAATTCACACCCCTTAGAGATGGGTGCAAGGTAAAAATACTGATAAAACGTTAATTTATATAAAATTTATCGAGGTTATTTTTGTAAACATCACTATGTCCTACCTTAATGTTATTTTTATTATAGTTATTGCATTATTTTTAGCTTCACTTTCATTTTCAAACGAGGAGGACTGATATTGATAATAGTCTGGTTGACGACAGTCGTGTTATTGGGAATAAGGAGCCTATGATGTTGGTTTTGGGGAAGAAGTTTAAGATGGAGTGTTGGGAGGCCATGGTGCAGAAGATGGCCGTCGGTGAGGTTGCTAAATTCACTGTAGACAAAAGCGTAAGTTTTAGAAAAATCTTTCTAGTTTCTAATTGGTAATAATCAATTTAAAATTCCGAACACCTGTTATTTGAAATGAAACAGATCCTTGAAAATCTATTACTTATAACCAATGAAAATTCGCAAAGAAATATGTGAGTCCTTAAAAATGAAGTGGGTATAAAATAATGGCCACATTGTTGTTTTTTAGATGCCAAATGATTTGTTCCATTTGACATCTTCCATATTTTATGACAGTTAACTGATTATTTTAAAGTTCATGATGGAAATGAAGTTGTAATCGGAATAAAGTTGCATTGACTTAGAAATTCCAGACGGAAGACGCTGCGCAAGTTGCACGAGCTTACCATTCAAAAGTGTTTACTACTTCAGATATCCCAGATTTTGTGCTTTAAATTAATTAGTGTTTGATAAAATTTCAGCTGGTGATTCAGTATCCATTTGTGTCCAAGACCCTGAGGGATCTCAGCAAGAATGCCTGCGACAGGAGGAACCACTTCTGTGGTGTGACTTTACAGAATGAAGGAATTGGATACAAAGATCTAAATGGTCTCATAGCTAAACCGTGTGATCTGGTATTTATTATTGGTAGGGATCTGTATATTTTATTAGCATTCAATAAAAAGGAAACATGATAATTAAATGGTTATTACATTTGGACCACAAGTCATGCTAAAATGGAGTATTGTATAATAGCATTTGAGTTTCAAACAACATAATGGTTTAAAAACCTATATCTAAAACATTTCACAGCTAAATCTCTGCATGCAGCCAAAGGAGGAAGTAACGGATCGCCGAACTGTTTTTTAAATCTAGATTTTTTAACCCACAAAGATTTAATATGACAATGCTGCTGACTGCCTGATAAGTATGTAAATCTGTACGTACTGGGTAAAGCGGCACTTTTGCTTGACCGCACTCATAAGAATAACCTAACTTGTATTATACTAGCTGAATACGGTGGATGAAGAATTCTACACGGTTTTTGAAACCTGCAATTTTTTTATAAGGCTTTTAGCACTTCATACACATCCCAACTTTACCTACATTTATAATATTTACTTCACTTACACAAAATCGTGATGTTCGATGGAGAAAGAAAAAAACACTTCAGTCGCACTGTAAGCACAGATAGAAATCGTACGGATCGTTTTCATATTTTACCTTTTATGTGACGTCGTTGCCAATAGGCACAATTAAAAAAAATCATTTCTCTGAATATAAGTAGCTATTCTGGGGAAACTACTTACGGTAGATTTTATGATATTTTTATAAATATGTAAACACAACATTGTATTGCAAAAAATAAGTGAGTTGTTACGAAAATAGAATCAGCTGGTACGCTGCGAAAATATACCATCTCCACAAGAAAGTTAAAGAATTTGAATGTTTTTTTTTCAGAATTATTAAAAGTAGAATTCCCAGAAGACTATGAGAAGGATTCTTGGCAGCTGAGTGATGAGGAAAGGCTGAATAATATCCCCGTGCTGAAAGAGAAAGGCAATGAATTGTTCCGCAGGAAGAGCTACAAGGCGGCGGCAGACATGTACCATGAAGCCATTGCCCTGTGTGAACAGCTTAGTATTAAGTTAGTTTTTTCTTCTTCTTTCCTATGATGGGGTCAGAGTGGAATGTCCTCAGAGGTCGCCCCATGGACCTCGTCAATTCTACCATGGAATGAATGAAGCGGACATTCTTCGGTTATATGCTCAGCAGTCGGCACTGCACCACATTCACACATCGCCGAGTTTTGGGCCCCATCTGCAAATATGTTGGCATAACAGTGTGTTGTGGGATCACCTTATCCTATTTACGGAGTACACGGATTATACAGTGAAACCTCTGCCTATTGTTTTTGAAAGGTCCTATTGAAAAAATGAAGAATGCGAGAAAATAATGGATGCTGACATATATAAAAATGCTACGTTCATACATATAATAAAATATTTTTTTGCTTTACTCTCATTGTTGCATCAAGGTCCCTTAAAAATGTTCGTACTTATCCACGCCTTTTTGTTTGTGTAATATTTTAATTTCTTTCAGACCTTTACCACTGTGGCAGGACTCGCCTTTTAAAGTGAAAATGTCTTTCTAATTTTCAAAGATTTTCTGCAAAGTAAAAAGATCACACGCGCTCGCTGTTTTTGACGCAATGACATAAAACAACTAATGACTAATGTCAAGTTGTTTTATGTTTACGAGTAGTGTGCATTGAAACCAAGCATTAAGATATGAGACATAATGTTTGAAATAGATTTTGTATTGTTACGTTTTTAATAACGTTCTGGGTTCACAAACTAATAAAAACAACACGATTGTCAGTCACACTATTTATTTGCATTCCATTTACATTAATACAGCTTTATTTATTTTACAGTCATCTAACTATCCCCAGATTTTATTTGTACTGCTTTGTTATTTTTCATTTCCATGGTGATATCTTTATTTATAGTTTCCTTGGTGATCTATTTATTTACACTAGTGCTGCCAAAGGCACCACAATGTTCTTCCCATTACATTGCCCCCTCCTTAGGGCTGTTTCGTCCCGGAACAGGCCCCGAATTCTCTTCATGAAGGTATCGGCAATCTAGTCCTCGATTGCATCGAGCCGACGCAAAGAAATGACAAGCTACAGTTTTACCATCACTTGCTTCTGACCCTTTGTGGTAACAGCATACCAGAACCAATATGCCAGTGTATCGGAAGATCTTTTCGAACATGCTCCGCAAGATCCTCCAGTCCAGCCCAATCCCACGGCCACCGAGCTTCGGGATCCCTATCCGGTTGATATCAGACTGCAACAAGCGGTCCCTCAAAACCATCAGACAGTCCCAAATGGTTCGGTACTCCGGCGTAACTTGGGTTGTCTCCCTGGTCACCAAGCAGAAGATTGGTGGTCCTTCCCTGTTGAGTTGCGCCACCTCTCCGATAGCTGGTGCCTGCCGCTCCAACTCCTGTTTCACTAGAAACTTATGCTGCAAAACCCTCGAAATTCCCCGTGACATGTCGAAGTCGTGTGTCACGCAGAAGGCCAGAGCATGCTCCTTTGAAAGCCCGAACAGGTCCTGCGCTATTTCTTGTGTCACTCCATGTCGGGTCTTGTGCCCCTCACTAGCCTGGGACATGAATTGTTCGAAGGTTATTTCCTCCTCAGGGACCTTGCAGACTCGGACATGCTGTTCCGGATCATCCTGATTGTCACCCAGGAAGGGAGTAAGCCGGTTGAAGTGGACGATCCGTGGTTTCCCGTTGGGCCTCTTCCTTATCCTGTAGACCACATCGTTGATCCGCTTCAGCACCTCGTAGGGGCCATCCCAAGACCGTTGGAGTTTTGGAGAGAAACCTTGGCGCCTACGGGGGTCGAAGAGCCAGACTAGTTCGCCAGATTGATAGCCCCCCTTCTCTGCCTTGACGTCATAATGTTCCTTCATCCGGTCACTAGCAGCCTCGATATTCACACGGACCCGGTCGTGGGCATCATCCAGACGCCTACGAAGGTCTGACACGTAGTCCTCACCAGCTATGTCTTCTTTCGGTTTACATCCGAACCTCAGATCACAGGGCAGTCGTAACTCTCGTCCAAAGAGCACACTTCCAGGCGTCTGCCCCGTAGTTTCATGAACCGCCGATCGGTAAGCCAACAGGAACAAGGGCAGGTGTCGGTCCCAGTCTCTTTGGTGATCCGAGACAACCTTCGCCAGATGTCTGCCAATTGTACGGTTCATTCTTTCAACCATTCCATCAGACTGCGGGTGCAGTGCTGTAGTCCTCGTCTTCCTAATTCCCAGGATCTCGCACATTTTCTGGAACACTGCAGATTCGAAATTACGTCCTTGGTCCGAATGTAGCTCCAGAGGCACACCAAATCGACTGACTAGCTCCGTGACCAATGCCTCCGCTACGGTAACTGCTTCCTGGTTGGGCAGTGCATAGGCTTCAACCCACTTGCTGAAATAGTCGATAGCGACCAGGATATACTTGTTCCGGTTTTCGGTTGTAGGGAACGGTCCAGCTATATCCACAGCGATTCTCTCGAACGGGCTGCCTACGTTGTACTGTCGCATCGGTGCTCTTTTCCTCTTGTACGGTCCATTGGCCGTGGCGCAAGTCATGCACTTCCTGCACCAATCCTTGACATCTCTTTTGCAGTTCACCCAGTAGAAGCGTTCCCGGACCTTTTCTAGGGTCTTCTTGACTCCCAAATGCCCACCGGAGGTTCCATCGTGCAACAACCGAAGGATTTTGGGAATGCGTTTCCTTGGAACCAGCATCTGTAACTTCCGTGGTTCTCCATCCGGCGTTTCCAATGCCCTTCTAAGAACCCCATTTTCCAATTCAATGGAATCCCACTGAGCCCAGTATGATTTGACGTTTGGAGAAGAAGAAGCGACGTTCTCCCAAGTTGGCCGCTGTATCGCCTTCTTCCACTCCACCAGATATTTCAGTTCGGGGTCAGCCTCTTGGTCCTTCCCGATTTCTGCAGGTTCCCAATCCTCATCCATGACTCCTGTTCTACACACTACTGCTGACTTCTCCTCCATCCGCCCGCAGTGGATGCAATCCTCCGCGCAAGGTCTCCTGGATAGAGCGTCTGCGTTCCGGTGGAGAACTCCAGCTCGATGTTCGGATTCATAATCATATTCCTGCAACCGTTCAATCCATCTCGCCACCTGTCCCTCGGGATTTTTGAAGTGCAAGAGCCATTTGAGCGCCGCATGATCCGTCCTCAACAGGAAATTCCTCCCGTAAAGGTACTTGTGAAAATGCTCCACCGACTTGACAACTGCCAGTAATTCCCTTCGCGTCACGCAATAGTTGTGCTCAGGTCTAGACAGTACCTTGCTGAAGTACCCGATGACTTTCTCCTCCCCTTCCTGGACTTGTGACAGAACGCTTCCCATACCCACGTTGCTGGCGTCTGTATCCAGTATAAACTTCCCTTCTGGTTTTGGATAGCTCAAGATAGGGGCATCGGTTAACTTCTGCTTCAAGTTTTCGAACGCCTGTTGGCAGTGAGAGTCCCAGGCAAAACAATTTTTCTCTTCGGTGAGCCTTGTCAATGGTTTGGAAATATCTGCAAACCCATAGACGAACCGTCGGTAGTAAGTGCAGAGGCCAAGGAAGCTTCTCAACTCGTGCTTATCCTTCGGTACTGGCCATTCATTGACGGCACGGATTTTTTCTGGGTCGACTGAGACTCCCCTTTCGGATACCACGTGACCGAGATAATTGACTTGTTCTTGAAAAAGGTTGCACTTCTTGGGATTAAGTCTCAAGTGGGTGCCCTGCAAATGCAGGAACACCTGTTCCAGGTTCTTCAGGTGTTCCTCAAAGGTTTTGCCGAGGATGATGATGTCATCCAGATAGACCAGGCATGTTTCCCAGGATAGCCCTCTTAATACATGTTCCATCAGCCGCTCAAACGTAGCAGGAGCATTACAAAGTCCAAATGGCATCACTGTGAATTGCCAGAGTCCCGTCCCGGTAGAAAAAGCCGTCTTCTCTTTGTCTCTTGGGTCCAACTCCACTTGCCAATATCCGCTCTTCAAGTCCAGAGTAGAAAAGACTTGACAGCCTCCCAAGGTGTCCAACGTGTCATCGATCCGGGGTAAAGGGTAGCTATCCTTCTTGGTCACATCATTGAGTCGTCGGTAATCCACACAAAAACGTGTGGTCCCATCCTTCTTCCTCACCAGTACCACCGGTGAAACCCATGGGCTGTTTGATGGCTCAATTATCTTCCCTTTCTCCATATCCCGGATTATCTGTTCAGCTTCGTCACGTCTCGCAAATGGTGATCGCCTAGGGACTTGTCGGATAGGGTCCGCGTTCCCTGTTCTTATGCGATGCTGTACGACATCGGTCCTTCCTAACAACCCGTTCGAGCCTTCGAAGACATTCTGATACCTGCTGATCAGCGTTTCGACAGCGTTCCGTTGTCTGGCAGGAAGTCCCCTACTGGCCCGTTCAACGAGATCTTTTAGCTGGTCTGGAAGCTTATTCGATGTCACGGTCATGTTGTTAACTTGCCGAACAACCGCCAAAACAGGTGAACCATGCCCTAACCGAGTGCCTTTCTTCAGGGTTACCGGGTAGTCATTGACATTCATTACCCTGATGGGTATTTCTTCACGGGTGAGGATTAGCGCCTTACCGACCAAAATTCCTTGTCCGAGTCCCGCACCGTCCCTCTCGGGTTCCAAGATAACAGTTTGCCCCGGTGGACTCCACGTATCTAGACACGTGGTAATCAGTGTCTCACTGCACTGGGGTAGCAGAGTATCCGCACTAAGGATCACACTCACCGTTTCGCCACCCCCCTTCTGCAGTACCACTTCCTCGTTGTCGATCCATATTACTCCCTCTCTCAGGTCCAGCTTACAGCCCAATTTCGACAGCAGGTCCATCCCGAAGATCACTTCTTCCTCTATGTCAGCGACTAGAACCTGATGCTTGAAGGTGGTGTTGCCAATTTTGAAAAGGGCGGCTTTCTCCCCATGCACGCACGCCAACTCCCCTGTTGCCGTACGTAGTTTCCATCGTGACGACACGATCCTTGCCTCGGAGGCAGCAATATCTGGTCTTATGATCGACGCAGTTGCTCCTGTGTCCAACAACAGTCTGCAACTTTTTCCATCCACCAGACCCTCTATGTAAATTCCGTTAGATCCCCCTCCAAGTGTCGCCATAGTTACGGATGTTTCAGGGGCCTCGGTAGTACGGATCGATGGTTGCCCCTTCCCATCAACCCTTTTTAGTTTTCCGAGGTTTGTCTCCTTGGTTTTGGGCATTTATTACGAAGGTGTCCTGTCTGACCACAGTTCCAGCAGCGTATCTCCCTTTTCTGTACCTTCAAAGCCTCCAGGACACGCTTCACTAATTCCTCCATGGATGGTTGCGATTCTTCCCCCGTGGTCTCCAGAGCACGTACCCGAGCTTGGCTTCTCACGGACTGCTTCACTGCCTCGAACTCCAGAGCTTGCGTCAACGCCTCACTCAGCATCTTCGGACGTGCCAACTTGACGGCCTGCTGCGTTTCACCCTCCCGCAGTCTGTCCAAGAATCTGTCGATGGCCAGACTCTCGTAGACATCGTCAGTTACTGTTGGGTAGGCGCCTCTAACCAGGCGGACGATGTCAGCTTCGAATTCTTGCAACGTCTCGTTCGGCTTTTGGAAGCGGTTCTTCAATTGCGAGCGGTAGATCTGCTCCATGTGACGATGACCGAACCGCATTTCCAGACATTGCGTCAACTGCTCATAGTCCTGGCGCTCTGTCAGCGGAATAGTTTGCAATACCCTTACTGCATCTCCCCGCAGCGACAGGCACAGCATCGACGCCTTCTTGATACCTGGCCATTCATTTATCATGGCCGCGGTCTCAAAGACCGTCAGATATCCCAGGAAGATTTTCCGTCGAAGGTGGGTAGGTCGTTTCTCAACTGGGTCAGAACCATCCTTTCCTCGACGTTAGCGTTTGGAGGCCTTGATAAATTCTTTACATCCATGACGGTGCTCTCACCACCAGTCGCGTGGAGTCGCTCCTCTATTCTCCGGATGCGTTCTTCCATGTCGACTATTTTCTCATTGAAGCAGCGAGAAATGTTGTCTAGCTTCCCTTCCAGCTGCGTCCTCATGTCACTGATGCTTTGGGAGGTTGCTTCCAGTTTGGTGTCGATATGTCGACAGAGGTCATCAATTCCGCCAGTCGTTTCGAAATAAAAACTCTCTGGATCTTCACCAGTGTTCGCGAGAGCCACTCGTAGCCGTTGTTGCAGTGCACTCTTCGTCCCCGTTGTCTCCAGGTCACGTTCCTCAAGTTCCCGCTTTAATTCCACTACCTTTAAATCCATCAATCTGTTTTTCTTTGTCGCCATTTTTCTTGTCACCGTATAATGTTAAACAATTTATTATCCCGATCCGAACTCTCACTGTTGTAGTTTGTTTTTTTTTTTTGAAATCCCACTTCTGACACCAATTGTTACGTTTTTAATAACGTTCTGGGTTCACAAACTAATAAAAACAACACGATTGTCAGTCACACTATTTACATATTTGCATTCCATTTACATTAATACAGCTTTATTTATTTTACAGTCATCTAACTATCCCCAGATTTTATTTGTACTGCTTTGTTATTTTTCATTTCAATGGTGATATCTTTATTTATAGTTTCCTTGGTGATCTATTTATTTACACTAGTGCTGCCATAGGCACCACAATGTTCTTCCCATTACAGTATGTTCAAATTTAAAAAAACGATCGATCAAGCAAAATATTTAGTACAAAAACTGCACGCTTATGATCAATTATTTTTCAGAATTAAAAAGATAAACGATACATAGAGGAATGATCTATTTTTACAAGTTTTGTATGATATTAATTCAGGAATAGAATAATAAGTAAATGATGGAAAACGATTATTCGGGGAACGATCAATTGTAATAGTACATACGTGCATAGAGTCGCATGTGTTCAGAATGCTTTCATCTATTAGTAGATATGTATTAGTGATATGAACAAATATAATTACAATAAGTTATTTGTCAATCTTGTTTTTGCACACAGAATTTATTTTTAACCCAAACTGATTTATTAATATTTTTCTAGAGAAAAACCACATGACGAAGAATGGAAAAAGCTAGAAGAGACTAAAATACCACTGCTACTAAATTATTCTCAATGTAAACTGATTGAAGGGGACTACTATGCTGTTATTGAACACTGCACTACTGTCTTGAAGACCGACCCAGGTGAGAACCGTTCAGTGAGGCAGTGATTCCCAAAAGTGGACGATAACGATCCTCAGGCGGCCCAAGTGGGCGGTGGTGGGCTCGAGGGGAAATGGGTTCTAGAAATTTCAAGAGGGCGAAACTTTCAGCCCTTATATCTTTAAAAGCACGCCCTTTAGGTAAAAACGGATACCCTTATTCCCTAGGGGGCATAGAGATCTACCACACCATATAACTCCCTTGATCGAACCGAGATTCGTTTCTGAGTTTTTGCGAACTGCACGTTTTTTTGGACTTTCTTTTATAACATATGCCATATTCAAATAAATAAAATGTTACTCCTTACATGTCCTTTCCCGTGCGTTCCCCTCCAGTGTTCCACTTCCACTTACCCCACCACCGCTCTCCCGCTCCCCCGTCCCGCCAACCCCCCCGGCACTGCATTTCTTGACTCCTCTCCCGCCCGGCCCGTAGCCGAAACTTTTTTCTAATACTAACAATTTTAAACTCGTGATATCTTTCTAATTAAATATCCGAATTGAAAAATTCAAAAAGTTAAATAAAGGTATTGAAGCTGTCTTGAATATGAAGTAATTTATTTTGATAAGGATTAAAACCAAGATACAAATAAAGAGCCTTTTGAAGCAGCGACATTTAAATTAATTTTTTAAAATAAAAGAATACTTATTGTGGCATAACCATAATAGTTAGACATATGCTGTCGTGACCTTTTTTGTAAATAATGATGTGTTCTATAAAGTCGTAGTACATTATTTTATTCTATCATCAATAGTTTTCGCAGCGCACGCGATTTAAAGAATATTTTAGGTAATTTTTTTACACCCTGGGTTACATTATTGAAGTTTTAGTAAGGATGCCTATTTTTTTTAAAAATAAAATATAGCCTATGTCACCCAGGGATAGTGTAGCTTCCCAACAGCGAAAGAATTTTTCAAATCGGTTCAGTAGTTTCGGAGCCTATTCGATGCAAACAAACACACAAACAAACAAACAAATATTACCTCTTTATATAGTGTAGTAGATAAGAATATTGTACATTGCATATTATTTTTGTGTTATTTCAACCGCTACTAACGTTACTGAGTGGTTAAGTTAATAAGATCTGCATGTGTAATTTCAAAATTATTATTTTAATGGTATCTTCTGTTCAGATAACATCAAGGCTCTCTACAAGAGAGCGAAGGCAAACATGGCAGCTTGGAGTCCTACGGCGGCCGTCAATGACTTCACGAGGGTCAAGGAGTTGGATCCTCTCCTGTCGGCTGCCGTCAACAAAGACCTCAAATCCATCGAGGAGATGCACAAAGTACGAGACGCGGAGGACAAGGAAAAATTGAAGAACCTATTCGGATAGACTGCAGACTAATAACGACCAAATATAAATCTTATAACAACATTACATAACGATGGATTAAAGCCAAGACATTATATCTTCCCTTTTGTCAAAAATGAGTTATCAATAATTAGACTACTAAGGAGAACTCAAATTTGTGTGTGTAAAAATTTGGCATCTCTAACTAACATCTTCTCTCCTTCATCTTGGCCTCCTTCAAGATAAAGGCTCGGCCGTCATTTTCCAATCTGTGACATGTAGTAGTCCTCTTGCATCCTTCCTGACATCGTCCTCCCATCTCAGCCTAGGTCTGCCTGCCTTTCATTTACCTCCCGGGTGTCCCGTTAGAACCTTTTTCAGTACTAGTGTGCTTGTCATTCAGTGTGCATATGTCCGACACATCTTAGTCTTTGGAGTCTTAAAAGGGGGAGTCTTGATTCTAACATCATTCCAAAGATATTTACATAACGTATTTCAACACGTTAAAATTAGGAAATCCAAATTTTGAACCTAGTTTATCTCGAAGTAATTGTTTATGGAGATATAATATCTCATCAAGTCATCAATATTATGTTTTTACTATTTATTCTAATTTTTGTGACATGTTTTTAATCTGCCTGGAGATTTACAAATAATTTTATAATGCTAAGGTTGAGTGGATCAAATAACTGTTTTATACTTTCTTTGTAGTTTAAATGCATAGTTAATGTAATGCAACAGAGATAAAGCGATGACAGAAGTGCGTTGTGGGCATGTCTGGTGTTATACTCTCTTTGTAGTTTAAATGCATAGTTAATGTAATGCAATAGAGATAAAGCGATGACAGAAGTGCGTTGTGGGCATGTCTGGTGTACCCTAATTAAAGTCAAATTACTTTACTTAGGGTAAATTGAACAGACTTTTTCAAATATCAAAATTCTTTCTTTTCGTTTACTGTTTATGTGCCTGTGGGGTCACAAAGGTCCCGTGTAAACTGACAACATCAGTTTTAAGGTACTGTCAGACTAAGCTATAAAGTAGCATTTTTGGGCTTGGCTTATTTCCCTTTAGAAATGTATGGCGAGTGATACGCGAAATAGGCCAAACCACGAAAGTGTAGCGTGATCCGACACAGGCATTATTTCAAATCGGTATATTACGTAGGTTCACACGTTTCTAGGAAATATTTGTTCAGTGCTTAGCATTGACTCACTTTCAGTCCGCTTCAGCCCCTATCAATATATTTTTTAATGTGAATATTGCGCATGAATCCTGACTGCTGAAGGAGACGGGAAAGAGGAAATACTATTCAGATCTGGTCACCAATCACAGCTAAAGCCATTTCATGCAACGCTTCGAATGGTGGTCTTAACACTAAGGCGATGCCGAGAGTATCTCCGACTCTAGAACGTGCTGTAAATATACTACCTATCTATATAATATTATTTTGCTTTAATAAATTTTGAAATAAGGGGTAGAAGAAGGTGGGGAAGTATCCGGCTACTCAGAACTAGTCACGAAACATGGCTAACGCCATTTCAAATACCTTTTCGATTCCGAATTGTGGTCTTTCACCAGGGAGATACCGAGACTATTGTACCGCTCTGAATTTTCTTTTCTGAAGTCGAATAACAAGTTTTAAACATGCTTTAAGCATACAATGCATATGTGTGAGTAGTGTATTTGACCCAACATTCACTGCAATACATTCAACAACATAACTAAGATACATAGAATCTTTAATATTACCTATTAGGTATGTATTAGGTATTTTAAACATATTGGCCATATATTAAACATTAGGAAAAAAAACACCAAGTGTACCGAAAGTCTTTTATAGTTAGCAAAATATATTTCAGAAGAAATAAAATTAATGGATATAAAAATAGTTTGTCCTTCAGCTGCCTGCAAAGATAAGCATGTCAAACATGTACTTCGTAAATTAATATTGTGTGTAAATTTAATGCAAAATTCATAAATATAAATATTTATTTTTTAATGTAGTAATTCAACAATGGAGTTCGAGGTATACTAGTCCCAGGGAGAGATCGTTCCTACGGCCTCGACGGTCGTTCTAAAAGCCAGCCCATAAAATCTTCCTACTCACATGTCTTGTATGAAAACGAAAAAGACAGAAGATACTAGAATGTCAAATACCTTTAATCCTGGAGTGGTCGCGTGGATTACATATGTAATCCACTCATGCAAAATTAAAAATTCCTCAAAAACTGGTGGTGCGAATAATTTTATCTTCGGTGTACTTTAAGTTGGATAACTCACGTTCAGCTCAGCGCTGGTGTCGGGCACGCATTGGTTATGTTACAGAAGCTCCGCAAAGTCTACACCTGTAATCCGCGCGACTAATTACACATTTTGCATACATAAGAAGTGTATGCAAAATGCAAAAAATTAATTTTTCCTGATCATTCTATAATATTATGTTTATCCTGCTCAGGAATCAGTAATTAAATTAGTGTATGTTATTTTTAGTTTAAAAAAAGAGGTTTTTTATGTTTTGGTTAATTGTGAAAAACATAGAAGTTATGTTTAATATATGTTGCTTATTTCTAATAAATAATGCTTAGTTTATAAGATTAAAACATAAATACACAATAATTCTAATTGATTTCACTTATTTTTTGTTATTTAAAAATGGCCTACGTATGTAATCCATGCGATCACTGGAGTTACTTTTAAGAGCGCGACCACTGCAGGGTTAATCACATTCCTAAAGAAATTCTCCAAACATATGTTTCTTTCGAATTGTATAACTATTATGGTATTGCCAGTTACAAAAATAAGAAAAAATAATTATATACTTTAGTTAATAAAATGCACAAAATGGTAATAAAATTTGCAAATGTTGAGGTAGACATTTAACATTAATTGCTCTTAAAAAAAATTATCGTAAAAATAATATGATTTTATCGTTACAAAGTTTATATATCTTACTATCCAGGGCGATTATTTCCACATTTGTAACACTTAAAATTTAAATGTCACCATAATGAAATGGTAAGTGACCATGCAATTTTTAGAACCCATAAAAAATGCATTGTATATTAATATATCTCTCGTTTTCTTGAAAATGTTATTTAACATTTAAAAAAAATTTATTTGTTACCAATATTTTGACATATTTTTACGTTTCTATATAATTAATAATTATTTCTTCAGGCATACATTTTCGACTGAAAGAGATAGTATGTGTACATAAATTGTTTGCATTTTTATTTCGATCCCACTCATTTATTAATGCACGCATACAAATAAAATATGTATTTCAATCATCCATGTACCTACCTAGGTACTTACAAATACTACTTTTTAAATATAAATAAAATCAATCATAAAGGTTAATTATAGAAGAATGGTTGTTGTCACCCATCAGTATTATAAGAAACAAGTTACGATATACGTTCCTTTCGAATGCTCCATGATGACGTAGATACGACCTATGCCTGGGAATACTATACATTAACATCTTCATACAAAATATATTATGTATTACTACTACATACCAATACTAACATACTAATAAATTTACATGAAGGAAATATGTATTTATTTACATATTCTAAATATATTATGTTGAAAATGAAAACCAAATCTGTTTATTATTTTTCTGTTTTGGATTCTTTATTTAAAAAAATAATTTTGGTTGATTGTGCATAACATTTCAGATGTCGTATTCTAAAATCCCCGCTGTTATTAAAATAGTTGGTGGTGTAATGTTCAGCATAGTTGCCTTCTAAGCAGCTCATCAGGTTCGATTCTCTGCCGTGGTAATTTTATTTTTATTTAAAATTTTCATATTTTTATTTAAAAAAAAAAAATGGTTTTAAATTGATAAATATTCCGTGTTTTTCATGGGTCTGCGCTAATAATACATGTCCAAAAATCTTCCCTTTTTTTACACACTGGGTTTTTAAAGGTATAATAAATTTCTCTGCATTTAATTTATTTTTTACTAAATGAAATATTTTTTTAGTCACCGCTCACACTTTGTCTGTGATGTCTTCTTTTACATCAACTTCTTTATTTACATTGGCTTCTTCTTTTACATCTACATCTTCTTTCATATCCACATCTTCTTTCACATCCACTTCTTCCCCGACTTCTTTGTTTTCATTCACTTCTTTATTTTCTTCTTTGACTTCATCTGCTTTAATTTCTTCTGCTGTGGATGGATCAATTTTTTCTGTTGCGTTAAATTTTTCCAAATCCTGAAACCAAAAAAAACAATATAAATGTTGGTAAGGTAAGATTGGTAAAGAGGAAACAATTTTGGATTTGCCATTACAATATTTTAAATAAGTTGTACGTAGTCTTTTAGGGAAGTATTTTAATTTCTCATGCGCCAAAAGTACCCGTTTAATGTCAATACAAAATATTTGTTGAGCGCCGGCATATCCATATCGTAATCCATATGTAATTTTTTACCCTCGGCATACCGTTAGGTTGGACAATCCAAAGATTAAAGCTCCTATGGTAATAAAAAAAACGGTTGTTTTACATAAAAACCTATAAATTTCATGAATTAATGTGGAAGTCAACAAAACTAAGAGAAAGACAATACATATTAATCCAATATCAATTTACGCAAATTAACTTTGGCCTGATGAACAGATAATGAATCACTTAACTAACCTTTATATTTTATTAGCTATTATGCTTGGGCCACACCTATAAAGACTAGTCAAAGAAGTCTAGACAAAATTCAACCCCAAAAATTTTGTATTAATTATTAATAAATTAATGACAATCGGCATAATAATATCTACAAAAGATATTTATAATAAAATCGTCCACAGTCTTGTCCAAGCAATGTATTTCAATCAACTCTTCCGATGATTCATCCAATGCAACTTGACACAGTTTCCGAAGCAACTATTTCAGTCTTGTGTTTCTTTTATGTAAGCTGTTAATTTTTCCTTACGGACGGACGTGTGGTTATCCTTGTCACTACAATGATACTGGCTTAAAATTTCCTAGCATTGTATAAACAACTTTTGCTCGTGCCAAACCAAGATAGTAAGCCAGGATCTTGCCAGGATAAGACGCCGGCATACTAACTTGCTATCCTGGCTTGAAATACTAGCCTCGTATGGCCCCGGCATTATGGAAAGATTTAAAAAAATATTTTTCATACATAGTTAAACATTTCCCCCCTTTTTTAAATATAAAAATTCCTCAATGTAAATTAACCAATAGGCCATTTGCATCACATTAAAAAAAAAAAATCCGGTTTAGGCAAATATTCTAAGACATTCTGTATTTTTTTTTTAATTGTATTTTTGAAACCCTGGCGATTTTTTGAAAATTTCAATCCGAAAATCAGGCCATATTTTATAAGCCGGAAAGACGGGACATAATTTTATGGGTGCGAAAAAACGATAATTTTACATAGCCGTAAATTGTACGGGGTTCTCTTCATAACATCTGTAAAAACACTGCCATCTTTATAAAAAAATCAAACCAAAGGATAAGTTCGCATAGAACAAACAATAAATCTAGTGAACGTAAAACGCAAATTCAAAAATTCGCCGGAAATGAAAGTGTTGCCATATAAAAAAAAATTAATCAGTGTGGAATTTTACAAAATTAAGGGAACATAATCAGAGACGGGACATTTTCATGTAGTGACGTCACAAGCTCAAATAATGGATTTATTTATTTAAAAATAAAAATAAAACTATACATTCTTAAAAAATTTTATAACATTTTCGTAATCTTAGTAAAAAAATCTATCCACACGATTTTTTCCAAGTCGTTATGAAATCCATGCAAGTGGCCTATTACGATCATGTATTTTTAAAATTATTCTTGTGAGTTTTGTGTTAATGGTTAATGGCTTAATGGCTTCTATCTTCCACATCGATCCTTCGCTTAGTGTCCAGGTTTCCATGTTGTACAGAAGAATAGAGAAAATGTAGAAATTGCGTGACCATTAACCAAAGTAAAAGTATTTACCTCCTCGGCCATCCTCTCGAATAGCAGCACCAGCTCGGTGTGCTTGGTGTAGGGGAACATATCCACGCCCACGGCTCGAGTGCATACAAAGGGATCCCCGTGCATAGTCTTGGAGCTGGCACGGCCCAAGTCCAGGAAGTTCTTCATGGCGGCCGAGGGGTCGCAGGACAGGTACACCAGCCTCTTGATCTGCTTCATACGGCGCAGCTGGGTGATTGCGCGCATATCTATAAAAGGCCATTTTAAATATGGATAATTGAAATTTTTAATAGGTGAGGAGTAAGCGGTGTGCTGCCTCCTCTTTACAACTCGGTGATAAGAAAAGCTGAACTAAGGATCGAGACAAAGTTAAAAATGTATAAATCAGTGCATTGTTCCACCTTTATATAAATAGTTTGCTCAAAGTCGCCGATATGAGATTTTATAGAGTGGTAGGATCCACTAAATGGGATAAAGCAAGTAGCTCCACAATCTGAGATGTATTTGAATCCTTCATAGAACAGTCGCAGATGGAGTGGGTTGGACTGCCAGAAGATGGACTTCCGCATAAAATAATAACTAAAATAATTACAGAGCGGAAACACCAGTTGGCCGCCAAAGACAATGTTGGTAAAGTAACTTTGATACAGGAGACTGAGCCTGAAGAATCGAACACGGGACGCCTGGGTGGGACCCAAAAGCGATGCTAACTCAGCCACTGACCGGTCGAATATAATATCAACCGGTAACATGTTTACAATGAAGTCAAGTTAAAACGTCAACAGATTGCAATCTTTAGAGCACAGGCATCGGGTGGGAATGCTGTCCTTGTTCCACCAGTATTTCGATGGTAGATGATCTGAGGAACTAGCGTCATTGATCCCACCGGTAGGAGTGGAAGCATTTCCTAGAGGCAGCCAATACTTTCCAAAGATTTTAGTGGCAAATAAGTAGTAATTAGACAATTTAATACATACGTAATCCAGCTCTTGGCGGATCCACAATGGCGATGACGTCCTGATGGGTGGCACGGCCCACCACAGCGGTCAGAATATCCTCGGCTCGGCCAGCAAAGAAGTCAGAGTTGGTGATGTTGTTGGTCACGGCGTTGACCTTGGCGTCGGAAATGGCCTCGGGAATCAGTTCTAAACCGAGTACCTGGCCACAGTGCTGCAATTTAATAAAAATCATTGTTCAATTTTTATTAGAACAACTCTGCATAAACTTTAAAACTGTATTTTGAAGTCGATGTAACATACTTTAGCTTTAAAATTTGCAGTATCTCAAAAATGTGTGTTGTGGTTTGGTGACTTTTGCCTGAATGGCAACGATATGCACAACATAATTATATTCTCAATTTTCATATCATATCGCTTACTGCTAAAATCACTGAAGTAAAAACTGAAAATTATGTTTTGGGCGTTTCTGTGTGTCCATAGATCAATGTTTCTTTACTTTTGGTGAAATTGGTCCAACATTTACAAGAAAACTAATTCTTTCTTAAACACATGATCAATCTGATTCATCCTTCTAAGGCCTAGGAGTCGAGAGGTCTTATGTAAACTGGCGAAATCAGTTTTCTTTTGAAACCTCTCCCTCTTTTTCAAACATGCTGCATTGAACAGATAGAGAGGTAACAAGAGAGCTCTCTGCGGCAGATCAAAGGGAATAGTATATTTAACATCCATTATGGCGTTCACATTAACCTTTAAAGTCTATTTGTTCGGTTTTCGGAACAACTCCTATAGGTCTCATAGAAATCGTTGTCTCCCTTATTATCATAGTGAGAAATATAATATAAACCACATTATAAAGAAAAAACACCACGCTTCTTATTCAAACTAGCTGACCCGGTCAAGCGTTGCTGTGGCTAACGAAACACACCATCTACTGGATGGTTACCCAACCTTTATAACTAAGGTTATTAACTCACACCGCCATGTTAATTTGAACAGAAATCAAAACCACACCGTCTGCTTGCCAGCCCGCTCGTCCACCACATACAGAGATTCTCCTTTAATTATATATTTCAACCAAAACCTTGACAAATTATATATCTAAACCTTCCTCATGAATCACTCTACTATTGGTAAAAACTGCATGAAAATCCGTTCAGTAGTTTTTGAGTTTATCGCGAACAGAGAGACAGACGCGGCGAAGGACTTTAATTTATAATATGTAGAGATTAAAAAACTAATCGCAAAATAAGTAAAGTACCTTCATGGAATCAAAGTTTTGAATCGCAATATGAAATCTGTAAACTTTGGGATTTTTTTATTAATTATTTTTACATAGAACGACAAAAAAAGTGAGGTGACAATAACATTTATAATACATTTGTCTAATAAATTACGGATATGTTTTTATTTTTTTTCGTTATCTGTAATTTTAGTGAGAAAAAACGTAAGGTGAGCCGTTTTTAAAACTTTTTATGTATATATGTTTATTTCGATTTATAAAATTTGAAAGTGTATTTTATCACCTTTCCAAAACAGTTTTTAGTTTTCGGGTAGGTTCAGAAACATATATTCCGTTTATTTGGATTTTATTGTAAAGGGGAAATATTTTGATCCTCTGACATAATACGGTTGATTCCTGAGGGGTTAACTCACTTTAGCAAAGCACAGTCCAATGGTCCCTGTTCCGCAGCAAATGTCCAACACCGTGGAAGTTTGTGTGGGTTGAGCCAGTTCTATGGCAGTCTCGTATAACTTGTTTGCACCGGCCGTGTTGATCTACAAATTTAAAATTCAACGTTACACATGTTAGATTTTCTTTGTTCAAAGTGCGGCTCAGTTGTTTTACAGAAATTCAAATGTAACATTGTCATCAAATAGTCATTCAGCGCCATTTGATTTTTCGACATTTGAAAGGACCCTGTTAAACGCCGATTCTAGATTCATTTCAGTTTTCTATCAAATTGTAATAAACTGACTAGCTTAACAACATGATAGTTGTCCTCTTCTGCTGATCACAATTTATTCAAAAGTTGAAACGGACTTAGGATGGGTTCACTTAGGATGTGGTCTTTAAAAAAATGTTAATTATTCAAATTTTTTTAAACACCACATCCTAAGTGATGATGAACAATTGAACAATTTGTCAAATATTTATTAAAAAAAAAAAAAATTTCATGTTCTGAGATATTTTGTCGGGGATATTTTGTCGCATGATGAAAATGTGCATTACCACTGGCCTGAAATGATATTATAACAGAACTTGAACAGAACTTACACAGAATGTGAAAAAGAAGTTAAAATATTTGATGAATTGTTCAAATTTTTTTAAACAACCCATCCTTAGAATCGGCATGTCTGTTATATAACTGTCAAAAAAACAATATGGTGCTGAATTGCAATTTGATGACTTTGTCACATGCGAATTTCTGCGAAACAACTGGGCCTAAATTATTAAATTGAAAATGCCATAAATCGAGCTCATTCAGAATGAGGTGAGAGTAACTTGCCTGGAAGAACGAAGCTGGGGAGATTCTGAATTGAAGTCCAAGAATACTGTCAAAAATGTGAGATTCTCCCCAAATTAATTCCAATTTCGCTGAAGCATCTCTCCTCCTTTAATCAATCAAATTAACAAATAAATATGCAGTAGATATGAGATTGAGATTTTCACTGCCAACAATATTAATGTGATTTATTTTTGGGGTATCATGGCGTGTTGTGCTATATCCTTCTTTAACCAACGTTTTGGATAGTGTTACAGTATCTTACATAAGAACAACTTCTGCAACTTGTAACTTAAATTATGGTAAGTGACTTTTGTCGTTTACATTGATAATTTGGCCATAAGTCGCTACGTAAGCGACTTACGGGAAAAAACTTATGTGTGTAAAGGCAGGCTTATAATTAGGTGGTGTTTATGAGTAAACTGAGCATTGTACCAGAGAGCGGTTACACTTTTATATGTAACTGCATATTCAACCCAAATTTCGATTTTTCGGAGATGTCTGACTAATTAATTGGACGATCCATACATTTAATATGAATTACATAATTTAAGCAGTTCTTTCAATTAGTTGATTTTATTATAAGCAATTACATACCTTTGCGGCATGTTTTGAAAATAGATAGATTTGATGGTCCCTTGTCTGCCGATATTGGATGTGAAATGGTCTACCAAGGATTTTTTTAGCAGCTCAATCTCTTCTTCCGATAATTGCTGAAAAGATAATAAAAGAGAATTTATTATTTAGGGACATATGTAATATCAAACATACTCATTTTGGCTGTTGGTGCGATAGTCCTGTGTAAAATCTGGATCAATAAACTGAAATTTGCTTCGCATTTAAGTGTCATTTTCAAAATTGGAATTGATTGTGTGAAGAAATCAGATAAGGGACAAAGTAGGTACATAGCTATAATATAATATTTTTAACACATTTTCAAATTGGAACTGATTTTTTTAACACAAGAGCCCTGAGAAAAATAATTCCTCTCAGAGCCTCTTTGTTTCATATTTGGAGATGCTGTGTGGAGGGTATTTTTAGGAAGGAAGGAGAGGAAGTTCTGGGAAGGAAAAAGGTATGAGGGGTGGGTAGGAATCCCTCCCACTGCGGTGCAAGGATCCAAGAGAGTACTGCTGGAGAGGTCAAAAGATCTCCCTCAACCACTCTTCTTTGCCGATCCGGCTTGCCACGCCGTTGGTGGGTAGACACATCCACCGCCAAGACCAGAATAAACCCACCCATAAACCTGGGCACTCCTGTTAAGTCACCAAACGTAGCGAACCACTTGGATTAACCTATAGGTGTTGATTATCCAACAAATGGTTCCCGGGGCGATGGTACTATGGCAGTACTTATTCACAACACTTTTTCACGCGTATGGTATCCCAGATGACCCGCACAAAATCTCACCGATTGCTCCGAAATGCAATTATATTATTATTCCGCTTCTAGTACTCGATCAATCCGGTTGCACGGCAATTTACCTCTCTACCCGTTCGTACGCGAACGCATATTTGTTGTAAATAATATTTTAAAATAAAAGTTAATATCGCGGACAAATAAGTGTTTTCAATTAAACATCATCATTATTATAAGCCTGAACACAGGATCACGGCTTGGAAGTACCGTGATCTCAAGGAGCATTTTAAACCTCAATATTGGTAAGGTATGAAGGCAATCCTGCCTGACGTGGAGAGGATCACCACACCAAACACTCTCCATCCACTCCTACACTAACTAACAAACACTTCCAACAGTACCGATAACCACCTCCCAAATTATACTAATTCCAATGCATAAAAAAATTATCAAAGGAAGAAGATTTCAAAATCTGATATAATATGACAATGCAGAGAAAGGACAACATTAAATTGAATGCTGTAGAAACAAGATCTACGGGAAATCGGGGATGGCAAGGTCCCGCTGAATCTGAGCCTCTCGTGCAGTAATAGCCGAAGGTCAATACATATTGGGGTACACAGTGACTCTTCACTCACCTGAGGAATGACTCCAATGACCAGCATCAGGTCTCCTGAGTTGGCAGACTCCCTGATCATGACCTGTGA
Source organism: Limnephilus lunatus (assembly GCA_917563855.2). Classification (NCBI taxonomy): domain Eukaryota; kingdom Metazoa; phylum Arthropoda; class Insecta; order Trichoptera; family Limnephilidae; genus Limnephilus; species Limnephilus lunatus. The sequence goes on along the minus strand of OU830599.1, from coordinate 30,436,594 downwards.
CCAGTGGCCGCTGTGGTCCTCGGGGGAGTATGCCTTCAGCGGACTGGAGCGCACATACTCCTGGAAAACCTGGAATCAATCAGCCGTGTTAATATAGCTAGATAATTCATTTCAATCATAAGTATAGTTTTCTATCTTTTACAAGCAAAAATAGTAAACAAAACATGCATACAGTTTTAAATTATGTATAATACTTTATTTTTATATGAATACCTCACAAGAATCCCAGCTGCTCCCGTCTAGAGCCAGTGAGACTATGGCATCGGTAGTGGGGATGGGAAGATGGGAAGAGGAAGGTGGGGAAGTACCTGGCTTATCAGATCTAGTCACCAAACACGGCTAAAGCCATTTCAAGCAAAGTTTCAATTCTGAATGGTGGTCTTGCACCAGGGCGATACTGAGAGTATGTATGTATCTTCCACTCTGGAACATGCCGCAAATGTACTATGCATTATTTTTAATTAATTAATTGTGAAATGACACAAATTAATCAAATAAAAATTATTAGCTCATGCCGGGATTCGATCCCGCGACCTTCGGATTGCTAGTCAAGAGCCTTACCACTCGACCACGGAGGGAGTCAATACTGCACGCTAGTTGGTACCGAGCTTCGCCTCAGTTGGGTATTGCAGCACAAAGCATTTTTTTAAATACATCTGTTTGAATTTCAATTTTGTTTTTGTGAAAGAATATAAATCTTGGAAGTGGAAATTAACCCAATTCCCGACATCCGATCAAGCTCAAACTTGACACATAGACTTGTTGTCGATGACAATGTATTGTAACGACTTTTGGTGGCACTCACGCAAACACGCATTTCTCTGTAAATGGCTACTAGCTGGCCCAACGGATGGTGCTGCTAGGTCGTGTCGTTCGATGCGTAGGATCATGGCGGAAAGTCGAAATTATGAAAAATAAATGTATTACAGTAAAAAACATTGTTTTAATTACAAGTTAATTTTTTAGTTAATTATTAATTTGTGAATTGGATAAAGTTATGTTGGGGTGTTTCAGACTCCATCAAATCAAAGATCAACACCACTTTGATTATTTGACATTTGAACGGTTCCAGTTAAAAGCCGATTCTCAGTCCGTTCTAGCATTTGATAAAATTGTGATCAGCTGTTAAGCATAACAATTATGTTGTTATGGTTGTCAGATCACAATTTGATCAAACGCAAGATCAGGCAGAGACTCGGCGTTTAACCATTCAAATGTGGAAAATTCAAAATGACTTTGAACGTCGATTTGATTATCATCAAAATGTGACAAAGTTTGAGACAACCTCCTGATCAACAAGTTCCTGATTTTTTTTTTAAATTAGCTCCACACAGGAGGCCCTGAGGAAAATAATTCCCCTCAGGGCCTACGTCGTCTTTGGGAATGCTGTGTGGAGGGTCTTTTTAGGAAGGGAATGAGAGGAAGTTCGAAGAGAAGGAAAAGGGTATTAGGGGTGGGTAGGAATCTGGGGGTCAGTGTCCAGGAGTGACGGATGTATGAATCCATCCCTCCCACTGACGTACAAGGCGATGTACCGAGAGAGTACGGCTGGAGAAGTTAAAGGGACTCCCTCAACCACTCTCTCCCAATCCGCCCTGCCACGCAGTTGGTGGGAAGACGCATCCGCCGCCAAGACCCGGACAAAACTCATCCCATGAACCCGGCCACCTCTGCCAAGTCACCAAACGTAGCGAACCACTTTGTCTATGTCAGAGGTGTTGGTTATCCAATAAATGGTTCCCGGGGCGGTGGTACCCATACCCGCCAATGACCAATCTATCGGTGGCGTCACTATAAAAGTATAATCAGGTATATTTTTCTAACCAAGACAGCTTTCTTCATGGATTTAGAGATGTGATTGAGTCCTTCGACGGGGGCAACTCCGGTGACCCCCTTTACGTAACTGCTAATCCTGAAGCCGACCGTCGGCAGCTTGGTCTCCGAGTCCATGCCCACGGTGAACTCGCATTTGTTCCTGTAGCCGTCGATGGGCTCTGCGGTTTTAATGGGGCTGAAGCTGCAGATGAGGCCATCGTTGGCCCTCCTCTGGGCCTCGATGTAGCCGCGAATGTTCGAGTGAGTCTTCCAGAGTTCATTACCCATTTTGAGAATAACCCCGCGCACTGATCGGTGTTTGTACTCAACCTGAGATAAATAAAAATAATTAAATTGGTAACTTACCATTAGTGATATAGTCTATGAATTTTGTAGCTGCAAGACATGTTGTGATTCTAGATATGTTGAGATTCGCAAAGAATGCTGAAAAGCATGAAATTAAGAAAGAAATGCTTAGACGGTTTGGACATGTAGAATGAAAGGAGTTTAAGGAGAATATCGATCGTCCGGTGGATTAGTCAGACATCTCAAAAAAATGGAAATTTGAGTTGGGTATGCAGTTATATGTAAAAGTATACCGTGATCAATTATAATGCAGAAAAACTTTTGATGAAATAAACAAAAAATGACATTTTCTGGGTTACTGGTAAGAAATTTCAAAATGTCATACTAATGTACCAGACTGTTATGCTACCCGGTGTTATTTTGGTGTTATTTTATGGTATCTATATATAAATGTAAAACATAGGGACGTGTAAATAACATTCGACTTATGGTGAGCATTTGAATATGACTTTCCTTATTATCTCAAAACTTAAGAATTAAGGAAGATATGACACGATCAAGTGAACCAGATACTTGTGTCGAGCCATGAGTTCAAGAGTCATAAGAGAATGTGTTGGACCATGTGTGAATGAGGTAAAGAGAGTGTGCTAAGAACGAGCTGTTTGGCGGTCCGTCCTCTTTTCCTACCCCTGCGGCGAAACGGCTTGATGGTTAGTTAGTTAAGACATTTTTTATTGCTACACAGTTTTCAGGCGGCATTTGAAACAATGTTTTTGCAAAAGTAAATTGTAGGGAATTTTAATGAATTTTGTCAACAATGTTAAAAGTTTTTTCCATCATTACCCACGCTCGTTCATGCTCAATGGTTTCACGCTCATTCTATGTCTCAACGTGTACCATCTCTCTCAATGCTTTTTTGTTTGATATCAAGCCAACGGCTTCGAAAAAGATTCAAATACCGTAATTATTGCTTGATATTTGACGTAAATTTATGATTTGCCAGAGCGTCTTGTTCGAGCTGTTCGAGCATGTGGACGAAACGACATGCATAGTTTCTTAATCAACATGTTTGATCGAGCCAAACTGATATGGCTCTAATATGCATGTGTAGATATAGCTCCTAGTCAATATGCTTGATCGAACCAAACCGTTGAGCATGAATATACATGTGTAGATATAGTTCCTAATCAACATGTTTGATCGAGCCAAACCGTTAAGCATGAATATACGTGTGAAGATATAGTTCCTAGGCAACATGTTTGATCGAGCCAAACCGTTGAGCAAGAATATACATGTGTAGACATAGTTCCTAGTCAACATGTTTGATCGAGGTAAACTGTTGAGCATGAATATACATGTGTAAATAGGTTTAGTATTAACTGCAATGAAATCAAAAAGATTGTGTCAAGCTTGCAGGTACGTACTTGTTTTTCATATGGAACATTCCAGTATGGAATTGTACTGTCTTTGATTTGCTCCTCCTGCGATTTAGCAACTTTTTTAATTTTGGACGCATCGTCTTCCTCTTCTGCTTCTGCCTTACGCTTTCTCACCAGGGGGTCGGGAGCGGGGTTAGCAATCTATAAATGATAAAAACATAACATATTAGAAAGATTTAATTGGTAAATATGCAGAAATTCCAAACACCGAAACAAGTAAAAGGTGAAGAGTTACGTACCACAGCCTTCAAGTCACTTCCTTTCCATTTGTACCCATCGAGGGTTTGAATAGCCTTGAGTCTATCGGCCTCGTTGTGGAAACACACATAGAGCCAGCTGCTTCCTCGTCTCGGTGGCTTGATCTTTCCCGTCTTTAGTTGCAGCTTGTTATTCAACAGCTTCTTTAGTTCCTACAATAATAATAATACACTAATAGATAATAGACTACCACACATAATTATCAAAAACAGTGTATTTAGACACCCAAAGTAAGAACCTAAAAACACATTTAAAAAGTTTGTTTGGTTCTTAGTTTGGGTTTAATTAAAAAAAAGATAAAAGAAATAGACTGAAAACCTATTTTATTTAACTAGCAGACCCGGACACACGTTGCTGTGGCTAACGAAACACAATACCATCTACTGAGAACGCCATTACCCAACCTTTATAACCAATGCCATCTGTTAATTTACATCCATATCAAATCCACACCGCACGCTTGCCATACCTACTAGCTTTTATCATGCATGTACCAGTGTATCATATACGACTTGAATGTCAAAGCCATTTGTATGGCGTTTAAATAAAATAAAATAAACAAATAGCTATTAAATTGCACTATTTTCCATCTCTGACAAATTAAATAGCTGTTTCTTTAGTTGAATCAAAGGATTGTTTTTTTTTTTAATGCGTAAAGATCGGTAGTTATAAGTGAAAGTTTACCATAATAACATGTAAACTACGTAACATGTCGATGGTTGGTCGTTAGTCGATGAAGCAGTTAGTTAGTGGAATAGTTCAAAGCGTCTAGAGACAGGATCCTAATCGGGTTAAATTCTTTGCTAGCTAAGTCTTCCATCATTACAGGCAATATAACTTGTAATGACGGTGGTAGTTGTCTTGCTAATTTCTAACTTATAATACCTTCGCCCAAGGTAAATTTTGAGCATCGCAAAATACTTACACTAATTCCATAAAACTTTGGCATGTTTTTTATTTCAATTTTGTAAAGCTCTGAGGAAAATCCTCCAGTCTTCAGGTAGGAAAATTCATCAAGTTCCTTGGTATCTTCACTCTTTTCGGATGGCACTGGGTCTTCGGAAAATACCAAAGATTCTTCCATCAGTTTCGCGGGCAACTCTTCAACAACCGAAGTCATTTTGATTTATATTGTACATAAACAAATAACAAAGCCACGCCGTAAAAAAGCCGGCTGATAGATATTTTTGAGGTTATGTTTATTTGGTTCGACGTCAGTGTGGAGCAGTGTTGCCAACCCGTTTTTTGAAAAAGACGTAGATTGGACTAGAAAATTACGTAGAATCGTATAATTTGGATTATGAAAAGTTAGTAGATCTACGTATTTTTTTTCTGAGTGAAATATAGAAGTTAGGGTAGGTGAACGTAATTAGTTATTTCTTGTAATAATTAAGTTGAAATGTATCTACTATTTTTAATGCATTTTTTGCAAATTTTAATTTTTTTTTTTTATGATTTATCATAGGTTCTCCGCCCACCGCCCACTTTAAGATTTTTTTATAGAGACCCCCTTTTTTCTTATGGAGGGGGGGGGGGGGGGGGGGTAATGGATTAAATTTTCTTCCACTTCCTCAACTAACGAAACATGTGAATTTTTCCAGACGTGATAAAAATGATAACAATACATAAAATAACAAAAATTAACCAATATTAAAGTTTATTTTGCTTTATTAGTACGTGATGAGCGTGTTTTTTTGTATTTTTAGACTATATTTTTTACCTGCCCTCGCCATCACTGTGCCACCTCAACGCCCTCTCTATGGGTCTTCTACTGCCCCTGAAATTCTCAAACATCCACAAGGGGGCGTTATTTATTGCCCACGTTGAGAACCCAAGGTTTAAATGAAACGAAATATAGTTTTGGTAATTATGCAAATGTGGGGTAATAGGCAATATTTAGGAAAAAAACATGAATATTGAGTAAACAGTTAAGGTCAAATACTAGCAATAAATAACTTAGCGATGCCTTTGTCTGAAATTGTGTATTTTACCGGGAAGTAGAAGATTACAACACCAATAAAAAAAAAATTATGGTAATAGTTCAAAATTTTCCTAGATTTGTGCTGATTTCCCTTTTGCCTAAAAAATATTTTTCTCCCCTAGATCTAGGGTAATTTCCCTAGACATCCCAACTCCGGCGCGGACTCTAGTATGAAACGGAATGTTTGTTGGAGTCCGCGCCACATACTTTGCCCCGCAGACGGGGGCTCCACCGTAAAGTAACGGAAAAGGAAAATAGGCTTCTTCAACCTAATGAGTTATTTTTGCAAATTTGTACAATTTGACCAAAAATACGTAGATTCTGGACTGAAGTTAGTAGATGTTCAGGAAGGACCTAAAATACGTAGATCTACGTAAAAAGACGTAGAGTTGGCAACGCTGGTGTGGAGTTCATTGCTGCTAATCCATGGATTGTGAAATAAAAAATAAACTGTCAAACCGTTGAGAAAATTAAAACCAGGGGCGTATAACTCTGTCAAAATTTGTGTCCTGTTACCATAAATAACTCTTACTCTAGCGAAAGTGCCAGACACCACAGACAAAGCTGAATTTTAGATAGGTCTGTAATTTTGATTTTCGCCATCTCTCGCTCTCTACGTGTGTCAGAAAGAGATGCTCATACACCTACGTCACTAAAAAAAAGGTACCAAATGTATGTATTATTTATGGTACCAAATGCAGGAAACCGCACACCGCACTATCTGCAGGAAATAGACTCGCATCTATGGATTTGCCATCCGCCATGTTAAGGCGGAAACATATTTGTGTGGTGTGGTGTGTTGTGGCGCTTACTGTCGTGACGGTGAGTGTGCACACTAGTGTGGTGTGGTGTGGCGTGTCGTGGAGCGCTCTGGCGTTTTCTGTAGTGTTGCCACATGCATGAAATATTTAAAGCTACGAAGAGAGATATTGACGCAAGCGAATGTGACCTTATCTTTCATAAAGTTTCTTTATGCATAAGGGTCAAAATGCTCTGGCGTTATTTTAAAGGGTGCTCTGGCGTTATTTCTGAACAGTACCTACCTAGATATCAAACCTTTGCAGCGTTTAAATGTGCATAATGTTTTCTTCTGATTTGGATAGTGATATTGATGAAGATCTTCAATTTCTCTTAGCAATGAAATTTCTTAAGGGCAAAAAAAAAGAAAAGAAGACACTAGGTTCACCCTATAAACAGAGAGAGACAGAATTTAACAAAGGTGAATTTCATCGTCTTGTTAAAGAACTAGAGAGTGACGAAGAGAAATTCCATCAGTACTTTATATAGTACCTATATTATATATTAGTAATATAATAATACTAGCGACCCGCCCTGGCTTCGCATGGGTGCAATTTAAATATTAATGAGGAGCAGTGTGGAGTGATTTAATAATACTATGATTATAATAAGTCTATACTACGGGATATTTTTATATACAATATTTACAGCTGTTTTTACATGAGATTTTTTATTTTTTTTTTATTTAAAGAAATATTAACATAGTACATAATTCATATTGTTTACAACTTTTTTATATTTACATTGGTAAGTATATAACATGTTTCTTGATTTAATTTAATACCTCCCTAATTGAGAATAACTCGTGTTTAGGGAGGGAATTTTTACAAATTTGTTTAATTTCTAGAATTATACCTATAATTAACACTATATACATTCAATTTATTAGCGTACATATATGCACTGAAGAACAGATAACATATATTAAAAAAACAGACAGTTCTTTAAAATATATAATATATAATGCATAACCTTTACGAGAGTGTATTGTTCGTTTGAAAAGGCAGAAAAAAAAGATAGTACAAACATGTTTTCTTTAGATTTAGATATTTAATAGAAATATGGGGAAACACATACATTACGTACTTAAACGACTAACAAATAATACAGAACAAAGTTATTAAAAAACTTAATAAATAAATAAAAAAATAAAAATAAAAGATGTTACTCTCGAAAGCGCGACATATAACTGGCCGTGTGAGAAACACTCGACACTCAAACCTAAGCCAGCAACGTTGAATGTTTGACCCTGTGACTTATTGATGGTCTTTGCAAAAGATAGCTTTACCCCCTATATATTGGTGAAAACCGCATGAAAATTCGTTGCAGAGTTTAAAATATCTAAGCGCACATATATATTTTGAGCGACTTCATTTTATATTACGTAAAGATAAAGATAATACAATATTTCAGAAATTTCTTCCCAAGCAGTATTTCTGATCAAATGACCTTTATACTCTTTACACGTTAAATCGTATAAAATTTTTCGTTGACGTACAAGTTCAATTAGCTCGTCAGCCATTTTTCAGAACCACGCTGCAAACAAGCGTCCGCTAGTTGTCTATGACCATAAATAAATGTCTATGGTGCGCCAGAGTGGTGGTGGGGGGTATGGCGCGATCGGCGGCGAGCAGTCCACGCCACAACAGAACCCACCCCGACACACCACACCACACAAATATGTCTCTAACCATAGAAAATGTATGAAACCGATGTGCTACTGGCGCGCCACGACACACCACACCACACAAGTGTGTTTCCGCCTTTATGTTTATTTACAGACGCCGTTGCACGTTGTTTTAACAATTTACCGATGAACATATTTTATTCAAAAAATGCTTACATGAATTCTAGAGGTGAAACAAGTGTTTAGTGTTGATCAAGAAATCAGGTAATTAATTACATAAAACATTATTCACCTTAATTTATCTGTAAATCAATATTTGAGGTTAAAATATAGAGGTTTTTGATTTTATCGTAAAGGCAAGCTTATGGGTACTAGTGGTTTAATGTTTTTCCATATTTCGTTTCAGAAAATGTTCTACCACCTCATAAAAACGTTGTTAACGTATCGAAGCCTATACTTTAGGAACATTTCATAAGATTGTTAACGTCAGATTTGTGACCATCATTGTGAGAACATACATTGTGGCTGGGGATGCGATGATGTCGTCTCTCTCCTGGCATGTCGCTTGAAGTCCCGAAAACCCTCTGGACAGAAGGAGACATCGTCTTTCACCCCAGAAGAGATCGTCTTTCACCCCAGAAGATAGGCGGAGGCTTGAAACGTCAACGTTAAAAATGCCCATCTTATACAAGACTTCATACAAGACCTCGTACAAGGTAAAATTGATAATGCTTTAAAACAAACTATTACACTGTTTCCCCGCAGGATAGGCAGAGAGGACGGACCGTCAAACAACTCAGTCTTGGCATACACTCCTTGCCTTGTTCAATTTTACTTTAAATGTATGTGGGGTATTTAAATGGTAGCATTCTATACCAAATGCTGTTTAGTGAACATAAGTTTATCAGTAGTTGTCATGCTAAATCTTAAGTAATATTTGAGATACAAATATTGTAAAAACTGTTTTCAATTTTCAGATATAACAGGAACACCAGAGGAGAGTTCAACGTCCCAGCTGAAGATACGTCGCATGATTCCAAAGAAAGGTGACTGTTTATTTCTCTATTTGCTATGATTACTTGCACATACATAGGGTCAAATAATGCTCGTAGAGCTTTAGTTTAACCTCTCGTTCTCCACCATAAAGAAAGAAAGGCCCTGTTGCAGACGATTATTAACAACTTGCTCTCCGCCATAAGCCTCTCACTTATTTGGACTCACCGAACTCATGTAAACCGACTAACACATACTATTCTGACTCTTGAAGTGGCCCGTCGCATATAAACTTTGTTCATCACAAGTATTCTATGTTCCGTTCCCAAACTTTGTTTAATGTGACATATTTATTTCAGAAGAATGTTGCAGTTTTTTTATCAGTTGTCATGCCAAATCTTAAGTAATATTTGAGATACAAATATTGTAAAGACTGTTTTCTTCAATTTTCAGGTATAACAGGAACACCAGAGGAGAGTTCAACGTCCCAGCTGAAGACACGTCGCATGATTCCAAAGAAAGGTGACAGTTTATTTCTCTTGCTATAATTACTTGCACATATGTAGGGTCAAATAATGCTCGTAGAGCTTTAGTTTAACCTCTCGTTCTCCACCATAGAGAAAGAAAGGCCCTTTTGCAGACGATTATTAACAACTTGCTATCCGCCATAAGCCTCTCACTTATTTGGACTCACCGGACTCATGTAAACCGACTAACACATAAAATTCTGACTCTTGAAGTGGCCCGTCGCATATAAATTTTGTTTATCACAAGTATTCTATGTTCCGTTCCCAAACTTTGTTTAATGTGATATATTTATTTCAGAAGACATGTTGCAGTTTTTGCTGTGAGATGGCTGAAATATATCCACGGAAGGTATTTCATATTTTTGTGTAAAGCATTTTATGTTTTTGTAACACTTATCCATTGTATTTGTGAAAATAAAAATAATATTTAAACATGTACCCCGAGTTTTCATTTTTCTAATGCAAGCATAATTTAAAATTTTGCCGCTCTAAAGCATTTTTATTTTTTATATAATTTATTGGGCTAATGAATCCATGAAGTAGGACAGAGCGATTATATTGTCTATGGTAGACAAATAAAATTCCTCTATCTTTTAGTCAATTCGCGCCACGCAAGTCATTTTGACAGTTAAGTTTGACGACCAAATCACTAGTATGGAGAAAGCCCGAAGATATCGATCTAGGGGTTAGTATATTTATGATTAAAACTAGAAGGAGGTGGGACGTTTTCGTCATCTGAACACGGAACTTATATATTTTCAATTACGTTTTTTTTTTTTTAATTTCGAATTCGACATACTCGGGATTCGGGATTCTGTCATCTATATAAAATATGTATTATGTGAGCTCTGTGCTGGTAGGACTGGTAGGTACTCAGCACCCTACCTATTGGTAGGCTGCTGCTCCAGGTAATCCAAATATTGGAATAGTTACAGGTTCTTTTGTTTTTGTTTTTAGAATATGTTTTGGTTTTTCATTAGCTTGTGTTTTTGGAAAAAAGAAAAAGTCAGATCACAGTTTCTGGATTATAATAAAAACTTCACAACGATTAGAAAGACTGTGGAATAAATAGTATTATTTTTTATTATGTTTACAAACCTCCACATTGGTGACCCCGACGTGATCTTAAGGACTTTAAAAGCTGAAGAGTGCTCTAACAGAGTGAATCAATGAGGTTATATTATATTATAAATAGACTCGCCATAGTCTCACATACTCACAATATAATGATAATGACTCAATATAGCCCAAAAGTAGTACTAAAGACAATTTTGAAATTACCGGTTAGAACTCCGACAGAAGAATTGTTTCAAAGCATTCAAGTCTACAACATACAAAAACTTTATGCAAAAATTATACGCCAATAACATTTTGAATGCAAATGCAAAAATGCTTTATGCAAAAAATATACGCCAATAACATTTTGACAGTAAGGCGGACTTTCAAAACAGTGATATTTTTTTTTTTTTAAAAACCTGAAAGAACCTATAGAATAAAATTCAAGGGTACAGAAAACATTAAACCTACTCCCGCGCGTATTCTACGCAAATTTTTTTGTAGAAAAAAGTGATTTCAGTGTCCTAATTTATAACTTTTAGTTTTCTATCGCCAGTGAGTGAATATTTTACAGATACAGTAATTAATAATTATCTATTACACTGGTGACTGTGAAAATATCAAATCATATCCAGAAACTCAGATATCTATAGTGAATTTATAAATAAATACAGTGAATCGTGTGTAAAAAACAAACAATAATAATAAAAACACATATCTCTTTGACATTTCCAGAATCATCACAGTTTATTTTGTGATTTAATCTCGGTACCAGCACGTTAGCATTTGGCCCTGTGGCTAGAGTTTCTGACTTTGGTTCCTGTCGACCCCAGTTCGAATCTGAGTGAATCGAAAATAATTTTTTGTTATATTTATTAAAAATAAATTGTAAATAATAACAGCACCACCTATCTACAAAACTAAAAACCCTCATCACTACTAGTCCATAGATGGCGGTATACAACAACCTACAAGCATTAAACGAAAAAATTAATAAAAACGTTCCACTACCTGTCAACAGATGGTAATACATAATTAATTAATTACCGCTTTTGTTTAACAGATGGCACCAGGCGTTTAAATAACAAAAATAATTTGATTAATATTGTAAAATGGAAAAAGATAATAAAACACCGAGAAATGAAAATTCATACCCTTTCACGAATTTCATTTTTGACACCAAGATCGCCAAACGAACACGATGAGGATATTAAATCGTCCGATTCGGAAAATGAGAGAGATAAAGAAGAAGAGAAATCTATATCGATAGAACCAGACCAATTAGTGAATAATGAACTAATTAATTCAAGAACCATAATAAATTCTGTGAAAACAACACTAACAGAAAATAAAGGAAAAATATCCATTAGCCAAAAGGAAAAAATAATCGAAGGAATGGATGAATTATTCGATATTATAGCCCACTTAGTGGCTGAAAAAAATTTAATAAAGGGCGAATTGAAAATACTCCGGCCGCTATCAAAAAACATTACCAAAAATCTTAATGAGTTTAAACAAATAATGGAAGTAAACAAATCGCTCGTTATAAATATGAATGCTAAAAACGATGAAATTAAAAAAGATATCTTAAAGGAAAAAATGGCCCTGATGCATAAAACGGCCACCACTCCAGTAGCTGGTTATCAACAGAATAACCCCCCTTTAAACAGCTATGCAGCAATCACGGCTTTTGGAAGGTCATCACATGCAGTCATTATCAGTGCGACCGATAAGACAAGATCTACCTCTGACATCAAGGCCATATTAAGACAGGATGTCAAACCATCTGAGCTCAAGGTAGGCATTAATTCCCTTATTGCCGCTAAAGACAACAAGGTTATCATCAAGTGTCAGACCTCCAACGATGCTAATAAAATCAGAGCTGCAATTCCAGGGCTGACCAACGGTAACTTGGTTGCTTATGAGGGCAAACGTCTTAGACCTAATGTTATCTTGAAGGGGATCGAAAAAGAAACACAAGATTCCGAAATATTAGACATGATCTTGCAACAAAATGATACTATCTACGAAGCCACTGGAAATGATAAGGAAGCTATTAAAATTCAAAGATTCACAAACAGCAGGAAAAATGATAGGCTACGAAATGTTATTCTGATCGTCAAAAAAGAAGTACATTCGGCTATGTTAAAACAAGAAAGAATAAATATAGGTTTCCAGCGAGTCCGAGTCGAAGACAGCTGCCCAATCATGCAGTGCTATAAATGCATGGGATACGGTCACTTCGCCGCGAGATGTACTGAATCAAAAGATCGTTGTCTACACTGTGCTGGCGAACACAAATCATCTGACTGCACAAAGAAGGAACAAAAAGAAGAATTCCGTTGCTGGAACTGCTTTAAAATGGCCAAAGGCAAAATTGAGGCACCAAAACATAGATCAAACGATAGGGACTGCCTCTACCGTACCATAATGATGTTACGCACAATGGAGAGAGTTGACTATGGCTAACTCAACTGTAACTACAGCATCCGGGTCCCAGGCCAGCATAAATGAATACAAAAATGAGAAAATTGAAGATTATAAGCCAAAAAAAATAGCCTTCGAATAATGTATCTTAACGCGAGAAGTATCAGAAATAAAATTGACGAGATTGAAGAAACTTTAAAGAGCATCACACCGACTGTACACGTACTTGCAATATCCGAAACCTGGTTGGAAGATGGTGAGGAGTGCTTCTTCAATATCGACGGCTACCAAAGTGCATTTGCGTCTCGCACCAATGAAAGAGGAGGAGGGGTGATTCTCTACACACACCATTCACTAAATGCTACAACTATTGAAAAACATTGTAGTGAAAATTCCTTCTTAGGAATTAATATCCGCAATAGAAATTTCAAACCGTTAAATATCTATGTTATCTACAGAAAACCTACCTCAAACATTAACGAATTCTTAATGTATCTTGAATCTATTTTAAATAACTGTAGAAATGATACCCTTATCTTTGGTGATTTCAACATTGACATTCTTCAAAAAAATAATACATCTCTTAAGTACATCAACACGCTAGACTCTTACAACTGCTTCATATGTAACACATCCTATCCTACACGAGTAACAGATACCTCTACTTCTCTAATAGACCATATCATCTCAAACAGACAAAATATTTCCTCAACTACTGCAAATATAGATACCTGCCTAAGTGACCATGACATTTTGATATTAGATTACCAAAACAGCTTGAAACATCACACTAATAATAGAATACATTCTTCTTCAAACAACACCAAAACCGATAAAAACATGTTAAAAGCATATTTCGAATCCCACAACTTTCCACACGAAACCACCAGTAATGCCAATGAAAACTTTAATAATTTTAATGAATACATCAAAACAGCAATAAAATCATCCCAACATAAATCTGAGTTACGTATAGGAGACCAACGGAGGGGTAATACTCCATGGTTTGATGCAAAATTAAATGCACTTATCAAACAGCGCAACAATGCGTTTAAACTCTGGAACAAAAATCAGCAAAGTGATATATTCACAGCACTGAGAAATAAAACAAGAAATCAAGTTACCAACTATAGAAGATATGCTAAAACTAAATACTACACGAATATATTTAAAGAAAACCTGCGTAATCCGCGACAGACATGGAAAACAATAAATGCAATTGTTACAAATAGTTCGACACCCCAGAAAGATGAAATTAATTATCTTTTGATTAAGAATGAAGAAATAACATGCCCAACACAGATAGCTTCAACTTTTAACAACTTCTTTATATCAGTTGGGGAAAACTTAGCAGCTACAATTGCATCATATCCAGATGATTATCACTATAAACACGGATCAAAAAGCAATCCAGTCCCTATATATGGCCAAAACAAATAAAACAGAAGTTCTCAGTATCCTCTCTCAACTAAAGTCTAATGCATCTCCAGGTTTAGATGGAATTACACCCGTGCACCTGAACTTTTGCAAAGATATATTAGCTGACCACCTTGTTTTTCTTATTAATCAATCCCTGGATAGTGGAATCTTCCCAGATCAACTAAAGATAGCAAAAATAATTCCGATTTACAAAGATGATTGCAAAAAAAATCCTTCTAATTATCGTCCTATATCCATCCTCTCTGTTTACTCTAAAGTTTTTGAAAAGGTTATTAAGCTTAGGCTCACTAAATATCTCTTATCAAACAATTTACTCGCATCCCAACAGTATGAATTCAGAAACCAATCTAACACAAAATGTGCTGCTTTCGATTTTGTATATGCCCTCCAAAAACATATAGACCAGGGTAAGCATACTGCAGGCTTATTTATAGATTTAAAAAAGGCTTTCGATACGGTTGACCATGAGATACTACTAAAGAAGTTAGAACACCTAGGCATAGTAGGCACTCCCCTGAAGTTACTGTGTAGTAACCTCTCTAACCGACACTGTCAGACCTTTTTTCACTGTCAGACCTTTGTTGGAAAAGATAAAATGTGGTGTGCCTCAGGGCTCCGTACTTGGACCATTACTATTTTTAATATATATAAATGATATTGCTAAATGGGGACTTAAGGGCACAATACAACTTTATGCAGATGATACAGTGATTCTTTATCACAATAATGATTTAAACGAACTAGAAAAGGAAATGGAAAGGGATATATCTTGCCTGGCAAACTGGCTGCGATTAAACAAACTTAGCCTAAACATAAAAAAACACATTACATATTGTTTGCAAATAAAAAAAATGTAAGTCTTAATATAAGACTTGATAATAACCGCCTTGAAAGGGCTGATGTTACAAAATATCTTGGCCTTTTCATTGATTCACAACTCACATGGAATCACTAATTTAAACATGTTCTATCCAAAATTACTCCTATAACTGGTGTTTTATATAGATTTCGAGGGTTACTTCCTCCCTCTCTATTAAGATCGATTTACCATGCTATGATTCATTCACATCTAATATATCTCGCCGGAATCTGGGGATTTGCTACAAAAAAAATGATTTCAGAAGTCCAAGTCGTCCAAAATAGAGCCCTGCGAAATATATTCAGTTTACCTTGGGATACACACGTCAAAGACATTTACAGAAACACCCAAATACTTCCTTTTAACACCATTCCCACTTTTGAAATAACAAAAACTATATTACTAGTAATTCAACACTCGGCACATTCCAACACTACACTCAATTACAATTGCGACGTACACCAACACAACACAAGAAATCACAACAAACTTCATATACCAAAAATCAAATCAACAAAATATGGACTGAGATCCCTAGAATACATAGCTTACAAAAATATAATCAACTACCCAACGAAATCAAATGTGCAAGTCAATGTAAAAAGACCCAAACTAAAATGCTCAAACTTCATTTTATGAATGACTATCTGAAATAATAATGTTGTGTATGTCCTATGATATGTCCATTTAATAGATACAGCTATATGTTTCATGTAATGCGTATCATTCCCGCAATGAGTTTATTAACTCTTGGGAGTACAATGCTTTATATAATATACTATATTCTGTATTGTATACTTTTAATAAATAAAATAAAAATAAATAAAAATAAAATAAATTATTTTATTTAAATAAAAAAAATAAAAAACATATCAGAATACTCCACTGTCCAACATAGATACACAACCAGGGCAATAAACCAAAATATTCTAGCTACAGCCAGTTTGAAAACATCTTTTGGACAAAGAAATATGAAATTCAATGCGACAGTGGCGACAGTAGAGTATGGTAAGTAAAAATATGGTTGAGAGAACAAAGTGAAAATGAACTATCAAACATACTGAAGACCATGTAAAGACAACTGGATACTAAATACAAATGTGGAAAAACTACAGGCCGCCTCAGAACAGGAAACCCTAGTGAAAACTGTGAAAAAAAAACATGTACTTTATAATACCTAAAAAAAATAATGTACCTTATAATACCTTAATATAATATAATTTATAAATACATTATGTACAAATTTTGCTATAGATACTAATAAAAAAATCTGGAAAGTAAGCAATACTCTTTTGTTTTCAGCGGTTTTCAGTATAATTTCTAAATTCAAAAGTTTATTCCTGTGTGATAAAGATAGACAATCAAAGAATGTGTGTATGAATGTCATAGATATCGTAAAGTAAGTAGAAGTATGATACATAAGTATAAGTACCCATTTCACGAACTAATTACTCGTATTATATATTTACGCTGCGTAAATTATTTTAAAATACAAACTAAAATAAATATTATTGCTACATACATTAAATTCACCTTAACGAAAATATTATACTTTCGAAAATATTATACTTACGAAAATATTTGACCGTGTCAAATACAACTGTTACAGGTCGTTCTATCAATAATGTTTCACTAACTATAAATCTGAGATAAATATGTAGGTATTTTATATTGAGAGTTGTTGTTAATATTTTTTCTTACTGTAGTTAATATGTTTAACTTGACGAACACCGTACATTTTTTCCCTACAATTACATCTCAACAATACGATAATGTCAAAAATAATATTTTATTATTCTATACTCCTAAAATACTTCCATGTCTGACTCATTATTTGAAGATATAGATTCATCTTTCAAGATTTCGGAATATATTTGTTTATCTAGTGTCGAATGTAATAACACACTATTAGAAATGGATCCCCTGAAATCATTAACAATCCTTCACTTAAATATTCGTAGCGTCTCGAAATTTTTTGATCATTTTACACTTGCATTGAATGAACTCTCTCATAAACCGGAATGTATTGTGTTATCGGAAGCCAGAATTAACGCCTACTCAAGTACCTATAATTTACCTGGATAGAAATACTTTTTTACAAATTACAAAATAAATCAAAATAGCGGAATCATTGTTTTTGTAAAATATATTCATGCCATTATTTCCGTTAATGAAATTCATATCGATCTTGTATGTAAACTGTCTTCGTATTCAAATCATTATAAAAAACACGTTTTATGATATAATAGCATTATATAGAACACATAAATCGAGCATTAGTAATTTCACCGACAAACTGAAATCTATTATAAATACAAATTGTTCTCAAAATGCATTTGTTGTGGGTGATAAACCATGTGTAAAAAATATACAAGAGAATGTCTTGAACAAAGGCCATCATGCATTGATCATATTTGGTGTAATACTTTGGTAATACTAATGAAACCGAAAAAATAAAATCAATTATGTATTTGGAAAAATAATATTACTGATCATCACACATGCATTATAGCCTTTAAAACTGACAAAGTTAATGTAAATAATTACTCCCGCAATAATTTTCCAAAAACTATTATTAATTACGAAAAATTACAGCAAAACCTTAGCATTGAAAATTGGGAAACTGTTCTATCCTCTAATAACACCGATTTATGTTCCTAAATATTAAATCAATCTTAAATAAGCATATCAAATCTTCCTCTACAATTATAAAATACTCTACAAAAACTAAATTCAAAAAATTAAAACCGTGGATCACCCAAGGAATCATAATTTCAATTAGACATAAAGAAAAAAATTATAAGGAACACAAAAAGTTTCCAGAAAACTATAAACTATATGAATATTTTTAAAAATTCAGAAATAAACTATGTAATATTATCCGGAAAACCAAAGAAGATTTCTATAAGGAGAAAATCATTATTGCTGGCAACAATAATAAAAAGGTGTGGCAAACTATCAATGAAATTATCAATAAAAAACCAAAAAATCAAATATAAACAAAATCACAGATATTGATAACAAAATTTACGATGTAAACACGGATCCAATGAAATGTGCAAACATTTTTAACAATTATTTTGGATCAGTTGGTGAAAAATTAGCACTTAAAATTAAAAACATCGAAAATAATGAACTATATACATCGCCTTCAAATCCTTGTAACACCTTAACACAATTCCAACAAACTAACTTTGATGAAATTAAACACACTATTAATCAATTAAAAAGGTAATTCTTCCCCCGGTTATGACAATATTTCGGTAGAAAAAAAATCAGATTCACTTTGCAAACCTTTGGCACATATCATAAATACAAGTTTCGAAAATGGCAACTTTCCATTAAATTACAAAAAAACTATTATTACTCCTATTTTTAAATCTGGCGGCCCTATTCTTACTAATAATTATAGACCAATTTCTCTTACCTCAAATATTGCAAAAATATTTGAAAAAATTGTAAAAAACAGATGTTTAAATTTATAAAAGAAAATAATATATTAAATGCACATCAATATGGTTTTAGAGAAAATTTGAGCACTCAAGATGCTATTGTAGACTTAACATCTGAAATATATAAATCTTTAGATAATAAAAAAAAATGTATTGGAATATTTGTCTTCTTAAGAAAAGCATTTGACAGTATAACACATTCGAATCTTATCTCTAAACTAAAGAAAATTGGTGTAACCAATAATGCCTTAACGTGGATCGAAAATTACCTATTTGATAGAGAGCAATTTGTCAAGTTAAATGGTTTTCTCAGAGATTCCCAAATCAGTAAATTTGGAATCCCGCAGGGAACGGTATTGGGGCCAATTCTTTTTATCATTTATGAGAATGATATTTTTAAACTTACCATAAAGTCCAAACTAATATCATACGCTGATGACACAGCAATCTTAGCTTAGGGATTAACATGGAATGAAACTCAGAGAACGGCGGAATCAGATATAAATTTAATTAAAAAATGGTTTGATCAAAATTTACTATCTCTAAATATTGATAAAACTTTTGTAATACCATTCACTCCGACTAAAAATACTACCCCTGAGAACCTAAACATATGTATCCACTCATATAATTGTAATTTAAATTCATATCTATGTAAATCTGATTTATTTATTATTTTTTGCTCTGTACTCACTGTTAAAACTAATGTTAAATGTGTAACTATAGATAGTACCATAAAGTGGAAGATGCAAATCAGTACAACAGTTGATAGACTAAGAAAATTAATGTAAATTTTCATTAAAATTCGAAACATTTTAAATATTACGATATTAAGAACTATTTACTTTTCCTTAATCCAATCAGTGCTACAATATGGAATTGTTGGTTGGGGGGGGTGCTTTCAAAACTTCTCTTTTACCACTGGAAATCATTAAAAAAATAATTCTAAAAATAATTTTAAAAAAGCCATATGATTACCCCACCATCAAACTATTTCAAGATTTTAAAGTACCTTCACTTTATGTTATTTATAAAAAAATCACAATTTTACAAACACACAAAGATTGCTTCAATAATGAGAACTTTACTCCATTTTCAAACAGTATTAGAACAAATATTCTCGGCACTATGACTGTCCCGCGTTGTAACACTACCACAGCTCAACAATACTATAAATGTATTGGAGTTAAATGGTTTAATAAATTACCAGTTAATTTAATATTGGAAACAAATTATAAAAAATTCAAAAAATCAATAAAAGCTCTTTAAATATAATTTATTACAATCACTTCATCTTTATAAATACTATATTTCTTAACTGAATTTGTGATATCAGTTATCCTTTTTCTTTCTTATCTTTCTCCTTTCTTTTTTTATCTCCTCCTCTTCATTCTGCTACATTCATTCTATTATATGTTTTATACATATATATACATATTGTATGATATATACGATTTTTTTTGTTTACTGTTATTTAGGTATCTATTCTTTGTTTTATATATGATATTACGACATGTTTTCACAACGCTCAAATTTTACTATTTGCCGACGATATGAAGATATACCTTCCTATAAGCTCCCAGGACTGTTCTGTGCGTTTACAAGAAGATCTTGACCCACTGACGGATTACTGTCTCAGAAATAAGCTTTTTATCAATATTTCTAAATGTTGCAAAGTCACATTCACACGTAACCATATAAAAATACTGCATGAATACACCATTTCTGGGTCGCTGTTAACAAATAAAGATTATATACGTGACCTCGGGGTTATTTTGGACTCTAAACTTATACGTTTGATAAACACGTTGATAATATTGTCACCAAAGCAACAAAGAGTCTAGGCTTTGTACTGAGAACATGAAAATTTTTCAAAAAAACTTATCTGATTCTGTACAATTCACATGTTCGTCCTCACCTGGAATACTGTTCACAGGTTTGGAACCCGCGCTATATTGTTTATGTTAACAGGTTAGAAAGAGTTCAGGAGCGATTTCTCAAATTCCTCAATTTTAAGTCATTCAACATATACAACTCTTACGACGAAATCGAGAAACATTTTTGAATCTCGAAACTGCGCAATAGCAGGCTTGTCGCTGATCATCCCCCCATTACACGTATCAGTATTCGCATCAGTATTTACTGATGCGAATACTGATACGTATTCGTCAGTAATTCGCATCAGTATTTACTGATGCGAATTACTGACGACAACCGTCAGTATTTGTGAGCCATTACACGTGTCAGTATTACTGACGTCAGTATCGTTGCGAATCCTTGCGGGAATGACGCTTTTAAAGTGATGGATCCGAAAACAAAAGCGTGTGTTGCTATAATTTTGGCGTTCGGTACAAAGAAACGAGTGAAGCGCTAACGATGGGTAAAGGAATGGCTTCTCAAAAAAGAAAAATTCTCACATTTGAATTTAATGGATGAAATTTTGCTGACTAATCATTTATTTATTTTTAAGCCATCAACAAGGTGCAATACAAAGATCCGTTTACATTTTAGCCACTGGAACGATTACAGAAATAAATAAAAAACATACTCCTTGATTGCTCAACATTCCTGCGCGATCATTTTTAAAAAATTTCCTCCGACATTGAAAAAAAATCATACTTCCGAATTTGAATATGGAGACATACAAAACTGATTATTGTGCTATATAGCCAATATTTTACATTATCACATACCTATTTTGAGATTTGTAAAAAAAAATAAAAATCATAAACTTTATTATTTTTTTACGGAATTTAGGTAAATTTGGCTTCTCAAAGCCACAAAATCAATCCGAGACTTAACCACTGGATTGCTTTTGGTTCGATTCGGACCGATTTTATTTTTCTGCGATTGCTTTCGGTCCAAAATCGGACCACATTTTCCTACCATTCGTAAAATATTTATTGAACATAATTATTTAAAACATATTCATGGCATTGGCAGAGGAAGGATCAAAGTAGACTGAATGCTGTAGAAATGAGATCCCTAAGGCGTATGTGTGGTAAAACCATGTATGATCGTGTGAGAAACGCGGAGATCCGCAAAGAATGCAAGGTTGATGTAAGCGTAATGAGAAAGATCAAGAAAGGAAAGTTCCGATGGTTTGGCCATGTAGAGCGAATGGACGAGGAAAGGAGTGTAAGGAGAATATATGACGCAAATGTGAATGATAGAAGAAGTCGCGGACGTCCGAGAAAGACATGGCACCACCAAGTGAATCAGATACTTGAATCGGGCCATGTCAGAGTCAGAATAATAGAAGAGCATGTATGAGACGATGTATGAATGTGAACGAGGCAAGGAGTGTGTGCCAAGATCGAGTTGTTTGGCGGTCCGTCCTCTCTGCCTACCCCTGCGGGGAAACGGCGTGATGGTTGGTTAGTTTTTATTCATGGCCAGCAATTTATTCTATCAAATAGTTGTTAAAATAGACTATAAGTCTATGACCTTTACGATTGTCTTTGAATTGTTCTAGAACGAATTTTGGCAGTTTAAAACTCAGTTACGCACTCAAATTCTACAAAATAATTTTCAAACCAAACTTTTGATTTGCTGTTAACATATGAAAAAATGGATTTCTAATATATATATTTGCATCTGAGGTTATCAAACAGGCCATAGGTAACATATCAACGTAGAACATATTCAATATATATATTAAAAATATCGCGAGTACGGCATCAGTATCCCTCACCACTTTTCGGCCACGCCCTAATACTGATGAGGCCGATCCAAATATCTAGATGCGCGTCAGTAATTTTGTCGATGCGTCAGTATTAGCCATTACACGTATCAGTATTCGCATCAGTACCTAAATACTGATGCGAATACTGATACGTGTAATGGGGGGATCAGATGCTCCTGTACAAAATTATTAACTCAAAAGTTAACTGCCCGGAGCTGCTAAATAAAATAAATTTCCACACGCCGACTCGATACAGCAGACAAAATACCCTTTTCTACATTGATAGATGCAACACTAATTCCAACCAAAATGAATTTATACAAAGGACATGTAACTACTATAATAATAAACTTGCACATATAGACACACTTGCTGACATAATATTCACTGCTAGTTACTGTCGTTACAGAATTTCTTTGTATTACATTCTAGGTGCGAATAACACACAACACATATTCATGACTAAATTTATTGTACCTAATATTTTTATATTACTTGCGTGGCAACTTTCCCTTATCCCTCTCCTCCCCTTACCCGTCCCAACCCAAATACCTATTTCGCAGACTATTTAAGTATTGTTTTAATTATTTTATTGTTGTGTATAACATGTTTATCACTTGTTGAATTAACATCTGTATTATTTTTTTTTTTTAAATTGGTGCTTAGTTCTGTTTTTATATTTTCTGTTTTTCTTAAATGTTCTAGTTTACATTCAGTTACTTTTATGTTGCTAAATACCTATCTGTGAACATTAATAATTGGTCTGTTTTTTGCCATCCTCTTATGTATATTTTATTACTAAGACTGTTTATGTTCCTTAAATAAATGAATAAATAAATAAATATAAAAATTTATGTTATTTTACCATTACTATTTTTTGTTTGTTTTATCTATATTCGTTTTCTCCGCCTTTTTGTTAAGAGCTTTGCTCCTAAAAAAGGTGTTAACGTAATAAATAATGTATATTTTGAAATAAAAAACTTTATAGAATGTATATAATCATGTAATATTTGAAAATGAATAAACATTTAAAAAAAAAAAAATATATATATATATATATATATATATATATATATATATGTATATATATGTGGGCCGATGGCGTATTAATTTCTTCGCCGAATACTGCTTTCACATCACGGGTGTGACATGACTGGTTTATTTATGGGTGTGACTGAGATAACAAGATAGGGTAGACTGGGGATGGTTGAAACACTTTTACTTTAACTAGGTGTAGTAATATTTCTTTTGTAATTATGGATAAGATGTTTATACCAGATGTTCTATGATCTATCGATTTATCAAATTAAATTTATTGGGTGGCCACAACTCGTACAGGTAAGCTACAATGACCACTTAAAGACGATGGGGAAAACTGTTTCAATTATCCCCATAGTGTGGACGATTGAAACAGTATGTGGGGATAATTGAAACACTCTAAATATCTGTGGAATAATTGGAACAATTTTAATCAATGTTTAACATTTTCATTATTAAAACAGTACTCAATGAGATCATGAATAGTGATTAAACATATCACAAGTATTTTAAAAATTATAAACATAAATGTTTTGAAATGAAACAACTTTAAATATATTTTTTATTATTTATGTTTACGTGCTCTTAGTTATACTTATTATGAGTATTTGGCATAATCAACATACTGTTACTGCGATATTATCCTGGAGCAGAATAGAACGGTATTAAAAATAAGTTTTTTGCTTTCATACAAAAGTGCTTGTTTCAACCATCACACTGTTTCAATCATAACAATGTAGAATTTACCTCTGAATTAAGAGCATTTTTTGTGTGTAAAATTCAACATTAAGAAGTCGAAAAAATAAAAATTTATTGAATTTATGGTTTGGGATGTGACATCATTATACAAAATATCGCAATATTTTAGAATTTTTTTTTAAATAATCTGTTAAGTGGCATTAAAATCTATTAAACAAGTAAATATTATCTATTAAAAGAAAAGAAAAATCTGGGTGTGCAATTCACATGCGGTAGAAGTGAAATATACAGAAAACCAAAGTAGACAAGAGTGGGGACTACGAAGCACTTTTTTTATCAATGTGAAGGGTGATTTTTTTTATATATATTTTTATCCTCGCACCTTTTCCTATACATTGGTCTTCTTATTTGTGGTTTCTTCTTCGGAGTCTCTAGGTGTAGTTTTTTTTGCCTGTTCATTTTGGAATGGTTTGAAGACTAAATATTGATTTTACAAAATAATATTCTTTTTTGATTTCGTAGGATTTGACCGCGATGAATGATTATCAAGTTATAAAAGAACTTTGCGAACTAAGGACGAAATGGTGTATTTTTGAAAATGAATAAGAAATTTGGTAAAATCTTCTTCTTGCATCCAGACAGATTTGTTCGTGGTACCGATACTACCAATCGGACTATCTTTTAAGAAATGGCTTAATTGATACGTAGAAATGTGAACATCGGCGGAATTGAGTTGCCAATTGCATTTGCCGCTACAGACAGTTATGAAAGTTCCTCATTCGGCCGACGTTACTGCATCTACTTGGCGAGTTCCTATCCTGGCTATAAACAGATTGGTTTTTGAACAGTTGTGACACCGGTCTCATCTACGTTATAGACATCCTTTGGTTCAAATTTAAAACTATTTATAACGTTCGCTAAATTGTTGAAAAATTCATCAACATTATGTCAATTAAAACTTGTTGCTTGTGCTATACTCGTGGCTTGGGCACATCTTATAGATAATAAATTCTGGATGGCGCGCAAAAATCCTCGGAGCCATTCTATTCCGGCCATCCCATTTGTGTACCATGAATCTGGCCTTGCCAGGTTTTACCGTGTGGTCAAATCAAATGCCAATTGTCTTAAATCTTTTGAAGATAGCCCAAAATAGGTAAATGTTGGCTGTTTTTTTAGCATAGTTCGCAACCTCGGTTTCTTGAGAAGGGGAACACACTTTCTTCATAACATAATTTTTTTCTCTGTTTTGTACTTACATAATTGATAAAACAATGTATACTATTAACATTGATTTTTTTTTAGTTATAAATGTAAAAAAATCAATAAAGATATGTTATTACGAAATTGTCACGTGAGGGTGTGTGACGTCGAATGTGATCGAATGAGATCGACTTCATCAACCAAGATCACAGAAGTTCACCATTCAAGATCACAGAAGTACATTAGACTTAATGATTTGAATTTGAATAATACTTAATGATTTAAATTTCTGACCTTTTTTCATTATAACTTTTAAATTTTTTCTCAGTGTGGACGATTGAAACATGGTTATGATTGAAACGTTGCAATCATCCCCACACGAGTTGTTTCAAACATCCCCACGCTGCATTTTCTGCTTCAAAGTCAAAAACATGCCTTTTAAATAGACATTAACGCCACGTAAATGCATTATAAATATTCTTAAATAGAAAAAGAAGAGAATGTTATGAAACATTTCGTCAAGCTGCGAGAGTAAAATGAGTTATAGGATAAGCAATAATGTCTTAAATACAGTTTGGCAAGAAAGTGTAGAAAATAAATGATGGCGCCACGATCGTTTTTTAGGTTTTGAATGGCAACACCAAGATGGCTCATAGGACAATGAATATAAGTTTTAAAAAACACTTCGTTCAAAATGCATATTTCATAATGTATTTGTATTCTCAAAAATTTTGCAAAAAAACTATAATTTAATCGAAGTAAAATTACAATTTATTATAAATAAAATAACACAAAACAAATAATAAGTGGGCTTGTATTTCGTTATAAGGTAATAATAATAATATTAATATAGGATGGGGCACTATAGGATGGGGCGGTATATATACAAATCAAAAACAATCATAGGGATCACAAAAATTAATTATAAAAACAACAACCTTACGCATATTCGTCAGAACTTTTATTCAAACAATTTAAGGTCAGAAATTTAAGTGCATTATACTTTTATCATGCAACATAAAAAAAATTAGAAAGATAATATTTAAAATATAGTTGAACCCTTTAAAAATAACAGAAATCTTAGGCAAACATCAATACTTCCCACTCCGAAATGTAAAAAAAAAACAAAAGGACAGTTAAATCATAAATATCTCGGAGTTAATTTTTTTTAATTAACTACCTGAAAAAATCAGAAACAGGAACAATAATTTAAAAAGATTTAAAATTCAGCTTAAAAATTACAACGAAAATTTGTACTGAGCAAAAAAATATTAAACCAATATAATTACCCCCTCCACCCCCCCCCCCACCATATACACGAGTCCTACTTATTTATGGGGGTAAATCATCCGTCCGTGCCATTCGTCAAAAAATCATTTGTTTACATAGTACGTAAAGAAGTCCCAACTTTAAGAACTTTACTAACCGTACTCAAAGAAGACATTGGATTTGATGGTAGCCGGGAAAATTTACGAAAAATTTTGCATTCCATTGGCTTTGTTTATAAAAAAGTGCAAAACAAACAGAACTGCACTTATTGAAAAAAAAACAAATATAGCGGTTAAAAGAGAGCATTACTTAAAAATTAACATGGATATCCGAAATTTACCAGAAGAACTGCAAAAAAATATAATTCACTTAGATGAAAGTTATATCCATTCATCCTACAATCTAAAGAAATGCTGGCAATCTATATATGTGACTGGAGTTCAGCACGATATTTCAAAAGGTAAGCGCTGGATCATGGTTCACGCTGAAAGCCAAATGGGTTTTGTCCCTCATGCTTTTTTCCTTGACGATTCATCTTACCGTTGATTCAGATTTACCTGTGTGTAAACACTAGATAATATTCATTTAGAAAGAAAGACTGAGAAAACTAAGAAAAAAGTAACTTTTCTATGAGTTTAAAGAAGTTGCATATTATTATTATTTTTTTGTTAATTGAGTTTTTCCCTTTTTCTTGTGGCCTAATATTAACTGTCAAATGTAAATGTCAAATTCGGATTTTTAAACATAACCTCAAATCAGATTGTAATGGTTATAATCGCTCGAAAATTGGCATAAATCTTGTAATACTAATGAAATTCATTAAAAAACGATACTACGTACCAGTCATTTCTGTAGTTCGTTTGTAAACATCTTTCAAATTAGGCATAGGAGCTTCTTCGTGCGATAATCGGCTAGGCAGCATTGAAAACCCAGTATATAACTTCTCTTGCACCACTACGTATTGGTTTGTTCATTTTTATTCAATTCAAACAATGCACAGGCAAAAAATGATAAAACAAACATTAAACGAGTGATTTTCAGCGTTTTCTACACTTTTTAAGTCAGTAAAGCCAAAAGCCATACGAAATGTCATTGACAAAACGAGTATTTCGGTGTTACCATAGTAATGAAAAATTTTAGTTCCAAAATAATAAATTTCTAGACTTAATTGCCAAACAATATTTACGTTTTAGTGCGAAATTCAATAATGTCCCCTATGCACGATTGAGTCACTCGCCGGCTACTGCGCTTTTGTAGAAACATCCCATCAGACCTGACGGAGTTTCGAGTGTTGTATCACACTCTTAGGTGTTATAGTTTTCGAGAAAATTGAGATGTTTCAATCATAACGTGTTTCAATCGTCCCCAGTCTACCCTACTCTCACTCAGTTACACTATGCACAGGGAAGGGTAAAGGCGGGTAAAACGAGACACACGGGCAAATATTTTTATATTTATTATACGAGTTATCATTAGTAATACAATATTGGTACTATTATAGTAGTATTGGTACATATTTTATTATACAGTACAGGTTATGGGTACAAATGAGTATACAAATCTATACAGATTTTAATAATACCTGAGACCGTTACTATTTACAACTTTCATTAACGACATTATTAAATTAATGAACGCGTTACCCTTTGTACGTTTTACCCCATCTTTCCCAATGGAATAAAACGAATGCGGGACGCTGTGTGAACCGACCTACTGTTAGTAGGTTGTCCTTGTTATGCTTATGTCACTTTGTGATGCAACGTTCTCTGTCCCCTTTTCTCAAGGTCCACTAGAATAAAAGGTCCGGATGCCTGTCGGATTTTGATGTGTCGAGCTGTACAATAAATACGATAGGGCAACGACAGTTTTCAAATGGTGGCGATTGTTGTCAATACTTGTTGGAACTGCTGATTTATGTGTTGTTTTACCGCAAGCAAACAAATAAACAGAGTGTTTAGGCTGATTAGTCTATTTTAAAACAGTAAAGTTTACTTAGCAACAGTTATTTGGCTGTTGTCCAGGCCCTTTACTTTAGTAGGCCTTGAATTTTCTCTAATGACGCGTAAAACTGCGGGCGGGAAACATGAAAATTAATTGCAATATTTATAATCTTACTAATATTATAAATGCGAAAGTTTCTATGGATGGTTGGTTGGATAGAATAGAATTTAAAAATTCTTTCACTAATCGAAAGCTTCATTATTTGCAAGTAACAAAGGCTTTATATATTGGTAAGCTCTGGCGTTATGAATGAGCTGTGGCGTTTTGAAATTATGTATCATACGTTTTCTGTCCCTAACAAAATCGAGTTATTGCAAACGTAAAACAAATTGTTACCTCGGAAACAATGTTTTTTTTTTTTAATTTTAGGCTTAAAAAGAGTGCTTTGTTGTGATTAAAAAGAGTACTTTTTTGGCGTCGTGGTTAATATCTACATATCTCTAAAAACTTTATTCTCCGAGCAAAAAGCATAACGTTGCTATAAATGCTATAAAGCATAGCGTTTGAAGTGGACTTTCATTTTCTTATTTTTTTAGGTTACTCTGGATTCAAATATGAATAAAATACTAATAAAGGGAGTAGGTACTTAAAATAAGTTTCTATTTCTATAATTTAAATATTTTCTAAAATAGAATTTTTATTTGCGAAATGTCATTCTCGAATTTTGAAATTTTCTATTAAACAATAATTATTTTCTATTAGACAAAATAGCAAGAATAATAACAATTATGCCAGTAATTTCCCACTAATACAATGCGAGCAAAGCCGTGGGTAAAAGCTAGTAATAAATAATTTGCTTGTATTTACAAATGAAATGTTATTCCCTCGCCTTTACGACTATTTGCCGTGTAATTGAAGTATTTTCTCATCACACAGGAGGGCATTTTGACGCTTTGCAATGCAATTTACTTAGGTACTGGTAAGTGCTGGTAAGACATGACCTTACTCGACGCGTAGCAGCGGTATATTTATGCTGCTATACGCGTCGAGTAAGGTCGTGTCTTACCAGCACTAAACTTACCAGTATCTTAAATTGCATTGCAAAGCGTCAAAATGCCGTAGCAGTTTAGTACTAAAGTACTATAAATAGAGACCGGTTCAATGGTCTTGTATTTGGCTTCCCACTTTTAGATTACTACCCCGCGTCCAGTATTAACGTCACTGGAGTGAATCACCATAAGGGGAACAGCAGGAGATCAACCGTGTTGATGTCCGAATTTCACCCTTCTGCCCAGATGACCCAGAGATGTGGTTCTGCATGGCGGAGAGAAGCTTCGAGGCTGCCGGCATCAATACAGACACGCCACAGAGATTCTAGATACGCCACAGAGATGCAGGAGATCATTGTGAACCCATTTGCTGAAGGAGCATATCAAAAACTGAAAACCGAGCTGGTAAGGCCTGCTTAGTTCTCCACCACCGTAGAAGGTTCAAGCTACCGTTTCTGCCTCCTGGTTTTCCATGGCGAAAACTTCTGACCATCTTATGAAATGATCTGCACACGTCAAACAGTATTTGTAACCCTCTGATACTGGCATGATAATTATGTCGATATGAACATGTTCAAATCTAGCAGATATTAGAGGAAATGTTCATATTGGGGTATTCACGTGGTGAGTTTCCTTTGAAATGGTTTCCTTTGAAATTTCTTTCGAAACTCTGTTTATATGCGGACCCATTTCGAAGGAAACCATTCCCGAGTTCCACTATTGCAAGATATTCCACGAGTTGCAAGATATGAAAGTTTCAGACTATGTGCTGCAAATATCGGAGGAAAACCATTTTCATGTTGTGTGTGTAGTTTTAATTAAAACGAGTTACCGAATACAGATTCAATCTTAAATTGCAACCAGTTTTGAGATGAGCTTTAAATTTGAGTTGCACACCGTACGCTCCAAAATTCAGAGGAAAACCATTTGCTTGTTCCGTGTGTAAGTCTCTTCAAGCTTTTGGATTCTTACACAGACTCAATCTTAACTTAAATCTGGAAAAATGTGAGATTAGTATAGACCGGGTCAACGAATAAATACACCGTCAAGACACCATACTCACGTTACGTCGCCAATCAAAAAAACTTTTTATTTTTCATAATTAAGACTAAGGCAAAATTCTGATTTAAGGATTACTAGTTTATCAATTATACTTGTACATATAGTAAAATTATTAAAAATATACATTATCTTTATTTTTAGTAATCCTCAAACTAGATTTTGGATAATACCCAACCTAATATTGGATAAAATAATTTAGGTATTATGATTTACAACGCTAGTAGCGCGAATGTGACCTCTTATCCAAAGAATCGACAACTGATCGAAATCTGAGGGTGCTCTTACATTTGGCGGACGAATTACCTTAGCTTGCGAAACTACCCCAGTGTAAGCAACTAATCGTTTGGTGTAAATACTGTCGGCAGTTGACTTGGTAATCGGTGTAAATAGCGCTTCATCAACAAATTCGAGACGCATATATCGAATTCATCAAAAGCTTTTTCTAAAATCCTCCAAATTACTTATTATTCCTTAAATATTTATTCATGTACACAAAACAATATAGTACCACTTACGTTGTTTTTTTTAGATGATCTTTCAGCACTAATAAAAACGCTAACAGAATATCAACTTTTTCACTAAATCACGTCAGTCAATAGATAACAATTCACTTCACGAGTTTACGTCAATCACAATAAACGAACAAAATTAGAATGACACAAGGAATATTTCAGGAAAATCCCAGACCGAGCAATACTTAGAGCTAGGAACTGTAATAAAACATTTTTCGGGAATCCCCGACCAACCGAGCCACAGAGTTAACTAACAGTCAGTGTTCATGTGTAAAATATTTTTTGCGGCAATTTTGCATTTTCGTAAGTTTTTTCTCTACATTCGAGTGTCACCCCCCCCCCCTCCTCGGGTGGCACCCGGGGCGGTCCGCTCCCCCTTGCTACGCCAATGATTACGAGTACATTACGCAGCTGTGAATACTACACTGATTGAAACGAATTTTACTCGTTAGATAACGATTATTTTATTGTTTTGCCTTTAATAATGAACGGCACTGGAATTCTTCTTTTTACCACCGCGTTGCCGTGTGCCTACTAGTGATAAGCATCAATTCTCTAGAGCCGCCACCACTCAAATTTATCCAATCTGTTTGTTATCCTGCACTGAGTTAGATCATTTATAAGGCCATAGTCATTATTCTA
Organism: Limnephilus lunatus; assembly: GCA_917563855.2. Taxonomy (NCBI): domain Eukaryota; kingdom Metazoa; phylum Arthropoda; class Insecta; order Trichoptera; family Limnephilidae; genus Limnephilus; species Limnephilus lunatus. The sequence goes on along the minus strand of OU830599.1, from coordinate 30,404,519 downwards.
TTCATACCTTATCAAACAACTGGTGCGACAACATGGTCACCGAGATATTGTTTTCCCTATTATTGGGACTTGTAATTATATTTTACTTTTATATTACTCAAAACAATGATTACTGGAAGAAAAGAGGAGTTCCGTTTGAAAAACCAGTGTTTTTGTTTGGAAATTACTTGGAATCATTGCTAGGGAGGAAGCACTTTGGAATGATTCAAGCAGATTTGTACAAGTGAGAAGTTTTATTTTCTATTTCTATCGGTTTTTTGTTGTATTTGTATCGGCGCATTTGAATCAAAAGTGTAGTTTCTTTTTTTATTATTTTTTTTTTTTAATTACGTTAAATTTTAGCTCGACCGTTTGGAATTTCGTCTGTCTGTAAATTTGTTCGCACATTTCTTTTCCGTAAGAATGTGGCCATGTTGGATATTGCCCTTTACCCCGTCAGAGTTCGCCTGAGTGTGAATCCTTTTACGAGCTGTCAAATCGGAATAATCAGCAATATTATGGTTCCTAGCGGCTTGTAGAAAGTTTGAAAAATATAAATGTCTTGAGATGGTGACGTTTTTTGACACAATTTGTAATTCCTAATAAGTATTTGAGTACCTACTTACAAATCTTATGATTTCAGAGGAATTTCATTAATTTTGATTTATTAACCCGCCATTGGTGACGTATATGTCTGTGAGACCGGGTAATTCGAAAAAGTGTAATATTTGTTTACCATTCATCGAATCACACTGCGATTTCGAGTAGCTGCCTTATTATACGCCCCCTACCGCCAGTCTACCCCGCGACAACGACGCGGGCGCACCTCATGGAGTTTTGGCGCCAACCCGGTGCGTGAGACCGGCATCACCAACTAAGTAAGTCAAATGGTTATTGTGTAATTTATAAGATAAAAAAAAAACATAAGTATTGTCATTTATATTTTTTATTTTATGTTTCAAATGTCATAAGACTGACGATGACTGATTTTGTCGTTAAATATTTAAGATTGTTGGATTTAAATAAATATTGTTAAAATATCTCATAATTTTAATACAACTAAAGATATTGTGTTATGTTAATAAAAGAGAATTGATTATATTGATTGAGAATTGATACCTATGTTTTATTCATAGAATAGATATTATTTTATAAACTCTTCAATGAAAAGTAGCATGAACAGTAAATTATTGAAAAACCGGTAGTCAAAAACCAGGTGCGTGAGACCGGGGTCACCAACGATGTAAGTCAAATTCACGTCACCAATGGCGGGTTAAATAAAAGAAAATTAGAAACGTACTTTTTCGGATGTGAGGTCTACTGTTCGCAGATATAATAGATAGTGTATATTATCGACATATCGTTTACTACGATTATATTTTTTAGATATACATTTCACTCTTATTTCTACGTATATATACCGTATTTATACGGATGTGTGGGATCCCTTCAACCCGTCTTCATTTTGGAACAAGTTTAAAAAAAATGTTGATGAACTAGGTCTCCGAAGAGGGCCTCCGTGGTCGAGCCTTATCCTCCGTGACTCGACTAGCAATCCGAAGGTTGCGGGTTCAAATCCCGGCGTGCGCAGGTAAATTTCAATGATTAGATTTGTGTTATTTCACAATTTAGTAATTTAGAATAATATGAGGATAATATTATTGCGGCACGTTCTAGAGTGGAAGAATTGAAACGTTGCTTGAAATGGGTTTAGCCTTGTTTGGTGACCAGACCTGAATAACCAGGAACTTCGCCACCTTCCTCTTCTCCATCTCCTTCTCTCCCCACTATCTTAAGCCACTGTTTATAATCCACATTTTCCATATCCTTTCCGATATCCTGAAAACAAGAAAGCGAATAGGTAACTAACTATTTAAGAAAAAAACCTGTTTAATGATTAGTTTAATAATAAAATAAAAAAAATAAATAAAAATAAATAAATAAAGTGAGCCAATCAAATTATACTTACTCAGGTAGAAAACAATACTAATATTTAATTTTAAGTGTGTACCTACTTATTAAAATGCACATTTAGTTTATATTTCTTGAAAGTTCTGCCAAAAACATAAGTCACTTAGTAAACTAGCAGAAGACCAAATACATGGCCGTAGGATGCACCCATGGAACTATTACTCTTAGGATGCACCCAACAAACCCCAAAATCTCTCTTGTGGAAGTAAAAATTTTGAAACGGTATCAAGATTTACATACCTATGTAGGTATATGTAGGCTCCCTGATAATATACGACAATAATACTATAGAGGAGATCCAGAAGCACATAGTGAACGCAAATCGCTGTTATTTCCGCCTATAACTAAAACAAAATAAAATCCAGGCTGCTGCCCAGAAACACGAAGATATTAGTGTACAAAACACTTATTAGACCAGTGCTCACGTACCCAGCTGAGACATGGGTACTAACTAAGAGGAATGAGCGAGCACTGACGTTTTTGAAAGGAAAATTTTTGAGGCGCATCTTCGGACCGGTTCTAGAAAATGGATTTTGGCGCAGACATTACAACAATGAGTTACTTTAAGGAGGTAAACGTCACAAAATTTATAAAACTGAGAAGACTTCGTTGGCTGGGTCATGTGGAGCGAATGACCGAGCATCAAGCGCAAAAGTCCGTGCTGAACTCAAGACCGATAGGGTGAAGGAGCCCGGTAAGGCCAAGATTAAAAGGAGCGACAACGTCCTCAAAGATATGTATTCTACCTTGGAGCTTCTAAACTGGAGAGAGCGGCACGAAACCGATAGATATGAGTGAAGGAAGGCCTTCCAGGTATTGTAGAGCCAAGAGTGGTGATGATGATGATATTTCTTTTAACTTTATAATAAAAGACTGATAATAAAAAAAAACTGCAGCGAAATAAAATAAAAACCTTTCAGATGTTTCAGTTTTTCCGAACTAATAACACCAAAAAAAAAATCGAGAGTTTTCACAAATTTTTTGAACATTGTAAATCGATCTTCGTGCCCACTGAATACATAATCGTATTTATACTTTAATTGTTGTCCATTTTTTACTTATAACCATGGTCAACACCACGGCCAACGCAGGAATCAAAGTCAAGAGTATAAACGAGCGAATATTGTGAAACTCTTACGGCCTTACTAAAAAACCTCGTGAAAATTTTATTCAATTGACAAACGGCCGCGGATGTGAAAACATTACTAATTAAAAAAATTGTGCTTGGAAAAAAATACACACCGTTTGCACAGCCTGGAAGGGTAGTATATCTCTGTTTTAGTGATGATGTTTGAACGAAATTGGGAATTTTCCAAAGTATTTTGAATGTTCTACATATTTATTATTTTTGAAGGTGTTGTAAAAACAAATACCATTTATAAAAACTAAATGAAATTACCTTTTAGATTTTTTTTATTTGAAATACACTTTAGTTTTAAAAAACTGCCATATTTTAAGATTTAAACACGGAAAAAAATGAAAAATAATTTCTTACCAAAACATTTTTGATGAAAGTTAACAGAAATTATAAAAAATTAAAATTAAAAAAAATACAGACCTTTTATATAATGAATTTGGAATGAAACTGTCACCTCACTTTTCCTCGTGCATACAATAAAAAAATTATAAAAAATTTCAAAGTTTTTTTTATTGCCAAAAAAATAACCTAAAAATATCTCTGACATTTCAACACATTTCTTGCACCACTTAAGATGTTAATTTCTTTGATCAGTTTACACCACGTGAATTTGATATTAATATTTACAAAAAATATCACTTTTATGAAATTCTCATAAAATAAATATCATTAATTGTAAATATGAATTTTTATGTATCATATAAAAAACTTTTTGACATTTCAACTTTGAAAGTATAATCATTGTTATTACAACTTCACTAAAATTTATGAAAAACCACAAAAAACACGGTAAATACCTATATCAATTATATGAATATAAGAGTGAATTAGTCATACTAATAAAAATTACGATCACTTTTGTTATATTACAAAACACATCGCCGTACCCAAAAAATCTTTTGCGGCTTGAAATATGTTTTCATTGTGAACAGCGAATGCGCTGGCGCCCCCATCTAGCGGCTATGAATGAAAAAAACAATTTAGTATGTACATTACTAAAAATTGCACTGTTGCCAGATTTTAAAACCTGTTTTAGAGTGAAATTCGTTATTAGTAGTATTTCGTGTTTTAGTGTAAATTTGTTTTATTGATGTCGCTGCAAAAACACAGGTTATCGATCGTGCTGTAGTTTTTTTAGTAAGGCTGTTATAGTTTTAGATTTGTCGGAAGGTTTTTTTAAAGATACTTTCTAACTAAATAATTTTCTTCTTTCAGCAAATTCAAGACTGCTCGTTATGTAGGTTACTTCAAGTTGACCAGTCCTGTGATAGTTCTGAGAGATCCAGAACTTATAAAGAATGTCCTTGTGAAGGACTTTTACAGCTTCATTAACAATGAGTTTCAAGTAGGTGTAGCCGATTTGTTTGATATATTTAAGATTCCCGGTCACAAGCATACTTTTACAAAATATACCTGCATACATACTGCTTTAAAATTTCGCGACGTCTCTCCCAATCATATCAATTTGATTCCTGGTTTCAATTACTCTATTTGTCGAGGCTACACGTAACTTGACGGGTAGGTATGTTAAATATTTTAAAAAATTATTTTATTTTTTGGATACAATATTTTTTCAACCTTATTTGATAATGTGAGACTCACTGTGTGCTTTATCTACTACTCAGGGCATTAGGTTACATCACGTACTATTTGACTTACTTTAACAAGTGATTCCTGACATTATTTTGAGTAAAAAATGTTAATTAAATTTTGGTCTCAGGTGACTTTTTTGATAGTTTTTTTTTCTTCAAAACCAAAAATAAACTTTCTTCCACATGTCATCACTGGTCCTGGTCACTCAGCCGAATAACCGCACAACCTCTCTCCGCGACCTTAACTGTCCAATACCTACTGATATTTAATGTTTTAAGTTGAAGAAAAAGTAGAATTTTTTATTTTTATTTGCTTCTTCTAAGAATTTAATTGTTTGATTATTTTTAGTATATTATCTACTTTATATTTGCAATATCGTCGTATTGACGGCGTATAAAGTCTGCACTTTTTTCCATCTATAATTTCAAGTTTTAAATTATTTTTTATATTTAAAGATTCATGTTCTATTTTTTGAAAAGTTGCTTTATTTCGTCTATCTTTATGTCTACATTTATAAAAATGAATGCATGTTTGCCTTCTTGCTTATTTCTTTGTTTGTCCTTTATTATGTATTGCTGTATTAAGCACAGGAAATGTTTAAAACTTTTATATTAAATATCTTCTTTCTACCCTCGCGAAGGTTTCTGGATTATTAAAACCACATGACAATACATCTGAAAAGTTTTTTTAACCATAACAAAAACTTCTAAATTAAACATCTACTCTTTAAATTATTCTTCTTCTTTATGTGCCTTATCAGGTCCCCCCGACGTTGGCGATCACTCTTGAAAAGGTCTCTCTGTCTTGCGCTGCCCGGAATAGCTCCTCCACACTTCTAATGCCGGTCCACTCTCGTATATTTCGCAGCCAAGACATTTGTCTCCTACCAGGCCCTCGGCGACCCTCTATCTTGCCTTTCTTTATTAAATGGAGCAAGTGATACTTCTCCCCTCGAAGTATATGACCCAGATATGAAATTTTCTTGATTTTAATTAATGTAAGCAGTTCCCTATCTGCTCTAGTTCTCTACTCTTTAAATTAAAGAATTGAATTGAAGTACTCACCTATAATACTAACCAAATTTGAATACTTTGAATCTAAACAACAATTATAGTCATTTTAAATAGATACCTACCTATGTTAGGTTCCAAATGTGATTGATTATTCTTATAATATAAAATTTGAATCTTTTAATATATGAAAAGTGAAAATTTGGATTGAAAAATTGCAACACATGAATATATGCTACACGGGAGAGGGGAGGGGAACGCGGGAGGGGGGATCGTATGATGGGGGAAGCGGGAGAGGGGAGTGGGAAGGCGAGGAAGGTGTAGGGGAACGAGGGGAAGGGGACACGGAAGGGGGAGGGGAGGCGGAAGCGGAACGGTACGAGTGAGAAAGGACTCACAGAGTGAAACAATTTCTTTATTAAGGCGATCCACTAGTATAGGAAAAAATCGAAATCGGAATTCACGCCCTTTTATGGGAGATGTTTAAAAATACTTGAGGAAAAGCTTTTGGAAAGGTTGGAAAAGATATTTGAGAATTTTTTTTACATGTTGATTTCGTAAAGGCCTGTAAAAAATATTAATTCCTTTTTTATGCATTGTTTATTGTAATAAATCGGAATTTTTAAATTGATTTCACGAAAACAAGCAGCGCGGACCCTAACACGTTGTTTCTCCGCTCCGTCCGGAGGAGTAATGACTGAAGAATGGGGCGGCTGCCAGTCGTTCTTCGGTGGACGGTATAAGGTTCACTTTGATATAACAAATTCGTCGACTGCCGTATTGTCGCCGTGATGACAAAAATACCAACGCCAAAATGCATATTATATTTTATTTTGTGAGTTTCGGGCGTAAATTTCATTTTTTTTTGCGATAATTATATAAGAAACTGAATTTGCCACATTATGAAATAAAACAATATCCATTAAAGTGTTTATAAGTAGGAGAGTTTGCACTTAAAAATGTTTTTTATAGACCTAATACTTTATTTTTTTCTAAGCTTATTAAAAGATTTATTAAAAAAATGACCGATATTTTTAGGGGCCAAGGTATGTTCTACACGCAGTATTTAATTGATGCATCTATAATACTTCTAAGCGGTCAAATTTTCAAAACAAAAGCATACGATTTTGTATGATTTTGCATTATTTAGTATGGCTTAATCTTAAGTTGCATTGTAAGTGGTGAAGTAAGTGGACGTATGTTATTTATAATCTACGCATTCACAGATGGCGCCAATTTGTTTATTTTAGGCTAAAACACTTTTTACAAGTTATGCTTTAAGATAGACGAATTACTTGTTTGCGCGCGTACATGCTGAATATGAATATGAATAAATAGTTTTGTCTATAAGCAAACTCAAATCTTTCAAGAAAGACTAAAAAATATAATATTTGATTGAGCGCTGATACAATTATTATTATTTTTTTATTTTTTTTATTAGCAACAAATAGATACATAAATTACAAATAAATTTTATATGGTAATTAGATGTATTATATATTTATTAGAGTACATGGTAGATTTTGATGTACCCCTATAAGTAAGCAGGGCTTGTGTGTATGGGGGGTGTTATTGTATTGTTTTTTTTTTACATGATTCAGTTCTTTTATATTAGTATTCATGTTTCTGCTTTTTCCAGGTAGTGAATTAAAAAATGAACTCAGAGATATTTATGATTTAACTGTCCTATTGTTTTTTACATTTTGAAATATTTATGTTTGTCTAAGATTTATGTTATTTTTAAAGGGTGCTACTTTATGTTGAATATTATCTTTATAAATTTGTAATGTTGCATGATTAAAAAGTAAATTGTACTTAATTTTCTGTTTTTATTATTAGTTTTTGTGATATGTAAATTGTTTGTGTTTGATTTGTATATGTACCGCCCCATCCTATAATGCCGTATTGTATAATTGATTGACAGAATGCGAAGTATGTGGTTCTAAGTAATTTTTAGTTTAAATATCTCTTAAACATCTAAATACATATGTTAGTTTCCTTATTCTGTTGTTCAGAATATTTATGTGTGGGGACCATTTTAAACGCTGGTGTATTGTTATGCCCAGGTACTTAATATCGGTCTTGCTTTCTATGTTTGTACATAATATATTGCATTTGTGGTTTTCTGTATTTGTCACAGAGTGGATTATTATTTTTTTTAATTTTTCGAAGAAAACTTCTTCGAAAGGTTTTCACTTTGTGATGGCATTATTTATTTTAATAAAAAGACAAATAACTTTGTTTTCATCACTTTTATTGGTACACAATCAACATGTTTCGTAAATCTCTAAATTATTTATCTGTGATGCCTTATAGCCTGTATGTAAAATTTAAGTCCATGGATTTTGTCAAAATTATGATTATTTTTTATTGATGATGAAGTAAACATTGTTTATGAAACATGTTGATTGTGTACCATCGATCAATTTACGTCAATGTTGTGTACCAATAAAAGTGATGTAAACAAAGATATTTGTCTTTTTATTAAAATGGATTATTATGTTTATTTCTTTAGGGGTTTCTTGTTTTTTAATGAAAAATGGTAAATAATAGTTTTTTTTTAATTTAAAGTCAATAATTTTTAAGTTTTTATCAAACCATAAATTTAGTGTATTGATATCTGTATTTGCCATTTTATTTAATTCAGATCAGGTGTTAGCTTTTAGTAGCAGGACTGTGTCGTTAGCGTAGGAGACAATGTCTCCATATTTGGAAATATGGAATATACTATTGACATATACAATAAATAACAATGATCCCAAAACTGTACCTTGGGATATCGAAAAGTCGCTATATTTTGAATCGCTGATTTGATTGAGTAATTTTACTTGTTGTGGTATTTATGTAAATAACTAGTTATCCACGCTAATACTTTTCCATTAATTACTATCGATTTTAATTTATTTATTAATTTTTTATGTGACATGCTGTCGAAATCTTTTTTCAGGTCTATAAATATTCCAATACATTTTTTATCGGAATCTCTCTCTCTCTGGTTTCAATCCTGGGATTGGTGTGCAGCAATTTCCTCTAATCTTCTCTTCCATTCTTCCCTGTCTTGTGCGGTTCTTTTGAATTCTGCACATGATGAGCAGCGCACGTCCACCAGCAGGTCCTCCAGGCACTCTCGGAGTGGGCGTCCCCTAGAGTTTGTCCCCTCGGTCATACCCTCCATTATGGCATGCAAGAGGCCTTCTTGTCGTATAACATGGCCGATCCATCTTGCACGCCTTTCGGACAAGGTCCTTCCTCCTTCGATTCTTTGGAGAACCTCCTCATTTGTAATGTGGTCTCTCCAGGAAATTCCTAATAGTCTTCTATAGGACCACATCTCAAAAGCCTCTAGTCTCCGTTTATCTCTTTCGGATAGGCACCATGTTTCGCAGCCGTTTTCTCAGTTTTAGGTCTATATTATTTGATTCTATTATTTTAGACCTTTTATTGAATGCAAGCCTAGCCTGGTGTAAACGGCTATCGACCTAGCTCTTAGACCGACCGTCCCATGTTATTTTGCTCCCGAGGTAGACAAACTCTTTGGTGTTCTTTAGTGGAACTCCTGCCATCTCTACTCTCATCTGATGTTGCGTTCGGCCTACAGTCAGCAGCTTTGTTTTGTCTTTATTTATCTTCATGTTGTAGTTGTTTTGAAGAATGCTTTGCATGGTTGTTAAGGCCTCTTGCAGTTCTTCTTCGCTTTCAGCAACCAAAGCAATATCGTCAGCAAACCTTATATCATATCCACCTTTTGCCCGTGTATCTTTACACCTTTTCTGTGACTCATTCGCTCTCTCAAGTCATCAATCGCACTCTGTATATAAGCGTTAAAAAGAAGAGGTGACAGAGAGCATCCCTGTCTCACCCCTTGTCTTATACTGACTTCTTTTGTATCATTGTCACATCTAATTATAGCGGCCTCATTCTTCTATATCGCCTGGATTATTCGTCTATCTCTATATTTGATATCAATTCTCTTCAGAATCTCGAAGAGTCTTTTCCACTCTACTTTGTCGAAAGCCTTCTCCAGGTCTATGAATGCGATGAATGTGTTTTGATTTCTATTTATCCTTTTTTCTAGTAGTATTCGTAGCGACAATATTGCTTCTCTGGTTTCTACACATCTTCTAAAGCCATACTGGTCTCCGGAAAGGATGTTCTCTACTTTTGGTTCGATTCTTTTTAGAATGATATTAGACAATATTTTTGAGGCATGGGATATTAGGCTAAGAATTCTGTGTTGTTCACATCTCGTCGTGCCTGCCTTCTTTGGTAATGCGACAATTAGGCATTTCTCGAAATCCTGTGGTATCTTTCCAGTCCTATACATTGTCTGTATCATTTTAAACAGGGCATCTGTAGTTTCCTTTTCCTGCTAGCTTAATTAGTTCAGCCGGAACGTCATCGATTCCGGGTGCTTTCCCGTTTTTGAGATTTTTCAGTACGAGGTCAAATTCTTCTCTAGTGATTGGATCTCCCAAATCATCTGCGTCTACCTCATTTTCTCTTTCCATCAATGTTTCGTTGTCACTCTTTCCCTTTCCATTGTACAGCATTTCGAGATATCTTTTCCATCTCTCTCCTATTTGATCATTTTCGAAAAGTATTTTTCCGTCTTCTCCTTCTATTGCATTACCCTTTCCAACTCTCACCCCAAAGAAGTCTTTCACCGCAGCGTGAGCTCTTTCTACATTTCCTCTCTCGAGGTCGTCATTTATCTCATCGCATTTATTATGGTAGAATGTTTCTTCGGCTATTCTTGACTCTCTTTTTATTTTGTTTCTCAGCACTTTGTATTTCTTTTGTGAATCAGCTCTTTTATCATTTTTGAGCTCTCTTCTATCCTATTTCAAGTTCAGTTCTAGCTTCCGTTTGGTGCGGAAGATTTCGCAACCTATCCCATCTAATTTTTTGAAAATATCGGGTAAAGTTAAAATCAAGTCATTACTTTTGTGCACGCGTGTTTAGGGACTTATTCCCTCTACATTTCTCTATTTTTTTTTTAGTTGAACAGCGCGACAGTGACGTTTCTCAGTGTTGACGTTTCTCTGAGTTGTAACTCAGTTGTTATTCTAAGTATATTAATGTGTTAAGTTAGCGTAAAAAAATAAGTTACATTGGTAGTGTTTTAAGATAATTATGCGTGTACAATTATAGTGAGTTAAAAACAAAAGCAGGTTTTGTGTCGAAGGCAAGCCTTGCAACATTTTTTTTTCGTTTTTTAAGCGTTATATTGCTTGTGTTAATTGATTTAACCAATAATAATTAAATATAGTTTTTAATTCCCCGTCGAATAGTGCAAACCACACCAGATTCGATTGCAAAATAACGAAGTTATCAAACAATACGAGTTTCAAATCAGGCGGTAGTTTACTTTTTTTTTGAAATATTGATTTCGTTATACATCAGTGCCAGTTCGTAAGGTGGCGTTTCATCAACTGGCGTTTCATCAAATTTCAAATGCAAAAAATTGACTGATATAAACGTTTTATTCTTATTATTTTTTTTTCAAGTGAAAAGTGAATAAATATAAAGGTCAAGGAGGATTCCTCTATGACCTATAAAGTCGTCTTCGTTTACTGTGTCCTATACAACTTTTAATCATAAATAGCAATTTTTTTATTTATTTAATTTTTATTTAAGTTTTTGTATTTTTATATTATTATTTTTATAAATAATAAATAAAATATGTCATCAGAATCGGAGGGCGAGGACAGCCGAATACAAGAGGAACAAATACGTATACTGTTGAGAAAGTGTAAGGGTAAGGGAAAGTCGACTGGATCGCCCAGAAAAAAAGCATTCGAAAATTTAATTTCAACTGTCGACCCCCCTCCCCTACTAGAACGTCCAACTTCACCCTACATTAGCATACATAGCAATATGCTTTTGGAAGCAGTTTCAGAAGCAGAGGCTGAATCAACCAGCGATGCCGCCCACCAACCAGCTCGACAACCCGAACGCCTTCAGGTAAGTACCAAAACCAGAACCTCCCCAAATCAAGCTAATAGGAACAGCGCGGTGAGGACCCCTTTCCGAGTGGAGACGACTGTAGCTTTGACATTGACACTCTGACACCCGTACTGACGAACATTAACAAAATAACCGATATTGTGATTGAGGGGAAAAATAAAATTAACGAGGAAGATAGGAGATCGATCCTCAACCAGCTTGAGGACATTAAAAAAACTTTTGTGACCATCGCCATCTCCCGTGCAGCCGCAATCGCTCGTGCGCAAGCTTTTGCAGAGGTAATTAATGCTCAGAAAGGCTTAGCCACCAAAATTGACCTCCTCATCAACAGGCCTCAACCAGCAGTTATCTCTCAGCCAAACATTGGAGGAAAGAAAATTTACGCCAGCGCAGCGTCGGATGCCCCTGCATCCCAAACACTAGTGGTAAACGGACAGGAGAGAAAGGTTCCCCCACTTCAACCTACCGTACTATTCTACCCAACCGTGCCCGAGGGAAAAACTTTAGAGGAAACTCAGAAAAGCCTTATGAAAGTCCTGGATCCGTTTAAAGACGGATTCCAAGCCGTACGAACCAGGAAAATTAAAGGGGCTGGCGTATTATTACAGACCTCCAGCACGAGTGGGTTAGAAAATATAAAAAAGGCGGCCGCGAAAATCGAGGCAAAAGGTTTTAAGATGGTCCACCCTCAAGGAAACCTCCCCAGAATTGTCATTTATGATGTGCCCAAATCCGAGGCAACTGCAGACCAGGCCCTCTTTGAGAAAATTTTCACAAACAATATTCTGGGAAAAACCAACATAACCAAGGATGACCACCTTAGAACCATGCGTTGAGTCTCGCTTTTCGGCAAACGAGACGGTAGCACGATGAACATGATCGTTACCTGTCATCCGCAGAGCAGGAAAATTCTTATAGACAGCGCTTTGGAAAACCATCGGCTCACTCCACTGGAGACAGATCATGCCTCGCCCACCAAGCAGCCTTTGAAGCACAGATGAGACGCACCGACTATGGAAGCTAATAACTTTATTACCATAGGTCAGATAAACCTGCAGAGATCCCGTCTGGCCACGATCGAGGCGCTGCAGGCCCTGACTGACCTACATATTGACATCCTGCTAATCCAGGAGCAATACACCCGGCAAGGTAAAACGCCTACTACTAGTCCTGGAGCGGTGCTCGAAGTAGGTAACTCCCTGGGAGCGGGTGTTCTGGTCAACGCTTCGTCAATCAGCCTGCGTTTCGTTTAATTTTGGAATAACCGAGATTATTATAATCTCGGTATACTTTAAATACGGTAACCCTGTCGGACCACATATCTTGAGCCTGACGCGCGCCCTGAACGCGCTTAAAGGTCGTAACATAGTTTTAGGGGGAGACTTTAACGCTCGCTTGCCTTTGTGGTATGATGTTCAGATGCTGTCGAAGACCTTATTGCAGCGCAGGGCCTATTTTTACTAAACGAGCCAGGTAGCTTATCTACATTTTCTGGCACCCAAGGCGAGAGCAACATCGATCTAACTCTCTGCTCTGGATCCGTTGCGGCCAAGATATCTCAACGGAAGGTTCATGAACGTGCGATCGCGTCAGATCATAGACTAATTACATTTAAAGTGGGTGTCAAAAAGACCGAAATACCAAGATCCTCCTGGAATTTCAAAACCAATCAGGCGAACTGGGATAACTTTGGGGAAGCGCTACTGGATACTTTAAGGGGATTTCATGACGTAGCAGCTAGAGATCCGGACAATTTATCCGGACAATTTGGGGAACTTTTTCAATGCGGCCGTGGTATCAGCTGCTGATTGATCTCTGGGAAGATCAAACACAAAGAAGATCATAAGAACGCCGTGGTGGTCGAGTAAGCTGACTTCGCTTAAGGGGGCCTATAAGAGGGCCTACAGGCAGGGAGTTTGCACGACGGAGGAGACATTTGATCTCCTGGGCCGCCTCAGACTGGCCCGTACAGCCTTCAAATCGGCCGTGCTTACAGCGAAACGAGCCGCATGGCATAATTGGGTTAAAGATGTAGGTAACGCCAACCCGTGGGAAATTCCCAGCGCTGTTGCAAAGACGGGAAAAGGTTCTGACTGGTTTTTAACTAGCGTCGTCATTGATAAAAATGGCAGGAATTGTTGAGAGTACGGACGTGGCTTCCACTCTCGAAACACTTCTGGGAAAGTTAGTTCCTCTAGATTCAGTAATTGGGGAAAGCGACCACCACCAACAGATTCGAAATCTGTCACGGTTTCTTCCTAGAAACCTCTCCCAGGAGGACCAGATTACACCTGTAAGTAAAGCGGAATTGGAGGTAATAATTAACGGCTTAGGTTCTAAGAAGGCACCTGGCTTTGACAAATAGAATGGAGTAATAGTGAAGAAAGTATGGGTCCATGCCAAGGAGGAGCTCTTCCAAGTCATGGACACATGTCTGCGAAGAGGGTTTTTCCCAACAGAGTGGAAGAAAGGGGTGCTCCGTATTATACCAAAGGGCAACGATAAGCCAAAGACGGATATCAAGGCTTATAGGCCTATTACGCTGCTTCCTGTTCTGGGGAAGATTCTATAAAAAAATATACGGAACCGCCTTTACCAAACCCTGCCTCCAGCGGACGACCGTCAATTTGGTTTCGTCCCGGGTAAATCCACGGAGCACGCCATTAAGTTTGCGCTTCAATGGGTGAGGGTCTGTCCAAAGAGGTACGTGATTGGAGTCTTCTTAGACATCACAGGTGCCTTCGATCATGCGTGGTGGCCGATGATACTGTCAAAAGTAAAAAACCGTAACTGCCCTCGTAAGTTGTTTAAGATAGTCTCCGATTATCGTATCTCATTAACATATGGTGATATCACCATCAACCGGGAAGTGAACATGGGTTGCCCACAAGGCTCGGTCCTTGGCCCAGAATTTTGGAATATACTCTTTGACGATTCCTCCAGGCTGCCCTTGCCTGAAGGATGTATCACGGTTGACTACGCTGATGACAAATTATTACTGGTCTCGGGGAACAGCAGGAGAGAAGTTGAAAGTAAAGCTAAAGAAGGTCTGAGAGTAATCCTTGAGTGGGGTACGAGAAACAGGCTGAATTTCACTCCCCAAAAGACCATGGGTCTCATTATGAAGGGCTTCCTCGACAGAGGAAGAAATCCTACTATAAAAATGGGAGACTCTAACATCCGATTTGTGGAAAATGCCAGATACCTAGGCGTTATCTTGGATCGCTCTTCATCTTTTCTGGCGCATGTCAAGAGTGTATCCAGCAGGGACCAGGCCCTGTTCATGAAACTGAGAAGAATCTCAACTGCGGAGTGGGGATTACGCTCTCCGGCAATTCGCCTACTGTACAGGGGAGCGTACGTGACTTGTGTCACGTATGCAGCCTCTGTATGGGAGCATCGCCTAGACAACGTACTGATCGACACGGCACTTAAGCGGGGCCAGCGAACTCCCCTGCTGGCGCTCTCAGGCGCATACAGGACTGTAGCTTCAGACGCATTGCCGGTTTTGGTCGGTATTTTGCCCATTGATCTAGAAATAAGGGAAGTGTTAACTAAGAAAAAACTAATTAGAGGAAGGTCAGCCATCCATCTTGGAGTTGAACTAACACCAGGTGGGGCAGTACCTCTCCCTCGACTGCTGAAAGAGATGCGTGAACTCACTCTTAATGAATGGCAAAAACGTTGGGAAAGATCGAATACGGGCAGATAAACTTTTTCCTTTTTCCCGTCAGTTAAAGCCAAAACGGAAGGGGCGTTCATCAAATTGGATCATCACTTAACACAAATACTTTCAGGTCATGGTGAATTCAGGGGAAGACTGCACAGCCTGACCCTGTCTCCCCATCCAAACTGTGCGTGTGGTGACGCAAACCAAACAGCCGAGCACATTCTGTGGCACTGTGAGATTTTGATGGATGCAAGAGATGAAATGTTGGAAGGTCTGAAAGTAACTACGAGACCAGCATGGAATGCGGATCTCGTGTCGAACAAGGAAAATCTCGAATGCCTGAGGAAATTTACAAGGATTTGGGTTGAGAGATGGCCTGAACTTAGAGTCGATGATTAAATTTAACTTCATTATGTGTTTAGGATCCAGGCAGGTGTAATTGCTCCTGGCGTCCACGGTCACCCTTTTGCAATGTTTATACTACTAATACTGCCCGGATATAAAGCACTATATTTTCTGTTATTTCACACAAAAAATTTTTACTCATGTATCAAGTTTTGTATTAATATGAATCATGTTTTCTTAGGCACCATCTTCAACAAAATCTTTAACATCTAAAATTTGGCTATTACTTGTTTTAAAACTTTTTTTTTCTCGTTTAATTAGAAATTATCAATAGCCTTAGCGTAACCTAACTACACTTGCATTTTTCTTGTATTATTTTTCTAAATCTAGGATAAATACAGCAAGTTTTTCGTGTCTGGATTTGCATCATTCAAGGAGCCGGAACTGAACTACCATCTCATTTTCGTATTGTCCTACACCCCATCAAGGGGGTGGACTAGACCTATGTCCGTGCAACAACCGAGGAGATGACTCCCAAGGTAGCCGCTGTATAACCCGCCCGCGCCTCCCCCGTCGCCATGAGCGGGCCTGAAGACCAACCGTAGCAGAGCGGTGCCTTTCCGCCCTGCCTCCGGTGACCCGATGCTCACTTTTATCCTTAGTGTCTTCAGGTATTTCCCCCTTAATCCAAACACTTTCTTCGAGGGCCTACCGGGAAGCCGGCTTAGGGGCGCGGACACCGAGTCCCGCTTGCAACTGGACTGAAGGCTCCGCTTATTCTCGGCGGGACCGCCGGACGACTGCAGCTCAGCTGCTTCGGTTAAGTCAAACAATCTCATCTAATATGATTTTTTTTTCTTTATTCTATTAAATTTTCTTCCTACATAATAATAAACTTTTATTTCAGCTAAATCAAGTGGCGGAGATGAGACGTGATACTGTGAAATAAATAACTAACAACATGTACGCACTCGCATACTGCCTGCTAATAATGTATGCCCGGACATTGTAGGTCTAGAATAATTTTAAATAAAAAGTAGCTTCTTTATAAAAAAAAATAGATTCCTGAGGTGTACGGTGAAGGAGGAAACCATATGTTTCCTTAGAACACCGTGGGAAAGTGGTTTCTATTTTGACTAGAATAATTCTTCCGCTATATTGCACGTATCCCTTAACCCGTCTTCCCCACTCCTTGCACAGCACACGCCTACTTCTCCTTGGCCAGGATTTTTTTTTTTTTTTTTTTTTTTTAATTATATAATTTGTGTACAGTTTTACAGTGATTCGACTACTACGCTAGGCACATGCCCGTATTATGGTAGTCGAATTATGAATATATAATTATATAAATGTAAGAATTGTTATTGGTTAATACATAGTTTAGTTAGGTGCAATAGTTTTGTATAACAACGAATTCTTTAAGTGATTTCGCAATTAAGTAGATAGTATAAGCAATAAACCGTTCTTATTGTTGGCTGCTTTTTCGCTTAAATGAAATAGGTACATAATAACATGATAGATAGATAAATAAATGAATAACTCTTCTTGTGGAGATGTTGAAAATAATTCATCCAAATATAAATATTAATATGATCATTATCAAAAGGTTTTTTTTTTTGTTTTTAATTTGAATGTAAAATAAAATTAAAAATAATAATAATAAAACAAATTAACTTAATTTGTTGACTTCAGGCATTCTTTAAAATAGTTCCTCCCCTTTGTAAATAACCAATCCTGTACATTTATGATATAAAGCTTGTCAGTTTTTGATTTCCTTGTATCAATATATCAGTAAGTTAAACATTTTGGGGGCAATATAGGAGAACTGTCGCTGTGCAAAAGTTGTTTTAGTTGTAGGAATTATGGATTTTAGGTGTGAAGAGTACCGAGTATGAATTTTTTTTTGTGTTTTTTCCATCAAATCATTTTTCCATAGGAATATGAGAATTGTCTTTAAATATAGTTGTCGGATGTCTAACACTGTGAGTTTTTTAAAAAGTGGCTCTGATGGATGTGATGGGTTACATTTGAATATTATTCTTAGCAGAAGTTTTTGAATTAAAACCATGGGATAAAGAATTGACATTGCACACCCTCCCCATCCCACAATACCATATGTAGCAATTGATTGGAAAAGTGCAAAGTAAACACATCTCAGTGTTTGTAGGTTAAGAATAGATCTGAGAGAGTAGAAAATGTAGCATAATTTGCGAAGCCTTTTTGTTGCAGAATTGATGTGTGACGAATTGTTGTTACAGAATTGTTGTTACAGAATTGATGATATCCCAACGCAGTTGATCGTCAATAATAACCCCTAAGTACTTAATTTCGTTTGATGTTTTTAGGTCATCGCATGAGCAATTCTTGTGAAGTGATGTAGGCGTGTTAGGGTTCTGTGAACATGAATGTATGGTAAGTTTATGATAGTTTTGGGGGAGATTTGGTTTCCGTATAGAAAAAAGCAGGTATTTTGTTTTATCAATATTAAGAGTGAGGAGGTTGGAATCTAACCGGTGTTTTACTACATTTATGCCATAGTTTGCTTTTTCAAAGGTTGAATTCAAATTTTCACCTTCAAATACGATAACCGTGTCATCCGCGAAGGATATTATAGTGCCACCAGTATTCAAATTGCATAAAGAGTTAATGTATATTAGAAAGAGAAGTGGGCCTAATACACTGCCTTGGGGCACTCCATACGTGATTTGTAAACTTGAACTTCTGTATTCTTTAGCGGAATTGATAATAGTTGACTGTGATCTGTTTGTTAGATAGTTCTTAAACCATTCAAGCGGAATCCCTTTTATTCCTATCTGCAGGAGTTTTTTCAGAAGTATGCGGTGAGATACAGTATCAAAGGTTTTTGCTAGATCCAAGAAAACAGCGAGGGTTTTGCGACCTTTATCGAGGTTATCGGATATTAATTTAGTAAAAGCTGCAATTGCATCTGAGGCACTACGACCTTTGCGGAAGCCGTATTGATTTCTTGACAGGATTTTATTGTCTTCAAGAAATCTGTAGAGTCTTCGTTTTACCGTTTTTTCAATTATTTTTGAGATCGGACTCAGCAAGGATATTGGCCTACAGTTATTCACGGATGATCTGTCCCCTGATTTGAAGACAGGAATAATTGTTGAATGTTTTAGGGTGTTTGGGAAAAGGCCAGTTCGAAAACTTAGATTCGTGATATGTTCAACGGGTTTAGTGATGATTGGTTTAAGGTGTTTAATTAGTTTAGTGGATATATTGTCAATTCCCGTTGAGTGTGTATTTTTGAGTGAAGTGATGATTTCATCGATTTCTTGTTCTGTTGTTGGAGTGAGAATGAAAGGGTTATAACTCATATTATCTAGAGAGATATTGTTTGCAAGGCTATCTTCAGATGCTTTAGTTTTATTTAGAATATTATTTGCTAGGTCTGATCCGATAGTGGAGAAGAATTGGTTGAAATGATTTGTGATTGTTTCAGAGTTTTCAGTTGCATTAAATGTTTTATCTGCGATGGTGATCTTGTTAATAGGTGTGGTCACTTTTTCGGTGTAGCATATTTCTTTGACGATATTCCAGATTTGTTTATTATCATTAGCAGCTTCCTCTATCTGTTTCCTATAATAGTCTTCTCTGGCCGTACAGGCTATTTTTTTACAAGCATTTCTGTAACGTTTATAAAATAAGAGAGATTCATAGTCAGTAGGATTATTTTTACAATATTTATGAAGTTTGTCACGCTTACGAATGCAATGTAAAATGCCATTTGTTATCCAAGGTTTTAGTTTAATTTCACGTCTACTTTGGTTGTTTTTTGTGTTGGATGTAGCATTTTTTAGGTGTTTATGAAGGATGTCAATGAGAGATTCACAGGCTAAGTTTGGATCACTAAGTTTATAAAAATTTGACCAATTTTCCTCGGAAACCAGTTTGAAGAGAGTATCATATGAAATTTTCTTTAGTTGTATAGTAGATGCTGGTGATTTTTGTATTCTATGGGAAATGGAGGCGATAGTAGCATAGTGGTATGTAACAGTGCATTGATATACTAGAGAATTGATATTTAGTTTGCATTTGGCAAAAACGTGGTCTATGCAACTGGCGGATAACTCAGATACACGAGTGGGGACTGTAATAGCTGGTAGAAATCCTTGCAAAGTTAGTAGATTTATGTAATCGTTGGCTTGAAGATGCATTGTATTTATAATATTGATATTAAGGTCACCAATAATAAAGACATTTTCACGATCTTTAATACATACTAAAATTTGATTAAGTGCTTTTAAAAATGGTGTTATGTTGGATGTGCTCGGTGATCGGTATATACATAGAAGAGTAACGCTTTTTTCAATTTCGAGTTTTAGACAATTTGAGTTTGTTAATGTTATTTCCTTTATAGAGTGTTGTATATGATTTTTTATGTAAATAATAACGCCATCATTTTGTGATTGGTTATTATGTGTGTTGTAATGATTATAGTTTTTTATGTTTTTAGGGATATAGTTATCTTTGATCCAGCATTTGCTCAAGATAAGCAAGTCAAAGTCTGAGTCAAGTTCTGTAAGTAGTACCATAAGTTCATTGAAGTTTTTGTTCATGGAAAAGATTTTTATGTCAGATTTATTTAGGGTTTTTTGAACTTTTATAAAACTAGTGGTTTCAATACACGGAATCTGCGACATGTTGTCCAAAAGATTTGTTATATTATCATCCATTTATAAAAAAAATGTGTGTAGTATATATTACATAATAGATTGTTGGATTTTTGTTGAGTTTTGTATGAAGAACAGAAGCTGTTATTAAAAGCGATAACAATAATAGCAATAACATTGAACTTTATAATGGTTACAGTAACATAATAAGCAATAAAATTGTTTTTTGTAGTAATTACAGTTATAAAATCTTGACATTTGGAGTCAATATCAAAAATACAAGATTTGTCTTTGTTGGTGCTAAATCTACATGAAATTTTTAATAGAATTTTAAAAAACGATTTGTTGATAACTTTAAAGCTTGTTGATAAAAATAAATTATAGTTAAGTAATTCATGAAAAAAATATTTCCAAAGTATCTATTTTTGTTAAAATAAAAATCATTAGAATTTGAAAAGTTAATTTCAATCCTCATAATAATTGCAGTAATAAATGCATGTTTTGTGTGATAAAAATTGCAATAATAGATAATTCTTGCATGTTGCATACAGATAATAATATATTGAGTATTATTAAGGTAAATTGTGCCATTGGTTTTTGTTGTTGTTTTTTTGGTTTATCCTATCGATATTTATATCGGAATCTAGGGCCGTATATAAATAGTTGGTTATTTTTACTATCGCGTCATGAGTACTTGTATTTTTTTTTAAGCCAAATTGTTTATCATTAATTATTTTATTTTCTTCTAAGAATGTCCAAATTTGTTTTATTAGAATTTACTCATATATTTTTGATATATTTGATAGAAGAGAAATCGGGCGGTAATTTTGTGGATCTTTACGACAATCTGTTTTATACATGGGAGTTATAATTGCTCTTTTATAATTATTGGGAAATTCGCCATTTGCTAGAATTAGGTTTATTATATGTGTTATGGGGAGAACTAAGTATGTTTTCATCGCTTTTATTGTCTTAGCATCTATGTTATCAAACTAGGGGGCAGAACCTCCTCTTAGTTCCGAAATAGTTCTGTCAATATCGGCTTCTGTGACTAGGTGAAATTTATTTATTTGACATTGTGTTATTTGTTGTGGATTTGATATTTCGGTCGTATTTATGGATTTTGCTAGGTTTTTTCCAACGTTATTAAAATAGTTATTTAAAATATTACAACATTTTTTGTGTCATTTTGTTTTGAGTAATAGTCGTTTTTCTAATTATTAGAGTAGTTAATATATTTTTATTCTTTTTAAAATATAGTAAAATTTTTGTTTTTAACTAGTGGCCTTTGTGTTATTTTATAAAGTTTTTTTTTCTAATGGCTTTTATTAATCCTTGGGTAATCAAGGGTTTAATTATCCTTGTTTTTGAATTGGGGACGATCTGTGTTGTTTTTTTGCTTCTACAACGTGTTTAGTTAAAGTGTTTTAAAACAGTAAGGCACTTTGGATGGCGCATTTATTTTTTAAAACTTCTTCCCATTTTTCAGTTTTTAATGAATTTTCTAATAATTTGTAGTCTACTTGGGAATATGGAAGATTTAATTTGGTTCTCGTGTTTAGTTTTTATTCGTTTCATGTAATATAAGACACGCGTAGTGGTCAGTTATATTGGTTTTCCAATAAGTGGATTTAATATTTTTTATTTCATTTAAATGCATATTACACCAGATATGATCTATACATAATGGCGTTTGGTTTTTATCTCGAGTGTTACTATTAATACAAGATTTAAAATTGAGGTGCGTCATCACGTTAATGAAATTATTTTTTTCTATTGAGTTATGGTTTGTAGAAATGTTTATATTGTCACCGCACACAAAAGTAAGTATTCTCGATAATTTGCTAAGATATTAACATAGTTCATTTATGAAGTTAGTGATGTTTGATTCGTGTGTTCTTTACACTGTTATAATTCGGTATAATTTATATCTATTTTTAGACAATTTACATGTTGTATATAAATTTCTTCAATGTTAGTAATTTCACACTCGTCATGAAAAAATATAATTATACCACTATTTTTGTTAATTGGTGTTGTTGTTGCGATGCCTTTGTAGTTGGGTAGCGCATTAATCTTTACACTGTTATAATTCGGTATAATTTATATCTATTTTTAGACAATTTACATGTTGTATATAAATTTCTTCAATGTTAGTAATTTCACACTCGTCATGAAAAAATATAATTATACCACTATTTTTGTTAATTGGTGTTGTTGTTGCGATGCCTTTGTAGTTGGGTAGCGCATTAATGTGTTGATCGTTATTACAGTGCGTTTCTGTTAACACTTACTATGCAGGTGGGCAATAAAAACAGATCATTAATATTTATTCAAAATTCATCGAGGTTTTTTGCGATGCTTCGAATGTTCATATGTAATAATAAAAAGGGGGAACTGTTTGTAACGCACCACTTATTAACTTCTGTAATATTTTGACATATTTCTTGTTTTTTTTTTGTATTTTTTGTCAATTTGTTTTACTATGAAATCTGTCATTTTGAATTATAATAAAAAAAAATTCTTGAGCAAAGTTAAGCATTTTCATTCTGTGTCTGCATTTTTCACTATTTGATTTGTGGTCTGTTGGAGTCATTGTTTTAAATTTTAGATTAATTTCTGTGCAATTACTGAATTTTGGTATTTCGTTCTAATTGTTGCAGTTTTTTAAGTTATGTTCACCTGCACAATTAAGGCATATTGGTTTGTTCGGTGCTTGGAGGCAACGCATTGCTGTGTGACCATATTTTTGGCAATGGTAACACTGCATTAGGGGGTTACAATCCTCTCCTTTAATTTGGTAAAAACCAAGGTTTACGCTTTTTTTTTCATAATTAGAAGATTTCTGAGATCTCCACTTGTTTCGATGATAATATTTTTGTTGTTGAATTTTTTAAATTGGTATGGTTCCTTTATGTTTTATTTGGTTTGGGTCCATTTCGTATATTATTTTTATATCTTCATTTTGCAGAATTAGATCTGATATAAATTCTTCTTGTGTATATTAGTGTTTTCAATATGTTTTCCTTCAAGTTTTAACTTTGTAATTTCATTTTTGATGATGGCCATATCATCCGCTTTGGTAGATCCATTTCAAAGAATCAAATGATGCGGGGCAAATAATTTAAAAACCTGTTTGCAGCGGGTAGCAATGATTTCACTTGGAAAACTGCAAGAAATAAGGAAAAGGAGGAGAGGAAAGCCAAAAAACTTACCAAAGTTCACCTTCTTCCTTTTCTCTTCGGTAGCAGTTACTGTTTTATATAAAGGCCACTGGTTTTAGTTTTAACGTTTCACAAAGCGGGGTTGCGGGTACAAAATAACAAACACGAACGGTCACAGCGTAGCGGTTTGACAGGGAAACACAGCAATTGTCGGATGCGGGGTATACCAACAATAAAATTCTCGACAAAATGCAATAATTATAACCGAACGGTCACAGCGGAGCGGTTTGACAGCGAACAAAACACAAACAAATAACAAAAACGTAGCTCTACTGTTTCTTGGCATTGGGTTAGAATAGGTAGGAACCGGGGATGGCGGTAGGCAGGTAGGAAATTGGGATAAGCAATTATTTCAGCTCAATCATTGTATAACCAAAAAACATGAAGTGGCGCAAACATCCCCCTCGCCTTGAAAGGGTGAGAAATCCCCCTTTCTAAACCGCATTGTGATAGCATTATCGCACAAATATAACCAAATACTTACCTTTCCTAAATTTCATAAAACTATATTTAACTAAATCTAACAATAATAACCCATTATTGAGTCGGCAAAGGGTAAAGCCTCACTACCGGACGAATATATGTTCCCAACGCTGTTTTAACGCGAGCAACACGAATTACTTCATCCTTTGCGGGAAAAACCTCGACATTTACTCCTAGCAGCCAATGCAATGGATGAGAGTTTTCGGTCCCCACAATTACTACTAAACCGACTTTGACTGGGTTAGCGGGAGTATTCCATTTGGGACGTACTTGCAAGGTATGCAAGTAATCCAACCTCCAACGTTTCCAGAACGATTGAATTAATTTATCGAGCAAGTCATGACGCGATAGAAGGTTCAAATTATCCTCCTCGATGGTCACGGCTGGCAGGTGTTTCAGCGGGGTAGTTGTTAAAAAATGAATGGGAGTTAACGCGAGAAGTTCAGATGGGTCTAAAGAGAGCGTCCTATATAATGGCCTTGTATTTAGAATGTTCTCTACCTGTGCGAGCACTGTAGTTGTCTCCTCGAAGAACAGAATCTGATCTCCTATAACGCGAAAAAGATGAGTCTTCATACTTTTGATATTTGACTCCCAATTTCCACCAAAATGTGGTGCGATTGGCGCATTTAGATGCCAATTTATTCTATTATTGGCCAAAATACTTGCGAATTCTTCATCAAAATGTGAAGATGTTAAAAATGCGTGCAGTTCATTTAACTTTCGTTTAGCTCCTACAAAGTTAGTTCCATTGTCCGAATATAAATTTGACACGGGACCACGGCGGGAAAGAAAGCGTTTAAATGCATTCAAGAAACATTCGGTACTTAGACTGGACGCTAGTTCAAGGTGTATCGCTCTCGTTGTTAAACACACAAATAAGCAAATATATGCCTTTTGAGAACGAATTCCACGTCCACGTGACATGGTTACCTTCAAAGGCCCGGCAAAGTCTGTGCCGACATGCGTAAATGGCTTTACAGATGGAGTAACACGACAATCCTTATGGTCGGCCATTAAAGGTGCGATCGTTTTAGGAAGTAGCCGAAATCATGAACTGCACTTATGTACTCGATTTCTAATTAAACTACGGGCCGATAAAATCCAATATTTCTGCCTCAAAATAGACATTAATAATGCGGGACCCGAGTGGCAATGAATTTGATGATAATGATCAACCAATAAAATCAAGATGTGATCCTTTCGTGGAAGGATTCTGGGGTGTTTTTGATCATAATTTAAATCCGAATTAACTAGTCGACCCCCTAATCTTATAAGTCAGTCGTGCAAAAACGGTCTCAAACGTTGAAATACGGGTTTATACGTTTTTCCGTGTTGAAGATATAGAATACATAGCTTACACAAAATATAATCAACTACCCAACGAGATCAAATGTGCAAGTCAATGTAAAAAGACCCAAACTAAAATGCTCAAACTTCATTTTATGAATGACTATCTGAAATAATAATGTTGTGTATGTCCTATGATGTCCATTTAATACATACAGCTATATGTTTCATGTAATGCGTATCATTCCCGCAATGAGTTTATTAACTCTTGGGAGTACAATGCTTTATATAATATACTATATTCTGTATTGTATACTTTTAATAAATAAATAATAAAGATTGTTGAACTCACTGGGAAAGTAAGCCAATTGTATTTCGGGAAATACTCTTGAGTTCTGCGGACTCTAAGTCTGATTCACTTACGTGTGCTCGATATGGTAACACTTTATGAAATCTAAATACGTAAACCAAACAACGTAATAATTTATTCCACATAATTTATTCCCGAGCTCCTGGTTCTCCATACGATTCATCTGCCAAGGGTAAATTATTCAAATATGACAATGACGGTACGTCCACTTTAGCGGTAGGTAAGCGTTCTGTTACCTTGTCCACTATCAATGAAGTTACATTATAATTTATTGCCCGATTAAAAGGAGAATAAATTTTGGTATTTATGGAGCCTCTAATGGCTTTAGATTTAGATGAACCTCCAATTCCTTTAACTGTGGAACAAGACGGGTGTTGATATTCAAAGAAACCCAATTTTCTACCTACAGCAATCACGGATAATGAAATTTCTTTGAGATGCACTATCTAATAAACATCTAATAAGATGTTCATTACCTCGTGAGTCCATAATATCTAGTTGTGCGGTAGCCAACAAAACTGTACAATGAGCGTTGCGATTATAAGGTCGAACAGCTGAAAACGTACACAAAACCACATCAAATTTCGAGAAGCCCTCCTTCGGATAATTGTTTGATCAGCGGTCTGTTGTTCCATCCTTTGGGCGTCACAAGAATCTGACTGTCTTCTGCGTGACGCACCCTGTTCTTCAAAATGTAACATCGTATGATGAAACTTGTCATTACATTTACGACAATTTTCGTTTGAATTGCAAGCCCTAGCCCTATGTTTATCACTAAGGCATCTAAAACAAAATCCTTTACTCTTGACAATGTTGAATCGTTCCTTTATACTTAATTTTTTTAAATCCTGACATTTATATAAATTTCCGTGCGATGGCTTTTTACAAAATAAACATTTATTAAACGGCCGATTTTCGGTTTTATCCAAATCGCTACCAGCGCTTATAAATGCTTGCGTAGATCTTTGTGATCTTTTTGACGTCTCTGTGTGTGCGGACGATTTTCTTGTTGTTCCCGTTCGTTGAAAAACCTTGATTTGCTCACGAACAAATTTTACTAAGTCATCAAAGGAGGGAAAATCGGTTTCACGATACCTCATTTCAAAATCCTTCACGGAATCTACATCAAGTTTTTTCAATGCTATGTGAAGAAAAATGAAATCACACAAATTGTTTAAATTTATATTTTTAACTGCAGCCACCGCAGACGCGAAATTATCAATAAATGATTCCAAATTATTGATATTGGCTACTGAAAACGACTTAAAATCCAAAATATTATCAAGGTAAGCTGAAGAGATGACGCGTTTATCATCATCAGTTTCTCAATTAATGATTCAAATATAATTTCGTAATTTTCAGGTGACAATACAATACCTGAAAATGTTGTTTGCACTTGTTTACTAATTTTCCCCAACAAATAATATAATTTTTCCGAATTTGAAAGCGACTCATTATTGTGCACTGTATTAACAAAACTAGAATAAAAAATTGGCCAGGAATTTAAGTCTCCATTAAAAAAAACTAACTCGATTGCCGGGAGTTTTGGCTTTTTAAAATTTTTATTTTGTAAATTCGATGGCGGTTTCTTCTCTTGAATCAAAAAAGTGGGCGTTTGATTTTACAGTACATGTCATCAAATTCTGACCAATCTACGAAATCCGGATTGTAATCTGAATCAATTTCCAAATTAATGACATTTATTTGCTGATGCATATCTTCATATTTATCTCTAGTTGAATCTAACGTGTCAATTGAAGATAAAAATTCTTCTTGAATGTCCGCATCACTAATCCCTTTTGAAAGTTTAAACATTTTTTTAATGCGTTCATTCAACGCATCACGCTGCGACGACAACCATTTCAAATTCTTTTCCTTTACAGTAGCCATAATGCTAAAAAAGTAATCAATCAAAAGAATAAAAATAGAAATAAATAACCTATTATGATCAAACTTTTCGGCACGCCACTGGTGAAATACCTACCTCGATATTGGCAAGGTTTACGAACGCGGCACGCCACTGGTTAAATATGTACTGAATACTAAACAATTCATACAAACAAGAGACCAGCAGGTATCTATGGCGACAAGTTGGTTATAATTATTTAGACGATGCTATCAAAATGTATTGGCAAACGGATTTTACGTTCTATCCTGCTCGTTAGGATCAAATGCTGCATATCAGGCTCGTTTGGACCAAAATAAATGGTAGCTCCATTTCAAAGAATCAAATGATGCGGGGCAAATAATTCAAAAACCCGTTTGCAGCGGGTCGCAATGATTTCACTTGAAAAACTGCAAGGAATAGGGAAAAGGAGGAGAGGAAAGCCAAGAAACTCACCAAAGTTCACCTTCTTCCTTTTCTCTTCGGTAGCAGTTACTGTTTTATATCAAGGCCACTGGTTTTAGTTTTAAAGTTTCACAAAGCGGGGTTGCGGGTACAAAATAACAATCACGAACGGTCACAGCGGAGCGGTTTGACAGGGAAACACAGCAATTGTCCGATGCGGTGTATACAAACAATAAAATTCTCGACAAAATGCAATAATTATAACCGAACGGTCACAGCAGAGCGGTTTGACAGCGAACAAAACACAAACAAATAACAAAAATGTAGCTCTACTGTTTCTTGGCATTGGGTTAGAATAGGTAGGAACTGGGGATGGCGGTAGGCAAGTAGGAAATTGGGATAAGCAATTATTTCAGCTCAATCATTGTATAACCAAAAAACATAAAGTGGCGCAATCACGCTTTTTGTAAATTTATTATTAATTCATTTTTGATGTCTTCCTGATACTACTTAGTTTATATATTTGACGTTCTTCATGATGGTTTATTTTATGTCTTCGTTATCATTTTTAGTTTTAATTATAACGGGGTATACTGGAATTTTAGTTGTCTTGTATTTTCCACTGGCGATGCTAGCGTAACTGCTCGTAGTTACATTGTTTTCGAGATTTTGATATTTTTATTTTGATAAGTTACTGATATATTTTATATCACTGTTGATTACATTTTTTTGTAATTCGATAATTTTGTCTTGTAATGAGAGACTCTCTTTGTTAATTGTATCTTCCAACCTCGTTATTATGAGTTCAATAGTATTTTTTTATTTTTTGATCCTTGACTGTCTGAATTTTCGAAACCTCACTCTTTAGCTCATTTAGACAGATCGCTACCGTCATTTTTTGGTCTTCAATTTGGGTTCAAAATGCCCCCCCTCTATTTAGAATTCAAAAAAATTGTCTCTTGTTACAGTAACAGCCATAACAATATTCTGTTAACTTTTTGACTATGGCTTCAAATGTCACTTGTCTTCAAACTTTTAAATTCAAATTCAAATGGTTTAAATTCAAATGTCACTTGCCATGGTAATTTCAAGATTTTGTTTTTAAATTCACTGGTATAGTAGATCTGTTTTCACTATGATTATTTAATAATTGGAATAAGATTCACTTTTTTAATGTGATACACTTAGTTTTGTGCGAAAAACACAATGCAGATATCGATTTTTTGGAACTTTTTGTAGATAAAAACTCCATAGATGAATATTGAACAATATTTATTTGTTAGCCTTTCTTGAAAGAGATGAGTTTGTTTAAGAGTGTATAAGCAGAGAAACCAGAAATATGTCATTTTTAAATCAGTGGTTAGACGTATTGACTCTTTTCCACAAAAAACTATAAATGGATTTCAAAAGATTGTTCTTTTATCTAGTAAACTTATGTTTTAGATTTTGAGAAAAAAAAAATATTTTTAGAATAATAAGGTTATACCATAGGTCGTTCGCAGATTTGTTCAATTTTCAAAAAAGTACATTTCTTATACAACACCCATTTCAAATCATATAATCATGCAGTAAAATAAATCAATACATTATCTGGTAAACGTATTTTTCAGAATTTTAATTTTAGTTTAAATAAAATTATTAAAAAATATATACGGACATGTGTTTCTTGACGAAAATTGGTCGGTTTGCGCATTTATTTGTGCACTTACAAACAAATATATTTCGGATTTTTTTACATACTTATTTTGCTAAGACGTTATTGACAAATCATAAATAATTTGATCGTAAAATAATTTCAGGAAGTATTTAATTTTAAATAATTTTGAACATCGCATGTTACCATTTTTATCGCAGCCCGTAAACACAAATTTCAGATTTCATTACGGGCCCAAACGCGGCCAGGAGAGCACGTCTTCGCGACGCTTTGAATAATAATATTTGGAAATGAAATTTGAAAACGAAATTTGAAATAAACACGAATTCCTTGATTCATGTTTGTTAAATCTATAGGGTTGCCCGAACGCAATTTTTCATGTTCATTGAATATTTTTTTGCAAAAATTTTTATAATTTCGAATATTGTTTTTATTTTAAATTTTTATTGTGTGAATACCGCACAAGAGTCCCAACTGCTCCAAAATATTTTTTTGGGGTAAATCTTTTTTACGCACGCTCGACACTTGGGGGTAAACTGGTGAATGGGTTACGAAAAGTGGTGATAGTTACGAAAAATGACATGCGAACGGTAATCAATGCGAACGGTGATCGATTGCTCGGCGGGTCGGGCCTTTACGCACGCTTGTTTTTCGTGTTATTGTTATATTGTTAATGGACTATTTGTCCGTAAATAAATAAATAAATTATATACAGCGGGTACCCGGCATGCGTTTCATGGGCACTGTAACCTCGCGGTCAACTAAACTGTTATGGTTCCATCACAAGTCCCGGGAATTATAATGCAAGCGCCTGCACTATATAACATTATATACAGCGGGTACCCGGCATGCGTTGCAAGGCCACTCAAAGAAAGAAAGGGTTTGTGCGCTTTAATTCTGTTTGTTGAAGTGCTTATTATTAATTATGCCACGAATAAATATTTCAAAATGCGACATTTTTTACAATCCAACTTAATATTACTCGTTTTTTTTCATGAATACCGCACAAGTCTGGAGCCAGTGGGACTATTGCATCCCCAATTTGGAGTATGTTGTAAGACTGAAGGTAGTGGGGAGGGGAAGGATATAGGGAAGAGGAAGGTGGGGAAGTACCTGGCTATTCAGATCTGACCACTAAACACGGCTAAAGCCATTTCAAGCAACGTTTCAATTCTTAATGGTGGTCTTACACCAGGGCGATACTGAGAGTATCTTCCACTCTAATGGCCGTAAAATACAATTGAAAAACAAAAAACCAAAATATTAAAAAGAATATAACAAATTGTTTATTCATGTAGCTATCTACTTAATACCTACTGTGTTTACGCATTTCACTTGTATCTATTTATGTTTATGCACTTCAATATACAAATAACTACTACTAATTAAAATTCTGGAAGCGAGAATAGTAATATAAAGTAGTAATAGTAGCGGGTAGCCCTAGCTCGAGTGAACAAAACCCTCAAAACTCGGATTGCCGCGGAACGAAATTTAGTTCTGAAAACGCCCGCTCGCGAGCCCTGATGTGTTAGCGCTAGTGTCGGAATCGAAGTTGTCATGTGCTGGTTATTCACTCTAAAGGACAAAACTGTTTATTCGCGTTCATATTGAGTATGTATGGGCCCCAACAATTAATTCATTTTAGTATTTTAAAGCATAACCTGGTTAAAAGTGTTTTTCCGTAATATAATTAAGAAAAAAAAATGGCCACAAAATCAGCACTCGTGCCATCTATGAAAGAGTAGATTATGAAGTCTCTGAAGTCTTCACCTAATATGATCGGTTTGGTGTCTGAACTGTTTTCAACAAGTAACTATGTAGTACCACCACTGTTAAAGGGAAACCGACGAGTTCATCGAAAATCAATTCATCGAAAGCAAATTCATCGAAAACGAGTTCATCGAAACCGAGTTCATCGAAAACCAATTCATCGAATGATCGATTCATCGAATCGCCAATTCATCAAAAAAAAATTGTAGATATTAGAGAGAAATACTGAGCGCACCAGGAAGTTAAAAAAGCAGTTGAAAGGCTACACATAATCTAGTAGCTATCATACTTGGTCTATTGATAACACTGTGCTACAAAATTGTTAAATCTTGCAAACTTAATCCATTAATTACACGAGTTTTTTATTCCTATCACTGTAATATGTATATATTCGAATTCAGCGCACAATTTTCTATGCAATTATATAAAAAAATGTATGCTTCACAGTCAAATTTTATTAATATTTAATCGTCAATAACGAATTAATTGAAGCTGATATTAAAAATAAAATTGCACCAAAGGATTTCTCATTGAATTCTCTATTAAAGCGTATAGTACATATTCTTAGGATTTTTTCAGTGTTCAGGTTAGGTTAGGTTAGGTTCTCAACGTCTGTTTTATAGTTAACACATTCATATTTGTTTATGAAAACCATTTTACTAATTAATCTTTTATGTAAATTAGTTTCCTTGTCCAAAGTTTTATTATCAATTTTTTTATATATAAATTTATTGTCAACTTTTATTGACCAATGCTTTTTTAACTTCCCGATCCGCTCGGCATTTCTTTAAAATATCTACAAAATATTTTTTTTCGATGAATTGGCGATTCGCTAAATAATTGATCATTCGATGAATTGGTTTTCGATAAATTGGTTTTCGATAAATTGGTTTTCGATGAACTCGTTTTTGATGAATTTGCTTTCGATGAATTGATTTTCGATGAACTCGTTTTCGATTAACTCACCGTGAATCCTGTAAAACAGGTAGGGTCACACAATAGGCCACTTGCATCACATTTAAAAAAAATCCGGTGTAGGCAAATATTCTAAGACATTCCGTACTTTTTTTAATCGTATTTTTTGTTTCAAACCCTGGCGATTTTTTGAAAATTTCAATCCGAAAAATCAGACCATTTTTTATAAACCGGAAAGAAGGGACATAATTTTATGGGTGCGAAAAACCAATAATTACATAACCGAAAATCATTTTTTAAAAAAGAACGTTTTCCACACGATTGGCAATAAAATGTACGGGGTTCTCTTCGTAACATCTGTCAAAACACCTGCATCTTTATAAAATCGTCAAACCAAAGGATAAGTCCGCAGAGAACAAACAATAAATCTAGTGAATGTTAAACGTCAAATTAAAAAATTCGCCTAAAATCAAAGTGTTGCCATGTAAAAAAAATAAATCAGTGTGAAATTCAACAAAATTAATTGAACATAATCGGAAACGGGACACATGTAGTGACGTCACGAGCTTAAATAATGGATTTATTTATTAAAAAAAAAACTTTGTATTTCTCAAAAACTTTACTAACGTTTTCGTAATTTTAGTAAAAAAAATCTATCCACACGATTTTTTTTTAAGTCGTTATGAAATCCATGCAAGTGGCCTATTGTATGTTTAAGGTTTACTCTTTATTATATGATATTTTGGCAAAGTATTAATTCACAACAAGTTCATTGTTATTTTTTACGGTATCAAAAAATAGTCGCGGAAGTTATTTACAAGAGTTAAACAACAACATATCAGAAGCGCGGTTTTTAGTTTCATTATTACACAAAATTTTCTGAAATTTTTCGATAGTATTTTGTCTGTGTATACGTTAAATAATGCACTGGTGATATTACAATATGTCAAATTCTTATCGTGACCATCAACATTATTCTAATATATCGAGAATAATAATATTGATATGATATTCCATGGAGGTACTATTTAGGTATCAAACACGCATATTTAATTGTTTAGGTTGACCCCATCGTGGATCCCATTCAGGCTACCAACCCCTTCACCAAGAAGGACGAGGAATGGAAGACCTCCCGAGGTCAGTGGTCGGCTAGTCTAACCACCAGCAAGGTCAAGGCCATGTACGAGGTCATGTGGGGGAAGGGGAATGTCATGGTGGAGCACATAGAGAGCGTTATCAAGGACAACCCAAATCAACGATGGGAAGCCAGAGAGGTGTGAAGTATGAACTGTTATCCTAATTCATAAGTCATACATGGAGTGCTGATACCAAGCAGCCCGCGTGCAGAAGAAAACTATAATTCAAATTTAATTCACCTAAAACTATATTATTATTTTATGTGGCTTAATAACCAATTACTAAATTAATGAATTAACTAAATATTAAATTGATAATTAATTCAATTTTATAAGAAAAACTTTATTTTTATAACTTTTTTGAAGGTTATTCCCGTCATAGGAGAAGAAGAAGTTTACAATAATAATCTAAACGAAAATATGAAAGAGAACAAGACACAGAAAAACAGAAAAAGACAATGGTCGCAACTGGGACGCCAACCCAGACCTCTCGTCTAACCGGGACGTGCGCGTTAACCAATTTCGCTATTGCCACCTTCTGTCAAACCGTCATATTTGTCAATCTGATATTTCGATTGTTTCAAATAAAAAGGTTAGTTGTCCGTAATATGGAAAAATAATTAGTTGAAGATAATAATGTTCATTCTAAAATTTGAAAATATGAGTTTGACACAAACATACCACAAGATTTAGAGAAGGAAAGGGCCTAAAAACTCCTCGAATATTAAATAAATATGGAAGCCGTACTCTTGAATATCTAATACCAGTGATTTTCAATAAAGTCAATAAAAACATAAAATTTGAAAAAAATGAGAGACTATATCCTAAAATGATAAAACTATGGTTAATGAACGAAAACTCCATGTATCTTTGAATATCTTAATATAGCTGCCTACATATCTTGTTATTAGGCAGGTGTATTGAAATATCTTATACATTTATAGATGTAAGTTAAATTATCTAATATTATGTGATCTATTATAATGTTTCCTTAAAACTATAAATGTATTTACAAATATTTTCTTAGATATTATATTAAGAATGTTTAAATTGTTAGAACCTGCAGACAAGCTGCCATATGACAGCTTTGTGGGTCTACTCAAATTGTTGTACAAAATGTATTTTGTTATTTAATAAATAAAAATAAAAAAAAAAAAAAAAAAGCAAATGTGACGGTTTGACAGAAGGTGGCAATAGCGAAATTGGTTAACGCGCAAGTCCCGGTTAGACGAGAGGTCTGGGTTCGAGTCCCAGTTGCGACCATTGTATTTTTCTGTTTTTCTGTGTCTTGTTCTCTTTCATATTTTCGTTTAGATTATTATTGTTAACTTCTTCTTCTATGATAATTAATTATTAAATCATTACAACAATATCTGTAATCGGGATATAGATAGCTATGTGTTGCTCTGCTCCTGAAATTAATTGTTAATATTTTGTTATGTCCACTGAATTTCATATGTCAAAACTGATAAGATTATTTTTTTATGATTAAATAGTGCTTATTTCCCAACAGTAAATAATTAGTTGCTGTTTTACAAAATATCACAAATAAACCAAGTGTAGACCAAAAGGGTAATAGACTTTATTTGACGTAACAAACAAAATCTAATTTAATTTTATTGTTCTTTAAAATCTATTTTTAAAGAACAATATCTGATTAGCATAGGGCAAACGACCGTGACTAGTTTTAAATCGGAGCCCAAAGGTACATAATATATATTTAGATGGAAGGCTATCTCACTCAGGGACATTTACCGTCAAACCTGAAACAAGTTTTTTTTATTCCTATAGGTACCTAAAACAGGTAACAAGGCAGACATAAACAATTACAGACCAATAACTTTAATGACCAATCTAAAATATTGGAAAAAGTTATCATCGCACACTTGGTAAAATTTCTATAACTGTTCTAAGAAAATCAATAATACGGGTTTCAAAAAAACCAAAGTACCTCAGACACTATTGCCGCTGTCACTGATTTAATTGTTAAAAACATTGATAAAAGCAAAAAAATGTATTTCAACCTTCATGGACCTTTCTACAGCCTTTAATACAATATGACACAGTAAATTAATAAACAAACTTGAAAAAATCAATATCACAGGCAACGAACTTAATATTTTAAAAAGTTACCTTAATGGACGCATACAACGTGTTAAAATAAATAACACACTTGGTGACCAAGTGGCTAAATAGTTGGCTAAAGACCAGTTGGCTAAATACGGTATACCACAACGAAGCATATTAGGGCCGTCTTTGTTCCTATTGTATGTATATTAACGATTTATGCAACATTAATATTCAGCGGAAAATCGTTAGTTTTACACTGTCTTGTTAGATAGTGTCACCAGCACTGTACTGTTTGAAACTGATACTTGGTTTTGGATAGCTGTCTACAAAAAAAACTGGAACGGATGTAAGCGTTTTAAAAAAGTAGTTGGATACAAATACACCCACACTGAACACCGAGAAAACTAAATACGTCACATCAAGCATACGTATTACAGGTCAATCTCGTGACGATGCCTTCAATTAGAATACACACATGTTAGAATTCTGATGAATGTTGTCAGTGTCCCTACATTGTGCGCACAACTCAGATAAAGTACCCCGGTCTCACTATTGATCCATATCTCTAATGGAATCTTCACACTCAAATAATTGCAAACGAAATAAGAAAACCATGCACATTTCAGAAAGATGCGAAGCTTTTCAATACTTAAAAATGACTTTTTTTGAAGTCTGTGAATCTATTATTGAGTATGGTATCATAGCATGGGGAGGCGGAACTTCATCTGCACTAGACCCAATGATGAAGGCACATAACTATTATCAAAAATAATTGTTGGGTTACCTCTAATTACAGACTCGAACTTTTATCTTTAATATTATGAATTTATTTAATGTTTGGCAGAGGTAAGCAAAAGCAATCCTCACTCATCTATACACGAACATACCTACTAAGAAAAGAGATTAACTTATTACTCGCTGGAATCGAAACAATAACGAAGACTTTCTACAAGTTCCTGTACTGCTTTTCGTCAACGAAACTTTAGATACCATGCGACAAGACTTTACAGCAATCTTACAGATGAAGTTAAATGAATGTTAATAGAATGAAAAAGTTTGATACACAAAACATTTTCAAAGATAACGTTAATATTTGGAACAAAAGGCTTGAGCTTGAGCCAGGGCCGGATCTACGAAATCTGGCGCCCTGTGCAACTGTGCAGTAGGTACGGATGGCGCCCCCCCCTACATTTTTATTTTGATTAAAAATTCGTTCACCCCAATTTTTAAAATATTTTTAATTTGATAATTTTTTTTTACACTAATTTATCAAATAAAATCAAGACATATAAAGGGTGTAACTTTTCCAAGTTACCTGGCGGTAGCTCTCACACTCGTTTTTTTAAAGAGAGAATCGCCAGGAGCCCTATACTCTCTGAATCTATTGGGAAAACATAAAATTATGGTGCTATATTAATTATTTCAGGAAAAACTATTTTTGCAAGTAATGTTTTAAAATAATACAACGAATTGTTTGTTTGTGCACGTACCATGATTTAAAATAAAGGTTACTAGACAATGCGGGTGGTTTCGCTGAACTAGGTCCATTAGACATTCTTGAGATTTACTGCGTTTATATATATACCCAACGCGAATATTAATAGAAAAAGCAAATACAAATCGTTTTCATGGCAACGTACAACACAAGAATAGCATCTACAGCTTCTGACTAGCTCTAAAATCTAATAAGAATATAACCTCAAATTTGTACCTTGCATTTCCCCTGTGTTGAGCGAACAAACACCAAATTGAGCGAACAAACACCATACAAACACTAAACACTGACGTATGGTATCAACGGCTTACGAAAGACGCTTACACTGACACCATAAAATAACAAATCCAACAAATCTAATAGATATTAATTATACATTTAACGAACTTCAAATAATATGTCAAATCAATGATGAAACTGTCAACACGTTGCAATTATATTTAATGAAGATTTCATAAGAAAATGGTCTTTAACTACCTTCTCCTAGCGACTTAAATCGTACAAAATAAAACAATAGCGAACGTACGGATAACACACTAACAAAAATTATCAGCATTTTGAAAGGCGCAAGTCGGTTTGTTTGATTCACAGGAACAAAAAAACTGCGCTGTGATTGGTTATTGAATTTGGATCGCACCCATTCGTCGTAAAATATATATGGAAAAATAGATCTTAAATTTAAACTAAATATATGGAATTTGTAAAAAAATTCTGTAACTGACTATAAATTCGTAAGCCGTTGATTTCAACCTGATGCGTGCGCATTCTGTTTCTTTGGAAAGTGTTGCTAGAGAGTAATAATTATTTCACACTACGGGTAATTTTTAAACGATTCAGGGAATATTATAACTAAATTTGAATACAATATTTATTTTCTCACGGCGCCCCTTCGGATTTGGCGCCAGGTTTTTTGCACGTTTTTGAACGTATGGCAGATCCGGCGCTGGCTTGAGCATAGGCAACAAAATTAAATTATGTGCTTGGCGTCAAGCCGGCAAGATCGTGTTGGAAGCCCATAAGAATGTGTTGGTCGCATCGACTCTCATGATATCAATACCTAATATTTTTATTTTGTGACTCGCATTTATCTTTCAGATGGCCGCAAATTTCTTCACAGACGTAATTGTTTCAGCCGTGTTTGGCTTGGAAGTCAATTCTTGGACATCTACAGATAACCAATTTAGAAAAATTACTCGAAGCATCTTTTTAGCCACTTTCTGGGATGGGTTGATCAACTTAAGCTTCGTAGTGGCGCCTTGGATGAGCAAGGTATTCAATCTGAGGTAAGAACGAGGGCGCTCTCAATTTTTTTTTTGATTAATTTGCATACAAAGTTACAGAGCAGTGATTTTTTTACACTAGGTCCATACAGGGGCCATGTGGGAAAAAATCCCTAGGGACTTTGTCATCTTTGGAGATGCGGGAGTGGAGGGTCTTTTTAGGAAAAGAAAGGAGAGAAAGTTCTGGGAAGGTAAAATATGTGAGGGACGGGTAGGAATATGGGGCTCAATGTCTCCAGGAGTTCCCTCCCACTGCGGTGCTTGGTGATGGGTAAAGTTAGTACGGCTGGAGAATTCAAAAGGTCTCTCTCAACCATTCTCTCTTGATCCGGCCCGCCACGCAATAAGTGGGCAAACGCATCCGTAGCCAAGACCTTGACAAACCTCACCACGTGAACCCGGACACCCCTACTAAGTCACCAATCATAACAAATCTTGGGGTGATCTACGGCAGGGGTGTTGATATACCAATAAATGGTTCCCGGGGCGGCGGGACCCATTAAGGCCTGCCAAATTGATACCGGGTTGTTGAAATTACGTTTGGCATGTGAAAATATTACATACTTAAGTAGATAGATATTAAGATTAAATATTTGAGCTTTATTCGAATGTTTCAGGTTTGTTTCAAAATCTGTCGCAGCCAGGCTGACAGCCATAGCACAAGAAATTATAACATGTCGAAATGAAACCAGTTTGCTGAAAAACGATGTTTATGAAATCATGAAAAAATACAGTGAACTTGACTCCAAGCATGGTAAGGACCTGCATACTATTCGTATCTACTACTTTGCATTGTAACTTTTTTTT
Source organism: Limnephilus lunatus (assembly GCA_917563855.2). Taxonomy (NCBI): domain Eukaryota; kingdom Metazoa; phylum Arthropoda; class Insecta; order Trichoptera; family Limnephilidae; genus Limnephilus; species Limnephilus lunatus. The sequence goes on along the minus strand of OU830599.1, from coordinate 30,365,422 downwards.
CGCGACATTAATGAAAATTATATTAGAGTTTTTTTTAGTTATTGTTTTTGGGGTGTTATGCCGTGTTGCGCTACCTGCTTCTTTAGCCAACGTTTCGGACAGCGTTACAGTGTCCATCATCAGGACAGATGTGATGATGGACACTGTAACGCTGTCCGAAACTTTTGCTAAATACGGACGTAGTGCAACATGGCGTAACACCCCAAAACAAATAACGAAAATACTTTTGGCCGTGAAAATCTAAAAACGCATCTATATTAGAGATTTTTACATCGCGAATAGTAACATATTGAAATAAGAAAATAGTGTATTGCGTAAACATATATATAAGGGTAATACGTTAATGTTTTGTTTCAGCGATAACTGTCACGGAATTAGCTGGTCGAGTATTTGGATTCTTAGTTGATGGAACCGAAACTTCTAGCGGCGTGCTGGGACTAGTGCTATTCGAGGTCAGATTTTCATTCTAGAAATGTTTTTGGTTAGGGTGCTTTAGTTAGAAGTTTTTATTTTTTTATCTGATAGTCTTATTATCTTAACCAGATACAACCGGAAATATATCATTTTTATATCTAACTAGCTGGTACCTGGCATGCGTTGCTATGCCATTTAATGAAGAAATTGTTTCTACCTGCTTGTCCTTTCCCATTCGTCCCGTTCACCTTCCTCCTCCCCTTCTTCCTCTGCGTCCCCTTCCCCTCTCACGTTTTCACTCCTCCTCCTCCACCTTCCCTCTCCTCACTCTACTCCCCCTCCTTCCCCCGTCCCGCGAACCCCCATCCCGAGTTCCCCTCCCCCCTACCGTATTCGCCTTCCCTCTCCCGAGTTCCCCTTCACCCTCCCTCTCCTTACTCCACTCCCCCCATCCCCGCCCCTCCCGTCATCCCCCTCCCCCAACTCTACATTTCCCCACTCCTACATCCCTCCCCCCTTCTTTCCCTCCCCCCTCTACCTCCACCAATCCCTCCACCCCACCCTCAGTTTTATTCAAAATAGCTGATACCCGGCATGCGTTGCTATGCCATTTAATAAAGATTTTTCCCCCCTGCGCGTCCTTTGCAATCGTCCCGTTTACCTTCCTCCTCCCCTTCCTCCCCCGCGTCCTCTTCCCCTCTCGCGTTCCCACTCCTCCTTCTCCACCTTCCCTCTCCTCACTCTACCCTCCCCTTCCCTAATCCAGTGAACCCCCCTCCTGAGTTCCCCTCCTGTATTTGCCTTCCCCCTCGCGCGAATCCCCCTCCCGAGTTCCCCTCCCCCTTCCCGAGTTCTCCTCCACCTCCCGTATTCACCTCCCCCTTCTCGCGGATCCCCCTCCCGGGTTCCCCTCCACTTTACCTCTCATCACTCCACTCACCCCATCTCCCCCCCCCTCCCTCCATCTCCCTCCCCTCCCACCTCTCGTATTCCGCACATTCATTCCCGGTACACTCAGTTTTCAAACTGCTCGCGTGCCACCAATTACAATTTTTTATAAAAATTTCATAGTTTTATACATAATAAGTAACAAACAAAAAAAATAAGAACTGTCCAATTTGGTGCAGTAGTTCGGAAGTTATGCACATTCATACATTTCGGTGACACATTTTTAAAGATATATTTGATATTAACTACAACGCCAAAAAAGCACTCTTTTTATTTTGTATAGCCTAATTCTGAAAAAAAAACATCGTTTCCAAGGCAACAATTTGTATGTTTTTCTTTTGACGTTTGCAATAACTCGATTTTGTTATTCTGAAAGGTTTATATGGTAAAATGAAATTGTTGTTTTTACTATCTTGCTCGCAATTTTACCATATTTTTATTTTCTCACCTTTTAAAGCTTCCCTGGACTACTACAAACATTTCAAAACCAAAATCAGCTAAATCGGCCCAGCCGTTCTTGAGTTTTAGCGAGACAAACGCACCAATTGATTTTTATTTACATACTAGCTTTTACCCGCGGCTTCGCTCGCATGGTATTAGTGGGAAATTACTGTATAAAGAATTTTCCCACGTTAATGAAAAAAAAATTCCGTGATAAAAAGTAGCCTATGTCATTTCCCATTCCTCCAATTTTCTTTTTTTAAAGAAAATCACATAATAATATAAACAACAAATATCTATAAGACAAATAAAATTCTCGTACCAACTTGTTTTATTTTATTTTAATTTAACATTTTTTTTAATGTTTGCATACAAATAAAATATTAAACATCTGAATCGAAGTAGTAACTTATTGAAACTGCGATATTAATCCAAATTTGGGAGGCGTGAATGGGTACCTCCGCCCCGGGAACCTTTATTGGATAACCAACACCTCTGCCATAGGTCACCCCAAGTGATTCGCTACTTTGGTGATTTAGCAGCGGTGCCCGGGTTCATGGGGTGAGGTTTGTCTAGGTCTTGGAGGTGGTTGACTGGTAAATATTGAATATCAGATTCCTTCCCACCCCTTCAACCCCTTTCCTTCTAAGAACTGTCCTCTCCTCCCTTTCCTTAAAAAAAACCCTCCACACATCATCCCCAAAGATGACATTAGATGTAAAATTATTTTCCTCGTCGTCTCCTATATGGAGCTCATTTAAAAAAAAATTAATATATAAAACAAAGTCTGGTTAGTTACACCATTTATAACTCAAGAACGGCTAAACTGATTTTTATGATCATTGAGCTGTTGACGGCGAGCTTGGGACTGTTCTGGTGTCTCAGCAGCCCGTTGAGATGATAGATATTCAGCACGTTGTTGACGGCGAGCTTGGGATTGTTCTGTTGACTCAGCAGCTCTGTGTGCTGCCTGAAACAACGCATGTTTAAGTTTTCGCACTTAAGCTTGTGGAAATGTCTCTTCAAGTCTTGCAACTTTCATAGCTCGAGCTTTATTAGAGCGTTTGCTTACATTCGACTTACGCTTTCGTGGCATAATTGTTATTATTCTTGCTGAAAATAATTATGGTAGAAAATTTCAAAATTTGAGAATGACATTTCGCTAATAAAAATTCTATTTTATAAAATATTTAAATTATAGAAATAGAAATTAATTTTAAGTACCTACTCCCTTTATTAGTATTTTATTCACATTTGAATCCAGAAAAACCTAAAAAATAGTCAACTTCAAACGCTATGCTTTATAGCAACGTTATGTTTTTTGTTCGGAGAGTGAACATTTTTAGAGAAATGCTACGAAGCCAAAAGAGAACTCTTTTTAATCACAACAAAGCACTCTTTTTAAGCCTAAAATTAAAAAAAAAACACATTGTTTCCAAGGTACCAATTTGTTTGACGTTTGCAATAACTCGATTTTGTTAGGGACAGAAAACGTATGATACATAATTTCATAACGCCACAGCTCATTCATAACGCCAGAGCTTACCAATATATAAAGCCGTTTTTACTCGCAAATAATGTAGCTTTCGATTAGTGAAAGAATTTTTAAATTCCATTCGATATTTATTGCGTGAAAGAGTAACAAACATACAACCAACCATCCAACCAACCATCCATACAAACTTTCGCATTTATAATATTATATTATATTATATTATATATTATAATATTATATATTAAGTAAGATAAATAGATTCTAGACGTATCGATTCCTTTCCACAAAAAAATCTAAATTGATTTCTAAAGATTGTTATTTTATCTAGTAAAGTCAAGTTTTAAATTTTCTAAAAAAATATGGTCAATCCGGTTATACCGTTGGTCGTTGGCAGATTTGTTAATTTTTCAAGCAAAATGTTGTATTACCATTATATCACACATTTTAAATCATATAATTATACAGTAAAACGAATCAATACATTTTTTTAACATTCAAAATTTCCAATTTTTTGTTATTGATTTCAAATCCTATTAACAACAAAAAAATAGAATTTTCTAAACCAACATATCGTGACAACATCATATATAACACATCTAGACACCACATTTCACATAAATTATCAGTACCTATTCTATTCACTCATTCATAGACTTTTAGATGTTTCTTTGAATTATATAAATTATACCAATGATTTAAACATTATAAAAACCATAGCAAAGAACAATGAATGCAAGAACAAAACTATTGACAGTTTTTTAAAGAAAAATGATAAAAAAAACTTACATAAGCAATCATTTCACAAGGCCTTGAAATTAAAATTAAAAAGATATTACTAAACAATGGATCAAAATTCCTTATATTCGCGAAATATTCTGGAAAACATCCAGATTAACTAATAACGATAAATTTAAAACCGCTTTTTATAATGTGAATTCTTTAGGGAGAATTTTAATTTAATAAAAATAAGAGAAAAAAATTTAAAAACTTATCTGTGCTAATTGCCCGTCGTATTACACAGGTAAAACTGTCTTTGTACAAGCTTGTGTTTATTGTCGGAGTTTTTATGTTTTTTTTATACGCTTGTCTAACTGGATCTGTTAGTGATGTTTTGTGTTCAATGAAATTTGTTTTCTTGTTAAAAAATGTAGTGTAGTAGATATTGTTTTAAAATATAATTGGCGTATATCTAGTATGTCAAAAATGTTGAATATTTAGTCTATCAGTCTGTTTTTTTTTTAATATGAGCTTTAAGATCGTTTTCTGCACAATTCCTGTATGATCGATAGCTGAATTTGTTGCTCCTCCCCAAACAATTATTCGAAATTCTATTATTAATTGACAAATTGCGAAATACATTATATCCTAATATAATATTAAATTTTTCAGTTGGCAGCACATCCCGAAATACAAAACAAATTGAGAGTTGAACTTGACGCTGCTGCCCCCAAAGGGGAGATGATTCCATTTGATGATCTTACCCGTCTTCCGTACTTAGACATGGTGTTTTCTGGTAAGCATTTTGCATACATTGGATTGCTTCCTATATACCAACTTTATCTATTTCATATTTCCTACTTCCTTTATTTACAAAGTTTCAACACTATGACTCAGTTGCTTTCCTAAATCATTTAAACAAGCAAATGTAATCTTAATACCTAAACCGGGCAGCGTATTCCCAATCCCTAACTCGATTCAGTCGCTCTACCGAATTGTGACTTGTGATATACTGTCTTTCGGAGCACCGGGCCATATGGCCCCTTTCTCCTTCATCATGAGTTTGTTTTATGGTTGTAGAACTTAGTGATTGTTATTTATTTTTTATTTTTTTGGGGACGTTGAGGAGGGGTAGGGAGGGGGAGGGGGTAGTTAGAGAGATGTAAAGGGGGGTAGGTAGATAGATGTCGGGGCTTGGGGTAAGGGCAGGAAGGCTTGGGGGGGCGGTGGCATGTCGAGGGGTGAGGGGAGTGGTAGACTGAGGGGTGGGGCTTGTGTTTGAAGGAGGTGTTGTTGAGGGATCGGTTTACTAGCTTGGTATTTTGGAATGAGAACGGGTAGGGGGGTTTCTTTAGACGGACTCGTTTGCGCGATGGTCTGACGCAGACCCAGGCCATTTCCTCGGGGCCTGGGTTGTCGGAAGTTGGTTGGATGGGCTCTTTGGTGACGCTGGAGCGCGAGGATGAGGAGTGATGACTTTGCCCCTTGGTTGGGGGGTTGGGGGGGAAGGTAAGGAAACCTAAACCGATAGTGGACCAATCGGTTTGGGAGCGGTTAGAGGGGCGATTGGAGGGCCAACGGGTTGGGAGGCGGTGAGGGGGCGATCGGATAGAGAGGCGATGGGAGGGCAAACGGTTTGGGGGGCGGTAGTAGGGCGGTTATCTTGAGGGGTGGTAAGGGGGTGGTCAGTTTGAGGGGTGATAGGTGGGTCAGTTTGGGGGGCAGTAAGGGGGAGGTTGGGGGGGGGGGTTGGCTGGGCGAGGCTGGGTGAGTTGCAGGGGGAGTTGGGAAGGGAACTGTGAACCCTGCGGAAGGCCAGGTTGAAGACATGTTCTATGTCTTCAGGGGACATGTTGTTGGGGTCGGGGTGGTTGGCAAAGAAGGACTGGATCTCGAGAGTGAGGCGTTGGTATTCGTCGGAGGTTTGGAGAAGGGGGGAGGACATGATGGTATAGAATGGGGGGAAACACGAGGATAACTGAAGGCACGAATGTTTAAAGCACTGATGTTCAAAGCACAAGGGACGGTATGAAATGGCGCGAACAAGCACTGTAGACTGGGGTGATTTTTGGTTCCTTTACTGGGAAAGGCACTTTGGATTCACTGGGGTGTGGTTTTCACGAACTAGGCGAACGGGCGTGGAATAAGCGATAATGTCGGGGAATGGCATATGCCAAGCCAGAGGAGCGACTATCGCGGACGGCAGTCACTCAGAAACTCAAAAATTTTCTGGTGCTGCGTTTGCCCTCTACCGACTGAAATGCGTTAGGGATTGGAATGCATAAATCACCTTCCAAACACTACCGCGTTTCGGTCGCCTTCGCGCTTGGTTGCTCTCTGTTTCTGTGAGGGTGACGACCGTTATTATAGACGGGTAGCAGAGAGGATGGACCGCGTTTTTTTTTCACTTAAAAAATCTAATTTTCACTTAAAGACGACAATTAGTTAGGACTTCACATACGCTGCTCCCATTTGGGGTCATGCAGCTGGCACTTAAATAAATTACAAACCCTGCAAAACAAAGCCATGCGATTAGCGTTGAATGCGCCGAAGTGAATCAGGGTTAACACTCTCAACAAAGACAGAAAAATTCCTCTGATAAAGGAGCTAATTGTTTCCCAAACTGAAAAAAATTCTACGCTGGCCTAGCCGGACATGAAAATCTGACAATTAACTCTCTCGCTCAATATAGCAAGAATGAAATTACCAAATACAAAAGACGTAAAGTAGGAGTAAAGTAAGGAGTAGGCAATAAGTACATATTTAAAAATAAAAATAAATAATAATTCCTGCATCAAATCGCAGTATAGTTTTAACTTTCATTTCTCACCACAAAAAAAATCTTCCACGTAAAGTTTCATACAAAATCCAATGTAATTTGTAAGTCAATAAACTCATTTTTTAGGAACTCTGTCAATAAATAATATCCAAGTCCAAGTACAAAGTTTCGGGTTGGGGAGTATTGTTGCCATCTTACCATTCTTTTCTTGTTTTAATTATAAATAATCATCGATTCAACCCTGCTGTGGTATTCTGGTTGCCTTTTTGGTGATCCTACTAAAGAGGATACCCACCCTACCAGTTTATATGAAGAATCTTGGTTGGTGAGCAGAGGCTGCGAATCGGCAACAAGACCACTTTTACACTTCTTAATATGCATTTGTCATACAACTTTTTACATACGCCATTTAAGTTTTTCACGGTTTATGCCAGATCTTTAGCGGCTCTTACCTCTCACTTACCCGTAGACCCGAAGTCTCATCAAATAGTCAGCCCAACTCTTCCACAGTATACAGGCGTCCTCTATATCTTTTTACCAACCAAAGACGCTATCGGATAATATTTTGCTTCCAACAGTAATCTTTGTAGGGACCACACGCCTTGCACGGTTCTATGACAGTTGATCCGCCGACAATTGGACCTCCGGCGCGTACTTGTACACAATATGCATTCGATTTAGGGCAAATACGGTATACCTAATTTTACAAAATATAACTAAATGACTCCGAAGATGTGCAGAGAGGATGTACCGCCGTTAAAAAAATTATAAAACATATTTTTCATTCAAATGCATCAAGGAAACATTTGCTTCTATATATACTGTGTATACTAACAATACTACAAGTACAAAAAAAATCAACAATGTGTATAAAAATTATTATTAAGTAAGGGTATTTTTGTAGTCGATTTTACGTTTGAAATTGGTAAACAATGCACCAAAAATTTTATTTTATTTCGGGGGGGGCAATTGTCGCCGGATCAACTGCCTTGTCACCGTCCTGAACGGTGCACAGTACCGCTTAAGGTTGGAGATTGTGATGTTTAAACCAGCCATATTAGACTTGCTCCTTAAAATGAGAAACAACCAAATATCTTTATACCTACAATCTAAATAATTATTCTTTTCCTTTTCAGAAACAACCAGGATGTACTCGCCATTGCTTTCCATCAACCGCATCTGCGGCAAGGAGTATGAGTTCCCGGCCGCCCTCTCCGGAGGTCAGCCCATCAGGATCCCCGTGGGCATGACTGTCACCATCCCAACCTTCGCTCTGCACAGGGACCCGCAGTACTTCCCGGACCCCGAGAAATTCGACCCAGAGAGATTTTCACCGGAAGCCAAGAACAAAATCACTAAATTTACTTACATGCCTTTTGGAGAAGGGCCCAGAATTTGTATCGGTAAGCAGTAAACTGAACAATACCCCAAAACAATAGGTATGAGTCGTAGAAAATGCGTTTAAGAAGGTTAGGTTAGGATAAAAAAAAAACTCGTCCTACTGTTTTAGAAATTTCGAACGCTTGACGTAGCTTAAAGCTACATTGCCATAATAGGCCACTTGCATCACATTTATTTATTTTATTTCCTGTTTAGGCAAACATTCTAAGACATTCTGTATTTTTTTTAAATCGTATTTTTGAAACCCTGGCGATTTTTTGAAAATTTCAATCCGAAAAATCAGATCATTTTTTGTAAACCGGAAAGACGGGACATAATTTTATGGGTGCGAAAAAACGATAATTACATAGCCGAAAATCATTTTAAAAAAAGAACGTTTTCCACACGAATAGCAGCAATAAATTGTCCGGGTTCTCTTAGTAACATCTGTAAAAACACGGCCATCTTTATCAAAAAATCAAACCAAAGGATAAGTTCGCATAGAACAAACAATAAATCTAGTGAACGTTAAACCCAAATTCAAAAATTCGCCGGAAATCAAAGTGTTGCCATGTAAAAAAAATAAATCAGTGTGAAATTCAACACAATTAATTGAACATAATCGGAGACGGGACATTTTCATGTAGTGACGTCACGAGCTCAAATAATGGATTTGTTTATTTAAAAATAATAAAAAAACTATACATTTCTAAAAAAATTTACGAACATTTTCGTAATCTTAGTAAAAAAATCTATCCACACGATTTTTTCCAAGTCGTTATGAAATCCTTGCAGTGGCCTAGTATTGCAGTTAATTCAAATCTCCCAGTGAACATGGACTGACAGCTACGTCACGAATTTTTAGCCAATCACCGCTCTACCCCCTCGATGAGAGCTAACCTTGTTAAATGCATTTTTTACGAACCTTGGGTATGAGGTATGAGTAATAAATAGTTCCTCGGGTTACCCCGGAGATACATTTCGGGACCACAATATTTTTGTCGATTTTTTTTTCAATTTTATGCGTGTGCGAAATATTGCAGTATCCAAATCATATTTTTTGTAATAGCTCCACGTGGGAGGCCCAGAGGAAAATTATTTTACTCAGGGCCTATGTCATCTTTGGGGATGCTATATGGAGGGTTTTTTAAAATAAAGGAAGGAGAGAAAGTTCAGGAAAACAAAAGCGTATGAGGGGCGAGTAATAATCAGGAGGTTTCTGGGTCTAAGGGTGACGGACGAATGAATCCATCCCTCCCACTTTAGTGCAAGGCGATGAGTCGACCTGTTGGGGAGGCCAAATCATCATCCAAGCCATCTCCCAGTTTCTTCCGATCCAGTCCGCCACGCAGTAAGTTAGACCTAGACAAACCTTACCCCATGAACCCGAGCACTTGGGGTGAACTGTGGAAGAGGTGTTGGTTATTCAATAAAATGTTTCTGGAGCGATGGTACCCAAACCCGCCTCCCAAATTGATCTTGCTGATTGCTTTTTCATATTTATCGTCTGCAATATAAATCAGTGCATCGTCTACAAACCGTCGCATTTAGCAATGTTTAAGCATTTTTACTAAAACAGCTTTGTTAACGATTTTATCGACGCCATAAAAAATTATTATTTATTTATTTCGACAGTTTACATTTTTTCAGTTTGTACATAAGTATTATATAGCCAAAATAAAACCAATTATGGATTTCCTCCTTGTGACTTTACCTCTACTGAGACAGCATAATAAGTAATAAGTAAAGTGATAAGAAAAGAATATGAAAAATTATCAATACAAAATTTGTACCATAAAACATTGTTGGTACATTTTCGAGTCACCGATTACGATTGGTGTACATTTTTCTTCCCCTTCTCCTTTCCCTACGCGACCTTTCTAGCTTTCCCAATATTTCAAAAAGAAAACGACCTCTGGCCTTAAAAAATGGCAATTTTAAAAATAAATGCATCTTTTCAGGGATGAAGCTCGCTCACGCCCAGATGAAGGTAGCTGTGGCGCACATCATTCGCAATTTCGATGTGAAGTTCTGCCCTGATGGCCAAAAGAAGCCCATCCTGCCAGACCCCAATGTCTTCATCTTCAGAGCAATTGATAAACTTCTAATCACCATACACAAGAGGACGTCGTAATCCTCTTCGTTTTAAATACGTACATTGTATTAATTTGGATGTATCAATGAGATTATCATAAAAATTGTTTATCAAATAATAAATAATACTTAATTTTATTTATTTATTTACGCCTATTTAGGTTTTTAAATATACATAATTTACAATATTTACGAAATTATACTCATAAATAGTGCAGGAAACGACTAGTTTAAAAAACTTACACAAAAATAAATATAAAGTAAAAATATTCTTGAATTTGATCAACACAGTATGTAGGTAGGGACCCGAAAAAATGATGAAATTGTGGTATCGAATACTTTTCCTTTTGATACCGATATTTTTGTACTCGATACTTTGTATTCGATACTTTTACTCAATGATTTCTTTTTGGCAAGTATCGATATCTACCTATAAAAATTTGGCTAAGCGGCTCATGTTTATGCTGACGCCATCTAGTCAGCGCCGGATCTGCCGTACGTTCAAAAACGTGCAAAAAACCTGGCGCCAACTCCGAAGGGGCGCCGTGAGAAAATATATATTGTATTAAAATTTAGTTATAATATTCCCTGAATCGTTTAAAAATTACCCATAGTAAGAAATAATTATTACGCTCTAGCAACACTTTCCAAAGAAACAGAATGCGCGCGCATCATGTTGGTGTCAACGGTTTACGAATTTATAGTCAGTTACAGAATTTTTTTACAAATTCCATATATTTAGTTTAAACGTAAGATCTATTTTTCCATATATCTTTTACCATCTTTTACGACGAATGGGTGCGATTCAAATTCAATAACCAATCATAGCGCCGTATTTTTGTTCAAAAGAATCAAATAAACCGACTTGCGCCTTCAAAATGCTGACAATTTTAGTTGTTTTATTTTGTACGATTTAAGTCTCTAGAACTGACTGTTTGACATATTATTTGAAGTTCGTTAAATTGTTAAATATATAAGTAATATCTATTAGATTTGTTGGATTTGTTATTTTACGGTGTCAGTGTCAGTGTAAGCGTCTTTCGTAAGCCGTTGTATTGTGTTTAGTGTTTGTATGGTGTTTGTTCGCTCAACACGTCAACACAGGGGAAATGCAAGGTACAAATTTGAGGTTATATTCTTATTAGATTTTTAAATTTATAACTAAATATGGTAATTCTTCGGAACAAACGTCAACGGTTAATACGCACTTTTTTTTATAAAACTTTTAGATTCTTCTTAATTACCATAAAAGACAACTATTTGCATTGGGGGAGGTTGAAAATTATACATTTTTAATTTTAGTTACGTAAATTGAAAATTTGCTTTGACACTGTCAAATCACTCTGTTTGCAATATTATTGTTATTTTAATATGTTGGTATTACTGATATTTTACATTCCATGTTACACAAACCTAGCGTAGCCGCTAAACTACTTGAAAACTGGGATGTTTTTCTTGCCTTGACGTGAGTAGGCGTTATAAAGGGGCACTTTCTTTTGAATCACAAACCATGTTACACAAATCTAGCGTATTTTTTTGTATAGGTTTTTTCGGTTACGCGCCTTTGAATATATTGCCATGAAGTCAGTTACGGTATGATGTAGCCTTCCATATAGTATCAGTAATACCAACATAATAAAATGACAATAATCATTACAAATTGCATATGGTGAAGCGTTGTGTCTAAATACGAAAGCAAATCTTCAATTTACGTAACTAAAATTAAAAATGTATCATTTTCAACCTCCCCCAATGCAAATAGTTGTATTTTATGGTAATTAAGAAGAAATTAAAGGTTTTATAAAAAAAGTGCGTATTAACCGTTGACGTTTGTTCCGAATATTTACCCTAAATATAAAAAGTACTGTGGATTACAATGAATAGAATAATAATTTAAAAAAAAAACTTTCAGGCTCGCAGAATCTAAAACGTAGAATTAAAGAGCAGAATGACATAAAAAAACTCGTTTCCATTGGGAATTTTTTTATTCCAATTTCTCCAGCACCGATAAAAAATGATGTCCCGCGCAATGACGTTACAATGGTCCCGAGCACATCTAAACAGATATCTTTCCCACAAATTCCAGCGGTCGAATTATTAGAAGATAAAAATAACGTTACTGATAGCAGTTTAAATTTAATTCTGTTTTCTGAGCTTGAATTGAAAGATCCCGGATGCTGGCCAACGTTATCTCAAAATTCCATTAGTTTATTAGTTCAGGAAGGTCCTGTACAATTGAAAGATTTTGATTTTCCTATTACGAACAAACGTAAATTTAATACTAAGTATTATTACAAGAAACTGCCTAATTGAGAAGAATTGCATAGATCGAGTGTGAGAGCTACCGCCAGGTCACTTGGAAAAGTTACACCCTTTATATGTCTTGATTTTATTTGATAAATTAATGTAAACGTTATGGACATAAAACAGATCTATACTATATATCTATCTACTCAAGATCCATACTAATTAATTTACACAAAAACAACAAAACACTATGCAAAGCTACACAAACAATACACAATACCCGAGCCAAAAACAACGAACTTCTCCAAACTCCTTTTTTCAAAACCACCTTCGGGCAAAGACACTCTAAATACATAGCTTACAAACTATACAATACACTACCAACTACGATCAGACAAACTGACTCCTTTACAAAATTCAAACAAGATATTAAAAAATGGATTATAAGTATTGGACGCCTCACTATTACAAACATCTGTAAAATAAATCACACATAGACAAAAATAACTATTCACATACAACCTAACCCTTAGAAAATAAATGAAAATAATGGAATTCTGTCAAATTGACCTTTAAATAGATTAGGCAGAATTTACTTCTCTACTTCATCTCCAAATTTATAAAATAACTCTCTTTAAAAGATTTACCACCCTTCCAATCACCTTTCTGTTTTAATTCTGTTCAAAGTGATATGTATTTTACCTTAAATATCCTTGTAACTACAATATTCATTTATATACCTGTACGCCTGTCTCGATACAGGTATACCCTAGTGAGACAGGCACATACATAAAACTATTGTAAATATATTTTATTATAGATAAATAAATAAAAAATTTTTAAAAAAAAACCAAAAAAATAATTGAATAAAAAAATTTAAAAAAATTGGGGTGAACGAATTTTTAATCAAAATAAAAATGAAAGGGGGGGGGGGGGCGCCATCGGTACCTACTGCACAGGGCGCCAGATATCGTAGATCCGGCCCTGCATCTAGTTCAATCATAGCAAACATTCCATTGCGTTGGTATAATTGCCTCCTGTGTGGAGCTCAGTAAAAAGCTGAGTAAAAAAAAAAATTGCAAGCACAAGCAATCTAGTGTGTCATGGAACGAATAGATGGCTTGTAATTCAAGAAAAGTAAGTTTATATTGTTATCTAAACATTGAGTTACTGAAAAATACCATTAGGTGAAAAAATCTGAAAAGTGCCAACACAAAGTAGAGAAAAAATGTATTGAAAATTTTTTGTTTTACTTTTTAGTTCGTGTTTTAACAAGGCAGTTGTGTTTCATTATTTATTTAATTACGCATGTTTAATTTTGCAGTTGATTATATACATAAACATTACACTTTTTTATGAGTACCTAAGATTGAAAATTATGTGTTAGTCAATTTAAATAGCTTTATCAAAATATTCCCCTACTTGTTGAAAAAAACTTCAAAAAGGTTTGCTTATATATTAAAATTGATGTACTAAATATATCAAAAACATCGGAGTATTTGATTCCTAGCTGTTTAATCCGTCGCATAGGAGTGTACTATTGGGATATTGATGTGGAATTGCTACAATAATATGGTAGTTACTGTCTTGTAACTGACTTGCCTGGAGTATGAAAAGAGATTATATGTATTGTTATGTAACACAATTAGCAAGCAAAGTAGGTCATCGAAGAAGCATTTTTCAAATAACAACTGTTTTCGCGCGCCCGAACACACGAGCCAAGCGGAAGCTAGTTGCAATGGACAGCAGGCCGGAGGCCGGCCGCCCGCCGGCCCCGCCACGTCCGTCGCGTCCCCTCTCTCGCGGTGAGAACACATATCTCAGCACCGCGCTCGACGCTGCCCGGCTCTCGCCCGGTTCCCCGCGTTTGCAAACATGTAAATTACGCAGCTTACCATTTAACGAACGGGCATGAGTAATCTGCCACGGGACCAGTGCCGCTATGCCCTCGAAAACCCTTGCTAAGTTAACTTAACATTCGGCGTGCATTCCGGCCTCCTCACGGAGACCGCGAGGATCTCACCTGGATTCCTGGACTGCCTGGAAAGGGAACTGCAGCCCACCACCACGATGCCGTGAGTCACCCCCCTTGAACCTTATTTAATGTGTCCCTCGTACATTTAACTTGCGCGATGAGAAACCCCAGGCTCAGAGAGATTGTTTAGGCAGATCTATAGTTAGGGCTATGTACCATTTTACGTGATTCATGTACACTGTACCTATCTTTACAATACAATGCTCTGTTTTACTCTGAACCACTCATTTGAGCCAGTCCACCTGTGTGGGCCTGGCGGGAGACACCCTAATTCTAACCCTTTTTAGCCGCAACCGCACCCCCTGATGATGAGAGGATCCTACATGCTCACTACCCCGACTGACTGAGCTGGCTTTCGGGACAGGTTTTGCCACGCATAGCAGTATATATAATAAATCAGTGGTATCAGACATGGAATTAATGATTTTATACAAACAGGTTACATCGGAAATGATTCTACGATCGGATAATTTTATTAAATTTAATGAACAAAGTACGTTATCGTATTTTAAGCATTCACGAGGAATGCCCATTTTTAAATTTACATACCTTAATTATTTTTTTTGATTCTTTCAATCGCATTTGTATGAACCTCATAATTTGGGGACCAAACCGTGGAATTGTATTCTATATGACTCCTTACTAGTGACATATATAATGTTTTTACAGTATTGACATTATTGAAATCACTAGATACCCTTAAAATAAATCCCAACATTTTCAAAGCTTTATTGGTAATTATTTCTGTATGCATTTAAAGTTGAGTTTCGTGTCAAACAAAATACCTAAGTCATTAATTTCCGAGACAGATACTAACGACATATTGTTAGTTATTATTTATTTATTTTTTTACATGAGCTCCACACAGCAGGCCCTGAGGAAAATAACTTCCTTCAGGGCCTATGTCATCTTTGGGGATGCTGCGTGGAGGGTTTTTTTAAGAAAAGGAAGGAGAGGAAAGTTCTAGGAAGGAAAAGGGTTTAAGGGGTGGGTAGGAATCTGGGTTCAATGTGTCCTGGTCATCCGCCACCAAGACCTAGACAAACCTAACCCCATGAACCCAGGCACCCCTGCTAAATCATCAAACGTAGCGAACCACTTCGGGTTGTAACCGATTGTTTATATCGTTACCTTTCAACCCCGAATGCGATACATTACGGAGCATGAATAACGGAGAGCATTGGCCCCATCACTAGAAACATAGATGTTCCTGGAGGATCTGCGCATCGCAGAAGTTGGGAATAGGCGAGCCCAAGGGGATTGGGGTTAGTTCATTTATATATGGGGATTGGTATATTATGAGCCCAAGTGAAAGACGTATCTGCGGCGGTCAAATTCAGCACACCATGGCGTTCCGATTTTGTAATGTAGTTTTATTTCGTATTACATTCTTGATTCTTAACATATTATTTATTTTAATATATCAAGGTTACCACTTGTTATTAAATATTTCAACTTCAGTTTTGTAGTTTAAAAACTCTGGCGCTCATATTAGTTCCACATAAAACTGTGGAATTAATATGAGATTCCTTATAAGACTGTGTTAAACATATACTAATAACATTTTCTCTGATATAGATATCTTCAATTGTAACGAAAGTAAATATAAAAAATCTATCAAAAGTGTATTAAAATGTATTAAATGAGTACAAAGCTGAATAAATGTAATGATATATTATGTAATGCCCTGTTATATATAATATCTTTAATGTAATATCTTTCAATAGTTATAAGACTACTGTTTAATTTCTATATACACAATGTTACATTATAATGAGGAAATCTATAATTGGTTTATCAGTTAGGTAAATTATACATGTACAAATTAATTACATTATAAACTGTTGATTTCCCTTAAATAAAATAAATAAATATCATAAATTCAATACTACGCAATTTAGTTTGACTGTTGAAATCCTCTTCGAGGATTACAAACACCCTTGTTATCACATAACAAACTTAAAGAGTCCTATCTTACAATACGCATTGTCATTAGAAGTTTATACCAATAAATCCCTTTATATTATTACTAGCTTTTACCCGCGGCTTCGCTCGCATGGTATTAGTGGGAAATAACTGTATAAAGAATTTTCCCACATTAATGAAAAAAAATTCCGTGATAAAAAGTAGCCTATGTCATTTCCCATTCCTCCAATTTTCTCTGTTTGAAAAAAATCACATATCTAATATAAACAAAAATAACCATAAGACAAATAAAATTATCGTACCAACTTGTTTTATTTTTATTTTGATTAAACATTTTTTTTAATGTTTGCATATCTACAAATAAAATATTAAACATCTGAATCGAAGTAGTAACTTATTGAAACTGCGATATTAATCTAAATTTGGGAGGCGTGAATGGGTACCTCCGCCCCGGGAACCTTTGTTGGATAAGCAACACCTCTGCCATAGGTCACCTCAAGTGATTCGCTACTTTGGTGATTTAGCAATGGTGAGGTTTGTCTAGGTCTTGGAGGTGGTTGTCTAGTAAATACTGAACGTCAAATTCCTTCCCACCCCTTAAACCCCTTTCCTTCCAAGAACTCTCCTCTCCTCCCTTTCCTTAAAAAAGCCCTCTACACATCATCCCCAAAGAGTACACAACTTCATCTCTGATACTGACAAAAACAAAACACGTACAGTTGCGAAGCTCGGGTTGTTGGAAGATGACAACCACTTGGATTCCACAATAGAAGAGGCCGTGCTGTGCCGCTCTCCTTCGCAAATAAGAGAACTTTTTGCCATATTGATATGCACTTGCAGTTTTTCCAATCCTCTTCAATTATGGGATAAGTATAAAACTGCATTATCAGAAGATATCTTGCATAGATTTGAAAGGATGGATCAAGTCAACAATGATCTATGTTTCGATGAAGCACTGGGTCTTATCGAAGACAAAATAATAATGATTTCCGGAAAGAAGTTGTCTGACTTCGGTATGCCTACACCAAAGCGTCGAGGCGAGCTTTCAAAAGATTTGATCAAAGAGCTAAGTTACGATACTTGTAATTGTTGTTTATTTATATTGTTATTATTATTGCTGAAAATAATTATGGTTATAGAAAATTTCAAAATTTGAGAATGACATTTCGCAAATAAAAATTCTATTTTAAAAAATATTATAGAAATAGAAATTTATTTTAAGTTCCTACTCCCTTTATTAGTATTTTATTCATATTTGAATCCAGAGTAACCTAAAAAATAAGAAAATGACAGTCCACTTCAAACGCTATGCTTTATAGCAACGTTATGCTTTTTGCTCGGAGAATAAACATTTTTAGAGATATGTAGATATTAAATAATAATAATATTTGGCTGATTTATAAAGCGCCGTTTTCGTGAAAAATCACCTCAAGGGCGCTGTACATATAAGCATACAATGAAATAAGATTAATACGATAGGCTTACAACTAAGATTCAAAATTATAACTAGGTACTTACATTTAAGACTTATATATTATTATGTACATAGCTAGTGACTTACGACTAAGACATATTACTACTGACTGAAAACTAGTGCCATACATATATATTTACAAATGTGATTTAAAATTAGAGATTTACAATTAAAATAGGTGTTTACATATAACACTACGATGCCAAAAAAGTACTCCTTTTAATCACAATAAAGCACTCTTTTTAAGCCTAAAATTAAAAAAAAAAACATTGTTTTCAAGGTTACAATTTGTTTGACGTTTGCAATAACTCGATTTTGTTAGGGACAGACAACGTATGATACATTATTTCATAACTCCACAGCTCATTCATAACGCCAGAGCTTACCAATATATAAAGCCGTTGATACTCGCAAATAATGTAGCTTTCGATTAGTGAAAGAATTTTTAAATTCCATTCGATATTTATTGCGTGAAATAGTAAGGACCATCCAATAGGGTGGTTCGATTTCTTGTTTTTTTGTTTTTCTTAGTAGCGGGGTGCGGAATGGATGCTCTATAGGAATACCTTTAAAAGTTATTATGACAGCATTAAGATATTTTGAGTGCAAGTACTGCCCCAAGTCAATTCAAATTTAAAAAAAGCAGCGAGAAACTAGAAAAAGAAGGGTTTAATCTTTGGTCAATAAAAGTAGTTAAAATATAAAAAAATAATTTTTTTATTTACTAATTATATTATCTACTAATCAAGAAACAATAAAAGTACCATTGCTACACAAAAAAATCACAAACAATGTTAAAAAATAAAATCAAAAATCATAAAAGTTATTGTGTTTTATAGTCCTTCTTCGAATTGAATACTGGCATTATACGACAAGATTCTAGCTTGTTTCGTATCCATCCTTCACGTCTTTCAGGGCCGCAAACAGCAGAGCATGATGCCGTTACCACTTTGATGCATCTTTCCGTGGCTTGCGTGTGACAGGGCATCAATCGGAACTTACACAAAATGTTGGATTCGATAATTTCGTGGTCTGCAATGGCATCAATTATTGTCTCGCTAGATATCAGTTTTATAAGAGGTGGTTCTGATGGTTTTTCCCAGTAGATCAAGTCAATATAGTCTGCTGCGTTGAAATTAAAAGTAGGTAGCTTAAATACTCTTATTGGAGAGAACCCTGACGTACGTTCTCGGATACTTAGAATCCGTCTCAGAGCCAACTCTCTTATTTGTTTTCGTTCGTCGTTTAGCATACTAATAAGTATATTTTCGCTGTGGCCAAAATACCCGTTGCGTTGAATTACGGGATCTACCACCTTTTTCAAATGCTCTGGAAGGTAACGAGAGAATTTAATAGTTTCGTGGAGGTGTCTCGCCCCGTAAACACACGAAGGTTGTGTTTTTATTTTAAACCACATTGGAGCATACACTCTTAGCACAAATTCAGTCAATATCACTTGATTTTCTGTCAGATTCTTGGTTGAAATGTATAGTCGGAGAATAGTATTGGCTGTTGTTAACCAACGCGAATGACAGATTTTACCCGGCTTTCTTTTCGCTAAGTTTTCGTCACATTGTCCTTTGGCGATTGCTTGGCACATTTCAAATAAATAGAGCTGGTCTGTGCTAAGGTCGTCACGGGATTTTGTAATGTCCGGTAAGTTGCATTCTACTGCTTGAAATTCTATCACAGGAAGATGTTCACAGTTCTGGAGTAACTTTCCTAGTTGGCCGCTAAAGCTTCTAGGACCTGTTGTCGTTCCATCAAGGTATTCGAAAAGGTGTCTCAAACTTAACTCGTTAGCATGTAACTGACAGACAAACCACTGAAGTGGACGATGGAGCTTTCCTTCAAGAAGTCGAATAATGCCAGCCTTAGCCCCAGTATTAACTGCTGTTCCGTCACATCCGATAGCCACGATGCACGCTAAATCAATGGATTTTGCCACAAAATATGCAAACAATTTGTGAGCTATTGTTTTAGCATCACCGAACTTAACGCCTATGTGGCCAATGTATTGTGAGCCAGGTTCTTTTAAAAGACTGATATGTTCTTCTATCACAACTTTTCTGCGTCCATCTTCCATGATTAATGTTTTATCCTTTCGACCGTCAAACGATATGCAAATGCACGAATCAAAATGGGGCTGATTGATGGCAGTCAGCGTGGTCCTAGTTTTGGCACGAGCACGTCGAATCTTATTACGATCGATCACGTTTGTTAGATTATCTGTTGTCACTAATCCAATATCTTGCAATGTAGCGCAGACGATGGCAGCACCTGCCCGATCAGAAATACTGTATCGATCCAATGTTCTGGATACAACAGATAGTCCACTGTCTGTTGGTTTTATTACATAAGAAGAAGAAGTAGATGCAGCAAAGTATTGTTCGTCAGTTGGAAGATCAACGTTATTTAAACTTAAAACTGTACTGCGAGATGTGGACGGTTGATCTAAAGATGTTTGTTGTGTTTCTTGGTATAGTTTGCGCTTTAATTTTCTTAACATATTGCTCTCATTTTGCTTAGTAGTTTTTCTATCTAAAGAACCAATCATCATTTTTCTGTCGCCTCTTTGATCTATCAAAAAATGTCTTTCTTTAATAGGTACTTTTCGATCTTGCGCACAAAAACAATTTTCGAACGAAGTACATTTGCAAGCAGCTATATCAAATAACGTCTTGCTGCGTCTTTTAAAATCATCCAGTTTTTTAAGGTAACTCTCACTATGCTTTCTACCTTTGTATGGTTTAAGAATCGCCCGATACTTTTCATGGTAGTCCTTTAATCGCGCCAAAATTGTGCGATGTTCCACGATCGGTAGAGACGCTCGTTTCCAAATATTTTCTATTTTAGTAGCAACAATTTCACTTGTATCTCTTACCAAATTCTGGAAACGTTGTTCTGTACTTTGCGAGACGTAAATAAAATATTTCATCATGTCTTCATGACTTGGTAACACACTAGCTGGTAATTCCGCACCACAACCAAACAAAGGACAGTTTTTGTCACCGCTGCGTAAACTCATTGTTATTTTGTTTAACTTGAACTCAAAATAATAATTGTAAACTGTAATTACTCAAATGGACGTGCACGCGACGCTAATTCCAATTGTTTACTGATGATTGCAATAACGCTTGCAACACCCCGCGCCCCCGCGCCCCTGCGCACGGGGATGCGCTGTGAGCGAGCGAGGCGCGAAAGAGGACTCAGCAATTTGTCAAATTTTCGCGGTAAAATAAATATTGTCACTTTTTTTTAATATTATTATTTAAGGCACGGCAATTTTCATTAATTATGAAATGTAAAAGTAAAAAATTAAATTATTAATATTGACACAAAACTGTTTTATAAAGGGACAATTTTTACCAGATTTTAAATAATTCAACTGCTTTGGGGCAGTACTTCTTATCAAAATTTTAAAATGATATTTTGTATGCTTAATTCTATGTACCTAGAGCACCCATTCCGCACCCCGCGAAAACTGATTTCTAAAAAAAAATAAAATCCATACAGTGGCGATCCACCTTACCATCCAACCAACCATCCATACAAACTTTCGCATTTATAATATTAGTAAGATTGCATCAGTCTTTCATTTTATACTGTGCGTCATATTTATTTCATGTTCAGACTTTTAGATTATTAGCTAGCCTGGCATTACAATATTACATAGGTGAAACTTAGTAAAGCCGTTACACTTGCAATCAAGTAAAATACTTCCATTACAGGGTGACCTATGGCAGAGGTGTTGGTTATCCAATAAAGGTTCCCGGGGCGGCGGTACCCATTCCCGCCTCCCAAATTGTAATTAAATCATTGTTTTAATATATCATTTTTTCTGTTCCCTTCAGCAAACCTTTTGCCTCGCCTCGCCTCGCTTCATCACCTATCGTCTCGTCTCTTTCCGTGAGAGCTCTGTGGTCTGCTGTACTTGAAGAAGATGACTCAAAACTTGTTTCGAGATTGACTATACTTAAAATATTTAGAATAAGTTGTTTCACGGAATTTGAACGATTCATCAAATTTCAAAATGTTTTTGAGTTGTTTAAAAAGTTCAAGATCTTTTTTTATATATGTACTGTCGGGCAGTCGGCTCATAGTGGAATTATAGCGGAACTCGCGAAACTTTGATATTTGATGAGTAGTTCAAAATTCGTAAAATAACCCGCCCTTAGGGCTCGTACACATAAACACAATACGAAGTCGCATCGTGCTACGAGGCGGCATCGTTTCACGATGCTACGTCGTATCGTGGAAATCTACGACGAGCAAGCGACACGACATCGCAACGTGCCACGGTTTCGTCGTGTGGTCGGTCGCAGTTATCTTGAAAAATGGACCGCACTAGACGTATTCTCCTCATGCTGATATTAAGAAGACGAATAACGAAGAAACAGATACACAGAAGAAACTGGATACATCCATTTATTTAAATTATAAATAACAAGAGTCATTTTAAGAAGAAATATAACGCCTTGAACAGTTTCAACGACGTAGTACCGTACATTGTGGCAACGATGAGATGTCGTGTCGCTTGCTCGTCGTAGATTCCCACGATACGACGTCGCATCGTGAAATGATGCCGCGTCGTAGCACGATGCGACGTCGTATCGTGTTTATGTGTACGAGCCCTTACCAAACTTTGGTATTATTTATTTTGTCGTTGTTTCCAATAAGACTTATTGATTGTGGTTTTTTTAATTAACCTTCAGCTTCCAGACTCCTTCGCATTTATGTTTTCACACTATTTTGTTGCTGTTTCCACTTGAAATGTTGGAAAAAGCTGAATGAATTAGTGCGGAGACCGATGAGGAGGAGCATAAGCAGGCCGGTAAGACCGGTCATAAGCAGGCCGGCAAGACCGGTCTCCAATATCCAGTGGGGACTGGTCTTGACGACTGTCATTAATAATAATAATAATAATTGGACAATTTGTAGAGCGCCGTTTTTGTGAAAATTCGCCTAAATGGCGCTCATTGGTGGTTTCCCCCACCCTCTGGCCTGCCATCCGATCTTGCTCCAAGTAGTCCAAGCCCTTGCACACCGGCTGCTACCGCTACCTGGCATTACAGCCCTTACCTTACCCTTTCGACCCTCCTACCCTCGCATCTTGCCCAGCCTTCCTTTTCACTAGATAGGGGATGTCCCACCTCCCCCGCCTATCCCCCTACCCTGCCTATCCAACCCCCCCTTCTCCGACCTTGCCCTGCCTCGCCTCCCCACCCGCCTCTCCCCACCCCGAGCTATTCCGCCGCCCCTCCCCTCCACCCACGCCCACCAATCTCCATCCCCTCTCCTTCCAGCCCCTGCCTTCCCGCCCCTCCCCTCGCCGCCCTGCCCTTCCCGCCCATATTTTTTCTAAACTTAAGGTGTCTGCCCACTACACCGTTCCATACCATGACCGTAATATGACGTATCAGCTACGAAATAAACACCTAACGCCCTACTATGCCCACTAGAACGTGCTAACACCGTATGATACCCGTACGTAACGGGTTTAGTGACCGTATGATACCCGTATACACCGGGGTTAGTGTCTGTACCATCCCCGTTCAATAGGCGTACGATGCCCGTTCTATCGGTTGTAGTCATTTCATGTCGGACTGACGCGTCAGGAGAAGCATAGTGTTATTGTCATGTCATTAAAATACCTATAAGATGGCTATTAGAAAATTATCTGAAAGAGAATTAGCGTTGATTGCCACTACTTTGGACGAGGAGGAGAATGTGGAAATTGAAAACCAAAAAAGAAAGTCTAGACGTTACTGGGTTTACGAACACACTCGATAAGTTTTTCGTCCTCCATTTTTTCAAAATTGTCTGTCTACCCGCTGACGCACGTCTCATAGAACTGAACACAAATCACGAACTGACGGAGTGGCAACGCGGTTAGAACGGGGATCATACGCGTATGATCCCCGTTCTAACACCGTCGCGTGCCATGCATAGAGCGGACCGGCATCTGCAAAATATTGTCATCGAGAATTTGCTGTCAGTCCGGTCATGGTATGCGACGATGTTGGACGGTGACGGGACGGGCTAGTGGGCAGCGTTTCATACTGATCGATACAAAGAATATTTTTTTGATGCGCCGCGCCGCTACGGTTACGGTCATGGTATGGAACGGTGTAGTGGGCAGAGACCTTAAATGTGATAATTTTCAGGATTGAATTCAAATGGTTAGGTATTCATAAAAAAAGACAATGTAATTGCTAATAATGTTTAGGTATTTATTTAAGAATGCTGTAGATAACAAACTTCCATTGCTCTAATTCACGGAAATTGCGGCAATTGGAAACTATAATATAATTATTTTACTTGCGATATGTAGGTGCACGCATGTTTAAATCAAATTACGAACTGAATGAATAGGACAACCCCAGACACCCGTAAGTGCAGTCCGTAAGGGTGTCATTAAAACTTGCCTCTCTTCTAAGTAAGAAGCAAGACAGAGAGCCTTATCAGGTTAGTGGGCGTCGCTTGACGTTCACACAGATAGACCAATACATCAATTCTAAGCAGTTTTATTGCTTTCATCTTTCGTTGCGTTACCTATGCGCACGGAGGAAGGAATAAGGATATTCCTTCCTCCGTGCCTATGCGTAACGCGGCGCGCAAAATGTAATAATTATAACTATTATAAATTGTATCGGTTGTTTGATTTAGAAATGATAATGAAGAAGCAACCAGAATGTGTTTGGTTCCTTCGAAATGTCATTTATCCACAGTAGGTACATGCCTTTCCTAACCATAATTTAGTTTGAAACTACATATATAAAATGGAACAAAAGAAAGTGAACAATCGAGAAAAGGAGATTCTTGTCCATTGCCTGGTGCCTGAACACAATCTGAATGACATGTAGCAGTCATTGATATATACCTATGTATAGTGTAGTTTTAAACTCTGTTCACATTGATGACCATCAAATCGACGATCAGCGCCATTTTTCATTTTCGAGATTTGAATGGTCTGTTAAACGAGTTTCTTGGTCCATTTCAGGTTCTTCGTAGCCTATCGGTCTCCTCTTTGTGCCGTGCTTCGTAGCCTCCCCACTCATGTCTTCTTTAGTTTTCTGAAGGTTTCGCTTCTACCGCGTGTGAATTGCACACTCCGATTTTTTTATCCCTGAAATTCTATAGCCATCCTCACCCCCTCACAGTACGGGCGAAAATATTCAATAATATGGTCAACACCGGGTGTCTGATGGAATTTTGACAGATTTTCCTGTAGGCTTAGGTAAGGTGAAGTTATACGTGAAATCATATTTAGATACCATTTAGATTAATCTTTACGACGAATTGGTTTACAGTATGAACATCAAAAAATATGCTACGGATAAAATGAAGCTTTTACTAGGTTTTCTATGTAACGGAATTACAATAAAATTATTATTTACGTAACAAAAAAAAATAAGCGTAAACCACTAAAAAAAATGTTTTTTCATGACTTAACTATGAAGTAATACAAGAAACATTTTTTTATAAAAATATCCCTTTATGGCTAAGACCATTTTTGAGGTTTTCTATTTTCTAACTTTTTTTCACTCTTATAAAATTATGGACAAAATAAATAAAAACCACTTTTTCGCTTACTTGCCTCGCGCAAATAAGACGCTCGATTGCAAATTTTGCAGGCACGAGAATCGAAATATTTCTACCGTTTAAAATTCCAAGATGGCAAAACTCAGCCAGGATGTGCCTCGAACAGACAGCGCGTGGTTTTAAAACACGGCCTCCGTAAAAGAATTAGTAAAGGGTCTAATAATGGTGAAACTACTTCACTTTTTCAGGCTCTATGACACCAAATAGAAATGAGTATCTGGACGTTTGCCAAGTACGATGGTCTGTAAACATTGACGTATGATATCAAACAATACAAAATTGTCATTTTTAAAGAACTACAATTTTATGGACAAAATGCAAGCCTTGAGGTTGGAAAAGAATAGCCGCTTTCTCAAGCCCAATGCCTTCAATGCGATCACACCACTTTTGTGCGGTGTTTACCTACATTATTTTTTTTTTTTTATAAATATTGTCGCCATCTCAGTATTTTATATGAAGGCAAAATTATAAGCAGTTATGCATGGAAATAATTTAAAATGCACATTTTTGGAAATTTCTTTGTATTCATTACATATTATATTTTTTTTTTTTTTTTTTTTTATTAAAAACATACAACGAAGTTGCACTCCCATGAGTTATCAAAACTCATTAAGGGATCGCCAATTGGTACTTTTGAGAAGTTAAACCCAAACTCAACCCAATATGTAGACACAATTTATGAATAAAAAATTTACCAAACATTTCACAGAAGCAACATACAGATACAAACATATGAAGAATCACTTTACAAATATTTCACAGAAACATGTCTTATAACATTTTATGAATTTGTATAACTCATTGACTCATTTGATTTATGTACTTTGGGTTTCAAAAAGTTAAAATAGAGTTTCCTCCATGATGGACTAATGAGATGGACTAAGAAATGCATAGATAAAACAAAATCAGGAAAATACAATATAAGGTACGGGCTCAAAAATATACAGACCTAATACAAGATGTTTACATACAAATAAATGACGAGATTTAAGTAAGGTATAAACCGCGCCCATCATACTATAAGTTTAGTATTTGAAGATAATTAGGGCTATCAGAACAGAGTTTGTACCTACTTATGACTCGTTTTCCAAATAACATTTGAAAAATGTTTTTATAAATTTTTCATTGCGATTTTTTTTCTACACATACAAGCTGTATCAGCAGGTACCCGAAGGATTTTCACAGCGATTTCTGAGCATATTTGAACTAATCTCATTAACTACTAATGTCATTTTGCTCCCCAATAATATATTTTTTCAATTAAAAAACGAAAAAAGTTTTTAAAAAAAACACATCGCCACTGATTACTGCCATGCATCACAACGGATGCACGGAGTTGCTGGAACGAGGCGGTTTGCTTATTCCAGTGGCGACGTGTGATGAAAATGATCTAGTTTTTTTACTCCAATGCACAGGAATCGCTTGTTCAAGTTATTCGGATTTGTGCTGATATATCCGATGTAGTCCGACGTCTACTTATAGCTACGAGATTTAAGTATGGTACTATGTTGATATCTGGTGAAAGGTGATCCACAGGTCTCCAAGGGTTCTGATGACGAGGACGGAGGGGTCGATGGGGAGGGGTCTGGCCGCAGTTTTTGGAGAAACCCTCACTTCGAAATTCCTCAAGATGGCGGATAGCGCCACCTTCGAGTTGGTAAGACCAAGTCGCATTCCTTAAAAACACAACATAAACATTATTAAAAGTTTTCGCCTTGCATGTATTGAAAAGTTCATTCAGCACATCGATAAAAAATTTATCGACAATGTCGGTAAAATGTCTATGTACCTATACAGGGTGTAACAGCACGCACCCGAAGGATTTTAACCAGCGATTCCTGAGCATATCTGGAGTACAAAATGTCATCGGACAGCAAAATGACATGTAAATTTTTTACTCCAAATATGCTCAGGCATCGCTGGTGAAAATCCTTCGGGTTCATGCTGTTACATCCTGTATATAAAGAAAAGTGTCCCGGTGTGGATTTGTTGGTGTGTTTTTAAACAAATATACAGTTTTTTTCTGAGATTGATCACATTTTGCACACTTGACCTTGAAAACTGGAAGAAAGATCACTGTCTACATAAGATTTCGAAAAACCACCACCGCTTCACTTTTTCACCCTTAAAACAGATTTTTTTATACTTCTTAAATATAGTTACTTAAGAGGCTGCTATCCGAATTTCTACCGATTTCTTGCAAATCTCCCCTAAACATTTGAAGTTTTTAAGCTCTTAAAAAAATATCTGTTGTTTTTGAAGATAATATACATTCGTCGCGCCGAAACGCAAATTATATAAAATTCCCTCGATAGAAAAAAATCGCAAAGTATGCTCCAAAAATTATTATTAACACGTTTGTTTCAGTTATTTTACAAGTTATATGAATGAAAAAAATCACAGTGTTTCTTTAAATGCTGTTTAAGACAACCCTTGCGAGATTTTTGCTCTATTTTAAACGAGTCGTGTTTTATTAAAGATTTTCAAAAATTTTGCATCGATTTTATCGCTGTAAATGTTAGCGCTCTCCTTTAACATTCGTTATTTCATATTTCTCCATCTTCTTCTTTTTGGGGCCGGTAACGGAGCCTTAAGAGGAAAATTATTACCCCAAATTATTATTCGAAAAGCTCCTGTAAAGCCCAGGCAGCGCCGGGGATTTCGGCTTTTTAATTAATAAATATACTTCGTAGCTTAAATTAGTCGACGTGAACTATTGTTTGTTCGTTGGCGATATGCGGTCGTGCTCGGGAACGATGACAAATTACCGTCATTGTATGACTGGTTTATTTATGGTCATTGTCAATAAAACCATTATCGATGTGCTTGTGCCTTGTGCTATGGGTCCACGAACGAGTTTAAATTTTCAGCACATATTGAAAGATTATAAATTTGATTTCCAGATGATTTAACAAACGTACTTGTAAAGGCTTTTTAATAAGTTTATGTGAGATTAGGTTAGGTTGGGTTAGAAGTAAAAACTTACCAATGCAAATCCGAGGTCCCTCCCCAAAAGGCAGGTAGGAATATTTGGGGATGTTCTCTTCATCCCGGAAGCGTTCAGGGTCGAAGGTCTGCGGGTTTGGAAAGTACTGCGGGTCGTGATGGGTGGCATAATTGCAGATGGTGACGGGCATCCCCACTGGAATGGTGAACGGCCTTCCCCCAGGCACTGCTGGTGCGAGGGTGTACGGAATGGTACACACCCTGTTAATTGTGAGCACTGCTGGATATACCCTCATTGTTTCTACAAAAGTAAGTTGAAAATGTTCGTTAGACATAAAGTTTTAAAACACAATGTGAAGCAGTTTACTCCGACATTTGCATCTACTTGCTCCTTTACTCTGCATCGCGAATCGACTCGACTCTGGCATCCCCAGTCTGGCCAGTTGGCAGACTAGAACTGCAATCTTGAGTTTGAGTTATTCTCTAGGCGGCATCAAGGAAAGACCCGCGTCGCCAACAATAAGCGGTTATGGCGGAATCAGTATGGTATTAGTATATTTGAATCATTTGTACGTTTTGATTAAACGTTCTAGCGCCCTTGGCTAATTTACTTTAAATTTATTTGAATTAGGATATTTAATAAACTTACTACAAACGACTACTAATACTGAACGATTCATTCAGTGTCTACAATCATCAATAAAAATAATCTTGTTTTTTTTTTATTCCGTTCATTTTACACAGATATTCAATAGGCTTAAATATTAAAATGTAAAACACATGTTGGTGATCTGCTTACTTACTATTAACACTTTAGTCATTTTAACAATCTCGTGTTCGAAGACGAACATTTCTTAAACTGAAAATTATACCCTATTATACCATATTAAATTTTAGATGGTTCCAGAATCGCCTAATGTATTAAGTCGATATGAGACACATATTGATAAAATGGGAAAGTGTTATTATACAGCTTTCTAATAACGCAGACTGCAGAACGCGTGAAGGTTTTAAAAACATTAAAAGTTTTTTACGAAAATTGGGTAAATTTGGCACAATATTATGATTTGATCAAGACGTTTGGCAAAAGTGCCATAATATACCAAAAACGCTCGAGAGGGTTATAGGAAACCGTAATTTTATTTTATTTATTAACAGAAACAAACAGTACATTATTTACATTGGTGAAAAAAGTTTACAGTTAATAAGTATATTTCAAGTTAGGTACCTATGATATGTTTCATTGAAGTATCTTGTTTATATTAAATTTTTACCGGGTGATGTGCGTTGTGGGAGGGTGTGTGTGTGTGGGTGTGTGTGAGAGGGTGTGTGGGGGTGTGTGTGTATGTGTGTAAGTATGCGCATTAAACTATATGATTGACATGATGCTCTTTTTAAATTTGGGCAGTGAATCGGAGAAAATGTCGATGTTATAATTTAGATTAATATTATTGAATACATGAAGAGCACGATTGATTGGCGAATTAGTTGCTGCATTAGTCTTGTAATTAAGCGTGTGGAATAGTTCTGTATGGCGTGTACGTCTTAATGGTATGTTAAAATTAATTAGGGAAAGTAGTTCGGTACAATCGATGTTATTATTCAAAATTTTGTGTATAAATGTCAAATCAGCAATTACTCGTCTTTGTTGTAAAGTTTGAAATGTGCATTCATAATTATTGTTGAAATTGAATTTAAGATATTTTATAAATTTGTTTTGAATATGTTCTATGCTATCTATGTATAATTTGTACTGCGGGTTCCAAATTGGCGAGGCATATTCCAGTATACTTCTGACTAATGCAAAATATAACATAACTACTGTGCGCGGGTTACTGAACACTTTACTTATACGAAGAACAAAACCAAGCATTTTATATGACCTGTGAACGATTGAGTCGATGTGAATATTAAAAATAAGTTTACTATCAAGGTAAACACCAAGGTCTTTACATTCCGTTTTAGAGATGACAGGTTCATTGTTGAGTGAATAATAGTACTTAATTACATTTTTATTTCTGGTGAATGTCATAGTATGACATTTGGAAACATTGATGTCTAAACAGTTAACTTTACAATACTTGCAAAGCCTATCTAGGTCACTTTGTAACGCTTCACAGTCAGAGAGAGAATGCACAACTTTGAATATTTAAAGTAATGCCGTAAAAGGGCTGATCCCTTGACCCCCTTCGCCCGAATACACTAGTTTATTGCCCTTTTGATTGCTTAATTATTTATTTGATAATTCAAGTGTATAAGCCGTACATTATACTACCTATATGTTTATGATTCAAGTCACAATGTTTAAAAATACAGGCCTTCACCATTCACCATGTTTCAAGTCACAATGTTTCCAAATACAGACTTCTACACACAATTTTTTTTTTAAATCAAGTTTCATGTCGTGGTGTTTCCAAATGACCAGATATATTAGAAATTTTTTATTAGCATGTTCTCACCTTTCAAAATCATATCTAAATATTTGTTATTTTGAAGAGCGTCGTATGATAGTTGTCCATTATTGGCAGCAGCCGCATCATTTAATTCCTTTCTCAGTTTAGCTTGAATCTGAGGATTTGCAGCCATCTGGAATATAAAAGAAAACATAATTTTTATCCATGGCTAAATTATACTTATGTGATATCTAACCAACAAAGATGAATGAAGGAAAATTGAGATTGATTAAAATGGCAGTTAGAAAATGGTTTTGGGCACTATAATTATTATTTATGCATTGAACCGCTTACTCGTTAATACGGAATAATTTTTATTCAAACAGTTAGATTTAGCTTTATTATTACGAAAAGTGAGTATTTATGTGGGGGGAGACAAAAAAACATGAAAAAATATGCATTTAAAATTTTAATTTTGTTAAAATTAATTCACTTACGCGGCAATGCCATTTTTATATCTATCGTTTTTATTTAACATTTCATGGACAATCAATCAATGCTGCCAATCATAGAAAAAATATTATTGCCTTATAAAACAATGATATCCGTGTTCTTACACGGAAAGAAAGTTATTAGAATAATTAAACATACTCGCTAGACAAAAAAATATGATGACAAGCAGCTTTCGTAGTTTAAACCTCAACCCAATAATTCGAAGTAGGTAGGTACTTTTTTGTTTTCATTTTGATGAGAATTAATTTTATAAGATTGGTGCTTCCGACTAATGTCATATTTGATTGTCTATTGGTTAAAAAGGGATTATTCCGTATTATACGTGCATATCCGTGTATCGAAATTCGACAACACGAACGTTCCGTATTATCCGTGAGGTGAACAAGATGCATATTTATCCCATAATTTATTAGCAATTGCGTTTCCAAAATCTCTATTCGATTTTGAGTCTTGGTCGCAATCTAATCTCTGCTGAGCCTTTTTAACATTAATATTTTTTTAAATATCACAAAACATACTAATTTCAGTCAGTTATGTGCGTTAGTTATTCGTGTGTGAAATAGGAAATTTGGTTCAATGAACTAAAATTTGTTTGGACTTTAAGTGTCACGTGTTTAAGATTGGAACTGCTTGTGTGAAGAATAATTGAGACAAGCGATAAAGTAGGTACCTACCTATAATATAATATTAACAGAAGATTATCCCTTGATTTTTGATAAATAAATTTCATTTTTGGATTAATAAAATATTATATTTTAGGTAGGTACTTTATCTCTTGTCTGCATTCTTTACCCAACTGATTTCAATTTTGAAAATTAAGGTTTATTATTTGTCTATATTTAGGCTGCTAGGAGGTAGAAAATATTTCCTAGTAAAAGAATAAATGATCAATAAATGTTGTATTTAATTTACCAACCTCATACAGGACGAAGGATACAAGACCACTGGAAGTTTCTACCCCTTCTGACAGAAATCCGAGGACTCGACCAGCAACATCTACTTCAGTGCCTAAAAAAATAAAATGATTTTGAAAGTAGAATAAAGAATACAACATTGGAAGTACCTTCCATACAAATTCTAATGGAAACTACTACTACTTCTTCTGTTTTATTTTGTACTACGTTATTTTTCTGTTTTGTTATGTACTACGTTACCTTTTCTTTTGTTATATTCTACGTTACTTCTTCTTTTTTAATGTTCTATGTTACTTCTTCTTTTGTTATATTCTAAATTACTTTTTCTATTTTGTCACATACTACGTTACTTCTTCTGCTTTGTTATGTACTACGTTACTTCTGCTTTTTGTTATGTTCTACGTTCTACGTTACTTCACAATTTTGTTATGTACCACGTTACCTTATCTGTTTTGTTGTATACTATTTTATTTCTTCTAATTTTGTACACATTACGTTACTTTTTCTGTTTTGTTATGTACTACATCACTTCTTATGCTTTTTTATACTATAATATAAAATAACTTATAGAAGAATACTTACTTCCATCTTCTTTCATCATGGCTTCAAAGAAATCGTTGCTTGTGTAGCCATTCTTTTTCTTCAGGGCAACTATGTTCTTGGCGATGTCCAGGCACTCATCTTTTACCCATTGTTTAAGAAATCTGCAATATTCAATAACAATAAATACTAATTTGTGTTTGTCTGTAACTTCAGTTCAATAAACTCTAGATATTAAGTGTTATTATCAAAATTGGAACTGATTGTGATGATGCGATAAAACGATAAAGTACCTACCTAAAATAAAATATGGTAATGTGATAGTGAGGCTCACCAGAGAAGAGTCTCTATTAGCAATAGAGTCCCAAGGGGTCAGATTGATGAGAGTCACAAGACTTACCCTGTGAAGAATAGTTTGTGAATCCAGGGAGCTATGATGTAAGCAAAATTTGCCAAGCCCTCCCAAAAGTCAGAGACGAAAAAAGACAAAGCAATTTTCTTAAAGATATTTTCTTCCTCAGCAAACGTGTTACACTGCAGACCCATAACTCCAGAAACAACTACGTCCGTCAAGTATTTCACAGCGAGCTGAAAAAAACATGTATATTAGTTAATGTTGTGTTCACAAGTTGTTGTATTCACACAATCAGGTTCTCCAACTCATCTTGGAAGGAGATTACTTGTTTGGAATAATAGAATTCTTTATGTTTATCTGGATTTATTAATACTTAACGTATTACAAGTGTAGTGGCTACGTGCAGTCAACCTTACTAGGAGCTAGCTGAAATATATCCGAATTTTTTGAGCTCCTGCAGACTGCACCCCGGCCCTCGGCCCCCCTGGTGCACAAACTCCGAACTAAACTAACCGCTATCTTGCAGACTTTCGGGACAGCTTTTAACACTGCCCTCAACAAGCTCGGAAGTAATTAGATATACAACAGTTAATTAGATATGAGATGTTGCCTATCGTCTCATGATGTTGCCGATATGCTGATAATACCCAACATGGCATCTTGAGGCTTTTACTAGCGCAAGGTGCAGTACCGCACTGTGTCCCATACAAGCTAGAAGGTATATACGTCACTTTGGAATTTTTGGATGATGATATCATGGGGGTGTCAGCATATAGACAAGGTGGCAAATGCATACTTAATTGGAGTGATTAATGCACGGGTATAACAGATTCCAAAACACTGATTGTTCAAGTAAAAAATGTGCAAACATTTTAGGTTGTTTATTGAGTTAGGTGTTGTATTTTGGTTCTGAAAAAGATTGGGCTTACTTTGCAAGAAATGCAGCATAGTAATTTTTTAAATATTTAAATGCTAAGGATATAATAAATAACTTGTGTGTGTTTATTTCATCTAAAAATATTATATTTCTAATTAATCGAGAATTAATGTCGGAGAGTATAATATGAAAGTTTTATGCTTTTTTTCGTACCTTTGCCATGCCTTAATCGTGAGAATTATGAAAGCGCACTAATCAAACGAATATATGTTTTTTTTTTTTAAGTTTGTTTTCACATTACAAAAGATTATATATGAAAGATTGTAAAAAAAATCATTTTTTTATTACTACTACTCCATAAGTTGAGCTCTAGGAGCTCGTGTTTATGGGAGGAGTATTTACATGCAAAAAAAGTGTTTTAATAAATTGTTTAAACAATGATCGAGGAACTTATATGCATGTATATATTTTTTTAAACAGAGCAACTATTTTTTTTATTCAAATCGGTGTCTGCATGGAAGAGTTTGCCGAAGTGAGAATTAAGTCAGAAAATATATAATAATATTTAAAGTATATTTAAACATGAAAAGCTTAGTTTAAGTGGTGAAAAATAGATGAAAAGTAGAAAATGTATATTTTTCTTATGCCCTGCAAATGCTGTAGCTAGAAAGTAATTTACTCGTATATTTTATGTTTTTATGAAAAAAAAAACATTAAAAAAAATATATATATAGTATATTGTTTATCGCAATTTTTAAGATTATTTTTCGATCAAAATTTTTAAGACTTGTCAATAATGTCTTAGCAAAATACGTATGTAAAAAAAATCTTAAAATATATTAGTCTGTAAGTGCGCAAATAAATACACAAACTGGCCAATTTACGTCAAGAAACACATGTACGTATTATTTTTTAATTATTTTATTTAAACTAAAATTAAAATTCTAAAACACACGTTTACCAGATAATGTATTGATTTATTTTACTGCATGATTATATGATTTGAAATGGGTTTTGTATAATACATGTACTTTTTTGAAAATATAACAAATCAGCCAACGACCTATGGTATAACCTTATTATACTTAGAATAAACATTTTTTCCCAAAATTTAAAACATACTTTTACTAGATAAAAGAACAATCTTTCGAAATTAATTTATAATTTTTTGTGGAAACGAGTCAATAGTCTAAACACTGATTTAAAAATGACATACTTCTGGTTTCTCTGGTAATATACTTTTAACAAAACAATTACATAAATTATATAATTTCATCAGATTATATTCCTAGAGTTAAAGAATTCCTAGAATTAAATAAATGTTATGAAAAAAACTAATAATACTTAGACACATGTTAAAATGCTATCATTTCATAATAATTATCTAACAACATTGTCATTAGTCTCATGGTCATTGTAGATAAAAATGGTTGAGCTAATACTAGATTTTAGACTAAGTGCTAAATAGATAAAATTTGTGTTTTTTTTCCATAACATTTTTTTATGATATCGTTATCGTTGATATTATTTGTAGTTAAAATATGATGTATACTGAAACCACGGACGTACAAAATACATTTATATGGTCTATGAGTGAAACCAAAAAACATGTTCGTCACGCATGTTTGTACAGTGTATATATACCAAGAAGTGGTATTATACATGAACCGTGAATAATAAATGTTCGAATCGTTATTTTGATAATAAGTAAACATAATTAGAGAAATAATTGCGTAGGTATCATTGCGTTTTTTAATTGACGAATCGAGTTATGAAGAGAGAATTGAAGTCATTGAGTAGTGTAGAGTAGGTACCCCTTTAAATTCAGAAAACAATGCTTAAACTTTCGATCACAGTATTTCCGCTTTGTAATAAAATTCAAATAAATATAATATTTCTGAACGTTTCCAACAACTAAAATAAGGGTTTTAAAGGTGATAAAACAAGCATTC
Source organism: Limnephilus lunatus (assembly GCA_917563855.2). Classification (NCBI taxonomy): domain Eukaryota; kingdom Metazoa; phylum Arthropoda; class Insecta; order Trichoptera; family Limnephilidae; genus Limnephilus; species Limnephilus lunatus. The sequence goes on along the minus strand of OU830599.1, from coordinate 30,329,377 downwards.
AAATTTTATTATTAGGGAAATAAACTTAATAGGTACATCAATTATTTGGAAAACTAATATAACTGACCACCATGCATGCATTCTTCTGTATGATAACAAAATTAAACATAAAAAAATTAATCTAACAAAGACAAAATCCTACACAAATATGACAATTTTATCCAAAAAACTAAAAAATGAACAATGGAACAACGTGTTAAATAGTTATGATACCGAGACTTGCTCAAAAAACTTAGAAAATATATTATCTCAACACATAAAAAATTCAACTACTGAAAGTACAGTCCGCATTAAACCTAATCTAAGAATTTTAAAGCCTTGGATTTCACAAGGACTTATAATATCAATTAGAAACAAAGAAAAACTTTATAAAATAGCATTGAAAAATCCTCTAAATGAAAAAGCATACACTTTTTACAAAACATTTAAAAATAAATTAACAAACTGTATCAAAAAAAATAAAGAAGACTATTTCAAAAATAAAATACTTTCTACAGACAATAACAGTAAACAAATATGGAAAACAGTCAACTTAGCCATAGATAACACTAAAAAAACACAAAAAATAAAATACATTGAACATGAAAATAAAATCATAGATGCTAATATTCAACCTAAACAATGTGCAAACATTTTTAACTCTTTTTTTGCTAATGTAGGAAAAAATCTTGCGAAAAATATCAATAAATCTTTTAACCCGAAAACACAAACGATTGAAAATGTACAAAATCAAAATAATTTATCAACATTTGAAACAACCTCAGAAGGTGAAATTTTAAAAATAATAGAAGGCATGAAAGGAGGTTCGTCTCCCGGATTTGACCATATTACAGTACATTTTCTAAAATCCATGAAAATTTATTTGATAAAACCAATTACTCATTTGATAAACTTAAGTTTAACAGAGGGAATATTTCCGACAAACTATAAAAATACAATTATTTCACCTATTTATAAATCTGGAGATCCACAACAAGTAACTAACTACCGCCCAATTTGTCTAATTTCAAACATTGGAAAGATTTTTGAAAAAATTGTTAAAAACCAATTGATCAGTTTCCTAGAAAGTAATAAAATTCTTCATAAAAACCAGTTTGGTTTTATAAAGTCACTTAGCACACAAGATGCTATTGCTAATGTAACCTCATACATCAACGAATCATTGGATAAAGGTGAAAAATGTGCCGGTATATTTATCGATCTCAGAAAAGCTTTTGATAGTATATCCTATGAGATTCTCCTAAAAAAACTGAACAATATAGGTATAAAAGACAATGCGATTAAATGGATTTCGAACTACCTAAAAAATCGACCGCAAGTCGTTAAAATAAATCAGATTAATAGCGATAAAGAAATATCAGACTTTGGAATCCCGCAAGGTACAGTAATCGGACCAATCCTCTTTACCATATATGTTAATGACATTTTTTTTCAACCACTACATGGCCAAATAACTTCATATGCCGATGATCCGGTACTAATAATTAGCGATAAAACTTGGGAAAAAGTAACATTTAAAGCCACCGAAGACATAAATATTTTAAAGAATTTCTTCGACGTAAATTTACTATCACTAAATGGTGATAAAACATTTGTAATTCCATTTGCAATACACAAAAATGATACCCCTAAAAACATTGATATCATCATCCATGATAATTCTACAACACATAGTAAAAATTATTGTATCCAAAACTGCACAATATTAAAAACAACAAACACAATAACATATTTAGGAGTTATTATCGATAAAAATTTAAAATGGAAGGAACAAATTTGTCAAGTTGTAAAAAAAATTAGAAAATTGATTTACATATTTTTAAGAATCAGAAATTTTTTATCTGTTAAAAATTTATATCTAATATATTACGCTTTGGTTCAATCAACTTTACAATATGCTATCATTAGCTGGGGATCCGCATACAAAACTAATCTTTCCCCAATTGAAGTAGTGCAGAGGCTAATTATTAAAATCATATTAAAAAAACCATCTGACTACCCAACGGATAAATTATTTAAGGAATTCCAAGTACCTTCTTTCAAAGATCTGTACAATAGAAATACATTGATTCAAATTATAAAAGAAAAAGAGAAGTATCAATTTATAACTGAAAATCGTACTAGACATAAATATACTTTTTCATGCCCAAAATTAAACACTTCCTTCGCACAAAATTATTATACTTATCAAGGAAGACTTATTTTCAACCGATTACCGGATGAAATTAGAAAAATTAATGATAAAATCCAATTAATAAACTCTGTTAAAAAATTTTTTAAAGATAATCTCAAAAAAAAAAAAGTTTCCGACTAATCTAATCTCAAGAACAACTTATAACTCAGTTTCCAAGTGATACCCCGTTTTTCAAATAAGGTAAATTTTGTTTTGTTTTTAACAACTAATTACAATAACTCAAGATACTTTATTCTAATAGTAAAATTGTTTATTAGTAGAAAAATACTTTTAATTACATATCACCGAACAACTTATTGTTTTTTACATTCACATAGTAATTTAAGAACTCATAACATAATATAGCATTAAAAAATGTACACTACTCTTCCAGACACAAGCTAATGCTTCTATGGAAGAGTGGTATTAACATTCGAACATGAACATGTATGCTAATTATAACATTATATAAATGTATACTATAATTTATATGCTAATATGTAACTCATATTTTATATTACAATAAAAAAAATAAAAAAAAAAATAAAAAAAATATAATTTTTGAAATATTAAAATTTTTAATGCAAACGTAAAAAAGTTCTAAAAATGGCTCACCTTAAGTTTTTTCTAACTAAACCTGCTGATAATGATAAAAATTAAAAACACACACATACTTTATTAGACAAATATATTATAAACGTTGTTACCTCACTTTTTGTCGTCCAGGATAATCCAGGATAATAATTTTCATATTTTTTTCTCAAATTGGATTCGTAAACTTTAGTTTCATAAAGGTATGCATTTTAATTCTTCTGTTTTTAACTTTGAATATAAAGCTTGGTGTTTTCTCTTTATGTATATATATGTATATCTCACTATGACAGTAAATAACGCACAATGATTTCTATGAGACCTATTTGATCTATTCCCAAAAGCGGACAAAGAGGGGTTGTGAAATATATTGTAGGTTATTGCCATAGATAGTATTCCATTATATTTCGTCAGTGCCCAATAATAATAAATCAACAGCAGTTAAAAACCCCGCTCCGCAGGTTTTTGCTGCTATATCCTGCAGCGGCTTTTGGTTCGGCTTTGCCCAGTTTGAGTGTTAGTGAACATTTTATAAATCTGATAATTTGAAGTAATATATACCCGCGTGATACTATTATTTACAACTCTAAGTATTACCGTCGATCTTTCCATTTCCGGAGAGATACTCAAATTCTTCAAATCCCTAGTACTTATACCTAGAGGGGCACGTCCTCATGTGACCTGCCAACGTAAGTGGCGCTATCCTTTGAATTCTTTGAACTCTTGAATTCGAAACCGAATTACAAAAGTAGCTTTTTTAGCGCATTAATAATATAGATAGCAGCAATTCCGTTCGTATCTATTTGTGGATCGAGTGTGTATGACAGACGCAAGGCTATTAATACTGTTTGCTAACAGAAGTAACACGCAGGATGTATGGATTGCAAAAACTACTATCTCTTTGCGACTTTAGCTTAAAATTATATTAACTTCGTGTGTATATTCTAATTTTTATATTATACAAGATGTTTTTTTCAATCAAATTAATGAACTATTTTCAGCATGTAACGTCATATAAATCGTAGGTACGAGTAACTTCCTAAAAATAAAACAAATAGATAGGTACTCAAAATTGCTTACTCGTCAATTAGAAAATGTGTCGGTGACACTCAGAGAAAACGTATGTTTCGATTTTAGTTGGTTTAGCTTAAACATCTTATTCATTAAGATACCAGTTCTTCTTCATTCTTCCTGTCCATCGTGTTATCTATCTCGTAACATTCCCAATATTTTAGGTACCTACCCTAGTCCTAGCGGCTGGCTCCGCGAACCTTTTTTTAATTATAATAATAATAAAAACCTTTATTAATCAATACATTTTTTACAGTATTATACATTTTGTTCTTTTTAAATGACTTCGAAAAGGAGGAGATTATCAATTCGACGATTTTTTTTTTTTTTATGTTTGTTACCTCAGAACTTTCGATTGGGTGAACCGATATCTTTTTTTATTAGAAAGCTGGTGCTTCCCGTGTGGTCCCATTTTTATTTGGTCCAGTTCTGATAATGGAATCTATGAGAAAACCATATAAGTCTTAAATTTGCAATAAGTATGTGCGCGGTAAATGGACGAATAACTCAATATTACGCTAACAGATTTCGATGATTTTAAGTAAAACTTCTTTACGCACGCTCGTCACTAAAAATCAAAAAATAAACAAAAATTTTAACAAAACAAAAAACGACTTAAAAAAATGCACTTAAAAGTTAAAAAAATATTTCGTACGATTGTTATTTTTGGAGTCGGTGTCAGCCAAGATCTCCACGTGTCAACCAATTACTACCTCTGTATGTAGTTACCTTGGCTGACACCGACTCCAAAAATAACAATCGTACGAAATTATTTTTTTACTTTTTAGTGCATTTTTTTAAGCCGTTTTTTGTTTTGTTAAAATTTTTGTTTATATCGTTGAGTCTTTTGATGAAAAGGTCACTACTCAGCCACGATTCAGGATTTCTCCTGGAATGCAGCTGGTTTTCAGCAGTGCCTCCTTTATGTGAATTATATTTATAATTGTATAATTTATATGTCTCCACTTTTCCACTTCTCTAAGCCGGTGGAACTATAACATCCCCGGCTCGGGAATGTTGCTAGACTGGAAAAAGTGCGAGAGGATGAAAGAAGAAGAACATAGGAAAGTACTAGTCATTTTGTTCAAATTAGGTAAATAATTAAATACTAGCGTAGTTAAAGTTATTTCCAGGTAATGTTACGATTCGGAATGATGGTGCGGGATTAGTACATTTATGGGTGGTGTTTAACAACGTCGATTATCAATGTATCATTAACCTACTGTGGTCATTACATCAAGTTAAGTTAATGCCCCTCTCGTTTCCAAGTGTTCGCCAGTGTGGTCTGGCGGGGTTCTGCAGAAACTCTGGGGCACGAATCAAAAGATCTCATAAGGCCCACGAAGTTGGTAGTCTATTGTGATCGTTACAGAAAGTTTGTAGTTTAGTTAAGTTAAAACCCCTCTCGCTTCTGTTGGTTCGACAAGGGGGCCTAGTCCCTATCTTTTACGTTTTACTAACAGCATGTTAGCTTAACTTGGTGGTTTGAGCAAAGTTGTCGCAACTGGCTAAAAATGGTAGTCAGTAACTTTTCTGTTAGGTTTAGTTTATTTTATCGTCGTGACCGACAGAAAAGACGATAAAATAAACTAAACTTTAACAGAAAAGTTACTGACTACCATTTTTAGCCAGTTGCGACAACTTTGCTCAAACCACCAAGTTAAGCTAACAGGCTGTTAGTAAAACGTTAAAGATAGGGACTAGGCCCCAAGGTGGTCCCTGGCATGGTTCTGAACCTATTGTGGTCATTAATATCTACTCTATTCTGTCAAACCGAGCACATAAACCAACCAACGAAATAGAATCCCTCATCGTAAATGACTGCGAAATTAAGGATCCGGATCAAATAGCATCGGCATTTAATGAGTTTTTCCTCTCGATAGGAGAAAAGTTAGCAGCTACCATTCCGTCATTCCCGGACGACTGCAATACCGTCCTTGTAGAACCGAAGGCTTGCCAATCCTTATACATGGATAGGACAAACAAAGATGAGGTATTGAGAATCATCTCTAAAACATAGCTGAAAGCAGCACCGGGACTCGATGGAGTAACACCATCAGTTCTTAAGGCTTGTAAAGAAGAACTAGCGGGTCACCTAGCAGAACTTTTTAATTGGTCACTGTCCTCGGGAAAGTTTCCAAATGAATTAAAGATTGCGAAAATAATACCTATACACAAAGGAGACTGTAAAACATGTATTTCTAACTACCGTCCTATATCACTTCTATCGGTATTTTCAAAAGTTTTTGAGACCATAATCAAAGATAGACTCCTAAAATACATATCTGCGAATAATATCCTTACACCACAACAATATGGCTTTCGGAAAAATTCTAGTACTCAATGTGCCGCCTTTGATTTTATCTCTACCCTTCAACAGTATATAGACCAGGGTGAATATGTGGTAGCCATATTTATAGATCTCAAAAAAGCCTTTGATACGGTCAATCATGAAATACTATTTAAGAAATTGGAATATTTAGGAATTGTTGGGAAGCCCCTAAATCTTTGTTATATGTCAATAACATAACTAAATGTGATATATCTGGAAAACTCCAACTTTATGCGGATGATACTGTAATCTACTATCACAGTAAAAGCCTGAGTGACCTCGAGTCTCTAATGAATTTAGATGTCTCAATTTTAGCTAATTGGCTCCGTATTAATAAATTGAGCCTCAATATAAAAAAAAACGCAATGTCTAACTTTCGGTAATAAGGATTATGAGTCCATGAATATTTCACTTGGAACTGATAAACTCCAAAATATGGAAGTTACGAAATATTTAGGGCTATTAATAGACTCTAAACTTACGTGGAATTCCCACGTTGAGCATGTGAAATCAAAAATTTCCCCAATTACCGGTGTATTGTACCGACTCCAAGGTCTTCTCTCCATATCTCTACTACGGGCCACTTACTATGCGATGATTCACTCCCATCTGAGTTATTTAGTTAGTATCTGGGGCACTATTACTAAAAAACAAATATCAGAAATACAGGTGATTAAAAATCGAGCTATAAGGAATATCTACCATCTACCGTGGGATTCACATATCAAACATATATACTCAAAGACAAACATACTTCCTTTTACGGTTCTACCTAAATACAATATCACTAGTGCAATATTACAAATCATAAATAGATCCTCACACACTAACATCAGACCAGCCTTTAATTCAGACATACACCAGCACAAAACACGATCCCAAAATCAAATACACTTGGCATCATCTACCCACACAACTAAATTTTGGTATTAACTCATTACAATATATCGCATATAGACAATATAATGCATTACCTAATGAAATAAAGCAATCAGTAGTTAACAAAAAATATTAGTTAAAACGCTTAAAGAATATTTCCTGAAAATGTTTTTAAACCAGTGAATATTGACTCGCCTTCATACGTTTGTTTTTTATGTTTTATGTGTATGGATGTCTCTCAGTATTTCTAACATCTCTATTCTTGACAATGCATTTTATATTTTTATTTTTTTTCCTTTTCAATATATTGTATATTTTAAACGTGTAATATGTGTGTAAAATGTACTTATATCTATCTGTCCTTCCCGTAATGAGTTTTCTTCTCAACTCATTGGGAATAATGTGTTACTTACTATGTTTTTGTAACACATTATAATTAAATAAATAAATAAAAATATCGAATTGTACCAGGGTTGTAGTTTATTTACGTTAAGACCCTTCTCGCCAGGGTGGTTCCTGACATGATTCTGCGAATACTCCGGATCAAAACTAGTTAATGAATTAAAGTTTTTAGTTTGGTTAAGTTAATAGCTGTCTCCCTTCCATGGGATTCCATGTTCGTAGGGTAGTTCCTGAAGTGGTTTTGCGGATATTCCGCATCGGGTCAAAGGATCCTACAAGGCCTTTATTTACAAGACGTTGGGAACCTATTGTGATAATTACAATGGAAAATTAGTAGTCTAGTTTAGCCACTGGAGCGACGGCGCGTTTTTTATTTTTTTCCTCGGATTGCTCGTAATATTTTAATGACCGTTTTGAATATTTTCCGCCAACCTTAAAAAAATCATACCTCCGAATTTTAATATGGAGGCATACAAACTGATCTTAGTTCTATATAGTCGATGAATTCACCTATCTTTGGTTGTTTATCACATATTCCTAGGATTTATCAAAATAATATTATAAAATCGAAACATTCAAAACGGAACTATTCTCAGTACTGCCTCCCTTTAAACTCGCCTAGTAAGTTCAAATTTCCCTCCACATTGAATATTTTCTATTAGGTTTATTTTAAATGGTCTAATTTATAATCACAATCTACATATGTATGTAAAGGAATAGGTACCTACCTAGAAATGGATAGGATTCCTTTATGTTCGAATTTTAAATAGGTGTTATCATGGAGACAGAAAATTATAGATGATTATTGTTTTGTTGTCTAGCTGGGTAGCACAGATTGAAGTAATAAGAAGATTGAAAAATAAGTTTATAAGTTCAAAGTGATTAATATTTTGAAGACGGACAAATAACTTTAATTGTAGTTTCTTTGTCAGCAAAGCAACTCACGATATTTGTATGTCACATTATTAATAAAAAATTACAACAAATAGACAAATTGTCTTATAAAAATTGTCTTATAAAACATCAGACCAGCCTTTAATACAGACATGCACCAGCACAAAACACGATCCCAAAATCAAATACACTTAGCATCATCTACCCGCACAACCAAATTTGGTATTAACTCATTACAATATATTGCATATAGACAATACAATGCATTACCTAATGAAATTAAGCAATCAAAAACGCTTAAAGAATATTTCCTGAAAATGTTTTTAAACCAGTAAATATTGGCTCGCCTTCATACATTTGTTTTTTTTATGTTTAATGTGTATGGATGTCTCTCAGTATTTTTTAAATCTCTATTCTTGACAATGCATTTTTTTTTCCTTTCCAATATGTTGTATTTTTTAAACGTGTAATATCTGTGTAAAATGTACTTATTGTCTATCTGTCCTTCCCGTAATGAGTTTTTTTCCCAACTCATTGGGAATAATGTGTTACTTGCCATGTTTTTGTAATACATTATAATTAAATTAAATTAAATTAACTACAATTTTAGTGAAGAGAAACAATAACCTTAGAAATGGAAAAATTAAGATTCACATTTACAGTGTCAGCAGCATCGGATGGAAAAAGCAATGTGATCTGCGTAACCTCAATCGAGACACCCGATGGACATATATTTGATATTCCCGATGATTTAAAACATGCAAGCAAACATACCGCCATAACGACTACGGATGTTTATAACAAAATTAAGAATTCTCTAAAGAAAAGATATCAAACACGGAAAATATGGTTTCCCTTAACCCAAGATTTGAGGAAAATTTACTTAGATGATGGTGAGAATATACAATTTGGTGACCAATACCTGGAAGAAATTATATATGACACGAAACTTTCTGACAATAATATTAGTACTGAAAATAAAAATCTAGGAAAAATAACAGAAAGATTTTTACTCGAGAAGTTTTCAGGAAAAACATCAAATGTACACCAATGGATCAATGATTTTGAAAATGAATGTAAACGTTTCGAGATATTAAAGGAGGCAGAAAAAATTGAGACTTTAAAGTATTTACTTGAAAAACAGTGCCTAGATTGGTACACTAGTATGTTAATAAAATATACAGTAAACGCAGAATGGGCAATATGGAAAACAAATTTTTGTGAAACATACGGAAACAAAGGTTGGTCACAAGTTAAATTTGCATTTGCCTTTAAATTTCAAGGAGGTTCATTAAGAGAATATGCCACAAAGAAAGAAAGATTGTTATTAGAGATAAATAAAAATATTGACACACAGACATTGATTCATCTTATTGTTATGGGTCTACCAGATTATATAATGTACAAAATGAATAAGGAATCTATAACATCGACTGCAAATCTATTCAATGAAATTGGTAAACATGAACAAACAGTCAATAAAAATAATTATGATAAATTCAAGAGAAATACATTTTTTAATAAAGTAAGAGTTGATAAAATTAAGCCCTGCAAAACTTGTGAAAAATTAAATAAAGGTAGCCGTTTCCACTCTGAAGAGAAATGCTGGTTTAAACAAACTGATGATTATGAGAACAAGAGAAATTATAATAAGAATGTAAACAACACTGTATTATGTAGATGTTGAACTGAATGATAATGAGTCAAAAAACGAATAATTACACCATTAATTAAAGTAAAACTATCATTAGAAGGAAAATTAGACATTCTGGCTCAAATGTTTCCTTAATAAATTCTAAATTATTAAGAATAAAGGAAGAAGGAAAAAATGTATATAACAATACAAACTTACTAACGATTAATGGTGTAAAAAAGACAAAAGGCTTAACAACAATAAAAATTAAGATAATTAATATAGAGAAGAAAATTGATGTTTATATTGTAGATGGAAAAGAATTCAAATACAATTTTCTAATTGGACTTGATACTATAAAAGAGTTTAATTTGATTCAGAATGAAAACTTGGAAATTGTTCAGAAATCTGAAGAAAGCTTTAAAAAAGAGGAAATACATTGTAAAAACAATCCTAATGAAAATGAAGATATAAATAACTTGAACTTTATAAACTTTAAGGAACATACAAAAGAAAAAGAATTTACAATGGATCTGAGTGATTTAAATATACAACAAAAATCTGAAATAAATAAACTTATTGATAAATATAAATCAAGCTTTGCAAAGGATAAATATGATATTGGAACAGTAAAGGATTATGAAGCACGCATTGATCTACTTGTGGACAAATACTGCAGTAAAAGACCCTACAGATGTTCAATAGAAGATAAGTTAGAGATAGAAGAACAAGTAAGAAAATGCTTGAAAGAAATCTTATAGAGGAATCATACAGCCCTTTTGCAGCACCAGTAACCTTAGCTTTCAATAAAGAAGACAATAGAAAAACAAGATTGTGTATCGATTTTAGAGAATTAAATAAAATGGTGGCACCTCAGGCTCAACCATTTCCTTTGATTGAGGACATAGTAACGAAAACCAGAAACTGTAAATACTTTTCAACAATAGATATAAATTCTGCGTTCTGGTCTATTCCCCTGCGAATTGAAGATAGAAAGAAAACTGCTTTGTAACCCAGGAAGGCCACTATCAATGGACATGTTTACCCTTCGGTTTAAAAACTTCTCCAGCCATATTTCAAAGAATACTAAGCAACATATTGAGAAAATACAAGTTAACAGATTTTGCTGTAAATTTTATTGACGATATTTTAATATTTTCAAAAAGCTATACCGAGCACATAAATCATTTATCACAGATTTTAGAGGCGATAGAAAAAGAAGGTTTCCGACTTAATCCGACGTTTCCGATCACAAAATGTAGATTTGCAACAAATTCGGTAAAATACTTCGGACATATATTACAAGATAATACAGTAAAACCAGTGAGAGATAACGTGATTTCAATAAGAGATTTCCCAAGACCAAAGAATCAGAAAAATATTAGACAACTTCTAGGAAAAATCAATTTCTACCACGAGTACATACCTAACAGTTCAATAATTTTAGAACCATACATAATTTACTAAGGAAGCACCAAAAATTCATACGGTCAATAGACTGCCAAGAAGCTTTTGAAAAGATTAAACAACTATTGTGTTCACAACCAATCTTAGAAATTTTTGATAAAGACTTATCAATAAACATATATACGGATGCATCATTGAAAGGTATTGGAGCAGTGCTGAAACAAACTCAACAAGACGGAAAAGAAAAACCTGTAGCATATTTTTCAAAAAAATTAAATGAAGTCCAAAAGAAAAAAAAGGCTATATATTTAGAATGCTTAGCTATTAAAGAGGCCATAAGATATTGGCAGTACTAGCTAATAGGCAAACCTTTCACAGTATATTCCGACCAAAAACCATTGGAAAATTTAAATATTAAATCTAGAACGGACGAAGAGTTAGGAGAGATATCCTATTATCTATCACAATATGACTTCGAAATAAAATATAAACCAGGAAAAAATAATTTAGAGGCAGATTTCTTGAGCAGAAACCCAGTATTAGAAGCTAATAAAGATGTACATGAACAATTAAAAATAATAAACTTAGTAACATTGAATGATATATTAACAGATCAAGAGAAAAATGAGGATATAAAAAAAAATACAATAACAAGTTAATATATAAAAACAATATATATTATAAGAGGGTAAGAAAGCAAGAAAAAATACTACTCTCAGAGGAACTCAGTATAAAATTTATAAAACTGATACATGAAAATATGTGTCATATAGGTATAAAACAAATGCAAAAGAAAACAGGAAACATTTATACAGCAAAGAATTTAACTAGAAATATCACCAATTTATGCAAACATTGTGAAATATGTATAAAAAATAAGACAAGAGGACGGGCTAAATATGGTGTAATGTCACACTTAGGCCCTGCCGCAAAACCACTTGAAATTGTCTCAATAGATACAATTGGGGGATTTTGTGGCTCTCGATCAACCAAAAAATATTTGCACCTTTTAGTCGACCATTTTACTCGATATGCTTATATAGTAACCTCAAAGACACAGAGTGCAAAGGACTTTATAAAACTTATAAATATTGTACCAAATTGTAATGAAATTGGCATGGTTCTCACCGACTTAACTCAAAAGAATTAACTCCTGGAATTAACTCAAAAGAGTTTAAAACTTTTTTGAATGAAAGATCAATCACACTAATTTTCACTGCAGTAAATTCGCCGTTTTCTAATGGACTGAACGAAAGGCTAAACCGAACACTCGTAAATAAAATAAGGTGTAAGATAAATGAAAATCTAAATACTAACACAGCATGGACAACTATTGCTCATAATTGTGTTGATAGATATAATAACACGGAACACTCAATAACAGGCTTTGCACCGAAGATACCTATTGGATGGTACTGATGTTTCATTCATACCAAATGAACTTAAATTTAAAAAAAGAAGCAGATGACTGGATTAGAGATAGAAAATTTGCATTAGAAAGAACAATTAAGTTTCATGAATATAATAAAATGTTAATTGATAAAAAAAATAACAATTCAAAATTTTAAAATAGGCGATATGGTGTATGTTGAAAATGGTCACAAACTAAATAGAAGAAAATTAGATGAGTTAAGGATTGGTCCATTTAAAATCGAAGAAAAACTATCCCAATCAATATACAAGATTAATACAGGACATAGAAAGATGGAGTCAAATTTTTTCCATATTACAAAACTTATTCCTGCCCCCATACTAGAAGAAAATGAAGATTAGAAAGAAGAAAAAGGAATTGAAAGAGACGAAAATCTCCAGAGAAATTTTCTAACCCTAGGGGGGAGATGTAAAGGAATAGGTACCTACCTAGAAATGCATAGGATTCCTTTATGTTCGAATTTTAAATAGGTGTTGTTATGGAGACAGAAAATGATAGATGATTATTGTTTTGTTGTCTAGCTGGGTAGCACAGATTGAAGTAATAAGAAGATTGAAAAATAAGTTTATAATTACAAAGTGATATAATATTTTGAAGACGGACAAATAACTTTAATTGTAGTTTCTTTGTCAGCAAAGCAACTCATGATATTTGTATGTCACATTATTAATAAAAAATTACAACAAATAGACAAATTGTCTTATATGTAGGTATATAAGAAAATTGAATTTTGATATGTTGTGAACTGTTTAATGTTCCCTTTCAGCAAAATTTTGACACAAATTTATTCGAAAAATGGCGACACTTTTAATAAAAATAAAATGAAATTCATAAGACTCACCAAAAATAGCTGTTGTACATCAAACAGATACATCAATTATCTTAAATCCACAATACCAATTAACTCGATTATTGGTTTATTAATAGAAAATATTGCATTTTCAAAAACACACAACAATCGGAAAAAATGTCAAAAATATAACCATAAAACTTTGTTTTATCAATAATCAGTGAAATTTTAAGTTTGAAACGCGTTGAAATAGTTGAATGCATTACTCATTCAATTATTATAACACTGGTACACAAATTTGTTATAAATATCCACTAAAATACGACAAAAAAGCCTAATTTTACACTGACAGCTTCAGAACGTTTAACATTGTGATTTGCCGCGAAAATAATCGATCTAGAAATTTCCATAATTAAATCATAGAAAAAAAAATTGAGACATCTCTGGGGAAAGCGCTAAAGGATTTTGTCAACTACATGATTATGCAAATTACAGATCGCGGGAGTTTTCGAAAATATTTAAATAAAAATTTTAGTGCGTCAAGGGAGATTTTGCTGTAATTCGACAACTTTGAGCAAACTTAGGTTTTGTTAATGGTGCCGAAATTCTGCAAAAAGCGTTCCAGTGGTTAGGTCATATCCTACTCGCTTCGATAGATTCGCCAGGGTCGTCCCTAAATGGTTTTGCAGGTACTTCGGATTAGAATTCTGGGCACAGTTCAAAAGATCTCATAAGGCCCCCGTAGTTGGAACCTACTGTAATCATTACTATAGTAAGTTACTAGTCTAGTTTATGTCATACCTCTCTCGCTTCCATGGGTTCGCCAGGGTGATCCCTGATGTGATTCTTCAGGTACTCCACCATGCGTTGGCTCTTCTCCTCCATGGTTCCATATATCCCCTTTATCTTAGTCGGGGTGAGCACTATGGACCAGCGGGCACGCTTCGTCTTCCACAACTCGCCGGCGTGAAAGAAGGGATTCTCCGCGAGAATGGCATCTTTCTCTGTGTCGGTCTGGAGACAAACATGAATTGAGGATTGGTTAAATTAGTTGAAGCAACAGCTAACGTCATATAATAAAAAAAGAACCCAAGAAATGCGATGTGGGCGTGTTTCGTGATCCATAAGGCTGATCATTCTTTGCTTAAATTTCTAACTAAAAAAATCGTTTCATTATCGTTACGAAATTTTATTTCAGTTGAATAGAATAGCGAAATCTGATGTCAGACATCAACGAAAAACAAAAGTTATTCAAATTAAATGGAAGGCATTTCTAGTATGTTTCGTCTATTTAGTGATAAACAGAGATTATGCATTTGTTGGATGGAGTTAAAGCAACCTTTTATTATGGGTTATGAGTTGTGATAAACATGGTTTGAGAAATGGTAAGATAGAGTTAAAGCAACCTTTTGTTATGGGTTATGAATTGTGATAAACATGGTTTGAGAAATGGTAAGATAGAGTTAAAGCAACCTTTTGTTATGGGTTATGAGTTGTGATAAACATGGTTTGAGAAATGGTAAGATAGAGTTAAAGCAACCTTTTGTTATGGGTTGTGGTAAACATGGTTTGAGAATTAGTTGAGTAGAGTTGGAGCAACTTTTTGTTATGGGTTATGAGTTGTGATAAACGTGGTTTGCGGATTGGTTAGATAGATTTGAAGCAACCTTTTGTTACGGTTATGAGTTATTATAAACTTCTTTTGTGACATGGTTAGATCGAGTTGAAGCAACCTTTTATTATTGGTTTGAGAATTGGTTAGATAGAGTTGATGAAACCCTTGGTTTGGGTTATAATAATAATAATAGTTTATTCCAGAATGTATGCAGGGGTAGAGCAACGCAATACATTCCATATTTCGAAATAACAAAAGAAAGACAAATAATAAGATGAAGTAAAAACTAAATAACAAACATAAATTAAATAAAAAACGAATAAGTATGAGAAAAACCACATATTTGCCAGTACCTACGCAGTCACCTTTTTTATTCTCATGCCCACCGATAAAATTAAAATAATATATTAGAAAAATAAAAATTAACCGCAATTACCGAAAGTGAAGATAAACATTATTACAAAACCTATAAATGTCTTTGAGAAGTCCCCGTCAATGGTATTTGTTTTATTAGGTAAATAATTTCATTTTGATTTGTCAGCGTTAAAAAAAAATACTTGATTTCTTAAAGTACATCAATATTATTTAAGATTCAAGGGAATCCCAAAAATGCGAAATTATAATATAATCATGTTCACTAGCAATCCTAGTAATAATTTCATATAAAAAAAGGTTTCGCCAAAGTTAGAAATTTCCCTAGATTTATGTTATTTCTCTTTTCTATAAAATATATATTTTTCTCCCCTAGGTCTAGTCATATTTCCAGTGGCGGATACAGAAAAAACTCAAGGGAGGGGGTCTAAAGATATCTTAAGGGCCCTCGGTATTAAATGTTTCCAGCTCGAATTCGAATATCGAACTAGCTGCACGTGCAGCTGGCCGGTGCGTTCCATTCAAAATCATGACACGCACAAAGCAAAACCAATTATTATTAATTAAAAATATTGTGATTTTAAAAATAATGTTAAAATTTGTTTTAGAATATAATGCAATATAACGATAGCTTGATTCATGGAGGAGGTTCTCAGTAACTTAAAACATTTAATGTAACTTTTTATTTGGATTTTTTTTTATACATACATAGATGAAAAATGTACACATAGTAATACAATTATAAACATTGACAAAAGGCTTGGCCTTTGTTCCAGCCTGGTTTCGCAGTGCGGCGGGGCACTGTTAATATTAAATTGTCTAGTTTGATTTGAGGTCACGGGTTCAAAAGCCGGCGAGGAAAAAACAAATTTAATTATATTTATATGAGCAAATCATATTGTAGAATCAAAATTAAATGTACATAGGCATACATTCAGTATCGTGGAATATACATTCAGTATCGCCCTTGTGAGAGACCATAATTCAGAATTGAAAGTTGCTTGAGAACGGCGTAGATATGTTTAGTGACTAGACCTGAATGGCCAGGAACTTTCCAACCCTCCTCTTTCTTCCCTATCTCTAAAAATGTGGACTATATATATTAGAAATATAAATGAAATTTCTTCTGAAGACACTTCAATGAAATAAAATGTTATAAAATGGTTTCCAACCCTCCTCTTCCCTATCTC
Organism: Limnephilus lunatus; assembly: GCA_917563855.2. Taxonomy (NCBI): domain Eukaryota; kingdom Metazoa; phylum Arthropoda; class Insecta; order Trichoptera; family Limnephilidae; genus Limnephilus; species Limnephilus lunatus. The sequence continues at coordinate 30,312,596 of OU830599.1, read as the reverse complement.
TAAAAATGTGGACTATATAAATTAGGAATATAAATGAAATTTCTTCTGAAGACATTTCAATGAAATAAAATGTTATTGATTTCTTCGAAACAGTTTCTTCTTACATGTTTTGGTTTTAGCTGAAACCAATTTTACTTTACTTCTTTTCGCTATTATGCACTTTTCTAAATACTCAGAGTTTCTCGTAGGCATGCAGCGATTATGTCGAGGATCAATTAATTTGGGTAGCATGCAAAAATTATAAAAGCGTTTCAGCTGTTCAACCATATTAGTCTGCCAAAATTCGTCATCCCGTAAAATTTTTTCGATTTTTATTCCGAGTTCAGTCCATACAACAAACATACAAAAATCTATTTTTGTTACATGTAATTGGCCCTTAACCTGGTAAAACCAATCGTGAGATGCATATACCAGTATTTCTCAATTTTTTTTAAGTTTCCAAAAAGTATTTTTTTGGGTTTTTACTGCTTCATATATGAGAATGCTGCGTGCTGTGAAAATACATTTAAATTCAATCACGGTGTCTTCAGAAAAAAATCCATCTGGGGTCGCACCCATATACGGATACTCTTCATTTACGAAAAGACCACACTTTTTTATGGTAATGCTTTCTTGTTCTGCAAGCTCCTTCAGGACATTGTATTCATGTTTTTGTCCGTGTCGAATTGAAGGAATATTTCATAAGGATTGCTGGTACAGTATATTTTTAACTAATGGAGCGCAACTCATATTTTGCCGCCGTTTGCACACTTTTTCAAACCACGATGCCGTAATCATGTTGCAGCGCATCTCGATCCACTTTCCACTAGATGCATGAAGTACCTACTGTCGCCCTTTCAATTGCTTGCCTATCTTTGGCTATGGTGAAAAGCCTTTCTAAAAATCACCTTTAGCTGCCTCATACAATGCTTGGTCCATATCAGGTTTTTCTGCATTGGGACCATAATGCTGATCTTTTGCTGAAGCGAGCTGCAGGATTTTTCCTTTTCTTTTTTTTTTACTTATAACTTTTTGATTATTTTTCTGCAATCTTTTTAATTCTAATTACTTTATGAGTTTTCTGTATTATATAGTCCAGTAAAATAAAACATTTCCACTTGCATCAAATGGGGTAGTTCTGATTTTCTTTACATATTCTATATGATGAAGGACGAATGAAAAATCTAAATTTTCAATCTCGTCAGATCTCCGGATCTGGCCAAAAATCGTTTTTGTCACTTTGACCCCGAATAACAAAATTTTCTCCAAATATCATTCTATATTTTCAATAGTAGACTAAATTTCCTACAATTTGATATATTAATAGTCACAGTAGACCCTATAGTGTGTGAGATATAGGTGTTAGAAAAAAATGATTTTAAGGCCGATTGTATATATCTCGTATATATATGTATATATATACACATATATATACGAGATATATACAATCGGCCTTAAAATAATTTTTTTCTAACACCTATATCTCAGACACGAGATATATATATATATTTATATATATAATTTAAAAAAATTATAAAAAATATATGTATATAAAATATTAATGTATATAATAAAATCCAATACTATATATATCATGTCATGTAAAACGTTTCTGTGCATTAGGGGGGGGGGGGTGATTCGAACAACGCGTTACGTAACATTTTTTTTTATTTAAATATAGAATAGGGAATTAGAAACTTTATGCATATTCTTAAGGCCATGCCAATGTTTGGGTGAATTCTTTTAAGTTCTTTATTTCTTAGAACCTAAAATGTAAAATCGCTTTGGTTTTTCGGGGTTGTTCTCCATCTCAAGCTATCGTTGTTAAATAAGTGTGTAGATGGATACACTCATCAAAAAAGCACCTTTCTAAACCTACAAAATTGTGTCGTTGTCGTTACTAACATACTTACTTCCACTATTTTGTATTACTTCAGTGTTCAAATTTTGATGGAATAAATTTTTTCTGATAAAGGTTTTTCTCCACTGTGAGTAAATATATATAAATATATAGATATCCCTTTGTAGTACATGAATAGTTGCAGTCAGTAAACGAAATAAGTTACTCTCCACTGTGAATCAGCGAGTGCGTTCTTGGGTGTCCCTTTTGAGAATATGATTAGTTGCAGTCGGGACACGAAAAAGGTTTTTGTCCACTGTGGGTTAAAAAGTTATTTTTTGGATGTCCCTAGCGATAACATGAACAGTGGGATACTTCCCTAGATATTCCAGCCCTGGCTAATCGAATTATGAATTAGTCGTACTGTGTGCGACTTCACGAAACACTATTGCATACATTTTACCAATTTTCACTTTGAAAGCTCATAACTTGTCACTTTTGGAGATATCGAAAAACTATTGTTTCGGTCGTTATTTACTCTTTACGCTTACCGCACTTTTCTTCAATATTAGTATTGTTCAAAATCTAGTTTGAGGATTACTAATTCTTGGGGTGACACCATCAAGTTCATTCTTGGGTAGGAACTACGTTATCCGCACCGGGTGCCACCCATGCTAGCTACGCCACTGCTGCCAAATATTAATGTTTTGTCTTACGTGAAAATCATTCTCGGCAAAGTGGTTGTAATCCTTGATCAAAACCGCCTTTATGATGTCCAGGTCCCTGATAACTAGAGTGGGGGTCCCGAGCTTGAAGAAGCCGAAGTAAGCCGCATTGTTGAACTTTCTGAAAAATACAAACCAATTCATTTGAATAGATTATCAACGATAAGAAAATCAATAGAACGTTTGATTGTTGCTAATGAACATAAATAAGAATTAATTGTAATAATCACAAGAACAAATAATATAATCAGAACTATTGAGTATAGTGTTATCGAAATAACGCTTTTTTTGTGGATTCCATGACAACTCAGAATCAAGTCAACTCAACATCTCCACCACCACCATGTAATTTTTAATTTTCAAATTTTATGGAAATTTTTGTTAGTAAATCAATAAATAATTATTTATGTAAAAATGGCGTTATTTCTTTTTTCGTTTAACTTGGATTGGACTCAAAACTATGCATTGATTAAACGAGCCCTTACCCGGAATAATGACAATCCAACAAAACTATCAATATTGAGTTACTGATGGAATAATGTTGGGAATGTTAATACGCATCTTTTAAGGTAGGAATTATGATAATGATATTTTTTTAGGCCTGTGACTGCCTTTTAATGTTTGTTTTGTGGAATATTGTTGTATAACGAAATTCATCAAAATCACGGCGCATGGTTTAATTTATGTGAATAAATGAAAAAACAAACGTCTTATGGCTTCAACTAGAAAATTTTCTAAGCCAAGAAGCTGAAAAATGCAGGAAAGTAGAATTTGTCCAGAAAAACTATTATTAAGCCTGCTGTTTAGCCGTTGAAACAGTTTTGTGGAATAATGTTCAATTCTGATCTCAAGACAATATCTATAAAGTAAATTTCATTTATTTATTTCATTTATTCATATCGTTTTTTTGCTTTTTAAGCTCAAAAACATATACGACATGTGTACATTTATGTTAGAAGAGCATGTTGCTTTCTGTAAGGTACGAAGAGTATAAAAAAAACGTTTTGTGGAATAACGTTGTGTGTGAAAGTGGTCATATACAACATTATCCACAAATTCAGCCTAAATTCTAGTAATAAACTGTAATGGCAGAATGCTGTGCTAAACTTCTCCCGCTTGGCGGCGCTGGTGTAGTTGTAGACCTGTCATTCAATTCAATTCAATTCAATTTCAGTGCCGGCAACCCGGGCGTTTATTTATTATTAGTTATGTACAACAGTTTTTTTTCCTTACCCTCCTCACTAGACAGAGTCTGTTCTGAGGCTGGTAACTAACAATTTTTAATTACATAAAAACAAGTAAGTGGTAAAAAAAAAAAAAAAAAAGAAACATATATATTATAGTAAAAATAATAATAATAAAATAAGAGGAAATCAGAATTTAAAAACAGAGTAGAATAAAAGAAAATATATAATATTAGATATTAAGAATATTACTTATCTCTCTTCTTTCTTTGACATTCAACCAGTTTAAAAATCTTTTGAAAACCCAATTCAAATTATTAGATGCGACGTAGGTCTTTGTTTGGGCTACAAACTTATTGAATATATATGGTGCCAAGTAAGATTCATGTTTTTTTGCAAAATTTGATTTGATATGTGGTACTTGTAATTGATTGTGTGTGTTTGCTCTTGTGTTTTGCGAGTGAGTTATGAAGTGTGGTGATATTTTTATGCAGTTTTTGTAGATGATCTTCTTTATGTATAGTTTATTTATGTCTAATAGGTTATTGTTGATCATTAGCTGTTCTGTCGGATGTTGATAAGGCTTTCTAAACATAATTCTGATTATTGTTTTATGATTAATTTTAAGTGATTTGAGGTGAGTCTCTGCTGCTGCTCCCCATACTGAAATACCATACATTAGAATACTTTGACAGAGTGCATTATATATATTTTTTAGCTGAGGTAGTGACATAATATTTCGAATTGTTTTGAAGATGTAAGAGAGTTTCCGTATTTTTTTTGTAATTAGGTTAATTTGGAGATCCCATTTTAAGTTATTGTCAACAGTTAAACCGAGATATTTAATATTTTGCGCATAATCAATTTTGTGACAAACACAGCGTGAGTTAGTTAACGAGGTAACTGTGCAGGGGTGAAGATGTAGTTGTGGGCGACTATCTGGCTGACCAGCTAATGTTTTACTGAAAGTTAAGTATTTTGTTTTAGAAATATTTAGTGTCAGTAGATTATTTATTAGCCAGTTATTTACTTCAGTCATCCCTGCTTCCGTGTTTTTGAAGACGTTTTCCCATGATTAGGCTTTGAATAAGATTACAGTGTCATCTGCATAACTGATTACTTTGTACTCTATGTTCCCTAGGCTTATCTCCGTTAGACTGTTAATGTAGATGAGAAACAGTATGGGACCTAAGACGCTGCCTTGGGGTACTCCATACCTGGTGCCTACTTTGTCACTTTCTTGATTATTGATTTTTACAATTTGTTGTCTATTTTCAATGTAGCTGATGAACCATTTTAGTGGTGGACCTGTTATGCCAATGTTTTTGAGTTTTTGTTGGAGTAATTTGTGTGAGATGGTGTCGAAAGCTTTTGCTAGGTCTAAGAACACTCCTAACACCTTTGAACCGCCATCTAGGTTTTTCACTATGTAGGTGGTTAGTTCCGATAAGGCGTCTTCTGTTCCCATTTTCGCTCGAAACCCGAATTGACGGGTGGAGATCAGTTTGTGTTTGTCAAGGTATGCGAGCAGTCTTTTTTTCATAGTTTTTTCTAGTAGTTTCGATAGCGAATTTAGGAGAGTGATTGGTCTGTAATTTAAGATCAGCGTTTTGTCTCCCGATTTATGTATTGGAGTAATACAACCTATTTTTAGATGATCGGGGACAAAGCCGAGGTTGAAACTTTGGTTGAAAATATGTTGAAGTGGTATAAGTATATGTTCTCGGAGACTAATCTGTATATGATTGGAGAGGTTATCTGGGCCCACAGCGCAATTTGGTTTGAGAGAAATAATTAAATCCGATATTTCCTTTGTACTTATTTTGTGAGCATAAAACGAATGATTTGGTTGCATGGTAGAGGATAGTTTGGTTAAAGAGTCTTCTGTTGTGCCGTTTTTTAAAAGAATTTTTTCAGCCAAGTTAGATCCAACTTTTGCAAATTGGGAGTTAATAAAATTAGCTATTTTACCAGGTTCATTTTTTGTAAGGGTTTTGTTTCCATTTATTAACAGTGCTTTGATCTTCGAGTCTTTTTTCGTATTGGAGAAAGTAATATCTTTGACGATTTTCCAGATTTTTTTGGGATCATTTTTGGCGGATTTTATTTCTTTTTTGTAGTACTTGTATTTGGCTTGTTTAATTAATTTATTACAATTATTTTTTAGTTTGTCATCATATGAGTTTTTGCGTACTTGCATGTGCATTGTGTCTCTTTTATGAATGCTGTTTACTAATCCTTTCGTGATCCAGGGTGTTATTTTTTTTTCTTTATGTGAGTAGTTTATCGGGGTATTTTTTGTTGTATATTTAGCAATATAGGTTCCAACTGTGGTCATAAATGTGTCCAGCGCGTTGTTTGGATCGGGTTCATTTAGTACATTTGACCAAGATTCATTATGTATGTCCTCTATTAGGGATTTATAATTGATTTTGTCTTGTACGGGGTTGTTTTTTTCATCTTTTTGTTTCTTGTTAAGATGATAATTAGTATTGCTTTGTATCTAGCTTGCGTGTGCATTTTGGAAGCAATATTAAAAAACTGTGAAGGAGTTAAAAAAAGAATTAAAGAATAGAAAGGCAAAATGTGTTGGCAAGAAAGAAGTTCTAATCGATATGTAAGCTAAGTGGTTGGAACATAACCTCATTCTTGTACTTCTGAAACACATTGATTGTGTATTATTTGTAATAATTATAGGTACTTTAGCTAACGTTGCTTATTTATAATGTACCCAATAATCATAATTAACAATTCCAGATTGGCTGCCCATGACTGGAATAATAACTTTATGGAAATACATGATTTTGAGTATGAAAGTGAGATAGTGGGTATATGTTGGCCCCCAGATGAATCATTTTACAGCATACATGATTCGCCTGTATTGCCACAAATAGATATAGTTCATATAAACCAATACTTTCTTCAAGTTTACAAAGGGCAGGAAGGAATAACAATGTATGCAGCAGTTCACAGGAAAGGATACAATATGATGAAGGAATATTTTTGGTAGCTTTAGTTGTTTCTATTAATGAAAAAAATTGTTTGTTGCATTGTTATGAATGTCAGAATTCACAAAAATAATCGCTTCGAACCTACAGAAAACAGACAAAAATTTACGAAACAAACTTTTGACAGGTCTCTTTTCATATTTAGGTCTACATTTACACTAGCGCCAACTGGTGTCGATTTGTGAACTACTCAAAATATCCTGCCATTTAATTGATTTTCTAGACGACTTTTCAATTAAAACTCTTAAGAATTGTATGTTTTATGCATTTTAAATATAAAATGTTATGAAACATAACTGGTTTAGTTTTTTCCATTTTCCTCAGAACTAGAATATTGTTGGATACAACATTATTCCGGGCAAGGGCTCCCCAAGTGATGCAACAAGCTCTATATTAAAATATTACAATTTGAGTGTTACTCAGTTCTAATATTATAAATGCGAAAGTGCGGTTGTTTGTTTCGCAAAGATCCGGGAACCAAATTTTATCATTTTTTTTAAACGTGTACATCGTTTGATTTTCAACGTGTGTTGGCACCCGGGGCGGATAAAGTTGTGTCACCCCCCCCACCCCCAATTAAAGTTGACTTGAGAAATTCAAAACACAAATTTGAACTTCATAAAAAATAAAAACATAACTACCTAGTCAAATCTGTTCCACGGTCGGGTGGCACCCTGGGCGCGTCGCTGCCACCGCTCACCCCCTCCCCCCTAGCTACGCCACTGCTCATATATCTAATGTCACATTTAACAGCCAATATTTCAGAACTTACCTTTTCACACAACCCATAGTTGTAAGTCATAAAATATAACTTTTTTATTAAGTCCCACTTGGTCATAAATATGTATGGCATTGTTTTATGTATTGTTCTCCACTTTCGCACTGTATAATATAGCATATATAATACGTGTATGTAACGATAGTATTATTAATTAATATTAAATATCTATAATTAAACACTGTACACTCCCCTTACAGCCACAAGTTACATAATGCTTTCATGGAAGAGTATCTAGTATAAAAATATTTGAACATAATTCTTGTATGATAAAAAACATCTTAATTGTAAGCCGATTAGTATTAATTTTATTATGTATATGTTTTTTAAGCGCAGTCAGGGAATTTTTCACAAAAAATTGCACAGTGAAAATCATCCAGGTTTTATTATTATAGTATTTCATAGTAATAATATACTTAAGAACTAACTTGTACAAATCATGGTAGATTAAGCCAAAGTGCTTTTCTCCAGTTAGCGCCTCCTTGAAATTGCCAAAGAAGAGCTTTGGCTTTTCGTAGGGTATTCCATACTTCTTCCAGTAGTTAAAGTTCCAAGTAAAGAACAAATAAGTCACTAAGGCCGATGTGGCGAACACCGCAGTCAGTTCTACGAGCATCTCGTCTGATATTCAGTGCTCCGTGATATAAACTGATCAAGCGCGAACTGAATATGTAGGTATTATTATGGTGTTATCTGAATTTGAATAAGCGGTCGAATCAATTGAGATGGACGTGCCATGCGTAATAAATTCCACTTTAACAATTCAATATCTATTTCTAGATATCGTCAAGAGGTCTGTTTACCAATTTTTCACTTTTGACAGGGCTGGATGAGAAACGTATTTCATTCAGAGGTAGTGTAATTTTAAAAAAACTAGTCATGTTTGATATTGGGTTCATATCTAATAATGGTACTTGAATGTTAGTTTGGCATTATTTTCTTATCAATTGTTGTCTTACGTCAATAAACCTAATGTAACCTAACATAAGCTAATGCAACATAACGTAGCCTACAGTAACCTTACCTAACCTTATTTTCAAAACTGCTTACGAATTACAGCTTCGGATGCACTTGAAAATGGTAAAAATTAAAATTTAATAGTAAGAATGTTAATAATAAGAATAAAACGTATATTATCACCCAATGCCAGCAAACGGTGTTTACGGTGATAATATGTGTAGGAAAACCTTTGATTATATAACATTATATAATCAAAGAGGAAAACAAGGAATGCAAGAACGAATGATCAATGATAACCACTCACTACAACTGTACGTCTGCTAATGTAAAAAAAATCAAAATACAGTTCTTATGGTTCCACCGCGATATCTTGAGGTTATCGCCACAATAAAGCAAATATGTATAAAACGATATTGCTTACTTTCGATATTAAATTTTTTAGAAATTTAATTAAAATTAAATTTGATTATCGAGTTCTGCAAGTATTTTATTATGTATTTTAGTTACAGCTGTTTCGACTTGTAAGGCCATTTTCAAACTGTGGAGAAGCCACGTACGGACGACTTATTTATATATTTTAAAAGTCAATTTTTGAAGTCTAAATTGATTTATTACCGGCAGTGGCGGCGTTAGGGTAGGGCGCGGTTGGGCGACCGCCTTTATATCCCCTCGATCTTTGAGTCAGGCCTCATCTGGAATACAAACGAATTCATCGGTAGTGGAGCCTCTGTCTGACAAGTCAGATCAGATAGCTGCTGAAGAGATTGTGGACGAAGTTTCGCGAAGTGAGGGAACAAGTTGTGCTACAATTACAGATGCTGCTCTATATATACTTTAAAAAAAGCTCAGGGACACACGTTGGGAAGCAAGAATAAGCAGTGTTAAAGCAGTCCGTTATCATTTTAATTACTTTGGCAATTGAAACTCAGAAAACTGTTGTTTAAGCCTACTACTCTAGCCGAACAAATTTCAGTTTCATAGTTTCACTGGTTGTTTGGTATGACATACTTTTTCAAATTAATGTTGTTAGTAAATCTCTACAATCAACAGATATAGATCTCAGTAAATGCATAGAAATGTTGAGAAAATGCTGCACTTTCTCTTGGAAAAATATAGAAATACAGACTTTAAAAGCCCCATTTTAAATGCGAAGGAATTGGCTGAAGAACTAGAATTGAACCTGTGTTGTCAAGCTTGTGAAACTACCCACTACGAGCCTATAACTTCTCCAGAAAAAAAAATTGAGGTTGAATTTTTCAACTCTCTCTTGGACACTACATTAATTTCAGTTAATGAAAGATTTGAACAGTTAAAGGAGTACTCGGAATCTTGATTTTTTTTGTACAATATAAAACAGATTCCGGAAAACCCCGATCTTGTCAAACTCTGTGGTATTCATTCATTAAACTATCTGATATAGATGGTTGTATGCGTAAGCCTGAAATATTTTTTGCCTCATCAGAATGTGTTTACCCCAGTGGCGTAGCGTGGGTGTCGGCCGCTCGGGGCGGAGGAAAATTTCGCCGCCCCCCTTATTTTAGGTATTTCAAGCACCGGTTGGTGTGGGGGGGGGGGGTATTTCAATAATCACATTTGACGAGTGTTCTTCCAACGAAAATCATGTTTATAAATTCTACTACAAAGTTTACAATAGAAATTATACTTTCTGAATACAAAACTGGTTAAATTATATCTGTATGCGGCGAATTAAAACTACACTCAGAACATGAAAATGGTTTTTCTTTGATTTTGGCAGCACATACAGAGTCTGCAACTAGAATTGTATAACTGCACTTCGAATAAGATAATGTTTTACTTCTAATTGTGTTATCCACAATTGGAATTTTAATTCTGATAACTGATAAACTTTTGCCTGTCAACGTTTGCGCACAAAATTCCCTGTTCTTCCCATGCATTTTAAATATACTTTTTTTAATAGTTTTTTTTACCCTTTTGCAAAAAACAAAATTGTTCTACAATCTTGTTAGAACATTTTTGTTTCTAAATATAAAAATGTTGGTATTGGAAGTTTAAATAGGCTCAAAAATACACACCTGCCAATATTCGAATTAAATTACTTAAAACAGAATAATGTTATTTTTCTTATTTTTTTTAATATAACTGTTTCAGTTTTTATCGCATTCGTACGATGTTATTTTAAAATAAAATGTGTGGGACAATTTGCGTCTCCTGTGATTAGACGGGTTAAATTAAATATGTATGTGGCGAATCAAAACTATACTCAGAATACGAAAATGGTTTCCCTTTGATTCTGGCAGCATATACTCAGTCTGCAAAGAGAATTTTATAACTGCACTTTGAGTGAGGGAGGTCTAGTTTCTAGGTCTACTAGAGGGGCGGGTATGTAGTGAATTTCTTAGAATGAAATAATGGTCTCCTTCGAAATGTATCAGCGGATGAACATACAAATGAAATTTATTCGTTACATTCTGAACACAATTCTGATTTTAATTAAGAGTGATTTTTTTTTAGAGTTATCAGCTTTAATTAGTATTTCTCTTATAGTACGCGTACAGTTTTCCTACGAATTACGAAATTTGCAGCTTAAAAAAATATAATTATTCACTTTTTTTTTTTTTTTTACATTTTTTCAGAGAAAAATGAGTCCTTTTGTACAAGTTTTTTTGTTTGAATATAAGTATGTATACCTATGTTTAAATATTACAGACGAAAATTATATGTTGAATCTAAAAGAAAGTACAATACATTAATATTTGTTCGGTTGCAAAATTGCATCTATCTTCTCCCTTCCCATGTCCATAATCCATATTTTTATGTTTCTTTTGAAGTCGGTTATTTTTTTAGTTGTTTTTATTGTAAGAGGGAGTAAATTAAATAATTTAACTGAGAAGTACTGCATATTTCTTTGTCCAAATGTCGTTTTAGTTGTAGGTTGGTAAAAGGTACGTTGTAGTGTAGATCTTGTGAATCGGCTCGACTTTGTCTGTGTAAATTTATTATTTTATAATAAATAATAAAAGAAAGAGCTGTATTCGTAAACGAAAGTATCATAGAACATTTTCAAATCATTAAAAAAAATTAACTTACTTTACCCCCCCACGCCACGCTTCTGAGGTACAACGATGCTTACATTATTTTTCTCTCTAATGATAATAATTATTTTCTTAAATAATTTTTAAACATTATTGTGAAAATTTTCCGCCCCCCTTTAAAGTGCCGCCCGAGGCGGGCCGCCCCCACCGCCCACCCCCCTCCCCCACGCTACGCCATTGGGTTACCCCTGCTTATGATTTAAATTTTATCAAAGATCGCAACTTACAAGAACTGTATCCAAATGTGTGGATAGAATTGCGAATATTACTGACTATACCTACCACCTACCTGCAACGGTTGCAAGTGGGGAGAGGAGTTTTTTCTAATCTTAAGCTGATAAAAACCTATCTGCGATCGACAATATCTCAACCTAGATTGACAACTTTGTCAATCGAAAATGAAATTGCTGAAAACATTGGTTTTGATAACCTAATAAAAGAGTTCAGATAGAAAAGCTAGAAAAGTGAAATTTTATTAGTTTTTTTTTATAAAAGGTTATTTCATTGTACCCATTGCCTTTTTTCGTATGCAATTGAACTGCAGTTAGGGGGCGCCGTAGAAATCTCGCCCAGGGCGCTGGTAGTGCTACAACCGGCACTGAGTACCGGAAAATCCAATTTTGCAGAGACAATAATTGAGAGGGTGATCAGTGGCGTAACTATACCATCTGAGGCCCGTGGCAAATTCATTGGATGGGGCTCCCCAGTAAAAATCGTCACTTTTTAATTGAATTTTTATAAATCCGGATAGAAATAAAAATACCTCTTCAAAATTCGCAGAACATCTATGGTGCCTCACTAACGTACAATACTTTTACCCAAGTCATTTTGGTATACGTGCTCTCAATAATATATGTATCCTGTACAATCAGAATCGAAATATTTATTGAATATTGACACTTTGCAGGGTTTTTGACCATAATACCTGAATAGGCAATTCCCAACCTTCCTCTTCATGTCTCCTTCCCTCCCCACTCCCTTCAGCCTCACATATACCCTAAATAGTTTATATAGTGCGGCACGTACAGCGCGGCGGCAGACATGCACTCACAGCCTGCACTTCAACCACGCAAACGCAAGCTTATTAATACTGTTGATTGATTGTTTTTTATTGACTTTACCTACTTTTAGAAGTAAATCTTAAATGCAGCTGTGACCTTTGTCGTATTTTTATTATATATTTTTTTAGTTCAAATATCATATACCTACCATAATATCGTAATTACAATTGAAAATAAATTTGGATAGAATATTTCTAGTTGATATCAGGAAGGCAATTAGGCGAAGTAAATCAGGGCTGCTTATAATACCATAAAAATTTTAAAAAACAAAATTTGCGTCGGAAACAAGTCTTCTGACAGTTTCAATAATTTATTTTCAAACTCATCATATAATATGTTGTATAGGTAAGTACAGAGCATTAATTATTTGGATAATTTATGGAAGTTGAGCCAAATGTTGCCAACGGCTGTAGTGGCGAAAGCGTTGGGATCTATCGGCAGTGGCTTTGGTTTGGTTCTCGGAGCGACCCTCAGTTCAAAGTTCCTGATGATGGCTGAAACGCAAGTCTTGGCGTTCGTTAGACCGAGACGCATTCCTACGAAAAATAAGATAAAACTTAAATACAGAAACAATTCAGCATAGGACAGGATTAATTCCACTGAACAGATTTTATTTATTTATTAAATCGGTTTACGGATAGTTTCCGTGAGCACTCAGGTCATGGGCACATTTGGTAGTCTCCCATTTTACCTCATTTCTTTCAGTAACCCGGTTCCTTTGATAAATTTCACCAGGGTTGCATTTGGATAATAGTCTGTTTTGTGGTTCAACGATGTGTCTTAGCTGAGCCTTGTTCCCATCAGGCCACTATCATTGGCAGTTTTGGCACCATAAGTGAACTATTAAAGTATATTACTTACCCTCTTCATATTTCTTGCATCTATTATATATAGCAACTGCATGTGTCTCCTGAGATGGTGATGTCCCGTTAGCACCAGTTACCTCAGTGAATTTCTGTCAATATTCAGTAGTTGCCTGGTTAGTTTAAGTCCAGGGTCTGCTACTCAACAAATAATACCTAGAAGTACCTATGATGTATAAAATACCAATTTGAAGGTGAACACAATCTGATCTAAAACTGAAACCGGGAGACAAAACAGTTTTTAAAACTTTATCTGCTTCACAGAACAATTTGATCTACTTCGTCGATAGGTTTGAGAGAATTTTGCCATATTTTTTTAAAGAAAGACGAACATTCCCGGATTACGAATAACCCAAAAATATTTGAAAATCTCCTATTACCACCACAGTAAGCCGAAAATGTTGCTTATGTAGATATGTTTTATCCGACACATGTGAAGTTTCGAAATTTTAAAAATCTATTATTCTTACCGACACAAATCCTCGGCCCTTCCCCAAACGGCATGAAAGCAAACTTTGGAATGCACTTTCTGGCGTCCACCGCAAACCTCTCGGGATCAAAGGACTCTGGATCCGTGAAGTACTGCGGGTCCATCTGAGTGGCGTAATTGGGGATGGTGACGGTCATGCCCACGGGCACCTCGAAGGTTTCCGCGCCAGGCACTGCCGGAGGCATGCAGAAAGGTCTCGTGCACGTCTTGTTGAAGGTCAACACGGGGGGATAACTTCGCAGAGTCTCTGTTGAGTGTATTTAATTTATTAACTTACTAGCTGGGTTACCCGGCTTCGCTCGGGACAACACTCGAGAGTGTCTGGAATGTTTCACATTGATGTTCCCGATTCCTTATTCCCGAACATTCCAGAATTTTCCAGAATGTTCCGGAACGTTGAGGAATGCTCTCAAATACTCTGGAATGTTTTGAAATGTTCTAGAAAAAAAGGAGACGAAACTTCCAGCCCTTATATCTTTAAAAGCACGCCCTTCGAGTAAAAAAGGGAACTTTCTTCATGGATGGGGAATAGAGGGCTTGCAACCAATATAACTCCCGGTATCGTACAGGGCCTCGTCTTTGAGTTTTAGTGGCATGCACACTGAACACTTTTTTAAATAATTTATATTGAATATTAAGATTATCCAAACATCTAGAACTTTCCAAAACCTTCTAGACTCACCGACACACTCCACCACTCATTTCTGAAAGCTTCTAGAACTCTCTCCTTCCAAAACATCCTAGAGCATAGGGAACCTTCCAGAACTATCTAGTACCTTCTAGACTCACCGAAACACCCTATCACTCCTTCCAGAACTTTTTATAGCTTTATCGAGCCTTCTAGAACTTTTCGGAACCTTCTAGACTCACCGACATACTCCACCACTCTTTCCAGAATTTTCTACAGTTTTATCAAACCTTATAGAACTTTCCCGAACCTTCTAGACTCACCGATAACTTCGCCACTCCTTCCAGAACTTTGTACAGCTTTATCGAACCTTCTAAAACTTTCCGGAACCTTCTACACTTACCTCCGACCTCCGCCACTCCTTACAGAACTTTCTACAGCTTTATCGAACCTTATAGAACTTTCTGGAACCTCCTAGACTCACCAACGTACTCCGCCACTCCTTCCAGAACTTTCTTCAGCTTTATCTAACCTTATAGAACTTTCCGGAACCTTCTAGACCCACCGATGTATTCCGCCACTCCTTCCAGAACTTTTTATAGCTTTATAAAAACTTATGAAACTTTCCAGAACCTTCTAGACTCACCAACATACTCCACTACTCCTTTCAGAACTTTCTACAGGTTTATCGAACCTTCTAGAACTTTCGGGACCTTCTAAACCCACCGACTTACTCCGCCATTCCTTCCAGAACTTTCTACAGCTTTACCGAACCTTCTAGAACTTTTCGGAACCGTCTACACGTACCTCCGAACTGCGCCACTCCTTCCAGAACTTTATACAGCTTTATTGAACCTTCTCGGCCTTTCCGAAACCATCTAGACCCACCGACATATTCCGCCACTCCTTCCAGAACTTTTTGCAGCTTAATTGAACCTTATAGAACTTTCCAGAACCTTCTAGACTCGCTGACATACTCCTCCATTCATTCCAGAACTTTCCAGAGTTTTATCGAATCTTCTAATAGTTTCTGGAAATTTTTAGAATTCTCGTAATTTCTAGAGTATTCTTAGAACTTCCAGCCCTCATATTTTCAAAAGCACGCCCTTTGAGTAAAAACGGATACCCTTATTCCCTAGGGGCCCTAGGGGGATAGAGATCTGCCACACCATATAACTCCCTTGATCGTACCAGGACTCGTTTAGAACTTTCTTTTATAATATATATATATTGATTATAGAAAACGAAGAAGCTCTTAGAGCAGCCAAAAGTAATACCAAATATACTTTTAATTAAAGGCAAAAAGGCTAATTAAGATCGTACTACTTACTTGGCTTCAATTGACGACAAACTACGTTACATTACGTATTAATCAGTACCGGATTATCCTTTAGGCAGAGTAGGCAACTTTACTGCCTAGGGGCCTTGCATCGGCTGGGGGCCCCGCGCCCCGAGTAAAAATGACTTGCGTCAATGGTGAGCAACTAGGTACATACTATCAATTAGTGAGCAACTCCGGAACCGATTTTGGAAAAAGTCAGCTTTCAAGATATTTTAAATTTGTTTTATTAGGAACATTTACAGGTTAATAACATTACATGCATTAAAGAAAACAACAAATTATAATAATTAGGTTATAACCCAATAACTAATGTTCACATCATGTGTTCTTGGTTGATCCAAACAACGCAACTGTGTGAGTGCTGTGACAACTCTCGCTGTGATACCTATAACATTACTGTAACGGACGTGTTACATACCCTCGTATGTTCTTTCAACAAAAACATCGTTGGCGGTATCCTCTACAGTTTAGTGGTCATTTTTGGAAATTTTGCTTGAAATCTAAAAATTCCGCTTGGCCTCTGAGCTCGTTAGTACCATACCGCCAGCGATCTTTTTTCGTTGAAAATATTTTATGTTTGTTTTTCTAAAAAGATTCTTAATTTATTCCAAATTTAATCTTTTGTTAATAATATACTTTCCTTTTACTATGTACAATGACCCCGGTGCAACAAATAAACGCTACTATGCTCAGGTTGCCACCGGGGACATTTTTCAACTTATGATTTCACACGTATTTTTTATGTTTCTTATTTTTTTACCTTTTGTTAAATATTTTAACTTACGAGCCTTGTAGGATGATGAAACTAACGGATTTCATTCCGGAGTCCTACACGGCATCGGGAAAGAGAGCCTCAGTCTCTAGCCATTAAATTACACAAACTAGGGCAAAAATAGCCCCCAAAAAAGACTTCGATAAAAATATGTTTCCTCCGATTTTTAAAATCCAGGTACCCCGTAACATAATGAAACAAACAGGTTTCATTAACCCATCTTACGGGGGACCTCGGAAAAATAACACTGTTTCTCTAAATTGTTAAATAACTAGCCAAAAAGCAAATAACTTTCAAAATTTTACGATTTATCTTAAAAATGAGATAAATCGCCCCAACTAAAAATCTAGTGATAAACCATAAGTTTATTTTACCATTGCTACAGAATAATTTACATGTACCTATGTACATAATAAACCCTGTATAATTATTATAAGATGTTAATTTTAAGCAACCGCCTCCAAAGGTGACGTCGGCAAAATAGGGTGCCCACTTTTGACTTTTGATTGATTCATTTTACAGAGTTCCTCAACCGATACTTTATTTTTAATTTTATTTTTAGGTGTGATTTTTAATGAGAGTAACTACTATACTGCGGGTGTATGCAGGTTCTTATTCCTTCCGGAGGACTATCTTTGGTTTTTTATATTTAAAATTATCATTTTCGCTATATTTCGCGAGCGTATTGATCGTAGGATTAGAGTGGCCGGGTAGGCTGACGTAAAATTTGGTTGCTTGTGAGACAATAAAGTCCTTTATCAACGGAATGTTGGAGTCTTTGTGGAGACAAGAAATCTACTCCATTTAGGCGCATTGAGGGCAAGTCTAACGGATTTTTTTTAAAGGTTTGTATTTGTTGAATGAGACTGGGTGCCGCATGCCCTCAAACTGGACAAAAATCGGTGAAGCCGGGCCTAATTGTTGTTTTATAAAACAGTAATTTGTTGTTCGTTGATAAACGACTTCTTTTTCCCATCATTGGATACAGTGATGATAGACATTTA
Organism: Limnephilus lunatus; assembly: GCA_917563855.2. NCBI lineage: Eukaryota > Metazoa > Arthropoda > Insecta > Trichoptera > Limnephilidae > Limnephilus > Limnephilus lunatus. The sequence goes on along the minus strand of OU830599.1, from coordinate 30,294,888 downwards.
TTAGCTGCTTTAATTTTTCCAGTTATGTGTTTCTTCCAGGTGAGCTTGGAGTCAAGCATTACACCTAGGTATTTAATTGACTTTTCCCATGGAACGTTTTCCCCAAACCGTCTAATGTTTCTGTACGCGGCGTGTAACAGTGGCCTCGACAGTCGAGCTAGAAATTATGTTAGTGTCATCCGCAAATTGAGTGATTTTAACATTATGATCCACGGGTTTAGGAATATCGCTACAATAGATGTTATATAAGGATGGTGAGAGTTGGCTGCCTTGTGGGACCCCAGTTGATATGGGGCGGGATGTGGAGTATACTATTTCTATTTTTAAAGGATCTATCTCTTAGGTAGCTGGCTATTAATTGAATAAGTCTTAATGGATAACCAAGAGAGAACATTTTATATAAGAGGCCGTTATGCCAGACTTTGTCGAAAGCCTTGCTTACGTCGAGTGAAAGAATTACTGTTTTTTTCCTGATATTGAATGCCTCCGTTCCACAACACGCAGGAGTTGGTGAGAGGTTGAGTGACCTCTAAAACCATGTTGGAAGTCTGGCAAGAATTTACTTTTATGAGTTGAGGGAGCGGACGCGGATCGGCAGAGACGGGGAACGATTAAAAATGAACGGCGTCAGTCGATGTATTGAGTCAGTCGTTTATTGCTGCTACGTAGCGATGGTAAGTTGGTGTGGAGTAACAGGGTGCAGACAGGAGCGATGATTGGAGGATCTTCAGGGTCTAGATTGAAGATTGCTTCTACTTTTGAATCCACTTTTGCTACGAACGCAGGATCGTCTTGTTCGGTGTTTGGAGAGAATTGACTTTCAAGGCTATCTGCGAAGGCTTCGGCCTTATCTGCAGAGGAGTAAACTTTTCCGTTTAGGCCTTGAATCGGAGAGATTTTAGTTTTCGGGCGTCTGAGTGCTTCAGAGAGCTTCCAGTAAGCTGCTCTATCGTCTTCTAATGTTGAGATGAATTCGTGCCAACGCTCGTTGCGAAATTCGCTGAGGGCATCACGCACTTCTCTGTTTAATCGATTGAGGTGTTGTTTCACTATTGGGTTGCAAGATCTATGCCACTCCTTTCTAACAAGATTTTTTTCCCTAATAAGATCTTTGATCTCTTCGGGTATTCCGTGAAGTGTTGTGACGTTGGGAATCTCGTCGGACGCCTCGGTGATGCATGATTTTATTGTCTCGATAAAGTTGGAGGTAGCGGCATTTAGGGAGGCTTCGTCGGGGATTAACTATGTTTAATTAGCAGCTCGGTTAATTTTTTCCATTTGATTTTAGTGCGTGGGGGATTATCGGGGACCAGAGGGTTAGAGCCTCCTGTTAAAGTTAGAAGAACTGGAACGTGGTCTGAAGTAAGTTCGTTGAGTACTCGGAGGGAGTGTAAATGGCTAGTATTTTTAAGTATAACGATATCAATCACATCTGGAATACCGTTGGGATGATGGATCGTGGGTCTATCTGGGGCATCGACTACGATAGGATTGGTACTCGCGTACTTTGCGAGTACGTTTCCTTTTGTGTTACAATAGTGTGCCCACATCTTGGCCGCCCTATTTATATTATTATGTTTGAGGTGAAAATCCCCTCCACTTTTTCCAAAAATACTGCCCGAATGCTGTCGTGTTCGTATATACCTATAAATAGGATGAAAATTACTAATAAATAGTTTACTTTTTCAATTCTACTTTTCAAAAACTTGTTTTATTACTTCCTACCTCTGGAAGTCCTACGACCTACTGCCTCCTGCTGCCTCCTGCTGAAGTTCTTCATGAACGAGTACCTGGTGCCTGCCGCCACAGCCGGCCCTAACTCTGGGTACTCCCAAGGCACCAGGCTCAGGCAGAAATGAGGCGCATCCAGTGCCACCAACCACTGGATGTAGGGAGGCCAGCTTTATAACTACTATCATCATCATCCTTGGCAACAAGAAGGGAAGGCGTGCACAGCCACCGGTGCCCCCTATATTTACAGTCTTGTAAGGACGACAACACGTCCGTTACAATTATCATCTATAGATTGCTTCAACTTTTGGAAGCCCCTAGTGAGAACACAAAAAAGTGCCCACCTATTGCAATAAAGTTACTTTATGACACAGCCTTAGTTCATACTCACCGAGTACAACCATTTCCAAATATTGCATGCTGTGGATCTTTTCAAACGTAAGCTTTCCTTCGTTTTCTGCTGCGGCATCCTCCAGTTCCTTTCGTAATTTGGTTTGGACGTGGGGGTTGGATGCCAACTATATCAAACAAGAAGTCATTACTATTTTTTTTAATTAGTTAATAAAATTTATCATATTATGGATGTCATAATTTCGAAAAATAAATTAAATTACCTCAAACAGCAAGTAAGATATTAGACCGCTGGAAGTTTCAATACCCTCCGAAAGAAACCCAAAAACTCTTCCAGCAATAATTTGTATTTCATCTGCTGAAAAAAGTACGATTTTCCTAGTATTAGTTATAAATCCATCTCATCCAATGGAACCAAGGCCAAGAATGTATTTATCGCTGTAGTTAAAATAGGGTTACCATTATTTTGTTTTAGCGCTTCCTCAAAGATGTCGTTCTGCAGAATTCCGTGCTCTTTTCTGATCGTTATTATGTTTTTTGAGATGTTATATAAATCCTCTTCGATGTTTTTCTTTAGAAACCTGGAAAAAATTGTGACGTTAAATGGTGCGGGTGTTGTGACCCGCAGATATGTTGTGACCCGCTATATTATCTGTAGTAGCACACATAAACCACTAACTAAAAAAGAAAATAAACGGATCCTACGCCAAACTGACGTGTTGTCATTGTATCAACCTACTACTAAAAATCGCCGAAGAGGCAGATCTTTTGAAAACAAGGTTAACCAGGTTGGGTTAAGTTAGATTAGTTTTTGTTCATAATTTTTCATGACTTTTTTCACTTTTTAAGTTTCGTTTCGTCACTGTTCTGTTTGATCACGGAACCGACGTGAGTGGGTATCTACCTTGGTTTATAGAAGGAATGCATCCAAGGAGCTATTAAGAAAATCAAATTGATCATTCATCAAGTCTGTAGTAAAGCCTGTGGTTGCAATCCTCATAAAGGCATTCTGGTCATCTTGGAAGGAGTTTACCTGGAGACCCAGAACCGATGATACTATAATGTCCGTGAGGTACTTCATAGCAAGCTGTGAACAAAACAAAGCAATAAAGTTTAAACTTGTCAACATCGTTCGCGCAATTAGGGTTATTAGGGTACACTTCCCACATTGACGTGCTTGCGAAATTTCAATGAGGAAAAGCCTTTTATCGTGATCATGCATACTGTTTATCTTAGCCGAAAGGGGCAAGCTTAGTTCAGCGTAGAATGGGGATGGTTGAAACATCTCAATATTCTTGAAAATTATTATACTTACGAGTGTGACACAACACACACCACACCGTCGGAGAGTTTGGTACCGGTACACTGTGTACTGTGTACCTACTCAGATAGTCAGAGTCAATGGCGGTTTTCTCTAAAGTGCGTTTATGCAGTGAACCCCCATTGAAAGATGATAAAATAAAACAAGTTTGGAATCATTATACAACAAGTTTATAATCACATTATAAATAGGGCTCCATTAAAATCCGTATTTTAAACTCGCGCCACCGCGCACCGCGTCGAAACCGGTCCCTATGCCTATTTGGTGCGTGATGTGGTCGCGCGCAAAATTCTCCTTACAAAAATATCCTGGCCCATACAGATCCCTCTGACGGTGATTTGAACGAAACTATCCATTTCTTTGCCAAATTCATTCCCGCTCTGTGCGCCGCGTCCCGTGTCATGGATATCACGTGATCTCCGATCTTTCACGAGTATTACCGATCGAGTCCGTTGGAGAGTGACAAGTTGCCTTTGCGCCGGATGCAGCTATACGTTGAAACTATACGTGAACTCCCATTTAGATACTATTTAGATTAATCTTTACTACGGTTTACATTATGAACATCAAAAAATATGCTAGGGATAAATTGAAGCTTTTACTACCTTTTGAACGGATTGGAATTACAATAAATTATTTACGTTACAAAAAATATAAGCGTAAACTACTAAAACAATGTTTTTCATGACTTAAGTAACTATGAAGTAATACGAGAAATGATTTTTTAAAAATTCCCCTTTATGGCTTAGACTATTTTTAACGTTTTGTATGATCTAACTTTTTTTCAATCTTATAAAATTATGCACAAAATAAATAAAAAAAAACACTTTGGCGCTTACTTGCCTCGTACAAAAAAGAAGGTCGATTTTAAATTTTGAAGGCGTAAGAACCAAATTTTTCTAGCGTTTATATTCCTCTTTTTCAGATTATTTTCGGCAAACGTCGCATTGTCAAGTCGCTAGTTATGTAATTTTGTGTTGAACTTACTTCAGTATTGTTTTGACCATAAATATACCAAACCACCCACTTACCCACGTTGTCGCTAATATTCTGTCTTAATTTTTTTACACAATCGCTGGGTTGTGTACATAAAAAATAATGCTCATACTTATGAAAAAAGGTTGGAAAATAAAAATAAAAAGGCCTTCGCGTCCACTAATATATTCTACATAATTATTCTTGTTGTAAAAACAATAATAATTAGCAACGTGCATTGCTGTAAAAAACATTAAACAATTTAATTCCTCTGAAAGTAAATTTTGATTAGATAAATTTCTCTTGGATTTCTGAACCCCCTGTTAAAAAGACCACGAACCGCCACTGGTCAGAGTTAGAAGACATCATTAAGTATCGCGCTCAAAATTAAGTATTTACTACATTTTAATTTATTTTATAACTACTTTTGATAATTACTATTTGTTACTACTTGTATTTCTCTATTTTAGAAAATATGTGTTGCATTTGCGTGACGTTAATGTCTATACAAAACACTTTTTTTATATTGATGGAGAAAAGTCGCTAGGGTACGTTTGAAACAACTCGACTGGGGACGATTGCAACGTTTCAATCATCCCCATGTTTAAGTCATCCCTGACATTTGAAACTTTAACCAGTCAAGTCATAACTAAAATACATTTTCTCACCCAGAAGTTTATGAATATCATATTGATTCCTACGAATGACGGAGTGGCGAATAATAAAAATTGAATGTAGGGATCTAAACACCGGAATCACGATGTTGCGTCACCGAAACTGGGTGTATCTAGAGTGCTGAAGACTGGACGCTCTTCAAGACCTATACCTGCCATACCCATTTAGAAGACAGAGTTTTGTTGGGAAGCAGAAGGCCACCAGAGAAAATGACGTCAACACTTCAAATTACCAAAGTTTGAACCTAGGGCCTTTATCTAGGATATACATATATTAATATTGAAGTTAGTGTTCTGTATGCTTAGATAGGAGGAAAATTCTTGAACACAACAGAGTTAAATTGCTTTAGCTAAGATAAGGGGAAAGCGGGATCTTTTTTGGTTGTGGACAATAAAAAACCAAATGGGATACTTGAAAAGTTAACAGCATGCTGTGCTATAACAGCAAATGAGGAAAATATTTATGGCTTCTAAGAAAAAATATAAATACATTTGAAAAGTCAATTTTTTTGACATATTTGTCTGAAAATAGGGATTGAATAATATTCGTGTGACGATCGGGGCAGGTTAAAACAAATTAGAGGCCTGACTTTATGCCTAAGAAATGATCATAACAATTATCTAAGTAACCATTACCCCATGTCACCACAAGTGTGGGCAGAGAAGGTTAAACGCAACACAGTTCTTTTTTGAAAGTCGTTACTTTATTGACATTCATACATAATCTTCTGTAATGGTGACTCCTGACATGACCTGACCTGAGTATTCGAATCACTTGTCAAGATATATTAATAACTGTTGTTAAGATAATGACCTCCGTGACGTACCTAATGGTCTAAGCCAGCGGTTCCCAATTAGTGGCCCGCGCACCCCAGGAGTGCTAGAGATATGAGATAAGAGATATGTCACATGTACTCTAATATCCCATATATCTTTATGTCTAGATGGTACGAGGCGTGTACCGCATGAGCTTCGAAAATGCGAACAAATAAAGTAACAAGTACGTTCTTGTCCTTAAGTGTTTCCATACAAGAACTTTCTTACTTAGTTTCCATTTATGGGCAAGAACTTTTTGATAAATAATCCTCTCATTCAATTTTCATGTAGGTATATTTAATATGTTGTTGTAAAAAAACAGAAGACAGATCACGAAAATATTACACTAAAATTTTATGTTTACCTATGTATAACCAAATCTTACATGCATTTTCATAAAAACAGCCGAACATTCGAGTAGAGGAATATATCGAAGAAAGTATTTTTTCTGTTTCACAAGTCATAAGTTTTTTTTTCTTCATTGCTTTACCGTATTATCATTTTAATTTTTTACTTGATATTATCAGTAGCTTTATTACTACTTATACACTATTTCAATGCCTCATTGCTTTGAGAACCTAGTAATTAACTGTATGTTATATATTTATTTATTAATGACAAACACAGTACATTTAAATACAAGTTATAAGACGTTTAAGTTTTACATGGTTATGTACCTATTACGTATGTCATAGAATGTCATTTGGTAATTACGCCTGACATATGTAAAAACGGGTTTTAAAAATTAATTAGTTAATGAACAACTAATAATAATAGAAAGAAAGAAAAGGGAGATAGGGGGGGGGGGGGGGGAGATAGAAAGACATTTTAAAATAAGGATTATATGCTCACTAAATTGTAAATGACTGATTAAGGTTTAGTGAAAGGTTAAGTGTAAAGTAGTTTTAAATTTATAATGTGTATTTACATCACGCCAAGTAATTTAATAAATTAGTTTTGTATGTTAGTAAGGAATTTTGGAAAATGTCTAAATGTAGTAATTTTTTGTAGTGGGTATAAGTTTTGATTGCGCGAGTAATTGGTGAGTTACTTGCTGCATTAGTATTGTTAGCTTCATTATGAAAAAGGGAAGTGTGCCTGGTACGCCTCATTGGGACATTTAAACTAATTATGGATAGCAATTCAGGACTATCTATTTTATTATTTAGCAGGTTAAATAGAAACAACAGATCTGACAATGTGCATCTTTTTTCTAAAGTTAACATATTATTTGTAGTTTTGTTGTATTTCTTGAGTAAATGTTTGCTAAATTTAATCTGTATACTTTCTACTAAATCTATGTATACCTTATATCGACGATTCCATATGGTTGACGCATACTCCAGTGGACTTCTGACCAATGAACAAAACAACGTTTCTAGGGTTTTAGCACTTTTGAAAACTTTACATATTCTTAATAAGAAACCTAACATCTTGTAAGATTTTGACATAATTTGTTCGATATGCTTATCAAAAATTAATTTGCTGTCTAAGTAAACACCTAGATCTTTACATGTAGACGTAGATTGTAAGGGTTTTTTATTCAAGTTGTAAGGATAGATGATTTTATTTTTATTTCTAGTGAATGTGATTGAGTGACACTTGGAAATGTTTAAGGACAATAAGTTTGATTCACAGTATGCGCACAAATTATCAAGATCGCTTTATAATTCCACACAATCAGATAAAGACTGTATAGGTTTAAAAATTTTCATATCATCCGCGTATAATACAAAGTAACTATTTTGAAAGCATACATATTTATTTTTTATTTATTTATTTGAGACACAAACAGGATATTTACAAAACATTTTTGCAGGTAATATAAAATAAATTCTAATAAAATATAAATATCCCTAGACTAATGTGTCTGCAGTAATAACATTTGCGTATTCACAGAAGCAACATGAAAAACAATGTAAGTATTATTTATAGATAACTTAAAAAATAAAATACAAAATTTGAAAACTAAAATACAAAACTTGAAATACATAATAAAAATATGAAATATTTATGAAGAGATTATTGAGAAGTAATGAAATAAAATCTTTTTTTTTTTAGGTGCACTATTAACAAGATTATTCACTGAAGCAATCACAAGAAAAACAATGTGAAATATTTATGAAGTAATTATTGAAAAGTAATGGAACAAAAGCATTTATTTATTTATTTTAGTTTTTTTATTAGTTGCACAAATCATGGAGATATTTTATGAAGCTAGTTATATTATTTACAAAAATATCTATGATGGTGTGTATTTTAACAAGATCGTTGTATGATCGAGACATTCTAGATATAGGATTAAAATATCCAATATTATTGGAAGAAATTTCGGTCCAAAATATGTTAAGGTTTCTGTTAGATTTGGGCCTGGCGTATAACTTAATTTGATTGACTAAGTTACAATCTACACGATTATTCACAATTTTATAAAGCATTAAAAGGTCATTTATGTTTCGTCTTTTAACTAGACTCTCTAATTTGAAATGTGTAAGTCTTTGTTCGTACCCGTCTAAAAGATGGTAGACACCTGATCGATAAGACAAAATCCGTGTGAATTTTCTTTGGACTGATTCGAGTCTAGATATCTGAGTAATATAATGTGGATTCCAAACTGATGACCCGTACTCCAGAACACTACGGATTAAGGAATTGAATAGAATTATTAAACTATTAGAATTCTTGAACAGTTTGGTTGATCTTACAATAAAACCGAGTAATTTATTTGATATACTCACAATGTATTCAATGTGTTGGTTGAACGTTAGTTTGTTATCGAATATAATTCCTAAATCTTTTATTGATTCAACTGTTTCTAGATTGTGACCACGTATGCTATATGAATACAGAGTTTTGTTGGTGTTCTTGGTGAAATTAATAACTTTGCACTTAGCTATTTCATTATTCCATTTCATTGTCAACACACCAGGCAGATATTGTGTTAAGGTCTTGTTGTAAAAGTTCACAATCTTCAATAGATTTAATTGCTTTATATAATTTTAGGTCGTCAGCATATAGAGAAAAATTACAGCAGAGTTTATATGTAAGGTTGTTAATAAATATTAAGAAAAGCAAGGGTACAAGGTGAGATCCTTGTGGTACGCCCGACGTAACTAATATTGGGGAAGAGTTAAAACCGTTAACAGTAACTAATTGACTTCTATGTGATAAATATGATTCTAACCAACGAAGCAGATTTCCGTGAATGCCAATTTTATCCAGTTTATACATTAAGATACGGTGACTAACTTTGTCGAAGGCCTTGCTGAAATCAGTGTATACGGCATCTACTTGCGTTTTATTATTCATAGATTTACACAGAAAGTCCATGTACTCAAGCAAATTAGTATTTGTGGATCTTTTAGCAACAAAGCCATGTTGGAAAGGACTAAGTATATGTGATACATGATTAAAAATGGTTTTATATACAATGGACTCGAATATTTTTCCAAAACAAGATAAAAGGCTGATAAGGCGGTAGTTAGTTACATCATTTTTACTGCCAGATTTGTGGATCGGAATGACGTGGGCAACCTTCCACAAATCAGGAAATACCCCATACTTCAGACTTTTGAAGAATATTTTGTGTACTGGTACTGCAAGTTGGTCTGCACAATTTCGAATAAATAGTGGAGGAATTCCATCTGGGCCGGAACCCTTATTGATATCAAGAGTATTCAATTTCGCTTTGACCTCATCTAGAGTTATTTTGATATGAGACAATGGATAATTAAAGAGTTGGGAAGGAAGTTTAGAGTCACTTTTAGAATTAGATGGTGAGCTAAAAACAGAAGAGAAGTAAGTAGATAAGAGTTCACATGTATCTTCACCATTTGTTGCTGATTTGTCGTGGAGATGCATGATTTTGGGGAGAGAATTAGAAATTCTTTTCGAATTAATGAGGGTTGAGAGATTTTTGATACTGTCAGGGAGAGAATTTTCTATTGAATCTACATGGGTTTTAAGGCAGGTACGTATAGATACTTTTACTCGAGCTCTCAAGATGGAAAAACTCTCATAGTCACATTGATTTTTGTATTTTTTCCATTTCTTTCTAAACTTTTCTTTTTCTCTGAGTTGGTGGATCAAAGCACTGCTGAACCAAATTGGAAACTTATTATTCCTGATTCTTAAGCATGGAGTGTGTTTTTCAATTGATAGCCATAACGAGTTATAAAAATGTAGTACGGAGTCATTACAATACAGGGTGTCAAGATCGTCCCAGTTATTGAGTGATAACATTTCATTGCATTTAATGTAATCTGTTTTTTTGAATTTATATTTGATGTGATCTGGATTGGTGGGTAGGGGTCTGCATTTGGAAATTAAAAGATCAAATTCAATGGGAGGATGATAGGAGTCAATTTTGGATAACACATGTGAAGCAATTTGAATGTTGAGGTTATGGTTGGAAAACACTAAATCTAAAATTCGATATATATTATTAGAGACGTGATTGAATTGATTAAGTCCAGTCAAATTTTGGAAGTCCAGTAGAAATATTGATTTTTGGCTATTATGAAAGACTGGTCTGGTAAGAGTTACATTGGCATTTGGTGAGTATTGAAAAGATGGCACATTAAAATCACCCATTATTATTGTTATATCCTCTGATGGTAAGTTATTATATGTCGTTTGACACTTTTCAAAAAAATCTGTGAGATTTTCGATTGGTATATCTGGAGGCAAATACGCCAAACATAAGTTGATGGTTTGCATGGACATTACATGTAATTTAAATTTAATCCATAAATCTTCTGCAGATTTTGAGTTATGTGCTGAGACTAAAAAAGATGTCATTTCTTTCTTAATGGCTATTAGAACACCACCGCCTGATTTTTTGAGAGAACTCGATATGTCCCTATCGCGTCTATATATATTATAACGATCATCTACTAATTCATGGTCATAGATTGTGGAATCTAGCCATGTTTCAGTTAGACAAATTAAATCATAATTGCAACTGAGCACTTCGCAATATAAATAATTTAATTTACTTTTTAAACCGCGTACATTTTGATAATAAAATGTTATTGCCGTTTTGTTAGAATCCATTTTGAAAGTATAATATATTAGGCATTATTAAATACGTTTTTATGTAAAATTGATGAAAAAGTAATTTACTGAAAAGTAAGTAATTATGCTTTGGAAGGGGGTAATTATGAAATAAATGTCATTTATGTAAATATTAAATAAGAGTGGTCCGAGATGCGACCCCTGAGGCACACCCGAGACGATTTCCGTTAAATAGGATTCGAAACCACTGACAATCGTGATTTGGTGCCGATTACTGACATATGATGCGATCCATCTATATAGATCACCGTGAATTCCTAAACCTAGTAACTTCTGTAAAAGAATATAATGATTAACACGGTCGAATGCTTTGGAATAATCCGTATAGACGGCATCTACCTGACATCGCATATCCATTTGAGCATGAAGAAAATTTATGAAAAACGCAGGATTTGAGATTGTGGAGCGATTTCTCATGAAACCATATTTATGTAAATGCACTTGTACCGTGATTTATTTAGTAGTTTTTAAACTAAATCTGTCAATTTGACTGTCCTAAAGCTCGATCCTTCCTACTTGGCCAGTCAAAGCTTTCTTAAACTGTTGATTTATTTTTGTATCAAATAAATAAATAAAATAAATGTTACTTTATTTATAAAATTAACAGTTTAAATATATAATAATCAATATGCATATTAAACCAGCGAAGTTTAGCTGAACATTGATAGAAAGGCCCGAATATATTTGTGAGTCTCAAATCACAGTTCGCAGTTGGCTTCGTGCACTTTATTTTGCCCTTTTGACTGCTAAACTTTTTATTTGCTAGTCGGGAACCCTAGCCTCAAACGCTACCCTCGCAAGATCTGAACGAAGCTAGTTAAGCAAGGAGCGTGTATCGAGTCAAAATTTTATGGCGATCTATCCATCCTGCGTACCCCTCTAAAGAAACGGATCTGCGTGATGGTTAATTAGTTATCTATAACATACCAGCAACAGAACTAACTTCTCTGCATTCCCGCACCTGTAGCTGCTCCCAACACCATCCTTCCCCATGCCCACCCCTACCCTGATGCCCCCCACCCCTAATCCTACCCCCACTGCCCAAAAACCCGTAACCCAACTCCCGCCCAACTCTGCCAATCCAAATCCTATTACTATAACCCAAGACCTCACAACTATTGGGGTTTGACAACACATTCGCAAGCAAGCCCATAGGTATCAATCTAGCCAACAATACAGGCTAGACAGGGGATCTGCCCCCACCCAAGCTTCCCAAAAATCCTCGCCCCCCTTGGACCCAATACATGTTAAAGCCCTTGAAGAACAGCTCGAAGCCATTAAAAACACGATAAAAAACGCGACTGACGAAATGTTTAAAATTCAAGCCATATTAAGAAATCATAATGTCTAGACATCAAAATAAAATAGTCAACCTACAAACAGCTTATTGGAACGCCAATGGCTCTGTCCTCACCCACAAATGTGAAATAATTGAATTTCTTATAGAATACAACATTGACGTATTCTTCATTAATGAAACATGGCTCAAACCATCTAATAATTTTCGATTACACCGTGATGACAGATTAACCAACAAATGCGGCGGCACGGCTATTTTAGTTAAAAATAATATTGACCACCGTCTAGCACATTTATTCTCTAGTATTATCATAGAATCCACCTCGGTAATAGTAAATACATCTTCAGGACCACTTAAAACCATCTCCTTTTTTGTACCGCCGAATCGGCTACTGATCCCATCCAAACTGGACAGCCTATTAGAAGAAAGTGTCCCCACCATTATAGCAGAGGACATGAACGCTAAACTTGGATCGCGGCACTCCCTACACCCAAACCAAAAAGGTAACGTACTGGCAAAATACGCTAGTACTAATTCAATTGTAGTAGATGCTCCGGACATCCCAACGCTACACCACCCTAACGGTATTCCGGGCGTGATCGACATAGTCATCTTAAAATAAACTAATCACTTACACTCCCTAAGAGTACTTAACAAACTAACCTCCGACCACGATCCAGTTCTTCTAACATTAACAGGAGGCTCTAATCCCTTGGTCCCCCACGTGCCTATAAAGAAAAAAAAATAATTGGAAAAAATTCAGCGTTTTATTCGAAAATAAAATCACAGTACCGACATCAATACCTGATGAAGTAGCATAAAATACTGCCACCTCCGACTTAATTAAATCACTTAAATCTTGCATTAACGAATCATCATCAGAGATTACTAAAAAAGACAACTCAGCGAAATATGGTATTCCCGAAGAGGTCAAAGACCTTATTAGGGAAAAAAAACCAAGTGCGTAAGGACTTGCAAAGTTCCTACAACCCTATTGTTAAACAACATTTAAATAGATTAAATAGAGAAGTACGCGAAGCACTTTATGATTACCGCAACGAGCAGTGGAACGTATTCATTTCCTCCCTCGAAGACGACCGGGACGCCTACTGGAAACTCTCCAAAGCTCTTAGACGTCCTGTAACAAAAATAGCTCCGCTTCAAGGCCTAAACGGTAAAGTTTTTTCTGCAGCCGATAAGGCAGAAGCCTTCGCAGATAGCCTTGAAGCACAATTCACTCCTAACACGGAACACGATGACCCAGCCTTCGTAGCTAAGGTGGATTCTAAAGTAGAAGCAATTTTAAATCTCGATCCTCAGGACCCGCCCATTAAAGCAACATCTCCAGATGAAATAATAAAAATAATCAAGGGTCTAAAAAAAAAGAAAGCGGCTGGTCCAGACGGAATATCTAACAAAATACTCAAATGCCTACCGAAAAAGGGCATCTGCGCCCTGACTGCCATCTGCAACGCAGCACTTAGACTACGTTGCTTTCCAAAGGACTTCAAAGAAGCTGACATAATATTAATTCCTAAACCAGGCAAGGATCCATTATTAACGGAGAACCATAGACCGATAAGTCTCCTTCCTTGCTTGGGTAAAGTCCTGGAAAAAGTAATTCTTGTAAGATTAAATGAAATCACAAATAAATGTAAATTCTTGGCAGACTTTCAACATGGGTTTCGAGCAGGTCATTCAACCTCTCACCAACTCCTCGGTGTCGTGGAACACATCACGGAGGGATTTAACGCTAATAAAAAAACAGTAATACTCTCTATGGACGTTAGTAAAGCATTCGACAGAGTCTGGCATGATGGCCTTATATATAAAATGTACTCCCTAGGATACCCACTTAGAATCATTCAACTGATAAATAGTTTCCTGAGAAATCGCTCATTCAGAGTAAAAATAGATAACATTTTCTCCACTACACGCCCCCTGTCAGCTGGGGTCCCGCAAGACAGTCAACTCTCGCCGTCATTATATAACATTTATTCGAGTGACATTCCTAAGCCAATAGACCATAATATTATTATAACGCAATTCGCTGATGACACTAACATAGTTTCTAGTTCAACTGTCTAGGCTACTGCTACACGCCGCATACAGAAACAAGCCACTCTTACAGAAAAGTGGTGTAAACAGTGGAGAATCTCAATTAATCCGACCAAAAGTGTCGCGACAGTATTCCACAGAACTCGGCCGAAAAATGTTCCATGGGAATCATCACTAAAGTCACTTTAGATTATAGACTAACTTGGAAAAAACACAGATGAAAAAACAAAAGCTGCAAATCGTTATTTATCATCCCTCTATCCCATGATGTGTAGAAATAGTCGTCTATCAGTAGACAACAAATTACTGCTTTATAAGTCCACTCGAAAATTCTCGAAAACTCAATTACATTAATAACCAAGTGAAGCATCAATAGATAATCCTTTTTAAATATGTTAGAGCAAGTAAACTTAGGTTTAGGTACTCTGAAAAATAAATAATTCCAAAGTCCAAAGACTAACTTCTCTGACTTCCAGCGGCTCCCCGGGCCTCTCCTCGCAGTGGGTGTTCAGGTATGTGGTCATGATGTTGCACTTGTCCAACATGTTGGGGAACATCAGCTTGATCTTGTTCATGGTTATCCCGCTAGACCAGTAGGCCCTGCGCAGCCGCCACTCTTCGCCGTACCGCAGGAACGCAGGGTTCTCAGATAATATGGGTTCTTGTTCGGGTTCCACCTGCAACCAAATTATATGGGGCATGGCCTTGGGTTTTACAATATAGATAATACATATTAATGGAGATGTGGCGTGCAAAGAAGTCACAATTGACTGTCGTCGAGCTACAACCAAACTGCACGGACTCTCTCTCATGCCTTTGAAATGTAGGTAGAAATAGGCGGGGCGCCGCTGTGCGGAGCTGCGATTTGCAGAAGTATAGGCATTTGTCCTAGACCAGCAGTCGGCAATTAATATTGGTGGAGGGCGTATGAATATGTCATTTATTTCGGTGGCCATGCGAGCATCACACGTAAACGCCGCAGGTGAAAAAATCTAAGTGAAAATTACATTTTTTTAAATATTACGACCAACTGGTTGGTAGCGTAGTAGTTATTAGTTCCCAATTGCGGGTTCAATCCTCTACTAACGAGTAAGTTTTATCCTCCATCCATAATGATGGGAATGTGTGGATTTTCAACATTCTGAGATTAATTGTATATATGAGTACGATAGCAAATACAGTGAGTATTGTGGTAGTTGAATCCCACTCGGGCGTTACGTATACACAACTTACATATATGTTTTCTTCGCAAGAACTAGATAAAAAAAAATAATATGATTGTGGCCGATGGTGTGCTAAGTATTGTCGAAAGAAATGATCGGCCGTTCAGGAAATCTCCCTTCTGGCTTCGCGGGCCGGATCTGCCCAGTGGGCCACCAATTGCCGATCGCCGTCCTAGACTATTAAAAATACGTAATAACTCCAGTAACATATTGGTAGTATTTATTTGTATTGGCTGGCAACTGGCAACTCTGGCCGATAGAGGCTATCAGAGTGTATGGGAAATGTCAGAAGTTGAAGGTTCATATTTGTTATCTATTCTACAATACTTGGTACAGGTGAACGATGTTGGTAATTCTTGTTCACGCGGTTTCAAACTACGAATGGTTCATGGCTAACTCCTTGGTTTCTATTATAAAACTTGTAAGAAGATAAACCAACAGAAGCATGAATCACAGAATGGTCAATTTTTCTTAACTTTAGGTGAGATTTGATCAATATGTTTTCAAATATCGAATTCTTCATTGAACGGATACCAAATCAAATTATTTTACCTATTAAAGATCTACGAGTCGCAGAGATACTTCCACACAGTACGGGCGTGCGCCTAGATTGCTTCATACCGTTCCTTGCACCGAGTGAACAAAGGTATAGTACATAGCTTCGGACGTGCGAGGCGTGTGTCGAATGTAGCTAAACAAGTGCGAATCAAGCAATATAGTCGAATATTTATGAAAAGTCTGAAAATTATGGTCACAATTGATTTCCTTAATTTGCGCTTTAGACTTAAAAATAGTTTATTAGCTAGATGCTCAATCAATGCGACTACAATACTAATACTTGTTAGTCGAAGTTGCCTCGTGCGCCAGCTGCGCGTATGTTAAGCTAGAGAAGTAAACAACTATAAAAATATATAGAAGAAATATTACATGAAGTTCGTTTTCAGAGAAACTGTTGAACTCCTTGGTCAGCACTTCCTTGATCAGCTCCAGATCTCTCACCACCAGAGTGGGAGTGCGCAGCTTGAAGAAGCCAAAATACGCCGTATTTTCAAACTTCCTACGACAAAGTTATACATTTTCTATAAAACCATCTGGACACGGCCAAAATAAATTGTCAAAAGCTTCAATCAAAATTCTAATCTTTCGCCGTAAATGAGCACTTAAATGGCTATCGCTTCAATTGCTTCAAATCAATTTTTGATCGCATCATGAGCAGCATTCGCTTCAGCCAGGTTCCAAGAGGAGTACGAACAAGTATCAAGCAAAACTGATGGATGTGTTCGAATATATAGTCACAAATGATTTTACACACACTTTATGTTGCCCCTTTTATTTATTTACTAGTTGGGAATGTGTATTGTGAGAATTGTCTGGACGAAGCTATTAACGTAAACATCGACATTTTATATTGGCTGTGTCACGGGATACTTGCGCTTCGGTTAAATTAATCATACATTTTCATAGAATGACTTGTTATTTACCTTTTTATTAAAAATCTATACATACTACACTTTTCCATTTGTTTATTTTTTGCTGGACTGGCTTCGCTTTACAACAGGCATATTCGGAATAGCGCGAAACCGGTCCCGTCAAAAATAAGCAAATAAGATAAAAGTTATAAAGGTTTTTAAAAAGGGACGCACTTGACTTACTGATATTTTTTGGAGTAAAAAATTTAAATTAAATTTTGGTCTCCGGTGACTTTTTGTGCGTTTTTTCCTCAAAACCTAACAAAAAAAAAATTTCATGTGTCCCGACTCTTAACTATTCAATACCTACTGATTTTTTTTAATGTTAGTTGAAAAAAACATCAAAAATGTCATAGGAAACCAAATTTTCATTTACATTTTTACTTCAAATAATGTCAGGAATCACCGATTAAAGAAAGTCAATACAACCCTTATAGTACTAACGGATATGCTCTTTAGTAGCATGCTCTCTTGCTACTGATGAGCAAATGCTTTCTAGAAGTAGGTAAGTGTGTCATTCCCATATGAGCATGCTCACAAACCAATCGGCTGTTGATTTGTAAGCATAAGAAATGAGCAACAGTAGCGGTCTGTGCGCTTTCACTGGTCTAGAGTTCTAGAGCGCTAAGATTGAAAAATATAATGCTTTTGACGTTGTTGTAGCTGAAAATTATTTTTTTTCATTTTTAATATCAACTTTTTGTATGAAGATCTTCAGGATTCTTCCAGGAGATGCGCCGCATCCACATATTCAAGGTACTTCATACAAAAAGTTGAAATTTCGGAAAAAAAATAATTATTTTCAGATACAACAACATCAGTAATGTCTTATTTTTCAATCTTAGCACTCTAGCTCACCGAAAACTCACGGACCGCTACTGAGGAGCATGCTCATTAAGAGCATGTGTGTCAGTACTAGTAAGCAATCAAAAAGAAGAAGAAAGGGAAATATGTAAATATTGTGAATACGAATGAAAGAGGGAGCGCGCTAGTATTAAAAAACTATTATAATTAAAAGAAAATAGTAAAAATATTTAATAAATCACAACTCGTTTAAAACAGAGCAAAAAATCTCTCGACAAATGCTCAAGTTGCATTTAAAGATACACTGTGATTTTTTTCATAAAATCTTAAATAACAGAACAAAGCGTGTTTTTAATAATTTTCGGAGCATAATTTCTGTACAAATAAAAATTTCACTATGAATTATTGACGGTTTCAAAATTAGGCTACATATGTTTTCTTTCAAATTGGAATATAATTAGGCTTTTAGAGTTAAGGGGGCATATATTAATTACGTGGGCTCAAAAGGGGGGGGGGGGGAGGGTCCAGCAAAATCTCACGTTACTTGAAAAGAATATACGAAGTGGTCGAAATTTATCTCACCAAGGGGTGGGGGGGGGGGTCTAGATTGGAAGAAAAACTGCTCACGTAATTAATGTATGCCCCCTTAGCTTATCAGTGGTATCGGGACAAAGTCATGTCTGTGTCCAGCGGAGAAATTACTCAAATAATAAAAAGAGGTCAATGTTTTTTATTATAAAACTTGAGTTCGAATAATCTGGTGTAGATAATTGAGTAAGTATTCGTGAATCTATTTTAAGCCAAGCCAGAATAAATAAAGTTTCAGAGTTCGGGTCTTGTTGCAACTTGTTTTTCTTTTCTGTGTCTTTTTTAATTATTTAATATTATTTGAATATCTCTTTATTACCAAATAATATCCTATGAATACCTATTTTATTTTTTACTTCGTATAGTTAAAAGAACTATTGTTATTTCGCGCAAATAAGTAGGTAGATACATAATACAACTTTGCTTAATATTATTATCTTCCACATTATTCTTATCTAGGTGCATTATAATTTTGGGTACTTATCTTGAGATTGATCAATTTTTTTAATGTGTTTATTCGATTCTCTATCGTTTGAATAATCTTTTCATGGTGTAAAGCAAAGTCGCTCCCGCTATCTGTACGCTTAGATCTTCTAAACTACGAAACGGATTTTCATGCGGTTTTCACCAATAGATAGGGTAATTCATGAGGAAGGCTTAAGTTGTCGAGGTTTTGTGTAAATTGGTTGAAATATATAAAGGGAGCGGGCTGGCAAGCGGGTGGTGTGGATTTGATATGTATGCAAATTAACAGATGGCGTTGGTTATAAAGATTGGGTAATGACGTTGTCAGTAGATGACGTTATATTTCGTTAGTCAAAGCAAAGTGTGGCCGGGTCTGCTAGAAGTATATGTTTCTTACTTGTACAAATCACAATAAGGAATACCAAAATGTACTTTTCCCGCCAACACATCTTTGAAATTGCCGAAAAAGAAAGATGGTTCTTCATGTGGTATTCCTCGTTTCTTCCAGTAGTTATAATTCCACGAATAGTACAAATATATCACCACAACAAACAAAAAAACAACAAATAATAATATATATAACATGTTAGCAAGTTTTCGCACTGTGTATTCAAACAAAACCGATTCGACGGGTGGATTTATTTTGACTGGTAGTCGTAGGTCGTAGTCCACACAGTCACAAACTGTCTGTTGAAAATGGGGGAAAGCCACGCCGCTGTTAGCTCCGTTGTGACCTCTCCCATTTTATAATGATGGCACGTGTAACGGAAAGAGAGGCTACACCTAAATTAATAAATTACTAAGCTCTAGGCCAGCGGTCTACAACCCAATAGCGCATCATGGTAATCATATTAATTAAGTTGCCAAAATAATATTTTAATGAAGTTATCATTTATTTATTTTTGGGGAATTACGTTGTGTTGCGCTACCTCCTTCTTTAGCCAACGTACAGGACAGCGTTACCTTGTCTCATTATCATCCTAAAATATTCCACCATGTAAGATGGAAAAATAGTACATCGGAAATAGTGGGTAGGTACTATAAATAAATTAAATAAGTCGAAGCAGAGCTAGGTAGTTTATAGCCAGTAGTAGATATTGACCCGATGTTGTTTTGCGAGGAGTATAGAAAAATATATTTGTTTTATGTTTGAATATTTTAAAATCGGCTGCATACTGTTAGCTGGAAGAAATGGGGTCTACCCATAAGCAATACCTTTAGTATTTTTTATATGTACAATAAATATTTTTTGATTTGATTTGATTTGTTAAAACAAAACCCAACATTTTCAAAGCATTTTAGATGTAATATAAATACGATTAATAAAAATTTCCCACTAGTGATGCAACGGAAGTGTCTTAACGGAAGCAGAAACGGAAACAGATGTCAAAAGTCAATCTTAAAGTAAAGCAGAAGCGGAAGCGGAAACGGAAGAGGAAGTGTTAATACTATGAAGAAAAAGCACAAATTGATTTTGTAAGATTTGTTTAATTAAATTTGTATTTTGTGCTTTTAGTATTCGAAATTAAACAGAGGTAAATTATATTTAATAAAAAGTCATTTCGCTGCTTTTACACCTTTTTATTTTTATTTTTTTTATTTAGGAAACAAACAGTCATACAAAATGATAATATAACAAAGAACATTCATATGTTGTAGACCAATTAAGTTCCATTAAGTTGAAATTTTGATATAGTTTTTTTACCTATTCAATTTATGTGACAAAAAAATAAACATAATAAGCAAAAAAAAATAAATATATAAAACGTAATAATTAAAAAAGTAAAGAACAAACATAGTTATACTGTTTACTACGGATAATAATTTTATAAATTTTCACAAAAAAGAAAAAAAAGTATTTTAAGGTATTAATATATTAAGCTGCATTTTATATGATTTCAAGTCATGGTTGAAAATGTCTACATCTCGTAAGGCATTGCAAGTTTCACAGATACATATTATTACAGAGTTTTGCGCGTATTTGGATTTACTGTGTGGTATTCTAAATAATTCGTTCGATCTTGTATTTTGTTTGGGGCAACGAAATGCAATATTTTCTAACAGATATGATGAAACAACAAGGCAGTTCATGATTTTGTATAAGAATAATGCATCAGAGATTTTTCTGCGTTTATATAAGGCGATAGGGTCAAATTGATGATCACTAAAGCGATACGATAGGTGTTTTATAAATTGTTTCTGGATATTTTCAATGCGATGAATATATGTTTGATATTGAGGATTCCAAATTACTGAGGCGAACTCGAGTTGTGACCGTACATATGACATATATAACAGAATTAGGGTGTGTGCTGTAGTAAAAGGTTTTGTAATGCGAATAATGAAACCCAATTGCTTATAAGCTTTTTCTAGAATATTTTCAATATGATCCCTAAATAACATTTTAGAGTCTAGTATTACTCCAAGATCTCTTATTGTTTCTACTCGTTGTAGAGGGACATGGTTTAGTTTGTAAATATAATTAATTGGATTTTTTTTTTCGTGTAAAAGTAATAACATTACATTTGTCTATATTTAGATATAATTGATTGTTTTCGCAATATTCCTCAATTCTACTAACGTCTTATTGTAATTGGTTGCAGTCGTCTATGGAGCTAATACATTTATATAATTTCATGTCATCGGCGTAAAATAGGAAACGAGAATGATTTATGACACGGTTCATATCGTTTATATATAAAATAAACAAGAGAGGCCCTAGATGGGAGCCTTGCGGTACCCCTGAGGGAATAGTTATAATTTGTGATATGTAACCTTTTAAAGCAACAGCTTGACTTCTATTTTTAACATATAAAGGGAACCATCTCAGAAGATCTCCACATATACCAATCTTCGAGAGCTTGTATAACAGTGTGTCGTGATTTATTTTGTCGAAAGCCTTAGAAAATCTGTGTAAATGGAATCAACCTGTTTCCCATTATCCATAGATTTAAGAAAAAAATCAGTAAACTGTCCTAGGTTCGATTCAACAGATCTGCCTTGAAAAAACCATGTTGATGGGGGCTAGTAATAGTATTTTTGCATAAGTTAAAAAGTTGGTTACACACGATTTTTTCCAAGATTTTACTAAAGATACATAGCTTAGAGATAGGTCTATAATTTTCAATGTTGTGTTTGTCCCCTTTTTTTAAAACAGGTGTAACAAAAGCTTGTTTCTAAATGGTAGGAAATACACCTTCTTTAAGAGATTTTTTAAACAGTAAAATTACAGGAGTAACTAGCGTTTCAGCACAATTAACAATAAAAATTGGGTGAAAAACCTAACCGGCACTTTTTTTGTGTCCACATTTTTGAGATGTTTTAACACTAATGGTGCGGTTATATCAATTGAATTAAAACTAATTGAATTCATGGCATCATCGTTACTTATATTATCAATATTTGTGGAAGTATTATTAGCAGTTGGTCGCCTCAGTTCTTAATTGTCCAAACGACCATTTTAGTTTTTGTTCAATCCCGACTTTAAAACTAAAAATAAAGCATAAAAATGATAGTTTATTACTTAACTAAGAATTATTTAAACTTATCAAACCTTTACGTTTACGGAAATAGCTTTATCTTAAACACCTATCATAATTTTTCATTGAAATAATGAAAGAAAACTTTCTCCTCCTACATAATTTTCAAATGGTCGATTGGACAATTAAGAACTGAGGCGACGAGTTGTATCGGGGACAAAGACAGATTGGAAATAATCGTTAAAAATATTGCACATTCGTTGACCATCACTCGAGGAAATATTTTTGTGATACACGTTATTAGGTACTCCAGAAGATGATTGTTTAGATTTCACGAAAGTCCAAAAATATTTCACATCTTTCCTTGTATTGAACTCAGCATTATTTATATAGTTGGTATAACACTCTTTTTCAGTTCTTTTTTGGCGAGTCCTGAGTAATGAAAAGGTATGATAATCGGAGGGGTGTGAATAATTTTTAAACCTTCGGTAATACTTTTTCTTTGATAATTTTGATTAGGTAGGGAGTGTACCACGGGGGATACTTGGGAGATAGACAAATGGTTTTTGACGGTACGTGGTGATCAATAGCTTCATAAATAATTTCGTAGAATTTATTAGTTTCTTCTTCCATACCTCTTGAACTAAAAATATTTGACCAGTCAAATTGTTTGAGTCTGTTTCGGTGTTTTTCATTTATTTAACCAGCTCCACTAAATAATTGCTCACTGGCTACACTGCTGGGGGAAGCTGACAAGCATTGGCGAACTATTGGCAACAGATTGGGGTATTTGTGCGCATTTACTTTCCACCACATAAGGGGATCCTCATGAAGAGGTAGCCTCTTCTCTTTCTTGTACTTCCGAACTGTATGACTGTATCTCTAAAAATAAATTGTCACCATCGTCAGTTATAGAAGAGTTCTCCCCCTGGTCTTCATTTACACTTAACATCGATTCCAATATTTGTAATGATGATGATGATTTTGAAGTAGAAGGCTGCACTTCGAAATCTTCAATCGCAAATTGAGTTCTGTTTAGAGTTCTGTTATAAAGTTTGCGGAACCAGAAACGGAAACGGGAGTGAAAAAACATGCGGAACTTCTGCTGAAGCGGAAGCGGAAGCAGAGTTCTGTTGCAACACTAGTATACACCCATATCATTTTTAGCACTATATCCAGTGGCGGCTCGAGCGCTCCTTTGATGATGGAGATCGACATTTTTTATGTACTGTTCCGTAATTCCACAACCCGTAGAATATAACATAAAATTTCTCAAAAAAAAAGTTGATAGTCTAATCATGCTAATCGGATATCTAAACACAAAATAATATAAAATTACTTTAGATATGTGCCAATTTACAAAATAGTATAATAAAAATAACGATTTATCTTGCAAGATTATTATCGAACTTAATTTGAACGCGAGCGATTCCCGCCCGAACCTACGCAAACAAATAGTGCAATGGGGATTTGTTGGATGATCCCCATGGTATGTGAAATTCACATACGAGTGCGCGTGCGCGGTTCTCGCGGATTGCATACGATCGCGGAAGAAACGCAAGGAATTAACCAAACGACAGCTCGGATTGTCCCCCAAGTGCGCAGTAGCTTATGCGCACTGAGAGCTGGAATCTGCAATTCGTTATTTATTTTATCATTGTATTCTGAACACAAAACCAATTTATATGAGGTGAATAAAAAGTACACTCGGAACATAAAAATGTTTTTTTTTATTCTGGTATCAAATACACAACAGTCTACAACTAGAATTTTATAACTTTATAAGATAATGTTTTCCTTTGAAATGTGTCAGCAGATGAAACCACAACAGAAATTTTACATTCTGAACACAAAGATGGTTTAAATTATATCTGTATGCGGTGAATTAAAACTACACTCAGAATGTGAAAAGGGTTTCTCTTTGATTATGGCAACACATACATATCGTCGCCTCAGTTCTTAATTGTCCAAACGACCATTTTAGTTTTTGTTCAATCCCGACTTTAAAACTAAAAATAAAGCATAAAAAATGATAGTTTATTACTTAACTAAGAATTATTTAAACTTATCAAACCTTTACGTTTACGGAAATAGCTTTATCTTAAACACCTATCATAATTTTTCATTGAAATAATGAAAGAAAACTTTCTCCTCCTACATAATTTTCAAATGGTCGATTGGACAATTATGAACTGAGGCGACGATATGTAGTCTTCAACTAGAATTTCGTAACTGCACTTCGAATAAGAGAATGTTTTCCTTCGAAATGTGTCAGCAGATGAATCCACAACTGTAAATTTACGTTCTCAACACAAAATTGGTTTAAATTAAGTCTGTATGTGGCGTATTAAGAGTACAATCAGAACATGAAAATGTTTTTTTTTTAATATTTTGACAGCACATACAGAGTCTGCAACTAGATTGTATAACTGCACTTCGAATAAGATAATGTTTTACTTCGAATTGTGTTAGCAGATGAATCCACAGTTGGAATTTTACATTCTGAAAACTGGTTTAACCCTTCGAATAATAAGAAAAAAATATCTTTAAACTTTTGCCTGTCAAGGTTTTCACACAAAATTCCCGGTTCTTCCCATGCATTTTAAATGTTCCTTTTTATTAGTTTTTTTTTGCCCTTTTGCAAAAAACAAAATTGTTCTAAAATCTAGATAAAATAATTAATCCGATGTGCTTATTAGAACATTTTTGTTTCTAAATATTAAAATTTTGTTATTGGAATTGAAAATTGGCTCAAAAACACACACCTGCGAATATTCGAATTAAAGTACGTAAAATAGAATAAACTTAAAATTTTAAATAAAGATTCCTTTTCTTAAATTATTTTTTAATAAAACCGTCTTTTCAGTTTTTATCACATTCATAGAATTTTATTTTAAAATTAAACGTGTGGAACAATTTGCGTCTCTGTAATTAGACGGGTTAAATTAAATCTGTATGTGGCGAATTAAAACTATACTCGGAATATGAGAATGGTTTATCTTTGATTCTGGCAGTATATACATAGTCTGCAAAGAGAATTTTATAACTGCACTTCGAGTGAGGGAGGTCTAGTTTCTAGGTCTAGTAGAGGCGCAGGTATGTGGTGGATAACCTAAAATGCACTTCGAATAAAATAATATTTCCTTCGAAATGCGCTCCCCCCACGCTACGCCACTGACTTTTATGTTTGAAGAATGCATTCATTTTGATGAAGACAAAGCATCGAATGTTCTTTCCTTTAGTAGGTTTCGGGCATAGACGTAACTGGTGGGGACTGTCCCCATCGTCTCCCTGTGAAGAACTGCCGCTGATTATATCATTGATGGAGTAAACATAAATTACTGGATTTTTTTAGTCTAAGAAATCTCATAATTAGAGATTTTTATTATATTTGGTTGTAAGTTGTAATTTGGTGTAGCAAGCTGCTACTCCTACGGCCTGCTCAGATCCCACAAGTGATGCTTTCACCCCTTTCCTTGCTATTTCGTCAGCCTGCTCGTTACCCTGAACACCTTTAGTACCTACCCATATCAGGGTTATTTTATTGATGGTAGCAAGTTTTTTAAGAATAGTCCTGCATTCCATCACCGGTCTGTTTTTGAATGTTGTCTAATTATTTGTAACCCAAGAATGTTATCTTTTTGTAAAAAAAAATCCCAATGAAGTTATTACCATTTGCATTTACATTA
This sequence comes from Limnephilus lunatus, assembly GCA_917563855.2. Lineage (NCBI taxonomy): Eukaryota > Metazoa > Arthropoda > Insecta > Trichoptera > Limnephilidae > Limnephilus > Limnephilus lunatus. The sequence continues at coordinate 30,268,869 of OU830599.1, read as the reverse complement.
TGCGTACCTCTATAAGACAGCGTTTTCCGCATTGACTTCTTAAAACTACACAATATCGTTGGGGTAGACCGAATCGATAATATTTATTTATATTGAATTTCACGCCCGGCTGCGTATTCCCAAACCCTAACGCGTTTCAGTCGCTCTACCGACTGAAATGCGTTAGGGTTTGGAATGCATAAATCACCTTCCAAACACTACCGCGTTTCAGTCGCTCTACCGACTGAAACGCGTTAGAGCCCGTTCACACTTCCGTCGTAAAAACGGAGACGGGTTCCGTCGTCATGACGGAAGCCCTAGGCCCCTGTTCACACTTCCGTTTTCAAGACGGATCCTACTCTACGAAAACAACGACCAAAACATTTTATCATTCTTCAGTAGACGGTCGTGCGCACTGCGCAATGGACGACGATGAAGCTCTTGTTGTCATGTGGTACTTATAAAAAAGAAGGAAAAAAGTGAAAAGAAAATTTTGGGTACACCCAATTATAGCTGAAATTATTTGTTCAACCGTGGGAGAATATTTTGTTTGCATACTTGAAAAGGAGAAAGTACGCGAAAATCATCCAGCAATTATTATAACTAAAATGACTAAAAAACATGAATGATATGACTAAATATTTTCTTGGGATTAAATAGAAAAAATCGCATTCTGGAACGAACATATATATATTATATAATAATATTATAAACGCCAAATGCGCGCCCCATAAAAACACAATTTACCTGCTCGCTTGCGTCTGGGAGCGGGCGGTGGTGAAGTGTGAAGCGGGGTGTGGGGGGTTCAAAACGGATCCGTCGTCCCGCCGTGTAGTGTGAACAGCTCCATTGAAATGTATGAGCCAGCGCGATCCTTTCCGGCTTCACGACGGACACTCTGCGTAGGCGAACTCTCCGGCAAAAAATAACGGATCCGTCTTCACGCCGGATCCGGCAAGTGTGAACAGCTCCATATAGCCACTACAGCGGCTAGGGCCTCCGTCGTAAAGACGGAACCCACCTCCGTTATTACGACGGAAGTGTGAACGGGCTCTTAGGGATTGGAATGCATAAATCACCTTCCAAACACTACCGCGTTTCAGCGTCACCCACGGTATAAAGGCCAAGACCCAGTTTACGCCTCTAGCGGTAATAATCCTTCTAGGAGGCTGAAGCTAGGCGGCTGGAAACGTCAGATTCATACGTTACGAACCTCACTTCTATGGATATTATTATCGCGGTGCAGCGCGTGCGTTTTGATTTAGGCAAAAAACTATAAATTAGAAGTATTACATCCACAATATATACAAAAGTTTGAGCGACGTTACGTATTAATTCTCTACAGAAGTGTTTTAAGTTTGAAAATGGTTAATAAGTGCGTTGTACCTCGTTGTAAAGGAAATTATGACAACGAACCAAAACGTCATACATTCAAGTTCCCAAATGATGTTATATTACGTAATAAATGGGTTAAGTCTATTCGTCGGGATTTCATTCCAACAAAATATTCAACGGTAAGTGAAATGTGCTTATTTTTTACTGCAAATACAGGATTCAACTTTGTACATAACCTCAATATACCTATATGAAAAACGTCATAAAAATCTATTGTAATGTGGTGTTTACACATGCTTATTCGTATTATTTTGATTTTAAAATGTGTTTATTGTCTAATTTAATGATGTTAGCTCATATCGTTGTTGTCTAATTTAATATTGTATCGGTTTTGGCAGCTTTTTGGTGTAATGAAAGACAACACCATGAAAAAATATAAGTTTTCAAAGTGCCCAGATATGTAATATTTTAAACGGCTAAATAACACTATTTTTATGGGTGTACTGTACAATTGAAATCTATTATTGTCGTGCATTGTGAAAATGTACCTACATTATATTAAAACAAGCACAATTGAATGCATATTGATTGTTATGTTTGTACATAACCTCAATTTATAAAAACGTGCAACTGCGATTGTGATGTGATGTTTACACATGTTTATTCATATTATTTTGATTTGAAAATGTGTTTATGTTAACGTTGTTGTATAATTTAATATATTGTTTCGGTTGTGACAGCTTTTTGCTGTAATGAATGAGTGCCTAGATATTTAATGTTTATTGAACATAAATTAACACTAAAGTAATAACTTTTCAGGTTTGCGAGCTGCATTTTAGAAAGGAGGACATCATTACAACCAGTGTTCACACCAACATTCAAACTGGAGAGCAATGCATAATGAAGTACAAGAGGGTGAAACTTGCTCCGGGAGCCATCCCATCAATTCTGCCAAATTGTCCAGCCTACCTGTCAGCGACTCCGACATTATCCCGAGAAAGTGTGGACGCAAGGAAGAACAGGAAAGAACTTATTAATTTACAAATAGCAGTAGAAAAGAGCATAGTTTCTAATGCAGTCTTTGAATCTCAGAACCATTTTTCAACTTTTAATGAATTTTTAGGTTGCATTGACAAACATAACTTCCCAACTGATTGTATTACCGTGAAAAAAGAAAGTTCTGTAGTATTTTTTTTATCTTGCGAAAACTCCATTTCCAAAAGTCATTGCATCTGCCGTTGTCGATATAAATTTACAGTTGAGTTTATTTGTTGAATGCGTAGAATTAAAGTAAAAACACAGTAAAAAAAATATTCTTTCTGATTGATATACCCACATACACCATTCCCTCATCACCATTCAACATTTCAAAACAATATACCTCTAATATTTATACTACTTGTGTACTACTTTAGTTGTTATTATTTTCAGGTGCACGTTCTACAGCAGCCAGCCTTCAACCTCCAGAAACTGCAGCAGACTACTCTACAATCTCAACTGCCGGCAACCATATCCACCAACTACACAACATTCATATTATACATATTCCAACACATATCATTATAATCATATTTCGTTATTAAATGTAATCAATCATTAATTTTGTGTAAATTTAGTTTATTCTTTAAGGCCAGTTGTTTCGCAGAATAACAATTCATCAAATTTCAAAGTTAATTTCTTGTTAAGTTAAGTTCTGTTGAGGTTCTGCTCAAGTTCTGTTATTATTTCAGGTATGTGGAATAACTTGCCCATATTGGTTTAATAACAGAACTTAAATAGAACTTTCACAGAATTTTTAAATTTACATTGGAATTTGATGAATTGTTTAAATTATGTGAAACAACTGGCCCTTATTCTAAAAAATTTTTCTTTTTTTGATGCCTTCTCCAATTATAAGTACCAATACACTGTACTTAGAAATGTTGCATTTTTAATAAAGGATATTATTGATTTTTTACCAAGAAATTTTGTTGCCTTATTTTACCCGTCAATACTTTTTCCCCAATGTGCCATGAACCTATGTTTTTTGCACTTCAGTGTGTAATTAGTATAATATTTTCTCTCTTCAGATAACTATTTTGCCATAATTGGCACCTTATTAGATTTTTTAATCCATACTCATCAGCCTTCAGCGGCGGCCATCTTGATCCAGTGTCCTGGCCTTGTGGAGTCTAGGAGGTTTTGGTTTCAGTCGCCTTCGCGCTCTGTTGCTCTCTGTTTCTGTGAGGGTGACGAACGTAATTATAGAAGGGTAAGCAGAGAGGATGGACCGCGTTTTTTTTTACTTACAAAATCTATTTTCTACATTGAAAATATTTATTTTTCAAGTCAATAAAACCCGCGTTTTTTTAATTTAAAAAATATATATAGTCACATTTACTTACAAGCCTATACCTACTGGTTCAGTTACCCAACCCAACATACCAAAATACCATCAGATAGTTTCAACGCAGGGGTAGGCAGAGAGGATGGACCGCCAAACAACTCGGTCACATTGCTTGGTTCAATCACATTCATACATATAAGATTAGGTACCTATACCTAATATTTTAGTTTTGACAACGGACTAATGTCTATTCTATTAGAGTAAAAGAAGTGACCGAAAACGCATTGATTTTTGTTGTATCTTTCAATCTCTTTAATAAAATCTATTTTATTGATATTGGAAGATCCATTATTACTCCAATATGGCTTCTTATGTTTAGCAATATTTCCCATTATGTAGGTACGTGAGATTTATGAAATACATAATTCAAAATAATTAAAGATTGGGTTTAATAAAGATTACTAAATTAGACATAATAAGGATTCCTATATAACTGAAACGCGGTAGGGATTGTTATGAATAAATCACCTTACAAATCCTATACTGATTCAGTCGCCTACGCGCTACGTTGCTCTATCAGTTTCTGTGAGGGTAACGACCGTAATTATAAGAGAAGTTTTGGATAATAATAATTAAATGTGTACAATATTTGCATTATATTCCCAAATATAATTCCCATCTGTTCTAATCTTTATCATTATGTGTATATAATATGTACCTACATATTATCATTATGTGTATATATGTACCTACCTATTACTTTTAAATTAGAATGCTAAACAAGCAGCAGTTAATCTTATGTTTAAATGGATATTTTATTTTATTCTATTTCTTCTCTTTGTTATTCATATTTATACAAAATATGTAAGTAGGCTTATGCAATGCAAACACCAGTTAAAAGTACATTTACCTATTATTATAATATTATTTTAATACTAGACTAATCAAACAACAGTAATAATTATGTATAAATTGTTTGATTTATTTTATTGTTTCTGTTCTCTTTCTAGTTCTCATTTATACAAAATGTGTACGTAGGACTATAATTTGAAATGCAAACACCAGATACCTTTATGTTTTAATCATTTACTATTTAGTATACTTATATATTACTTTTATGATAATTTAAATAACTATTATAAACAAACCACGGTTATCTTTTTTGTATTAATTGGTTATTTAATTTATTAGTACTATTTTTTTTTTTTTTTAATTCTTTCTCTTCTCTTTTTTTCTTATTTTATATAACCCATGTGTGTAGGACTATGATTTGCAATGCTTACACAAATAACCTATATGATTTAATCATCTGTTATTAAGTACCTACCCAAGTAATTAATATTATTAAAAAAGAACAGTTACTATGTTTTAATCTTTAATTTTATTTTTTTATATTTTTATATTATTTACAGACCATGTTCCAAATATGTTAATACTCATCCTAATTTGACTGTCCTAAAACAAGAATCCTTCTAGTTGGGCAGTCAACAAATTTCTTAAATAATGTATAATTTTTTACTACCTACTACATATATAGAAAAAATAAAGCTTGCATTTTATTCCCGAAAGGTTATATACCCATTGTGGGATCTTTAATAGTACAGTGACAGTACCTGTAGACGATGTATACATGTAATTAAAACTAGCAATAAATATTTCGTCATTTACTGCCTGCTCCTTGCTTCAGTGACATTCATTCACTGTCACATTTACTTACAAGCCTATTTCAGTTACCCCAACATACCATAATACCATCAGATAGTTTCACCGCAGGGGTAGGCAGAGAGGATGGACCGCCAAACAATTCGGTCACATTGCTTGGTTCAATCACATTCATACATACAAGATTAGGCACCTATACCTAATATTTTAGTTATATGACTTTGGGAATATAATGGAAATATTGTACACATTTAATTATTATTATCAAAAACTTCTCTATAATTACGGTCGTCACCCTCACAGAAACAGATAAAGCGCGTAGGCGACGGAATCGGTATAGGATTTATAAGGATTTATGCATAACAAACCCTTCCGCGTTTCAGTCATATAGCAATCCTTATTATATCCAATTTAGCAATCCTTATTAAACCCAGTCTATAATTATTTTGAATTAGGTATTTCATAAATCTCACGTACCTACTCATGCGAATCAAAAATGGTGATAATGGGAAATATTGCTACACATAAGAAGCCACATTGGAGTAATAGTGTATTTTCCAATATCAATAAAATAGATTTTGTTAAAGAGATTGAAAGATTCAAAAAAATCCGTGCGTTTTCGGTCAGTTCTTTAACTCTAATAGAATAGACATTAGACCGTTTACATAACTAAAATATTAGGTATAGGTGCCTAATCTTGTATGTATAAATGTGATTGAACCAAGCAATGTGACCGAGTTGTTTGGCGGTCCATCCTCTCTGCCTACCCCTGCAGTGAAACTATCTGATGGTATTATGGTATGTTGGGGTAACTGAAATAGGCTTGTAAGTAAATGTGACAGTGAATGAATGTCACTGAAGCAAGGAGCAGGCAGTAAATGACGAAATATTTATTGCTAGTTTTAATTACATGTATACATCGTCTACAGGTACTGTCACTGTACTATTAAAGATCCCACAATGGGTATATAACCTTTCGGGAATAAAATACAAGCTTTATTTTTTTATATATATAGTAGTAAAAAATTATACATTATTTAAGAAATGTGTTGACTGCCCAACTAGGAGGATTCTTGTTTTAGGACAGTCAAATTAGGATGAGTATTTACATATTTGGAACATGGTCTGTAAATAATATAAAAATATAAAAAAATAAAATTAAAGATTAAAACATAGTAACTGTTCTTTGTTAAGCATAGTTTTTTTTAATAATATTAATTACTTAGGTAGGTACTTAATAACAGATGATTAAATCATATAGGTTATTTGTGTAAGCATTGCAAATCATAGTCCTACACACATGGGTTATATAAAATAAGAAAAAAAGAGAAGAGAAAGAATTAAAAAAAAAAAAAATAGTACTAATAAATTAAATAACCAATTAATACAAAAAAGATAACCGTGGTTTGTTTATAATAGTTATTTAAATTATCATAAAAGTAATATATAAGTATACTAAATAGTAAATGATTAAAACATAAAGGTATCTGGTGTTTGCATTTCAAATTATAGTCCTACGTACACATTTTGTATAAATGAGAACTAGAAAGAGAACAGAAACAATAAAATAAATCAAACAATTTATACATAATTATTACTGTTGTTTGATTAGTCTAGTATTAAAATAATATTATAATAATAGGTAAATGTACTTTTAACTGGTGTTTGCATTGCATAAGCCTACTTACATATTTTGTATAAGTATGAATAACAAAGAGAAGAAATAGAATAAAATAAAATATCCATTTAAACATAAGATTAACTGCTGCTTGTTTAGCATTCTAATTTAAAAGTAATAGGTAGGTACATATATACACATAATGATAATATGTAGGTACATATTATATACACATAATGATAAAGATTAGAACAGATGGGAATTATATTTGGGAATATAATGCAAATATTGTACACATTTAATTATTATTATCCAAAACTTCTCTTATAATTACGGTCGTTACCCTCACAGAAACCGATAGAGCAACGTAGCGCGTAGGCGACTGAATCAGTATAGGATTTGTAAGGTGATTTATTCATAACAATCCCTACCGCGTTTCAGTTATATAGGAATCCTTATTATGTCTAATTTAGTAATCTTTATTAAACCCAGTCTATAATTATTTTGATTTATGTATTTCATAAATCTCACGTACCTACATAATGGGAAATATTGCTAAACATAAGAAGCCATATTGGAGTAATAATGTATCTTCCAATATCAATAAAATAGATTTTATTAAAGAGATTGAAAGATACAACAAAAATCAATGCGTTTTCGGTCACTTCTTTTACTCTAATAGAATAGACATTAGTCCGTTGTCAAAACTAAAATATTAGGTATAGGTACCTAATCTTGTATGTATGAATGTGATTGAACCAAGCAATGTGACCGAGTTGTTTGGCGGTCCATCCTCTCTGCCTACCCCTGCGTTGAAACTATCTGATGGTATTTTGGAATGTTGGGTTGGGTAACTGAACCAGTAGGTATAGGCTTGTAAGTAAATGTGACTATATATATTTTTTAAATTAAAAAAAACGCGGGTTTTATTGACTTGAAAAATAAATATTTTCAATGTAGAAAATAGATTTTGTAAGTAAAAAAAAAACGCGGTCCATCCTCTCTGCTTACCCTTCTATAATTACGTTCGTCACCCTCACAGAAACAGAGAGCAACAGAGCGCGAAGGCGACTGAAACGCGGTAGTGTTTGGAAGGTGATTTATGCATTCCAATCCCTAACGCGTTTCAGTCGGTAGAGCGACTGAAACGCGGTAGTGTTTGGAAGGTGATTTATGCATTCCAAACCCTAACGCATTTCAGTCGGTAGAGCGACTGAAACGCGTTAGGGTTTGGGAATACGCCGCCCGGCTGGGCTTTTAGATAAGCACAACAAAATCTAAAAACAAAATCGAAGCAAAATAAAAAACAAAATAGAAGACAAAATCAAAAACAACATCTAAAACAAACAAAAAAGTAAAAAACGAAATAAAATCAAAACTAAATACTCCACAATGCAAGATGGAAATATGTATATAATTTTAGGAAAATTACAATAAATCGGTAGGATAAGTCGAAGCAGAGCTACGTAGGTTGTTTAGTTAAATGACATTAAATTGGATGTTCTTAATTCCTATAAAAATTGAGTAATGACTTATTTATATTTGGTGAATGATGTGTTGAATATATCAACAACATTTTTATAGTCATTACCCAAATTTTTTATACGGGATTATTTTGAACGGGGGTATACAATTGTGATTCTGTGTTGGAGTTATCACAATAGAACGGTAGATATTGTCTCGATGTTGGTTTGCGAGGTATATGTATGAAATCAAGTATAATAGTTCAGGGCTGTCAATTATTGAATTTAAGATTTTATATGAACATGTTAGGTAATTAACCATTCTACGTTCAGATAATTTTAATAAATTGAGTTGAAATAGTAGATAATAAATCTTAAGAATTTATTATTAATTCTTCCTCTCGGATCGATAGGCGTAACTTCCGATGATTTTATACCGATTTCCCGAGCACGGGCACGCTGTCGATAGCCAGACCGATATTGATTACGCAATAGAAGAAATCGATATAAGCTGGCAACTACGAGTATAGGACCGGTCAGTGGTTAGACCGGTCAGTGGTTGAGTGGGCATAGCGCTTGGGTCCCACCCGGGTGTCGCGTGTTCGATTCCTCGGCTGGCGACGTCCTCCATCACAACACGAGCAACATTTTCGGCTTTATGTGGTGGTAGTAGGAGATTTTCAAACATTGTTGGGTTATTCGTAACCCGGGAATGTTTGTCTTTCTTTTTTTTTAAAAAAAGGAGTTGTAGTCTGTGAATTAACATTCCGAAACGTCAAACGTCAAATAATTACGTAAAAAATATTAATAAATTTGAAATGTTGTCGAAAAAAGTAGCATCAGTTATTTTCCCATGCCATTAAGGCTGCTTGGCTATCAGAAAAAAAAGATTGAACACTAGCTGAAGTCCCCGGCGTTGCCCAGGCTTTACAATCAAACTTAGACAGTCCTCTTGTTTTTCATCAATATGGAAATAAAACTGTAGCTTTGAATGAATATCTAATTCACGCCTCCCGTCCGGTGTCCGCCACGGCCACCCGCACGTCACAAACACATAGACACTATTTTTTTAAATATAAATAGATGATGTGTTTGTCTATAATTAGCGATAGTATCATCCTATCATCCACGTTTAAAATTAATCTCATTTTGTGAGTGCGTTGATATGAATCATTGTTGACAGACCAGACTGAAAATAACAAAAAAAACTGAAGTGTGTCATGCCCATTTCAATGCCTGTATCAGTGTGTCATTCCCAATGCCTGTATCCCCGAAGTAAGCTAAAATGTTCCTTAACTTTGCTGACGTTGATAAAAAAATTCAAAAATCGAAATTATCCTTCCTTGGGCAGATTTTTATTCTTTTACTTACGAGTTCAAAGGTTTATGTAAATTAGCAACCATACCAAAACAAGTAAATTGTGGGTGGGTCCATAAGCTATTTTTACGATATGATTTGTGATGTACCAAATATCGAAATTGTTTACCAAATTTGAAAAGATAACCAGTTTCTTCAATATGAAGATTTCTTCCAATATCATCTTTCAATATCTTCCAATGTCATCTTCCAATATCTTCCAATATCATCCAATATCTTCCAATATCTTCCAATATTTTTCAATATCTTCCAACATCTTCCAATATCTTCCAAGAGCTCATAAAATTATCTACAACATTTATTCTATACCTACCTAATTTTTGAAAGCCGTTTTGAAGTTAGTCGCTCCACAAATGTAGATTTTTTTATTTGTTTATCTTAAAATTGTGGATGGAAGAAAAGATTACATTTTTTACATTTTTTTATATGGAACAATAAGTGAATCAGATACTTGAGACGGGCCATGTCAAGAGTCAGAATAATAGAAGAGCATGTATGATACGATGTATGAATGTTAACGAGGCAAGGAGTGTGTGCCAAGACCGAGTTGTTTGGCGGTCCGTCCTCTCTGCCTACCCCTGCGGGGAAACGGCGTGATGGTAAGTTAGTTAGTTAGACTTTTATAAAAGTCTAAATAAATATAAGACGGTAATATTAGATATAAGTCAATTGTTCCATATAAAATAAATTCGGATATATCTATCCTAGACGCTATCCTAGTTACAAACCAATTCTTAGAATGATTGTTTCCAATGAAAAGGGTAGTTGCCCGTAATATGGAGAAAAATAATTAGTTGATAATAATGTAATTCTAAAATTTGAAAATATGAGATTGACAAATATGACGGTTTGACAGAAGGTGGCAATAGCGAAATTGATTAACGCGCTCGTCCCGGTTAGACGGAGAGGTCTGGGTTCGAGTCCCAGTTGCGACCATTGTCTTTTTTCTGTTTTTCTGTGTCTTGTTCTCTTTCATATTTTCGTTTAGATTATTATTGTTAACTTATTCTAATATGATATATTTCACTGATGGGAATAACTTTCAAAAAAGTGTAAAAAGAAAGTTTCTCTTATAAAAATTATATTTATATTTCGTTACATTAAGTACATAAAATTATAAACCTCATTGTTATCACTGTTCCCAATAACATCATGTTACATGTTACACTCTCATCCTCTTTGGACGTGAGGGTCCTGGCAAGCATTATTCATCCATGCCATATTCATCCTTAGTAGTGGATTCATAGTGTCCTCGTCAACAGGCACGCTATTGAGGCGACTCCCTTGGCAGTGAAGGCACGCTGCAGAACAGGTCAGCATTGCTTTTCGGCATCCACGTTTGCCAATTGCATAATTATTCTTGGTGCAGCGGCCAAATACCATTTTCAGAAGGACCTCCGGTGCTGGTGGATCTTCTTTTGTAGGTAATTGGCACCATGGTGTCTCCTTCATGTTTCCACCCCCATTCTTCAGGGGGCAGCTCAATCCCGAGCCATTGCTGAACTTGATAATAGGTGCACCGGGAATGCTGTTTAGCTGCGCTCTCTGTTGGAGGGAGCTGATGTCAGGCTTCATATTTGCCACCGATCTTGTGAATGATTGGAAGCGGCGCCGCATACCATTTCAGGAAGCATTTATTTCCAACTTATTCAACCTCGTCGCGAGTAGAGGAGGGGTTGTAAAAGATCATTGCCGCTTATTTGATGATTTCTGCCTTCAAGTACAATATTGAGAAGCCCACCTTGCTTTTCCTGAAAGTTGCAGATGTTGTGTCGTAGCCGGTAAGTGAATGTAAGAACAGGATGTGTTCAAATCCACGGTGCTGCATCTCTTGGGTGGACAGTGCCATTGTTTTGGTTTTCTCTCGTCCGGGTTTCAGCAGCAGAATATCTTAGGTGGGAGGAGTGAAGGTGAACAAAAGGACAGTGAGGTCCGCATCCTCACCAACGACAGTCACAGAATTGTGAGAGGATTGTTCCACAGCAGTCTTTACGATAAGGCTGTCAGTATCATCGGTGGCCTGAAGAGTCTGTATCCCATTCTTCCGAAGCTTTGCCTGTATTAAGGAGGTGAAGTTACTTTTGTTGGTAGGATCGGATAAAAAAATCTTCATGTTTAACGGGTATTGATGTGTTCCATGTCAAATTGATGTCAGCTGACCTTCTCAGTCTGTATCATCGCACCTGTTCTTGTGATTTCGTACTGTTGGCTGGGTTTGCGTTCCTACTTATCTAATACCACAGTGCGAGTCATTCAGGATAGTGGTGGTTGACGTAAGTGATGTAACGATCACAAATTGTGGCAACGGAGGCATCTTTTTGCCAAATCACCCTTTGTAGAAGAAATCCTCCGTCCACAACTATGCTCATCTGAGACAGTAGACCAGTTTTTTGGTAGGCTCGAACAAGCTGTACAGGACAGATTTAGCTGTCTTTCGCATCCCTCTTTCATTGAACAGTGCCAAGGGAAATGGGGTCAACTCACACTCAAAGAATTTCATCTGATCGTTTGCTTATACACATCCGCTGAAACAGCAATGTTGGGTCAACTGCATCCTTTTCATCGTGAATTTTTATCGACGAGCTGACAAAAGACATTGGGAATGCCCGATCTTTGCGGAACAACTTGACGTCGAGCCCACTGTCGCATTCATTGCCTTTTCACCAACTCGAACAGCATAGTAGCAAGTTATTGTGGCATATCCGACGACTCCACTGAAAATTGACATTATTTCACTGGTTTGTGGGAAGGGAGGATATGCATCAAACCACTGACTGAGTTTGGCGATGTCTGCCTGGATGATATCTCTACTCGGGCGGGCTTGACTGAGGTCTTAAAGGGTGAGGTTTTAAAACTTTTTTTGCATTTAAAAAAAATCTGAATGTACAATATGTCTAGAGTAGTGTGTCAAAATTTCAAGTAAATCAGAGCAAAACTAACGAAGATATAGCGTTTCAAGCGACTGGCCCTCATGCTCGATTCGAGTATAAAAAACTTTAAATCGATTTTCTCGCATACAACATTTTTGAAGTTCCTGAACATCATAACTCAAAATCTACTTCGATCGTTTTGAAATTTTGTACACTATTTCTACACATAAATCAACAGGTAATCGGATGGAGTTTTTTTTACCATTGTTTCCATTTTATAATAACAAATTCACCGAATTTTTTTAGCGAAATTCGCGTTTTTCACTTCAAAATGCTGCCAAAAATAAAAATAAAACGAAGAAAAAAAAAACTCCCTCCGACTACCTAGGAAAACATAAAACCTTCGACTTTTTTGTGTCAGATGTTCCTGTAACGAATTCCGGTAACCGTTCACCGCATAACAAGTTTTTTTCGAGACGCCTCCGGAGATTCGCTCTCACGGACTTATTTATTGATATTTTTAATTGAAATGTTTTTCAAAGATACTTTAGATGTTGTACTATAATGTGTATATGAAATAAATAAATCAACATTATTCATATCTCCAAAACAAAATATTCCTTTTTTGGCCTTAAAACCTTATCCCCCCCCCCCCCCCCCCGCCACTCTTAATTTTATGATGTTTTAAATTCATGATTTTAAGGGTTTTTTTCTGTAAAGAATATGAGGGGGAAGGAAGGTTTGGGAATGAAAAAATATAAGGGGTGGGTAGGGAGCTGGGGATAAGAGTGTCCAGGAGTGATAGACGTATGAATTCAATCCACCGACTGCGGTGCAAGGCGATGGGCTGGGAGAATCCGGCTGGAGAGGTTGCCCAATGCGCCCCAAATGCTGCTCTTGGGTCCCCTCCGGTCAAGAAGCGGCACAACAGCAACGGCGGGGTTTTTGCACTCGTTGATAGGGCATCCCACCCTCAGTCGTTAGCCTGAAGGTCGGGCCCCTGTACTACCGAGTGGTCTGAACAGCGGTAACCGGTTGGAAAGGGTCTCCCTCAACCAGCATTTCCCAATCCGGCCCGCCACGCAGAAGGTGGACCGATCCGCCCGCCACCAGGACCTGTAAAAAACATTACTCCATAAACCCGGGCACCCATGCTAAGTCATTAAACATAACAAACCACTTGGGGTGACCTGGGGCAGAGGTGTTGGGCATCAAATAAATGGTTCCCAGGGCGGCGGTACCCATACCCGCCTACCAAATTGAAAAGATAATAAATTTGAATAGATAATTTACTTAGATAAATTTTTTCATTGCTTTCTTAATGCTCAATAAAGAGTTTACGAAAAATATATTTTTTATAGTGTTTTAGGTAGGAGCTGATGAATATAAAAATGAAACTGAAAGAGTTTTTCGATTTTTATTACATTGTGAGAACTGTCAACTGACCTACCTTATTTTTCCTGACTCTAAAAACCTAGAAAAAAACAAAAGCAATATAATTTTCTTATCTTTTAATCTGGAGCAACATCCGACCAGTAAGTACCTGAGTACCTAATTAATTCTAATCCCACAGACCCCCTCTCCCAGTGACGAAGTCACGATACAGGAAGGCCTGCTGGTTGCTGGTTGCTGGTAGCTTATTGCTGGTTGCTGGTTGCTGGTTGCTTGTTGCTGGTTTCTGGTTGCTGGTTGCTGGTTGCTGGTTGCTGGTTGCTGGTTGCTGGTTGCTGGTTGCTGGTTGCTGGTTGCTGGTTGCTGGTTGCTGGTTGCTGGTTGCTGGTTGCTGGTTGCTGGTTGCTGGTTGCTGGTTGCTGGTTGCTGGTTGCTGGTTGCTGGTTGCTGGTTGCTGGTTGCTGGTTGCTGGTTGCTGGTTGCTAATTGCAGGTTGCTGGTTGCTGGTTGCTGGTTGCTGGTTGCTGGTTGCTGGTTGCTGGTTGCTGGTTGCTGGTTGCTAGTTTGCTTGTTGTGTCTCTAATTTTAGATCTGAATATTTTTAATTCATTCAGATCTAAAAGTAGTGTAATTAAACTCATCATTAATTATTCTTCCTTTCCACCTACTGTTAAATTCAAATCAATGAAAAAACAAGAACAAAAAAATGTTTTTCAAATATGTATACAGTGTTTTGTATTTTCAGTGTCTTTGCACTTAAGAATATTTGACAGATAAATTGGTGTTGCCAGCCTACAAATTTCTTAGTTCCATTTTTTTTATTTTCTACTCTTATTTGACAGACCTACGTCATCTAGTGTGTAATGCTACGTTCAGACCAGCGTATCAAACATAAAAGATGATAGCACGCCACATATCGCTCTCCATACAATCCCTTCAGACCGTTCACACTAAGCGCTTTGATGTGCACATCAACCATAGACAATGCACATCTTACGCCGTAACCGCTCCGGAGGCGATATACGAGCAGATAAGCACCCCCCTCTCCCGCCGAAAATAGGAGTGGGGGTCATTTTAATTACGGAGCTCCCAACTCAGTTCCGTGCATAAATGAACTAATACCTAGATCGATATCTTCGGGCTTTTTGTATGGAACGGGTGTCAACACTATTTGACCATAAATAATGCTCATTCCGCGATTATGACGTCACGGACCATCGACAAGGATAGAGGAAAGTAAAAAAAAAAAAAAAAATACTACCTTGGACAATATCAGTACCTACCCAAATCATTAGCCTAAAAATTATTTTAAAAATAAAATGAAAAACTCATAATTGCATGTAGTATTTTATTGCTTTATACAGAATAACACAAAAAAACGGAAATACAATCATGTGCAAACACATTTAGAAGGAACTTAATCATAATTAATGAAAATATGAGTAATAATAATAAAAAAGGAAGTGTTTGGATAGATTTTTAGCCCACATGGGAGGCCTTGAGGAAAAATTCTCTCGGGGCCTATGTCATCTTTAGGGATGCGGTGTGGAGTCTTTTTAGGAAAAGGAAAGGGAGGAAGTTTTGAGAAGGAAAAATGTACAGAGGGGTAGTTAGGAATCTGGGGATCAATATGTTCAAGAGTGATGGATGTATGAATCTATGCGTCTTACTGCGGCTAAGGCGATGGTTGACCGAGTATGGCTGCAGAGGTCTAAAGACAATGTAATAACAGAGTGCAATTCACACACGGTACGCTGCTCAGCCCAGGGAACACGTTTGGTTCTGAAATAAACATATTCATCACATTAACCAAAGTTCGCAAGCAAAACATATAATATTATCTCCTTTGATGAAATATAAATCCAGATGTATACCTGCATAATCTTCCACTACTTTTTTGGCAGCAAAACGCACGGTACTCGGCCCAGGTAGAACACGTTTGGTTCTGAAACAAAAAAAATTCATTACATTACCCAGCCTCATCCTATGAACTATATCCTACCACTGCAGAGTATAAAAGAGAAAATAAATTAAGAACAACGACCACGCGTCTCGGATACGCGCCTTTCATATTAAATATCTTAATAATAATGGAATTGCTGTGTTTGAAGAAATAATAAATGTATTGAATATTTTTATAATAAGAAAGACTCAGTGAATCAGCATCTATCTCTATGAATAAAATAGGTTGATGCCATATAGAGTATAGAGAAGACTTTATACCTTTTAAACTGTAATTGTGGTCTTGGACGGCACCATTCGTGCTGGACACTCCAGGTAGAATATGGATAGTCTAAAAATGAAAATAGATACAATTTTTAGGTGAAGTTAGGGAAAAGTTACAAAGTATATTAGGAACACTGAACCAAAGACTATTAACGTCATTGCACTGAACAAACAAAAGATTCGCACCTGTATTTTGGTATCCTACGATCGTTTACGTTTTCTTTAGGTAAACCCCGATGTGTTCCGATTCCATGAAGATTAAGGGTCGGCAAAGCGTCTTTTTTTAACGTGCCATTGGAATTTTTGCAGTTATTAGTGAAATGGGAACCAAACATAACCACAACTTCCCAAAATCGGATAAGCAATAGTCAGATCTGCCGATTCTCAACGCCCATTCCCATAACGACTCTCATTATTTTCGAAGTTAGGTACTCTGTGTCAAACTGAAACACTATCCTCACAGCCTTCGACACTGAAACGATATTTAGGAAGCATTTTTTCAAAATATTTCGTTGTTTTGAATGTTCGGACTGTTTCGGCCAACGTGCTATTTGACATATAATACCATAGACATAAATAAACCAATCATTAGATTGATAACTTCGTGCTTTTTGTATAGACAATTTTTCGACGCTATTTTACGCCTTTATTTTTCAGCGAGTACAACCGACGTCACACATACCATCGACAAGGATAGAGGAAACAAAAAAAAAATGGATCGACCATAGACAATATAATTCTCTTTCGGTACCTACCCAATACCACCCAAATCATTAGCCTAAAATATTATTTTAAAAATAAAACTCGTAATTACATGAAGAGAATTTTATTATAAACATTTAGAAACAGGAAATATAAGACAGAATATATAATTAAAATATGATTATGCGATACTGAATTTAAAAAAATGGTAAATATCGGTTGGGACTGGACACGCTTATTACGAATAATTTTTTAGAAAAAAACTTTAGATTCGCCTTAATTACTATAAAAGGAAACTTTTTGGCATGGGGGCGGCGGAAAATAATGCATTTTAATTATCAATTGCGTAAATTAAAACTTACTTCGCGAATCTACGCGATGTCAAATCGCGGCTATCAGGTACGTCACTGTTATGTTGGTATCCCTGATACATTGCAAATAACTGAATACTACTGTGGCCAACTTCGTGGGATACGTAAAAACACGGTTAAACTACGAAAGCTGCATGTCATCAAACTATAAAAAAACATCCCAGGTTTTGAATGGTTTGTTTGGCAAAGCAGGGTTTGTCTAGCGGGTTTGTGTAATTATGATTGATTGTCTGTGAAATAAAAACAAATGTTAGTTCTTTGCAATGTATCAGTGATACCAACATAAAAGCGACGTGCCTAATGGCCGCTGACAGTCACCGATCGGTTCGCGAAGTGAGTTTTAATTTTACGCAATTGAAAATTAAAATGCATTATTTTCCGCCGCCCCCACGCCAAAAAGTTTCCTTTTATAGTAATTAAGGCGAATCTGAAGTTTTTTTCTAAAAATTATTCGTAATAAGCGTGTCCAGTCCGAACCGATAATTACCAAAAAAATTTCATCTTAGAACAGAAAAATGTAAAACTCAGAATTACATGTACTTATTTTAAACAAGAATATAATAAAAGCAGGTTATATTTCTGTAGCAAATTGCCACATGAAGACGTTGTTTTAGATAAATTTCTTCTTTGAACGTACCTATACAAGTCATCCAACGATTATTAAGTTATTTATACCTTTGATGTAATTATGCTCTTGATATACATCAATGTGCTCTTGAGCAACTTCAAAATTCGTGTTGCATCTAAGTGGTGTACGGATGCGGTCTAAAAAATAAAAACAGATACATTAGTATAGATACAACACATCAGGAACACAAAACAATACACAAAGACAGCTTCCCACCTGTACTTGGGTTACACTTACCGATCTTCTTTTCACGAGGAAAATCGGGATATTCTGGGATATCGGGAAGATTTAGCGTGGGCAATGCATTTGGTTTTAACCGTCCATTTCTTGTTTTGCATTCGAATACGAAATGAGATCCACATACAAGGGCACATAAATAAACCAGGCAAGAGTCCCCATAATCGGGTAATCAATATAGTCGAGTCTGCCAATTCTCATCGACCATTCCCGAAACATATTCTCCTTGTTTTCCCTGGATGGAAGCCTATGCCGGGGTGAATATGCGTCCACACAACCTCTCACACAACACTGAGTTTTAGGCATTTCACAAAAAATAAACCGAATATTTACGTTGAGTCGGATGAGTCGGAGTTGAGAGCGTCAATTTTGTTAGGTTAGATCAGGGGCGTATAACTCTGTCAAAATTTGTGTCCTGTGACCATAAATAACTCTTACTCTAGCGAAAGTGCCATACACCACAGACAAAGCTGAATTTTAGATAGGTCTGTAATTTTGATTTTCGCCATCTCTCGCTCTCTGCGTGTGTCAGAAAGAGATGCTCATACACCTACGTCACTAAAAAAAAGGTACCAAATGTATGTATTATTTATGGTACCAAATGCAGGAAACCGCACACCGCACTATCTGCAGGAAATAGACTCGCATCTATGGATTTGCCATCCGCCCGCCATGTTATGTTTATTTACAGACGCCGTTGCACGTTGTTTTAATAATTTGCCGATGAACATATTTTATTAAAAAAATGCTTACATGAATTCTAGAGGTGAAACAAGTGTTTAGTGTTGATCAAGAAATCAGGTAATTAATTACATAAAACATTATTCACCTTAATTTATCTGTAAATCAATATTTGAGGTTAAAATATAGAGGTTTTTTGATTTTATCGTAAAGGCAAGCTTATGGATACTAGTGGTTAATGTTTTTCCATATTTCGTTTCAGAAAATGTTCTACCGCCTCATAAAAACGTTGTTAACGTATCGAAGCCTATACTTTAGGAACATTTCATAACATTGTTAACGTCAGATTTGTGACCATCATTGTGAGATCATACATTGTGGCTGGGGATGCGATGATGTCGTCTCTCACCTGGCATGCCGCTTGAAGTCCCGAAAACCCTCTGGACAGAAGGAGAAAGACTCATCCGACGATCGTCTTTCACCCCAGAAGATAGGCGGAGGCTTGAAACGTCAACGTTAAAAATGCCCATCTTATACAAGACTTCATACAAGACCTCATACAAGGTAAAATTGATAATGCTTTAAAACAAACTATTACACTGTTTCCCTGCAGGATAGGCAGAGAGGACGGACCGTCAAAGAACTCAGTCTTCGCATACACTCCTTGCCTTGTTCAATTTTACTTTCAATGTATGTGGGGTATTTAAATGGTAGCATTCAATACAAAATGTTGTTTAGTGAACATAAGTTTATCAGTTGTCATGCTAAATCTTAAGTAATATTTGAGATACAAATATTGTAAAAACTGTTTTTAATTTTCAGATATAACAGGAACACCAGAGGAGAGTTCAACGTCCCAGCTGAAGACACGTCGCATGATTCCAAAGAAAGGTGACAGTTTATTTCTCTTGCTATAATTACTTGCACATACGTAGGGTCAAATAATGCTCGTAGAGCTTTAGTTTAACCTCTCGTTCTCCACCATAAAGAAAGAAAGGCCCTGTTGCAGACGATTATTAACAACTTGCTCTCCGCCATAAGCCTCTCACTTATTTGGACTCACCGAACCCATGTAAACCGACTAACACATACTTTTCTGACTCTTGAAGTGGCCCGTCGCATATAAACTTTGTTCATCACAAGTATTCTATGTTCCGTTCCCAAACTTTGTTTAATGTGACATATATATTTCAAAAGACATGTTGCAGTTTTTTTATCAGTTGTCATGCCAAATCTTAAGTAATATTTGAGATACAAATATTGTAAAAACTGTTTTCAATTTTCAGGTATAACAGGAACGCCAGAGGAGAGTTCAACGTCCCAGCGGAAGACACGTCGCATGATTCCAAAGAAAGGTGACAGTTTATTTCTCTTGCTATAATTACTTGCACATACGTAGGGTCAAATAATGCTCGTAGAGCTTTAGTTTAACCTCTCATTCTCCACCATAAAGAAAGAAAGGCCCTGTTGCAGACGATTATTAACAACTTGCTCTCCGTCATAAGCCTCTCACTTATTTGGACTCACCGAACTTATGTAAACCGACTAACACATACTTTTCTGACTCTTGAAGTGGCCCGTCGCATATAAACTTTGTTCATCACAAGTATTCTATGTTCCGTTCCCAAACTTTGTTTAATGTGACATATTTATTTCAGAAGACATGTTGCCGTTTTTGCTGTGAGGTGGCTGAAATATATCCACGGAAGGTATTTCATATTTTTGTAAAAATCATTTTGTGTTTTTTTAACACTTATCCACTGTATTTGTGAAAATAAAATAATATTTAAACATGTACCCCGAGTTTTCATTTTTCTAATGCAAGCAGAATTTCAAATTTTGCCGCTATAAAGCATTTTTATTTTTTTTTATTAGTTATTGGGCTAATGAATCCATGAAGTAGGACAGAGCGATTATATTGTCTATGGTAGACAAATAAACTTCCTCTATCTTTTAGTCAATTCGCGCCACGCAAGTCATTTTGACAGTTAAGTTTGACGACCAAGTCACTAGTATGGAGAAAGCCCGAAGATATCGATCTAGGGGTTAGTATATTTATGGGTTAGATTTTACTGGATCTTACCGCCAGCTGTCAACAATAACAAAGCTTTCCATTGGACGAGCGAGGAGAAGCGTACAGGTGACGTCACACAGACATGAATATCGATACGGTTGAATTTTTGAATCGGAGTTATACCCCCCTGACCATAGATATCCCACCGTATATACCACTCAGTTCTCAAAAGTTTTTCTATGGAAATTGTAAGATTCCTATTGGTAGTCATTACTATGACGTCGTCATGATCACGTGACCGGGTTACAAAAACTGACGGAGTTATACCCCCCTGGTTCCGTGTCCCATCAAAACTCAAATCAATATATTAATATAACTCAAATCATGAGCGGCGTTGCTTGAGAGAAGCTTCTAGTGTTTTCATTTGGGCAATTTTTTGCTTTGTGGGGATTTCGCGGAATCCGGGTGCTAACCTCCTTTACCTTCGACACTTTTGGAAATTGACGCGAGGTCCATCGGCATGTTAAGCCAAACCACTAAATTTCGACGAACGAGTGACCGAGACCCGCAGCTTGCATACAATCTAAAACGTTTATAAATAGTATTTGTAATTATATAGTTAATATGCGGAAATGTTTAGTGTGTTCATCGCATTTGATTCATCATCCAGAAATGGTATATTACACGGTGTTCAGTCACAATGTTTCAATACTACGCGTGCATTTTTGTGTACGAAACCTAATGTTGAAGTCAAAAATGGATTATCGACGTGGCTTTACACCAACTAATATGCAAAGGTAAGTTCAATATTAATACTTATGAAATAAGTATCAATTTTTATGCAAATGTCAATAATACTGGGGATTTCTGTCCATAACCTCAATCTTTGTTAAAAACAGTGATTTTACAACTGTAATGAGATTATAGCACTAGTACAACGCATAGTTCCGTAGTGTAGCCATTTTTGACAGCTTTTTGCTGTATAAAATAATACGTAAACAAAACAATAAAATTGTAATGTATTTATTTATACTGGGTTTTTACAGATTGTTATCACACATCTGAGAACAACTCAGTTCATTATACAAATAAGACAAAATAGGTAAAAATTTATATAAAATCAATCAACCAAATTATTCAATGTTTAATTTTGAAACAGTTTAAATACAAATGAGATAAAAGAACTAGAAAATTTAAAAAATACATAGTTTCCTCAAGTGACAATTAATTAGAGAGGCAAGACAAGAGACATGATTAGAGACACAAATGATACATAATAAATTAGCACATATTTTTCAGTAATCGCACAGCATTTTTTTGAATCCATATAAATTATTAACAAAAATATCTACCGTCTACTTCACAGTGTGGACAGCCGTTTCAAAACCAATGCGGCTAATTTAAATTTAATGCCATATCTGGTATGTATTACTAAAAATTATTTTATTTTCAGGACCACCCTAACCCTACCCAGCTGAGCTGAGCGACAACATAACCAAAAACATATAATATATACTTCAATATCATTGTTTATGGAGGATGGATTGTGCAGACTACAAAAATATAGAATTGAAGGAAGAGGCATGGATGGAGGTCATCAAGGAATGTGATTTGCCAGACGGTATGCACAGTTTATTTTCTAAATATTTTTTAACACTGAATGCAAGTCGATTTATTTTAGCAATTACAAGCATGTTATTTAGCATTTTCCACATAAATCCGGCCCTGAAATAGGTGGAGCCTTTATGACCACGTGCTAGCCATCAATGGCTCCGACACAATGGTCAAATTGATAAATTTCCTTGAAGTTTGTAGCGACTTTTTTCCACTCATCTTGGGTTGGTTCTGCCATTACCTGAAATTACTTTTAATTATTTATTTTCATTCTGCCTGACAGGAGATTTATTTCAGACTTGATTATATTACATAAAGTCATGATCAATATATATTCTCTCATAATCTATGTAAAAACCCAGCTGGGCATAAAGTCAAATAAATTACTATCGGCTGGAGATAGCATCACATTCCTCTTTTATAATTTCTGAGACAGTTGTTCTGCCAATCCTATAATTGTAGACAATTCTCGTGAAGCTATCGCCTGTTGCCAAGTACCCGTAAATTACTTAAGGTTTTTTTTGTTTTCAGTGAAAGAGGCCAAGTGCCTCTGGAAGAAATTAAGAGATGGCTTCCGGCAGGCGAACGCCAGATCTAAAACGACAACAGGACAAGCAGCGTCACCAACTGCAACAAAATGGAAATGTTTTCATTTAATGGAATTCTTAATACCAACTTCACTTCAAGCATGAAAGCACATACTTTTGAAAAAATACTCCAGGCTTTCAGCAGCTTCCTGGCAGGAGGCTCGATTATATCGTCATCTGTATCTATCAGGTTTTGCTCCAGTTGTGCATTGATATTACTTTATCGGTCTGTTTGCCAACGTCGGTAAAAGGAATTCCATAAGATGGAAATATTTCATTTAATTTTATCTAGCGTCCGGATAATTTCAAGTACATTTTCTTCTCGAGCCTTAATAACTACATAATATTAGTTAACATTTTGTTTTTTCCAGCCTCATTATTAATGAAACACGGTAATCAGACTTGAACCGAAGCAATTTATTATTGTAAAACAAAAGCGTGTAGGTACACTACAGATCCTAGATGTCGGTAGTTTAAACATTTGAATTATTTTATTACCATGGTTCAATCAATACCACCACTTAACAAAATAATACAAATAAGGTAAACAAAAGCATGGAAAGTACACAGAGCTTCCATATAAGATCCTAGATGGCGGTAGGTAACTTTATTATTTTATTATCAAAATTCAATACCACCACTTAACAAAACAATACAAATAAACCAAAAACAAATACTAGGTATGCAATACTATACCCATCTTGTTTATAAATTTATAATGTTTTATTTTACTTAAACTCTTAGTTAGCATATCTGCTGGCATTTCAGAGGTATTTAAATATTCTAAATTAATTAATTTATTTGCAACAGCCTCTCTTATGAAATGAAATTTGACATCGATATGCTTACTACGTCTATGATGAATACAATTTTCAGAAAGTTTTATAGCACTTTGGCTGTCATTATATAATGTAATAGGTTTATTACCTCTATTTATTAGTTCATTAGACAGGTTTTTCAAGAATATAGCCTCTTTACTTGCTTCACAAGTAGCCATGTATTCGGCTTCTGTACTTGATAAAGCGACAGTTTGTTGCTTCCTACTTTCATGAGATATTAAACAACCTTCATAAATAAAACAATATCCAGTGTATGACTTACGATCTAAATTATCAGATGCAAAATCTGCATCAGCGTAACCAACTATGTCTAAATTATTTTTTTTGTACATTAGACCAGGGGTTCCCAAACTTTTCCAAGTCGCGGCACCCTTAGAAAATTTGAATTTTCTCACGGCACCCCTGTCATATAATGTCTATCTGTGGTAGCCTCGGGACCGAGTGTCACCCCCAAGAGCACAATTCTCTGGGCGCCTCGCGGCACCCCTGACCTCTGTCCGCGGCACCCCAGGGTGCCGCGGCACCCACTTTGGGAACCTCTGCATTAGACCATAACTCTTGGTAAAATTTAAATATTTTAAGAGGACATTACCAGAGAAACCAGAAATATGTCATTTTTAAATCAGTATTTAGACTTATTGACTCGTTTCCACAAAAAATTATAAATTGATTTTGAAAGATTGTTCTTTTATCTAGTAAAGGTATGGATAAAATTTTGAGAAAAAATGTTTATTTTAAGTATAATAAGGTTATACCATAGGTCGTTGGCAGATTTGTTATATTTTCAAAAAAGTACATGTATTATACAACACCAATTTCAAATCATATAATCATGCAGTAAAATAAATCAATACATTATCTGGTAAAATTATTTGTCAGAATTTTAATTTAAGTTTAAATAAAATTATAAAAAAATATATACGTACATGTGTTTCTTGACGAAAATTGGTCCGTTTGTTTATTTATTTGCGCACTTACTAACTAATATATTTCAGATTTTTTTACATACTTACTTTGCTAAGACATTATTGACAAATCATAAATAATTTTAATGGAAAAATAATTTTAGGGTGTATTTAATATTAATTAATTTACAGCTTCGCGTTTCACAATTTTTCTTATCGACGACAACACGAATCGAGAGCGCTCATTCAGACCGCAACTGCGGCCACTGGCGGTTGTCTTCGCGGCGCTCTACATCGCAACATTTTCAAACGAATAACGAAGCAAAATAAATAGGATTTCATGTTTGTAAAATTTATAGGGTTGCCCCAACGCAAAATTTCATGTTCATTGAATATTTTTATGATAAAATTTTTATAATTTTGAAATTTTTTTTATTGTAAATTATTCTTATGTGAATACCGCACAAGAGTCCCAACTGCTCCAAAATATTTATTTTCAAGTAAAACTTCTTTACGCACGCTCGACACTTGGGGGTAAGCTGGTAAATGTGTTACGAAAAGTGGTGATTGTTACGAAAAATTTCCTTCGAACGGTAATCGATGCGAACGGTGATCGATTGCTAGGTGGGTCGTGGCCTTTACGCACGCTTGTTATTCGTGTTATTGTTTTATTGTTAATAGACTATTTTTGCGTAAATAAATAGATAAATTAAATTATTTAAAAATATATACGTACATGTGTTTCTTGACGAAAATTGGTCCGTTTGTTTATTTATTTGCACACTTACAAACTAATATATTTCAGATTTTATTACATACTTATTTTACTAAGACATTATTGACAAATCATAAATAGTTTTGATGGAAAAATAATAAACACGAGAATCGGGTATGGGTACCACCGCCCCGGGAACCAATTATTAGATAACCAACACGTCTGCCATAGGTCATCCCAAGTGGTTCGTAACATTTGGTGACTAGCAGGGGTGCCTAGGTTTAAGGGGGTGAGGTTTGTTTAGGTCTTGGCAGCGGATGCGTCTGCCCACCAGCTGCATGGCAGGTCGGATCTGGAAAAGTTAAGGGAGTCCCTTTGACTTCTCCAGCCTTACTCTCTCGGAACATCGCCTTGCACCGCAGTGGGAGGGATGGATTCATACATCCGCACTCCTGGACACGCTGACCCCCAGATTTCTACTCACCCCTAATATCCCTTTCCTTCTCCGAATTTCCTCTTCTTCCTTTCCCTAAAACGACCCTCCACACAGCATTCCCAAAGAAGAGATAAGCAGTGTGTCGAGCGAGTGTAAAAAAAACGGTCTCTCCCGATCCGGCCTTCCATGTAGTTGGTGGATGTACCTTCCAAATTACTGATACCACCTATTGACGGCCGGCGTGGTCAAGGGGTAAGGCTCTTGACTAGCAATCTGAAGGTCGTGGGATCGAATCCCGGCATAGGCAAATAATTTTTATTTGACTAATTTGGGTTATTTCACAATTATTTAATTTTAAATAATATATTTGCGTCACGTTTTAGAGTAAAAGATACTTTCAGTATCGCCCTGGTGTAAGACCACCATTCAGAATTGAAACGTTGTTTATTGACCAGATCTGAATAGCCAGGTAATTCCTCGCCTTCCTCTTCCCCCACCACCTTCAGCCTCTCAATATACCCCATAGTCACGTCATAGTCTCACTGGCTCCAGTAGGAGCATTTGGGTCTCTTGTGCGGTATTCAGATAAATATAAAATAAAAAATTGTGCATACGAATAAATATTTCAAAATGAGACATTTTTTACAATCCAACTGAATATTACACTTTTTTCATAAATATACCGCACAAGAGTCCCAACTGCTCCTGTCTGGAGCCAGTGGGACTATGGCATCCCCAATTGGGGTATGTTGTAAGACTGAAGGTAGTGGGGAGGGTAAAAATATAGGGAAGAGGAAGGTGGGGAAGTACCTGGCTATTCAGATCTGGTCACCAAACACGGCTAAAGACATTTCAAGCAACGTTTCAAATCTTAATGGTGGTCTTACACCAGGGCGATACTGAGATATCTTTCGCTCTAATGGCCGTAAAATAAAATTAAAAAACAAAAAACCAAAATATTAAAAAGAATATAACAAATTGTTTATTCATGTAGGTATCTACTTAATACCTACTGTGTTTACGCATTTCACTTGTATCTATTTATGTTTATGCACTTCAATATACAAATTACAAATAACTACTACTAATTAAAATTCTGGAAGCGAGAATAGTAATATAAAGTAGTAATAGTAGCGGGTAGCCCTAGCTCGCGTGAACAAAACCCTCAAAACTCGGATTGCCGCGGAACGAAATTCTGAAATCGCCCGCTCGCGAGCCCTGATGTGTTAGCGCTAGTGTCGGAATCGAAGTTGTCATGTGCTGGTTATTCACTCTTAACACTCTCTTGGCATGCTTCCAATGTGTTTCAGTGAAACAGTTATTAAATTGGCTTAGGTAACTAATACAATAAGAAATATCGGGTCTGGTTAAAACAGAGAGGTACATTAAACTGCCTATAAACTGTTGGTAAGGAAACTTGGAATGTACATTTTCTCCTTTTTCAAATTTTAAATTAGTCTCCATAGGTGTCTCTACATGTTTCTTAGAATTCTCTAAACCAAATTTACATACTAACTTTTCTATAAATTTCTTTTGACTAACGAAAATATTATTTTTCTGTATTTTAACATCCATAC
Organism: Limnephilus lunatus; assembly: GCA_917563855.2. Classification (NCBI taxonomy): domain Eukaryota; kingdom Metazoa; phylum Arthropoda; class Insecta; order Trichoptera; family Limnephilidae; genus Limnephilus; species Limnephilus lunatus. The sequence continues at coordinate 30,241,315 of OU830599.1, read as the reverse complement.
CTAGACATTGTCTTAATTGACGAAGTAAATTGACGAAGTAAACTGATGGGACGCGTGAAGCTAGAGTCGTCATATAAGGCCTTCAAACGCTTCTATACACCTTGTACTGTTTGATCGTTTTTGATGTGAACATAAATTGAGGGGTCAATCGTCATAATAAGTTTAGCTTTTGCCTTTTTATCATCCAAACTTGTACAATCGGATGATTCTGGCTTGTGAATATCGACACCATCCAACATCAAAAATTGTTCAGCTGCGAACGACCATTCATCAAAATTCTCCGGACCTTTTAAGCTGAATTTTTCTTCTCTAGCCTTCAAAACTATGTTATATTAGTGTACATTTTGTTTTCTCTAGTCCCAGTATAAGCGTTGGTTAATTTAAATTATATTAGTATGTTTACAATTGTTTATAATCTTTTATTCTGTCTATAAAAGTATGTACATACTTGTACTGTACGTAAATAAACAAGATGTTCTGCTGAACTTTGATCTGAAGACTGAAATAGATATACTTTTCTTTTAGTATTTAATGTTTGACAGAATTTGAAATCTGAAGACTAAAATAAATATATTTTTTTTATTGTATTTACTGTTGGACAGAATTTGTTATCTGAAAGCTGTAATTTTCTTCTCTAGCCTTCAACATTATGTTATATTAGTGTACATTTTGTTTTTTCTAGTCCCAGTATAAGTGTTGGTTAATTTTAATCATATTAGTAAGTTTACGTTAATCTTTTATTCTGTGTGTATGTAAATAATTGTACCGTACGTAAATAAACAATATGTTTTGCTGGACTCTGATCTGAAGACTGAAAGAGATATATTTTTCTTTTAGTATTTATTGTTGGACAGAATTTGTGATCTGAAAGCAGAAATTTTCTTCACGAGCCTTCAAAATTATGTTATATTAGTGTACATTTTTATTTCTCTAGTTCCATTATAAGCATTGGTTAATTTAAATTATAATAGTATGTTTTCTGATTCTGTTTATTTATTCTGTGTATTTAACAGCACTTAAATAAATAATATTCTTGACGAACTCTTGTGTTTTTATTATTTTGGGAGGTGTATCTTTTTAGAAGGTTTAAATATTACTTTATTTCGCATACCTATAGCAGACAGCGAGTCTTTCTTGAATACTTAATGTCATCAAAGTTAAAGATAATCAAAAACATATGGGGCATCCATTAATTACTTGAGCAGTTTTTCTTCCAATCTAGACCCACCCCTCCCTCGGTGAGATAAATTTGGGCCAATTCGTTTATTTTTCAAGTATCGTGAGATTTTGCTGGGAGAGGGGTCTCCCCGTTTATGCTCACATAATTAATGGATAACCCCTAATACATACTTCAATATTATTTTAATGATGTCATCATTAAATATGATCAATTTTAAATATGTGTTGCAGCGTGCTGTACTAAAATGTTGGATTTCAATTAAACTAAATAAATTTATACTAACAAACTTAATTTTATTTTTTATACAATGTCCCACTTGCACATTTGTGTTTTCGCGTCACCCTGGCCCTGGTACTTACCTTAGTATTTAGTATAATATTATCTGATAAAGTTACCGGCTGCTGTGTTTTTGCATTTGGAAAGAACTTACATTATTTTTAATCCTCTGGATTCCAGCAGTTGACACCATGTGAGCACCTAACAATGAGTGCTAAAAGATTCCCTTGTTTATGTAAAATGCATACAAAGGATTACAAAAACATAGAATTGAAAGAAGAGGCGGAGGCACTAAGAGTGTGATTTGCCAGACGGTAGATATGCATAGTTTATTTAAAAAAAAATCTGTTATAGACTGTAGGAAACGCTGAGTGGAGGGTATACAAGAGACCATTTGAGTGTAGTCAAACTGAGAAAACTGTTGGAAAAGTGTAAACTTAAAAATGGAAGATGCTCCGAGGAACTAGCGTCATTGATCCCTTCGGTGCACAGTCCGGAAAGACGCCAAACGTGTGGAAGAAGCGACCCATTCTCATGTGACAAATGTCACATGAGAATGGGTCGCTTCTTTGACTCGTTCTTGTGTTCAACAGCTCGGCTGTGGAACGATTTGCCGGCCTCTTGTTTCCTCCTTCCTACAAAATGGGTCTCTTCAAGACCAATGTTCATTCCTTCCTCTCCTCACAAAGACCCTCCACACAGAATCTCAGGTGACATAGGTCCTGAGGGAAATTATTTTCCTCGAGGCCTGATGAATCATTTATATGAAGATCTACATAATATATCAAAATGGTTGAAGAAAAATAAACTAAAATTGAATGTACCTAAACAAAACTAAATGTATGAACATTGGAAAACGAGTACCTAACGCAAACAAAAAAAGACATATAGATAGACGGTGAAGTTTTGAAAGAAGTATTTGAAAATAAATATTTGGGAGTAATAATTGACTCCATATTGACTTTCGCTCAAAATACAAAACAAATTATTAAAAAGATTGCCAAAAAAATTTTGCTGTTGGGAAGAATAAAAAGATTCATTGACACAGTCTCCAGTAAAAATGTGTACAACGCAATCATTGTACCACTCATAAGTTCCTGTAGCAGCATTCTATTCTTAGCCAACGACGGACTAAATGAAACAAATGACAATTCTACAAAACAGCTGTGAGAACTAGGTAGGTATATTGAAGAAAAATAGGTACACTTCAGTCAAGAAAATGTTGAAGGAGTTAAACATCTTGTCATTAAAACAAATTATTTACTTCAATACTATATTGTTTCTACAAAATAATCAATGGCCATACGTCTATTGAATTCCTAAAAAAATTGATAAACTACAAAGCAAAAGTATAGAAAACGCGCGAATGTCAGCTGTCAAATTGTCAGATCTAGTACAAAATCTACAAAGAAATGGTATCTCGCGGCAGTTATCGAGCTGTCTAAATTCATCTGACCCCCTCTCCTACCACAGGAAGAAATATTTGATAGGCTCGTGTGAACGGCATAAAATATAAGCGCTCGCGGCTGAACAGATATCTGCTCGCGGTTGATGCGTTAATGTGAACGGGCTTTAATGAGTTTGAGTGATGGCAGACATATAACCATACTTTGTCACAACTTGCCCCGATTTTTTTCGGTTCCTACCACGGCCCTTTGGCAATCTGAAAATTATATCCACTAGCCAAATAATGTTTCACATTTCTGCCATTTTTAAATGTGACAACTCACAAATCACAAATAAAAACATGGCAGAAAAGAAGAAGGGCAAGAAACGCAAGGAAGTAAGTTTATTTGTATTTACTAATGTACAGATCTTAAATAATTACACGCTTATGATTTTTTAATAGACTTTACGTTCTTATTATTGATTTACAAAATTATGATGTCTTTCTTACTCAAAGTTCTTATTGCGTATGACGATTGTAATATGCAGATGACGTTGCGTACATTTAAAAAATATTTACTATTATTATATTATTACTGTACTTTTTTCACCTAGTTGTTAAGTGTCGCTAAATACCGTTAAATCCGACTATGTGTAACAAACCATTGTTAGCGCACTTTTAATAATTTGCATATTTTTTGCAGGATTTTCCCGGTTCCAAAGAGGAAGTCGAAAAACCAGCAAAGGTAGAATATGACATAGCTAAATGGCTTCGTTCCAATATCCCAACAAAGAAAACGAAATTCCTTAATCATCATGTGGAATATTTTACTGGTATGTTTAATATATTTTTCACCAAATATTTCACAAGTTTTCATAGTTTCTCTTGCATTTCATGGACCACGTATGTTAACCCAAGAGTGACGAATTTGTGACCTGCATCTTTAAAATGAATGTCGTGAGTAAAGAAAAGCTACAGGACTACGAAAATAACATTCATCAGTCAGATTTAAATAGTTGTTTCAGTGACAATTTAAATACCCTAAGAGGACATACATATTCATAATAATCGAAGAATTAGGTGAAGTATTTCTTTGATTTAAGACTCTGTTTTACCAGACCTTGGGTAAAGCTGCGAGAGAATGAAATCTTATTGTCTGTTGATCCTTTGTGAACTGCTTGGTAAAGTTGCTGAATTTGCCAAAACAACTATTGCAGGGGGGGTGGAAAAACTTGCACGAAATACATTCTTAGTTTGGGTTATTCAAATAATTTATGCGTATTTACATAACTTTGACGGAGAAAAATGGAATTTTAATGCATCTTTTACCATCTCCTACAATATAAATAGTAGTTTATGATAGTTATTAAGTTGAAACCAGGTGTTATTTTTAATATTTATGTGTGTTAAGCGTGTGGAATTTGGCAACATTACAGACAGATTTTCTTTTATTAATCTTCAAAAGCTATTGGTTATTTGAATGATAAGTAATATTCTAGGAGAAAGCAATATGGCCGTGAAGTGTATAAGTTATTAGAAATAATGATTTTTCAACTTATTTCATTGTTTTCTACGCCATGAATAAAGTGGAGATTGTGGTGATATACCTTATTCAGTACTCAAGTGATCCTTGACAAGCCTCCATTGAGTAAAGGTGTCCTCACTCAAATTTACTTGCGTAGAGTTGGGTATTGTACCTACATATATTCTGTGCCTGTTAATGGCCTTTGGAAACAGGGCTTAAAAGCTGTTGTTAGGAGCATTTGGTATATAATAATCGAATATTATCTTACGTGGGTTCTATTTTTGGTATCATTTACCTTCTTACCAGACATTTTTCAATGGCCTAAAGTTATTAAAAAAAAAAAAAAAAATGGTATCAATGGTGCGGACAAGTGGTCGGCATAAATTTGCATTTGCTTATTGTTGACTCACGAATCCCTCACTATGTATGCGTCTTAATGCAGTGATTAAGGACTAATATAGGCTAAGAGTGGATTGAACCCGGAACACTGCAGTGGGATAGCTTTGGACCACAACGCTACTCCATCCATCGCTATCTTCCACTTTAAGCTAGTATTAATTGAAGATTCTTAGGGGTTGTCCATTAATCACATGAGGCTCGAAAGGGGGGGGGTCGAAAAAAAATCACGAAACATCACGAGGGGGGGGGGGGGGGGGGGGGTAAAATGAGATATCACGTGTATTTGTTTTTCATTGAACGCACGATTTCTAAAGATGAACGTCCTATACTTTGTACTAAAAAAATACACGTGATTTTGGGAGGGGGGGAGTTAGCCTAAAACCTCACCTCATATCACCAGGGGGGGGAGGGGGTCAAAAAGTTGCTAAAAAACATCACGTGATTAATGGACGACCCCTTACTATAACTTCTTTCCTATTTATGAGGGATTTTTAACTCAGTACTCAATGCTGTTCAGTGTATGGAAGCGCCCAGTGCATTTAAAATAAATTTTCAATTGATTATGTGCAGGAAACAAGGCTGTGGATGCACTACTCGGCTCCAAATGGGGCACCAGTGATCCACCTCTGTTCGTGGAGAGAACCGACGTGGTCAACTTCCTTAATGATATGCTCGTACACAAGTTCTTCCATCGAGCCAAAAAGGTAAGCGGCAATTTAATCGAAAACTAACAACTAATAGTTTTGTGAACAGTAGACCTAGCATCCAATAATGGCTGTGAGAACTTAAATCACATCTGGCTTACCGAATGCTATTTTTCATCACATCTAGTAGATATTTACGGTATATATGCATTTGGTCCACCTCATGGATAATACAGAAAGTTCGTGTTGTCGAAGTTTGATGCACGGATAATACGGAATATTCCTAAGGTTAAACTGTGAAAGCTTCATGTCATCATAATTTTAAAAAATATCTTAGGTTTTGAATGGTTTGTTTGGCAAAGCAGGGGATGTCTAGCGGGTTTGTGTAATTATGATTGATTGTCTATGAAATAAAAACGGTGAAAATAAAATGGCGTTACCGCATAAGTGAATTAATTTAAACGAAATTAAAATGTTAAATGCATATTTTTTGCATGTTTTTTGTCTCCTGCGACATAAATACTCACTTTTTGTGATAGTAAAGCTAAATCTAACTGTTTGAATAAAAAATATTCTGTATTAACCGTTAACTTGTTGTGTGCCGAATGTGGCCGCATATGCTTGAAATATTGTCACCAGGATGACAATCGGCACTCAAATGATTAAGCGAAGTAAGACATAAATAATGATATTTACTTTGACTCAATGTTTCATCACTTCTCACTTCCTGCCAACCTTATATATTATATAGTTTTGAGATTAATCCAATTTGTAGAAAAATGCAATATTTCATCATACAATTTTTTTAAACTTCATTCTATTTATCATTTTCCACCCTCTCTACTGTCGTCCTGCCGTACTGGCAATGTTATTATTTATTTTTTTTAATCTTATTAATTTTAAATACTTGAATTAACTTGAGCCTGGATTTAACCTGATCTATTTCATAGAATATATGAACTAGATCCGTGATAACAGGCTTTTCTATGGAATAGAAACCCAAATTTGAATGCACTTCAACATTCATTCTATAAATTGACCGTGGAGACTCATAGAATAGATCAAGTGAGATTATGCCATTAGTAAATTAAATAATTTGTGAAATTATTTTTGCAATATCACCTGCAACAGCTGTAAAGTATTTTGCAAGGTCGTAAACAAAACAAATATGTATGTGGTAGCTATGGACCATAATTCAAATATAAATGTAACATGTTACCACTTTTATTATTTATTATAATAAATATACAAGCAAATGCTTTCAATGTAAGAGTAGTAAAAAAAAAACCTAAGATGTAAAATTATCATTGTGTACCATGTAAAACATATTATAAAAATTAAAAATTATTAAAAAAAAACTAAAAAAAAAACTAGGTATTTACATAACATTATGTAAATATTATCAATTAATTCAAAAATAAGTTTAATGACAACTTATCTGTATTTTTTTTTACTTTTATCGTATAAAATTAGCCAATCTCTTCTTATGAATACGTTGTCTTCTTTACTGTCATGTAAAATGATTAATTAATGATATTAATTGTTTAATTAATTTTAGATTAGAAATTCACATTGGAAATTACTAATATTTCTATTTTTGATACGTGGTGGAATCCCAATATTAAAACAATTTTAAACTTTTTTCCACTTATTTTATTTCTGACCGTAACCGGTTTCAGCCCGTTAAGGCCATCTTCAGACTGGTAAACAAAATTAATAATTATTATTTAGCTTCACTCTGTAACTTTTCAAATGGTTGTTCTCCTCTCCTGAGCACAATTATTAGGAGAGTTTATGAAATATTAATCACAAATTTAATCAACCGTTGTTAGAACTATTTGACTTGAGAATTTTATTAAAAAATATTTATTTTATGGAGGTACCCGTCACAGAACAGGAATTGAAGGGACGAAGCAAGAAAAAGGACAGTGATAAATCTGAGAAAGATGAACCAAAGAAAAAGGATGAAGCAACGGCTGAAAGTCAAAATGAAGGAAAGGTGAGAGAACAAGTATTTTCTCTTTTAATTTACAGTTGATCATACTCTTTTATTTAAGATATCGTGGGCTTACTGCGGAAAAGCATTAAGTTAAAAATACTAGTTTCGAGATAATTGAATTTGAAAGTTTGAGCAACGTTAACTTTTTAAAAATATATTGGAGTCATTATAGTGACGAATGTATAATAAATTGTTTTATTGTCTACTTATGCCCATACTTATTATTTAAAAATATCAGAAAAATTCATACTATCTTTTAAAAAATAGAAGAGTATTGCATGACTTAATGCTTTTTCGCCGACACAATATTGCAAGCACCGAAGTAAAAATAGTTGGGTGGTGTAACATTTTTATTTTAATAAAACATTTTTTTTACAAAATAGATGTTTTTTGTAAAATGATGTTCATCCACCACATTAATATAATTGTCATTTATTTCGCTGTCGTCGATACAAGAACTTTGAAGCTCAAATGGTATAATTTGTTTATCACATTAAACTGTCAAATACTTTTTCTTGGAATGTGATATTGATATCATTTTGTTGTATAATTTTGATATCACACAATTCTGATCAATGACTTCTTGTCGCCTACCCCTACGTATATTACGGACTTCAATAATGAGAAATGAATATTATACAAAAAGGATATTTTGTGCGTGCAATGATGATATATGCTTCTGTTGTATGCCAGGAAATTGTGGGTTAAATTCACGCCCCAGCTCGATGACGAATGATTTGTTCACAGTATGTACCATTGCCATTATTTCTGGGATATTAACCACTCGGAACATTAGAGCGTCAAAAGATGCAAATATAATAATAGCGGTCAAGACATTAGAGCGTCTTTTGACGTCAACGCGCGAGATTTTACAAAAATTGATTTATTTCCATCACTAGTATACGGATTACCATGAAATAAAAAACGGAATATCGATAATAAACAACGCTACGCGTCTGTATTCAAAAATATCTATGGAACAGAGATTAATTATCTGAGCCGAATGGAACCTCCATCTTGTTTGATTGTCATTTGTTCAAGACATTATTTGTTTTTTATTAAAATATTTTTGTATTAAATGGTAAAAAAGTGAGGTGATAAAATTGTTTATTATACATTTGTACGATAGAATAAGTATTTTTTTTTACATAATCTGTGATTTTAGTACCGTTTTCAAATAAAACATCGCGTGGATCATTTTTACAATTTTTTTATGTTTGCATTCTAAATTTTAATCTTTACAAATGTTATTATTTATTTGTAATAATACAATTTGAAAGTTTATTTCATAACCTTTTCATAACAGTTTTTAGAATGAGGCTACGTTTCCCAAAACGTGATTTATGAAGCTTTTAGTAAAAATCGTAAATAACACAAATATTATCACGTTTTGACAGTTTTCTAAGGGACACATAATAAACAAAATGTCTATTTCTGAGAGGTTAATACAGAGCATTTTTCCTTTACCAGGAGAGCAAGGGTGAGAGCAAAGACAAGGAGCAGCTGAAGAAGAGGCGCAAGATCCGCCTCGACATGCACAACGAGCAGGTGTTTGTGGACGCTCCCGACGCTTACGTTTGGATCTATGACCCCATCCCCTTCTACTACTGGATCATCGGGGCCGCCTTGGTGTTGGGCGCCATCGGAGTGTGCATGTTCCCGCTGTGGCCACCCAGTGTCAGGTAACTAACTATTATTTAAACTGCTTGAAATGGCTTTTAGCCGCGTTTTTAATGGCCACAACCAAAGCTATTGAAATTTTGCATAATAAATTGATTTAATAGGTCAGCTATCATTTTCCACTGCATAAATCAAAGTTGCCCAACTGTTTCTTTGTTGCAGTCAAAATTTACCTTCGAGAATCATGGCAAGCCATTGTGATCATAAATTACTTTTTATAGTTGAACATACATTCAGTTCAAACCTATAATTATATTTTTTTATGCTTTATGCAATAATATGTACCTATTACTTTTAAAAGATATTGAAATACAAGAGATATGCTATGATGGCCGCCCTAAATACGGAAAGAATTAATTTATTTATTGAAGAAAAGAAGAATAAGAATAAGAATAGAATAAGAATAAGAAGAATAAGAATAAGAATTAATTTATTTATTGAGGTGTGCAGTAGTATATCGGTGACACCAAGAAACACAGTCCCACCTTGCAAAACAGTGGTGATCCGTGAGTTTTCAGTGAGCTAGAGTGCTAAGATTGAAAAATACGACATTACTAATATTGTTGTAGCTGAAAATGAATTTTATCTTTTTTCAACTTTTTGTATGAAGATCTTTCAGACTTCTTCTTGACTGAAAGAATTCTGAAGATCTTCATACAAAAAGTAAAAATTTTGAAAAAATATAAAATTAATTTTCTGCTACAACAACGTCAATAACGTCATATTTTTCTAGCTCACTGAAAATTCACGGACCGCCACTGGTACATATATTCCCTAAATAAATAACTCTAGAATCAATAACATAAAACTAGTATCGGATAACAAAATTATTACATTCAGCTTAAATTCGCTCCTGTAGTTTAAATGCAGAGTATTTTCCTCTTCAGATGATGTGGCGATGAAAAATACTTGAAAAAAAATAATATATATTGATTCTGTGCACACACGGCAAACAATTTATAAAATCATTTACAATGGGCTTGAAAGGCTCATGCTTTAGATGATCTGTCTTTGTTAAGTGTTTGTCCAGTCATCATCCAACACAACACCTGTTCCAATAGTTCCAGTAGGGGCTTTGTTTATCTTTCCAATTCACAAGAGCAGAGAAAGCAAATTTGTGAAACATGTATTTCAATTTGCAACCTAATGTAGAAATATTGTTACTTAGCAGAACTGTCAGGATTAGATTCCTATTTGAATCATATTTTACTCACCACGATCGTGATTGTTTAGAAACCTTACATAACCACAGCTAACAGGTGACTCTTGGAATTTCAATATCATTTGTAGAGAGAAATAGAGGTATCCAATATGATAGATAGATGAATTATTGTATATTAACTCCATATAAGAGGCACTGCCATCTTTGGGGATGCTGTGTGGAGGGTATTTTTGAGGAAGAGAAGTGAACCAGGTTTTAAAGAGAGCCCTTGTTGAAGGAGGAAGAAAACAAATCATTAATCAAACTGAATACAAGAACGTTCTGTAGAAGCCGTCCATTGTAAGCTGTACAAATATTAGGCCTGCATTTGGCTTGTAAGTGTTTGGTATTTTGGGTCTCAGGATCAGAGATATGGGCCGACACAAAAAAGGTAGAAAATTAGAGGCGTTTGCGGGAGGCCCATCTAACATTTGTGATTATAAAACTAGTGAAAAATTACCACAGAAGAGAATCGAACCCCGATCAACTGCTAGAAAGGGAAGCTATCCTGACCATTACACCATCAAATATTGTAAGAACGGCAATATAAATTCACTATACGTACTGAAAATAATAAAACATTGTGTATTTTTGAATTTTAGATTTTTACATAACTGTATATATAACCGAAATTACATTATTTAATTATGTTCATCTGTACTAGTGACTAGTGTACTCATTTATGTGGCATTTCAGAAAGGGAGTGTACTACCTTAGTGTGGCAGCTGTGGGCTTCCTGGTGCTGATCATCGCGCTGACCACCCTGCGCCTGGTGGTGTTCTGCATCGTGTGGGCACTGTCCATGTCCAAGCACCACCTTTGGCTGTTGCCCAACCTCACCGAGGATGTGGGCTTCTTCGCTTCCTTCTGGCCACTTTACCAGGTAATCCAACCTACCCCTGCTTCATACAGACCTACTCCCAAATTAAACCAATACATAGTTACCATACGCACTTCAATGATGCAGGTCGAAACCTGTCACTCGTGAACTGTACTAAGTATTGACGAATGTTCGGTGCTTCATCCGAGAACCCAGCCGAATATTCGGTATTCGGCAAAATCACTATTCGTGGCATCTCTAAATTATTATTAGTATGCGGCTGGCGGTGGCAAAAACATTGGGAATGTATGGCGAGCGATATGCTGAAACCAAATGATCTTTTATAGCTATGTCTGTTGGCCCCATAAAACAAATTTGACCGGTTAAATAACTATTGAAACACTTATGGTGCGAATGTCCTGCTTTGGTGGGAACTAGGCTCAGATACCTGGGGAGACTCACTGTAGAACCAGAAGACTTAGGCCACATATCCAATAACAACTCTGGTGAAACTTATAAAAGGGACTGGGTTATTGAAAGGATTGAGGTAAAATGGGAGATAGCACAATGGGCCTATGGCCTAAGTGCTCACAGGAACTAATCGTAAACTGTCTCCGCAAAGAATAAAAATAAATTGCCATAATTTAATTGTTTTGCCTAATAATTTAATAATTGGCTCTGGAATTTTCCGTTTGTCACCGCCAGCCACGGAAAAAACAAACTTCTTGAGCAGGAAAACCTTATATGTGGGAAAAGTTGGGCCAATTTTGGGTTGAGGGACCAAAAAAACCAAACTTCTTAAGCCACGAAACTTCTTAAGAAGGAACGTCTTAAAACGATTTCACTGTAATAATAATAAAATTAAAATGATAATAAACGAGACTTGAAATAGAAAAAACATAGAAAACAAAAAAGGTGACGGTCGTAACTGGGGATCGAACCTAGGACACAAGGACCACTGTATAACGGGACCACTGAGCTATCGAGACCTAATTATTTTTCGTAACTTTTATCATGAACCAATTCCCATAGACCAATAAATGGCTCAGTGATCAGAGTAGTGTCCGGTAAAACAGAGGTCCTGGGTTTAATCGCCAGTTGCAACGGTTACCTTTTTATTAATTATCTGTCATTTAATTTGGTTGAATTGACTATTGATGTTGATACTCCATGTTATATTTGTAGTATGAGTACAAAGGAGATGGCGCTAAGAAGCCGGAGAAGGGTAAAAAGAAGAAGAAGAAGGACAAGGTGTCAGATGACGAGGGAGATGCAGAAGTAGAGACCCCGTTGACTCCTGCAGAGACCAAGGGGAAGAAGAAACGCCTCGTGGATGGCAAAGACTCTCAGGGAGAGAGTGATAGGTGAGAGGGTTATTAATTATTATTATTTATCAATTCAATTCTGCTTGCTGTTTTCATCTGACAATGTATACATATTTTGATTTGTGCAGAGCGGTAAGCTTTCTGGCTCTGAAAACTTGGCATGGGCAAATATTAAATTATTTAATTAAATTAAGACAATATTAGCGAAACTCAATTGGCACCTTTGGGTCTCGAACACAGGACATTCGGCTTTCCGGACCGCGACACTACCACTGAGCTAAGGTGTCCCTATCTGATTTGGTTATTTTTAACTGTATCATACTTTGACTAAGAACTAACAACATTATATTAATTTTCTTAATGCATATTTTATTGGCAGCTATCTTTATGTATGATTACAAGATTCAAACTGAATTAAATGTTATCTAGATATAAATTTTTTATTCATTTTATGTTGGTCGTGGGTTCGAGTTCCATAGGTGCCAATATCTTTTTCTGATTTTTCTGTTTCCAGATTTTTGATTGAGTTTCGCTAATATTGTCTTCATTTAATTAAATATAACGATTTGAGGTTTTACTCTTAAAGTTTAAAATAAAAAAATTCAATAATTTCGTTTTTTAGGGGGCATCCATTAATTACGTGAGCAGTTTTTCTTCCAATCTAGACCTCCCCCTCTCCCCCTCAGTTAGATAAATTTGGGCCAATTCGAATATATTTTTTTCAAGTAACGTGAGATTTTGCTGGACTCTCCCCCCCCCCCCTCCCCCCCGTTTGTACTCACGTAATTAATGTATGCCCTCTTAGCTGTGTGCGAAGAGAACATTGAAATGAGTAATGTTGAGTGTTTGCAGAATTTTATTATACTTATGGATGAATGTAATATGTCTGAAAAGATGAGTTTTTAGTTTAGCTCTAAATTCCGCTGAATATGTGATCATTCTTAATTCGTATGGCAGTCCATTCCAGGCTTTAAATCCTGACACTCCGAAAGCTCGCTCACCGAATTTAGTATCTGGTGTACGCTTTGGTTCCTTCAACCTTCCGATAGCTGATGTTGCTGCTGACCTGAGGGTTGATTGTCGCGAATTGGAATTTTCTGGAATACACATTTCCGATAAGTAAGCCGGAGCCATTCTGTTAAGGTATTTGAAAACCATCCAGCAGAGCTTAAACTGGATTCTTTCATGACACTTGAGCCAGTGAAGATTTTTGAGATGCTCAGAAATATGGGAATATTTAGATACACCGGTGATGAGTCTTGCCGCAGCGTTGAACACAGATTGTAATTTGATGATTTGATATTTCGGGAGACTAGCATATATTCCGTTGCAATAATCTAGACGTGAAACAACATACGAATTGACAAGTAATTTAGTCGCCTCTGTTGTCAAGTTTCTCAGTACTGCTTTAATTTGCCTTAATTGAAAGAACCCCGTGCTTACAGTTCTGTTCACTTGAGCTTTAAGGGAGAAATCAGCGTCCAGATTGACACCTAGTAGTTTTATGCATGTTTTTGGAGTGATGTCACTTCCTGAAATGGTTATTGGGGAGTTATCAATGTTATGCTGACGTCTACTTGTGGCTGTCCAGAGAAACTCAAGTCTTTGCAGGATTCAGTTTCAATCTATTTGAGGTCATCCAGCGCGTGATTGCTTCTAGACACTCAGTTACGCGAGTTTTAAGACTGCCTATTTCCTCTGGTAAGCAGTAGAAGTAAACTTGCTGGTCGTCAGCGTAGCAGTGAGATAGAAAACCAAACGATTCGATAATTTTAGCAACATCATTTGTGAAGAGGATAAAGAGAAGTGGGCCCAGAACAGACCCTCGGGGAACTCCAGATGAAAGTACCTTCTATATGCGGATTGGTATTTAGTCAGCAGTTCATTAGAATTTAAGTGACGTATTATCTGTGAAGCAGTGATTTTTTCTAGGATTTTGAATATTAATGGAAGATTTGAAACGGGTCGCTAATTTGAAAGATCTTCAGCGTCCAATTGCGGTTTTTTTTATTAATGGAGTTACGACGGCTGATTTGAGGGGTTTTGGGAAATCACCCGTGCTAAGTGACTTATTGAAAAGACAAACCAGAAAGGGAGAAATTTCATTGCAACACTTCTTTAATAACCACGTTGGAATAGGGTCAAGAGTGCACTGCTTGTGAAGAGAGTATTAACTTCCTAACTTCTTCAAGGGATGTAGGTTTGAAGGCAGAAAAGTTTCCGCTACTGCATTTAGTAAAAGATGGTGGTGATGATGATGACTTAATTTTATCGAGAAAAAAATTAGATAAGATTTCCGGAGCTATGTCAGTTGTATTTTGTGCACGGACATCGGCCCCGACCGTCTTTATCGAGTTCCACAGAGTTCGCGGATTTTGACGCTCTAAGTCGATCCTACTTGTCCAATATTCAGACGTTTTTGAACGAATTAATAACGTATATTCTTTTTGGGCCTGTATCCAATCATCCCTCGTAATAACCCCTGAGTGTCTGTAGGACCTCTCCAATTTGCGCATTGATCTCTTCTGGCTCCGACATTTTTAAATTAATACATGTATCATTTTACGAACATAATACAGAAGTACACCACATTCACAACTAATTATTTTTGCTTTTATGTACAATAACGACAAATCGAAAAAGTCTGTATGTGAGAGTTGTTCCTTAAATGTTTTTTTTTTTTCAATTATTTCTGGCTTTCACCCTTCAAGGGTGTTCTAGGCCATCATTTAAAATTACAGAGAAAGGAAAGGTGAATTTATATATTAATTTTATTTAAACGAGCAAATTTAAGAATTATATGAAAGATTGGAGTAGAGTTCAGACTAAGAAGAGATGAGATATTGAATGGAGGGGAGGCAATTTTAGATAACGCTTGATAGAAAAGAGGAAATTTATTTAGAGAGGGACAACCAAAAAATATGTGATCTAAAGTTCCCACATCTAGACCACAGAACGTACAATTTGTGGATTCAAGGACGTGAATTTTAAAAAGGTGAGAAGGAACGGAACAATGTCCGATTCTCATTCGAATAAGTGAGGAAATTTCTTTTTTGGAAAAATGGGGGAATTTTTGAAACCACGGTTTTGATGGGATAATCCTTTGTATTGAGGCGTAGCAGGCACGGCACCCTTGGATTGACTAGCAATATTCCAATACTCTGTCCAAGCATTGCGGGATCTATCTTTGAGGATGGAAAAAATATCAGATAGGGGAATATTGTTTTCGAGGGTAACGGTAGGGTTAGACGCTCCTTGTTTTGCCAAGGAATCAGCAATATCATTACCCACTATGCCAACATGTCCAGGAATCCAAATCAGAGTTACAGTTTTTCCAGAGCTTTGAATGGAAGATATCAGTACTCGAATAAGACATACAAAGTGATCATCAGGATGAAGAAAAGGACTGGATTTAAGTTTTTGGAGGGAACTGAGTGAGTCAGAGAGAACAAGAGAATGTTAAAAATTATTATATATATTAACAGGGAGTTATTATGTTAATTATTATATATATTAACAGGGAGTCGGAGGGAGTTTTTTGAGAGATTTGGTTTTAGGGGGAGGATTTGATTTATTTACTGCAGTTATGAGCATTGATTTGAAGTTATCGTAGTCATCTTTGACAGATAATATATCGGTAGAGGGTAAATTTTGTATAAGCTTATCCATATGCGAGTTAAATTCGTCCCATTTGGTGTGTTTTGTTTTAATCTTCGTTGAAATATGGGACTTGTCTGAATGGAAAGAAGTTTGATAAGTGATGGTGATCGGGAAATGATCACTGGAGCAAGGATCGGGGGACACCACCCACGAGGAGAAAGGTGCCAGATTTGTAGAGCATATGGAGAGATCCACTGCACTGGGGTTTGTGTTAGGGCGAGAGATTCTTGTAGGAGATCTGTCGTTCAAAAGGAAAAGGTTGGATTCATCTAAAAAATCCATCAAACTTCGACCATCTCGATCAGAGAAAGCAGAACCCCAGACTGGGGAATGGGCATTAAAATCGCCCAATAAAAAGAATGGAGGGCTTAGTTGACGGACAATTTGCAACCAAGCTTGCTTATTGAAGTGCGATGATGGGGGAATATAGATAGAAACAAAGGATGTGTCCTTTATTTTAGCTGCAACCATTTGAAAGTCAGCATTGGGGTCATTTGATATTATTTATTGGGGAAAACGGAAGGGATTTTTTAATAAAAAGGGCAGCACCGCCGCCCGTACCTTCCGGGCGATCATCACGGAGACAGGAGTACCCTCCCACATTGATGAATTATAAATTGTATAACTTAACAACAATTTTTTAAATTATCAAATAATTTTATAACTTTTACTTACATTGAATTTTATTATCGACCTAATTATTATTATATACTATTCCTACTATTCTTTCGCAATGAAATTGTATAATTTAACATCAATTATTTAAACTAACAAATAATTCTACAACTTTTACTCACATTGAATTTTATTATCGACCTAATTATTATTTACGGTGCTCCAGATTTTATGTCCGGGTTGAATCTTTCCCAAATGAAAGACTAAACCCTTCCACACACTTTTCCACAAATGAATATCTAGTAAATGAACGCAATGTAAGTGCACTATATAAGAATAAAACAATACAAGAACAATACGTAAATCCACCAGAAACATAATGGGAAAATATTTCACCGACTCCAGATATTTTCATATCAGAGGGTTCGGCTCTGATGAAATCCTAACTGGTCCGATAAATCCTACTGATCCCTCAATATAAATATTTAAAAAATCTTTCGTAATCCTACATTATTTAAAATGACCGACTTTTGCATTTTTATGTACAAATTTTTTGACAAATCTAATACGCCTAAATTTTGAATGAGAGAGCTAGCTTACTATTAATTTTACTATTATTATTATTAAAAATATTTATTATTACATTTAAAAACCATGATATAAAATATTTGCAACTTGATCTAATTTGTATAACTTAAATTTTTACTTTACAACCATAACATGTATAATTTACTTTCTGAAAACTTCACCCGCCATAACACAGGGACATCCCTAGCATGGCGGTTGAAATAACACAAAAATAATATACAATGTACAATATTCTTATATTAAATAAATAAATAAATAAACATTAAAGTGGGTGGATGGAGTAAACCATGTCTCCGAGACAGCAGCCACAGAAACAAGGTTTGAATTTAATAGGTTAAGAAGGTTCGATTTGTTAGAAATAGCACTGCGGCTATTCCACTGAAGTATTCTGACATCTTGAAGTGCCATTTTGAACAAATGATTTTAATGTGGAAATAATAGAAGCGGCGTTGGACGGTAGATTAGTTTGAGAAGAAATTAGGTCAATTAGAAGCATAATAAGAGTTCGTGTAAATGAAGAATTATCTTGGGAGAGTTGATCAGAAAGCTTTTGATAGTTTTTTGAGGACGAATTATAGTTGTTTGCGCACCCATTTGTGGCATTTGAAAGAGAAGAACCATTGGGATTTAAGAGAAGTGAGTTGTGTTGATGCCGATCGTATCCAGGAGCCGGTTTAGAGACAGGGTTTTTGTAGATAAATTTAGTTGAACGAGAAGATGTTGAGGAGAAGGGGAGATGGTTGGATGAAGAGTTACTGGTTAAAACCTCGGCAAATGATTTTTTGGCAGGCGGGAATAGTTTAGAAGCCTGCAGAAAAGACAAGTTCTCAGAGGCCATGGAAATTTTTATATTTTTTTGGCGAGATTGTTCAGGGCAAGAAGAGTGAATGGCGGAATGAGCGCCTGAGCAGTTGAAACATTTAGGTGAAGAGAGAGAAGAACATTGGTCAGCCGTGTGGTTTTCTCCACTTTTGAAGCATCTGGGAGGGGATCTGCATGCAGCTTTGGTATGACC
This sequence comes from Limnephilus lunatus, assembly GCA_917563855.2. NCBI lineage: Eukaryota > Metazoa > Arthropoda > Insecta > Trichoptera > Limnephilidae > Limnephilus > Limnephilus lunatus. Next base: position 30,223,001 of record OU830599.1, on the reverse strand, counting down.
AAAATGGCAGCAATTGTAACATTGGGTGGTGGGGTAAGTGTACATTTCAACAGGTAAGGAGTTGAAAAATAAATAAATATGGGAGGGAAGAGATTGTCCTTCGAAGGTGATCACAACAGATTGGGAGGGCTTCCAGGAAACGATGACCTTATAATTTAGCCTCCTGCTTTTATTGGATTGCCGATATGTTGGGGGGTTGAAAAGAGAAGAAAGAATTTCTGGAATGGACAGATCAGTCGAGATACCCCTGACCAGGCCCATTCGAGTGACATTAAAAGTTGGGATGTAGGTACGCCTTGAATTTAGAATTAGATGTAATAAAAATGTTTTTTATGAAGTTGTTGGCGGCTAAACCTGAGAGGAATTCAATAGAGATTCGGAAGCGACCCTCGGCTTTTACACCTCCGGGCTTAATCGAAACGTTCTTCTTGGTTGAAAGGAATTTACCAAATTCAAGAGGATGTATGGTTTTACCTTGTTCAGTTTTTTGCGCATATACAATGAAGGGTCCACGGGAATGAGTAGAGTAAAAGTTTGTCGGAGGAGGTTGAGGAAGAGCTGGTGGGGACTGTGAAGACGAAGGCGGATCATGTTTTTTTGGGGAAGAGGGACTGAATTTTCTTTTTTTATTGAGGTTAGGATGACAGATTCACTGTCTGAAATGTTTGTAGGATCTGAAACGTCTATTTTTTCCGAAATGTTTTCATCTGGAGGGTCAGGAGGGGGATCTGGGGGCTTTGTAGGAGGAAAAGGAGGGAAATCCTCCTCCATTGTTCAATAAATTAGAGCAAGTACAAAAAGTGACAGAAGTAAAAAAAAAAGTATAGAAATATCTATCTGAAATGAGCAGCAAGCAGTGACTTCTGGAAGATCAGGGGAAGAAGAGTCCTCAAGACACAACACACTGCACTTTTTACAGCCAAAAAACAATAAAAAGATTGGTTTGGGATTATTTTTGAAAGAGCAAAACAAGAGAACTGTTGACAGCCAAATGTTATTGTTCAGAGTCCAATGTTACAATGTTAGTTGAATCCTTAAATGTTAATAACTGTAAAATAATAACTAATAAAAAAAAATGTAATAACTGTAAAATAAATAATAAGAGACTGTAAAACCCAAACGAAACTTCTGAACCCTTTGATTTACTTATATTTTGTTATAATACTTAAACATGTTAGACAAATATATTTGTATCATCTATAAATCATAATTTCATGGAAATTACAAACATGGCAATAGAAAAATTTTAATACTCATACGGCCGCACACACGCAGCGATACTCTAAATTGATCTTTCGAGTGCAGTCGCATACATGCGGCCATACTCCCCAAAGGCTTAAGAGGGTTTCACTGTATCTAAGAAACAAATCTGCATATTGACTCTTTCCACTGTTAATTTTTCTACCGATTTCACATACAGTAAAATATTGGTTTTACATAACTCCTATTTCATTTTCCCACATTTTACACTATAAAGCACAATTAATTGTAAACAAAAGAAATGGTATTTGGGACCAGTTTGACCTTGTGTTGTATCAGCAGGGGCGAGAAAGGCGACTCACAGAACGAAGAGGCCCCCGGCGGCAAGGACTCGGGCGAGAGCGAGTCTGAAGGCTCCCAGCGCTCCTCCACCGGCAAGGACTTTGAGATAGTGGATGCACAGGACGTGGACACCTCATAATAATCTCCCATAATCCGCCCACCTCTACTCTAATATACCTTTCTCAACTATTAATGTCTAGTTATTACGCTGTCTTCGCAATCTACTTGTATAGTCAAATCAAATATTATCATTATTTAATAGTAGAAAATTTATAGAATAGAGTCCAACAAGTCCGCTATTGTATGTACATATTATATATTTTTATCTTTGATTGTGATCTTAATCACCTCGCTGTAAAATCTTGTTGGAAAACAATATAATGACATCTCATTAGCACTTTTCAAGCTCATTGAGTAAACCCATAACACATTGATTGATTTTTTTCATTGAAAATTTATTCGCAGTTTGAAATCAAATAAAGGACAATTTATTGAAACTGCATTTTCTATTTACTTCCATAGAGTCTATTATTACCGCCGGTGGTAGTTGTTAAGAGTTCGTGTAAAAGGAATTACCGAACGAACTAATACTATGCTTATTGTATTTATAAATTATGTATTTTGTTTTGTGAAATACAGTTTTTTTTTCTGGTGTTTATGTAGCATGAAGAATTGCAACAATCGAACATCGGATATTAAATGTGCAGGGAAGTAATATGAAAAGCTGTAAAAACATGGCATATTTCCGTTATACAGTATGTATTTCTCACTACATAATCATTATTGTACTGTCCTTGCTATAAAGCGTTTATACTTTTGAAAATGCTGTAACAAAATATATTTTGATACAACGTTTATTCAAATATAAATTAAATCACTTTAGGCATTTTCTCTGCTTTATTCTTCCAACGCTTAATATGAATTATCACATAGTGATAATATTATTATTACACTAAACTTGTTGAAATCCATTTAGCTTTTCTCTGAGAAGGAATTTGGCAAGGGTGGATGGTAAAAATATTTTTAAATAATAGAGAATAATAAATGAAATGTATTTTAGTTTTACTTCCAAGGATTTACACTATTTGTACATCATAAGCCATGCACCCGGTTTAGGTTAATTATAGCAACAATAAATAATCACATAAATCTGGAAATTTTTCCAGCTGGTGCTGTGTTTTTTTTTTTTTTTTAAATAATGATTTATTTATTTGAATAGTGTTTATTTGCATTTAGATTGGTTAAAAATTTTATTTTTACTCAATTATGTATCATTTTTTTTAAGGAAATAATAATTTATCATACATAATAATTATTGACAGAGCTATGTGTTTTAAAGGTATTAAGTATAGTACCAAGTGTTAAATTAAATTTTTGAGGATTCGTGGCCTTTATTTGTATTACAACATTTCATAAAATGTCGAGCCTTAGAGGAATAGGTATTTTTATAAAATGTGTTAATGGTTTTTTAGTGTTCCTAACCTTTAATAAATAATGTTTTTTAATTACAGTTTCAATTCATTTATGTTTTTGACATTCCGACAAGTTTTTGCAAAAAATAAAATATTATTTAAACAAGTTATTATGTAATATGATGCACAAAGTGACTGTGCGTTGCAGAAATAGTCTTTGAAATTGATTGTTTTATTTGAATCCATTATGCTACTAGAGTATAGATATTTTTACATAGTGATCTTCTTGATTGTGAATTATTGTAACCAATATGTTTGTGGGTTGCCTATGTCATTAGTAAAGTTATGTTGAATAAATGTTAATTTAAATACAAACAAACTTTTCTTTACTAACTGTAAGACCTTGTTTAGAAGGGGCGAATCGTTTGCGCATTTGTTGCGTCCAGAAGGAGAGTGGAACGCGCAAGCATTTGGGGACATAATATTAACAATTCTGTATCAAAATTTTGCCACTCTATTTCCCTTGATACGTGCACTTGCTCTGCATTTCGCGCATAAACTGGATGCAACCATGGAGTCTGTAGTAGTGCAGTGGGGTCTGTCTCGCTGCGCATCGTGTGTAGAGCGCACAGAGTCTGGCGTACTACACGCGATTTACGCACATATTTTAAACTCACGTGATGCATGTGGACACAATGTATTGGCACCCAGTACCTTGTAAACGCGCATATGTATTCACGTGACAAGATTCGCCACTTCTGAACAAGGTCTAAGTCATAAGTTCTCAATGTGGGCGATAACGCCTCCTTGGGGGCGTTTCAGACCTTAAGGGGGGCGGTATAAGACCAAGAGAAAATTGGGTGACGTTTCAGACTTTTAGGGGGGCGGTAGGAGACCCAGAGAAACCCATCCTATCTTGCCTCATCCCATCCCATTAGGGGCCATCCATCCACAACAATATTTTCCCTATCCCATTACGCCCCCTCCGTTGAAGCAAAAGTAACCCCATCGTGGTATCCCATTACGCCCCCTTCGTTGTGGTAAATGTAACCCTATTGTGTATCCCATAATGCCCCCTCCGTCCTAGGGCTCAAGTGGGCACTAGAAATAAAAATATTCTCAAAGTCGGCGATGGGCAAAAAAGGGTTGAGAATCTATGGTCTAAGTCAGGGGTTTCCAAATTACAGCCCGCGGGCCAAATCCGGCCCGCCAGTGTCATCAATCCGCCCCGCGACAGTTACTGACCAGTGTCACCAAATCAGGCCCGCAACAGCTAGTGGCTTATTTTTGTTGTGATAAGTTGGACAAAAAACACAAAATGATAGTTTTTTAAAAATTTAAATACCAATGGTATTGAAAAATTAAATTATTAAAATCATGGTTACAAAGTGATTGTTTTATTTCAATAAATATGTCAAACCACAAAGTTACTGTTTTCTACCAAAATATATTATTTTATTTATTTATTAATTACTAGCTGGTTCCCGGCATGCGTTGCTATGCCATTAAAAGAAATAAATTAATGGATATTCTCATGCGTCCCTTTTCCCACCTGCGTTCCCCTTCCATCTTTTTGACATTGACTCCCCTCCCGTACGGCCCGTATCCCAGTGACGCCTAGATTGCATAAGATGTTACAGCCTAGCTAGCCGAGCGGGGTGACCGGCAACCACCCAATTTTTTTCTAATACTTACATTTTTAAACTCGTGATATCTTTCGAATGGGATGTCCGAATTGACAAAAAGTTATATAAAGGTATTGAAGCAGTCTTGAATATGAAGTAATTTATTTTGATAAGGATTAATACCAAGATACAAATAAAGAGCCTTTTCTAGCGGCGGCATTTCAATTAAATTTTTAAAATAAAGTAACACTTATTGTGGCACAACTATAATAGTTAGACATATGCTATCGCGAAACTTTTTGTAAATAATGATGTGTTCTGCAAAGTCGTAGTACATTATTTTATTCTATCATCAATAGTTTTCGCAGCGCACGCGATGCAAAGAATATTTTAGGTAATTTTTTTACACCTTGGGTTACATTATGGGAGTTTTAGTAAGGATCCCTAATTTTTTTGAAAATATAATATAGTATATGTCATCCGGGGATAGTGTAGCTTTCCACCAGTGAAAGAATTTTTCAAATCGGTTCAGTAGTTTCAGTAGTTTAATTCAATGCAAACAAACAAACAAATCTTACCTCTTTATATAGTGTCTTAGATTTAAAATATGAAACAGAAAGCTGCAAACAGTAAAAAAAATGAGAAGTTAAGGAACTGATAAACTCCAAAATATGGAAGTTACGAAATATTTAGGACTATTAATAGACTCTAAACTTTCCCATCTTGAGCATGTGAAATCGAAAATTTCCCCAATTACCGGTGTACTGTACCGACTCCAAGGTCTTCTCTCCATATCTCTACTACGTGCCACTTACTATGCGATGATTCACTCCCATCTGAGTTATTTAGTTAGTATCTGGGGCACTATTACTAAAAAACAAATATCAGAAATACAGGTGATTCAAAATCGAGCTATAAGGAATATCTACCGTGGGATACACATATCAAACATAATATTCAAAGACAAACATACTTCCTTTTACGGTTCTACCTAAATACAATATCACTAGTGCAATATTACAAATCATACATAGATCCTCACACAGTAACATCAGACCAGCCTTTAATAGGCCACTTGCATCACATTTAAAAAAAAAAAATCCGGTTTAGGCAAATATTCTAAGACGTTCTGTATTTTTTTTTTTTTAATCTTATTTTTGAAACCCTGGCGATTTTTTGAAAATTTCAATCCGAAAAATCAGTCCATTTTTTATAAACCGGAAAGACGGGACATAATTTTATGTGTGCGAAAAAACGATAATTACATAGCCGAAAACCATTTTAAAAAAGAACGTTTTCCACACGAATAGCAATAAATTGAACGGGGTTCTCTTCGTAACATCTGTAAAAACACCGCCATCTTTATCAAAAAATCAAACCAAAGGATAAGTTCGCATAGAACAAACAATAAATCTAGTGAACGCAAATTCAAAAATTCGCCAGAAATCAAAGTGTGACCATATATAAAAAATTGTGGAATTTTACAAAATTATGGGAACATAATCGGAGACGGGACATTTTCATGTAGTGACGTCACGAGCTCAAATAATGGATTTATTTATTTAAAAATAAAAAAAACATACATTTCTAAAAATTTTTACTAACATTTTCGTAATCTTAGTAAAAAAATCTATCCATATGATTTTTTCCAAGTCGTTATGAAATCCATGCAAGTGGCCTATTCAGACATACACCATCACAAAACACGATCCCAAAATCAAATACACTTAGCATCATCTACCCACACAACTAAATTTGGTATTAACTCATTACAATATATTGCATATAGACAATACAATGCATTACCTAATGAAATAAAGCAATCAGTAGCTAACAAAATTTTTTTTGTTAAAATGCTTAAAGAATATTTCCTGAAATGTTTTTAAACCAGTGAATATTGGCTCGCCTTCATACATTTGTTTTTTACGTGTTATGTGTATGGATCTCTCAGTATTTCTAAAATCTCTATTCTTGACAAGGCATTTTTTTCCTTTTCATGTTTTTTTTTTAAACGTGTAATATCTGTGTAAAATGTACTTACATATATGTATCTCTCCTTCCCGTAATGAGTTTTTTTCTCAACTCATTGGGAATAATGTGTTACTTACCATGTTTTTTTAATACATTATAATTAAATAAATAAATAATTAAATACATAAGTGGTCGAAACAAACTTGTGTTTTCTGAAGACTGAAAAAATACATACTCCCTTTATTGTAAGGGGAGGTATTTGGAGTCAGTAGGAGGATGGATTGCCTGATAATTGTTTCTATGCAGGTGTCGAAGACGAAGAGTCAATAACACTTTTTTACCCCAAGTGTGAAGATAGTTTTATTTCATTGCACTTTTTATAAGATTTTTTAAAATATCTGCATATTAGCATTTTATTCTATAGAATCTTATAGCTACATGACCAAAGTTTATTTGCATAAAATGTGGTAATATTTGAAGAAAAATGTTTTACATATTTATCATTAAAAGTTGGCTACCTCCTCCCCTACTCGGTGACTAGTCTAGAAATTATAGATAATGACATGAAAATTAAAACAGTTTTGGCCCTTTGTACTTACTGGATTGATCAGTATAACCCTAAGGCTGGAATGTTTGGAGACCCCCGGTCTAATATTATTAAAAATAACAATCTGCTATGCTCAGTTTCCCTCAAAATCTTCTCAATACCAATATGTAACCACTTTGTAAACTTTATTACAGTTCTTTTTATGAAATATGTGATTGCAATATTGGTAATTTAAAAAAAAAAAGTAAATATTTTTGTAAAACTTTATTTCATAAAATGTCATAGAAATATACAAATACAACATTATCATTACCTTATATATAAAGTTCAATCAATCGGTACTTCTGAAACAATCATATTCATACATTAATATGTAAATTTATTGGTCCTTGGTTTTATTTGCATATAGTGGAGAAATATCATGAAATTTATTGCTTTCTTGTCACAGATCACAGATATAACAATAATTTACAAAATTATGCAAAATTATGCAAATTTCTTAATGTTTCAGAAGTTTTCTCCATAATAATTTATGTTAATCAGATTTATATAAAAATTTATGAGCTGTTACAAATGTTTTTTTTTTTTAGTAAGTTTGAGTTTCAAATCTTTGATAAAGAATAGATATAAAAAATTGACTTGTTGAGTTCACGAGAAAGAGATTTGGGTACTTAAATAATTTTATTCACAATGTTTGAAAATTTCATTTATAATTAAATATTATTTATTATCTATGTTTAACATCATTAAAATTAATGTAAAAATCTCATACAAGCTTTACTTAATAACAACTACATAAAACATTAAAAAATATTATTTTGAACACTTTGACTTACATATAAATGAAACAACTTAAAGAGGGAATGTTTAATTATTTATATTTAAAAACAACACATTTAAAAATTGGTTATGGTTTTGAAAAATTACACAATGATAAAAATGATTATATTTATCTATCAACAATAAAATATTTCTACTCAAAAAGTAAACCACGGCATAAAATTAAAGAGAGAAAGTAAAAAAGTTATCTTGTATATAATTATTAATTTAATAACTTTTCAAAGTCTCAACTGAAATTTAAGGCGCAGTTATTATATTACTCAAAAGGGTTGAAATTTTTACAGCTGCAATTCAGGAGTGTGATTTATTTGAAAACTTGAACAAATAACAACACTTTCCAGTCATAGAAAAAGAGTCGTGAGAGATTTTGTAGTATGTATTTCTGTAAAATTTGATGGAAAATTAAATTTAAATTGTAATGCCAACATTGCAGGAAGGGTAAGAGAGGTTGGTTGGTTAACAGTCAGTAGGTGGTTTAGTAGACAGTCAGTAGGCGGTTGTCAGGGCCGAGGCGGACCCTGCCTCCGGCTAGCAGTCTGAGGGCGCGAGGGTAGGCACGGTGTTCGGCCTGGTGAATGCGCTCGCTGAGGCTCTCCAGGGTGTCGTTTTCCAGGATGGCCACTCGCTCCTGGACCAGCACTGGCCCAGTGTCCACTCCGGCCTGGAAAATAGTAATTAAGTTAGCAGGATGCTCGTGTATTTTTAATGCATTTTAGTGTATATGTTTAAATCCAAAATATTTTCATGTAAAACCGACTCTAGCTTGGCAAGACGTACGACGCTCTTGCACGGAACGACCCGTAATGGCTATTATTTTTTTAATAGGCAACCTTAGTTTTGGTCGCTTTAAAAAAGAAATTATCTTTTACTATGAAATTATTTGATGCTGTATTATAGCCACTCAACTACCCAAAGCCTTTTTCTAAGTGAACTGGCATTCCGCCAAAATCCTAAACTGTCCCAACGCCACCAAAGTAGCTTTGAATATTTGACACAATGTTTTTGAAAGATTTTTTATTAAAAAAAGAAATAACTTGCAAAAAAAAATGCCTCCATTAAAAAATCTATTATATTGACTATATCAATCACCTTTATTAGTTTTAAATAGGAAAAAAGGAGTAATTTCTCTGTGAATCAATTTGTGGACTTGTTATATATTTGTTATCAATAATTTTAAATACGTTTCAAGTTGACAACAACTATGGGAGTTGGTAAAGATTGGAATTGCAAAGGACTTGACTTATTACATCCCTTTGTCTTCTGATATTATTGTTGATAAGAATCATTCTTATGGCCTTGGGTAGTATTCACTGCACAATTACAAATAAGAGATGAACTTAACACAGCGAGGGAGTACCACCAGATGGTCACTGCCAAGATTTCTTAATTGAGACAATATTAAATTGCGCTGAGAGAAATTTGTTGTTTACTGCACAAGCTTCATTAATAGACTATTTGTTCCATGATTTATTGTTGCAAATGTATACACTTAGGTATTGGCCACACACTGTCAGATAGGGACGTGTACATGGATAGTAGGTTGGGTGGAGGAAGGGAGATGTATATGGAATTACCTTTGGGAGGTTCAGGACACAATTTACGAATAAAAAAAATTGACAGAAAGTAAGATCGGAACTCACGTCCACAAAGTGCACGCTGCAGCCACTCTCCTCGTCTCCCGCGTCCAATGCCTGCTGCTGAGCGTGCATGCCCTTGTGGCTGGGCAGCAGCGAGGGGTGCACGTTGAGCAGGCGGCCCCGCCAGCGTGTCACGAAGCCGGCGCCCAGCACGCGCATGAAGCCCGCCAGGCAGACCAGCTCTACCTTGGCCTCCTCCAGGGCTGTGGTGAGGGCGCGGTCAAAGTCCTCGCGTGACTTGTAATCACCGTGCGGGATCACCTGTCACAACATTATATAACAATATAGTACATTCCCATTATAAATACTGCGCATGTTCCCAATGCACAGTCTGACAAATAATAGTGGAAAAAAATGGAGTCCGTTTGCTTTTCGCTTTTTTTTCACATTACACTACACCCAAGAGGCCCTAAGGAAAAAAAATTCCCTCGGGGCCTATGTTATCTTTGGGGATGCTGTGTGGAGGGTCTTTTTAGGGAAAGGAAGGAGAAGAAGTTCTGGAAAGGAAAAAGGAGTGGTTAGGAATGACGGACGTATGAATCAGTCCCCTACTACTGCGGTGCAAGGCGATGAGTCAAGAGAGTCCTGCTGAGAGGTCTAGGTTAGGTATCCTTCAACTAGTCTCTCATGATCCAAGCCTGCCAGGTAATAGATGGGAAAACGCATTCGTGACCTAGACAATCCTTACCCCATAAACTGGGACACCCCTGCTAAGTCACCGAAAGCAGCGAAGTACAGCAGGGTTGTTGGTTATCCAATAAATACAGAAGACAACAATATTAACCTGTCTTCTGTATTGTCCTCTCGTGAACTCGAAATTAGACTAAGAGGGTTAACAGGATCATTCAAATGCCTTAAATTCTGAATGGCGCTGATCGTCAATTAGATGGACATCAAACGCAATGGAAATTGAGACAACCAGGTTGAAAGGAGAAGGTAAATTGTGGGGTCTTACTTTAGTGGGGACTCCAGCCGCCTGAGCTCTCTGCAGCCCGAAGGCCCCGGCTTTGTTGCTGATGACTAGCACGATGTCAGCGCAGATGCCCTGGTTCTGGTCCCGCGTAGAGTCCATCAGTGCCTGCAGGTTGGTGCCACTGCCAGAGATCAATACTCCTACCTGAATTATAAACAATGAAGCAAATTAAAAAATAAAACAAAGAACTTATTCAAAATATTTTATTACCTTGTAATTAAAGTGACAGAGGGGGGATGTTGACCATTAGATTCATCCGTGAATACAGGTAACGAATTAAAGAACGTAATTCACACCTGGCGGGTGCAGCGAGCGGAAACTCCATCGCGAACGGCTGCCACACCGAGACTAAGTGTCACAGAGAGTGCAGCTTGGTGGGCATTTGGAGTGGGGGAACCAGGCTACATTCTAGTTTTGCCAGATTAGATGTAAAATCGTTCATCGCGACCGCAACACCTTGTAGACCATACTTTATGGACAGCCCTCATAACATTGATATATATATAATAACATTTTATTATTACTATCATAAATAGAAAAAATACGATTTTTATTTTAAAAAATGCCAGTATCTTTAAAGTTTTGTACCTAAAATCAATTTGTTGATGATATATCTCATAAACCTAAAACTATCAAAGTTTCCAAGACAGATCCCTGAACTCACCCTCTTCCTTGGCAAGATGGGCAGCCGGCGTATGTACTCCAGCGCTGAGGAGAAGTTGTCCACCAGCACCTTGTCGCCGCCCGGGGGGCGAGCCTGGATGCTGCCCACCACCATGGCTCCGTACCCTCGCAGTGCATTCATGGTCTCCGCCTGATCCTCGAGGGACACCACCACCACCATGCCCAGCCCACAGTTGAAGGTGCGGCACATCTCCGAGTCTTCCACGTTGCCTGTGTCGGCTATCCACGCAAACACCTGCAATACATGTTAATAAAGACCAACCGTCAAAAAGTCATAAATTTGATTGACCTTTGCCATCGTATTGATTATTCATTCAAAAAAGAATTTGGACATTTAAAAATGTTTGATACTCATTACACTTGAAGAAAGAAAAAATCGACCTTACTAAGGGTGCACATAGATACCCCACAACCACCGAATAGGTAATACACCTAAAAATGCCTTCCATCTAGATTTTAAAGGAAAGCAATGTCGCCACTGACTTAATACCTTTTGGTTCTAGCCTATTTAGGCTAGCACTCTATCTGTCTTACACTTGCCTGACATTGTACATCACCATCCTATTTGAATTTCATAATTTATTTATTTATTTGTTGGCTCGCCAACAGAATATATCACAAGTAATTATTACATTAGTTAACAATTTTAACATGGTTACAGTGATAATTCCAATGAAAGGTGAGCACACCATTTATCACAACATTCTTAATTAGTTGTAATACATACAAATAAATTAAAGTACATACATAAAACAAGAAGGATCAAAAATTACAATAATGGTGATGAAACATAGATTTGTCCAAAGATATTTGAGATGTGCTATCGGCAGGTTTTACTGGGTGGAACTGTGCTTCCTGGTGTCGCCGATATTGTTAACCAATACTACTGCACACCTTAAAAAAATCAACTAAATAAATGAATTCTTTCCATATTCAAACTATATTGTTAATCAATACTATTACTGCACACCTTGAAAAATCAACTAAATTCCGTATTCAAACTAGAACCAGTAGTCCACCAACATTCGGGCGGCCATCGTAGCATATCTCTTATATTTCAATATCTTTGGATTTGTCAGACTTCTGGATTACGATCTGAAACATGCCCAAATCACATTTCGTTTGTTCTTCTTTATTCTACCCATAACACACTTCTCTCCGTTTATTTCTTCAGTGGCCATGGATTATATCTATCCTCTCTCACACACTCACACAGAATGAGAGAGAGACTTAAGGGTATTCTCAAAATATTTTTAGAAACTTTACGCCGATAGATGGTGCTATTTTCAATATCGTCTAATAAAACACTTTTAACACGTTATGCTTTTTTAATATTGAGATGAATTATTGGTTCGCGAACGTATATTAGTAATATAAATCTATATAAAAAAAAATTGGTACCTATAATTACATAATCGTAGAGAACGGGTAAAAATACACAATTTCATTGCAAAAAATATGCACAAAAGACATTTTCCACAGCTCCACGCGCGTTGGTAAAGAACATTTTTATTTACCCAAACAAAAAACATTCGCGAAAACGATGTATTTCAAAAATTTTACGATGTTCCGCATGCGTGGAAGAGAGACGCGAGATAGAGATTTGTTGTATTCAGTAAATTAAATCAACGCCTGGGAAGATTGAATAAATTTATAAAAGGAACCGGCTGGGAACAACGGCATGTGTGGCGGGAGCTGGTGTTAACTGGACCTTTTTTTAGAGGCCGCTTTTGCTAAACGGGCTTATTCATAACAAGCGATGTAGGTACATACCTACTCATTAACCATGCATTCTCTCGGTTGCTTGCTCGCTAATATTTCGCGAATAAGTCAAAAAGTTACATTTAATTCTTACATTTCTATGGGGCACATTTGTCAAACCAACGAAGTGGTTAGAATTGCCAGATGGAGAAACAAATTTGTCGTGTGCTCAAGTCAGGATACCACGGCTTCCCATAACAACATCACAATACATAATAATATAGTATGTGGTGTGATTTCATAAAATTGTTGACACTCAAACTGGCAGAGGAAGGGGTACAAGTAGAAATGAGATCCTTGAGGGGTATGAGTGGTAAATCCGTGTATGATTGTTCTACAAGCGTCAAATAGATAATATAATATGTGTACTGTATCAAGAAAGAATGCAAGGCTAAAACTGGGATCCCACATCATCTATTTCATAGAATCTATGAAAAATATCGGTGAGAACCCGATTTCTGTACAATAGAAACACAAAATCGACTTCAACTTTCGTTCTGCGAAATCTAACAATTTTTTTTTCTGTTATTGTGATACCAACTAACATTATAGTATAGTGTCTCTTGAGATCATTTTTCGCAAAAAACGGCGCAATCAAGCGAATTAATTATTTGGGAACAGTCAGTCGGAATAATAGAAGAGATGTGTATGAATGTGAATAATCGTATTCCTCACATTCTCTTTCAACTCTTAGTTGTGACCCATCCTCTCAGCGAGAAAACGGTGATAGATAATTAGTAAAAATTACACGATTACTACAGAATGTAATAATTACTGCAGAATAAAATAATTTAATTGTTAAAATTAAAATAGTAATTAAAATATTTATTAGTAATCAAAATATTTATTATTTAATTTTAATTTTATATAAATTACTACAGAATGTACCTAGAAAATGTGGATATAGAGCGAATTAATGAAGAAAGTACCTAGGTAGTATAAGAAGAATATATGACGCAAATATGAATGGTAGAAGAAGTTGGGGACGAACGAGGTAGACATGGCACGATCAAATGAATCAGATACTTGAGTCAGGTCATGTCAAAAGTCAGAATAATAGAAGACTATGTATGAGACGATGTATGAATGTGAGTGAGGCAAATAGTGTGTGCCAAGACCGAGTTGTTTGGCGGTCCGTCCTCTCTGCCTTCCCCTGCGGGGAACCGGCGTGATGGTTAGTTAGGTAGTTACCGAGAAAATATTTGTAAAAAAATTTGTAACTTAGTCTTGGATTCACTCTCTACCTTCGATCAAGTATGCTCTCTAATAATACTTTTGATTCTTATAAAGGGCACGCCTCATTTTTATGGAATAACAATAATGCGTTGTACAAAGTCGAAAAAAGCTTCAAACTCGTGGCAGACGGACGAGAATCGGACAGAATGTAGGTACCCAGCTCGATCTATGCATTTTATTGTTTAGCAAGTCTCAATAACAAAATAACTAGGCGGGCGTCTAGTGATAGTTGGAGATTTATGAAAGTTCTAAATAATTACAGTCGTTCTCACTATAATTATATAGTTAATTTGTCCTTTTTTACTGCGTGCCAAAACCGCAAATGTTCCTTGCGCCGAGTAATACTGGAACATTCATAAAAAAGCAAAACGAACATTCTATCAGAATAACAAATCGCGCCACGCAAATTGACATTTTTACTACAAATATACTGACCACTTTAACACCATAGGAATGGGTTGAAAGCGTGCACGTGAAACGTATGGCTCGCACATAGGTTTGTCTCCTTCTAACGCAGATTAGGGCATTTTGGCTAGCAGTTTCTGCACAAAATAATTAATTTTGTTAATTTAATTACTGGGTTATTATAAGTGATAGAACTGTGAAATTTTCGTTCGCGAATATTTCATTATGAGTATTATTTTTCGACATTAAAATAAATAAAATATTATCTGTAGTTTTCAAATGCGGTTGAAAAATAGATTGTATGGGAATGGTCACATCTGTTTCACCTTAAGAATGTATTTTGACTATTCAGGTGAGTATCAGTTTGTAGGATGCACAGACCAATACTTTATTTTTATTTTTTTTTACTTTATGAGTAAAAACTCAAATTATAATATTTAATTAAATGAAGACATTAATGGACGACATTAATAGCCGGTTAAATGCCATTAATATGTAAATAAATAAAATGGACATTAATAGCCATTAAATGAAGACATTAATAGCCGGTAACTCCATTAATGGAGGACTGAATGCCGTTGGCGGTAATAAAAGAGGCATGGAACTGGCAGAGGAAGGATGAAAGCAGACTGAATGCTGTAGAAATGAGATCCCTGAGGCGAATGTGTGGTAAATCCATGTACGATCGTGAGAGAAACGTGGATATCCGCAAAGAATGCAAGGCTGATGTAAGCGTGATGTGTAAGATTAAGAAAGGGACTCTCCGATGGTTTGGGCATGTAGAGCGAATGAACGAGGAAAGGAGTGTAAGGAGAATATATGATGCAAATGTGAATGGTAGAAGAAGTCGGGGACGCCCGAGGAAGACATGGCACGACCAAGTGAATCAGTTACTTGAGTCGGGCCATGTGAAGAGTCGGAATAATAGAAGAGCATGTATGAGACGATGTATGAATGTGAACGAGGCAAAGAGTGTGTGCCAAGATCGAGTTGTGTGGCGGTCCGTCCTCTCTGCCTACCCCTGCGGGGAAATCTGAAGACAGAAAAATCAGAAAAAGATATTGGTTCCACTGGGACTCGAACCCAGATAAAAGTGATCCCATTTCCAATTCGATCACTTTTAAGTGTGGGTGTGATCACTTTTATCTGGGTTCGAGTCCCAGTGGAACCAATATCTTTTTCTGATTTTTCTGTCTTCAGATTTTGATTGAGTTTCGCTAATATTGTCTTCATTTATTTAAAAAGAAAAACCAATACTTTAGTCCGACAAATGAATTTAAATGTTTCAATAACCAAACCTTAGTGGCATTTTTAACAAATAGTAACATTTTAAATGCGCAGGCATTACAGGTAATCTTCTATATTATATGAACGGGGTTATAATGCTCACCGGATGGACGTGCCAGTAGTCGGCGTTGAGTCGGGCCCGCAGATCTTCGGGGATGATGCGAGGAATATTATCCAGAAGCCCTCCGCCCGTGATGTGGGCGATGGCCTTGATCTTGCCACTCCTGATGGCGGGCAGGACGCACTCGGAGTATATCTTTGCCGGACGCAGGAACTCTTCGCCTGGTGACAAGTATTTACCATTTTATGAAAATAAGCATCAAAAAGATTACATATGGTATGAGTTTATATTCTTACAAATATTTACTCCAAATTTCTGTAACTCAACCACTTTTGGTCAACGTTCTTTGCGATAAGAATTTTAAACATTAATTACAGAATAAAAAAAAATGTGATTTACAAAATTTAAAAAAATGGTAAATTTTTTATCAAAAGTAATGAGAGGGCTTTTACCGGTGCACTAATTCAAGTTCAAAGTTATTGATTTAACCAAACCATCCAGTGAACCTATTTTATAACAAGTGTTTACACATTAATCGTCCAGTTGATTAGTCAGACATCTCCAAATACTAAGTTTTGAGATAATGAGGAAAGCAATGCTCACCATAAATCAAATGAAATTTATGTGTCGGTGTTTTACATTTTAAATATGCTATAAAATAACACCGGGTGGCATTACGGCCCAGTAAATTAGTTTGACATTTTGAAATATCCTACTAGTGACCCAGAAAACATCAACTTAGCGTTGCGCGGGCTTCAGATCATGTCACTAATTTAAGATCTGAATATATTTAACTCATTCTGATCTAAAAGTAGTGTAACTAAACTCACCATGAATGATTCTTCCTTTCTACCTACTGTTAAATTCAAATTAATGTTAAATTAAATGAAAGCCACACTTTGTAAAACACAATTTAATCAAATTTATGCCATTAAGTAGGTACCTTAACAACAGTACAGTTTGGCAATTACGTGTAGAAAATAAATGATGGCGCTGCGATCGATTTCTAGGTTTTAAATGGCAACACCAAGATGGCTCATAAGACAACGAATGTATGCAAAAAAGCCTTCGGCCAAAATGCATATTTCATAATGTATTTGTATTTTCAAAAATTTTGCACAAAAAAACATAATTTAATAGAAGTAAAATAAAACAAAACATGTTTTAAGTGAGCGTTTATTTAGTTATAAAAACGTAGGTACATAGATATTTAAAAATCCGAGTATATTAATTCAACACCCGACATGTAATTATTGTCTTAGTCCTTATATGATTCTTCTTCTTCCATATCTTCATCTTCATCTAAATGTTTTATCAGTTCATCGATATCATCATATAGAGTACTTCCTCGTGCATAATATTCTACCTCGATTTTCATCACGTGTTTGCAACAATTTTTCCAATCATCAACACTTATGCTATTTTCCGTTTTCCCGGTGTTTCAAATTTTCCATCTGCCTTTTCGCCTTCCTTGACGATTCATCTTACTATTCAGATTTACCTGTGTGTGGAAAACATTATAAAATTATTATTCTAAAGAAGGTAGTTTAAAAAAACACACTAGATAATATTAATTTAGAACATAGATTCTCAACCTTTTTTTGCCCACAGCCCACTTTGAGAATATTTTTATTTCTAGCGCCCCCTAACTCGTGAATCCGAAACAGCAATTGACCACAACAGGGGGGGGAGGTATAGCGGGATACCACGACGAAGGGGGTGTAATGGGATATTACACCAGTGTTACATTTGCCTCAACGGAGGGGGCATAATGAGATACTACGAATACCACAATGGGGTTACATTTGCCACCAACATTTGATAAATAAAAAATTAAAGTTATAAATTATTTATTAAAAAAATTTAACAATTGTTTAAAAAAAATTAAAATTTCGGTGTCTACATTTTTGTTTGCGAAGTTGTAAAGTATTGCTAACGAATTTAATCTCTTATCTGTCATGGAAGAGCGAAGCTAATTTTTCCTTCTCTTTAGACAGGAAAAACTCTGCTTACCACTGCAATTATTGCTAAATGCCGTCGATACACACATTCTTTGTTTTCGATACACATATCAATAAACACATTTCTATTTAAATGTTTATGTTAATTGTTTTAAATTCTTTATTTATTAGAACCTGTAAAACAGTTTTGATTGTTCGGGGTAGTTCTCCATGTCGAGCTATCGTTGTTAACTTTTGTCTAGTTTATAGTTAGAAGTAAGATTGCATAAACATATTATAAATTTGTACAGCGCCCTTGAGGTGATTTTTCACAAAAACGGTGCTATACAAGTCATCCAAATATTATTATTTATTATTATTAACTAAGAACGTAGATAGATGGATACATTCATCAACAAAGTACTTTTCTAAATCACCATAATACATCGTTACTAACATACTACATAGCACTATTTTGAACTTCTTTAGTGTTCAAATTGACCAAATTGATTAAAAACAAAAATTTACCTAATGTAAAAATTTACTGAAAAAGGTTTTTCTCAACTGTGGATAAATATGTGACTTTTTAGATGTCCCCTTGTAGTACAAGAATAGTTGCAGTCGGGACATGAAAAAGGTTTTTTTTTCCCACTGTGGTTAAACAAGTGATGTGACTTCCCTTTGAAAAACATGAATAGTTGCAGTCAGGACATGAAAACGGTTTCTCTCCACTGTGAATCCGCGAGTGCGTTCTTAGACGTTTCTTTTGAGAATGTGAATAGTTGCAGTCGGGATACGAAAAATGTTTTGTCCACTGTGGGTAAACATGTGATTTTTTTAGATGTCCCATGCGATAGCATGAATAGTGGCAATCTGGACATTAAAAAAGGGTTTTTTTCCTCTGTGGGTAAATATGTGACGTTTTAATTGTTCTTTTCATAGACATATGAATATTGATAGACCAGAACATAAAGGTGAGGAGTAGAAGCCAACTACGGCGGGACGAAGGGCAGGAAGATGGCTTTGGTGATATGTGATTCGCCAAAACTCAATCTGACAGTATATAGGCATCTCGCACTATAAAATCATTATTTAGTTCTTAAAAGTAAACTCTGCTTTTGAATGAATAGACCTTTTTACATGGGAGCGCAAATTGCTCGCCACGCAATGAACAAATTTGAAGTTCAAATACGTCAAAGTAAGGTCGCCTATTTTATTATCGCCAAATTTTGCTCCTGTAGTTAGTTAATACACTTTTACAAATGTTTCATAATTTACTTACCCCAGTAAACAGTGACGGGCACACGCCATGTATCTCGAAGTGATAGTGTATGTATGGGTGGTTTGGTATATTTATGGTGTATGTTCAAAAACAATCATATTATGTGATCTGAATTAGCTTAAAATAGTGTAAAATAATGCTTTCTTATGGAATGTAATACCACAATTGGGTTTATTCTCTTTTTCTCTTCTATGTTTACACGTATTTACAGCACAAGCCACCATTTTTAACGTGTTATTTACGATGAGAGCTCGACACTGGTCCGGACACGAATGATGACATCACATTTTTTAGATTGACGCGTGGCTCTCGCAAGCCCAGCCGGTTCCGAAAAATGGTTCCAATGGGAGGGGGAAATAATACGCCTTTTATCGCTTAGGGCAAGTCCATGTATTTTGTACGTCCGTGGTTCTTTTCTAAAACATGAATGGACACGAAAAAGGTTTTTGTCCACGGTGGGAAAATGAAAACAAGTGATTTTTAGATTTCTCTTCGTAGTACATGCATAGTTACATTAAGATCATAAAAAAGGGTTTTCTCCAATGTGAATCGCGCTGTGAATTTATAAATCTCCCTTTCGAGAACTTGAATAACTGCATTCGGGACAAGAAAAAGATTGAACTCCACTGTGGGTAAACAGGTGAATTTTTGATTTCTCTTCGTCAAGCAAATCAGTACATGAATAGTTGCAGTCGGAACATCAAAAGGGTTTTTCTCGACCATGAGTCAGCAAGTGATTTCTTAAATATCCCTTTTGAGAACAGGAATAGTTGCAGTCGGAACATGAAAAAAGGTTTTTCTCCACTGTGAATCATACTGTGGATTTTTAAATCTCCATTCTGAGAACTTGTATAACTGCATTCGGAACATGAAAAAGGTTTAACTCCACTATGAGTCAGCTTGTGAAGTGTTGCTCCACAGGGAAACCTGAGGAAACTTACTTTCCTCAGGGCCTCCTGAGTGGAGCTAATGTAAAAAATAAGTTTGTGTTGTAAAACCATTGAACAGTATTAATACGTTACCGTCTGCGTGGTTGAATTTCAGAACCCGGCTTCGGGTGTATGTCTGACCCCACACCGTAAGCGCCGCGCCATAAATAACCTGTGTACGTGAAATATCAAACAAGCTACCGTTGTAATTTGGTTTCGAATTCAAGAATTCGTCAAAAGATGTCGCCACTTCCATCAGCAGGTAGCATGGGGACGTATTCCCTCTAGTTATAAGTACTATGAATTTTTGAATTTGAGTATCTCTTCGGATATGGAAAGATTAAAGGTAATACTTGATCGTGGATAATAGTATGTACCTAGCGTGGTAGTGGAATTACCCGTAAAAACTGTATAAAAAGTTATATGATGAATAAAGAAAAAAAAAAGGATCAAGCGGCTATATATTAAATATGACTTCATTGCCTATCCCGGTTACTATCACTGGATAGCAGTAGATCCGAGAAACGGGTTATTTTTGGATCCAGTTCCTATCAGATTTATAAAATGGTTACCAACACTAACCAGGCGAAGTCGAACCGAAGGCACCCACAGGGCCTAGCAGCAAAAACCTACGGAGCGGGTTTCTGACTGCTAGTGTAGGTATATTATTGGTATGGCCGTGTTAAATTGTGGAGATCCGGAAGGAATGCATGACCAATAATAATTTCCAATTTTTTTTATAGCGCCCGTTAGTGATTAAATCACCTCAAGTGCACTTAGTGGATGGGATTAAAATGCGGGATTAAATGGGATTAAAATAAAAATTAAGATGCGCTTATTTGATTTGGGCATCAAAAAAAGATAATATGGTGCAAAGTGAATTGTGGAAGAAGTCAGGGAAAGCCAAGGAAGTCATGGCATGATCAAGTAAGTAAAGTTGGACCACGCCAAGAGACAGAATAACAGAATTGTACATTTTAAGGAGCGCACATTTGAATGTACCTCTTACCCCGTAGCAGTGCTCCGATACTGTGCAATGCAACGCAACCATGAGAAGATTTATGAATGCGAATGAAGCAAGGGGTGTGTGTCGAGACAGTGTGTTTCGTGGTCTTTCCTCTCTGCTTAGCATGGCGTGATGGAGTTCCGGCAGTTATCCAAGATAATACTTCAATTTAATTTTTACAATTCAAAAGAATCTATATTGTGTAAGTAGGTGTATACTTACACAATTAATTTTATAATTTTTGTTTAAAAATCCTTTGAAACCTTGCGCTCCTAGGCATGTGCCTACTTTGCCTTAGGGATAATCCGCCACTGGGTGGGATGCGTTTCTCTGGGTCTCCTACCGCCCCCCTGAAAGTCTGAAACGCCCCCCCATTTTCTCTTGGTCTACTACCGCCCCCCTGAGGTCTGAAACGCCCCCCAAGGGAGTGTTATCGCCCACGTTGAGAGCCTATGATTTAGAAAGAAAGAGAAAATTAAGAAAAAAATTACATTTCTATGAGTTTAAAGAAGTTGCATATTATTATTATTTTTTTTTAATTGAATTATTCACTTTTTCTTGTTGCCTCATAAACTGTCAAATGGAAGTGTCAAATTCGGATTTTTAAACATAACCTAAAATCAGATTGTAATGGTTATAATCGCTCTAAAATTGGCACAAATCTAGTAATACTAATGAAATTTATTAAAAAAACTATACTACGTACCAGTCATTTTTGCAGTTCGTTTGTAAACTTCTTCCAAATTAGAAAGGAGCTTCTTCGCACGATATTCAGCTAGGCAGCGTTGAAACATGCAGTTTATAACTTCTCTTGCACTACTACGTATCGGTTTGTTCATTTAAATTCAATTCAAACAATGCACAGGCAAACAATGATTTTTTTTTTTAAATGAGCGATCTTCAGTATCTTCTACACGAAGTTAAGCAACATAACATGACAGCCATACGAAACGTCATAGTCCAAGCGAGTAATTCGGTGTTGCCATTGTAATGAAAAAAAATTGTTCCAATTTAATAAATTTCTAGACTTAATTAATTGAAATTTTTTTTTTTAAAAGAAAAAAAATGTTTTGTAAATGTGGGTTCAGTGTTCTGTATGTTCAGTGTCATTGCACTTTTAAAGAATATTTCACAGTTAAATTGGTGTTGCCAGCCAAAAAATTTGTAGTTCCATTTTTTATATTTTCTACTCTTATTTGACAGACTGTTCAGCTACATACCCAAACCATCTAAGCTTCCCTTTCTTAATCGTAACCATTACAATAAAATTGAATTCTTTCTGCATCTTCACATTTTCAACATGGTCATACAAAGTTTTACCACACAAACGCCTCAGGGAATTAATTTCTACAGCATTCAGGCATCTTTCATCCTTCCTCTGCTAGTTTATATTGTAAACTTACCGAAAGTGAGGCCGTATTCGCTGAAAGGCGCTCTGTTGTTCAGCGTTAAGTTGTTTTGTTCCATTATTTTGTGAATTAGACTGAATCCATTGCTGTGTAAACCGTTTGAGGGGAGCCCAATAATTGCATCTCCAACCTGAAACATGGAAAACAATAAATCAAAATACATTTTTTATAACATCATAAAAACAGAAATCATTTTTAAATGTGTACTCAAATATATTATGTTTTCTCTGGTGTTATGAAATATGCACATTTTCACCATGAGCTATGGAGCTAGTTATTGTGTGACATATTTTTCATTAAGAACCAAAAATGGAGAGTGTTTATGGGATTCTTACATTAATATCGTTCAGTTTTGGTAGAATCTGTGACTTCTCTACGACGCCCAGAGCGAATCCGGCGACATCATACACTCCCGGCTTGTACATTCCCGGCATCTCTGCAGTCTCTCCTCCTGCAGAAGAAACAGTCATGAAAATGCAACTTTTCAACCCTAACATAAATATCTCTACTTCCATACATTTCCGTGCTATAATTTCATAACATATTTACATCAAGTTATATATGTTTTTTTTTGGTTATTTCCAACAAACAGTATCGTTTAATTCTATCATTGGGTAACTCTAGAGTTACCTAAAATTTTGGAATTGCTCGAGTTGCTATTGTTTTTTAATTTTGTATGTTACAGATCAACTAGGTAAGTCATTCCATTTTTAATACATAAAAAAAATATTAGCCATTTTCTCTTTTGCAAAATATAAGTATTACGATTCCCAACACATTAATCTACGATTTAACAATACTTATCAGTATAAATATATAAGACAATTTGTCAATTTGTTGTAATTTTTTATTAATAATGTGACATACAAATATCATGAGTTGCTTTGCTGACAAAGAAACTACAATTAAAGTTATTTGTCCGTCTTCAAAATATTATATCACTTTGTAATTAAACTTATTTTTCAATCTTCTTATTACTTCAATCTGTGCTACCCAGCTAGACAACAAAACAATCATCATCTATCATTTTCTGTCTCCATGACAACACCTATTTAAAATTCGAACATAAAGGAATCCTATGCATTTCTAGGTAGGTACCTATTCCTTTACATCTCCCCCCTAGGGTTAGAAAATTTCTCTGGAGATTTTCGTCTCTTTCAATTCCTTTTTCTTCTTTCTAATCTTCATTTTCTTCTAGTATGGGGGCAGGAATAAGTTTTGTAATATGGAAAAAATTTGACTCCATCTTTCTATGTCCTGTATTAATCTTGTATATTGATTGGGATAGTTTTTCTTCGATTTTAAATGGACCAATCCTTAACTCATCTAATTTTCTTCTATTTAGTTTGTGACCATTTTCAACATATACCATATCGCCTATTTTAAAATTATGAATTGTTCTTTTTTTATCAATTAACATTTTATTATATTCATGTGACTTAATTGTTCTTTCTAATGCAAATTTTCTAACTCTAATCCAGTCATCTGCTTCTTTTTTTAATTTAAGTTCATTTGGTATGAATGAAACATCAGTACCATCCAATAGGTATCTCGGTGCAAAGCATGTTATTGAGTGTTCCGTGTTATTATATCTATCAACACAATTATGAGCAATAGTTGTCCATGCTTTAGTATTTAGATTTTCATTTATCTTACACCTTATTTTATTTACGAGTGTTTGGTTTAGCCTTTCGTTCAGTCCATTAGAAAACGGCGAATTTACTGCAGTGAAAATTAGTGTGATTGATCTTTCATTTAAAAAAGTTTTAAACTCTTTTGAGTTAATTCCAGGATATTGGTCGGTGAGAACCATGCCGATTTCATTACAATTTGGTACAATATTTATAAGTTTTATAAAGTCCTTTGCACTCTGTGTCTTTGAGGTTACTATATAAGCATATCGAGTAAAATGGTCGACTAAAAGGTGCAAGCATTTTTTGGTTGATCGAGAGCCACCAAATCCCCCAATTGTATCTATTGAGACAATTTCAAATGGTTTTGTGGCAGGGCCTAAGTGTGACATTGCACCATATTTAGCCTGTCCTCTTGTCTTATTGTTTATACATATTTCACATTGTTTGCATAAATCGGTGATATTTCTAGTTAAATTCTTTGCTGTATAAATGTTTCCTATTTTCTTTTGCATTTGTTTTATACCTATATGACACATATTTTCATGTATCAGTTTTATAAATTTTATACTGAGTTCCTCTGACAGTAGTATTTTTTCTTGCTTTCTTACCCTCTTATAATATATATTGTTTTTATATATTAACTTGTTATTGTATTTTTTATATCCTCATTTTTCTCTTGATCTGTTAATATATCATTCGATGTTACTAAGTTTATTATTTTTAATTGTTCATGTACATCTTTATTAGTATCTAATACTGGGTTTCTGCTCAAGCAATCTGCCTCTAAATTATTTTTTCCTGGTTTATATTTTATTTCGAAGTCATATTGTGATAGGTAATAGGATAAATCTCCTAACTCTTCGTCCGTTCTAGATTTAATATTTAAATTTTCCAATGGTTTGTGGTCGGAATATACTGTGAAAGGTTTGCCTATTAGCCAGTACTGCCAATATCTTATTCTAAATATATAGCCTTTTTTTTCTTTTGGACTTCATTTAATTTTTTTGAAAAATATGCTACAGGTTTTTCTTTTCCATCTTGTTGAGTTTGTTTCAGCACTGCTCCAATACCTTCCAATGATGCATCCGTATATATGTTTATTGATAAGTCTTTATCAAAAATTTCTAAGATTGGTTGTGAACACAATAGTTGTTTAATCTTTTCAAAAGCTTCTTGGCAGTCTATTGACCATATGAATTTTTGGTGCTTCCTTAGTAAATTATGTAATGGTTCTAAAATTATTGAACTGTTAGGTATGTATTCGTGGTAGAAATTGATTTTTCCTAGAAGTTGTCTAATATTTTTCTGATTCTTTGGTGTTGGGAAATCTCTTATTGAAATTAAGTTATCTCTCACCGGTTTTACTGTGTTATCTTGTATTATATGTCCGAGGTATTTTACCCAAATTGTTGCAAATCGACATTTTGTGAGCTTAAGTCAGAAACCTTCTTTTTCTTTCGCCTTTAAAATCTGTGATAAATGATTTATGTGCTCGGTATAGCTTTTTGAAAATATTAAAATGTCGTCAATAAAATTTACAGCAAAATCTGTTAACTTGTACTTTCTCAATATGTTGCTTAGTATTCTTTGAAATATGGCTGGAGAAGTTTTTAAACCGAAGGGTAAACATGTCCATTGGTAGTGGCCTTCCTGGGTTACAAAAGCAGTTTTCTTTCTATCTTCAATTCGCAGGGGAATAGACCAGAACGCAGAATTTATATCTAATGTTGAAAAGTATTTACAGTTTCTGGTTTTTGTTACTAAGTCCTCAATCAAAGGAAATGGTTGAGCCTGAGGTACCACCATTTTATTTAATTCTCTAAAATCGATACACAATCTTGTTTTTCTATTGTCTTCTTTTTTGAAAGCTAAGGTTACTGGTGCTGCAAAAGGGCTGTATGATTCCTCTATAAGATTTCTTTCAAGCAATTTTCTTACTTGTTCTTCTATCTCTAACTTATCTTCTATTGAACATCTGTAGGGTCTTTTACTGCAGTATTTGTCCACAAGTAGATCAATGCGTGCTTCATAATCCTTTACTGTTCCAATATCATATTTATCCTTTGCAAAGCTTGATTTATATTTATTTAAATAAGTTTATTTATTTCAGATTTTTGTTGTATATTTAAATGACTCAGATCCATTTTAAATTCTTTTTCTTTTGTATGTTCCTTAAAGTTTATAAAGTTCAAGTTCTTTATATCTTCATTTTCATTAGGATTGTTTTTACAATGTATTTCCTCTTTTTTAAAGCTTTCTTCAGATTTCTGAACAATTTCCAATTTTTCATTCTGAATCAAATTAAACTCTTTTATAGTATCAAGTCCAATTAGAAAATTGTATTTGAATTCTTTTCCATCTACAATATAAACATCAATTTTCTTCTCTATATTAAATATCTTAATTTTTATTGTTGTTAAGCCTTTTGTCTTTTTTACACCATTAATCGTTAGTAAGTTTGTATTGTTATGTATATTTTTTCCTTCTTCCTTTATTCTTAATAATTTAGAATTTATTAAGGAAACATTAGAGCCAGAATCATATATACCAACTAATTTTCCTTCTAATGATAGTTTTACTTTAATTAATGGTGTAATTATTCGTTTTTTGACTCATTATCATTCAGTTCAACATCTAATACAGTGTTGTTTACATTTTTATTATAGTTTCTCTTGTTCTCATAATCATCAGTTTGTTTAAACCAGCATTTCTCTTCAGAGTGGAAACGGCTACCTTTATTTAATTTTTCACAAGTTTTGCAGGGCTTAATTTTATCAACTCTTACTTTATTAAAAAATGTATTTCTCTTGAATTTATCATAATTATTTTTATTGACTGTTTGTTCATGTTTACCAATTTCATTGAATAGATTTGCAGTCGATGTTATAGATTCCTTATTCATTTTGTACATTATATAATCTGGTAGACCCATAACAATAAGATGAATCAATGTCTGTGTGTCAATATTTTTATTTATCTCTAATAACAATCTTTCTTTCTTTGTGGCATATTCTCTTAAGAGCATTGTTTGCCTGTGTCTGAACTCGCTCCTTAGTCTTTTTGTTGTCCCTTTCTAACGAAACAATGTATTTGCGGTGTGAGGCGGGTAGGTGGGAAGGGTAAATTGTATGTATTGGTGTGCGGCTGCAGCGCTAGCGAGCAAAATATGGTATTATAGAGTTTTAACAAAAGGGGCGCGTAATATTATGCTTCATTATTCGCGCGAAGCCGGGGATATTCCTCTTTTGTTGAGTTTATTAGTATTAGCATAATACGCTAATACGGGAGTCTCTCGACATATTCTTTAGTAGTGTTTGTTGGTGGGTCAGCGCAAAGAAATGCGTGAAAAAACATAAACATCATTTTATTGGAGAACAAGGGGAGTAATCTTTTTGTTTAGTGCCTTGAAATTAACGGAGACAGTATATTGTTATAGGATAAACGGGAATCGGATGCATGACGTGTGAGGCGGGTAGGTGGGAATGGTAAATTCTATGTAGTGGTGTCGGGCTGCAGCGCCAGCGTGCAAAATATGTTATTATGGAGTTTAAAAAAAAAGAGCGCGTAATTTCATGCTTGAATATTCGCGCGAAGCCGGGGAAATTTCCCTTTTGTTGAGTTCTTTAGTATTAACGTATACGCTAATACGGGGGTCTCTCGACTAATTATTTGATAGTGTTTGTTAGTGGATCCGCGCAAAAAAATGCGTGAACAAACATAAACATCATTTTATTGGAGGATACGGGGAATGATATTTTTATTTAGTGCCTTGAAATTAACGGAAAATTTATATTGTTATAGGAGATCTGGGAATCGTAAGCATGAAGTCAAATCGGAAATTATTAATATATTATAATTAATATTTCATATAACTGAGATGTTAACAATTTTCAACCAGGGAAATCTCCCTGGTTCTGGGGAAAAAAATATTAAGAAATAAAACCCAAATCATAATTTTGAATGTATGATGTAATTTTTTTAACCTTATAGAACATGATATTTAGTCATATTTTCTCATTGAAAAGGAATACTGACATTTTTTTAAAATTATTTATTGCAGTTAAATAAATACATTTTTCTCTTCATAACTAAATAATTCAACTCAACTTTAACATAAATTTATACAGTACATGATTAACATATAATTTAAAATATCTAAGCTTTATAAACAACTAACCGGGTAGGTATATAATAATATACTATATGTATACCTTATTTTAAAGTCTTAATTCATTAAAATGCAATGAGCTATTTTATAAATATTGTACAAAAATATTAAATAGGTGCATATTCGTAATGAAATAGTCAGACCTGGGTACATTATTTAATAATTTATTGTAATACCTAATACTTATTAACAAAACACATGTGTATGCCAGTGATTTTTCAGTGAGCTAGAGTGCCAAGATTGAAAAAATGCGACATTATTGGTGTTGTTGAAACTGAAAATGTTACAATAGCTTTTATTGACGAATACTTATACCTACATAAAGCCGTAAAAAAATCGTACAAGTTTGCACAAACAAGCATTTTGCACGACTGGGTTTATGTTTTCGTGATTATCTCTATCCCAGTGCATCTTCGAGAAAAAATATTATTTCCAATTTTGTAAGTACAGCATAAAATTTCAACCCCGTCCTATCTTGCACCATCCCATGCCATCGGGGGCTATCCATCCACAAAAATATTTTCCCTATCCCATTACGCCCTCTCCGTTGACAAATGCAACCCTGCTATGGTATCCCATTACGCCCCCTCCATTCTGATTCACGAGTTAGGGGGCGCCAGAAAAAAAAAGTTCTCTAAGTGGGCGGTGGGCTGATTTGCGGGACTATTTTATTAAATATTGCAATACGGGACTACAACTGTCATTGCGGGACGGTTTGCCGCCTTAGACATGGCAAATAAATTTTATATGATTAATTTGTGTTATTTCACAATTAATTCATTTAAAATAATATAGGATATTTGCGGCACGTTCCAGAGTGAAAGATACTTTCAATATCGCCCTGGTAAGACCACCATTCAGAATTGAAACGTTGCTTTAATTTGCTTTAGCCGTGTCTGGTGACCAGACCTGAATAGTCAGGTACTTCTTTACCTTCCTCTCCCCCATCTCCTTCCCCTCCCCATACTTTCAGCCTCACAACATACCCCAATTGGGGATGCCCTAGTCTCACTGGCTCAGTGGGGACTCTTGTGCGGTATTTATATATAAATAAAAAAGGTCTGAAGAAATAAAAGTTGAACCGCAAAAATGTAACTCCAACTAAACATCTTGACGTCTTTGTATACTTTCTCGAATTTTTTGTTTTTGTGAAAAATATATTTTTTACTTACAGTTTGCTTGAAATCCAATCATTTACATCGATGTCAGCATCAAATAAATCTTTTTTAATTTTTATTTATTTTATATATTCAATAATTTTATTATTAAATTAATAAAAACAGCTTATTTATAAACAAGTTCTGCTGGTAATTATTACTACGCGTGACAGCTGTTTCGCCTTCTGAGGGCATTATCAAACTGTGGTCATGCCACATACAGACAATCTATTTATAGTAAAAATCTATTTATAAATAAAAATTAAAATGGAGTTCTACAAATTAAACTTGATAACAATAAATAAATAAATCTTTCTTGGGAGACGTACCCTGGGTAACTTCAACACCATTTACGGAGGAACTGAAAAAAAAATTACATTATATTCCTACTGTAAAAAAATTGTGAAGTATAATTTAAAAAAATAATAATGAAGTTAATTTTATATCACCTGTTCCGTGTTCTTTCTGACTTTTTAACATTGCATTTTCTGTTTTTGCGGTGCCAGCTGGGTGGCTTACCGTGTGTCCACTTTCGACCTAAAACACAATTAACATTTTAAATAATCAATAAGGTGTATCCTAAACTATTGATAAATTCATAATATAATTAATCACCATTATTAAAAATTCTCAAATTGTTATTACTTACCCATGTTTAAACAAAATATTGGCGATTATCGTAAAAATCCAACAAAATCGCCTTGTGGATATACTTGCAAGGAATCGCGAACAGCGATGCCAAATGCAAGCAGTGTCTGGACTAGACACACACACACCCCCAGATACACCGATTGTTGATGTATGACGAATGAGAAGATATCTTTGTATGTATATGTTCGTTTGCCGGGCGATACGAGTCCTTTCCCGGCCCGCTCCTCTCCCGCCGCCCCTCACGGAACACAAATGCGTAAACGAGACAACGGATAAAAGCTTGCTATTTTTTAGTCGAATTCGCGTCTAACTTAATTTGGGTTTTGACGCAAATGAAACTTTTTTTAGTGTTGAATCAAATTTTATTGTATTCTTCATCATATGCCTGAGTCAGGATGTGGAGAGATTTTTCAAAAATAGCATCCATTCAGTCACAAAATATTTCCAAAGTTGCCTCCTAAATTCATGGATAAATGGTCTTGTTTGGGGCCTATATTTTATAATTAAAAGCAAAAATCGAGAATCGGATCCACATCCTTACTTTATATATGCCTAACCTATCTATTAAAAAAAAAAAAAAACAATTAGTTTCATATTTTAGCCGTAAAATCAAATCAAAATTTTGTATGAAACAGGCCGCGCATGCGTTCCTCTTAATGAACCTCCTTGAAATTTAAAGGCAAATGCAAATTTAACTTGTGACCAACCTTTGTTTCCGTATGTTTCACAAAAATTTGTTTTCCATATTGCCCATTCTGCGTTTACTGTATATTTTATTAACATACTAGTGTACCAATCTAGGCACTGTTTTTCAAGTAAATACTTTAAAGTCTCAATTTTTTCTGCCTCCTTTAATATCTCGAAACGTTTACATTCATTTTCAAAATCATTGATCCATTGGTGTACATTTGATGTTTTTCCTGAAAACTTCTCGAGTAAAAATCTTTCTGTTATTTTTCCTAGATTTTTATTTTCAGTACTAATATTATTGTCAGAAAGTTTCGTGTCATATATAATTTCTTCAAGGTATTGGTCACCAAATTGTATATTCTCACCATCATCTAAGTAAATTTTCCTCAAATCTTGGGTTAAGGGAAACCATATTTTCCATGTTTGATATCTTTTCTTTAGAGAATTCTTAATTTTGTTATATACATCCGTAGTCGTTATGGCGGTATGTTTGCTTGCATGTTTTAAATCATCGGGAATATCAAATATATGTCCATCGGGTGTCTCGATTGAGGTTACGCAGATCACATTGCTTTTTCCATCCGATGCTGCTGACACTGTAAATGTGAATCTTAATTTTTCCATTTCCAAGGTTATTGTTTCTCTTCACTTTAATTGTAGTTTTATAAGACAATTTGTCAATTTGTTGTAATTTTTTATTAATAATGTGACATACAAATATCATGAGTTGCTTTGCTGACAAAGAAACTACAATTAAAGTTATTTGTCCGTCTTCAAAATATTATATCACTTTGTAATTAAACTTATTTTTCAATCTTCTTATTACTTCAATCTGTGCTACCCAGCTAGACAACAAAACAATCATCATCTATCATTTTCTGTCTCCATGACAACACCTATTTAAAATTCGAACATAAAAGAATCCTATGCATTTCTAGGTAGGTACCTATTCCTTTACAAATATACAACAACCGATATATCAGATTGATTACCATAATATAATTCAATTTCTCAAGAAAGCTAATTTCAGAGTTACCAATTTGTAGTAATTACCCCACGATATAATAATAAACAAAGTGTCATCTCCTCATAAACAACGTCAACAGACATTGTGTTTGTGAATGTGATAACCATCGGGGCATTTGTGGCCACATTTTGGCCAATTTGCAAACACCCGCAAGAATCCGCTGGCCAATTTGTGGCCAATTTAAAGAGATATGTATTTAAAAATATTGGATTTATTTCAAAAGTTCACGCGTGTTGGATTCTTCAATTAATCATAAAGCTAACTTAGTAATTTCAAACTGTGACAAGAGATGTCTCACATCTCTTCTGAATTATTTGTTTTTGACATACCGCGAACTGAGATTATTGAAATCGTTGATCTTGTATTTTTACATGTACCATGAATTTTTAAGTAAATAATACGCAGAATTCACGTTTTAATAAATTTAACAATATTTTTATGATTCCTAAAAATATGGGAATCCTACAATATGGGTGCATTCAATAGCTCTCTAACAATATAAGCAGTTTATGTCTCCATATTGAAATTCAGAGGTATGATTTTTGAAAGAGTGCGGGAAATTTCCAAACCGGACACTCAAAAATTTATTAGTGCTCAAGGCTGAAATTGATTATACAGCAGAACGCTCCGGTGGATAATGAAAATAATCAATTAAATTTGTGTCTTAGAATTTAACAAATCACTAAGATTTCGGAGAAAGCGTAAAAAACGGTGTACTGAAAAAAAAACTTTCACAATAAATAAAAAATTGGTATTACCTAAAAGGGCGCATTTGGCTTGCTGGCAACCCTTAGCGATGCCAGCTATGACCTCCCTGGCAACACCCACGTCCAGCGAACCACACGCAAAGTAGTCCAGGAAGGTGAGGGGTTCGGCGCCATTGCACAGGATGTCGTTTACGCACATGGCCACCAGGTCGATGCCGATGGTATCGTGACGCTGGCAGTCTTGCGCTATCTTCAGCTTGGTGCCTACACCGTCTGTGGACATGACCAGCACGGGGTCCTTGTATGTGCCCGCCACGCCGCGCATTCGGAACAGACCACCGAATCCGCCCAGACCACCTAGTACGCCTTCGCGGGTAGTTGTTCTGTCGTATGACAAAATGTATTATTTATAACAGAGAGGATGGTACAATTATAGATCTTTCTCACTAATCCATCACTTCAAAAACCAGTGTCCAATAAGTGAAAGTGGTGAATTATAGTGCAGAATGTGTTAAAAATTAAAACATGTATTTCGTAAAAACAAACAAACACCAATATTGAATTTTTGCAAAATTTGCAATTTTTGATAGTGTTTACGTTGCGGGAAGACTCCATTTTGTAAACGTATTAAAAAAAAAAACGCACGCAGTAGACTACTGAATGTGACATATAAGTAAACGATGGATTATAGTCCTTTATATTGTGCTTTCAACTAGTAAACATAATGGCAGTGTTGCATCCGAAACTGCTTACGAATTATATCTTCAGATGCACTTGGAAATGGACTGTAAATAACATACATATAGGTAAACTGTGAAAACACCGCCGCATGCTGCTTCACTTTAAATAGGCATACGTTTTGAAAAGTAAACTACTTTTAAACTTAAGAGTGAATAACCAGCACATGACAACTTCGATTCCGACACTATTTATTTATTTATTTATTTATAATTTGTACATATATTTATAACAAATTACAGGCAATATAGCCTAAGACGTTATAATTGTACCATTTATGCAGTATATATGCAATGCCAAAAATCTTACAAATGCGCTATAGGACACAAAAAATAAATCTATTTTTTTATCCACTTCATTCAAAAAGCACGTAGCTCTCCCCACAGGTGAGTTCATAAATAAATTAGTGCGGCTTGCTCTACCATATAGGAGGTTGTGATGACGTCCACGAGAGTGAGACTCTGGTACAAAAAAATTTAATTGGGCCAGTATCTCATTATTAGATAAGTGACAGTTAATTAATTGAAAAAAATATTTAAGCAAAGCAATACCTCTACGTGTCTCTAGGGAGTGGTAATTGGTCATGCCTAATATATAAATCGATGGGTAAAGCCAAGGGTAACGTCCATAGAGCCGCGAGAATAAAAACCTTAAAAATTTCTTATGGACTCTTTCAATGCGTAAAGTGTATGTTAATTCATGTGGGGCCCAGATGATCGAATTTGACTCAAGTACACTCAGGACTAGTGTGTTATATAATAACGTCAGTGTTTTTGTGTTACGAAACGGATATGAGTTTCTGATTACGAAGCCGAGAAGCCTGTATGCTCTGCTTATTAAATCATCGATGTGTTGGTGAAAAGTTAGTTTGCTGTCGTAAATAATTCCTAGATCTTTGATTTGGTTAAGGTGTTGGAGAATAATTTCATTAATTGTATATTGAAATACATGCGGTTTCTTTGATCTTGTATACGAGACGATATTGCACTTGGGTGTACTGAAGTTCAAGCCATTTATTTTGGCCCAGTTTGAGACGCAGTCAATGTCACGTTGAAGGAGAATACAGTCAAGAATATTTTTTATTGATCGATATAGTTTCAAGTCATCTGCAAATAGTAAATACAGCGAGTGTGTGATGACTGAACCAATATCGTTAATAAAAATCAAAAACAGAAGTGGTCCAAGGATAGACCCCTGAGGAACTCCAGAAAAAACTACGAATTCAAAAGAACTGGATCCCTTATAATAAACAAATTGTCTACGATTTCGAAAATATGAAGCAAAAAAACAGAGTAGTCTTTTGGAAAAACCAAATGAAGCTAGTTTATTTAGAAGAATGTCGATGTCAACCTTGTCGAATGCTTTTTCCAGGTCAAAATAAGCAACATCCACCTGGCCACCATTGTCGAGAGTTCGTGATAAGAAATCTGAGATGCATAAGAGGTTTGATGTTACTGACATCTGGGATCTAAAACCATGTTGATGGTCGTCAAGAATTGGAGTAATGTGATTAAGTATATATTTATGTAGAATTTTCTCGAATATTTTCATGATTGAACATAGAACGGCAACTGGTCGATAATTCCGGATATCGCGTTTGTCTCCCTTTTTGTAGATAGGGGTTATTTTAGTTAATCTCCAGATGTCTGGGAGAATCCCGTTTTTTAGGCATACATTGAAGAGATGACATAATGGTGGTATTAAAAGGTCGGAGCAACCCTTTAGTATAAATGTTGGAATATTGTCAGGACCGATGGAGTGAGGTTTCTTTAAGTTTGAGAGTGCCTCCTTAACATCTTTTTCTGAAATACTGTCCAGGTCGAATGAGGGCCAAATCTGTACAGTGTGGAGTGTAGAGTCAATATTGAGAGTTGGTTGAACATTTTTGTACACAGATGAAAAAAAGGTAGCAAAACTATTTGCGATTTTATCATCAGTAGTCAATTCCTCTCCGTCAAAAATCATAGACTTAAATGAGTTGTTGGATTTTTTTAGATCCTTAATATACTTCCAAAACTGTTTGGGATCGATAGACAATTTTTCTTCCATTGAAGTTAAATGATTTTTAAAAGCTTCACTGATTTCACGTTTTACGATGGAGCGATAGGCTGAAAAACTAGCATAGTCCAAGTTGTGACGAGTTTTTTTCCATTGCTTATGAAAAATATGTTTTATTTTAATATTTGAAATAATGCTATTGGTGTACCACTTAGGATATACTCTGTGTGCCGTAGTGCGAGGTGTGGAAATGGGTATACACTTATCGAATATATTGTAAATTAAATTGTAAAAATTTGTACATAATGCATTTATATCTGTTGAATTTTGGCAGACCGGTTGCCATGAGCATTCAGAAAGCAATTCATATAATAAGTGGAAATTACCTTTGTTGAATCTCCAGGCGTTTATGGTTCTAGCTCCATGATAGGAGGGAACTTCTATTGGACTTGGGTTTAGACATGAACTTGAACCACCTAAGTGAGCCTCACTAATACTTATAGACAAAGCAGGGTGGTGCTTGTCTTCGTTTGTAATAGGGTCCTGACATTTCTCAACACACTTTATAAGATCCTTGGCATTACATAAAACTACATCCAGAGTGTTATTATAATCATTACATATCAAGTTATATTCTTGCAAACCGTAGAAACATTTAAAATAATTATACATGTTCACAATATTGGAGTTACAGGAAGGGAGGTTCAAATCACCTAATATTATGATATTTTTGTCATTGAGAAGATTATAATTACTTTCTATTTTTTCGAATATGTTATAGTATATCGAAGTTGAAGAACGCGGTGGCACATATATCACGCATACAAAAACAGTTGAAGATTTCAAGGATAGCTTCACCCACAGGGATTCAGTATCGGGGAGGTCCATTGAATAAATCCTCTCAGCATGGGTTACAGCATCAGCGCGAACAGCCAGGACGACACCTCCCGCGCGTGTGAGGCGGTCACGACGAAAGACAACATAATTTTCTGGAAATAGCTCTGAATTATGCACACTTGGTTTCAGCCACGATTCAGTGATTGCTATTAAATCTAAGCTATCACGAGCAAATAAGTTGTTTTTAAATACTGCCAATTTCGTATTTAGCCCTCGAACATTTTGATAATACATAGAGAGGTTAGAATTACTTCTCACTCTCAGAGTGTTTCGTTGCATCATTGGTTGCAGCATTTCTCCGAAAAAACCACTCATTGAATGCTACATGATTTGGCCATATATTCGGGTCCATATAAAACGAAAGCTTCGATTCCGGGACTCCGATCCGGAAAGAGGCGTAGTCAGCTTTGGCTGTCAACTTAACAACATCGTAAACAATTTCTTTGTTTATGTTAAGAAGGAATTTTACAATATCCTCAACCGTTGTGTTGACATCAAATTGCCAGGCATGAATATACTTGCGCCTTTCGACGGCTATGAGGCCTTTATGCTCAGTCGCGGTACCACGAAGTACTGGTCGTCTTTTTCGCCTATGTGTAACTCGGCGCCAATTGGGGTTAGCCGAAGTGGAGGCATAGGCTTCTGTTTCAGTTTCAGATTCTGCTGTATCGGTTTCTGCAGTCTTCGATGTTACAGTGTCGGTAAGGGGGGTAACGGGAGTTGACATCTTCTTCGGTTTAGATGGGCCGGACAGTGGCCTCTTCCCCTTGTCGATGGTCCCAGAAACTTGAGTCGTTTCGCCCTCCTTTGCTCTAGCTGTGGCGCGAGTAGACATTCGACCTTTGTTTACGGTATCTGTCGACTCTGGGCGAGCGGCCGGGTGAGCGGGAGGTGGCGGGGGCGGGGGGGCAGTGACAT
The DNA here is from genome assembly GCA_917563855.2 of Limnephilus lunatus. NCBI lineage: Eukaryota > Metazoa > Arthropoda > Insecta > Trichoptera > Limnephilidae > Limnephilus > Limnephilus lunatus. Next base: position 30,185,869 of record OU830599.1, on the reverse strand, counting down.
CGGCCCAGCGGCGGCCGGTGAGCGCTGCATCTACCTCGCCTTTACGTACATTTGATGTAGGTACACTTTTATCACCGATAACTTTAGAATTCAAAGTCACTTCGATGCTTTTTACACGAGTTAGTAGTTCTTGTATGGTTTTATTTTGCTCAAGTATAATATTCCTTAGTTCAAGAAGCACAGGATCACTCATTTTTAAGATAATAACTTAAAAAATTGTACGAAAAACGTTATTTTACTATCGCGTAAATAGTAACACACCCGTGGCGTTCAGTGACTGATTATAATGAACTAGCGCTAACACATCAGGGCTCGCGAGCGGGCGTTTTCAGAACTAAATTTCGTTCCGCGGCAATCCGAGTTTTGAGGGTTTTGTTCACTCGAGTTAGGGCTACCCGCTACTATTACTACTTTATATTACTATTCTCGCTTCCAGAATTTTAATTAGTAGTAGTTATTTGTAATTTGTATATTGAAGTGCATAAACATAAATAGATACAAGTGAAATGCGTAAACACAGTAGGTATTAAGTAGATACCTACATGAATAAACAATTTGTTATATTCTTTTTAATATTTTGGTTTTTTGTTTTTCAATTGTATTTTACGGCCATTAGAGTGGAAGATACTCTCAGTATCGCCCTGGTGTAAGACCACCATTAAGAATTGAAACGTTGCTTGAAATGGCTTTAGCCGTGTTTAGTGGTCAGATCTGAATAGCCAGGTACTTCCCCACCTTCCTCTTCCCTATATCCTTCCCCTCCCCACTACTTTCAGTCTTACAACATACTCCAAATTGGGGATACAATAGTCCCACTGGCTCCAGACTTGTGCGGTATTCATGAAAAAAAAAACAAGTAATATTCAGTTGGATTGTAAAAAATGTCGCATTTTGAAATATTTATTCGTGTGCATAATTAATAATAAGCACTTCAACAAACAGAATTAAAGCGCACAAACCCTTTCTTTCTTTGAGTGGCCTTGCAATGCATGCCGGGTACCCGCTGTATATAATGTTATATAGTGCAGGCGCTTGCATTATAATTCCCGGGACTTGTGATGGAACCATTGACGTATGATATCTAGACAAGCCCTGTGAAATTCAAAATGACGCAAGAAGCCAGCAAAAGCAGGCTCAAGGCCAATTTATGAAAAAGTGCCTGCATTGTTTTGCACCGTTCAGATCGCATAGTGCTTTGTGTTGTATCTTTTATCGGTCTACAAGATCTACACTGAAACTAATTTGTGTGTCAGCCGTCCGGACCGAGTTAATTTTTTTAAAACACAAAAATATACCACTTCCGAATATTGTACAAGGTACACACCGCGGACTTTATTTTTGAAAATGTAGTCAGCTATCTGAATACAACAAAAAAATATACCTTACAGATGTCTTTTAGGCAGCGTTTCAATAAACGTAATAATGTTAAAGAAATTACTTTTGGTCGAGCAATATTTCTGACGTCATGCCACGTAGCCCGGTTCGTTCACTAATACATTGACATACAGGCTCAAAACAAAACATAACGGCTTGTTTAAAATTAAAAGACCACATCTTGTCACACACTGAACGCCCTCGGGTTATTTCTTCAAGCGACTTAGCGAGCGTGTACGGCTAGTTTATACCAAGTAGGAGTGATAAATTCAACTCCACAATAGTGTCGCGTGATATTCAAGGCATCTGATTGGTTGATGAATGTCAAAACTACATAATGGGATTTGAGAACGAACTTTGTGTTTTAGGAACTGGCTTCTCTATGCTTTTTGAGCGAGGCGGTGGAATACGATGAAGAGTTGTATTGTTAACATTAATATCATGGCATCATTATTCACAGGCAAGTTAGTTAGGTAGGGCTTATCTAGACTTAATTGATCGAAGGATGGAACCATAACAGTTTAGTTGACCGCGAGGTTACAGTGCCCATGAAACGCATGCCGGGTACCCGCTGTATATAATTTATTTATTTATTTACGGACAAATAATAGTCCATTAACAATATAACAATAACACGAAAAACAAGCGTGCGTAAAGGCCCGACCCGCCGAGCAATCGATCACCGTTCGCATTGATTACCGTTCGCATGTCATTAACTATCACCACTTTTCGTAACCCATTCACCAGTTTACCCCCAAGTGTCGAGCGTGCGTAAAAAAGATTTACCCCAAAAAATATTTTGGAGCAGTTGGGACTCTTGTGCGGTATTCACACAAGAATAATTTAAAATAAAAAAAATATTCGAAATTATAAAAATTTTTGCATAAAAATATTCAATGAACATTAAAAATTGCGTTCGGGCAACCCTGTAGATTTAACAAACATGAATCAAGGAATTCGTGTTTATTTCAAATTTCGTTTTCAAATTTCATTTCCAAATATTATTATTCAAAGCGTCGCGAAGACGTGCTCTCCTGGCCGCGTTTGGGCCCGTAATGAAATCTGAAATTTGTGTTTACGGGCTGCGATAAAAATGGTAAAATGCGATGTTCAAAATTATTTAAAATTAAATACTTCCTGAAATTATTTTACGATCAAATTATTTATGATTTGTCAATAACGTCTTAGCAAAATAAGTATGTAAAAAAATCCGAAATATATTTGTTTGTAATTGCACAAATAAATGCACAAACCGACCAATTTTCGTCAAGAAACACATGTCCGTATATATTTTTTAATAATTTTATTTAAACTAAAATTAAAATTCTGAAACATACGTTTACCAGATAATGTATTGATTTATTTTACTGCATGATTATATGATTTGAAATGTGTGTTGTATAAGAAATGTACTTTTTTGAAAATTGAACAAATCTGCGAACGACCTATGGTATAACCTTATTATTCTAAAAATATTTTTTTTTTCTCAAAATCTAAAACATAAGCTTACTAGATAAAAGAACAATCTTTTGAAATCCATTTATAGTTTTTTGTGGAAAAGAGTCAATACGTCTAACCACTGATTTAAAAATGACATATTTCTGGTTTCTCTGGTTATACACTCTTAATTACCACATGAACCATCGGTTTCAGTTGTGATAGACGGAAAAATATGCATTAAAAATACGATTTTCATTCAAAGTTAAAAATTGCCCATATAAAACATCTCATTTGCCGCCATGTTTTTTTTTGTATGGATTTGACATTTGCAAAGTTTCGTTTCAAACTAAATACGCATGAATTACTTAATTTATTTAAACTAATAACCTATTTTGTGAACGAAAATAGTTGTTTTTTATAGTAATTGTTGAAATGAAGGGTGATTTCCATAATCTGTGCTTAAAAGTGCGGCGGTGTTTTCACAAATTAATTAAAAATGAAACTAAACGAAATGGTGTTTGCTGGAATTGGGTGATAATATGTGCAGGAAAAACAATGAATGCAAGAAAGAAGGATTACCAATCAGTTACCCACTGTACCTCGCATAGGAGCACACAACACAATCACAATAAACTTTATATTGTTCCACCGTGATACCTCGAGGTAATTATCGCCACAACAACACAAATAAGTACAAAACGATATTGTACTTTCAACTACTGGTCCTGGTACTGGTCAAATACCTTCTTTTTAGTTCAGAAATGAGATTGTGAATGTGAACTTGAACATGAACCAAAAACTTGCTTCTAAGGTAGTCCCAATTCTTCTTCTGTTTTTCTAATGGTGCGTTTCCATGCTTGCCAAGGCTCGGCAAGCCTCCACAAACTCCAAGCGTCCACAAATCTCGCTTAGCATTTGGAAGCCGTTTACACGCTTGTGACTGCGTCAGTACGCTACCAACACCCAAGCATGGCGGACGCCGAAATTGTGTCAGCTATTGCGTTTGGTTTATCATATTTTTATTTGAAATATAAGCAAAGTATAAAAAAACAATATAATATTGTCTTTTATAAAGTTATTTTTTTAAAGTTATTCTAACAAAAATTATACGTTTTTATTGTTAATAAATAATAAATCATCAATAAAATATTATTTATTTATATTGACTTTTTAGGTCCAAATCCAATAAATTAAATTAGTGCATTCAAATTATGTACTTATACATTTTAATAAGTCAGGCATGCCTCTTACGTCATACATATGTCTCGTAATGTTAATTATCGATATACCGCATGGAGCAAAAACGGCATGCATTCGCCGTCAGTTCGGAAATTACACTGAGCGTTTGCCGAAGCTTGCCGCTGGATCCGACCCCGACTGGATCGGCAGCAAGCTCTCGCAAGCTCTTGCAAGCCTACGCAAGCCAAGACAAACAACCTGTTTCCACGTTGGCGTTTCTGGAGGCTTGCCGAGGCTTGGCAAGCATGGAAACGGGGCTTAAAACAAATGCACTTGAATTTGCTGTTTTTCTCTTGTCATTGTTCCAAATTCAAAATGCTCTTCCAGCAAGATAATGTGGTCAGGGAGAGATAGGATAGGTACTGGGTAAAATGACATCCCGGTAGGAACTACGCATATTCCCATTTCAAAACATTTAAATGGCAGATTACAAAGAGAGTACTGTATTGCTTCATTGTTGAATTGGTTTTGACTTGTAAATACCTATCTGCTTGCTCTTTGTTTTATCTTTATTAAATTTTCAATATTCATTACCTTTATATTGCACCACCTTTGAATTCTTATAATTTGATACTAATGGAATTATGTGAATAAATAATGATCTAATTGACTGTTAATAAATAAAAAGAAATATATTTACCTAGCCAGCGGTTTGATTAACTTAACCAGTGAATCTCCAGCCTCAATGTCCACCCCGGAGTCCTTGTAGGAGAGGCCCTCGGGGGGCAGAGTCAGACTCAGGTTGGTTCCGTACTGGCTGGTGATGGGCTCCATGGCCTGTTTGAAGTTCTCCACAATCACTTGGTGGCTGCCTGCATACGGACAAATTAAATATCATCAGCGACTGCTTTATACAAATTAAATTCTTATCATTATTATCAAACAACTGAAGCTCCGTCACTGAAATAACCCACAAAGAATGTGCAAAACACATAAAAACTAATAAAAATGTTTCAGTTTGATCAAGTCAACTCATCACTTCTTTGAAAAGTCATTAAAAACTATGAAAAAGATCATTTTAAAATAGCCCATAACTATTGATGCAACGAATAGTAGATATTTACCGAATATTCGTATTCGGCGAATAAATATTTACGAATACGAATACTATAAAAAAAACTTTTGTAAGCATCTCCGTTTGATTATACCCTGTGTCACGCACCTCTGTATCCGAACGCTATAGCCGCAATGACAAGACGCAATGGGGAAAAACTCGCGCAAAAATATTTTTCATACAAGCCATGTACAGTTGCCTCGGAGAGGCTTTTTCAATGGCTGGCAACATCCAAACTGAAAAAAGAAATCGCCTGTCACCATGGAATCTACAGATGTTGTGTTTTCTCAATAAAAATTTGACAGTTGTAAATTTTAATTATTAGTATAATAAAACAAACAGAAAAAGGTTAAATAAATAAGTGTTTTATTACTCTGCCAAGTTATTCGTATTCGTATTCGCCGAATGGTAGGTTTGATATTTGTATTCGTATTTGTAAAAGTGGTATTTGTTGCATCACTACCCATAACCCTAACCTAACGTAACCTATTTAACCAAATTTTTTCATAACTTTTAATGACTTTTCAAAGGAGGTTCTGAGTTGATTTCATTCTGAGTTGTCTGGTTATCAAACAAAGCGTACACATATTTTTAACCTACTAAATAACTAATATGTTGCAATACATACACATGCCAAACACTAAGGACAGATTAAAATTCAAGTTCTGTAATTATTTCTCATGGGCCCATTGTTTCACAGTATGTACTTAGATAATAACATAACTTGAACATAACTTTAAAATTTGATGAATTCTTCAAATTCTGTGAAAAGCGAAGCTATAATTCGTCCTAGCTAAAACATGGGAACACCTCAGCAATGTAGTATATTTTTGGGGAATTATGGTGTATTGCACTACCTCCTTCTTTAGCCAACTTTCAGACATTGTTACAGTGTCCATCATCAGATATGTAAAGCAGGGCAGATGTGCAACGCGGAAAAATACCCCAAAAATAAACCACAATACATAATACTTTTGGCCGTGAAAATGTGCTGAGGGCACAGGTTCTCATAATGAGGTGTTCATGAGACACTAAAAATTTACCGTTCACATCTTTCCTACCATTCGTTCCTGCAATATGAATACTGTGTAATATCATCATTTGTATTATTACTCTTGCTTAATTTGACTGTAAACTGAATAGAAAAATAAATATGAATTAGCATACCATTGATTCTATTTTCGACGAGACCTATGACAGTGACGGGATCATTGATCAGACCGAGGACCTGGTCCACGTCTGCAGCAGCAACAATGGCCACCAAGCCCACTCCACAGTTGAATGTTCTCAGCATCTCAAACTCTGATATTCCTCCTGGTTTGGAAAAAAAATTATACTAATTATTAGAAGGTAGATTTTTAACAATTTATCTCCAATAAAACTATTTCATCTAACAACCCAGTAAGACAGGTGCCACACACAGCTATAAAAGATCATCGCATGCCAAATAACGCTCTCCATACAATCCCATCAAACCTGTCACACCTAAGCGGTATACGCACAATTCAACCATAGACAATACAGTAACCGCTCCTTAGGTGATATGCCAAAAGTTATGCGACCCCCTTTCTGCCGTAAACAGGAGTGAGGGTCATTTTAATTACAGAACTGCCTAAATGGCGAATGACAACTATCAAATTGACAGATTCAGTACAAAGAAATGGCATTTCGTGGCAGCTCCTTAATTCATCTGACCCCCTCTCCTACCATAGGAAGAAATATTTGATAACGTGGTGACAGTACAACACATAACAGCTTGCGATTCAACAAATATCTGCTCGCGCTTTTGCAGCTGTGTGTGTCACCTACATAAACCAATTAAAAAGTGTTTATTTATTTTTATCATACTAAATTAATTTTCCAATCAAATTTCAAAAACTCAAAATGGCACTTACGTCAATTTGATGGTATGTAAGAAAGATAGTATATAATTTTTGTTTCCCCAGAATAGCTAGTTACATTCAGAGAAATGATTTGCATTCAAGAGGTTCAAGTATGATAAACTGTCCTAAACCGATAATAGTATCTAATCATATTATGGTTTACTCATTAATTTGTTTCAAGCTTCAAAAAAACATTCAAAAAGTGTTTACCCATTGCTGCGAGCCATCCAAAGACAGGATTAATCGTAAACTTCAAGGCATCTAGCCTGACGATGACACCGGGCGGTAATACCCTCGGAATATTCTCCAAGATTCCTCCTCCCGTTATATGAGCCAGCGCCTTCACCTTGCCACTCCTCACAGCGTTCAACAGCGGCTTCACATACAAGCCGGTCGGAATCAACAGTTCCTCGCCAAAGGTCTTTCCTGTCCTGCTGAATGGAGCCAGGTCCTCGAGTCGGGTCTTGGAGTTGGTGATGACTCGCTGGACGAGGCTGTACCCGTTACTGTGTACTCCGGTGGATGGGAAGCCGAGGACGATGTCTCCGGGGTGAATGTCGGAGATCCTCGGGAGCTGCTGGTCATTTTCCACGATGCCCACAGCAAAGCCGGCGAGATCGTATTTGCCACGGTCGTACATTATTGGCATTTCGGCAGTTTCCCCACCTATATATATATATATAAAAAAATCAATTACTATCATGTTTTTATTACCAAATTTTCTAATTTCACATTTTGAATATATATATTTTTTTTTTAAAAGAAAGAAAAACATTCTTGAGTTATGAAAAACCTGACAATATTTAAAATCTCCTACTACCATCACAGAAAGCTGAAAATTCTGCTTCTGTTGTGATGGAGGACTTAGCCAGCCGAGGAATCGAACACGGGACGCCTGGGTGGGACCCAAAAACGCAATGCCAACTCAGCTACCAACCGGACACAAGATACAAAGGCATAAAAAATTTTTTGAAAGCATTAAATTGGGTTACAATACAATCACAATATTAAAAAAAAATAATCTAAACAGTTGGGCTGGGCAAGTGGGTGCGGACTAGCGATGTGTAGGTTCAGCTGGAGTGGGCTCTTGAACTCGGGATCTACGCGGGAAACAGATCCTACTCCTACTCCTTTTTCAAGTCGACTATTCCCAGAGAACCCGGTCCAGAAATCGGACCCAAACCCGGAACTCGGCGGTCCGAGCCACTTACGAGTCGGGAGCAGGTCCCGGGTTCGCCGGCTCCAACCGAACCCATGGTCCGAGTCACTCACGAGTCGGGGAGCAGGTCCCGAGTTCGGGTTCTTTAGCGGGATCCGGCTCCGATCGAACCCGTGCGTCTCGGTCCGAGTCACTCGCGAGTCGGGAGCATGTTCCGGGTTCGAGTTCTTTGCGGGATCTGACTCCGAGGTCCGGCTCCGGTCGAACCCGTGCGTGTCGGTCCAAGTCATTCGCAAGTCGGGGGTGGCACTCGGGACCTTCTCCAAGAACTCGAGTACTTTTAAAAGAAAGCACGTGTCGGAGGCCTCCGGCAAAATGCAGAACTTACCCATCTCTAGTGCGGACTGGACATACATATAAGAGCATAAGGCCCGGTGAGCGGAGCGATAAAAATCTCATATCACTGTCTTGTATGGTAACTAATATAAGTTACACCATAAATGATTGCTATAGCAGTTAGTATATAAATACGGGAATCACACCAACCTAAAAGGGCGCAGCCGGATTCCTTGCAAGCCTGCGCTATCCCCTCCACGATTATTGCGGCCACCTCTACGTCCAGCTTGCCGCAGGCGATGTAGTCCAGGAAGGCAAACGGCTCGGCACCGGCGCACAGGATGTCATTCACACACATGGCCACCAGGTCCACCCCGATGGTGTCGTATTTGTCAAGAGCCTCGGCGATCTACAATGATCAATTAAAAACATTGTTTTCTTGATGACATCGCAAAACTGGAAGTGCTAAACAATAAAATTAGTATAATAATAAATTATTAAATATAACCTTTTCAAAATAGTTGTCAATATTAGTTGTCAATAGTTGTCACATATCAAAATAGTTGTCAATATTAGTTGTCAATAGTTGTCACATATCAAACCTTTGATGACAATCAAATCCGACAATAAAAGGTCCCTGTTATACCAATTCTACAATAATTTGCATGTATTTACCAATGAAATGTTATTCCTTGATTAGTGTTCGCCATGTAATGGAAACATTTTCTCATCACACAAGAGGGCAGTTTGGCACTTTTTAAATGCAATTTACTTACTAGTAGCACACAACCTTACGCGACCAGAGGCAGTTGAGTACTAAAACTACGAAATCAACGACAAATACAATTGCCCTGGCTTGACCTACCACTTTTGGGATTTCTACCCCGTGTCTATAGATTATATACAACGTCATTGGTTAAAAGCGTTCCAATAGACTTAATGCGAGAAGCCCAGAAAATTCCTCAAAAATGATTGAACAGCAAGCCAGAAAATTTCTTGCGTTGACTATTATTCCGCCATATCCATATCCCAATTCGTAGTATAATATTGATGTAAACAACCTTTAGTTTTGTGCCCACTCCGTCGGTCCCTTCCACTAGCACGGGGTCCTTGAAGGGCCTCTTCTTGCCGTCAGGGCCCACGCACATCTCCTTGGCCAGCTGGAACAGGCCCCCGTAGCAGCCCAGACGCCCCAGCACTCCGGCGCGGTGCGAGGCCCTCGCGGCCGGCTCGATGGCGCGCACCAGGGCCGCCCCCGCATCGATGTCCACTCCGCTGTCCAGGTAGGACAGACCGCCGCATCTGCCAAAAACACCACCCTATTACTTTCTGTTATTCAGAAAACTCAACTGGTCAACACTAATTATTTCGTAATTTTACTTCCCTAATCAAAGCGTAGATATTGAGTTATCTCTACATGTAAAACAAAGTCCTCTGACACGACTGAAAATGAACACCATTAAACCATATAAGTGGAGTAGAAAAATCAATTCGTATAAATTTATCTGAGCCAATTAAAAAAGCACGCAAAAAGCTCATTATATTGTTGAAATAAATGCAAAAGCAACAAAAATAAATACTAAAAAAAGGACTGTAACATGCGCATAAGATTTTGGATGCTTCTATATTTTGCACCCAGCTGTGAGACAGTTTTAGCAATATTTTTATTATATTATTTAAAGCACACAATCTATGAAAGGTCCATATTTCATTAGGACTTTAGAACTACATAATATTGCAATCTTTTTTTAGTTTTAATGACGAGTAACGGTGTATAACTTTATAAATCGCTTACGTAAGAAAAATAAGATCTTAAAAATCAGGGCATATCTGAAATAGAAATGCAAAATTTTAATTATTGGAGAAAAAATAAACCATTTACAGGGTCATTTGAAAATATAGTGAGTCTTCAATTAGAGTTCGATTTTAACAAAGCACATCTCAGGTCAGATTTCATTTTGAGACATCTCTAAAAAATCTCATTTCAGCAGTTTGAATCCTGCAACGTGCTCTCTCATAAATTATCCAGATTTCAAATGTGAATACCGCACAAGGGTCCCAACTGCTTCCAACCATCTAGAGCTAGTGGGACAATGGCATCCTCAAATGGGGTATGTTGAGAGGCTGAAGGTGGTGGTAAGGGAAGAAAATAGGGGAGATGAAGGTAAGAGCAAGTTGCTGGGTAGTCAGTTCTGGTCACCAAACACACTAAAACCATTTCAAACAGAGTTTCGGTTCTGACTGGTGGTCTTTCACCAGGGTGATACTGAATCTATTTAGCGTTCTGATAAATTTGCCTCAATACTTAGCTCTGCATTTGTTATCCACTGGAGTATTTTTGGCCACATTTTGGCCAATTTGCAAACATCTGCGAGCGCCTACTGGCCAGAAATGTGACCAATTTGAGGGGATATTTTAAACATTATCTCCAGTGTACTTTAGATCAATGCTAGGAACAAAAATGTCAAGAAAGAATGACAGGATATAAAAATTACACCTATAGCAACTGTTTTTATGAAAGAATTCTAGTTTTAACTTTAATTTACAAAATATCAGCAAAGCGTACATTGTGCAATGTGTACGAACTTCCGCACAGATATATGGAGGTAGTCGCCAAGATATCATATCGGATACTTGTTCATCTCGTGGCCTTACAGGGAACTATATTGGTTAGGCAACGTTCTAAGGTGGGTTCATAGTTAAGTAATGTCAGAAAGAATTAGAGAGAGGAAGGGATAAGTGTCTGTTTACTTGGAGAAAGCCTTGTGGGCGATGTCCTTGCGGAAGTGCGCCCCTGGGAAGGTGAGCTGCTTGCAGGCCGCCGTGGCCAGCGAGGCCGCGCCTCTCAGGGTGGGCGAGGTCACGGCCACCAGGAGCACGCGGCCCCCGGCTGTCACCAGCGCCCCGTTGGAGGAGCGCGCCGTGCCGCTGTGGAAGATCATGTGGTCGGGTAGGCTGGACACCATGCTCGTACCTGCAACTCATACAGGTAAAAAAAACAATTGACAATTAAAAGCACTAACTAAGATTTAAAAAAACCTTAAATTAAATAAATTTTTAATATTTATTAATGTTTTCAAAAACCAGAAACCTGTTTTTATCCAAAATATTTTGTTTTTGTTTGGAGGAGTTAGTAGCAAAAAGTAGCACCCGGGCGCAATCCTCTGAAAGCTAAGTCGTCCATCATTACACGAGAAACATTTCCCGCTTATGATGCTGGCAGTAGAAGAAATTCAAATATCATCAAGTTATTCATAACACGAGAATGTTTGTCACTCTTCAAAAAATAAAAAAATAAATGAACAAGATTTACATAGAAAAAATAATTCTTACCGCTTATAACGCAGCCCTTTGTAGCAGTCTCCGGGTAGCCCTTTGAGGCCATGACCACACCCGCAGTATGCACTCCAGACTTCCAAGCCACTTCCGAAGTGTTAAGAGTACCATTGCAACAAGCCTGAAAACCACACACATTCATGACAATAAGGAACTCCAGTGAAAAATATTATGGCTTTAAAAAAATATGTTCATATAGACCAATAAACACTGATTCTGAATTTATAAGTTTTATTTAATAATATTAAACGCAGTTTTTAAAAAAATATTAAAAAGTGCATTTTTAATATTGTCGTTGAAACACGCCGTCAAGCTGGTATTACTAAAATGTTTAGTGGTGACGTCACCGATCACTGTAAAGTCATTGTACGGGAATGTAGGTATGACACAAGCCATCGTTTTAACATTTCATCTTATTAGTTTATTTACATAGTGTTTATAGAGATTTAGTTGTTGTGTTTATTGAAACATTATTTAGGCCTAAATAATGCAGTTTCAAAAATAAAGGTATCTCTTATTAGTTTATCTCTATTATTGAAAATATTCAAAAACTACTGTACAAAAAAAATAGTAATGCTACTTCTAGGGAGATGCCTTCGAACTCCAAATTTCAAAATGGCGGTGAGTCGAACAGCTGATTGCGCGATCTTATAGTAGATGACGTGATTGATGACGTTGTAGCAACCAGCCTTTGCTATCCCACGCATTGGGATTGCCCCCGAAACGTATCGATGTTTCCAGAGGCGACGCCTGTGTCTAGACGTATGCAAGCGAAAGTGCTGGAGCGTTCCGGTCAGCCGTCGAGCGCAGGCAGTGCGCGACTGAATGGTAGGTACCTAGTCCATCGAAACAGAGCCGCGGACCTACCTACCTCTCAGCAACAGTGACTAGTACCAGTGTTAATCCAGCATTACCGCAGCTCGCCTCTTCTATCCGCAATCAACCTTGACCCAGTGTTTAACTTCGTTAGTACTATTTAATATCGTAAGACTGTTACGCTGTCCGTGTTTGTGTGATTACAAATTATAATTATTGTGGGAACTCATTAAAGGTTTTTCATCACGCAACCTCGTTGCTCCTCATTTAACCACCAGCCTACACTGAGTACCTACATTGGTGACCCCGACGTGATTTGAACACGCAACCTTCTGATAAGCAACAAGCCACAAGCAACAAGCAACAAGCAACACGCAACACAACAATTGTGTGTAGGTTGTCTCTTTCGAGAATATGCTGGCCATATCAGTGGCGGCGCAAAGATTGTGGCAAAATGGGCGACCGTCGATCTGGTCGCCACAACGTCATATGACCCACCACAGATTCGGTGGTTTTCGGAGGATCTTGAAAAATTAAAACTTTGACAATTTAAAACTAACTCTAAAAATAAATAAAAATATGCAGTTTTAAGAGGCCACTCTCCGAATTTCTACCGATTTCTTGCAAACCTCCCTTAAATATTTGAAGTTTTTAAGCTCTTAAAAAAATATATGTTATTTTTGAAGATAATATTTATTCATTCCCCACGCCAAAACGCAAATTATATGAAATTCCCTCGATAGAAAAAAATAGCAAAGTATGCTCCAAATTTTTTCATTTTCAAGTCTGTTTCCGTTATTTTACAAGTTATATGTATGAAAAAATTCACAGTGCTTCATTAAATACTGTTTTAGACAGCCCCTAAGAGATTTTTGCTCTATTTTAAACGAGTCGTGTTTTATTAAAGATTTTCGCAGTTTTTGCATCGATTTTGGCGCTGTAAATGTTAGCTCTCTCCTCTAACATTCGTAATTTCGTATCTCTCCATCTTCTTCATTTTGGAGCCGGTAACGGAGCCCTAAGTTAGAAGGTCATTATTCATTGAAAAAAAATATATATATATATTTGTCTGGAGTTCTCTATTCTTTCAAGGATTGTGTGCATCATTCCAAACCACTGAATAAAAAATCTCTGCAAGTGTGATCTAAACCGATTTAAAGAAAAACTCATGTCCCCAGTTTACATAAGATTTTTTGGGCCCCAGACAGGCCAATGAATTTGTTCAAGAAAGAATTTTTTATTTGAAAATGTTTTATCATCACTGAAGTAAGATAAAATTGGATCCTACTTCGGGCACACGAACGTGTCCACAAGACACTTCTATTGGTTCATGTCATCAGTGCATAAGTCTGGAATAATAGCTTTGTCTGGACACCCCGCAGTTCCTAACTGGCCAATAAGTTAAAAGTTGAACAATAATGGAAAGGTCCAAATGTGTTATTATTATAGTCACAATAGGCCACCTGCATGGATTTCATAACGACTTGGAAAAAATCGTGTGGATAGATTTAACTAGGATTACGAAAATGTTAGTAAATATTTTTAGAAATGTATAGTTTTTCTATTTTAAATAAATAAAACAATTATTTGAGCTCGTGACGTCACTACATGAAAATGTCCCATCTCCGATTATGTTCCCTTAATTTTGTAAAATTCCACATATTTTTTTTTTTTTTGGCAACACTTTGATTTCCGGTGAATTTTTGAATTTGCGTTTAACGTTCACTAGATTTATCGTCTGTTCTATGCGAACTTATCCTTTGGTTTGATTTTTTTATAAAGATGGCGGTGTTTTTACAGATGTTACGAAGAGAACCCCATACAATTTATTGCTATTCGTGTGGAAAACATTCTTTTTTTTAAATGATTTTTGGCTATGTAATTATCGTTTTATCGCACCCATAAAATTATGTCCCGTCTTTCCGGTTTATAAAAAATGGTCGGATTTTTCAGATTGAAATTTTCAAAAATAAGATAAAAAAAAAAAAAATACAGAATGTCTTAGACTATTTGCCTAAACCGGAAAAAGATTTTAAAAAATGTGATGAAAGTGGCCTATTGTTTTACACACTTTATTTTGCCCTACTGACTGCTAAATTGTTAATTTTTTTTCTAAAGCGTTAGTATTATTGTATTGATGCGTCTAGAATATTTCAATTTGTGCGTAAACTAAATAGAAAAAATAATAATAAAACACCTAAAATGAGGTTGTCTCGTAATATATTTTTGTCTCTCGAAGGTGAAAATATTTTTTTGTATTTCTACAAAAATGATGAAGTTATGAGATTCTAACCACTCGGACCCATAAGCTTGTTTTCACGATAATATAAAATTACCAGACATATGTATATATATATGACAACAACATTTTGACGGTCAATCTTCGGTACTATTCCAGTAGTTTCCAAAAATGCAAAAACTTCTGTACTCAGCATGCTCTAATTAATGTAATATATAAATCTTTACGCAGTATAAAATGAAGTCACTCACGCTGTCTGTCCGCTTTGATCTTTTAAACTATGCAACGGATTTTCATGCGGTTTTCATCAACAGATGGAGTGATTCATGAGGAAGGTTTTTAGGAATATCATTTGTCAAGGTTTTTTGTAAATTGGTTGAAATATATAATATATCTGGCCAAGCGGCAGTGGGCAGCGGGCTGGCAAACGGGCAGTGTGAATTTGATTTAATAGATGGTTATCAAGGTTGAGTAATGGTGTGGCATTGTGTTTCGTTAGCCACAGCAACGTGTGGCCGGGTCTGCTAGTAATAAATAAATACATAAATAATATATATAAATAAATAATGAATCATTTGTAAACAACATGAAATTTTATTTGGAGGAGACCTACCTCATTTAGGGTATGGGGAAATATTGGTGGGTGTGATTCCTTACCTCCATGATGAGCAAGAGGTCAGATTCTAAGAGCGGAAGGATGACCTGGGTCTCTGGGTCCCCAAACCTGCAGTTGAACTCCAGGGTCTTGGGGCCATTCGGGGTTAGCATCATACCAGCATACAAAACCCCTGAACAAAACAAAAATAACATCACATTTTCATAGAAAGCAATCGCTGTATTTTAGAATCCCTTTTTTTTTTAAATGAATGTAGATCACCGCACAAGTGTCCAAACTGCTCCTAACCGTTCATTTGATCGAATCATCATCATCATCGAATCACTTTTTTTTTTAAATAGAATGTAGATCACCGCACAAGTGTCAAAACTGCTCCCAACCGTTCAGAGCCATTTTAGAATCACTTTTTTTTTTAAATGAATGTAGATCACCGCACAAGTGTCCAAACTGCTCCTAACCATTCATTTGATCGAATCATCATCATCATCGAATCACTTTTTTTTTAAATAGAATGTAGATCACCGCACAAGTGTCAAAACTGCTCCCAACCGTTCAGAGCAGGGGTTATGCTAAACGGGTTATGTTGTGTGGCTGACAAAAATGTCTTGTATAACACTTGCGGCATGTTCTAGAGCAGTGAATTCTCTGCATATCGCCTCGGCGAAAAATCATCTTTTCTTAAAAGCCGTATTTCGTATCGCACTAACGAGCTAAATACTGCGACAGTTAAGACACCAACTCTTAAAACTACTTACACTAATGCCAGAGATGACGGCTCGTTTTGCCGCGCAATCCTCGTTAAGAGATGACAGTCACGGGAAAATTTGCAATTGAATGTCATAGCGTATTTAATCGTGTTTTTAAGTAGGTAATTTAAATCCCTTCCCCTCGACACTTCAAATGGTTTTTTTTTATATATGAATACCTCACAAGTGTCAGCTCCCGTCTGGACCCAGTGAGACTATGGCATCCCCAATTGGGGTATGTTGTGAGGCGGAAGGTAGCAGGGAGGGGAAGGAGATGAGTAAGAGGAAGTATTCATTTCATTTCAAGAGGGGAAGTATTCATTTCAAGCAACTTTTTAATTCTGAATGGTGGTCTTACACCAAGGTGATACAGAGAGTATATTCCACTCTGGAATGTGCCGCAAATATACTATATATTTAATTGTGAAATAAGACAAATTAATCATATAAAATTTATTTTTTAGGGATTCGATCCCACGACCTTGGATTGCGAGTCAAGAGCCTTACCCCTAGACCACGCAGGTCGTCAAATGGTGATGCCATAGTCCCACCAGCTCCGGACAGTTAGTGGTTCAAATAAAGAAAATTGACATCATACAACTTTCTTTATAAAATAAATTATTGTATCATAAGCAAATTATTGAGCGCATGAATTCTAACAGTAACCGGACGAAACAGAACAGTGACAAAACAAGACAAAATAATAAGTTACGTAAAAACAGCGAATGAAAGGAATTTTTACCAACGTAGTGAATTCCTTCCGCCTTCAGTCCTGCCACGGCCCTCTCCAAGACGTTCTTGGTGACAAACTCCATTTCCTCGGCGGAAATCAGTGGGCACGGACAGTAGGCCCCCATGCCCCCGGTGTTGGGGCCGGTGTCGCCCTCCCCGACCCTCTTGTGGTCCTGCGCTGGCAACATTGGTCGGACTGTGTTGCCGTCTGTGAAGGCCAGTACCTGAAAGAGATTGAAAGTAGTTGAATCTAAATAACCATCATGCAGTTTCGCCGCAGGGGTGGGTAAAGTGGATAATAAACTGCCACACAACTCTGTCTCGGCACACACTCCTTGCTACATTCACAATCATACATGCTCTTCTATTATTCTAATTCTTGAAACGACCCGACTATTTGATTCACTTGATCGTGCCTTACCCTCCTCTTAGGCATTAAATATTTTCCTTAACTCTTTAATCAGTGTTTCGTGCACGTGTGTTAATACAATCCATACAGGTTTTGAAAACTGTACACAGGACAACATCAAAGTCGTTTGCACTAATAACATAGTAGTTGTTACTTATTTTAAATTTCATGAATGTAGCCTCTATGATGGTCTAAAAATATTTTATCTGTGCATGTCGAAATTCATTTTGGCACCCCAAAAATTTAAATATTTGAATTTTTAAAGGAGTACAAAGGTCACATTATTTCTTATTTTATTTTGAAAACACCTTTTGATTATTGTTTTTCTTGTAGAGTATGTATCCAGGTTTAAGTATAAATAATAAAACCAGTTTATATATTCATATAATTTTTCTTTTTGACAGTGTCTACCAAATAGAATTTTTTTTTTTAGATAATTTTGTTGTACAAAATAAACATGAAATAATATAAATGAACAATGAGATATATTATCTGGGAAACAGAAATCGTAGCTTTCATCCCAGTATTTGAACAAAACTCATCAAGGTAATTTTCGCGCAGTTCTGCAAATTCTCCCCCGATAGTTGAGGGTATTTTGACGATTTTCCTACTCCAAAATGTTCAATAGGTTAATGTTAAGTCATGTGATATTATGTTATATTAATGTAAGGTTAATCATTTTTATATATTAAGATTTAATCTTCCCGTTGCCAACAGGGTTAACCAAAATCTCTGAAATTACTATCCTCCATAGTAAAATAAATAGTACCTAGGTACTGTTAAATAAACATGTAACTTGTACTAAGAAAAAAATTGTTTGTGTGCAAAGAAAACAATAATTATGTACAGACTCACATTGCGTTGCATTTAATATCTAATCTTCGTGAACTCGTAACCTCATCGCAAAGTGCTAATCTTTAAATTAGCTAAGATGTTTCCATGGTGAAATATGTTTCATGCTTATAAAGCTTGCGCGTGCAATTTGAAATTATACAATGTTTATCAGGATTCATCAATCCCAACTCTATCTTCAGACCTGAACACTAGTTTTTAAATAAATATTCACAGATAAGCTTTATACATATTATAATATTCTATGGGCACGTGTAAAATTCATAAAACAAAATAAAAACATTCCTTAATTTGTTGTAGACTACAATAGTTTTCAATCTGTGGCACCCCTTGGGGTACGCTAAGAAAAATTGGGGGTACGCAATATCGTGGCACGAATGTAGGTTTTAAAACTCAGCTCAACGTTTTCAAATTTCGGCAGTGTGCGCTTGGTGGTTTGACACCCTGCTGTCAAAATAAAAAGAAGCGGAAGAAAGTTTGTCTTTTTGAAAGTTTTAAAGCTGAGACTCCTCAGACTGAGATGGGCTGGGCATGTACAGAGAATGCCGGATACACGCGTCCCAAAAATAATTTTGACTGGACACCCAGGTGGAAAGAGAAAAGTGGGAAGACCCAGACTGAGGTGGGAAGACGAGGTAAGAGGGGATGCAACACAGCTTCTCCAGGTACGAAATTGGAAGTCAACCGCTGAGGACAGGAGGAGTTGGAGGCGACTGTTGCAGGGGGCCAAAGCTCGATATGGGCTGTAGAGCCATCGAAGAAGAAGAAGAAGAAAGTTTGTTCAATTTCGCATATAGAATCACTGGTTAAAAATACCCGAAGTCGTGTTTACAATTGCATTAATTGTATTTGTGTGACTTTATTGTTAAATTAAAAAATTACAAATGAAACATGTCTTTCATTACACGTGTACACAAGATAGACACGGGGTACAAAAAAATTGTAGTAAGAGTCAAGAGGTACGCAGGCTCAAAAAGGTTGACAATCGCTGGTATACTACATAGATTTAAGAAAAGGTATACTAACTTGAACTCGTCGTGTTAGTACATAATATTTTTTAACAGGTTCTCGGAATCCTTTCTTCCCAGGTCAATAAGCCAATTTGGGAACTTTTTTTCCAGAGGATGACAATTTGTAGTTTTTTACATTTTATATTTTTAGTCCACGATAGATTTGTGTTTTTTGGTACATTGTGGTAGCACTCACCGGGATTGTCGGGTTATTTCTGCTACGGCTTCCGGTTTGATGTGTGTTTGATTTTACTGATATTTCCTTTATTGAACTTTGAAGCGGGGAATGTCTAAAAGGTGAATGGAGGGTCTTTCTGACGAAAGGAATGAGTGAACCTGAGTAATATTGTAGGAGGAAGGAAACACAGAAGTCGGTAAATCATTCCGCAGCCGAGCTGTTGAACATAACGAGCCGTAGAAGCGACCCTTTCTTATGTGGCAAATGTCAACATGGCATGTTTGGTGTGTTTCCCGGCTATGTACTTGTACCGAAGAACAAGACACTAGTTCCTCAGAGCGTCTCCCATTGATATAATGATATAACAGGGACTGCATTCCCACTTGATGTCTGTGCTCCAAAAGACCGCAATCCATTTGTTAAGACAGAGGAATAAATTATGTATGTAAGTAATTTTTTAGTATAAATGCATTCCAGATAATGGTTTTTTCTTGGTTGAATTTGAATAAGATCGGGCAGCTCAGTTCATCATATCAATCAAGAATAATTATTATAACTGATACAGACACCGATTCCTTATCCTCTGGCGGGTGACATGTTGAAATGACTCACACGTATTTATAAAACAGACATAGTTCAAAGCTGATAACAAATAATAGAAAAAATCTCATTATAAACTGGAAATGGCTGAATAACATATTTGCAAGGATTCAGATTAAATTAATAAATGTATTATAATATTCCACACATTTTAACAAAAACAACAAAGTTCGTATAAAACTACCTTGGAAAGTTTTTTTTTTGTAAAATATTATTATCTTATTTTTGTATTTTGTAGGAACCATTTTTTTATGGCTGTATTAGTATTAATTTGACTGTTGACAAATAAGACAAGATGCCTTATTGTTTGTTACATTGTTATGTACAAGATACAAAACAAACCTTGTGTTACCATGAGGGGTCACTGAGATACCCCACACATTTCATCATTAGGTTTATGTTTACAGATCTTGTAGTAATATAAAAAAAAAAAAAACATAATAAATTCATTATTTAACTAACTAACTAACCATCACGCCGTTTCCTGCAGGGGTAGGCAGAGAGGACGGACCGCCAAACAACTCGGTCTTGGCACACACTCCTTGCTTCGTTCACATTCATACACCGTCTCATACATGCTCTTCTATTATTCTGACTCCTGACATGGCCCGACTCAAGTATCTGATTCACTTGGTCGTGCCATGTCTTTCTCGGGCGTCCCCGACTTCTTCTACCATTCACATTTGCGTCATATATTCTCCTTACACTCCTTTCCTCGTTCATTCTCTCTACATGCCCGAACCATCGGAGCGTTCCTTTCTTGATCTTACTCATTACGCTTACATCAGCCTTGCATTCTTTGCGGATCTCCGCGTTTCTCGCACGATCATACATAGTTTTACCACACATACGCCTCAGGGATCTCATTTCTACAGCATTCAGTCTACTTTCATCCTTCCTCTGCCAGTTCCATGCTTCACTGCCATACATCAGGGTAGGTACCAGTACTCCATTATGGACGGCTAGTTTCGCGTTTTTGGACAGTTTTTTGTTGGTGCCAACGGCGTTCAGTCCTCCATTAATAGAGTTACCTGCATTCACCCTTCTTTCAATATCTCTTTCAGCCTTCCCATCTCTCGTAAACATACTTCCCAAATAAACAAACTCATCCACCTGCTCCAAGTATTCATCGTTCACAACTATATTGCATACTGTTTTCGTACTCTCTCTTTCAAACACCATGACTTTAGACTTACTTACATTCATCATTAACTCATTCTTCATACATACTTCGTTCATCCTTGACACGAGAGACTGTAGATCTTCCATACTGTTAGATATCAACACCGCATCATCAGCGCATCACAGCATCATCATTATGTAAGCTTTTGATTATCCATGTTTGGCCATAAGAAGGGTTATTTTATTAAGTACTAACTATTGGTGCCTAGTAGAGATGTAACGGAAGTGTTATAAGTTAACGAAGGCAGAAGCGGATATTTATTTCTTCAGATAAAGGTGCGGATATGTAATTAGTATTAGAAATTCAACGACGATGGGAAGAACGGAAAGTCTTCAAAAATTTTTCTTTGGATTAAGTATGGTACATATATGTATTTTAATTTCAATATTAAAAACTTCACAAACATTAAGTTAATGTAAGTTATATTTAACAAAAAGTAATTTTAACTTTTTCACTCTGTAATTGATGGCAGCGAGAAAAAAACCTGTGAATTGACATAAAATTATTGATATTCTTAATTATTAATCTGAAAACCAAAATAAATCATCATGTTGCCCTGCGATCCGCTCTCCGCCCACTCTCTGAAGGGACTCCTCACCATTTCTAAGGAACTCATCCTAGAAAGTTCTGTTAAACTTCTGTTATAATTTTGCGGAAGCAGATGCCGAAGGAGGAGGTGAAAAGTATGCAGAACTTTCGCATATGCGGAGACCCGTTACATTCCTAGCGCCTAGTAACTACTAATTTTATATAAAATCAAATGTTCCCAAATAAATAATGGTGTAAATGAAAACGGGTTGACTGGTAAAAATTACGCCTGTCGTGTAATAATGATTTATTTTTTTTTTTATTCAGAGAAAGATATATAAATTACGATAAATATTTGATTTATCCCCATAAAAAAGCAGGGCTTGTATGTATGGGGGTGTTATTATATTGGTTTAATTGTTTTATTTTTTATATTCAGTTTAAATTTTCGGTATAATTTTTAAGGTGAATTTTAAATTTTTTGATATTTATTACTGTTCATGTTTCTGATTTTTTCAGGAAGTGAATTAAAAAATTTTACTCCGAGATATTTATGACTTAACTGTCCTAGTGTTTTTTTACATTTTGGAGTAGGAAGTATTGATGTTTGTCTAAGATTTCTGTTGTTTTTAAATGGTGCCATTTAATTTTGAATATTATCTTTATAAATTTGTAATGTTGCATGATAAAAATATATTGCACTTAATTTTCTGACTTTAAATTGTTGGAATAAAAGTTCTGACGAATATGAGTAGGGTTTTTTTTAAATTGTTTTTATTATTAGTTTTTGTGATATGTAAATTGTTTGTGTTTGATTTGTATATGTACCGCCCCATCCTATAATGCCGTATTGTATTATTGATTGACAGAAAGCGAAGTATGTGGTTCTAAGTAATTTTTCGTTTAAAATATCTCTTAAACATCTAAATATATATGTTAGTTTCCTTATTCTGTTGTTCAGAATATTTATGTGTGGGCAATTAATTTAATAAATTGGTTGTTGTGAATAGTATTTACCGAGACTTCCTCTCCTTCAAGCAGCTCCTCGATGACTATGGTGGAGCCGGCGGCACCGAACTTCTTGTCCACCAGCATCTCGTCGACAGCCGCACACGCCGCTGCCTTGTTCTCCGCCACCACCACGCCCTTGCCGGCCGCCAGCCCTGACGCCTTCACGACCAGGGCGGGGAATGCTGCCCTGTTATCAATAACCAAAACATTTACTAATAAGATAATCAAATTAAGTGAAAGTGGCATTGGCGTTTAGCAAGAAAATGGATAAATTTAACCACTCAGGCCTCGACCATATTTTTTCAGAGGGTCAAAATATTTCCACTGTGCAATAAAATCCAAATAAATGGAATAAATCTGAACATAACCAAAAACTAAAAACTATTTTTAAAATTCGCTTTAAAATTTTTAAAACTGAAAACATATAATTTGTATAAAAATTTTCCATGCAAACGTAAAAAGGTTTTAAAAATGGCTCACCCTACGTTGTTTCTAACTAAAATTACTGATAATGAAAAAAAAATACATACATTTTATTATACAAATGTATAATAAAGGTTTTTGTCACCTCACTTTTTTGTCATTTCGTGTAAAAATAATTAGTAAAAAATTCCCATAGTTTCATGAATTTTTTTCAAATAGGGATCCCAAACTTTGGTTTCATATAGGTGTTCATTTTACTTGTTTTGTGGTTAATTTTTAGAATTGAATATAAATCATTTTTCTTTCTAACACCGTTTAAATCATATTTCTCACTATGATATTAAGGGAGACGCAACAATTTCTGTCATTCTTGGTTATATTTTTATTATATAAATTTATAATGCGAAAAATGCCATAGTGTTTTTTAAAAGTTCCTTAAAAATATTTTCCTTTAATCGCTTGTTTGCCAGCATATCCTTATGGTTAAGAAAAATTTGTACCTAATGAACGCCATTCATACATTTTTTAATGGGATTTTTACACTCGACACACTACGAAAGGAATTAGGTTGTGAGAGGTCGGTATTCTAAAGTATAATTCATCTTAGTGTTGTTGTATAAAAAGCAAATCAAACGATTGCAACTCCATTTTTGTCTTATTTTACTTGTCAAGACTATCTTTAATGCGATCTTCATGACCTGACCAAGCCAGATGATACTGGATATGTCTCGTTTATAACTGCAGAAATTCCTAGAAAATTACAACTCAAATGCAATGATATTGTCTGCGTGTAAATAATATATCAGTTCTGGAGTCATTAACATTACAGAAACATACTACGAAAATATATTTCTCTAGTAAATAATTAATAATATTATATTATTTTCATATGCACTGTTATAAAATCATGCAGAAAAAAATTGAGTGACACTAAGGCCTTCGCTCATGGAGAAACCGAAAACTGGTTGGCAACTCAATTCAAGGCGCAACACAACGATACGATTTCAACAATTATATCAGCTTATTTAACGAAAATATAATTTACTAATAATTTAACAATTATCAACCTTAATGTATAATAATAATTTATCAACCTCCTGAATAAAAACAGATATTTTCCTGATCTGACATCGCAAATTACTCGAAAACTTGACAGGTTGTGAGGCGCTACCATGGCAACCTGTCAACATGGCAAATGTAACACGCCGGCCACGGCGACTAGAAGCGCTAGTCACCGCGTCGCCCTTGACAACTGATTTTTAATAAATTGCCTGCGGACCGCCAATGAAATTCGCAAGTTCCTTTCCTGTTGCGATTCAATATCTATATACAACGCTGTTATAACTGATTGGTTGTGATATTTCAAAATATTTAATGAATTGTTAAAAAATGTTCATCTGCGGCATTTTTTGCATGTGTGCTGTAGCGATGTGTAGGTTCAGTTGGAGAGGATCTTTGAACTAGGGTTTTTCACGGGAAGCGGATCCTACTCCTACTCCTTTTTCAAATCGACTTCTATCAGAGAACTCGGTCCAGTATTCGGACCCAAACCTGGAACTCGGCGGTCCACTTGCGAGTCGGGAGCAGGTCTCGGGTTCATCGGCTCCGGTCGAACTCATGCATCTCGGTCCGAGCCAGTCGCGAGTCGGGAGTGGCTCCCAGAACCTGCCTAGAAGAACTCAAGTACTTTTAAAAGGAGCACGTCTCGGAGGACTCCGGCAAAATGCAGAACTTACCCATCTCTAGTGTGTTGCACATACAAATAATCTTGAATGTTAAAAAATCAAAATCCCCCCTTTAATAAGCGGTAAATGTGGCTTCTGTAATAATGGAAGACTAACTAGTCGACAGCTGGCGTAGCGCAGAGGTAAGGCGCTTGACTCGCACACCGAAGGTCGCGGGATCGGATCCCGGCGTGGCAAATAAATTTTATTTGATTAATTGTGTTATTTCACAATTTAAAATAATATATAGTATATTTGCGGCACGTTCCAGAGTGGAAGATACTCTCTGTATCGCCCTGATGTAAGACCACCATTCAGAATTGAAACGTTGCTTGAAATGGCGTTAGCCATGTTTAGTTATCAGATCTGAATAGCCAGGTACTTCCCCACCTTCCTCTTCCCTATCTCCTTCCCCTCCCCACTACTCTCAGCCTCACAACATACTCCAATTGGGGATGCCATAGTCTCACTGGCTTAAGACGGGAGCAGTTGGGACTCTTGTGCGGTATTCATATAAAAAATTTTAAAAAAAACTATTAGGGGATCGAACCTGCAATGCCGGAGTGGGAACCAATAACTACCACGCTAGTAACCAGTCGGTTGTGATACTTCATAACAAGTAATTTTTTTTTGCCTGCAGCGCTTTTCCTACGTTTTCTGTCTTAGATTTTTTTATGCAGAGGGGGGGGGGAGCGTCTAAGAAAAATATACTTTAGATAAGGTTGGGAACCTTTCCGCTATACACTAGGCGGCGACGACAGGCGATCAGATGGACAGTCACAAGCGTACTGACTGAGCAGGCTCGCACTTGCACGAGATACTCATTAAGATCAGGTTCTTTTACGGTACGGAATACTACATTAAAAAAAACTGTCAAATTTTATTTTATTTCATTGTATACAGCCGATTTAACAAGCGTTAGGCTTATCGCAAAAGATATAGAATCAGTCTTCTGAAATACATATATCTTTTAATATAAATTCTAAATTTAATAATGAATTGACAGTCGATACGCACGACGGAAGTCTTACGACATCCGACGGATTATGCCTCTTTGTCTTAATTGTCTCGAAACACTGTCTTAACACAAAAGATACAAAATCCCTCTTCTGGAGTCTCACACACAAAAATAGAATATTGTCATTTTGTTTATTATGGTATAATTTAAACATGAACATGAAAAAAAACGAAAACATAAAAATGAAAATAACGAGAAATATTTGAAAGGCGTAAATTATCATAAATTAAAAAATAAACCTTACCTGTTTATAAAATCTTTAGCCGGTTTTGGCTCAGTGAAGGACTTGTAAATAGCCGTGGGGATGTTGTGTCTGATCATGAAAGCCTTTGACCAGTCTTTGTCGGCCTCTATCTTGGCTCCGGCCTTGGGGGGACCGAAGCACCTGATGCCCGCAGCATTGAGGATGTCCGCCAGACCATTGACCAGAGGGTCTTCTGGACCAACCACCACCAGAGAGACAGTGTTGGCTTTGCACCAGTTTGCTATGGCCTGGAATTTATAAATCGCAATCAACATACTGAAATAAATTGTTTTCATGTTTTGTGCATAAAAGCATTATAAACATTATGTCCGATAAGGTTGTGAAAGAGTCAATGCCTGTTTATAAAATCTTTGTCAACACTTATGAAGTCCTTGCGTGTCTTTAAGTTTTTAAAATTATTTTTCAAAATTGGCACCGAAAAATAATTTTGATCAGTTAGAAGGTACGAGGGTTGTTCAAGAATTAAAGACCGTTTGTCATTTACGGGGGTACAGATGAAATATTTCACTAGTTGGTGACAATAGCTTGCAGCAATTACTTCCTCCTCCAGAACGGGCAGTTGCTCGGCCCGGTAGTTAATCTAGTCTGGCTATGGCTTCCTTTAAAGATGGACGCTAAATGTAAAGTGCGTTCTATGATAGCTTTCTCAACGCGGATAAGGTCCGCCCAGTTAAAATTTATCATTGTCTAATGGCCATTTATGGCGTTGTGATTAACCAGCGTAATGTTACCAAGTAATGTGCTGAGTTCTCGAGTGGTAGAACTAAAGGGGAAGGAGGTCTTCAATTGATGAAGCATTTTTGGAGAAAATTCAGGCTAAACTTTGTGAAGACCGCCGTCTGACAGTTCGGGTCTTCGCAATTTCGATTCCAGAAGTCAGCAAATCAATGATCCAAACCATTTTTATGGACACATTGGGGAATAGGGTCTGAGTTCAAAAGGCAATCAATGACATGGCGCCACCCCAGTTCATCTCGCGTCTGAAAATTTCATCAGCCAATCTCTGACAAGAAAGGTGTGGCGAGCTTGTTTTGGAATCGAAAAGAAGTTCTTCTTGTCGAATTTTTGCCAAAAGAGAGCACAATCAACGCTGATCGTTATTGTGAAACATTAAAAAAAACTTGGAAGAGCGATATAAAATATGCGAAGAAGAAAGTTGAGAAAGGCTTTTGTTTGTTGCATGACAACGCCCGCGCCATAGCAGCTATAACCACTGTGCTCCTGCATTAAGTGGGATGTCCTTAGCCATCCAGCCTATAGCCCTGATCTGACACCCAGTGACTTTCATCTCTTCCTTTACCTAAAGCACATTTGGCCGGAAAACGCTTAACGACCGACGAGGAAGCCCAAGAGGAGGTGTCAAGCTGGCTGCGGACCGCGGCGGGAGATTTTTATAATTAAGAGATCAAGGGCTTTGTTCCCCGACTCAAGAAGTGCGTTGAACTAGCCGGGGATTGCGTAGAAAAGTAGTGCCATGTACAAATTTTGTATGAATAAAATTTTATTGATTTTTCAAATGAAAACTGACTTTAATTTTTGCACAACCCTCGTATATTTATTGAATAAGGAAAATATAAACCATCCTAATACCCGAGGATCTTATAAATGTGACTCCACCAGGGTAGGTCTGACAGGGGTGTGTGGTTCTAAACACTGCAGCACTAAATTGGGCATGTACAGCTTTACAGCCTCTAAGAGTGGCACCGCCCTAGCATCTAAGAAGGTACCTACCTACTGGAAAGAATTTAACTATAAAAAAAATTTAAATGCTTGCCAAATAACACGCAGTAGGTGGGCAATCGCATCTGCCACCAAGACCTAGATAAACCTCACCCCATGAATTCGGGCACCTCTGCTAAGTCACCAAATGGGGTGACATATGGCAGGGGTATTGATTATCCAATAAATGGTTCCCGGGGCAGCTGTACTCATACCCACCTCCCAAATTGAATAATAAAATCAGACTTGATGAAGATATCAACATTTTTTTCATCTTCTTTTTTCGACATTCATAATAACATTGCATCTTACCTGGAAATCATCAGGCTTAAAATCTGTCACTATGGACACTTTTGGAGTTTGCGAAATGCCATTACTGCCGGGAGCGCAGTAGACATTTCTGACGAGCGGAGATTGGGCCAGCTTCCAACAGATGGCGTGCTCGCGCCCCCCTCCTCCTATCACCAGCACGTTTCTTTCAATGTTCATATTATCCACTTATTATCAATCTGAAAGTAAATAACTTAGGGTTAGGTTTGGTAGTATGTTTCACTCCTTTCTTTGAGAGTTGTTTTCAATATTATAAATACAGACTTATTATTTATAAATACAGATAACAAAACGAGTTGCCGCAGTACCCAATCCCCATTTTGATGGCATTTCTAATATTTTTTCACCGGTAAATTGAAAAAATGAATTAACCAAAAAAAATTAAGTAAACTTCAATAATTGCGGAACCCTGGCACCCTCCGCAGAAATCAAATATGCCTCTAGTTAGTCACACAATTTTATATTTTACAGTTCTCAGAAACCGTCGTGGAAAAGTAGAGCCCTTCCACAGAACCCACTTCAGGAACCGCTGGTAAAAAGAATATAAGTCTACATCATCTGTAGACCAATGATACAGCCATTTTTACAACCAAAAAATGAATTATTATAATTTGCCTTCCTGAGATATAGAAAGACAATTTTATTTTGATAATTGACATAGGTGCTATAACCAGTGGCGGTTTTCTATAATGGGCAGTTGTGAACTCTCAAAGAACAATAATTACTTGGATTACAATATTAACATTTATTTATTTCTTTATTCACGCCTTGATGGCTTTTACAGTATCCCATTATTATAAATACATAAGTTATTCAGGAGTACAATTATAAGCATGTAGTATATAACATTATAAATTACTATGTATTACAGTATGAACACCGCGCCACTACCCCACAGTAAAAAAAAAACAACCAGTACAAAACAATTTTTTTTCTATTACACCTATTTTAAAACTTTTAAAAAAATTCATTAAATGTGTTTGACTGAGGTTTGAACCTTCCTTCCCAGTGACCGGAATCAACCGTGCTACCAACCTTGCTAAATATCGATTTTTAAAACTGATATTTATTTCATATATTAAGTGCTTTATTTTATTTTTTTTTTTTTTAAATTGCATATATGTATGTCCGTATGTTTGTGAGTGATTGCCACCAAAAGTTGATAGAAAGCATTGTCATCGACAACGAGTCTATCTGCTGAGTTTCAGCTCAATCGGATGGGAAGTGGGTTAATTTCCACTTCCAAGATTCTACGGCATTCATTCATTCAATCAAGTGAAAGTATTTAAAAATCTGCCTGTACGACCGAATCAAGCGCCACAACTCCATAGAAAACAAATCCACCAATAGGATTACAGTGCAGAGTGCAGATTCCGCAACGCACATATGAAGTTAAAAACTTGGAAGAATATTTTCATACAAAAAAAAATCTGATTTGAACGGTGCTGGCATGTATTTCAGAGACAAAATTCTATATTCAGTTTGCACAGCATTGATGGACTCGAAACAGAAACTTTACAAAGATTGCCAAACACATTCGGGTGACATTGCGCTGCGTGTGTGGGCTTCGGAGTGAGACTGTTTGTAGATTTATTCATATAAATGATTACATGTTTTATTAGATTTTTTCTGCATTATTATTTGGTATTTGATATCATTTACAAATCTTCCAAAATGCACTGATTTATAAGTAAACTGTGATTCTCATAGTTAAAATTACTTTCTTCAATGCAACTCTCACATATTCCTAAGTCACAAATGTATTATTCAATGGATAGATTGTTTCAAGTCACTAGTGTAGTAGGCCAGTAGGCACTTATTAATATATTTTACAGTTATTTTTAAACTTCATACAAAAATAATTGTGTTAATACTTCTTCAGAATTCATTTGATAAAAACTCCTCACAGAAAGCCGAAATTCTTTCCCTTTTTAAATGTTTTTAAATCGCTTTAATGTTGAACTTCCAACGATTTTTATCACGAACCGCCACTGGCTACAGCTACCGCAATGCGAAAAATAATAAAACTTTCAAATTTGAGATAATAATTACTTCTCATGGACATTTTGGAAACACAGTGCTGTGCAAACTGAAACTGCAACGTTACTGAGAAGTTGCGGGATATTTTACTTTTATTATCCTATTGATATGTTACTATCAAAACAAAAAACATGTTTTCTTATTTGTGATTAGTCGCATGAGAAAATTATAAACATCGCAGTCTTGACGTATGTCTTGTATTTTCAATATGTTTATTCAAGTTGGAATCAATGATACATTTATAAATTAAACACTACCTAGTTGGAATTCGTGATAAAATAACATCACAGTTGTTATTAAATTATGTTTCTTAAATCTTATCAACATTTAAAATAACAGTAACTGAAAATGAATTAAAGTACCTAATTATTATAATCCAAAGCGGTATACTATTTAAAGTTGAGTTAGTTACTTATAGTGGTCTCAGAGAGAGGTCATATATGATGTCATCGTTCTAGTAAATAAATACAACTTGTGTGAGAAGGAAGAGGAAGATGTACGACCTCTCTCTGGTACTACTATAGTAGCCGAGTGGACAAATGCGTCAGGTTCACAGGTTCAATATTCAAACCTCTAGCTAAGTGCTTCATCATTGCACAATCAACATTTTTCACCAATAATGACGGAATTGGGAGGAATTCATACATTGTTAGTTTATTTGGAACCTGGGAGGGTTTATCTTAATTTTTGAAAATAAATAATAAAAAAAATACTTTTAAATACGTAACAACTAAATAATTGTGGCAAGAATGTCTAAGAAGCTATTGAAGTTATTGAACTCTCTGTCTTATCAATGACACCAAATAAGATTGACCTCAATTCAAGTCATGAAAATATTGTATTTTAGGCAAATGTAAAAACGCACCTATAATAAGCATTCATAACTTTATTACAACTATACTAGAAACTAGTTAGAGAAATAAAATAAATTCATTTATATTATTTCTATCACGGATTCATGTGGGTATGTTTTTATTTTGCTTATAATATAAAGATATTAGAAAACATAACGAAAAACGCGATTTACTTTTTCATCACGATTCGACAACATCCTTGCAGATTATTATAAATTAATAATTGCAAACCGTATTTACGATAATTATCAATTAGAATGATGACTTTTGAGAGGTTATAGTCAATTTGAGGTCAATTTAATTCAAACATTTGCAGGCGGTGTCAATTGTCAATCAAAAATACCTCCACGCTATTTATTACTGTCATTTTAGTATGTTTTAGTATAATCAAAATTAGGGAATTCGGCGTACCTCCACAAATTGACACTTGACTGATCGGACTGGATCGGACCAAATTGACACGACTGAAAATAAACAACAATGCTACCTCCAACACGTGCTGGCTTTGGCTCCGCTGTTTGTTGTTTAGTGTTGTGTAGAATGTGTAGTTGTGTTCATAAATATACTAACCCGTTGTGTTCATGTTGTGTTGTATCCTTGTATTGAAGTAGTAGCTATGTTTGTATGACATGGCGGCAAGGGTATTAGTTCATTTATGGCGGCAAGACTCCGCCGCTGATAACGTGATTCTTTTGCTTTTTAAATCACTTCATTGAGTGTATAAATTAAATTTTAACTGCTTCAGCACGATAATAAAGTAATGTAATGTAAAGGCATGCTCCAAATAAAATCAAAAATTATAACGGCGGACCGAAGAAATCAAGAAATGGTATTCTTTTATTTGATTTTCCCGCTTATCATTATTTTATTTTTATTGGCAAGTGTTCGATAGCCAGTGATGGACACTCAGACACAACAGGTTAGGGATATTCGATATACATCGATGCATCGAATTCACTCGATGTTTACTATACGATGCATCGAATCAATCCGAAGTTTTGAAAGTCTATTGATTTACTCGATGCATCGATGTTTTTTCCATAAAACATCGAATCAATGGTAACAAGCTAATGATTATATGTACATATTTTTAATGTTTTAGTTGATCTCGAACAATTTAAAATTTAAAACATCAAACCTTTATTTTTTATGTGTAAAGCTATTTGACTGTTGTCGGCCGCTAAAAAAATTAGAAATTGACATTGGCAGCACTGTGCGAGACAGAATTTTAAAAAAATCGTTTGTTTTGTCTCTGATCTGTTCTGGTTTCGTCTCGGTGATCAATTTTGAATAAAAACGTTAAATCACATTTGTTTTTAGTTGTGTGGTAAATGTGTAGGAGTGTAGGTACTTACTACAAAACGAAATTGGATTGGATACAATATATTGCTACTATTAAAGTGAAATCAATCTCATCGTTTCATTGTGAGTTCAATTGGACAGGTATGTGGTGGTCACCTCCTCCCCATTAAGTTGACAACCGCAAATTTCGAGAGAATTGGAGAAAACATCGATGTTTCTAACCGATGCATCGGAAAATATCAATGTATAACCTCGATGTATTGCATCGAAACAAAACATCGATGTATTTTCTAAGTGGACACCCCTACAACAGGTACCTACGTAGATAATAGGGTTCCATGCCAACTCAGAATCAAGTCAACTCAACACCTCTTGAATTTTTTTTTAAATAGACCCTAACCTAACGTAACCTATTACATCATTTTTTAGTGTGTTTATTTCACACATAATAATTATTACATAGAATATTTACGAACATTTCAGAGATCCTATTCTCCATCTCCTTCCTCTACCCACTCTTTCAGCCACACGACATACCCTAATAGAGGGTGCCAGGGAAGTCTCACTTAATTTACGTATGTCTCACGTCTCACTGTCTCCGGCAAAGACTGCAAGAGACGGCAAGTCAAAAATGGCACAGTCTAAATCGATACAGAAAATTTATTCGTTCACGTAAAAGTAAAAATAAATTGCCGTCAACACCGTAATTTTTTTTCGACAATAAAAAATACTGACAAAATGTCATAATGTACTAACCGTTTGATTAAACACTTCAAAATTTTGATCAATAGTAAAAATAATTGGTGAAATACAGATTTTAACCATGTATTTTACATTATTTGAAAAATATAAAAAAATAATAATCGCTAGCAATGGGTTAACTTATCACACAGAATAATCTCATGCCCGGTAAATTCAAAACGCAATTAATAATTATCTTTATTATATTAGTGCCCGTTGACTGTAATAAACGCTTACAATAATTAATATTTGTAATTTCAATCAGTAATAACTTATTTATGCTTTTTACTCGTAGGTGGGTTAACCATGTATATGAATTTAATTTTAATATTAGTACTATTCTATAACTTATTCTGAGAGTGTGCAATTAATTTGGTATAAGTAAAAGGTGAGAGAGTTTGCTGTACGCCTGGCGACCAGTAATATTTTTAAAATGACCTAACGGTTTAATCTATAAAGTTTCTGTTAAATAAAAAATACTAAAGCGAAAAAAAAATCTACAAAATGCCTCATGAAAGTTTGATTTCAAATAAAATATTATAAAACAAATTTACAAAACATTTAGGAAACGCAACGTTATGTCATCAAACAACACAATATTTGCCATTAGATTTATGAACTAAATGCCTATTTTAATTTTACAATAATACCAAAAATATATTGTATTTTTATTTACTATTTTTATTACATTTTTAATTTACATTTATATTCGCGGATAGATATCATGAGCAGCAGTGTGGATAGAGCATTAGTGACAGGTGAGTGGTTTATTGGGTTTATTTATGAGTGGCAGTGTTGCCATGTGGTGTATCCCGTTGTTTTTGGTTCTTGTAAACGCGGCTCCGTTGTTTCTGGATTTTACGTTTTGTCAAGATTGAAATTTTTGTGCTAGATTTTTGAGTTTTCGTCAAATCCAACAGGCTGTGCATAAAAATATTAAACGATATAAAAATGGCTGACGTTGTAGAGTTGCGTATGAATGTGGCCGCGCTGAAAAGGTTCGATCCGTACGCCCGTGATATTGTGGACAGTGCGACGCACGTAGCTTTATATACATTCGAAGACAATGAATGGGAGAAGACAAGCATCGAAGGTGCATTATTTGTGTATAATCGGAACGGCAAACCTTTCCACAGTATGCTTATTATGAACAGATTAAACACAAATAATCTCATAGAACCCGTAACGGAAGGCCTAGAATTACAAGTTCAGGAGCCTTTCTTATTATATCGCAATTCGAAGAGACGAATTTACGGTATATGGTTTTACGATAAAGACGAATGCGTCCGAGTGGCCGCCAGGATAAACAGTTTATCCAAAGAGTCTACCAACAATAACAACACCGCCACCGAACCTAATGCTACAGCTATCACCACTGACACTTCCAAGATGCCACCCAAACCTGAGTACAGAACCCAGTTTAGTGGTACGGCGGATATATTCAGCATGCTGAGCAAGGCACAGGACGATTACAATACCTTTAAAGGGATCAACGCCACCGGTAGCAAGGAGATTCAGGCTCCGCGGGCCCCTGATGTCACTTCTCAGAGCGTGATGGACTTCTTCGCCAAGGCGGGCGGCAGCAAGGTCACGCTCCCCTCGGGGCCCCCGGCGCAGGCCGCTTCTTTGTTCCGGCCGCCGGCGGCAGATTCCCACGAGGGCCCCATGATCCTGCAGAGACTCATGAGCAACCCTGTGCACAGCGTGGAGCACATTGAGAAACAACAGAGATCCGTGACACCGGGCGATCCGCCCAACAACGCTGGGGAGGCCAACAAGCGAAACAATAGTGGCTTCAAGTTAAAGTCTAACGCCGGAGACTCGAAGCGAAAGAACAGTCAAGGGAAGTCAGAGAGCAAGAGCCAGCCGCCAACTAGGATTTTAAGTAAAATGCATTCGGATCAACACTTTGCCACAAATGCAGGGAGTGACACAAACGGGCAGCTGGAGAACGACTTGAGCTTCATGAGGGTGTCTTCGCCCAAGGCGCCCTCTCCGCTGGCCAACTTCCTGAGCCAGTCCCAACCACAGCAGTTACAGCAGCAGGAGGAGGTGAGGAGTGCGGAGACGCCGGTGAAGCCCGCGCTCATGCCGCCCACCATGTTCACCTCCTCGGCCAGCAAGGCGGAGCGCCCAGCCCTGGAGGCCCCCATGACCCCCATCCGTCCCTCGGAGGACCCTCGCCCCGAGCCGCTCACTCGCAACCAGCTGCTCCAGGCCTTCAACTACCTCATCAAGAATGACGCGGATTTCATGAATAAACTCCACGAAGCTTACGTCAAGTCGTTCTCTGAGCTTGTTTCATAGAATTCTAAAGCAATAACTAGCCGTACTTGTGCAAGGCATATAACCTCCAGGTAGCAGGTGACAGCTACCGGTCTAGCGGACTAGTTCTCCTGAAGAGGTGGTGCGGATGGCCGACTATTTGTTGTACATTGTGATTATGAAGAGGCGCAGTCCTCCCGATGTTCAGTTTTAATGTTTATCTTGTGATATATTTACTAAGTTATATACAAGGTTTAAGTTATTCCCTATATCACCTGGCTGACAGTTTGTAGTTCTTTATTTTTTTCCTAGAGAAATTTCTTTGACAAAATAATGCGCAGTAATAAATATTACTTGATTTTATTTGGTTTTATTTTATTGAGTACTGTAATAATAATGAATGTATTTTAATATCATCTATATAGGCGTTGAATGGATTCAGAAATTTATGTTTTATTGGGTAGATTATTAATAAATTATTACATACCTAATTGGAAGTTTGGTGCCATTATTGAATCACACGCTGTCAACAATGTTAATACCTGTACAGACATTATGAAATATTCCAAACCATTGTGTAAAACTATGAATACTAGCTAGATCAATCTTCTGTAGTATTCCTCCTAACCTTGAATAAAGACTACACTTTTTAAATATATAGTTTCAGCGTCAATTTTTTGATACCTTCCCGTACTACTAATTAATAATAACTGGAGTAGATATTCTGTGCTCACCTTTCATTCTCCTAAGCGGGGTTCAATTTCTGTACTGTACTTCAAATAGTAATCTAAATTTAAAGTCATTTCATTTTAGAACCAGCTACCCACCCGTACTGGTGTAACTTGCCAGACGGCACTCCACTTTATGATACTTGGTAATATTTGTACAAAATAGGATGTTAGAGAATTTATTGACCCTAATTTACTGAGCATAAAATACTAGTGAATGGTTTAGCATGGGTCGGGCACTCTTTTGGGTATTACAAAATGAACTGTGTAAGAAAGTAAGTATGTAGTAACATGCAAACCTAAAAAAAATGCATGGAGAGGATGCAAATGGCAGTAGCATTTTTATTGCGTGTTTTCAATTTTGAATGCCTTGTCGATTTTGAACCACCTGTATTTCTAATATTTGTTTTTTAGTAATAGTGCCCCAGATACTAACTAAATAACTCAGATGGGAGATGGGAGTGAATCATCGCATAGTAAGTGGCCCGTAGTAGAGATATGGAGAGAAGACCTTGGAGTCGGTACAGTACACCAGTAATTGTTTACTAACAGATAGTGAATTTCCCAGCTAGTAACTTGTAAACTCGCTCAATGTCATCGAGACTTTACTTAAACTAAAAATACAAATAACAAGATAGCGAGCAAAACTGTTTGGTCTATACCTCTCTCATCATAAACAAACCATCTCTCATGTAATAGAAAGAGATGCACGATCATGATTCGAATGATTGTACAAACTGGCGTACAGATGATGTCAGAATTCTTTCGACCAATCATGAAGCGTTTTTAGTTTATAGCTTTTTAATCATTTTTTAAGAACGTTTAATTAATTCTAAGAATAATATAGAAATATATTTATAATCGATATTTTTTGATCTACATGAACATATTTTTAACTTTTATGAGTAAAATCTCAAATTATAATATTTAATTAAATGAAGACAATATTAGCGAAACTCAATCGAAAATCTGGAGACAGAAAAAGATATTGGTTCCACTGGGACTCGTTTCAATTTTGAATGCCTTGTCATAGTAAAGAAGTAGAGTGAAAAATATTTCGACTTATAAAAAATATTTAATTAAATGAAGACAATATTAGCAAAACTCAATTGAAAATCTGGAGACAGAAAAAGATATTGGTTCCACTGGGACTCGAACCCAGGGCCCTTTGTTGACATGACAAGAGCTCTACCAACTGAGCTATGGAACCCATCCATTATAAATTTATAAAATGGATAAATATTTATCCAGACACTATCTAGATAGCATTTAGTTCGGGTTGAATCTGCAATCATATATAAAGATAGCAGCCAATAATATGTGCGTTAAGAAGATGAAGATAATATTGGTAGTCCTTAGTCTAAGTATGATGCAGTTAAAAGTGACCGAATTAGAAATGGGTTCCAGTTTTGCTAATATTGTCTTCATTTAATTAAATATTTTTTATAAGTCGAAATATTTTTCACTCTACTTCTTTACTATGACAAGGCATTCAAAATTGAATCGAGTCCCAGTGGAACCAATATCTTTTTCTGTCTCCAGATTTTCGATTGAGTTTCGCTAATATTGTCTTCATTTAATTAAATATTATAATTTGAGATTTTACTCATAAAAGTTAAAAATATGTTCATGTAGATCAAAAAATATCGATTATAAATATATTTCTATATTATTCTTAGAATTAATTAAACGTTCTTAAAAAATGATTAAAAAGCTATGAACTAAAAACGCTTCATGATTGGTCGAAAGAATTCTGACAACATCTGTACGCCAGTTTGTACAATCATTCGAATCATGATCGTGCATCTCTTTCTATTACATGAGAGATGGTTTGTTTATGATGAGAGAGGTATAGACCAAACAGTTTTGCTCGCTATCTTGTTATTTGTATTTTTAGTTTAAGTAAAGTTTCGATGACATTGAGCGAGTTTACAAGTTACTAGCTGGGAAATTCACTATCTGTTAGTAAACAATTACTGGTGTACTGTACCGACTCCAAGGTCTTCTCTCCATATCTTTACTACGGGCCACTTACTATGTGATGATTCACTCCCATCTGAGTTATTTAGTTAGTATCTGGGTCACTATTACTAAAAAACAAATATTAGAAATACAGGTGGTTCAAAATCGAGCTATAAGGAACATCTACCGTGGGATACACATATCAAACATATATATTCAAAGACAAACATACTTCCTTTTACGGTTCTACCTAAATAAAATATCACTAGTGCAATATTACAAATCATACATAGATCCTCACACACTAACATCAGACTAGCCTTTAATTCAGGCATACACCAGCACAAAACACGATCCCAAAATCAAATACACTTAGCATCATCTACCTACACCATTAAATTTGGTATTAACTCATTACAATATATTGCATATAGACAATACAATGCATTACCTAATGAAATAAAGCAATCAGTAGCTAACAAAAAAATATTAGTTAAAATGCTTAAGGTTAAACGTCACGCACGTTATAATCTACGCATTCACAGATGGCGTCAATCAAATTATTTTAGGTTTTTATTGCTTTTTGCACGTTACGCTTTAAAATATTAATGTAAATTAATTGTTCGCGCACGTACATATTTAATTAGAATATAAATAAATAGTTTTGTCCATAAATAAACCAAAATCTTTCAAGAAAGGCTGAAAAATTCAATTTTGTATCGATGACTCAATCCAATAATGTATTTTTCAGCCTTCCTAGAAAGATTTGGATTTATTTATGGACAATACTATTTATTTATATTCTAATTAAATGTGAACGTGCGCGAACAATTAATTTACCTTAATATTTCAAAGCGTAACATGCAAAAAGCATTAAAAACCGAAAATAATTTGATTGGCGCCATCTATGAATGCGTAGATTATAACGCGCGTGACGTTTAACCATAAAGAATATTTCCTGAAATGTTTTTAAACCAGTGAATATTGGCTCGCCTTCATACGTTTGTTTTTTATGTGTTATGTGTATGGATGTCTCTCAGTATTTCTAAAATCTCTATTCTTGACAAGGCATTTTTTTCCTTTTCATGTTTTTTTTTAAACGTGTAATATCTGTGTAAAATGTACTTATGTGTATCTATCCTTCCCGTAATGAGTTTTTTTTCTCAACTCATTGGGAATAATGTGTTACTTACCATGTTTTTGTAATACATTATAAATAATTAAATAAAAAAAACTCGCTCAGTGTAATCGTATTACTAGCTAACTGGCAAATTGTGGACAATCTACGAAAAAAAGTTGAAATGTGGTCAACTTTGCTCGCTACCCGCTGGTATTTGCCTGAAGATGGCGGCCCACGAACAGCTGATTTCGTTACTGTCAGAATTAGTTCACACGGGAGTCATCATTCTCGCTACTGGCTAGCGTGTGGCGCTAGCTGCGAATCCAAGTATTCTACAAAATGTCGACAGAATTGGTTAGTGCGGGAGTCGTTATTCAAAAATTCTAACTTTAAAAATTAATTTAATTATGAAATCTAGATCAATTTTTTTTTAAATACCATTAATTCTGATAGACGGTTAACATTGATAAAAAAAATTACTGGAATTCCTTATTGAAAAATTAAAGAAATCTCCATACAAAATGCTCAAGCGACGTGTTCGAGTCCAAATGATGTCACACAGACACCTCGCCTCTTACCGCTCAGATTCTGCTCGTTTTGGCAGGCTTAATAAAATTTAAACTTGGAGAATTAATTTAATAATAAAAACGAACTTTAAAATAGGTACCTATGTTAGGTACAAAATTTGATCGATTGTTCTTACAATATACAAAAATTAATACTTTACAAATGGATGTGTAGTTACTTAACTAACAGATATCAAAAAGTTAAAATTAATGATACTGTTAGCGATCCGGCCCTTGTAGAATTTGGTGTACCCCAAAGGAGTACCATAGGACCTATTTTGTTCAGTATTTATATCAATGATCTGTGTAACAGCAATTTTTCCAATCACATTATTACATTTGCAGATGATACTGTCTTAATATTTGAAGGAAGAACATGGAACGATGTACACTGCAAAGCAGAATATGGAATAAAACAGCTTAAACTTTGGTTGGACCGTAATCTGTTGACACTAAATTACGAAAAAACCAAATTTATACGATTTAGTGCGACAGAAGCGGGCCAACCCAAGGAAGCATATAATATTTTTATACACAAATGCACTGATTCAACTATCTGTAATTGCTATAAATTAGAATGCGTAGACAGTATAAAATACCTTGGTGTTATATTACACAAATATCTTAGATGGGACGGACACATAGATCTAGTTGCCACAAAGATTAGAAAGCTTACGTACATATTTATGACAGTCAGAAATATCTTACGTAAAAAAGAATTGAAACTCATCTATGATGCTATGTGTGGGTCACTTCTAGACTATGCATCCTTAGGTTGGGGTGGCTGTGCAAAAACTGTTTTGGACAAATTAGCGAAAGCTCAAAACTCTCTGCTAAGGGTAATTCTCAAAAAACTATTTAGATATCACTGCGATCCACTATTTGAAGAGTTCCGAGTTCTGGATGTTAGACAACTGTACATGAGAAAAATAATTTTAAACACCCATCAACAACGCCACCTCTACCCATCTATTAACCACTTTCACGACACCCGCCACTCACGGAGAAATCCAATTGTACCACTCACAACTAAAACATCTCTCGCTCAAAGACACTTCTCATTCTTAGGTCCAAAACTATACAACTTAATGCCTGATGTTTGAAAAAAGGAAAGCACAGGTGTTGTTCGTAAATTGGCCACTAACTGGTTTCATCAATTAGGTAGAAAGGAGAGTGAACTTTTACTACACAAAAAATGAAATCAAACACAAAACAAAACCAACTACAAAAACTCAAAAAAAAAAACATGTAAAAGATACCTTTATGTTCTAATCTTTATCATTATGTGTATATATGTACCTACCTATTACGTTAATATTATGTTTAATTTCATATTTTATTTTATTTTATTTCTTCTCTTTGTATTTATACAAAATATGTTAATAGGCTTATGCAATGCAACACCAGTTAACCTTTTAAGTGCCGGTAGGTAGAAGTGTAGCTGTATACAGCAGGCCGTGAACTTTTAATCAAAATAAATCATTTTTACATCATATTTAAAAAAAAAAAAAAAAAAAATCAAAATAAAAAAAAAAAAAACCAAAATCATCCCAATGTCGTCTCTGTTTGATCCATATTTTAAAATAATAAAAAACGGAACATATGGATGATACAGAGGCTCAAAAAGAGCGAGTAAACTCGCTATTTTTCTATGGCCGGCCTGCTGGACACGACCAAGGATGCGAGATATCTCGCTCTTGGCACAGAAGCGGTTAAAAGTACACATTATACCTATTATTTTAATACTATACTAATCAAACAACAGTAATAACCATCTTTTAATTGTTTGGTTCATTTTATTGTTTCTGTTCTCTTTCTAGTTCTCATTTGTATAAAATGTGTATGTAGGACTAGGTATTATTTGAAATGCAAACACAAGATACCATTATGTTTTAATAATTTACTTTTAAGTATGTATATATTACTTTTATGATAATTATAACTATGCTAAGCAAACCACGGTTATCTTTCCTGTATTAATTGGTTATTATTATTATTATATACATATTTTTTTAATTCTTTCTCTTCTCTTTTTTTCTTATTTTATACAACCCATCTGTGTAGGACTATGATATGCAATGCTTACACGTTTGTTGTATATCTATATGTTTTAATCCTCTGTTATTAAGTACCTACCTAAGCAATTAATATTATTTTTAAAAAACTTTGCTAAACAAAGAACAGTCACTTTGTTTTAACTGTTAACCCTTCAAAAATTTGGCATTTTTTTCAGATGGACAAAATATTTTCGCTTTTCAATAAAATGCAAATATTTGAAATATTTCTGAGCACATTCAAAAACTAAAAACTGTTTTAGAAAGGTGATGAAATACGCTTTCAAATTATATAATTCGAAATAAATATATATTTTTTTTATTATAAAATTTTTGCATACAAACATAAAAAAGTTTTTAAAATAGCTTACATTACGTTTTTTTCTAACTGAAGTTACTGATAATAAAAACACTTACATATTTTATTAGACAAACGTATAACAAACACATATTGTAATCTCACCTTTTTGTCGCTCTATGTAAAAATAATTTATAAAAAATTCTCAAAGATTCAATTTTTTTTTTCAATTTGCCACTCAAAACTTTATAAAGCTTGGTTTTTTCCCTTTCTTACACCGTTTAGAACATATTTCTCACTATTATAGTTGAGAAGTTGTAATTAGAAATTTGTAACATTAAATGTACAAATTACTAAAATAAAATTCAAATAAAAAAAAATAAAAAGAAGTTACAGCGTTTTATAAAAGACCTATGTGCGTTGGCACAAATATGATCTCCTGCTATTCAAAGGGTTAAAACACTTTTTGCAAGTTATGCTTTAAATTATTCAGATTAATTAATTATTTGCGCTTGTACATACTAAATATGAATATATATAAATAATTTTGTTCATAAATAAACAAACATCAACATGAATATAGTTTTGTCCATAAACAAACTCAAATCTTTCAAGCTAGGCTAACAAATGCAATATTATATAAGTGAATCAGTTTAATATTGTATTTTTTAGCCTTTCTTGAAAGATTTGGGTTTGTTTATGGACAAAAATATATTCATGTTGATGTTACGTATATATGGGCGCAAACCATTAATTCATCGTAATATTTTAACTGTCTTGAAAAGTGTGTTTTCCCTAAAATAAGTAAGCTCGCGACATCTATGATATAATAGATTGTGAATTCTTTTGAATGAATTATTCAGGAACTCAAATGAAGAATATCATGGCTTAAAAAAATATATTCATGATTGTAGATCATCAACAAGCGCGGGCTCTGAATATAAATATGT
Source organism: Limnephilus lunatus (assembly GCA_917563855.2). Taxonomy (NCBI): domain Eukaryota; kingdom Metazoa; phylum Arthropoda; class Insecta; order Trichoptera; family Limnephilidae; genus Limnephilus; species Limnephilus lunatus. The sequence continues at coordinate 30,142,769 of OU830599.1, read as the reverse complement.
AAGTTTTACGATAGAATATAAGTTCACAATAAAAAAAAAATATTTTTTCACTTTAGTTTGGTTCAATAACAGCAGTGACGAGATGCTGACATTAAATTTTACCTAGTAAGTCTTCTTAAATGTTAAAATTGATTCAGCGTCTCGACGCCGCCGTACAAAAGACAAGATCCTATTTTATCTATTATTGGAGAGCCGCCTTCATTTTACTGCTTCAATATTGGTTTCTTCCCTCTCCTCTAAAATATATATATTTTTTAAAATTTTATTATAGTTCCATCTATTGTTGAGTAGTCTAAGCAAATACTGATTTATCTTCTTTGTCAGTCACAAACGATTTTTATTAGTTTATTGAAAGAGACATCTATTGTCGAGTAGACTAATTAAAGCTTGGTATTTTCTTTTATTGTTTCATTCCTGCAATTTATTTATTTACTAATAAAGTATGATGACCCGATATTGGTTATTCTATCCAATATTGTATTAGTATGCCTTGAAAGAATTGAGTCTGTACATGGACAAAACTATTATTCATATTGCTTATTTAAAGGTGCAAAGAAACAGTTCATCTTAATATTTTACAGAAAAGGATTTAAATTAAAAATCAGTTAAACTAATGCCATCATTCACGAATTCTATTATTTTTATTTATTTATTAAATTTTAAAACCTGCTAAACTACTTATGTAATTTGTCAGCAGGTACATAATGGCAACATTTTATGCAATAACATGGTACATTGTCAAACAGTTTATATGTATAATGTTGATGATAAAATAACAATTAGATAATTGTTTGATAAATCGTATGATAGCACATACGGAAAAAGCGTAGAGATTTTTTAAAGTGGTCATTATTGTGTTGAAATTACGTTGCATATAGTTATTGAATCCTATGCATGCGTTGCTCTTTCTTAAAAACTTATATTTATGTTTGTTCGCAAGAACTAGACATGAAAAATATATATATAATAGTGACCGATGGTTCGCCAAGTATTGTGGGAAGGAATAATTGTCTGTTCAGAGACTCACGCGGTCCACTTCTGCCCCACAATTGCCGATCGCTAATTTAGGCCATCATATTACCCTTATAACCAGAAGGAATGTGGACTGGATATAATATTTAATATTTTACAGCATATCTGGCAAAAAGGGTTTTTCTTAAAATAATTATTACATTACCGCATATCTGGCAAAAAAGGGTTTTTCTTAAAATAATTATTACATTACCGCCATGTATGAACAAGTCGATTATATATTATTTTAAGTTTACCCATTTTATAAGTTAAGTAAAATATGATGAATTGTTGGTTTGCACCCATAAATACGCAATATGAATAATACCAATAAATAGTTTTGTTCATATAAAAACCCAATTCTTTTGAGAAAGGCATACATTTTATTTATTTATTTATAACTGATTACAACACTTTACATACTTCACTAAGTTCAGACAATAAGATACGATACAATATATATATAACGATTTGATTCAATTAGGGAGGCGGGTATGGTAACCATTTGGTGTATAACTAACACCCCTGCCATAGGTTACCCCGAGTGGTTTGCTAAGTTTGGTGACTCAGCGGGGATGCCCGGGTTCATGGGGTGGGGTGTGTCTGGGTCTTGGCAGCAGATGTGTTTGCCCATCTACTGCGTGGCGGGCTGGATCAGGAGAGACTTGTTGAGGGAGACCTTTTGACTTCCCCAGTCGAACTCTTTCGACCCATCGCCTTGCACCTCAGTGGGAGTGATGGATTCATGCTTCACTCACCCCTGGACACGCTGACCCTCAGATTCCTATCCACCCCTCATATCTATTTCCTTCCCAGAACTTCCTCTCTTTCCTTTCCCTAAAAAGACTCCTCACACAGCATCCCCAAAGATGACATAGGCCCCAAGGGAAATGATCAATGAGTCAATAGTATCTAATTGAAAATTAATACAATCTTGGTGTTGAAGAAAAATATACTTGGAAAGAGGGCGGTGAACCAGATAAGATTGGGAACCTCTGGTTTAGATAAAACATGCTTTCAGTAAAATCTCAGGAATACCATAAGTTACAATACATCCTAAATAAAATACGTAGAAAAACATATTTTATTTAGGATAGGAAAACATCTGCAAGTGAGATTTTAACAATCATTCAAATTATAGATGGGTAAGTTCTGCATTTTGCCAGAGGCCTCCGAGATGTGCTTACTTTTAAAAGTACTTGAGTTTTTGGAGCAGGTCTTGGGAGCCACTCCCGACTCGCGAATGGCTCGGACCGAGACGCACGGGTTTGCACCTCAGAGTCCGAGTGCGCAAAAGAATTCGAACATTCAACCTGCTCCCGACTCGCAAATGGCTCGAACCGAAACGTTCGGGTTCCACCCTACCCGCACCTCGGCGCCGGAGCCCGCAAAAGAACTCGAACGCGCGACCTACTCCCGACATACGCGTGTGACTCGGACCGAGATGCATGGGTTTTGGGTTTGACGAGTGCGAACGCTGCCGAACCCCGCAGCCACCCGACTGTGGCTCGGCCCGCCAATTTCCGGCTACAAGTAATGGACCGGGTTCTTTGGGAGTAGTCGATTTGTAAAGGGAGTAGGAGTAGAATCCGCTTCGCGCGAAGAACCCGAGTTTAAGAGCCCACTCCAGCTGAACCTACACATCGCTAATTCAAATTAATAGTATTGGCGTAGTTAAGTGGAGAAATTGTAGATGAGGTATCACCAGATTAGTGAGAAAAGTTTAACAAAAATGCTATGTATAAACCGTTGGTAGCATGAGTTTTAATATAAAACATACTTGTAGGGAGATCAACTCGCTTTTGAGAAACAAATTGAAAAAAATTACTTTGAGATTACCCTGGGTAAACTTCAAATAATAGTTGTATGCAAATGCACAAAATAATAAAAACGTTTACAGAAAGTACAATTTCTAATTAATAATAATAAGTAATTTCTACCTGGGTTTTGATCTTTGCAGAAAAAATCTAATTATAGAGCGTAATTCACACCTGGCGGGTGCGGCGAGCGGAAGCTCCATCGCGAATGGTTGCCACACCGAGACTAAGCGTCACAGAGGGTGCAACTTGGTGGGGATTTGACAAGGGAAAACCAGGCTATACTCCAGTGTTGCAGGATTGCGCGTAAAATCATTCCTCGCGAGCGCAGCGCCTTGGAGACCTTATTTTACGGACAGCCCTAGTAATTGGATTTTATCATATGTACTTACATACACAAATAATCTCAGAATGTTGAAAATCTTCCCACTTCCATCATTATATGTGGAAAATGTGGCTTCTGCAATGATGGAGGACTAACTAGTAGAAGATCGAACAAGCAATGACTGATTGGTCCAACCGGTCAGTCGTGATATCAAAACACGTGGGTTTTACTTAATGTTTTTTCACCTGCGGCGTTTTTTCCGTGTTTTCTGTTTTACATGTTTTTATGCAAAGGGGGTGGGAGGTGGCGTTGAAGAAAAATATACTTCAGATGAGGTTGGGAACCTTTGCGTTATACGATTCTGCTAGCTGCTAGGCACGACATGAAGCACGATGATGACAGGCGATCAGACGGGCAGTCACATAAGCACTGATTGAGAAGGCTTGCATGAGTGGCGTTGAAGGTTGCGTGCCCCCCAAAAAAAATTTACATATTCATTCGGCCCGCCACCAAAACTAATTGCTGACCGCTGCCCTCTAAACAACACTTAAACATTTTACAGCATAACTTGCAAAAAGGGTTTTTTCCTAAAATAATTAAATTAAATATATATTATTATGAATGAAGTAAGCGGCTGGCGGTGGCAAAATGAAAATTCCAGAGCTGCTCATTATTAAAGGCAAAACAATTAAATTATGGTTATTTAACCGGTCAAATTTGTTTTACGGGGCCAACAGAAGTAGCTATAAAAGATCATTTGGTTTTGGCCTATTTCAACATATTGCTCGCATTCCCAAAACATTCCCAATATTTTTGCCACCGCCAGCCTCACACTACTACATATGAATTAAATTAACATCTATGAATGAGCAGAGTTTTTTTATTAGTTTACCCTTTGTTATGTAACACGGTTAGGTGCATAAAGTTACCGGAAGGAATTGTTTTTGCAATAACCACACTGATAGCTTGCACTGAGAGGTGTGTCTCTAGGGATCGGCCGACCGACGCAGGCACCCCTCGCCCTTCCCCCGCCCCCGCCCCTTCCGCCCGCGGTCCGGAGGGAACCCGCGTCCCCAGAAAGCGACCGGCCGCCAACCAAAACAGACACGTGCCTCGTGCCCGGCCCGGTTCCATTTAACAAACATGTAGATTCACGCGTGCCTAATCTATGGACGGGGAGGAATTTGGGATGGTTCCCTGTACCGGCAGTGTTTTTCTACTACAGTAGAGTTCATTTAACGTACGCTGTGTTCTCGGGCATTCCTTTGGAACTCGCTATGCCCTTCCTCGCCTATGGACCACGAGACAGCTGAAAGGGAAACGCCGTCCGCCCGACTATACGCAGTGAGTTACCACAATATCCCACTTAATTGTGTCCATGTTAATTACCTTTCACCTGCGCGATAAACCCAGACTTGGAGAGAGATAGATAGATCCAGGTTAGCCAATTTTACCCTGTTTTATAATCCATGTACGATGTAACCAACTATAGGATACAATACACTGCTTTTGTTACCTTGAAGCATTCTTTGATTTGAGACAGATCATGTGTGGAGTTTCCCCCCCAATTAACCTTTTTTTAGCTGCCAACCCGCGCCCTGATTGAAGAGAGCCTGCTTGAGCCGAAACAACTGAGCTAGTTGTCGGAGGCAGGTTTGCCATAGCCTGGCACGCCTGTAGGATTGGCCTCTCCATCCTATCCTTTTTAGCTAACACTGGCGCCCTTTTTAGCTAACACTGGCTTCCAAAATGGGGCTCTTTTGCAAAGTTAACATTGGTGCTCCATCGTGGGCCCCAAGCTAACACCTTAAGGTGATAAAATCAGGGTCGCGTTTGCTTAGTCTACTCAAAAATAGTTGTCACATAATATTGCATAATAAATTTATTGACTGAGTGCCAATATTCCATTCAATTTTCATTGCCATTTCTGTCAAACGAGTAGTAGTTGATATGAATGCAACTCGCGTAGTGTGCTATCAGTATTGTCGGTTACGTGCAACTGACGTCAAATCCGTAGTCGACCCGTAGCGTTATATATGAACACTAGCAAATAGTATGGTGGGTATTCATGAGCGGCGCATGTGCTATGCGCATGAAACTTGAGTCGCTTGAAAGTGTCTCCATATACGAATGGCTTAACTTCTGAAAAGCGTTTTTCCCTAAAGTAATTAAACTCGCGACATCTATGAAAGAGAAGATTATGATTTTTTTTTTACATTAGTTCCACACAGGAGGCCCTGAGGAAAATAATTCCCCTCAGGGAAAGAAGGAGAGGAAGTTCTGGGAAGGAAAAGGGTGTGGGTAGGAATCGGGGGGTCAGTGTGTCCAGGAGTGACGGACGTATGAATCCATCCCTCCCACTGCGGTTCAAGGCGATATTCCGAGAGAGTTCAGTTTAAGAAGTCAAAGGGACTCCTTCAACCAGTCTCTCTCGATCCGGCCTGCCATGCAGCTGGTAGGCAGACGCATCCGCTGCCAAGACCCGGACAAACCTGACCCCATGAACCCGGGACCCCTGCTAAGTCACCAAACGTAGCGAACCACTAGGGGTGACCTACGTGTTTTTAAGTGTCACCTTAAGGAATTAGATGCACTCGGTCAATAAATTTATTATATCAATATTATTGTTGAGTAGACTAAGCAAAAGCGACGTTGATTTTATTAGGAAACTAGCTGGTTCCCGGCATGCGTTGCAATGCAATATTCAAAGAAATAAATTGTTTCTCCTTGCATGTCCTTTCCCGTGCGTCCCCGTTCCCCTTCAGCGTCTCCTACCCCTCCCTTCCACCTTCCCCGCCCCTGTCCCGCTCCCCCCTCTCGCCAACCCTCCTCCCGCGTTCCTTATATACGGTCCCAGTCTAAGAGTATGGATATTAGAGAGACGGCATGTAAAGTGTGCACACTATCCCAAAGTGTGAGTTTTCAAAAATTTTACCGAACGGTTTTTAGAAGGCTGACATTGGCTTTTACACCTCGGTCGCGTATAGAGCTCCCAGTAAAACGTTCATAAAACATAAAAAATGGTCCACTGCGCCGTAAAATTGTGTAAAAGTATTTTTATGAAGACCTGTTAGAAGAAAGACGGTCTTACCTTTCACATATAAGTGTTTAAACATCGCTTAAATATACATTTTATAATTGTCAACGTGTTCATTTCAACTGCCACCGCCATCGGCCCGTCGCTATCACGTGAACTCCGAATGGCAATGGGCCGAATCAGTTAACTTAAACTAAAGTAGTAAAGTAGTAAACTAAGTAAAGAGTAAACCTCTTTCGCGGATGGCGCTCTAAAGTGAAAAAGGTATCAACTCCTACCAGAGTCAAAGTAGAAAAACTGCAAAACGCTAATGTCAGAAGTGAGTATGAGAAGCGTGCAGAGACGAGATTGAATGAGAAGGAAATGGATGGTCTAAGCATTGATGAAGCATGGAACCACATAAAGGTTAGTCTTTGTGAATCTGCTAGAGATGTGTGTGGAATAAGTACGCAAGGTAGGAAGAAAGGTGACGCATGGTGGGATGACGAGATTAAAGCACTGGTCTCAGAGAAGAAGAAAGCATGGTTATGTCTGATAGCGGCTGGCAGTGCTTCTAGCGAAGAGAGAGATAGAGCGAAAGAATTATATAAGGGATGCAAGAAAAGAGTAAGTGTTGGAGTGAAAGTACGAAAGAAACGTCTGGAAGAGGAAGAGGGAATAAAAATGACAAAAAACTTCCAAGAAAACATTAAACTGTTTTGGAAGGAGGTCAAAAAGTCCCGGAGCGGTCCAGAGAATGGGAGCCTAAAAGTGATAAAATCGAAAGATGGAAGAATGTTGACGAATGAGGAAGAAATAAATGAGAGATGGATGAAATATTTTGAGGAAGTCTTCGAAAGCAACCCGAGTGATAGTGAGGCCAGCGGCGAATCGGGTATGAACGATGACGGAGTGAATGTTATCAAAATCAGCATGGATGAAATTAAAAATTCGATAAAATGCATGAAGAATGGTAAGGCTGTAGGTTTCGACAATATTGCGGCCGAATACTTTAAAGGAGATAGCCATATTATTCTCACATGGTTGTGCAAACTTTTTAACCAGTGTTTAGAGGAGGGTTACACGCCATTAGATTGGAGAAGGGCTGTAATCATGCCATTATACAAAGGTAAAGGGTCACGTATGGAATGTGGGAATCATAGAGCTATTAGCCTGCTAAGTTCAGTCGGCAAGTTGTACGGAAGAATATTGATTGAAAGGGTAAGAATGGAAACAAAGGATAAAATATGGGATGTGCAAGGTGCCTTTATGAGTGGAAGGGGATGCATGGACCAGATTTTCTCCTTGCGTATGCTCACTGAGAAGTTTCTGGCAAAAAACCAAAAACTTTTTTGTGCCTTTGTAGATCTACAAAAAGCATACGACCGAGTCGACAGGAAAAAGCTATGGAAGGTGTTGTCCAAGTATGGAGTGAATACAAATCTCATACAGGCAATTGCGTCTCTGTACGAGGGAAGCGTTGCATGTGTTAGGGTGAACGGTGGTTTTACGGGGTGGTTTGACATCACAAAAGGTGTTAAGCAAGGCTGCGTAATGTCACCATGGTTATTCAATTTATACATGGATAATTGTATGCAAGAATTGAAAGAGATGGGATTGGGCGCGAATTTGAGTGATCTGAAAATATGTTGCCTGTTGTATGCTGATGATGCGGTGCTGATTTCTAACACTATGGAAGATCTACAGTCTCTCGTGTCTAGGATGAACGAAGTGTGTATGCAAAATGAGTTAATGATGAATGTAAGTAAGTCTAAAGTCATGGTATTTGAAAGGGAGAGTACGAAAACAGTGTGCAATATAGTTGTGAATGATGAATACTTGGAGCAGGTGGATGAGTTTGTGTACCTGGGTAGTATGTTTACGAGAGATGGGAAGGCTGATAGAGATATTGAAAGAAGAGTAAATGCAGGTAACTCCATTAATGGAGGACTGAATGCCGTTGGCGCTAATAAAACACTGTCAAAAGACGCGAAGCTAGCAGTCCACAATGGAGTCCTGGTACCTACCTTGATGTATGGCAGTGAGGCATGGAGTTGGCAGAGGAAGGATGAAAGTAAACTGAATGCTGTCGAAATGAGATCCCTGAGGCGAATGTGTGGCAAAACCATGTATGATCGTGTGAGAAATGTGGATATCCGCAAAGAATGCAAGGCTGATGTAAGCATAATGAGTAAGATTAAGAAAGGGACCCTCAGATGGTTTGGACATGTAGAGCGAATGAAAGAAGAAAATAATGTGAGAAGAATATATGACGCAAATGTGAATGGAAGAAGAAGTAGGGGACGCCCGAGGAAGACATGGTACGATCAAGTGAATCAGATACTTGAGTCGGGCCATGTCAAAAGTCGGAATAATAGAAGAGTATGTATGAGACGATGTATGAATGTGAGTGAAGCAAAGACTGTGTGCCAAGACCGAGTTGTTTGGCGGTCCGTCCTCTCTGCCTACCCCTGCGGGGAAACGGCGTGATGGTTAGTTAGTTAGTTAGTTATAATAATTATAAGTTACCAAAAAACTTTTATTTTTTTATTAAGCATAACGCACAAATATAAAGTTCTGATTTACACATGTCGTATGTACGTGTTTTTTATCGTTTAGCTTATTCATTTTTAAACGTTTTTACTTCGTCTTTTTTGCACTGTTATTTTTATTTCTTTTCCTACTAATTTAACACTCCTTTTACATATGTTTACAATTTTAATTCATAGTATATAATCACTGTATTGTTATGTAAAAGTCACATTGACATGCCCCGTGGTCGAAGGGTAAAGCTCTTGACTTGCAATCCGGAGGTCGCAGGTTCAAATCCCGGTGCGCACAGATAAATTTTATTCGATTGATTTGTGTTCTCAAAATTTGATATTTAAAAATAATGTAAGGTGTATTTCCGGCAGATGGAACATACTATAAGTATCCCCCTGGTGTAAAACTACCAATTATAATTGAAATGTTGCTTGAAATGGCTTTAGCTGTGTTTGTTGACAAGATCTGAATAGACGGGTACTTCCCCACCTTCCTCTTCCCTATCTCCTTCCCCTCCTCATTTGCCTTCAGCCTCACAACATACCCCAATTGGGGATGCCATAGTCTCCAGAATGGAGCAGTTGGGATTCTTGTGAGGTGATCACATTAAAAAATATATATTTAGTTATTGTTGATTGCACTTTTTTTGTTGACATATTGCATGTGAATTTTAGTTATACTCATAATAAGGTCAATGTTGGTTTTGGAATTGTCTTTTAATTATAGATATATCTTGATATCTGACAATGTTGAGTAAATTATTTAGGTGCTGGATAGCTGGTGGCAGCAAAATTTCTTTGTTTTCGACAATATCATGAAGACGGGGATCATTTGACTGCTGGACACCTGGGAGTAGTGTTATATTATCTGGGTATCCGACGAGCCTGTAGGGTGAACTTGTATATGTCTACCATCCTGAATTGATGAAATCAGTACAAACTCTTGATGTTTTGAATAATTTTTTTGATGAACATCTGGTGTCAGCAAAATATTTTTTAGTATCCTACAGTAATAAGTTTCGTCATCAGTCGGAATAATTCAACATGACATTGGTCAGATAATCATATCTTCCGTTAGGTTTTTTTTTTCTCGAATTATTGTCATATGTCTGTTTTTTATGTGATTGTTTGTGGTCTGGATGAGGAACATACACTAGGACATTTTAAACATTAAATAATGTAGTCTCAAGTTACTTAATTTACTCAAAAGTCTTTTGTTAAGTACATCCATTTCCTCATTACTTATTTTTCAACACCATTCCTTGTTCAGAAAACAACTATTATTTATATGTTCAAAATGTATAAAAAATTCACAAATGTTTTTTTTTATAAAAAATAAATAAAACAATGTGAAGCCCATTCCCAATTCGGCGCTTGTCTCCTGGCGGCTGCCCTCCCCCCGCACGCTGGCCGCTTTACCCCGTCTCTATCCCCACTTCTCGGCGGCCACAAATTTTTAGAGCTACACTGGATTTGCCCGTTCTAAACGCTTCGATCTATCCGAAAGAGATAAACGGAGACTAGAGGCTTTTGAGATGTGGTCCTATAGAAGATTATTAGGAATTTCCTGGAGAGACCACATTACAAATGAGGAGGTTCTCCAAAGAATCGAAGGAGGAAGGCATCTGCTCAGGACCTTGTCCGAAAGGCGTGCAAGATGGATCGGCCATGTTATACGACAAGAAGGCCTCTTGCATGCCATAATGGAGGGTATGACCGAGGGGACAAACTCTAGGGGACGCCCACGCCGAGAGTACCTGGACGACCTGCTGGTGGACGTGCGCTGCTCATCACATGCAGAATTCAAAAGAGCCGCACAAGACAGGGAAGAATGGAAGAGAAAATTAGAGAATATTACTGCAAACCAATCCCAGGACTGAAACCAGAGAGAGAAACGCTTCGAAATACTATTGCCACTTCCTTTCAATTATACTTCCATGGTCCCAGTACATTCAGTTTTCAAACAACTCGCGTGCCACCTGTTACAATTTTTTTTTTTCAAAATTTCATTTTTCATACACATATGTATTACAAATATATATTATATATATATGTAAAGAAAACCGCTTATGAGTGCTTTCCTTTAAGGTTAAACGTCACGTACGTTATAATCTACGCATTCACAGATGGCGCCAATCAAATTATTTTAGGTTTTTAACGCTTTTTGCACGTTACGCTTTAAAATATTAAGGTAAATTAATTGTTCGCGATCGTACATATTTAATTGGAATATAAATAAATATTTTTGTCCATAAACAAACATAAATCTTTCAAGAAAGGCTGAAAAATTCAATTTTGTATCGGTGACTCAATCCAATATTGTATTTTTCAGCCTTTCTTGAAAGATTTGGGTTTGTTTATGGACCAAAATATTTATTTATATTGCAATTAAATACGTACGATCGCGAACAATTAATTTACCTTAATATTTTAAAGCGTAACGTGCAAAAAGCGTTAAAAACCTAAAATAATTTGATTGGCGCCATCTGTGAATGCGTAGATTATAACGTACGTGACGTTTAACCTTAATTTGTATTACCGACAAGTTAGTTTGGGGCTCACTAGAAGTCACTGCTGACAGATGTGATGTTAGCTACAGTAACCTTAGTAACGATCAAACAAGTTATAAAGAAAAACATTAAACAGAAGTATTTCATTAAAATACCATCTTATATTATACTTAAAGAAACCTGAAATAAGGACTTTAAATGTTGTTTCTTTTGTTCGTTACAGGTAAATGAATATCTTTTTAATAAAATAATGTGATTGTGAGTTGTAAATAGTAGTATTAATAAATCTTTTGTTCGTTACAGAGAAACACAATTGCGTCTTTATTTATAAGCAAGACTAAAAATATCATTATATATATATATATATTATTTATTTTATTTAGTAAAAGATTATACATGTATACATTATTTAAGAAATTTTTTTAATGCCCAACTAGGAGGTTTCCCGTTTTAGGACAGTCAAATTAGGATGAGTATTAACATACGGAACATGGTCTGTAAATAATATAAAAAACAAAACAAAAATAAAAGATTAACATATAAAATAATAAAACTAGCACCATCTACGAAAGAGCAGATTATGAATTATTTTTAGTATCGTTATAATTTTATATTCTAATATATGGAGATTATCAAAAGAATTAATATTCTACTCTTTCATAGATGGCACGAATTATGCTTTAAAATATTAAGAATAATTAATTGTTTGCGCCCGTATTTATGCAATATGAATGAAAAAAAAAAAGTGATTCAATCAAATCCGGTGGTTCTCGCTGTTCCTATACGATCCGAAATACCATTATTGCCGCTTCCATCAAATCATAGTTCCGTGATGACCTTTGCGCAAACTTGTATAGGACAAAGAAGTTCCCCACTTTTGCTTTGTCTACTCAACTATAGATGTCACTACTACTAAAAAAAATAATACCTGCTGTGGAGTCCATTGAAGAGCACTGATTCAAATGATAAACGCCGTAGTAATGTGTTTTAATGCTTCACTCATTGAATTTAATTTCCCCCAAGAATAATGGTAGATAATAGAAACATTATGGAGTTGTGCCAATTTCCACTGAGTTACGTCCAAACTGTAGACTCTCAAAGCGACTACTAAAGTGTGTGAAAGTTATGCGTTCACTGTACTAGTAGAAATAAAGCGTGGTGCTGCTGTCCGTAGATGCAAGCAGCAGTATGGGTGAATGCGGCGGTTTCATACTAATAATAATCACTCAAGACCCACATCCCTTACTTCTATTTTCTATGAATATAAAAGTGGAAATTCTGGTCTTCGTTTTTTGCACTCCACGTTTATTGGGATTGGTAAGAAAAATAATGTTTTATTTTCACATAATATTCTTTATTCACAATTGTATAAATAATAACTTCTTAAGGTTTAATACATAATTATTCTTGGATAGAAAAAAATGTTTCTGTTCACCTCTTTCATATTGTATGCACATTATATACAAGCCTAACTCATCTTTAACACGGCTGGATATTCCTAACAATCAAAATGGAATATTTATTAGAATTAACTTTTACTGTTATATGTCAAGTCACTTCAATTAGTTATATAGTATGTATAATAGTTTGGGAGGTCATTGGAAGTATATGTAGCACCTTATATTGTAGCATTCTGTCAGAACTAGGGTCTGTTTCAAGACAGAATTTATAACAGATGAAAAGTATCTATGTAACTACATAACTGTTAAAATGTTTAAAAAATTATTTCATTCCGATACTCTACAAATATTAATAATTTATATAGATTAGTAACAGTAGAGATATATATATGTATTGTCAAATACAAGAACATCGAATTTTTCACAAAAATTACACAATATAAAACATCCAATTATTATTATTATGTATAATAACTTTAGGCACTGAATTTTTCAATTGGCAATTCATAAGAAAGGCTACTTATCGTATATTCATTTCTAACATTATACAATTTATATTTTAAGAGAAACAACTGTGCGGCCTTTTTCATGCAATATGTAAAATTTAGATTTGAGGCGAAATTTGATACTTGACGAAATGGAATAACATTTTTCTAATCAACAGGCGGAGCAAATATCTATTATGTATATGTGCTATTTATGTATGTTTTTAATTTAGGCCATTCAATACTGATTTTTCTCGATTTTAGAGGCAACTTTGATATTTATTTGTGAGTTAATAATAAAAATAATTTTGCTTTAATATAAAATAAAATAAAATTTAAAAAAGCATTTTGATAGGCCTAAACTTAAATTATAAATGACCGATTTACTGTGGAACACAAATTTGTCTGGTAAAAATTTAAAGTTTCAGCAAAAAATGATAATTTTAAGACATATATGTACTATCTTTTTTTACATCATATTTCATTTTATATACGTAGCAGGTCAGGCAAGATCATTTTTTTAATGATTACTCAAAGTTGAAAAAATTGTCAAAGTTGCTTATAAATCATGCAATTTTTTTAATAGGCAATTCACCCTAAAAAGAGTGCTTTGTGATGAAAAATTTTAGTGGTATTTATTTTATAATTTAAAACACAAAGTAAGTAGAACATTTGCTATTCCTACCTTTTGATTAGAAAAAGAAATATTCAGTTTGGTCAAGTATTTTAGTCAAATCAAAATTTAGGTTTTGTACGAAAAGGGCCTTGCGGCCGTTTCTCTTAAGTCATGTTTACAAATTTATTTTTAATATTTAAAAGCAGCATTCAGTTTTTTTTTTCTTTAAAATATTTTGGGATATACGACAGGAAACAAATTATTCCACATTCCATAATTATTAAGAAACATAATTCTGGTGATATTATAAAATTCCAATCATTAGAACAGAGATTAGCAGATATTTGGATAACAGCGCGTATTTACAAAAAAAAGGTTAAGCCCTCAAAAAGGGAGAGGATAATTAAATAATTCACATAATACATATTATTCACGGAGTCCGGAAACTAGTAGTAAAAGTGACCAATCTGCATCACATTTGAAGTTCATTTTGTCGTATAACTTTTTTTGATTTGAGCCTTTCATTTTGTAGCAAATTGAATCCAAAGTTGTAATTTTTTAGGTAAAATTTGAAAATATTCCATCGATTAAGTCGAGGTGTAGACCTGGCTTCAAAAGTTTTTTAACCTTCTAAGGGCCTTCGCTTATGGAGAAACTGACAACTGGTTGGCAACTCACGGCACAACTCAACTTTACAATTTCAGTAATTATATCAACTTGTTTAACAAAAATATAATTTATTAATAATTTACCAACCTCCTGAACAAAATTGATGTTTTCCTGCTCTGAAATATCGCAAATTACTAGAAAACTTGACAAGGCGTGAGGCATAACCATGGCAACCTGTCAACATGGCAACCAGCACTGCGAGTCGCCCTTGACAACTGGTCTTTGGCAAGTTTCTTGTGTGCGGACATGTGCCAATGAAATTCGCAAGTTCCTTTCCCGTGGAAAGTTTGAGTTGCCAACCATTTTTTTTTCAGTTTCTCCGTGAGCGGAGGACCTACGTAGTAAAGTAAAATCAAAAAGCTCAGATGGAAAAATAAAAGTATTTTTAAGATCTTTATGTGTTGAAGATTCACCAGTTTCCCGCTTGTACTAAAAGTTTCCGGACACCATTTAAAAATAGTATAAATCAAAACGATTTATAATCTATTGGGAAGAAACACATAATTAAAACGAGGCACTATTTACATAAAAAACTTTTTTAAAAAAAGCACAGGCATATCTTATAAATAAACAGCCATTTCACTATGTTATGAAATGTTAAAAAGAGAAAATTGACAAAGTTTTAGTAAACAAATTTGAGATCATTTTGGACCACTCTACAGAGATTCCTTCAGAAAATGCTGGACGAAGCAAACACAGCAATGTTCTGTTACTTCAACAAATTAACTTCCATTGTATTGAAGATGCTTATAAAAATACACAATCTCTATATTATATGTACTATGTTTATATTCAACAAGTGCGGACTTTATTGTCAGAATTATATATTTCAAGGCTTTTTATTTAAATCTCCTACTATCATTGATTGAACACATTTAATCATAATGATTTTAGAAAAAAAGGAGGTAATGACGAATACAGATTGAATATTAGCTAAGCGGAAGCTTTTAAAAAAGTTTCTAATTCGGCACATTTGAAAAAGGTATAGAATTATTTTAACAATTCCAATCATGCAAATTGTACACAACATTTAACGCTTAAATACGTTTATTATTTCAAAGTCCTTAAATTATTATATATCGTTCATAAGATGTCATTAGTGGTATTTAAAAATCATTTACAAAAATTACAGCAATTATAAATCTGTAATATTTCAACATGCCGCTAGACAGGAAATATAATATTATTTACATTTAATATTTTCACAGTAATTATATACAAATATAAAAGTTACAAATGTGTGGTAAGCATCACAAATATCAGTCAATTTAAATTTCTAGTTTCTTCGTATAACCGAGTCCAAACCTCCTTTCCCTATCTCTAGTCAGCGCTTGGAAGCAATGGATATACAGAATCCTTAACCATTACTCCAATATCTTTAGGTTCGTCCAAAGACCCAAGTAAACGACCCTTGCAACAAAAGCACACCTAGTGTATCCCAGTGTAAAAGACATTAAGTAGACACATGGGAGTGGGTAACTTTTGAAAAGATCTACTGCATGCCTTTTGACAGGTGTGTCATTAGCAAAAGCTTCATTTCATCATCATTAAGAAATGCAAGGTTTGAAGTTTATCACTTGATGAGGGCACAATTTTTTGAGGTTCCTCAAAATCACAGCTACGCACGTGAAACCTGCGCACATCAATAAGAAAATTACCACAGGATTTTATCGTTGCATTTATCGCGGACAATGGTTGATATTGGAGGCAGTCTGTCCCCAGTATCTGATGGTCTCCTTATTGTACAACTTCTCATCGGGAGGAAGTCGTTGCTTTTCATACAGTTTGGTGTTGGCGCACGGCTCGGAATCGCTATCCGCCTGCGATGGCGCTATGTTAATGTTAACATTAGTTAGTTCTGTGTTAGTAGGCTTGTGGACTGGACTAGAGTGAGGGTTGGAGCCTTGTGCATGAGGAGAGTGCTGCATGATGATGTAGGTGTCCTCCCGAGGATGTGAGTCAGAGGTGGCCGCCAGATTGATTTTGGCATTCTCGTGGTTCTTGGCGCTGACGAAGTAGCGGGGCTCCGAAGTGTGGTTGGCATGGCTAAGCAGCAGCGGAGCGTGCACCGGGGCCTCTCCGCCTCCGCCTGTTCTGATGATGGGTGACTTCTTCATGAGGGGCTGATCCATCGGGCCTTGAGTGGAGCCGTGGTGGATGTACGCAGCGCTATAACAAAAATATAGCAATATAAGTTTCACAAATTTACAAAAATTTCACAAATTTTTACACTTATACATCAATCACTTTAAAACAAGAACCTAACCTGTTTCTGTTTTTGTCATAGAGTACTTTAGAGGAGCTACGCCTTACAAAGATTTCCGAGATTCGTGATATCTCAGGTTCGACAGTTTCTGTCTTCTACCGAACGAAGGCACGTAGGCTAAGTCAAGCAGGGGTTTGTAGACTTTTCAAGTGGAGGGCCGCATACGACAACATCAAGGTTCATCATTTATGTTGTTCAACATAGTTTTTTTTACAGATGCAATGCGTATTTTTGGTGAACTTTCAAAGAAACTGGTCACGCTTAATACAAGCATTTTTTAGAAAAATCTTTGGATGCGCCTTAATTGCCATACAGGAAAACTACTTGCATTCCGGGCGATGGAAGATATCGCATTTAAAATTTAAATTACGAGCATGAACCATGGTCCGTTCCATACATTGCGTGAACACCTTTTACACATGCTTTTGACCAGATGCCTGTCGTGTAACGTGCTTTGGATACGATGGTTGTCGGTCAACTAAATTCGTGAAATAGAGACTTGGAGACTTTTTGTCTGTTTAATTTTAATAATAATAAAGTAATATTTGAATAGCATAGTTTTGTGTTATTTCACTTCAAGTGCATGCACTATTGCAGGGGTCTCCAAACTTTTCAGCTTTGGGGCCATACTGATGACTCCAGTAAGTTCCTAGGGCCAAAACCGTTTTAATTTTCCTGCCATTATCATTCATGGTTCATGGGGTGAGGTTTGTCCAGGTCTTGGCGGGGGATGCGTCTGCCCACCTGCTGCGTGGCGGGCCGGATTGAGAGACTGGGTGAAGGAGGCCTTTTTAATTTTCCAGCCCGACTATGGATGGATTCATACGTCTGTCACTGGACACACTAAACCCCAGATTCCTACCCACCCCTCATACCTTTTCCTTCCCAGAACTTCCTATCATTCCCTTCCTTAAAAAAGACCCTCCACACAGCATCCTCTAAAATGACATAGACCCTGATGGAAATATTTTCCTAAGCGCCTCCTATTGGAGTTAATGAAAAAAAATACGCTTGCTAAATTCGCTAATTCAATTACTATTGTGTTTTATTACTACACTTCGACTACAACACTTAACGACATCTGGTGGTTACACGCGGAAATAGGTAGTTATATTCGTATTTCCCTCTATCCATCGCTAACAGATAGCTCTAGTAGTGCTTTTTCGCGAATAATCTCGTTGGTTTGATATTATACTTACATCAAGCGAGTAAATAAAACCTAGTTACTCTCTTTATGTATTTTTTATGCAACTTATCACAACAAAAATAAGCTATTAGATGCCGCGGGCCTGATTGATGACACCGGTCGTTAGCTGTCGCGGGCCGAATTGATGGCACTGGCGGGCCGGACTTGGCCCGCGGGCCGTAGTTTGGAGACCCCTGCACTATTGTATTCACAACACACTTTAAAACTACATACATATATGTCATACATCTATTTAACATTTTTTGCATCAGAGTAACTCCACAATAAAGCAATATCACCAAGTATTAAGTTAGTATCATCAAACACTGTAGAGAGTAGTTCATTTTTAATAGAAATGTCTTTTTACAAAATAAGTTGGACAAACCTTAATTTATGTGAAGCATCCAGGGTGTCTGTCCGAAGGATGCGGATGGCGAGCGCGATGAGAAAGAAGAGGATGAGTGCCCCGAAGATGGGCACGGCGATGGTGGCGGCGCGGAACCAGAACTCTCCGGGGGACTCGGCACCCCCCGCCCCCGCTGTCCCTGACCCCCCCACTGCACCCCCCGCCGCTAGCCCGCTCACACCACTCAGGTTGTTGGTACCTAAAACAATAAAACTTATTCAAATGGGATCCAAACATTGTTAAGGTTGAGGGTGTTCAGAGATGCAACGATAGAAGATTTTATTTCAAATCTTAACCGATTTAAAAGAAAATCGATGTCGCTATCAGTTTTGTACGACCTTTCGACTCCTACGCAATTGGCCAGTGAAATTAAGCAAAGCAAGAAAGAATTTCGATATTTTTGATCTTACAAAAAACTTTTTTCGATTTGAGTATTTTTTACGGTTTAGCTAAAGGGTTCAAAAAACTTTTAAAACTGCGTCTACGCTTCGACGCATTTTAAAAGACGTAAAATAATGACAGTAGCCAGCAACGACCGTTTTCTTATTAAATTTGACCTAAAAAATCTCAACTTCTACTCAAAATTATTTGCATTTTGCAATTGTCTTTTTTTTAATGGATACACTTATGTTGAAAAATTATTGGGAAAAAATAAAGGAAAAAAAATGTTGTAGGTAGGTCTACAACACAAAAGTGATGTAGATTCCCCAGTTTCCGGGAATCACCTACAATCTACACTCTACACACATTTTACTAGAATATTTTTGGAGATATTAAACGTAAAGAGGAAACACTCAGGAGTAGTCAGGAGGAAACCGGGCGGCGTTTTCTCCGTACAAACGTATTCTAGTGGAAATATTTTTTTTATTACAATATACCTAGATATAAATATCGACCACTAGCGGCACTAGCGTGCAGGACATTTTTCCTTTTTGGATAAGTTACTTCTTATATGAATATGAGGACCCTTTTAAAATCGTTAAAATTGCATGGTTTGAACTTTGAACGCCATCAACAGACGTTCAGTATATAAACTAGACAAATGTATTTTTGAAAAAAGCAAAACGCACAGACATTATTTTCTTCTAATACAGTTGGTAAAAAAAAACTTTAAAATCGTTCAAATTTTGCAGGAGAAAAATGAGGAATACAAATATAATTGATTTTGACGATTTTATTCAGGTATTATCGGCCTGATGTCAGTTGTCCTTTTAGCTCAGTAATCGGAGGGGTAATAGCAAAGTTTGGTGAAATACCTATTATTCAAATTTCTCGGCGACCGTGTTTCCTCTTAACGTCGATTCTCGGTCCGTTTCAGCTTTTGATCAAATTTTGGTCGGCTGTCAAGAATAGCGTTCTTGCTGGGGGCAATGGCGATATATGGCGAAGGTTACGTACCTGGAATGGAATCGTTGATCTTGAAGTTGGCGAGGGGATTGTCCACGTGGTTGCAGAGGTCGCTGAAGCAGCACAGCAGCAGCGAGGATCCCCAGGCGCCCGTCAGCCGCCCCGGAGAGTTCATGCACTTGCTGGTCAGGTCACTATAACAACATAAACACGTCAAAATGGTGTTCACACAAACACAATAACTTCATGTTATCATCATCCATACAAACTTTACAACAGTAATAGTACAAATATGTTTTATACGGTTCCATGCCAACTCAGAATGAATCCAACTAAGGACCACCTCAGAAAGGTCATTAAAAGCTATGAAAAAATAATTTTAAAATAGCCGGTAATCCTAACCTAACTTAACCTGTTTAACCAATTTTTTAATAATAATAATTGGATAATTTATAGAGCGCCGTTTTTGTGAAAAATCACCTCAAGCGCGCATTTTTAATGATCACTCTTAATGAACTTTTTGAGGTGTTCTGAGTTGGTTTCATTCTGAGTTGGCCGGTCACCTTTTTGTACAGACGACCCCCTCCCTTCCGAGTCCCCCCCCCCCCACTTTCCACTTTCCTCGCCTTTCCCTCTCCTTCGATCCCCTACCGCGAATCTCCCCCTTTATCCCCCTCCGCCCCTTTCGGATTCCCCTCATACATTCATTTTTCAAACAATTCACGCGCTACTTTTTGTAAAATTTTATACAATTTTCAAAACGACAGAACTCACAAGTGTATATGTATAAAAACCTTAGCAGACGTGCACACAACAACTCACCTAAGTTTCATTGCAATAGGATGAGTAGTATAGGAAATAATTTCATAACGCCAGAGCTCACTGTTATACATAGAAACCATCGCGGGCATGCGCTCATCAAATCACCAAAGTTTCATCGCAATCGGATGAATGGTTTAGGAATGCATAAAGCACAAACAAGCAAGCAAACATTTATTTTTAAATATGTACATTATGTTATATTCCCTCAAAACAGCCGGGTAGTAACAACAAATGCAAATGATATCAAACATAATTTGACATCCGAAGTCCACAAATTTTATGACAATAAAGATTAAGTCAATTCTGTGCCGTTACCTCGTGTGATGCAACACTTATGAAATAATTAATAATCAGTTATTATTATTAATAATTAAAGAAAGGTAATACCCGCGCGGGAAGGTATTTACTAGTAATATATTAGTATTGAATCGTTATCTCTTGATGTCAGGCGTGACACATGGCGCCAAGATTACGGCCTGTCACCGGTCACCGGCCGTCACTGCATATCTCTACCCCGTCACCCGTCACCCGTCACCGTCATCTATCACCACCGAACAGAATAACCCCTAGAAATGTGATCTATTGTAACTAATTAAAAGAAAACTGCCGTCGACAGTTTTGATTTTAGATAGACGGGCTAATGAAATTGATGCTAATTGTTAACACGACTAAAGCCATTCCAAGAAACGTTCCAATTCCAAATGGTGGTCTTACACTATCAGACTATCTTCCACCCTGGAACGCACCGCAAATATAGGTACTGCATATAATTTTAAGTGAATTAATTGTGAAATAACCTTTGATTATAATATAATATTATAAGGAAATAACACAAATTAATCAATTCAAATTTATTCGCGAACGCCGGAATTCGATCCTGCTACCTTCGGATTGTGAGTTCACCAAGAGCCTCGACCACGAAGAATATCGTAACTGGACAAAACATAATAAAAATAATATTTTTATTTTTAACTTTATGAGTAAAATCTCAAATTATAATATTAAATTAAATGAAGACAATATTAGCGAAACTCAATCAAAATCTGGAGAAAGAAAATCAGAAAAAAAGATATTGGTTCCACTGGGACACGAACCCAGGTCCCTTAGCTTACATGGCAAGTGCTCTACCGATTGAGCTATGGAACCCATTTCCAATTCGGTCACTTTTAATTGTATCATATACTTCGACTAAGAACCACCAACACTATCTTCATTTTCTTAACGCACATATTATGGGCTGCTATCTTTATATGTATATGATTGCAAGATTCAACCCGAACTAAATGCTATCTAGATAGTGTCTGGATAAATATTTATCCATTTTATTTTTAATACGCGACATCTATTGACTTTTTCTGCAAGTCTAGGATGAATATTTTTATTTTTAACTTTATGAGTAAAATCTCAAATTATAATATTTAATTAAATGAAGACTATATTAACGAAACTCAATCAAAATCTGGAGACAGAAAAATTAGAAAAAAGATATTGGTTCCACTGGGACCAGATTGGAAAAATACCACACGAACCTTAATACAAGCCCAAAAGCTTATTGATTCATAATTTAGATTTATTTTTTATTTAAATTATAATATGTTTACAAAAATAAAGATTGATTCAGTAAAAAATGACGTAACAATAGACAATGGTACATCATGCTGATTTCCCCCTTTGGCGGGCAGCGCGGTGGGAGCATCTGCCGACCTCTTATCACACGTCTGACCCGGCTGGATAATACTACTATCCGAGTGTGTTACCCTGGAGTCATGCCTCAAAGGCAACCCATTCACGGACGAGCATTTCGTTGCCGGCCTGTGATGTCATGCTCGCTGCGGACATGCTCGACAGTGAATGGGCCGCTATTAGCTATGAGTAGGTTCCGCGGTTTGCCGGAGGCCTCCGAGGAGTGCTTCCTTTTAAAGCTCCAGGAATGGTTCCAGGTTCCGAGTTCTTGGTACGAACTCAGGCTCGGACCCGGACTGCCGAGCGTTGGGTAGAGGTCCGAATCCGAGTCCCGGTTCTCCGGGAGTAGTTGATTAGAAGCATTTGAATCCGAGTTCTTTGGGAGTAATTGATTTGAAAAAGGAGCAGAAGTGGGATCTGCTTCCCGCAAACGATTCGGGTTCAAGAACTCAATTCAGCATTGCTATCCGCTGTAGCTATCACATAAGGCTGCGTTCACACACGCGAACCGAACCTGTGAGCTGAACCACTCACGTTTATGTTCGCAAATGTATAGCAACACTACTCGTAATTCGACAGTGGCTAAATATTACCGAGATTCATTGTCAAAATATGTTCAAAAATTAACCTGGCAGGTACAGGTCGCATAATTAGAGTTGACCCTAACAACGCATACAAGATTATGTGAATTGGTATGTAAACTTTCCACAGCGATGTCCTTGTAAAGATTCACGGAAATAGTATTATTAGAAAAATAAAATTAAAATAAGTGCAGGATACGATGATCGGTTTTGAATATTCTAAGAGTTATTTTTATTCGTCATTTAAAAAAATAAAGTTTTTTAAATTTCACTGTAATTTTCTGTTCTGAAGTACAATAACAATTTTGAAACGTGATGTATGCAAACAATGCATACGTGGGAATACTGTATTACTCAACGCCCGCAAACTAGACTTTCGCGACATTCTTGCACAATCACTTCAAATCTTACGTTTTAATTCAGATATAATAATCATAATGTATTATGTATTACCATATCTCGTATTGTAAGGAATGCGAATACCTTTGGATCTGATGTTCGCATACATATGATAAATGATAACCGTTTATCGATCTTCATTTCATTTAAGGGTAAATTAAAAATAATTCATAATCTGCTCATTCACAGATGGCGGTAATTTAATTATTTTCGGAAAAAACTCCATTTGCAAATTATTATTAATCAAATTATTAATCATTTGCAATTAAATTTGCTGTAAAATATTAAAGACAATTTGTTTGTTTGCGCCCGTAAACACGAAATATTCAAGATGAATAAATAGTTTTGTCCGCATAAAAATTCAATTCTTCTAAGAAAGGCAGGCAAATACAATATTGGATTGAATAACTGGTACAATGTTGTATTCGTTTGTCTTTACCCATATCATATTGGTTAAAGAGTTGGGTTTTTATACGAACAAAACTATTTATTCATATTGCGTAGTCACGGGCGCAAATAAACAATCCATTTTAATATTAACAGCATAACTTGCAAAAAGGGTTTTTTCTTAAAATAATTAAATTACCGCCACCTATGAACGAGCATGTATTGTGAATTATAAAATATTCTATTCAAATTACGTGTTGCATCCTTCAATACTTTTATCACAACATTATTACGAATGAGGAGACATAGAAAGGACGCAGAAAGAGTCAAAAGACCGACATCCGGATAAAACATGGGTGGAAGTTCTAGAGGGAAGACGTTCACAGACAAAGCACCTCTAAAGGTTGTGTGAGGAGTGACTGGGTCTGCAATGAACGGAGGCCGCAAAAGAAGCCTGTAAGAAGCGTCAGGTCCACGACCCGAAAGGGATGCAGATGAGAA
This sequence comes from Limnephilus lunatus, assembly GCA_917563855.2. Lineage (NCBI taxonomy): Eukaryota > Metazoa > Arthropoda > Insecta > Trichoptera > Limnephilidae > Limnephilus > Limnephilus lunatus. The sequence continues at coordinate 30,118,799 of OU830599.1, read as the reverse complement.
GAGATGAGAATTTATCGACAATTCATCTGCTAAGCCAATACATGAGAGCTAGGAGAAATCGCCAATCACTTAGTGACAACCTAGTAAACTTTATTGAAAGGACTGGATTCCTGTCAAAGGGTTTCCGAAACAATAATAGTAACTAGCTTATGCCTATTGCAAATGCAATTAACGGGTTAAAACTAACTTAAAAAATTCATATTAAGCGGGTAGGTATCTACTGCCATAAAGGCATGGTAGGCATGCGCACATCAAAACCTAAAGTTTCATCGCAATCCGATAAATGGTTTAGCAACGCTTAGCGGTTATACATACAAATGTTTATAAAGCCGCCCGCAGGGCCTAGTAGCAAAAACCTACCATATGTTAGTATATAGACACCGTTGTAGGCATGCACACATCAAATCCCCAAAGTTTCATCGCAATCGGATGAACGGTTGAGCAATGCGTAATTTCGTGTTGCCAGAACTCACTATTGTATCCAGGAACCAGGAATCCCCCCCCCCTTCCTCACCAGCATCCTCTTCCACTTTCCACTCTGCCTCCCTCACCTTCCCTCACCCCACTTCACTCCTAGGCTTCTCCGTATCGTAAACCCCCTCCCGAGTTCCCCTCCCCCCTCCCAGGCTCCCTTCCCCCTTCCTGTTTCCACCCCCCCCCCACCTGCCGCATTACATACACCAATTCCCGGTACATTTATTTTTCAAACAACTCGCGCGCCACCTATTAAATTTTTTTATACAAATTTCGTGAAGCCAGAACTCACCAGTAGTTGTATACAAACCTTGTATTAACAATAACGAACACAACAAAAAAAGAATTTTTCAATTTGTTGCAGTCCTTCAGAAATTATGAGCGTACGTACATTTTCATAAAAATTTTATAATGCCAGAACTCACCAGTAGTTTTACTGCTTAAAAAAAGCGCTATACGAATTTAATACTTAAAAAAAATTCTCGTTCAACTTCGAGTAATTTCTGTAAAAGTTCGGTTCGAATTCTATTCAAGTTCTAAAGATATTTTTGTATTATGATACAACTGGCATTTACTGATAAAAAAATAGAACTTACACAGAACGTGAAAATGAACTTAAAAAAATTGTTAAATTATTCAGTATCGGTGAAACAACATTACCTTAGTAAATTAAATTGCATTAAAACCTAAATAATTGTCTAACTACCCATTCCGGTAGGTACCGGGGCTTTTCCTTACAAAATTCCGGCAATGGTTTTGCTTTTCTCATCATATTTGCAATACTACCGAGATAAGTAGGTACCTACCCTGAATTAATAACATTTCAATGTACTGGCCGGTAAATATCCACCCTACTGAAGTGAATCTATGGACACCAATTTTCTTGTTTTTTTTGGAAAATTTTATAGGTTTTTCGGCGACCCTGAACTTTTTTACATGGGACGGACACTTTATATCGTTATCAAAAGTTGCCTTATATTTCCGGGTACCGAATTTTTCAAAAACATCTAACCGGGGATCGTTTTTTCGGCTGCAATGCCATTTTCCAAAAAACAACAACCCAAACCGCTGAGAGATCCGTTTTGTTTTGACATGTAAGAATCCTGACCTAACTCAACATTCGTAGCAATTTCTTTTGCATTGAAACTAATGGCCAAAATGACATTTTTTTTTTGAAGTACACCTGTCGGCAGGAAATATAACTGAGCCGAATTGAGTACTTTTATTTGAGGTTCCAGTTTTAGCCGCTGATTCGCCATAGTTTTTCGTCAATAAATCGCTAGCAAAAATGTAGGCAACAAAAATGCTCAATTTTTCAAAGTACTGAAAAGAGCATTTGTTTTTGCATGGAAATTGAGGCCTATTTTGCGTCTTTTTTTTTTGAGACGCGACACCTGGCGGCGGGAACTATAACTGAGCCGAATTGGGCGATTTAATGAGAAGTTCTAGTTTTCGCCACCGTTTTGTATGAGACAAAAAAACGCTAGCGGCGCTATTTTGTCGAAAAAAAATTACTACCAGTTTCGTGTCTGAAAGTGAATTTGATCCAAAACGAACCTTGAGGTTGGTGAAACTTAAGGGGCGGTGCGGTCGATTTTCGCCTGCAAAAAAAAGTGAGTTTTGAATCGAAACCAGACAATACTATATATACTAGCTTATGCCTATTGCAAATGCAATAAACGGGTTAAAACTAACTTGACTTACTTACTAACAGAAAAAAAAAATTTCATAGTAAGCGGGTAGGTACCTACGGTTAAACATACAAATATATATAAAGCCACCCACAGGGCCTAGCAGCAAAAACCTCCTATACGTTAGTATATAGACACCATTGTAGGCATGCACACATCAAATCTTCAAAGTTTCATCGCAATCGGATGAACGGTTAAGCAATGCGTAATTTCATGATGCCAGAGCTCACTTTTGTATACAAAATCCGTCGTGGGCATGCACACATCAAATCTACAATTTTTTTATCGCAATCGGATGAATGGTTTAGCAACGCTTAGCGGTTAAACACACAATTATGTATAAAGCCGCCCGCAGGACCTAGCAGCAAAAACCTGCCGTACGTTAGTATGAAGACACCATTATAGGCATGCACACATCAAATCCCCAAAGTTTCATCCCAATAGATGAACGGCTTAGTAATGCGTAATTTCATGATGTCAGAGCTCACTTTTGTATACAGAAACCGTCGTGGGCATGCACACATCAAATCCTCAAATTTTCATCGCAATCAGATGAATGGTTTAGCAACGCTTAGCGATTAAACATACAACTATGTATAAAGCCGCCCGCAGGGCCTAGAAGCAAAAACCTGCCATACGTTAGTATATAAACACCATTGTAGACGTGAACACATCAAATCCCCAAAGTTTCATCGCAATCGGATGAACGGTTTATCAATGCGTTATTTCATGATGCCAGAGCTCACTATTGTATACAGAAACCATCGCGAGCATGCGCACATCAAATCCCCAAATTTTTATTGCGATCGGATGAATGGTTTTGCCCATTGCAAAGCAACTAACGGGTTCTAAAACTATGCGATTTGATGTATGAACGTGGATGATGCGAAGAGCGGGTGTTTAATTAAATATATGAAGAAAAAAACGATATGATGACATGCAGCTTTCGTAGTTTAACCTTAACATAAAAATGGAATATTCCTTATTATCCGTGAATCAAACTTCGACAACACGAACGTTCTGTATTATCCGTGAGGTGGACTAAATGCATATTTACCGAATATAATAATTATATTATATTTGTATGTCTAATTTGCAATTGAAGTTTCATCCAAGGAAAATATTATTAAATTCTTTTGCTCAGTTACAAATTAGGTACTTCCAGTCGAGCGATTCTATATCTTTTGTGGGATCATTATTAGATAACGGACGTGATCTTTTTGTACATATTTTAGTTTAAATCGTTTTAAACATGAATTCTTGCAAGTATGCACAATTATTTATCCATTTAATGTACGTTGTACAAAGAAAAACCAAATAACAGCCATAAAAACCACACAAATCTGACAGGAGATCACGTTCATTATCAAATAACGATCCCACAAAAGATATCTAGTACGAAGAATAATTAATCTTTCTCATCGGAACCGCACTGTACGATCATAAGAACATCTTTCGACGAAATTTGAATTCTCGGCTGCTGGCTGGTTAACTACTCTTAATATATTCTACGTCAACTATTGTTTGTATGTTAGTGATCTGCATTTGTCCTAGAGAACGATGAGAAGTTACTGAAAGTTATCCTATCAACCCTTATCTATGCCCCATGCTAGGACTTCTGATGTTTCAATATTGGTATTGATGAACTGTTCTATTAAATTAATAACAATTTTCTTCTTGTTTTACGGATAAAGATTTGTAAAAGAATTCCTGGGAATTTATTTAATGAACTTTTTGCAATGGATGATACAGTAGAATCCAGATATAATGACCCTCAAGGGGCCAGCGATACTTTGTCATACTAATCGGACGATGCACAAAATGGCCGGCCAAAACAATTTAAGCTTGTTTTTATTATATTAATGTTATTACTACTACTATAATACGGGCATGTGCCTAGTGTGGCAGTCGAAAAACTGTCTACCTGAAAAAATATATGTTTATGAATAAAGAATAATTATTGATATGAAATATGTAATAGTATAAATTTCTTTTTAGGTAAATAAAACATTTAATACAAATTATAACTTTCTTCTTCTTCCTTGCGCTTTCCCAACTCATTGCCTAGATAGGCTGCTGGGGTCGGCTCAGGTTGTAGCTTCTACGGTTCTGAGTATCGCCTTCATCCAGGCCGTTTCTCCCAAGTATTTTGGAGCATTGAGTCATCCAGGATTTCTTTGGTCTTCCTTTGGATGACTGTCGATGAAGCTCCATAGACATTGCCTGCTTCACTGTGTGGTCTGATGGTCTCCGTCTTATGTGCCCATACCATCTAAACTGTTGTTCCTCCAGCTTACTGTTTATGTCCGTGACACCTAAACTAACACGAATGCGTGAACTTTTAATCTTATCTTTTAGTGATACTCCTGCCGACCATCTAAGCATTCGCATTTCTGCTGGTTCGAGTTGCTTTGAGTAGGAGTTGTACATAGTCCAGCATTCAATACAAATTATAACTTTAATGGTACTTCTACATATACTTAAGACCCCTGCCACACACAGCAATAAAATATAAAAGATCATCGCATGCTAAATAATGCTCTCCATACAATCCCTTCGGATCTGTCACATCTAAGCAGTTTATGCGCAAATCAACCATAGACAAAACATATCTTATGTCGTAACCGCTCCTGATGTGATATGTGAAAAGTTGTGCTACCTCCTCTCCTCCAAAAAACAGGAGGGGCTCATTTTAATGACGGAGCTGCCTAAACGTGCAGATGACAGTTGTCTAGTTAATAGATTCAGTACAAAGAAATGGTATTTCGTGGTGCTCCCTAATTCATCAGACCCCTTCTCCTACCATAGGAAGAAATATTTGATAGCGTCGTCTGACGATACAACACATACTCAATCGCGGTTCAACAAATATTTGCTTGTGCTTTTATAGCTGTGTGTGTCAGGTGCATAATGTACTGTAATACAAAAAAATACAATGTACCTACATTCTGCAAATAAATATTTATTTATTTTTTCATGTTTTCCATAAAATAGTTATACACTAATATATTATGGAGAAGATTACAAAATTAAAAAGTACATGGGGGCAGTTTCCGTAGTTTTACTATGTTGTGGCGTATATCAAAAGATAGTTGCTGAACTCTTTGTAACATTGAAGATGTCAATGCAGAATTGTTAAGCGAGGTATTGATACATAGGTTTTGTAAACAAAACACTGCACTATTATATTTATTAAAATTTTAATTACTTTAATAATATTAAAAACATAAGGCACACAGTGAGGAGAATAAAGAACCACAATTCTAACTTGTAACTGCTTAAATTTGGTAAACACATGCGGGTGAGTTGAGAAACAACTAACTAACTATTACCAAATAACTCAGTCTTGGCAAACATTCATTCACATTCACACATGTTTTCTTATTATTTTGATTCTTGACATGGCCCAAGCATCTGATTCACTTAATCGTTCTATGTTTTCCTCGGGTGAGCCCAAACCATCTAAAAAAGGTCACTGCTCAGCTACAATTAAGGATTTCTCCTGGAATGCAGCTGGTTTTCGGCAGTGCCTCCATATAGATTTTTCATTCATTAGCCACATCTTTAAAATTATCATACTTAAACTCTTATTTTACTCAAAAGCAAAGTTATTTTTGATATTATTCAAAATCACTGGCACAAAATTCTCCAGTGTTCAGTTTCCATACATTTATTTGCTATTTTAGGTATTTTCAGACCTTTTTTCTGTGAAACGTGTGCTGTGACTATGTACCATTGTTTTTTATAAGTACTATCTCCCCAGTTATCCTTTTAATAGCAAGGAACCAGAATATACCCTTCTTATAAGATGAATTGCAAAATACTATACCTTATTTATTTATTTAAAATAATATTAGAAAAGTTTCATTATATTACATTTCAACCTATTCAAAATCATGATTTCTTATCACAGCTGATCCTTTGGGTTATGACAAATCATGATTTGTTATAACTCAAAGAGCGCCTTGTGCGGAGATAATTTTGACATCCTTTTCCAGTAGACAAAGTAGGTGATTTCTGTAATCAATCTTTCTTTCTTCTTTTTTCTGGCGCTGTCCCAACTCATTGCCTAGGTAGGCTGTTGGGGTCGGTTCTTCTCGTTCTCAAATTAGAGTTTCTTCGGTTCTGAGTGCGTTTCTTTAAGCATTGAGTCATCTAGGAGTTCTTTGGTCTTTCTCTGGATGACTGTCGATGAATCTGCATAGACATTGCCTGCTTCACTGTGTGGTCTGATGATCTCCGTCTTACGTGCCCATACCATCTCAAATGTCGTTCCTCCAGCTTACTGTTTATGTCCATGACATACACCCAGGCTACGACGAATGCGTAAATGAACTAACGTGCTGTAATCAATAATATTTTATAAGATTAGTTTTATATTTCATAGAATTTGAATATTTGCACTTCGCTCGTTGTAGCCATTGCATTAGAATGATATATTTTTCTGCGAGTTTTCTATAATTTGTGGAAAAAATTTGAAACTATTCATCAAATAAGGAACATTTCAATAATGGGAACACAGGTTTTTTTCTACAGACAGGAAAAATTAAGAAAGCATATTGCATTAATTTAATCTTTAAGTTTCAATTGTATTTTCACCTTGTTGTCCTTCGTTGATTTGAGTATATTTTAGATTTCATCAATAATTTTGACAACGCCAGCCGTCACCTGGCATTTAATAATACACGGGGTCGGTTCTTCTCGTTCTCAAATTATAGTTTCTTCGGTTCGGAGTATCGCCTTCATCCATGTGTTTCTTTAAGCATTGAGTCATCTAGGAGTTCTTTGGTCTTTCTCTGGATGACTGCCAATGAAGCTGCATAGACATTGCCTGCTTCACTGTGTGGTCTGATGATCTCCGTCTTACGTGCCCATACCATCTCAAATGTCGTTCCTCCAGCTTACTGTTTATGTCCATGACATACACCCAGGCTACGACGAATGTGTAAATGAACTAACGTGCTGTAATCAATAATATTTTATAAGATTAGTTTTATATTTCATAGAATTTGAATATTTGCACTTCGCTCGTTGTAGCCATTGCATTAGAATGATATATTTTTCTGCGAGTTTTCTATAATTTGTGGAAAAAATTTGAAACTATTCATCAAATAAGGAACATTTCAATAATGGGAACACAGGTTTTTTTCTACAGACAGGAAAAATTAAGAAAGCATATTGCATTAATTTTATCATAAATGATAAGTTTCAATTCTGTAACTCAGAAGAAAAAGGTCGGTTGTCCAGTATTTGTGAAAATGAGTTATGTATGAGGCCTTTTTAGTTATTTCAGTATCTACACACAGGTATAAAGAATGTTGTCCTACGACAACGGAAAACAAAGTTAGGTCAACATAAAAGGTCTGGTGTATTTTGAGTATTTTTATTTTCTAATGCTATAAGGTCGGATGTCCGCTAAAAACGTTAAAAACCATAATATTAATATGTGCCTTAAGACAAATTAAAAAAAACAGGAAAAAAATTACATAAATTTAACCATCAAGAGATAACCAATAGACTAATTATTTTACTATTTCCTCTCTCCTGAACAATTTCAAAAATGTGACAACCGACCTTTTTCTTCTGAGGTACAGAATTGTATTTTCACCTTGTTGTCCTTCGTTGATGTGAGTATATTTTAGATTAAATCAATAACTTTGACAACGCCAGCCGTCACCTGGCATTTAATAATACACGGGGTCGGTTCTTCTTGTTCTCAAATTATAGTTTCTTCGGTTCGGAGTATCGCCTTCATCCATGTGTTTCTGCATTGAGTCATCTAGGAGTTCTTTGGTCTTTCTCTGGATGACTGTCGATGAAGCTACATAGACATTGCCTGCTTCACTGTGTGGTCTGATGATCTCCGTCTTACGTGCCCATACCATCTCAAATGTCGTTCCTCCAGCTTACTGTTTATGTCCATGACATACACCCAGGCTACGAAGAAATGCGTGAACTAACGTGCTGTAATCAATAATATTTTATAAGATTAGTTTTATATTTCATAGAATTTGAATATTTGCACTTCGCTCGTTGTAGCCATTGCATTAGAATGATATATTTTTCTGTGAGTTTTCTATAATTTGTGGAAAAAATTTGAAACTATTCATCAAATAAGGAACATTTCAATAATGGGAACACAGGTTTTTTTCTACAGACAGGAAAAATTAAGAAAGCATATTGCATTAATTTAATCTTTGTTTCAATTGTATTTTCACCTTGTTGTCCTTCGTTGATTTGAGTATATTTTAGATTTCATCAATAATTTTGACAACGCCAGCCGTCACCTGGCATTTAATAATACACTGTAGTCAATGTCCAGCTCCTCAAAAACCTGTAAAAAATGGTAATTCAATGTTATGTTATAATAATAATAGGATAATTATATTTTATGTGTATTATCTAACTCGGATAATAACTGTATAAAGGTTGAAAAGTGATCTCACCTGCGCATTTGTAATCCTGTCAACACGGCGCGTCAATTTCGTCAAAAATAACAAAGTTCAGCTTATTAAATGTCCCCATCAGGCATTTTACAGTATAACATAAATATAGCAAACCACCCACCAGTATAAATTGTATCATTGCGGCATTTTATTCCTTCAGAGGAAGATTTAGGTTATATTTATTTCTAAAATAACGCGTTTCGTGACAATTTTTAAAGCTAATGGGCAAAGAAAAGTTACATAAATTTTATAATGAAGTAATATATTAGTATTATATTATTATCATACCTATTTTAATCCGCAAAATCGTATTTAAAATCACAGTCATGAATAAACAAATAATAAATGAACTAATGAACTGACTGGTTTATTTATGTAATGAACTAAAACTAATACCAAACCAATCCATAAAAAAATTATAAAAAGTTGTCATTTTGAATATGAAGTTTAGTAATGCCATATCTCAAAAAAACATGTTTCAAGGGTAAAAAATGTTAATGCTTACAAAGAAAAAACATGGTTTTCGTAAAATTTTTTTTTATTGAGAACAAAGATATCTTAATAAATTAACTTTAATGCTTTATTTAAAAACAAAATTTTAAAATATACCTGTGAATAGCATTAAAAAATTATTTTTTTGAAAAAATAACAACTAAACACCCTAAAATTTTTTTTTTTACATATTTTTTCGCTTTTGTCAAGCGTAAAGTATGTAGAACTTCATTTAAAATATTATATATTTAAGATATTATTAATTAAAATATTATTAAATATTATATATTTCAAATAATAATATGAAATAATAAATTAGTTGAAAAAAAAAGAACAAACAATATCCATGAAATGAGGTAAAAGAAATTCTACAATAATGTATTTTTTCTATTTAGTGTAGATATAGTTACAGCAGTTAAATATTCACTATATTTTAATGTATCTATATTATTTATTGACAAACTTAAAAATTTTAGTAAGAAACATTCTGAATATTAAAAAACAACATTCCAAAATTAGGCATTCCAAAACCAAGCATATAGCAACATTATACGAATACTGTCGTTATGTTGATTCCTCCTTTTTCAAGAAAATCGTGAAGCGAGCGTATTTATTTAAATTCAGACGAAGCTGCCATTTCGAACGGATGAAAATAGAACTACAAAAGTATTCGATAGATATTTGATTTTTTCTTATGTGAATAATCCATACTTGTATTCCGCACCGCTAGATGTCTCCCGTAAAGTTTTGGCAAACATATTGAAATGTTTCCCCTATCAAAAAAAAAAACAACTGCTAGTGGCTGGAAAATAATCGACTCTTCGAAGGATTGTGAACTTTGAAGCGTTCCAAAATAGCGAGCGCTAATGTCCATTCTCGCGTGTCAGCCGTTGGGACAATTTCCTTCGAACAAAATTGAACCTTGAGGTGTGCGAAACTCGAGGACCGGAGAGGTCGTTTTGGCGTGCCAGCGGCGTTTTTGCGTCGCCAAGCCAAAGTGAACCTTGAGGTTGGTGAAACGCGAGGGGCGGTGCGGTCGATTTTCCCGTCAAGCGAAAAGTGAGTTTTTTGAAAAACCAAACAATACTATATAACTAGCTTATGCCCATTGCAAATGCAACTAACGGGTTAAAACTAACTTGACTTACTAACTAACAGAAAAAAAAAATCAAAGTAAGCGGGTAGGTACCTACGGTTAAACATACAAATATATATAAAGCAGCCCACAGGGCCTAGCAGCAAAAATCTGCCATACGTTAGTATATAGACACCATTGTAGGCATGCACACAACAAATCCCCAAAGTTTCATCGCAATCGCATGAACGGTTTAGCAATGCGTAATTTCATGATGCCAGAGCTCACTTTTGTATACAGAAACCGTCGTGGGCATGCACACATCAAATATACAATTTTTTATCGCAATCGGATGAAAGGTTTAGCAACGCTTAGCGGTTAAACACAGAATTATGTATAAAGCCGCCCGCAGGACCTAGCAGCAAAAAGCCGAAACACTACATACACTAATTCCGGGTACATTTAGTTTTCAAACAGCTCGTGCGCCACCTATTTAATTTTTTTATACAAATTTCGTGAAGCCAGAACTCACCAGTAGTTTTATACAAACATTGTGTTAACAATAACGAACACAACAAAAAAAGAATTTTTCAATTTGTTGCAGTCCTTCAGAAGTTATGAGCGTACGTACATTTTCATAAAAATTTTATAATGCCAGAACTCACCAGTAGTTTTACTGCTTAAAAAAAGCGCTATACGAATTTAATACTTTAAAAAATATCCCGTTCAACTTCGGGTAATTTCTGTAAAAGTTCTGTTCGAATTCTATTCAAGTTCTATATATATTTTTGTTTAATGATGCAACTGGCATTTACTGATAAAAAAAATAGAACTTACACAGAACGTGAAAATGAACTTAAAAAAATTGTTAATTATTCAGTATCGGTGAAACAACATTACCTTAGTAAATTAAATTGCATTTAAACCTAAATAATTGTCTAACTACCCATTCCGGTAGGTACCGGCGCTTTTCCTTACAAAATTCCGGCAATGGTTTTGCTTTTTTCATCATATTTGCAATAGGTACTACCGAAATAAGTAGGCACCTTTCCTTGAAATCAATTACATTTCAATTTGCACTTGCCGGTAAATATCTATCCTTCTGAAGTCAATCTATGGGCGTATATTGTCGTATTTTTTTTCGAAAATTTTATAGGTTTTTCGGCGACCCTGAACTTTTTTACATGGGACGAACACCTTATATTATTATCAAAAGATGCGTTATGTTTTTGTGTACCGTATTTTTCAAAAACATCCAAGCCGGAATCGTTTTTTGGGCCGTAATGCCGTATACCGCAAAATCAACAACCCAAACCGCTGAGAGATCCGTTTTATTAGAGTAAACATATGACATTTCGGATACTGGGCTGTCTCAACATTTGCTGTTTAAGCGCGGGTCTTTTGTATGAGGTACTTACCTACGATATCATACACAGACAGATAATATTCCATAATTATATTTTTTAAACAGGCAAGACCGATGCACAAATTTGCACAATTCCCGCTAAAATTAAGGCCCTGCCGAACCACACAAATTGAAATCCGCCATTAAAAAAAAAATTCTTCATACAAAACCTATTAGGGCGGGGTCTGCTTTTTTTTAAGGTGGTAGTGGATTTTAACGCCATCACGACTCCATCTTCAGTGTTGCAAAGTTCGAGAAAAATTATAAAATTTTAATATACCAGCCGATTTTACAGGCTGCAAACGATTTGCATTTATCGATGAAAGTGAATTTTTCGCAAATGTCAGAAAAATGTCGAATTTGAATGCAATATTGTGAAACATTTTCAAGGGGGAGCTAAACATGTTTTGGTTTTAAAAGTTTCTAAAACTTGTATTGTTTATGTTTATTAAAAAACATCTCCGCCGGAAGGTGTACTTTTAACGCAATCTTTAATTCCGTAATGCCCCTATAAAATGTCAATTTTTCTGAAGAACTTTCTCGAAGCCGTTTAATTAATTAGAATAAATTCCTAGCAAAATCAGTTTTGTATGGGAAACTAACTTTTTTTTACTTCCCTTCTCGATCCGACGTTTTTAAAGGGGCGAACCTGTCGGCGGGAAATATAACCTAGCCGAATTGAGTGATTTTATGAGTAGTTCCAGTTTTCGCCGCAAATTTATATTATTTTTCGCTCTTAAAATGTATCAGTTCAATTTTATGTGAGTTTCCTGTCTAGTCTATTTTTTTTGTGAAAATCGTGAAGCTAGCGTATTTATTTAAATTCAGACGAAGCTGCCATTTCGAACGGATGAAAATAGAACTACAACAGTATTCGATAGACATTTGATTTTTTCTAATGTGAATAATCCATACTTGTATTCCGCACCGCTAGAAGTCTCCCGTAAAGTTTTGGCAAACATATTGATAACGATGAAAAATGTTTCCCCTAACAAAAAAGAAACAAAAGCTAGTGGCTGGAAAATAATCGACTCTTCGAAGGATTGTGAACTTTGAAGCGTTCCAAAATAGCGAGCGCTAATGTCCATTCTCGCGTGTCAGCCGAAGGGACAATTCTAGACTTCGAGCCAAAGTGAACCTTGAGGTTGGTGAAACGCGAGGGGCGGTGAGGTCGATTTTCGCATCAAGGAAAAAGTGAGTTTTTTGAAAAACCAAGCAATACTATATAATATATAGTTCGTTCATACATCGACGTTCAGAGAAATAATAACAGAAACTATACATAAGTAGTAAATGACCGAAAAAGACAAGACAGATGGCTCCAGAGATCAGAGATGAGACAATGAGACAGAAGAGCCAAGTCACAAGTGATACCAAGGAGACGAGGTCACGAACCCGCGGCGATTCCGCTTATCACTTCGTTTTATTATACATATTATACACCGACGATGGTTCTTCATTTCCTTGACTACTTCATACACCAATAGTAAATTTAATTTAATTGTTTATTACACACCCTGGTGGGCTTTTACATTAAATTTACTTGGTACTTTATAGTTTGACAGTATCTGTACGATGAAATATATCTCCCAGATCATAATATTCATTTTCAAGATTGTGAAGTCTCGGAATTGAAGAATTTTGAAAAGCCAGTGTCCTGGTGTTAGCAAAGCAAAATGGTAATAAATATCGGCAAGATCTTTTGGGAACATGGATATTGATTAATTGAAGCAATTAAGGACAGTCAATTCTCTAATGCACTGTTTTATGTAGTGGTATTAAATCTGTGCTTATTCTTCTCACTTAAAGTTTCGGTAATTATAATGTGTTTAGGAACGGGCAATTTATAGTTTATATATCTTGAACTTATGTTGAGTCTTTTCAATGTTGTCGGCATGAGTATTGAAAAGGGAGACCATACCTTAGAGTTATACTCTAATTGGCATCTGACAAGAGTTTTATATAACTTGATAAATGTGCCTCAATTCTTAAGTCTTTTGCAGTTCTCTAAGTAAAGCCAAGGAACCTTGTTGATAATATTACTAATATGATTTACAGAGGTTAGTTTGCTATCGAATTTAATACCTAGGTCAATAATTTCACTAACACAATTAAAAAATGTATCATTTAAGTAATGTAAATTTAAAAAAATGACGATAAATTATAAATATTTATAATACATAAGTAATACAGTGTCAACATTTCCGATAACAGAAGCGTTGGCGAATTATTAACTTTCCTTCCTATATTTGTTGAAATCCGATTTAAAATTTTAACGATTGAAAATGCTAATTAAATATACTTAATACTTTATCAGCGGTTCTAACAACTGGGTTTCAAATTCATAGTATGAATAATAATTGCATTTCGTTGAAACCATCAACGAACGATTAGACGTATATTTATGGTATGAACGTCATCTATTTGGTCGTCACTTTCATAGTTCAAATACAGTTTTCTTGGAAACCATTAAGTTTTGCAATAAATGTGTGTTCGCGTGTCTTGAGAAGGACACCTTCCAACGCTCTAAGATATACCTAATATAAATGTACAGTATGGATCTATGGATCATATCAACTTTATTGCCCGTTGTATCAACTTTAGGGCACAGATAATCTGGTTCATCCAAAAGGGGTAAAGGTCAGCGGATAATTGGTTGGTTTTAATAAAAAAAAAATTTTTTTAAAAGAAAGACAAACATTCCCGGGTTACGAATAACCCAACTATGTTTGAAAATCTCCTACTACCACCACAGAAAGCCGAAAATGTTGCTTGTGTTGTGATGGAGGACTTAGCCAGCCGAGGAATCGAACACGCGACGCCCAGGTGGGACCCAAGCGCTATGCCCACTCAACCACTGACCGGTCAATAGATCGGAAGGTTATAATAGTAGGTAAGGTTAGGTTGGTTGGTAACAATAATAGGTTAGTTGGTTACGATAGTAATTTGGTTGGTTTTAATGGTAGATTAGTTGGTTACAATAGTTAAAATAGTAGTAGGTTAGGTTAGGTTTGTTTCAATAGTAGGTTGTTTGGTAACAATAGTAGGTTGGTTGGTTACTATAGTAGGTTAGGTTAGGATAAATTGGTTACAATAGTAGATTGCTTGGTTACGTACTCTACAATAGTAGGTTGGGTTAGGTTAGGTTAGGTTAAAAATTTGGTTGGTTGATGACAATCATTACAATAGTAGGTTAGGTTAGGAGGGATGGTTATGAATGGATATCAACTCACACATTGGGATCCTCGTCTATACAGCCATGCCTGGCCCAGCGTACGTCCTGCACCAGCTCGGAGTAGCAGCCGCCCTTGGGGGACTTGCAGAGGTAGCCAGTGGTGACGCAGGAGGGCAGGTTGCAGTAGCACCGCACGTGACGCCCGCCACCAGAGTCACCAGACCCGCCTGCAAGAAAAACAATAACACCATTAGAAACATTGCACATGAACACTGACCACTGAGAGATTCTACAGGTCCCGTAGAGTGTTTAGTGTAGACCGTTCTGTAGACTGCGATAGACTGCAGATGTTGAAAGAATGCCAGATGAAAGACACCGAAAATAATGACCAATTGGGTGCTCCAGTGAAAGCGATCCAGAGGCAGACCGAGGAGACGTAGATAGACTACGAACGTGAAAGTGAAATGGACTAGGACGCGAAGGAGTAAGGACTGGATGCAAAAATGGCAAAGTACCGCAGCCAGTAGAGAGCATTTGTGAAGGAGGTCAAATTTCACCCTGGGATTTTGCCCACGGAAGGCAATGAATAGAAACATTACATTGCATTAGTTGCAAACCCGACACGGGGCAAACATTTTGAGTAAACATTTCCTACCCATGGACATTACAAATAATAATATATTTGAACTGCGTTGAGATGAAGTATCGCCCTGATGTGAGAAAAATAATTAACTACGCTTGAAATGACTTGAGAGTAGTTTAAACTTCACCTTATCTCAAATCCTTCCCTTTCCCAGATTCCATCCGCCTCAACATTCTCTAATTGGCTCCTTGATTTATTACGTAGGTAGTATTTTAAAATATGTTGCACCATAATTTCGAATGAATACGTTATTTCCATACCTACGTGAAGAATAATTCACAGACCGTGATAATGAAAACACATGTGAGATAAGAATCCGAATTGCTTAGCGGCAGATAATATCCACATTTATTAGGTACTATCCACCAATAATCCGAACGTGTACATGTGCTCGGAAATCATGATTCTTTTTCTAATTACATATTCATAAATAAGGAATTTTACAAATAATAACACTTCATCACCAGGTAATTATGATAATATCGCTATCAACATTAAAATAAATGATTAACAAAAATTATAATGAATTGCCTATGATCAATATAAACATATAAAATTGGCTAACAAAATCAAATTAACTAATCATCGCTCGTTTTTTTCACCTACGATAGAATACTGTACAACCCTTCCGTCAAAATACCTTCATTGATACATTCACATGCATCGTGTCGTACATACTCTTTTGTTACGCCGAATTGTATTTTGTCATGAGTCTAGTTTTTACACTGTTAATTCGTGGTGGAATTCCATTGTAATAGAATTGAAATTAAAAAACTTTTTCACTTTGTTCCACTTATTTATTATTACCAGGACCGTTTCATCCTACTACGGACATTTTCAGACTGGTAGTTGAAACTCTTATGCTATTGATTTTATACAAACTTAGGCAGGGGTACACAACATTGTCTATATATAATGAATGATTCTATTTTGTTAATTTAAGGTATTATAAGTTATTTTGTTAGTTTAGGGTACATTAGGTAATTATAAAGTTTATTTAAAAAAATATGAATGATGTTACATAGTAAGTAGATATTTTTAGTTCACATGAATACAAAAGAATTTATATAATTAAAAAGGTTTGTGATTTCTGGTATTTTGTAATGTTGGGATATTACCTCCTTGTTGCTTAGGGCTTATTGTCAAATATTGGTAGCACTAAAGTAATTATTATTATTGGGGTTCTCCACAATTTGGGTTATTACATTTTTAAATTACAAACTTAAATTATACCACTGCTCTCTGAAGTAAAATTATTCTAAGTGAAAATAATGGGAAAATGATGATGATTGAGCATTATGTTCCAACTGTTTATTCATAACATATTTACGATCTAATTTCTTCGTTAAGCGATTGATAATCTGTATTTTGTCATAATAATCGCCAAGATTCGGCGGCGTACTTCAATGTGTTATCATTGGAAGATCGAAGAAGCTCGGCGGATGTTACTCTTTCTACAGAAAATATCCAGGTCCGTCGGAGATTTCCCGGAACTCCTACAACGAATCCAACTACGAGTTCCCAACAAACGAACCAGATCCGACAGAATTCTTAGCCTCCCTCGATGCAAAACCAATTCTAAGCAAAACATTTTCATTTATCGTGCATCGTGCATCACACATTTTCAATGCATTCTATACACAATTTCACATTTTTAACTCCGCACCACACTCTCGATCCTTTATTGGATTTTTCCTTTTTTTGTTATGCATATTATTATTGGTAAACATTCTATACTTAAACTAGATCTACCCGCCCCATCAAGCATACCACCTTCCTATTCACATTTAAACAATTTGTTATGTAATTTTTCTTAATTATCATCGTTCAAATTATTTAATTCATTTATATTTTACAATACTAAAGTGGAAATGTTTAAATGGTAAAATTAATGTAACTTACTTAGATATTATTTTTCTTTTTTAAAGTAAACTGTTGGTCTCCCAAATAAAATAAAATAAATAAATATATACGTATTCTTATTATATCCACTTACTTATCACATATAACATTTTACCGGTGATTTTCAGATATATTCTGTGGCTATTATTGTATGAATTTTTGTATTTCAATATCTTTGGTATTTTTACTGATTGTTAAACATTTTTATATCCGGGTTCAGACATTTCAAGTTGATCAACATATTGATAAGTTTTTTTAACAATTTTTGTCGTTCAATAAAAGTTGATCAACTAAAATTGAAACATTTGAACCCGCTGTACGACACTGTGCTTTTTTTTTGCTATGCCTACTATTTATAAGCCATATGGTGTACCTTTATTATTTCTAAATTGTCTAATGTATTAGTAAATAGACTAGTTCCCCAGACCCCCAGTTAGACCCGAGATTATTTCTCAACTAACTGGGAAATGAGTATTCTCGACTAACTGGTATGTAACATATTATTCTGGATACGTACTTACTTTATAATTTCGATACAAAATAAAATTAAAATACATATATCAACTCAAATTTTTGACGAAAATTGGTAACGAACAGAACACAAGTTCGTTTCTCTAATTCGCACCATTCCAAAGATATTTATTTACATAGATATCTTTCAATGCGTTTTTTGCGTTAATTAAATTTTCCAAGACACCTATTTTTTTATTCGTATTATATTCTCGTGACACTTATTTCTTCGTCCATTCGCTCTACATGTTCGAGACATCCAAGTCTCCCTTTCTTAATCTCGATTTATACGCTTACTTCAGTCTTTCAGCATTCCTTTCCGATCCCCCCATTCGTAATACGGCCATACGTTCCCATAACATTGTCAGTCGCTCTTGAGTAACATGTCCCAAAATTGGCAAATTCACACGAATGTCCCATTTAAGCTAATGACCAAAGAAAGAAAAAAACAAAATCTATCGAGACCGTCGGAATGCTTTTGTTTCGAGGTCCGCCAAAAGCGCGGGAATTTGGGTCGCTCAATTTCGAAAAGAGAATAAAAAACCAAAAATAAAAACAATGGCACGCACGGAACCGCGGACGGAGGAAAAAACGAAGAAGCCGAACTAATCGAGCCATTGGGATGCAGCGGGGAAGATGGATGACTCGGGGGAAAAAAAAACAACTGAAATACCGGTCCTCTGTCTTCTCTCTATCGCTCCATCTATACAACTCTACGAGATGGGGCTTATAAATTTAATGTTCAGACTATTTTTACCTTTAAAATGGTACCTACCAAATAAACTACCCACCACTGAACAAATATCTCTCATTTCAAATAATATAAACTCACGATGAGAGAGAAAGAGGCCCTTTTGGCCCGGAGCTCTGTATGCCAGTATATCAAAAGTATTGTGATTAGTGTGCACTTGCTCCGACCTGAGATAAATTCCCCAATGTCGGGATTTCTGGATGAGGTTGTCTCTGTTTTATTTTGACGAAAATGTCTAAAATTAACGACGTTATGGAATTTTCAAAGTAAACTTGGGTGAAACGTGTACAAACGTGAGTCGTGACATCACACGAAACACAATTCATAATTTGAATGGCAGTGCTGCAGTACTGCCAACTAACTGCCAGTCACTGCACTTTACGTGACATCATGTATTGTGCTTATCGGTCGGCCACAAATATCAATTTCGATACCCGGTATTTTCAAAAAACTTCGGTCCTCAGCGTTCTTTGGGTAGGCAGTTGTGGGTACCGCCCCGGACACTATTGAATAACCAACACCCCTGCCACAGATCATCCCAAGTGGTTTCCTACGTTTGGTGTCTTAGCAGGTGACCAGAGAGACCGGTTGAAGAAGACGTTTTATCTCTACAACAGGACTCTTTCGACCCATCGCCTTGCATCGCAGTGGAAAGAATAGAGTCATACGTCCATCACTTCTGAACACACTGACCCTCAGAATCTTTACCACATTTTCCTTCCCATAACTTCCTCTGATTCCTTTCCCTGAAAAGACCTTTCACACAACATCCCCAAGATGACACAGGACCGAGGGTAATGGTTTTTCTCGGGGCCTCCTGTGTGGAGCTAAGTAATGTAAAAAAACATATTTACCGATTTTAAAGAAAACCAAAGTCGCCAATTTAAATAATGACCTTTCGACTCACAATACCCAGACAGTCAGACAGTACAATGAAATTGATTATCTGTTCAAGAAGAGTGGTAGATCTTATCAGTATCGCCTGGTGAAAGACTTCCATTCACAATCAAAAGGTTCCTTGAAATGGCTTTAGCCGTGTTTGGCGACCAGATATGAATATCTCAACCCAATTTTCCCCACAATCAATCACGATAGTTGTTATTCGGAGAATCTTCCATGTAAATACCGGAATAACAAACTAAATCGGTTTTACTTGGCCAGACACAATAATAATATCATAAGCATTAAACTTTAGGCGTATCGCAAATGGGTGACCGCATTAAAATGAAAAAATCATTCATATAACACGATAATAATAAATAAATAACATTAAATTATGATTAGCAACAAAACTTTATACTAATAAATTTCTTTATGAATATTCGAGTCAATAATTAAGATAAAGTTATCACAAAACCGAAACCGCAAACAAAAACTCTGCAATAAAACCGAATTCTATGTTCTGTTGGTGTATGTATAACAAAGTTTATAATGCAGTATGCTGCATATACATGCACGAACAAGAACGCGAACCGAGCCACGCATTATGGGAAAGGAACGATGCACGCCAAATGGCTCGAAACGCCACTTGCGGTTGCTTCATTCCTTTCGCATAATTCGTGGTTTGGTTCGCGCAAAACCTATTGCAACATTCCATTGTATGGTATTATTATTATTATTATTATTGGATGATTTTTATAGCGCCATTTTCGTGAGAAAATCACCTCAAGGGCGCTTTATAAATTCATTTATACATTTAATCTATACCTACATACTACAAGTGGCTTATATTATAACTAAGATTGACAACTAATGACTTACAACTAAGACTTCTATGAATAGTGATTTAGAACTATACTTATTTTTATAACCGAGTTTGTACATGTAATTGCAAGCCATAATACAATACGAAACGAACAGAGCAGTATTGTTACTGCTCTATTCGTATTATGACCTGCAACTCTCTTAAAATTAGTTATTTGCGACTAACATACTTATTTACATTTATAATCACATATTGTTATGATTACTGTCATAATACGAATAGAGCAGTATTGTTACCGCTCTATTTGCATTATGATTTGCAACTGTCTTAAAATTAGTTATTTACGACTAACATACTTATTTACGTTTATAAACACATTTTGTTATGTTACTGCCCGTGCTGTCAGTGTAAGTCATGAAAAATATTACAAAAAAAAAAAAAAGTTTTTGCATAATAAGTTGTAATATAGTGTCAAAAGAAGCGTAACAACGTAAAAGCTGGTAATGTAGATACATCAATCTAGGTAATTCCCATGGACTGAGTAATGAAATACTACTGAAAGAATGAAGTTATTTTTCGGGATATGATAATGTGAAAAGGTGAGTTTTGAGCTTTGCTCTGAACTCAGATGTACTGTCGATCTTTCGCAAATGTGAAGGGAGTTTGTTCCAAGCTGTTGGGCCTGCTACTGCAAAAGCCCGGTCTCCGAAATTGGTATTGGGATTGCGCATAGGCACTGAGAGTCTACCTATGGCTGTTGAAGATGCTGATCGAAGGGTTGCTTGCCTAGTATTGACATCATTCGGAATGCACAGTTCCGACAGGTAGGGTGGCGCCATGTCGTGTAGTGCTTTAAAAACCATCCAGCAGAGTTTGAACTGAATTCTCTCAGGACACTTAAGCCAATGAAGGTTCCACAGATGTTGGGAAATATGAGAATATTTGGAAACGCCGGTTATCAGTCTCGCTGCAGCATTGAAAACTGACTGAAGTTTATCAGTATATATTTTAGGGAGATTTGCATATATGCCATTGCAATAGTCAAGTCGCGATACTACGTAAGAGTTTACCAACATCTTTGTGGCCTTAGTCGGAATACTTCTCCTTATGGATTTGATTTGGCGCAGGTGAAAGAATCCCGCGCTTACTGTTTTATTAATCTGGGATTTAAGGGAAAGATCTTGGTCTAGATGTACACCTAGGAGTTTGACGCCATTTTTAGGGATGATGTTACAGCCAGAAGTAATGAGAGGAGATTTGTCTAATAATGACTGACGCTTTTTTGTTGCTGTCCAGAGAAATTCTGTTTTGGTTGGATTTAGTTTTAGTTTGTTCGAAGACATCCAGTCTGTTATGGCAGCAATGCATTTAATGGTAATATCTTTTAATCTATCTCTCTCATTCGGTGCGCAGTAGAAATAGATTTGCTGATCGTCAGCGTAGCAATGGGAAAGAAGTCCGAATGATTCTATTATTTTGGCAACATCGTTGATGAACAGAATAAAAAGTAGGGGTCCCAGCACTGAACCCTGGGGGACTCCAGAAGTGAGGGTTACAAAGGGAGAATTTTTACCACCGGCTTGTACAGATTGTGTTCGGCCACAGAGGTAGGATTTTATCCATTGAATAGTTTCACCACCCAGTCCAAAGGTTTTTTCCAGTCTTTTGATGAGAAAATCGTGGTCGATGGTATCAAATGCCGCACTCAAATCTAAAAATGATAGCAAAGCTAACTTACCTGACTCATTTGCAAGCATTAAATCTGACAGCACGCGCAATATGCTAGTCTCTGTAGAATGGTACCTCCTATAAGCTGACTGGTACTTTGATAACAGTTCATTTTTGGCCAGATGGGCAGTCATCTGCCTGATTACAATTTTTTCAAGAACTTTTGAGATAAATGGTAAATTGGATACAGGGCGATAATTACTTAAATCTACAGAATCTAACTGGGGTTTCTTTAAAATTGGGGAAACTAGGGCTTTTTTGAGTAGTTGGGGCACCTCGCCTAAATCGAAAGTTTTGTTAAAAAGGAACACTAGGAACGGCACTACATGTTTTAGACACTTTTTGAGTAGCCACGTTGGAATCGGGTCTAATGCACATTGTTTGTTCAGAGAACTAGACACAATTTTGGTGACTTCCTCCAATGTTGTGTGTTTGAACTTCATCAGAAATTCGCCGCTGTAGGTGGTGAAATTAGGTGGAGGAGCAGACGCCGTCGTTGCTCGGATATTTTGGATTTTTTCTTGGAAAAAGTCGGAGAAATCCTTCGGACTGAACGCGGCTGTAGTTGAGTTTTCAGACTCACCCATGACAGTTTTAAGCGAGTTCCAAAGTCGCTGGGGGTCAGAATCTTCCCCCTCAATCTTCGCCGTCCAGTACTCCGACCTTTTTCTTCGAATTGTCTCCCTGTACTCCGATTGCGCACTAACCCAAGCTTCCCTTTGGTCGGATAGTTTTCCGCTCCGGAAAATCCGCTCAAGTCGGCGCATGGTCCTCTTCTTTTCCCGGCATTCTGCATCAAACCAGGAATCAGACTTGCGAACAGCACAGGTTTTGGTCGAAAAGGGGGCATGTTTGTTTATAAGAGCACTTAAAGTACCATTATAAATTTCAACTAGACCGGATGTCGAAGTGACATTGCTATTTAAATCGTATTTCGCAAGAGTGGATGACTTTAGCTCTTCCTCGAAGAGATCAAAGTTGAACTTTCGCCATGCTCTTGTCGTCTTCGTTTTGTAGACAGGTTTGGGAGGATTGAAGTCTACTTCTGTACGTATAAGCCTGTGGTCTGAGAGTCCTATGTCTACGACTTCGGGTGACCGGACAACTCAGAATAAAACAACTCAGAAACTCAGAACCTCCTTTGAAAGTCATTAAAAGTGATGAAAAAGAGGATACATTTAGGTTAGGGTTACGGGCTATTTAAAAAAAAAATCATAGCTTTTAATGACTTTTCAAAGAGTTAACTTGATCCTGAGTTGGCATGGAATCCAATGTTATACATATAGGTCCCACTGCAAGAATTGAAGTGAACACCACTTACCTACCTACTTATTATTTGGTGTATTGGTGCATATGTTTACACTTACGACGACGATTTCCTTGCGAAACGTCACTGACAAACAACTTTTCGCCTTGCTTAGGGACAAGGCCGGGTTGTTCCACAGAATTTTAACAATTCATAAAATTTCAAAGTTAATTACCAAGCTCTGCGAAAGTTCTATTTAAGAGTGTCTTACCAGCTAATCATTATTCTGATTCCTGCGCCAGCGCTCTCATATCAGAGCTTGTTAGCGGAAGTTTTTGGAATTAGATAACGTTCCGCTGTAAACTGGCTTTTGTGTATCGCGCGGAGCTAGGGCGGCTACATTGCTACGGTATGCTTATATTCTAGCGTCCAGAATTTTAATTAGTAGTAGTTATTTGTAATTTGTATATCGAAGTGCATAAACATAAATAGATACAAGTAAAATGCGTAAACACAGTAGGTATTAAATAGATACCTACATGAATAAACAATGTGTTAAATTCTTTTTAATATTTTGGTTTTTTAATTTTATTTTACGGCCATTAGAGCGAAAGATATCTCAGTATCGCCCTGGTGTAAGACCACCATTAAGATTTGAAACGTTGCTTGAAATGTCTTTAGCCGTGTTTGGTGACCAGATCTGAATAGCCAGGTACTTCCCCACCTTCCTCTTCCCTATATTTTTACCCTCCCCACTACCTTCAGTCTTACAACATACCCCAATTGGGGATGCCATAGTCCCACTGGCTCCAGACAGAAGCAGTTGGGACTCTTGTGCGGTATACTTATGAAAAAAGTGTAATATTCAGTTGGATTGTAAAAAATGTCTCATTTTGAAATATTTATTCGTATGCACAATTTTTTATTTTATATTTATCTGAATACCGCACAAGAGACTTAAATGCTCCTACTGGAGCCAGTGAGACTATGACGTGACTATGGGGTATATTGCGAGGCTGAAGGTGGTGGGGGAAGAGGAAGGCGAGGAATTACCTGGCTATTCAGATCTGGTCACTAAACAACATTTCAATTCTGAATGGTGGTCTTACACCAGGGCGATACTGAAAGTATCTTTTACTCTAAAACGTGACGCAAATATATTATTTTTAAATTAAATAATTGTGAAATAACCCAAATTAGTCAAATAAAATTTATTTGCCTATGCCGGGATTCGATCCGACTACCTTCAGATTGCTAGTCAAGAGCCTTACCCCTTGACCACGCCGGCCGTCAATAGGTAGTATCAGTAATTTGGAAGGTACATCCACCAACTACATGGAAGGCTCGCTCGACACACTGCTTATCTCTTCTTTGGGAATGCTGTGTGGAGGGTCGTTTTAGGGAAAGGAAGAAGAGGAAATTCGGAGAAGGAAAGGGATATTAGGGGTGAGTAGAAATCTGGGGGTCAGCGTGTCCAGGAGTGCGGATGTATGAATCCATCCCTCCCACTGCGGTGCAAGGCGATGTTCCGAGAGAGTAAGGCTGGAGAAGTCAAAGGGACTCCCTTAACTTTTCCAGATCCGACCTGCCATGCAGCTGGTGGGCAGACGCATCCGCCGCCAAGACCTAAACAAACCTCACCCCCTTGAACCTAGGCACCCCTGCTAGTCACCAAATGTTATGAACCACTTGGGATGACCTATGGCAGACGTGTTGGTTATCTAATAATTGGTTCCCGGGGCGGTGGTACCCATACCCGATTCTCGTGTTTATTATTTTTCCATCAAAATTATTTATGATTTGTCAATAATGTCTTAGTAAAATAAGTATGTAATAAAATCTGAAATATATTAGTTTGTAAGTGTGCAAATAAATAAACAAACGGACCAATTTTCGTCAAGAAACACATGTACGTATATATTTTTAAATAATTTAATTTATCTATTTATTTACGCAAAAATAGTCTAACAACAATAAAACAATAACACGAATAACAAGCGTGCATAAAGGCACGACCCACCTAGCAATCGATCACCGTTCGCATCGATTACCGTTCGAAGGAAATTTTTCGTAACAATCACCACTTTTCGTAACACATTTACCAGCTTACCCCCCAAGTGTCGAGCGTGCGTAAAGAAGTTTTACTTGAAAATAAATATTTTGGAGCAGTTGGGACTCTTGTGCGGTATTCACATAAAAATAATTTACAATAAAAAAAATTTCAAAATTATAAAAATTTTATCATAAAAATATTCAATGAACATGAAATTTTGCGTTGGGGCAACCCTATAAATTTTACAAACATGAAATCCTATTTATTTTGCTTCGTTATTCGTTTGAAAATGTTGCGATGTAGAGCGCCGCGAAGACAACCGCCAGTGGCCGCAGTTGCGGTCTGAATGAGCGCTCTCGATTCGTGTTTTCGTTGATAAGAAAAATTGTGAAACGCGAAGCTGTAAATTAATTAATATTAAATACACCCTAAAATTCTTTTTCCATTAAAATTATTTATGATTTGTCAATAATGTCTTAGCAAAATAAGTATGTAAAAAAATCTGAAATATATTAGTTAGTAAGTGCGCAAATAAATAAACAAACGGACCAATTTTCGTCAAGAAACACATGTACGTATATATTTTTTAATAATTTTATTTAAACTTAAATTAAAATTCTGACAAATAATTTTACCAGATAATGTATTGATTTATTTTACTGCATGATTATATGATTTGAAATTGGTGTTGTATAATACATGTACTTTTTTGAAAATATAACAAATCTGCCAACGACCTATGGTATAACCTTATTATACTTAAAATAAACATTTTTTCTCAAAATTTTATCCATACCTTTACTAGATAAAAGAACAATATTTCAAAATCAATTTATAATTTTTTGTGGAAACGAGTCAATAAGTCTAAACACTGATTTAAAAATGACATATTTCTGGTTTCTCTGGTAATGTCCTCTTAAGTTTGTTATTATTTCAGTTATGTGTAATAAACAACTGGTTAATAATGATATAATAACAAAACTTGAAAATTAACTTTGAAATTTGAAGAACTTTTCCAATTCTGTGAAACAACTGGCCCTATGATGTGCCTATACGTTTTTAATAATAATAATAATATTTAAATGATTTGTATAGCGCCGTTCTTGTGAAAAATCACCTCAAGGGCGCTGAATTACCCACAGGGCTTGTATTTTGAATGTTCTTTTTTTCATTTGTTCGAAAAAAACTTAAACGGAAAACTTTAAAATCATTCGCTATAAAAAATACAGCTACAAAAATACTAAAAAATAAAACTAAAATAATAATAAATGATTATTTTTTTTATTAAAAAACGTGAAGAAATAACGTGGAATAGATAAAAACAATCAAATAAGTGACATTGATCTGAAAAACAAAAACGTGCTTTAAGATTTCCCATTAAAATGCTAAGAACGTCGAACAACTTGTAAGAATGTTTATCCCAGATATTTGAATGCCTCTAATACAATCTCAGAGACTCTCACGAATAATTAATGGAACCTTAAAAAAATAATTACAAATGATTATTGAAAGAGATACAATCTTAATCGCCGGCCCGGAGAAATAAAAAAAATAACTAAGTAAGTATTTATAAATAGCATTAAAAATGTCAAACCGAACGCGAATGCTACTAACCACGGGCGGTCGGCCATATTATATTATTATAAACGTCATTTCAACCTTCGCCTTACAAAGGGGATCCGGTTAATGTGATGAATTAAGTTACCTGCCTATACGTTTACTTATAAATACAGGGAAATCTAAACAGTCAAAAAAACTATTACACATTTATTGAGAATTATTATGTTCATACTTTATTTTACGGGAAGAAAGATAGAGAGAGAAAGAAAGTAAAAACTAATTGCAATGAATTTGCTGATATAATTAGTGCACACATACAATTATAATTATTTCTGAAGAAAGTCTATAAAAATTATTTCGATGATAGCTGCCGCCAATTTTAACTAGCTTAACCCTTAGAATGGCAGGAGACCATATTTGTCCCAACGCTGGTCTCGTATAAAACGCTGTAACTCCCTTACTATCATAGTAAGAAATATGTTACAAACAGTGTTACAAAGGGAAAACACCACGCTTTATAATCCAACTTAAAAAATAGCCACCAAAAAAGTAAAATGTACCCTTTTATGTATACAAAGTCTTGAATCGCAAATTGAAAAAAAAAAATTGAAACATCGGGAATTTTGAAAGTGAGATTACAATATGTGTTTGTTATACCTACGTCTGTCTAATAAAATATGTATGTGTTTTTATTATTTTTATTATCAGTAACTTTAGTTAAAATAACGTAAGGTAAGCAATCTTTAAAACTTTTTTATGTTTGTATGCAAAAAATTTATAATAAAAAAAAATATATGTTTATTTCGAATTAAATAATTAGAAAGCGTATTTCGTCACCTTTCTAAAACAGTTTTTAGTTTTTGAATGTGCTTAGAAATATTCCAAATATTTGCATTTTATTATAAAGCGAAAATATTTTGATCATCTGAAAAAAATGCCAATTTTTTGAAGGGTTAACCCTTCAAAAAATTGGCATTTTTTTCGGTTGTCAAAATATTTTCGCTTTACAATAAAATGCAAATATTTTGAATATTTCTGAGCACATTAAAAAATTAAATACTGTTTTAGAAAGGCGATGAAATAGGCTTTCAAATTATATAATTCGAAATAAACATATATGTTTTTAATTATAAAATTTTTGCACACAAACATAAAAAAGTTTTAAAAATGGCTTATCTTACGTTTTTTCTAACTAAAGTTACAGATAAAATAAAAAATATAAAAACACATACATATTTTATTAGACAAACGTAAATAAAACACATATTGTTATCTCACGTTTTGTCAATCAATGTAAAAATAATTTATAAAAAATTCCCGAAGTTTAAAATTTTTTTTTCAATTTGCGATTCAAAACTTTATATACATAAAAGTTAACATTTTACTTTTTTGGTAGCTATTTTTTAGATTGGAATATAAAGCGTGGTGTTTTCTCTTTCTAACACCGTTTAGAACATATTTCTCACTGTGATAATAAGGGAGTTACAGCGTTTTATACGAAACCTATGTGCTTTGGGACAAATATGGTCTCCTGCCATTCTAAGGGTTAAACTACTAAAGTCAAAGAAAATCACACACATTTGACAGCCGATTCCGTATGGGATCTTTCCCGTATCCTAAAAGATAAAGAAACAACAGGGCGATAAGGTTTAAATTCTCATTTAACACAAGTCGCCGGAGAAACATCGCCAAAAAGCGTATTTTATTTTAGGAACAAATATTAAAATGTTTTACAATAATATTTTAAGGAATTTAATTTTCCACATTGCACAATAAAAGCATAACCGAAAAGGAGTTCGTAAATAGTAGATTTTGAACTTTTAAGCAATTTTTAGGAACTTTATTTTTTTTCTGAGCTTATAAAAAGACTAATAAAAAAATACTCGCCTGTTTCAAAGGCAAATATATGTTCTACTCGCAGTTTTTGCCGCCGCTACCTGAATTTATACCGATTTCTTATATATCTCCCTTAAACATTTGAAGTTTTTAAGGTCTTAAAAAATATATGTTATTTTTAATATATGTTATAAGATAATATCTAGATGTTCCACGCAAATTATGTGAAATTCCCTCAATAGAAAAAAACCAAGTATGCTCCGAAAATTATTATAAACACGTTTGTTTCAGTTATTTTACAAATTATAGTTGTGAAAATATTCACAATGTTTCTTTAAATGATACTTAAGACGCCTTCCACGAGATTTTTGCTCTATTTTAAACGAGTCGAATTTTATTAAACATTTTCAAAATTTTCGCACCGATTTTATCGCTTTAAATATTAGCGCGCTCGCCTAAAATTCGTAATTGCATATCTCTCCATCTTCTTCTTTTTGAGCGCGGATGCAGCGCCAACATCTAATGTATTTCTAAGCGATCTAATTTTAAAATAAAAAAACACATGTTTTTGTATTACTTACTTAGTTAGTAGTGCATCACCTTAATTGATAACAAGTAGGGGCGTTATATTTTTGGTTCCATACATGTATATATCAATAATCAACAAGAAAAATAATTTTAAAATATCTGACTTATAAATTAAAAATTTAAAAAGTAATCATACGTTTTATGCACAGTTGTGAGACATTTTTACAATGAGAAATTTGCAACAGTGGAACCTATGGTAATTTACATAATTATAAAACACACTTATCAATCCTAAAAAAATTATATTGTACAATCCCATATACAAAAAAGGTTTTTTTTTATGTGCCTTTAACCAATATTAACGAAATAATTCTCTATTAAATATTGCTGTAGTAAGGATGGTTCACCATGTATTAGGTCATTATTTGGTAGGTAGTTACCTCCCGTTGTACAAAAATGCTGAATAAATATCACCCTATCATTTTTTCGACGTTTAGAAATAATTTTCAAATAGAAATTCAACTCCACGACCGCCCGGGTCGGCCATCCGGTCGGGGTACCTACCTGATCCCTGCATAGTCCGCTAAATTCCTTAGTTTTTTGTATTATGCATTTATTTTTTTATTGCGTCCGTGTATTTTTATGACTGGCGAGTACAAAGCCTTAATTAAAAAGATTACGCAGGAATTTAAAAAATAATTGTTATATTAAATTTGCCTTTTTTAAAGTAACATTGCCTACGATAAGTCAAAATCTGCTCTTTCACAGATGATAGCAAGAGTTTAGATACAAAGAATTCACAATCTTCTCATTCATAGATGGCGCGAGTGTAATTATTTTAAGGAAAAAACGCCTTTTACCATTTATGCTATTAATTGTTTGATTTTTTAATATGAATACTTAAATAGTTTTAATTGTCCATAAAAACTAAAAACTTTCAAGAAAGGATAACGAATACAATGTTGTAGTGGTGATTCTATCAAATGTTATATTTGTCAACCTTTATTGAAAGATTTGAGTATTTTTTATGACCAAGACCATTTATTCATATTCATATTGCGTATGTACGGGCGCAAACAATTAGGTAGTTTTTTTTTTTTTTTTTTTTTTTCTTTATTCATTAAATACAAAATTGAGGTAACATTAGTGGATTTTTCGACCACCATGCTAGGCTGGTGCCCGTGTTATGGTGGTCGAAAGTTTATCTTAATATTTTAATGCATAACTTGCAAAAAGCGTTCATTTCGAAAATAATTAAACTAGGACCATCTATGAAAAGAGCATCAGCGTATGAATTATTTGTATCATCTTAAATATAATGTGATTAGTTAGAATATAATATTTTCAGTATAATATAACGGGAAACCAATTTTCCCATACACCGACAAATCGTCACCTCATTTGGATACGGTTCTAACTGAAATGTTTTTAAAAAAATGACATTTCAATGCCTGAACATTTCTATACCCAAAATATTTGTCAGAAGCTACTTTGTAGTATTTTCGTAAATATAATATTAATGACAAGGTTCTATCATCAAGCATTTTAAATAATTATTTATTTTACAAGGTTACGCACTTCCACACTCTATTTTGTATATATCTGACAGTTGTTGCGAGGTGCATTTGGTTGTATAGGGTTCTAACTTCGCCTTACCGTGTTTTGAGGTTTCAAAGTCTGAAAAGACGAATTTTCGTAATCAAATTTCGTAAACTTAATGGAAAATATTTAATGTGGCCCTAGCTTGGGGTTGCTTTAATGAAATGTAATTAGAACCTTATGCACTGAATGTGTGCATAATTAGGTATGTTCTAAAATGGTAATTTTACGCCCAATTTAAATATTTTCCTTTAAAATATGTTCAATTGAAATACTTTACACAAGATTCAACCTCAAAATCAAAAATTGGTACCTAAATACATCATGAGAAATCGTCTTTGCAAACTTTGACACGTCATATCTCAGAACAAGATAAAGTAAAGTTTTGAAATAGGCAATTCACGTTTAGAACCCTACCTAAATGAGGTGAGAAATATCTCCCTAATCATGGAACTACTAATAGAAAAATTCATGTTACAGGTTGAACAATGAGAACATATTGCCGCATAAATGTATTTATACTTCCGACAGCAAAAACAGCATTTTAGCGATAAATGTAAACAAGTGGTTGGAAATATTTCGGTTCGAAAAAAAATTAAACACCGAAAATATTTTCTTATTTGAAATTTAACTTTCTTATCAACCGGAATTTTCTTTTCCGAGTCTAACAAGTTTGAAACATATTGTATGCAAGTAATGCATCTGTATGAGTAGAAACTGCGCTTAACGCAACATTCGCCGCGATACCTACATAGGTATAGGTACCTAAACATTATTATTTTATAATATCGTGGTTCAGCAGACATTTCTTCAAACATCAACAAAAAATGCATCGGTGAGTGCATCATCATACCTATACTAAAACGCGGTAGTATGTCCGTCCCTGTCAGACGCACGTGGCCCAGCTGGCGCGCGGTGTGCCCGTCTCCCTCCCCCGCGTGAGAGCGCCAGACCAATTTAGCCAGCGGGAAGCGTTGCATTGTTTGCAGTCAATAATCGGCTTTGCGAACAATGGGCATAGGGGGCATTATGTCTTGCCGCCGGCGCCCGGACAGCTTCTTTGTATACAAATATTTGAACGAACGAATTCTTAACCTATTCCGTGGGAATATACGTTTATATATTTTCAATAAAAAAGAACTTTTTTTTAACATTTGCAACTTCACAAATCTTAAGTAAATTGGTGAGCATTTTTACATATATAATTTGATGACTAGTAATGTGATATAATTGTGATTCTATGAATAAGCAGAACGGTGACAAGAACTTTTTAATATATCTATTTTTGATATTGACAATTCGTGGTGGAATTCCATTATAATAGTTTTATTATATTAGAGACAAGAATTCTTTTGAAAATACCTTTAAATAAATAAGAATCAAATACAGGAAGTCGAGAGGAAAACAATGCCTATTGAAAATTCTTTATTGAAATTTCTTCACATTAGAATAAAAAAACAATGATATTTAACAAAAAAATTTCACAACCGCTGGTATGCCTGTATATAATCACGGGAAAAAAACAGTACTTACTAAGATGTTGCGATAATGTTAAGATGCTGTGATGTTAATTGCGACAGGTAAGTTTTTGTGAATTTGCATCACCACTCGCCACGGGTGTTTTATAGTAAAATAGGTACATGAATTTTAAAAGTTTGTTTTTTTAACAGTTTGAAGTTAATTTATAGTGAATTTTAACAATAAGCAAAAACAATACTTGGCCAGTTTTTAACGTTTCCGTGTGAAAAAATCAACTCAAGCACCCATCAAGGCATAAACAGTACAATAAACATATATTACAGGTAGTGATGTATAAATTCCCGGGAATTTATTTTTGGGGAATATTCCCAGGAATATTCCCGGGAATATTCCCCTGGACGGGGAATATTGGGAATTTTGATTTTAACAACATAATACCTCAAAAAGAATAATATTTATTAACTAAAATATAAAAAATACACACATATGGTACATATTAGCAGTATAGATCCATAAAAAGTCAAATCTATTCCAATATATATGGGAATAGGATCCAAGAGAAAAAAAAAAGCACCGATCAAAATTATTTTACATTGAGTAGTATCTCTATTGTATGTACAGTATTAGTAGCCTATAGACTTTACGCTATTACCTATTAGTGTACGGTAGGCTACATAAAACAAAAAAAATCGTAAAACTGTAAAAATGACACAACTTCACAGATCGTTACTGTTCATCTGATGATACTGATTGGACACTATCAACTTCGCTTCCACTTTCATCTTCATATTCTTCTTCTTCTTCATCCGACCCGGACGAAGTTGTTGCCGATTCAGGATTATCTACGTTTTCCTCTTCCTCGGCACAGTCAATTGGATGTTTGCGTTTGCGAGTACCAGATAAGTTTGAAACGTTATGATGCGAAGCAGACGCAATCTGCTCATCCGTGGAAGAAAGGGTTTTCTTGGAAGCAGCTTGAGAGCCACTTTCAGAGGAAAGAAGTTTCCAATTGTGTGCCACAAATGTTATTTTCCCTGCTCTTTGAGTTGTTAGACGATTCCTCCGTTTTGT
The DNA here is from genome assembly GCA_917563855.2 of Limnephilus lunatus. Classification (NCBI taxonomy): domain Eukaryota; kingdom Metazoa; phylum Arthropoda; class Insecta; order Trichoptera; family Limnephilidae; genus Limnephilus; species Limnephilus lunatus. Next base: position 30,085,430 of record OU830599.1, on the reverse strand, counting down.
ATGGATGCGACTAAACGTGTTAAAAGATCTCTCCGTGGCTGCGGAAGTAATGGGAGCTGTCAATATTCTTATGGCAACCTGTGACAAATCTGAACATCCGCACATCCCCTTCCACCAGGTCACTGGCGTGATTTTATCGACACACTTCCATAGGAATGGCTTGCTCCATGATTCTTCCTTAGCCCTATAATTGGCTAAATCAACAAGAACATTTGCACTATCAACAGTCTCCATATGACTTGCTACTTGGTCAATGAATTCAAGTGCTTCAAGTTGCTGAGCGTGGCTTAGCAGATGTCCTTGGGAACCAGGATCTAGTAGGGCAGCAGCCAGATGTATTGGAGCAATAGCAAATTCTTTGCGCTGCGTCGCCTTTTCTAATATTTGCTTCTCTTCGGCATTTGACAGTAGAGATGCTGGAAGAGTTTTACTTAGACTGCTGTCAATATCCTCAAAAGCATACAATGCTTTGTGGGTTAGTGGTTCATCCCCCTCTAGCTTTGTAATCCAGGAAACAATCGGTCGCAGAACATCGGCTAATGATGTCACTCTTGTCCAGAAAACATCATCGTCTAACAGGCTGTTCTTCATATCACGAGGTAAAGATGAGGCAGCTTCGTTTACTGCAAAAGTTTGCAGGCTTACTTTACATCATGCTGTCAAGGCAATTTAAATAACTGCCCCAGCGTGTTTTGCCAGGAAGATGTAGAGTCGAATTCAATTTCTTTGCTGTATTTATTTCAGTAAGTAATGCGCTCAGTATTTGTGATTGACGGATGGTCTTAACGATACTAACAACCCTTTGAATGAATACGTTTGCTGATTTGGTTGAAAGAATGTCATTCACCAATAGGTGCATTGTATGAGCTATGCACCCAAGGGGTACAATGTGCGGATATTCACTTTGTAAAAGCTTGCACGCTTTCTTCATATTGGCCGCATTGTCTCCAATCACAACTAAAAATTTATTGGGGCCAAACTTTTCCAAAATCTTTTTCATTTCCTGGCACAAATACTCGGGTGTGTGTCGATTGTCTTTTGTATTGACAAAGTCAACGAAAATCCAAGAGAAGTGTAGAAACCATTTTATTAAAAATTAAATAAATTCCCCGTTTTCGGGAATTTATTTCAGGTCGGGGAATATTCCCGTTCCCGGGAATATTCCCCGGGGAATATTCCCGGGTCTACATCACTAATTACAGGCTCCTTCCTGTAAATTTTAAATACTTTGTTATTTTTATCCACAGCAGTGAACATGTTAACAATAATAAGGGACAGCATCAGATTTACTTTCCAAGAGCAAGCAAGACAGAATCGTACCCGTGCGTTTGAAAGAGACAAAGTTGCGGTCAGGCCGAGCGCCAGAACGGGACGCAGAATACAGGTAACGGAGATATTTCGGCAAGCAACAGGTGGATATTTCTCTTTTGGACCGCACGAGTCAATTGAAAAAGCGCCCCATTATATTATATTTATTTACTGTCAAATGCGGCTATCTTTTCAACCGCGCTTTCAATACTGTAATGTTAATTAATATAATTTCAATAATAATAATTAGTGCATTGACTTGACGTCATTTCAAATGGATCAAAGTTGCTGTTTTATTTGTCAACCTACCTGAAAACCGAAAGAAACTGTTAGTGTGTTTTGCGAGTTTAGTTTGGCATGACCGGTGCCTAATAATAATTAATGAATAATAATGCACCATGTTGTACAAACATTCATTGTACCTATGAATGTTTACAAATTACTGTGTAGGTACCTATTCATTGTATTATGAATGTTACATGAGGCTTCAACGGGGATATTAGTCTAAAAACAATAACAAAGCAAAATAATAATGGCAACACTTTTTCAGATCATATCATAAATTTATATTTAGATATCAGAAAAAAATGCTTTTTAAGCTCGGCTTAAGATATACTTAAGGTGATGGTAGGAAGTCAACCGATAACATTGGGCTATATTTCTGCGCGAACTAAGGATTCATTCTTGCCCCGCATCATCCGTCTGCAGACAGCAGACTGATAAATAATTGTACTCGAATGCCTTAAAAATAAAATAAAAAAAGCAAACAACAAAGAGCGGGACCCGCGTCTCGCGGTAGCGGCAGGAGGCCATTTGTCATCCATTTTATTTGAAGAAAAGGTGTATTAGCGGATCGAATGCAGGGATTAAACGGCTGTTAATGGCTTGGTCATGCCTGTCAACGCGGATTACCGCAATCCTTTTATACGATTTATATTATGCTTATCCTGAAATCGACATTTTTGTGGCCCATTTCGGAATGGTGTTCATAATGGGGTTATGCAAATATTATCGCACGTTGGCCACGTCAGCCACGTGGGGGGATCATTGGCACTATAGACAGTTTGCTATAGATTATTTTTTGTATTACTAGTACTAACTAACAATACTTTTAGAAACCAAAATTTCTCATCGTTTGATGGTGTATGTTTATACTAATTTCGGCTGTCTGTGATGTGCGTTAGTTCTTGCATGAAATCTCAAATGTAAACTCAAATATGCTCTAAATTTAAGTGTCATTTTTAAAATTGGAACTGATTGTGAGAAGAATTCGATAAAATATCTACCTATACGACTATTTTTCTTCAAAATTGAAATTGGAAAATAGCAGTATATTATACGGCAGCCCGCACATGAGAGACTTTAGTTGCGGCGGCAGAAGTTGTAAACTAAATTAATTTAAAATTTGTATGTATGCAGGCAACTAAAGTCAGTCGTGAAGTGCTGAGAAGAATATGTGGACCCGTGAAAGAGGGTGAACAGTGGCGCATCCGGCACAATACAGAATTGTATGATATTTATAAGGCCCCTAGCATCTCAGCACATATGAGACTCCTCAGACTGAGATGGGCTGGGCATGTACAGAGAATGCCGGATACACGCGTCCCAAAAAGAATTTTGACTGGACACCCAGGTGGAAAGAGAAAAGTGGGAAGACCCAGACTGAGGTGGGAAGACGAGGTAAGAGGGGATGCAGCACAGCTTCTCCAGGTACGAAATTGGAAGTCAGCCGCTGAGAACAGGAGGAGTTGGAGGCGACTGTTGCAGGAGGCCAAAGCTCGATATGGGCTGTAGCGCCATCAAAGAAGAAGAAGAAAGTCAGTCGTGTGTAGCCGGTCTAACTAAGTAAGGCAGGTAGGCACATTGATTATAATTCATAGAAATTTGTCTTTTTTATTAATTTGAGAAACTTTTGTGTTTACAAGATTTTTGGCGTTATAATCCATACGATACGTCTAGTGCCAACGGGGATCTGATTAATTTATAAAATACCAAAATAAGTGTTCTTAGCGTGCTGTCAAAGGTGGAAATAACGACTGTACGAATTATGCCATCGAATACCGATCTGTATATTTGTGTGTTTTAACGGCGGCGAACATCAAAGAGAAGCTGAATTATGTTGGCATGGCGTTTATTTACACAGGTTTCAAAATAATCGAGTTAGGTATACGAAATAGCAATGATCTCAGAAGATTAGTGCATGTTTATTAATATAATTACAATTTAAATTAAACGACGTAATACCTATTTATTTGATAGTAAATGCAGAATAAGTTATCTCAATTTATATACCTATAGTAAAATAGTGTTTATAGGAAATTACCAAGTAATATTAAATTACAACTTTGACTGGAAAAATATTATTATCATGAAAAAATTCCACTTGCCCTTGATAAATAATTATATCACCAAACTAGCTTGTTTTTTTTTAAATTATTATCCTCAAATTTGCCGTTCCTATTAATAAAGTTGAGTAAATACCAAGCCGACTTGTCGTATTCGACATGTTGTTCTTGATAAAATTAACAGCAATTAAGTAGGTATAACTTCTGAAAAAGCAATTAACACGTCGATGTGTCAATTAGTATGGTATGTGGTATGTCCCAACCAAATGATGAGCTATCAACATTATAAATAGAAACGAAAACTTCAAAATAATATAGAATAATAATTATTAGATATAGATAAATGGTAATAAAATAACAGTGCAGTTTATTTTGTCCAGCCCTATTATTTTGGGAAATCGCTGGGGTAGAAAATAATTAGGTAAATTTCAAGAATAGCTGGAAACGCCCTACACGAATCCGCTAAACAAGAAAAAAAACATGACCGCAATGTCAAAACGCACGAAATTTTGATTGAAACCGTGATGACAAAAAAAAATGAAACTTTAATACAGTATTTTCCATTTCCCTCCACGCAAACATTTGTGCATTTGTCAAAACGAAGTATTATTTAAAAAAAATATATTTGAATTAAGCGTGTTCAGCAAATCCTAAAAGATTGCATTGATATTATTATATGGTACTATTTTCCCTCTCCGGAGATAGTCGTTTCATACAGTAATTAATTGTTAAAAAAGGGTTGTTTTTTATGGTTGTAGGTAAAAGTTTACCTTACTATGTCAACGTGAAAGAATAATAATATAAGCAAGCACACGTAATATAAATTTCAGGAAGCATTAAAAATGCCAATCCAAATGCAAATAATTGTTCGAAAATCAGAGTTTCGTTCGAACGCAGCCAACGGGAAAAGATGACGGGCGCCAGGTGCAGTGTGGCGCCTAAATTCTATCCTAGCGAGTAGCGCCGGCCTTCTGCAGCAAGCTTATGAATATCACTTTGTACCAAGTAGGTACCGATCGGTTATTATAAATGCAGGTACGGGCGTGGAATATTAATCTAGATTCGTTTATTATCGCTGGCAATATTATAAAATCCACACAACATTCCATTTTAATAAATTTACTAAATAAATATCACTTAGTACCAGGTAGTTACCTATCAGTTATTGTTATTATTATGCAGGTAGGTACTGGTGTGGAATATTAATCAAGATCTGTTTGTTAGCGCTGGCAATATTACAATATCTGCATAAAGTTCCAATTTCAACATTTTACCAGATAATTTAAATCAACTTTTTGAAAAGCGATAAGAGTTGTCGAATTATATTTTTAGCGTAAAAAAAGTTTTACAAAGTGTTCCACTTTGTATATTGTCGTATTCGGTATGGAAATGAATGCTTTATTTTTATAAAAATGCAATAGGTATAATAAACGAGAAAAAATATATAGGGATTAATTTACCTGTCACTACGATGGGGTACATTTTTCGGTGTCCAATTTTTCCGATTGTTTGAACTGTATTCACAATAAACAGTTTTTATCACCAAATAAACTTTCGCAACACTTCTAACTTCACATCCGTAAAAAAACGATAGAAATAGCGTAAAAAAGCTGTTCCATTACTTCGTGCTTTTTTGAAACTTCACAAAATCATATGTCAAGTTTCAATAATTCACATAATATTTTAGCACTGTTGTTTTCGCAACACTAACCGGCACTTCTGGTTATTTTAAAACGATATAAATCGACTGTCAAAGTCGCCATGAAGTCAAGACGAGCCAAAATGTGATTCTTTTACTTCTTCAAAGTTCTTGACACAAATGAAAACGGTACGGATTCACAAGACACAAGCTCCCGCGGCGACTCCTGGCGGCCAACTGAAGAAGGCGCCGTTCGCTTCGCGTTCGCCCGTTCGCCGTTCCTCCGTACGATTAGCGAGCAGCATGTTTGAAGTGAATCACCGAACATGCCACACGAAAGAGATAGCATTTAGCATTTCAGGCATTTTTCAGGGAATTCTATTCTACTTCGGTTCGATTAAAACATCAGCTCCCTTATAAAAGAAAAACCATTGGTTGCTGAAACGTAAATAAATAATTGAATATTGTAATATTGAGAGATGATAAATAATCGGATGTTTTAACAATGAAAGTAATTGGGAAGATAGGTAGGTAGGTATCTACTTATTAAAAAATATATTTATTTATTTCTCTCCTTACGCAGTTAGGTACTACAAACTTTTTTTGTAAATATTCGCTTAAAAATGACAATTTTTTTTGGTTTATGAGTAATTTATTCATTATACAATATGATAAAAATATGTTATATTTATTTTGCAGTTAGACTTTTTTCATGTTAAGAGTTCTAATTCAAATTATTTCTTTCGGCGAGCCAATTCTTCAACATAATATTCGTTTTACCATTTATACATTTTTTAATTTCGGCAGGTAACTTATTTAAGCAATTTGGTATAATGTATTCCAGCGTTCTTTGTCCATATCTGTTTAAGTGCTTATGTACAATTAGTCCTTCATTAAAATAATTTTCTGTTAAAATATTACACGTAATCTAAATTCTTTATAAAATCATTTCCAATTTTGAATACATATATAACACATTCAAAACATATTTGAATTGAATTGAGAGTTGAACAAGAGTTGAATTGAACAGACTGTTTTGATGTCAGTTTTGATTGTGCGGTAAGTGCATCTGTAGGTATCAAATGACAAAAAAATTTAAAAATTTAACATTTTGTAATAAGGTGTAAATCTAGGTCCTACATAAGATTTATAATTATTTTTCCGAGAAGTATGTAGGGAGGCGAAAATATATACTTGGTCGATGGAAATGTGCAATAGGAGATCATGAACTCAACAAAGTGACAATTCAACAACCATTTGAAAAGTCATTAAAAGTTATGACAAACCTATTTAACAATATTTTGGAATTTTTTGAAGTTGCATTGTCCAGAGTTGTCCGGTCACCCATTATTCAAAGCCCTAATATTATTTACAGTAGAATAAAACTTTCTAATTAAGTACCTGCTGTCATCGTGAAAGTAAGGTTTAAGTCGATTGGTCGCATTGTCACGTTGGTCATGGGCTAGTGATATTTTTGGATACGCTTGATGATTTTCTGCCATGGGGGGATTGAGTATGGGAGAATGGGGGCTGGCGGTAGGTCTGGCGCTGTGCGCTTGGCGCCGGCGCTACCGAACCACGGATATTCGTCACCTGTGTTGCAAAGTGACACTGAAATGCGCCATTCAAATTGGCATGACCTATTCTATTACTATTTATATTGGTAGGTCGGTACTTACATTTTTTACTCTAATGGGATGTTTTTTTAGCGATTAATTTACCAATTAAAACTACAAACAGTGATCGGTGCGTTGATGGGGGAAAGTAAATGGTGTTCAAAGAAGAACCAGTCTAAATAGACGATGATAATTTTTTTATTTAAAAATGTTAGTTAAATTTAAAATAAAATAATGATTAAATCATTTACGGCGGCGTCCGCGGACGAGGTGTAAGGCTCTCGTCGCTCTCGACTAGCAATCTGGAAGTCGCGGGTTCTAATATCGGCATGAGCAAATAAATTTTATTTGATTAATTTGTGTAATGTATTTCACAATTCAATCATTTAAAATAATACAAGGAGATCGGACATTGTTTCGCTCCTTCTCACCTTTTTAAAATTCATATCCTTGACTCCCCAGATTGTACATTCTGTGGTCTAGATGTGGGCACTTTAGATCACATATTTTTTTGTTGTCCCTCTCTAAATAAATATCCTCTCTTCTATCAAGCGTTATCTGAAATTGCCTCCCCTCCATTCAATATTTCATCTCTTCTAAGTTTGAACTCGACTCCAATCTTCCATATAATTCTGAAATTTGTACATTTAAATAAAATTAATATATAAATTCACCTTTCCTTTCTCTGTGATTTTAAATGATAGCCTAGAACACCCTTGAAGGGTGAAAGCCAGAATTAATTGAAAAAAAATAATAATACAAGGTATATTTGCGACACGTTCCAGAGTGGAATATACTTTTATTATCGCCTTGGTGTAAGACCGCCATTCAGAATTGAAACGTTTGTTGAAATGGCTTTAGCCGTGTTTGGTGGCCACATCTGAATAGCCAAGTACTCCCTATCTTCCGCCTCTCATCTCTTTCCCCTCCTCACCTCTTTCAGCCATACCTCCAACGTACCCCAATTGGGGATGTCATGGTCTCACCGATTCACAAGAGTCCTGCTGTTCGGAGCCAGTGGGATTATGTCACCTTCGATTGGAGAATTTTATGAGGTGGAAGAAGAAGGGGGAGGGGATGGCTTTTTAATTATGCGTTTACATTTTCAAATTGTGACTTTTCAGCATACAGAAATCTTTCAAACACTACTTTGCTTCGTAAAATAATTTTAGCTATTTAAGTAACCATCACTCCGTTTCCCCGCAGGGGCAGGCAGAGAGAATGGAACGTCCAAACACTCGGTCTTGGCACACTTGCTTCATTCACGTGCATACATCGTCTCATATATACATTTCTGTTATTCTGACTCTTGTCGGGCTGGAGTATTTGATTAAGTACTTGATCGTAGGTACCTACTTACCGTATCTTCCTCGAGAGTCCCCGACTTCTTCTACTATTCACATTCGCGTCAATTTTATGGTACCTCCCTAATTATGAATATTGTAGTGACTTCGCGAACTTTATCTTAGAATAAATCGAAAACCATTAATTTTTGTGTGAATGAATCTTACAGTACCTATCTAATATGAATATTGTAGTGACTTCGAGAAATGTATCTGAGAATTAATCGAGAAATATTTCCGAGTTATTTTATCTTAAAGTACCCATATGAACTTGGAATCAAACTTGAAACTTACACAAAACCCAAGCAGCTACAGTATATTCAAAGGCCTGAAATATGTGGGCCTAAAATGCCTAAAGTAATATATTTGCCGACTTTAGAAACTGTCCCACCTGATTCTACCTCAAACACTGGGATGACTGCCAGCTTGCCACTACAATGCACCGATCTGAGGCGGCTGAGGCTCTTCTGCCATATAATAGACTAGCTTTTACCCGCGGCTTCGCTCGCATGGTATTAGTGGGAAATTACTGGCATAATTATTGGCATAATTGTTATTATTCTTGCTTTTTTGTCTAATAAAAAATAATTATTGTTTAATAGAAAATTTCAAAATTTGAGAATGACATTTCACAAATAAAAATTGTATTTTAGAAAATATTTAAATTATAGAAATTTATTTTAAGTACCTACTCCCCTAATTTATTCTGATGATTTCGCCTCAAGTAGGAATTAGTATTTTATTCATATTTGAATCCAGAGAAAAACCTAAAGAAATAACAAAATTACAGCCCACGTCAAATAATTACATAGCAACGCTATGCTTTTCGTCTGGACAATAAACATTTTTAGAGATAGGTAGATATTAACTATGACGCCAACAAAGCACTATTTTTAGGGTGAATTGCCTAATTAAAAAAAAAATAACATTTTTCCAAGGTAACAATTTGTTTGACGTTTGCAATAACTCGATTTTGTTAGGGACAGAAAACGTATGAAAAATAATTGCATAACGCTAGAGCTTATTCATAACGCCAGAGCTTACCAATATATATAGCCTGTGTTACTCGCAAATAATGTAGCTTTCGATTAGTGAAAGAATTTTTAAATTCTATTCGGTGTTTATTGCGTGAAAGAATAACACTCATCCATACAAACTTTTGCCTTTATAATATCTATAAGATATAAAATAAACAGTTGATTATAACTGCCTAATATAACTAACTTATCAGTTACGTGCATTGATCGGTGCACGGTGGACAAGATACTATCCTGTACGTACAAATTCGGCCAGGCGAGTTCTCGTCGATGCTGATAACGTGGAATGGCGTTCGCCTGGCGGGAGCCGAAGCCCCTTATCTTGCCAAATTCAGATTGATTTGAAACTTGTAGAAATTCCCGAAAGATTAGTAATACAGTAATACGTATTTATGACACCGCAATCAAAAATACTACCAATCTACTTACTGACTGCAAGAGCGTACGATATACGCAAGCGTGAACTTGAGTTGTTGATAGATACCAAGATACCCTTCTTAATCTTTTATTACGTGAATTTATTGCACAATCATGCTGCAATTTCTTAGTTACAGTCACTGAGTAGATGGTGTTCTTCGTTATAAGTGCTGAAATTCATGTACAGGTATTGCGTAATAATTATTAAATTGAGGAATTAAGTAACAATATTCGCAAAAAAAAAAATCAATGAAGCTCTCCTAAATGATGTCCCAGCGAGAGATGGTAGGTACCTACGTGATTTCATCATTCTAGATCCTATGTCTTTTTTGTTTTTAAAACAAGACGCGTGAGAAGGAAGATGAAGAACGTCGATGACGTCAGTACGACCTCTCGCTAGGCCTAGTTTACCCTAACAGGCCTAACATAAATATATCTGTACAGTGTACACATATTTTTACCTCTATTCTACGTTCAATTGTTGTTTGATCGTAGAGAAGGCCTGTTTTAACTCGACCGTTTTGTATTTCTTCAGCGTCGAAAGATTCTATTTTCAAATGTAAAATTGTCAACTTTCTTTTTCGCATTATTTTTTCAATGTTATTAAATTGAGAATTAAAACCTGCATTTGGAAAAAAAAACAATTTGAGTAAATAATTCCTTTTGAAATTTAAAATTTTTTTATATAAAATTATATGGTTTGTAATTAAGTTTATTCGCAAATAAGAGAAAACTAGAAAAAAACTTTATATTGACCTTAATAATGACACCTTAGAACGGGGTACTGCAGGAAGGGCAAAGTTTTTTCTAAATAAATAGTAAAATTCGCCAAATTTATACCTTATCTTATCCGATAAAATTTTTAATATGATGAACATTATGTGGAATTTAGCTAATATTGTATATTAAAACATACAAAATCGAAAGAAAAACCTGAATATAAAGGTTCGTACACACTTGCGTGTCGTGGTGTGTCGTGGCGCGCCAGAAGCCATCGGTTTCATACATTACGGCGACACGCCACGACCTACAAATATGTCTCTAACCATAGTAAATGTATGAAACCGATGTGCTTCTGGCGCGCCACGACACGCAAGTATGTTTCTGCCTTAAGGTTAAGTTTTATAACTAGGGTATAATAATTAGGGTATGTACAGAAAGAAATTCAAGATTTTTGACGATTTATAATTTAGATATTGGATTAAAAAAATGATGATTTCACCGCTATTATTTTTAATGTCGCATTTGGATGAAAACGATTTTCATACAATATTATTGGTTTATCGGATAAATACACGCCAGAAGAAATTGTTTCAAAAATTAAGATGCAAAATGATTATCTGCAAACAGTTGAAGCGAAAATTGACATAAAATATATAAAAGAAATGAAAACCAAACGAGGTGACGTTAACTACACCATTTTCATGAAAGTCGATGGAAAAACTTACGACATAATGTTAAAAGAAGGTAAAGTTAATATTGGATGGGATAGATGTCGGATTTTCGACAACATCTCACTTCTGAAATGTTGCAAGTGCTATGGCTATATGCATAAAGCACAAGACTGCAGAAGCGAAAAAGCTTGCACTCGATGCTCCGAAGCACATGAAAATTAAAACTGCCAAACGATATTTAGTGCATAAACTGCAAAAAAATGAATGAGAAACTAAAATTAAAATTGCCATCTGACCATTATGCTTGATGCATGCGCAGTAGATTAGAGAAAAATTGAAGCTGAAAAAAAGAAAATCGATTTTTTATGCCATTAAAAAACTTCTCTAAAAGACACCAACCAAATAATTGCAACCTGTACTACCAAAATGTCAGAGGCCTAAAAACCAAATTAAGTTTACTTCAGTCTACACTTCCAATGTTTGAACACGACTTTGTACTACTTACTGAAACGTGGTTAGAGCCAAATATTCACTCTAGTGAAATAGGTTTCATAAATCATAATGTGCATAGATTAGACAGAAATTCATCGACAAGTGCTAAAAGCAGAGGTGTTGGGGTTTTAATCGCTATAAGCAAGAAATAAAAATCTAACTTAATTACAACTAAACATAAACATCTTGAACAAATCTTCTTGCAAGTAAATGTTGCCAGGAATAAAAAGTTTATTGTGGGCTGTATTTACATCACACCAAATTCAAGCAATGAAGTATACAGGTGCCATAGTGAGGAAGTGGAAGTTATATTAAAAAGGAATCCTAGTGCGACATTTTTGCTCGCTGGTGATTATAACCTTCCAAACGTGAATTGGGTGAACAGTGACGATAATATCAGTGTTAGTGAGTCTGGACGCATTATTCTAGACATGGCGTTATTCCTAGGTCTTAATCAGGCAAATACTATACCAAATGTAATTAATCGTTCTCTAGACTTATGTTTTTCTAACTTAGATTCACTAGTAATTGAAGAATGTAGTGAACCGCTGGTGCCCACTGATGTTTATCAACCTCCACTAGAAGTTATTATCTCTAATTAACATGTTAATACTTCTAAACTATCGTTCAGTAACCAAAATTTTTTCAAAACTGATTACGCGATAATTTGTAATTATCTTCTCTCTTTTGATTGGTCATCTATGCAATATGATGATATCAACACATCTACCAATGAATTTTATTCTGTTTTGGAAAAGACTATTGGCATGTATATTTCAACCATGAAATGTAAGCCATAAACCTATCCAAAATGGTACTCCAAAGAACTTATAAATCTGCTTATCACCAAAAAACTTAAACATATTTTTTTATTTTTTTTTTATTAAAAAGAAAGACAAACATTCCCGGGTTACGAATAACCCAACAATGTTTGAAAATCTCCTACTACCACCACAGAAAGCCGAAAATGTTGCTTGTGTTGTGATGGAGGACTTAGCCAGCAGAGGAATCGAACACGGGACGCCCGGGTGGGACCCAAGTGCGATGCCCACTCAACCACTATATAGAATATAAATTGCATCAAAAATATTTTGATTACATTGAATTTAAAAATATAAGAACCTCATGTAAAAGAAAGTCTACGACCTGCTACCGTAACTATATAAATGAAATTCAAAACTCGATAATAAATAATGTTAGTTCTTTTTGGAAATACTCAAAATCACTTAAAGAAGATGATTCTGATTTCCCGAGCAGTATGCACCTAAATGGCAGCCATAGCAATAATTCTGATGGTATTGTGAACTTGTTTGCAAAATTTTTTAAAAGTAGTTTGTCTACCTCGGGAGCAAAATAACATGGGACGTTCGGTCTAAGAGCGAGGTCGACAGCCGTATACACCAGGCTACGCTTGCATTCAATAAAAGGTCGAAAATAATAGAATCTAATAATGTAGACCTAAAACTGAGAATACTCCTCATCAAGACCTATCTATGTATGGTGTATTTTTATGTACGGCTGCGAAACATGGTGCCTATCCGAAAGAGATAAACGGAGACTAGAGGATTTTGAGATGTGGTCCTATAGAAGACTATTAGGAATTTCCTGGAGAGACCACGTCACAAATGAGGAGGTTCTCCAACGAATCGAAGGAGGAAGGCACCTGCTCAGGACCTTGTCCGAAAGGCGTGTAAGATGGATCGGCCATGTTATACGACAAGAAGGCCTCTCGCATGCCATAATGGAGGGTATGACCGAGGGGATAAACTCCAGGGGAGGCCCACGCCGAGAGTACCTGGAGGACCTGCTGGTGAACGTGCGCTGCTCATCATATGCAGAATTCAAAAGAGCCGCACAAGACAGGGAAGAATGGAAGAGAAGATTAGAGGAAATTGCTGCAAACCAATCCCAGGATTAAAACCAGAGAGAGAGAGAGAGAGGTTTATTAAAGAATGTATCAAAGTAATTGCTCTTCCATTAACCAAACTTTTTAATTTGTCTTTATCCAGTGGAATTTTTCCCGATAAGTGGAAAACTAGTTATTTGACTCCAATTTTCAAAAAGGGCGATTAAAGTGATATTTGTAATTACAGACCAATATGCATTCAATCCACCATACCGAAACTTTTTGAAAGCCTATAATACTTGAAAAACTTTTTACACAAATAAAACCTGTAACATCACCTTACCAGTTTGGATTTATGCCGGGTAGAAGTACTCTTTCCAACTTGATTATTTATGAAAATTTTATAACTTATGCTTTTAAACAAAAACTACAAGTAGACTCTGTCTATAGTGATTTTAGTTAAGCTTTTGATGCAGTTTCCCATGAAATTCTCATTTGGAAATTAGAAAAACTTGGTATACGTGGCAATTTATTAACCTGGATTGAAAGCTATCTTACTAAAAGACAACAAATTGTGTAAAATCCTCCTTGTCCGAAAAAAATTATCCAACAAGTGGAGTTCCACAGGGTTCACACCTTGGCCCAGTCTTATTTATCTTGTTTATAAATGATCTAACAAAAGTATTTCATGATGTATTTTTCTTACTTTTTGCTGATGACCTCAAAATGTTTAGAATTATTAAAAATATTTAACATTGCAATATTCTTCAAGATAATATCAACAAATTGTTGTTTTGGTGTAATGAAAATAGACCCTACTTAAATTTCTTAAAATGTCAAGTAGTTTCTCGAAAAAAAAATCCAGTGATCTTTAATTACAACATTGATAACAATACTCTCGAGACATTAACACAAATTAAAGACTTACGCATCACTTTTCAATCAAATCTTTCATTTGTTAACCACATCTCTAATAAGGGCTTAAAAGTGTTGGGATTTATAACTAGGCTAACTAGAAATTTTAACAACATAAAGTGAATTTAACTATTATATTTTGCATTTGTTAGAAGTCAACTTGAGTACAATTCTCCCATCTGGAACCCGTATTATAATAAAATACATGTACAAGCCGTTGAAAGAATACAAAATAAATTCTTACGTTTTCTAAATTTTATAATGGGTATTCCAGCAATTATGTTGAACTACAACACTATTTTAAATGATATGAATATGCTCAAATTGTCAGACAGAAGAATTTTCACAGACTTGGTATTTCTTTATAAAATTCTAAATGATTTAGTTGATAGTCCGGTATTGCTTGAATTGATAAGCTTCCGGATTCCTCTACGTAATACTAGAAGTCAGGATTTATTTCAGTGCAGAAACTCTGGAATTAACTACCATATGTATTCCTCTTTGCCCAGAATACTAATGGAGGGAAATATTTATACCAAGTCAGTGGACATCTTCAATTTATCTTTAGAAAAATACAAAATACTGTTACTGAAGCAGTTCAGTTATGTACAATAAATACTGTATATTTCTTAGTAAAAGAAAAATATAACTTTTATATTTGTTGGTAAAACAAATGTATAGTATTTATATTTTATTTTATCAAAGTGTAATTTAAAATTGTATATGTAAAAGCCCCGAAAAAGGGCGTAAATAAATAAATAAATACTATCAGGTATCATTGAGGTTATTACGAATTTGATATTTTTTTACAAATATGTAAACATATACAAACTTTATAAATCTTAATATTTTATATCTTAATTGTCCTGGAGAATTAACGATGATACCACAATAATAATAATAATATTTGGATGATTTGTATAGCGACAGTAGCCTAGCTAGGAGAGAGGGGGGGGGGGGGACGGCCCGCCCGGACGCCCCGATTGGGGGTGACACCCGACCGAGTGTCACCCCCCAAAAGCACGGTATTTAGCTCTATGGCTCCACGTGGAGTGCCCTGAAACTGCAGAATTTTGTGTCTAACGTTCTTTTTATAGGCGAAAGTAGCCTATATGTTTGGAGAAATTCTCTAGCCACCCCCCCCCCCGGACGGACCAATTTTTTACACAGTTGACTAGGTAGTATTGTTTTTATTTCTTATGAAGTCGAAATTGGCGATTTGAATGTCTCAAAGTCCACTTTAATGGGGGATACAATGATATTATAATGATACCACAATAATAATTATAATATTTGTATTTAGTAAACAAAAAAGAGATGTGCCACCGACCAGCGAGAATTAGAGCTTCTCTCAAGTTTCTCACTGTATTTCTGTCTCATTATTGACTGTGGAAGTTATCATCACAGATCGCACTACTTCCAATAAAAACCAGCATCCGTTGATTGGTCGGATAGTGTTACAGCTTATTGGCCATTTCAGATCTGCATTGAGATATCTCAGACTGGACTCGCTGACCGCCAGCAAACAACTGCCGCCATTAGGGGTCATAATAAATTAATGACGAAGCGACATGGGTATTAAATAAACTAGATGAGCCTTGAGTATTTCGTAAATGGTATAGGCTTTGTAAACAAGATGTCGTTTACATGCCGGCTCATAGATGGCGTCACCGCTCAAAAGTTTAGTGACCGCCCGATCGCGTTGTTTGGATGTGGTGTGCAACTTTGTGATTTCGTGACTAAATATATTTGTATCAGGTACTTTTTTTTGTATTGACTACTTTGTTATGAACTGTGATTATTATGTGCTATGAATATCGAGGAATGATTTAAGTAACTTCATAGTTTACAGTCACAAAAGGCGGCAGATATAAATATTACCTCGCAGGGTAAGATGACATAGCAACCGTCGGCTTAAGATGACATATTATATGTAAATGTAAAAGCCCAAGTCTAAAATAAAAAAAGAGAAGGAAAATCGCAAGAGCATTAGAGCTCGAAAGAAAGTGAAGCGTGCTATACTTCAGGATGACTCAGATGATCAATATGTGGAAGACGTTTCTCAAGACGAAATGTGAATTATGCACCGATAAATAGGTATGTCAACTTAAACTTAAAGATGTGTGTCAACTTACCCACTTGGACATGATCGGTGTTTTTTCAATTTTATTTTCAATGTAATTTTCTTTAGCGTCAAGATAATTTTGTGTGCTTCGTAAATAAACGTTTTAATATGTACCCTTAGATTTATTTTTTATTACCTTTGAATAATAAAATATTCGCCTCCAAACAAAAAGTATGTCATCTTGAGCACAATTCCCCAATTCAAATTAGGCGGCAGTTTTAAAAGGCGCCAAAATAAGTTGATTTATGAACTTATCCTAAGTCGATTTTGAACGCGTGCATAATGTACGTGATGTCTCTGCCAGGAGAATTCCCGTCGCATCTAGAACTAGGGACGACTAGAGCTGAGTCGAATAAATCCGAGCGGTAGAACGTCAAGCGAAGCGACGACCACTCACCTCATAGGGGGCACCATTATCAAGTTTCTGCCCATTTTGAAAGAGTCGTAGATCCGGGGCTGCAGATGGTATTAAATACTTGATGGAAATCATATGATTTTTAGAGACTATTTGAAATTATTGCTAACCTAAGCCACTTGATGTCAATGCTGAGCAATAACAGAAGCAGTACTACTCGCCCTGTCTATGTCCTTATTTGTGTTCGGTCGGGCGCTCTGGTGGGCATATATTATGATAATATGATTACACATTCATAGTGCAGCGAATCAATGCAACCATTGTTCGTGGAGTGCATCTCAAATCTCAGACGGGAGGTTCAGGGAATGGTTCGATTGATTTATAGTTTTAACTGAATCCACGGACGCCGCGGCCGCGAGCGCCCGTTATGAATAAATAACAATATTATCAATTATCAATTCAGCCAGTATTTGCAAGCGCGAACTAGCGACTGGCGATTGCTACCAATTACCAATGTGCATCGATCTGATATTTCTTTTAACAATTGGACATGTGAAATGTGTCTGGATGCCCTTCGAACCAAATACATATTATTATGTGATTCCCTTGATCGTCTGTGTCTTCCTGAGACGTCCCCGACTTTCTCCTCAATCCACTTGAGCGTTATATCATATTTTTTATCATAGTTCCATGTGTCTGAACCATTCTATTTGGATCTCAATATGTGTGATATGGTCGTAAATGATTTTTGCCACACACGAGATGTCATTTCTACTATTGGCCATTATATTTTCCCTTCTCTTTTAGTTTCGTGCCTCACTGCCTTCAGGGTTGATTTAAGTTGGTATTTTCGTTTCCATCCACTAATTCTGCAATAATGCACAATAGTAGGTAAATCATGTACTCATAGATATTCTTTCAGAGAGAGAAATCATTCTAATCGAAAAGAAAATACATACCAGAAACGAGACAATCTAAAGTGCTAATAAGAGTTAGACAACTACTAAATATGGATAGAAACTCTTTGATGAAGCTAGTGATTTTATCAGCAGAACACTGCTATTTCAAAATACACTATTGGAATAAGAAAAAACCTAAAGTGGTAAAAAATTATAAAAGAATAGGATAAACAGAAACCCATTCACGTAATGTCAATGTCCTGACTAATGCGAAAGAAGCTTCAGATACTCGGGAATCCAAGTTGTGGAACAATGAGACATTGCTATCAAACCTCAAAAAACAGATACAAAATTTCATTTAACCTATTTTCTTTAAAATCGGTATAGATCACATTTTTAGGGACTTTTTGGTCAGTGGCGTAATAGAATAACAGTAGACAGAAAAGTATTTGGTCAGGGGTCACCTATTCAACTAAATCAAAAAATTTTTTAGAAAGTTGCCAGCCATTATGCTGACGAGTCAATAAAGCTCAAATTTATGAATATAAAAGTAATTTAGCAACGAGAAAACCCCGCTGATTCAAACAAAAATGAGGTGTTTTGATGAACTAACAAGAAAATAAAGAGATATCATAATTTACATGTTAGATTACATATCGAATAAAATACATGGTATGATATCGGCGCGGACAATCTGTCGATTATTCCCATCGCTACATTTAATGGAAATTCTGGTGGCAGTGGCCAGTGCTACTGTCAAAGAAATAGGTGAAACGTGGGATGTAAAACATCAGTGACGAAGAAAGCTAAGATACCTGGGAAGCCAGACTGTTGAACCAGGAGACATCGCCAAACATCGAATGAGAGCGCCGGTGAATTTATTATTATTAAAAATAATGGGCTACATCGTCAAAGGAATAAGGTGACCCATGGGAGTTAAACCGAGGAGCAAAAGAATAATATGAAGCATGGAAGATAACACAATATAGCATTACGGATGTTATGCAGACAGTCTTCGAATAGTCCGAATCAATAATGGTAAAGTCCTTGTACTCTTTCAAAGATTAGAGCTTTCAGACGTATAATTAAACAAGCTACTAATCGCCATGGAATGAACTTCAGATTTAGCTCAAAGGCAGCTGGCCGACCGACCGAAGACGGCAAACATCCACTCAGCGCCGAGATAAACAAACAGATTTGTTCCGCGCTCACTTGTTTGGTTATTACATGTTTGTTTATTCTGGGTCCATTATCACCCACCTGAACACTGCCTGAACGTTGAACACTGAACACAGGAGGAGTCGGTGAGGATAAATAAAAACATATAAAATCTATTAACGGCTAGAAGACTGTGTAAACAAACCGAACGCGCTCTTAGAACTCGGAGTCGGGATATAAGTTTTAGAAATTCTTTTGGCCGTGGTGGAACGAGAAACGATGGAAGACCTGTTTGTTGTAATGCTTTGTTTATATTTATAATGTGCGGTGTATGATCAAGCATTACCAAACAAACCATTACATAAACACAACGCGTGAGCATTCTGCATTGAGTAACACTCATTTATTTATTTTTCGTATAATGCTTACTATATTTTTTACATATTTTAAATTGGGGGACTATTTTTTAACTATAACCATACACTCTCTTTCAAATAATGTTACTAATGATAATGAGACAGTCTCCTAATTTTTCGTTTTGGTGAGAATGGATCATACAAGTATTTAAAGAGCTGATAGCGACAGCAAAATGATTTTTTCGATATCTCTAAAAATGACTCTAAAGTTATGAGCTTTTAAAGTGAACTTTGACAAAACATATGCAATTGTGTCTCGTGACGTGACATTAATTACAATTCATAATTCGAATGGAAGATCTGCTGTTGTCATACCTACGCTTTTCGGCCAGCCGCAAAAATCAAAATTTATTACTAATACTATTGGGTATTCAAAAAGTTCCGTCCTCTGCATATTCAAAAAAACATTGTTGCAGGAACCTCATTCCCGCAAGGGTTGGCAGAGAACATGGATCGCCACACAACTCCTTCTTGACACACTCCTTTCTTCTTCACATTCATATAATATTCTATGTCTTACTGGGGCTTCCTTGACTTCAATCCCTTATCACTTGCTTGTGACAATTTATCAATCGCATTACATGTTCATTCTCCCCACCATCACCTTTCTTGATCTTTTTAGATTTTAATTTCATTTCAGGCATAGATGAGTCTGATATTCATTTCCCCATTTGTAATTCACGCGGTCTAGTTGTGGTTTTACCATATTATACGAGTATAACGTGATCGGCCAAATATTATAACTTTAACATTATTTTACAAACTGGTTGTGGTGTTACAATTTCCATCACGTTTGATCATCATCAAATCGACGGTCAGCTTCAAATACGAATATTTGATATTTTAATGGTCTCCCAACCACTACTACTTCCCAACTCAATGGAGAAAACATTTCTCGTAAGTATTTGAATTGGGGATTAGTGCCATTATAGAATAAGGCAAACAAATTAATTACATGAAAAGAAAGAAATAAACTTATATAGAATGGTAGATATTATCTAATAAGCCTAAATAGTGAATTTGTACCTACGGTAAATGCTCCCAATTCATAGTGCAGATTTCAAGCAACATTCCGTACATATAAGTAAATCACGTTTTCATGTGAGCAATGTCAGAGTGGTAGATTGATGAAGCCGCTTTGGTTGGGGAAAACATAATGGTATCTGCCGTGCTTGCATTTCTCAGATCAATTATCTCTCCCGTGAGTGGGTCTACCTCCCTGCCTTAAGTAGGTACTGCCTAGAGTGCCCAGTATCTACCTGCTGCCTCGTTCAGCCTTCTTCTCTCCTCTCCTGGTATTCGCTGTTTGCCCATCCCATTGCTTCTGCCTCTCCTCACAATGGTAAGGATTCTCAAACTTAACAACAATAACAACTTTAAGTTCCTTTGGAGAAGTTCTGTATTACATTAGTTAGAAGACAAGTGGAGTATAATTCACATATTTGGTCTCCTGTGTATAAAGTTTACTCTGAAAATATAGAACGAGTTCAGCACAATTTTCTTCATAAATTTTAAGATCAACATTTCAATTGACAACATTAATTATATAAGTTTGATGCATCTAATTAGTCTGTCTGAGAAGAGAATTATTTCCGACCTGGTAGTACTACCTACATAGAGTGATAGAGTCGTTAACAACTTAATTAACAGCCATCGTCGCAACTATTAAATTTCATGTACACGTTCCATACATCCATTCTATGGATCACGAACACTCCCACATCGCATTACTTGAGTTCTTCTTTATTCCATGGTTAACTCTAGAACTTATAAGAACCAGAAGACTTCAAAATAATGATAACTGGTCAACTTAACCTGACCGAACGTAACATAAAGTAACCTAACCTAACTTGACCGAACGTAACAAACAACCTGACCGAACGTAACATACGAGTAACTTAACCTAACCTGATCGAACGTTACATAACCTAGCCTAATAGACTCCAGATACTAATATCTACAGCCTGTATGTCAGACGAATATCTATGAGAACCAAAGCGAGGACGAATATCTACAGCTCAAACTGCTTACTAATATCTAATAATGTCAGCAGTTTGAGCTGTAGATATTCGTCCTCACTTTGGTTCTCATAGATATTAGTCAGCAGTTTGAGCTGTAGATATTCGTCCTCACTTTGGAATTTTTGGAATTCCTGTAGATATTATTAGACGCCTCCGCCTAATATAGTATATTATATGTAAATTTTATTAAAATAAAAATGTTAATGTTTGGTTCCATTTTTTGTGTGATACCGCAAAGTGTTGCATCCATCCGCGCCTAGGAACTGCCGGCGGAACTATGGCAGTTGGCAGTATGTCTGTTGCATTCAGGGAATGTAGGAAGGTTGAAATAAGGGAGAAGGGAAGGAAAAGGCGGAAAAGTAAGATGGTTAGAAAATACCTGATCTTTCGTCAGATCATCTCTTTAGATTCGGAATGGCGGTCTTATCAGGGTGATAATGAGATCGTATTAAATATTTTGTTAAAATGTGGAACATTGAATGAATTACCTACATTATTTATTTATTTATTATTTTAATGCAAGTACCGCAAAAGAGTTCCGACAGTTGCTAACCGTCTCGGGCCGGAAAAAGAAGTGCATTCCCAATGGGATTTCTTGTGAGGCTTTGAAGCTAGTGGGGAGGGGAAGGGGATGGGCAGTGGAAGGCGGGGAAGAACCTGGCTATCTAGATCTGGTTACAAATAGGTATTTCAAACAATGTTTCGGTTCTGAATGGTGGTGTTTCACCAGGGCGATACTAAAAGTATCCACCTATCTGGAAAGTGTCACAAATATATTATTTTTAATGAATACATTATTGTGAAATGACACATATTATTCAAATAAAAAGATTTGAATCCGCGATCCTCCAGATCCGTAGCCGAATATCCAAACTACTCAACCACCACTGTAAACATTCTGCGGTAACTTCAAGGGATGAGTGGATCCTTGCTCAAAAACAGTATAATATGAGCAAAATAAATTCCAAAAGATCTGGATACTGGAATGAAAAAATTGACTCTGAGCGAACCAATCCACGGCGTCTCTGGAACTCAATAAATACCGTTATTTCCGACGTCACTGTTCCAACTAAAATAGATATTACCCCGGAAGCCTTCTTAACGTTTTTTAGTGAAAAAATAGAAGCCATTCGTGCTTCCACATCTAATATTTACTATAAATTCTCTCCGCCAATATTTACTATAAATTCTAAAGGAAATTTGTCATCCTTCAAACTCACAACGCCGGAAGAAGTAAGAAAAATAATTTCAAGTTCGCCAAATAAGCAATGCAGTCTTAACCCTATACCAACATGGTTATTAAAAAATATGTCATTGTCTTAGCTCCATTCCTAGTTCATCTTTTTAATAAATCTCTGAGCACAGGTGACTTCCCTGAACCACTAAAATCAGCTGTAGTTACGCCGATACTAAAAAAGCCACAACTAGACTCCGATAACTTAGGTAATTACAGACCTGTTTCAAATTTACCTTTCCCATCAAAAATCCTGGAGAAAATTGCTGCTGCACAAATAACCAGTCACTTGAATTCAAATAAATTATTCACTAATCGTCAATCCGCATATAGAAGGTTTCACTCAACAGAAACCGGAATACTTCGTATGCTGTCAGATATAACTTTGGCCATAGAGTCAGGTAAGTTAGCACTTATCTCACTCCTGGACATGAGTGCAGCGTTTGACACGATTGATCATGACTTCCTCATTAAGAGATTATAAGAAACATTTGGTTTGAGTTCCGATATAAAAAAATTGGCTGGTATCATACCTATACAATCGCTTACAAGCCGTTAAGGTTGGAAATAAACTCTCTGACTTCGCAACACTTTCTTCAGAGGTACCCCAAGGATCCGTTTTAGGTCCACTTCTTTTCATCCTTCTTACAAATGATGTCGCCAAAATAATCGAGTCATTTGGTCTCTTGTCCCACTGCTACGCTGACGATCAGCAAGTTTATTTTTACTGCTCTCCAAACGAAATCAATAGCCTCAAAATCCGCGTAGCTGAATGCCTAGAAGCAATAACTCGTTGGATGTCTTCAAACAAGCTGAAGCTGAACCATCTAAGACTGAGTTTCTCTGGGCGGCCACAAACAAACGTCAACATTTCGTAGACAATTCACTTATTTCTATTTCCGGCAACGATATTATTCCAAAGACAACAGTCAAACTTCTTGGCGTTAATTTAGATTCAGACTTTTTGCTTAAAAGTCAAATAAATAGGACAGTAAGCACCGGCTTTTCTCACCTAAGACAACTCAAGTCAGTTCAAAGAAACCTTCCTACAGAGGCGACAAAACTATTAATCAACTCTTACGTAGTCTCACGGCTTGATTACTGCAACGGCATCTACGCTAGTCTTCCAAAATACCAAACTGACAAACTTCAATTCGTGTTTAATGCAGCGGCAAGGCTCATAACCAGGGTCTCTAAATATTCACACATTTCAGAACACCTTCGTAACCTTCACTGGCTCAAGTGCCCTGAAAGAATCCAGTACAAATTGTGCTGGATGGTGTTTAAATCATTCAACGAAATGGCCCCACCTTACATCTCTGAATTATGCGTCCCGGAAAATACCGGTCCGAGGCAATTAACCCTTAGATCGGCAACTTCATCTGCTATAGGCAGACTAATAGAACCCAAACGAAAGCCAAATACTAAGTTCGGAGATCGTGCTTTCGGAGTATCTGGGCCTAAGGCTTGGAATAGACACCCTCCGGAATTAAGATGCATAAAAAGCCCAACAGAGTTTAGGTACAAACTAAAAACCTACCTTTTCGGGCTCTCATACCCTTAACTTAATTTAAATATACCTATCTGAGAGTATCATACTTGTATTGCCTATGATATGTCTTAATCACACTTTTCTTACTGAATTAAAATTACTCGAATCCTTACACATCAATCTGTCTCTCGGAAGATCAAATCCTTGTACTACTGCACCGCCCACCATTAAATGTTGCTTTTACTTTCCAAAATACACTCATTAGAGAATATATTACATATTAATATTAAATATTTTCAGGATTAAACAACATGTGTTCACAATTATGTCCTCTGCGTGCGAACTCTATCTAAATTTCTTTAAATAGACAATAAACAGTGTTAATTTCAAGCGACCTCCCAGGAAAGTATGGTCCTGTATAATTCATTTTTAGGCAGCATCGCGTTCATTGGTCAAAATATTGTACATATATTTTCGTATCGGTGATCAATGAACCGGTGTATGCAATTTTTAGCCATAAGTTGTTTTTAATTCTTTGTCTAGCTTGTAGTCTTTCAAGATTTTAGGAATGTATGGTAAGTTTGTACAGCGCCCTTGAGGTGATTTTTCACAAAAACGGCGCTATATAAATCGTCCAAATATTATTATTATTATAAAATAAAATAATCGAAATAATTGATAGAAATCTGATGGAAGTTAAAATCCGCAATGTTTAAAAGCATCGTCTCTGTTAATCCCAGGGTTTAAATATCTCAAGGAATGTTGTCGGGGCCCGCCAAATTACTAGACACCATGGCTTCCCCAACTTCGTGTATCGCTGAGGGAACCGATTACACTATGAAGTCGGCTGCCCATTATCCCCCGGAGGAATGCAGGCCGGGTTAGCCTGTGACATTTAATGGCTGCGAAATTATAGGCAAGATTTCAGAAATTTATTTCACGGCACTAAATGCTTTATTTTAGTTTATCTTGGTATTACCATTGTTGGGGTTTTAACGGCATAGGTACCTACCCGAAAAGCAGAAGGACTGAGGATAGTCAAGGAATGCCAACTTACCCTGGTTTTCTTCCTTTGCTTTTCCAATTCTGCTGGTTCATCAAATTCACAACTGAACTCGCGAGCTCACGATGGACACTTCTTATCTGTTTCGATACGGTGAACAAAGGCTCCGTATTCAACACTCACAATATGTGTTGACAGGACGATATTTAATTTTCAACTGAATACTCTGACACATGATTGTATTTAGTCGGCAGGGAAAAGTGGGTAGGGAAAAAAAAGTAATTTGTGGTAATTTTGGAAAAAAGATACGAGAATGAATGCCAGGTACCAACAACCATGACGCGCATTGCTCCAAAGGGGCGACCAAAGTGACCAAAGGTTACATGATTGTATTTAGTCGGCAGGGAAAAGTGGGTAGGGAAAAAAAAGTAATTTGTGGTAATTTTGGAAAAAAGGTACGAGAATGAATGCTAGGTACCAACAACCATGACGCGCATTTCTCCAAAGGGGCGACCAAAGTGACGTAATTTTGGAAAAAAGGTACGAGGATGAATGCTAGGTACCAACAACCATGACGCGCATTGCTCCAAAGGGGCGACCAAAGTGACCAAAGGTTCGCTGTGTGAAGTTTCGATCACGATCACGTCTCTTCTGCACTGTCCCAACTCATTGCCCAGGTAGGCTGCTGGGGTCGGCTCTTCTCGTTCTCAGGTTGTAGCTTCTTCGGTTCAGGATATCGCCTTCATCCAGGCCGTTTCTCTGAAGTATTTTGGAGCATTGAGTCATTCAGAAGTTCTTTGGTCTTCCTCTGGATGACTGTCGGTGAAGCTCTTCAAGCTTTCAAGATCACGTACGTACACAAATTATAATTCTTTGTACATTATGTATTTGAGAATGACTATTTTATTATCGTTTTCCGCTGCCACTGAGTGCTGTGGCTAACTGAATAAATGAGCGTACAATTTCCTCGCGAAAATTAATGAAAAAAACAATTCAGAAAATTGTCGCCTTTGACTCTTTCATAGAATTTTTTAACGGTTTGTTTTTCTAAGGGTACAGACGATGTTATATTCCCTTAGGTATTTTTACCGAAATGATCTGATAAAAACAGATTTCCTGCAATAACGAAATAATGTTGCTTGAAACGAAATTAGGCGTGTTTAGTGACATTATCTGAATAACCAGGTAGGTACTCCCCGAACTTCCTCTATCACTCTATCATTCTGTCACACCCCGCTTCAGTTTCACAACATACCCCTATGGGAGATGCCATCGTTCCTTTGGCTTCGGGCAGATGGGACTGTTGTACGGTACTTACAACAAATTACTTAAAATTAAAATAAAATACATTAAGTTTTCATGCATATTATTGACCTGCTTCATATTGCTTCATATGGCACTATCAATGAAATATTTATTATCTTAATACAACAAAAAAATATCTCTAAATACAGAATAAATAAAATTTTCATATAAAATGGATCAAAAACAATTATACAGTGTAAACATGTGATTTAAATTATAGGTATATTCATTTAAATTATATATTCATTTAAATTATATGTTTATTATACAATAGAAGTATTAAGTTTATAATTTATGTCTTATTATATTTTGCTGTATTTTTTCAATAGAATCTGAGTGAACTATATAATGCGGTGACCAAATAGGTGAGTTATATTCAATTTGGCTTCGGACGATAATTTAAGTATACAAAAGTAGCCATATTACAAAAGTCTTTATCATTTATCATTATGAAACCGAGCATTTTCATTGCTTTATTCATAATATTTATGTGACAAAAAAAAATTGTAACCAAAGTCTATCCCTAAATCATTTATTTCTTTTCCGGTGCACATATACCTAATGAAATTTAATAGAGATTCTAAATAATAATTCATAATATTTCCGATTACCCTCTGATAGACGCTTTACGATAACCAAACCGTTAATTATGGGATATAAGAAGTAATTTCTACCCATATAATTCCTTAACTGTTAAATAAAACCGTGAAATTGTAAAATGTTAAAATGACGCCACAGATTGGTATTTTAATGGGCGCATGTAACATGAATCAGGTAATTACTTAGCCTAGCTAAGAGAAAACTAGTACCTAGTCTATAATTCCATTATTTAATGACTGTATTCAAAATAGTGACGTTTATATTGTATCGGCGGTGTGTTCCACAGAGGTCGCATAATAATATTTAGATTGGAAAATCAATTAAATTATGGCATTTTACATTAACCGGCCGGACCATAAAGATCGGTGTTTATATTTATACTGCCGACCGATTCATGAATGAAAATCAAACAAAAAATTGAAACATAATATCAAATATCATTAATACATTAACGATTATTTTACACCAGTAATTCCAGATTTAATTAGCATTGTCTAATAAATAATCTCTGGTTTTATTCTTCGAATTGATTTTAAATTCACTGCGATTTGTTTGTTTGGAAATTGATTGACTTTGGAACTTGGAACATCCTCCGATAAAAAAATAAATATATTTAATTATCGTAACAAACTGTTGCCTAAAGACTGCGGTTTGGTTGATCAAAGATACAAAGTAAAATTGTATTGGCAGACCTGCTGTTTTAATGGTGCTATCAGGAACACTAAAATAAATTAGCAAATGTTTGTTTTTTGCCGATAGTATAGTTACCAAACTTTATTAATCCGTTGTCTGAGGTCCGTCAAGATCGACATACTCTCAAGAGTATGAGTATGTCGATCCCATACTCAAGAGTCCCAACTATCTGCGGCAGGAGATGTTGGGTATATGGAATCTCCAATTTTTGGGGAATATTGTGAACCAGAAGGGAGTAAGGATAGAGATAAGATGGGAATTTAGCGCCCTTGAGGGGATTTTTCACAAAAACGGTGCTCGACAAATTGTCCAATTATCATCAAACAGTATTCATAACCTTGCACAATCAAATAGATACAAACGGACCATCATTATTATTAATACGCTAAAAAAGCTAATTTTGTAATTCGGTTTCGAATTCAAGAATTCGTTGAAGGATTCGTCAGGTCACATGAGGACGTGCCCCCCAGGTATAAGTACCTACTCCGGATTTGTAGAATTTGAGTGTCTCTCGGGATATGGAAATATTGACGGTAATACTTAGAATTGTGAATTGTGAATAATAGTATCACGCGGCTACATATTACATATTGCTCATTGCCTGTCACTGTTACAGTCTCAGTGACTAGCTGTCACTGGATCACAGTGGATCCGAGGAACCGCCTATTTTTGGAATTTTTGGAGGAAGTGTTTGGCAATTCAGATTGCATCACTTAATCATAAATAAAACCATTTCAAGTCATGTTTGAAATCTGAATGGTGTTCTTTCATCGAGAAGATACTGAAAGTAGATATCCACGACTCTGGAAAGTGCCGAAAATATAGAAAGGTGAAATAACATATACGAAATCTGCTGTCACTGATTTTCAGCCGTATGCCACTGAGGTCGTCCAAAGTTATAGGTTAAAAATTAAAAGTCATACATCGTAGGTTATAATGAATAATTAACTTAGGCGTCAAAGATAATTGCTAAAAACAATGAGTTTATTTGTGATTATCTAATGCAGTTCTATAATATTGTAGTACCTTACTTGGGGAGAAATATTAGATACACACATAAACGCTGTAAAAATGTTATTGCCATTATATAATATAGGTACGCAGTTAACCTACCCCTACGTTGAACGTCAGAGAAACAGACCACATTTGCTTCTTGTGTCTATTTACTTATAAATTATCATACGCTTTTTGTTTGTAGACAGGCCCATTAAATAGGGTCCACAGTACGTCGTCGTATAATCAGGGTTTCTGGTTATCAGTCACCAGTTTCCAGTTCCCAGGTCCCGAAGCTCGAAGCTCGAAAGCACTCTCGTGTCCTGTGAAGCTACTGATAACGGTCGGTCTTCCACTCTTGACTTATCGGCAGACTAATGGGATCCTCGGACAGTCTAAACTCTAAACTAGTGTGCGTTGGACTAATCTTGGAAGAGAACTAACATAGAGTGCCGGTTAGGAGAGCACACCGAGATTACTAGGTACTATAACATTATCAAATTATATCTCAAGGAAAATCACTTGAGAAATAAGTTATTACGACTGGGATTTGAACGCCAGTTTTTTTTTGTGCAGTATCAACCAAAAAACAAAGCCATCTTGTTAAAAAAAATTGACACCAGAAGGGTGTTTAAATTATAACAAAAACAAACTAACTTACGGACATGTTAAAAACATTTATGAAAACAAGTAACATTTATCAATAAATATATTTATAAATTCTATAGGAATGGAAAGAGTGGGATTAGGAAAATATACCCTAATTTTATGAAATGAAAAAAATAGGTATTTACCTATGCTAAAAAAAGGATAGATATATAAGTGAAAACTTCTTTAGCACCGTTGTGATTTGAAACTCGATGAAACGGAAACATCTATGGGATTTAGCCTGCGAGATAATGATCAATCGGTGTCCTCTTTGTGCGGTGATTCGTAGCCTATCGGCCTCCCTTTGTGCTTCGTAGAATAAAGTGTAAAATAATTTTTGAACTTGGTAACAATATTATAATAAATAAACCCTACAATGATCCTACACCCGATACTCTACATTATCTGGAAATTTAATTTTCTGATGGTTTCACTTTTTCCATGTGTAAACTGCACACATAATTTTTTTACTGTGTACGTATGCATAATTAAAATTAATGTTGACTGTTAAAATTAATGCTGTTTTACATGAGAATAAACACTTCAGTAACATAAGCAATAATTACCAACTTCCTACATTAGACATAAAGTCATCAAATTTAGAGGTGTCGATTTTAAATTTGAATTTTCGGTTTGCCGTATTCTTCTAATAAATTAACAAAAATGTCTGTCAACAAGGTATAAAAACATAATTTAGAGATCTTCATTATGCAAAATTATGATTTATTGAATAACGACGAGAAGAAACAATATTAATCAAGATATACATAGACATGGCAAATCTAATATGATGTAATCGATTTCATAATGAGTGGCTTTGAAGTTTTTGGTTGCCGACGAAAAGACTGCCGTAGTAAAAACAAAATAATACTCATAATAATTAATAAATTAAATATGCACGCGGCTCTCTTCACCATCGGAAGAGCTCGTATCGTATTCAATTGAATACAAAATTATACAATTCTAATTTATTTCTTAAAATTCGTAAATAAGTTCAAGATTACTAAAGTGCATTTATATTCGCTAAAAAGGTATTGCGTGATGTAAAATATAATTTACAAATTTATAACTGACCTGTTACACGCTTACAAACAGAGAATATCATCGATATTTGGTCACATCGAAAAAATCACAGATGTAGGTAGGAGTAATCCCTAACATAACCGCCCACCAATCATGAAATTTACCCGAATTTTTATCATTTGTTTATTTACGTTTTCTTCGCGTAGTTATCTCACTTCCTTGTCGGTTCCGTAATTATTTAGCGATTTCCCAAGTCATTTCTTTTTTAGTATTATGGGTATTCAGGGAAAGATTTGTCTTTATGCTTGATGTATTTATATATATATTTTTAAGTGTAATATTCTTGATATTAGTGAAAAAGCTCACCCATAGAAGACACTAGATAGTAATCTATTAAGTTACCCATAGATGGCGTTTAGCTGTCGATCTTGTGGAAACCGATTACATAATTAATAAGGTGGGAATCTCATAGTCGGGGTCCAGATTATTCCTACCGCCTCCTGAATAAGACATCAGAGCCGATTGTCAATCTATCGCAACAAAGTCCAACGTCTTTTGTTGACCCCGGAGTTGTATTAAGAGTTTGAGTCAACCCCGGAGTCACAAAACTAAGTAGGTAGATATCTACGTGCCCCACACATATTCGAGTTCAAACCCCTCAAGCTGCCACTGCTTATAAGATGAAGACAACAAGAAGAAGTAAGAAAAAATGGAGAGAAAAAGTGAACCTTCTATGGGTACATGTACAACTGGAAAAGCCTTTCTGTCTACCTCTGCAAGACTGAATGAATGAAATGCACTTAAATGGAATATCGACAATCCACCTTTTTACGGGCGCGCGAGTACTTCTCCGTTTAACGGAGAAACAAGTGAAAAAACATGTCAGGAATGATGGAGCTTCAAGTCGGCTGCGTTCAACAAAAACTTGCTCGTAGAGTAAACCAGATATTTGAGGATGGACCGGTTAGGTATCTCAAAAATCAATACGTGTGGAGAATGAGGAATGGATGAACTCGGAAGGTTGCGAGTTGTGGTGTCAATCAAGAACTAA
Source organism: Limnephilus lunatus (assembly GCA_917563855.2). NCBI lineage: Eukaryota > Metazoa > Arthropoda > Insecta > Trichoptera > Limnephilidae > Limnephilus > Limnephilus lunatus. The sequence goes on along the minus strand of OU830599.1, from coordinate 30,054,062 downwards.
ACTGGCCAAAGTTACCAACAAGTCTTTAAAAGACAGGTGTTTCTTTCATAATCCCACCCTGGACAAGTTAAATTATAATTTGGTTTGGTCAAAAATACTTTTATGAGACGCCGAGGCCTTAAGTTATGCTCAAAATTGAAATTTGATATTTTCTATTTCAACATTTCAAAAAGATTTTGCCGATGTTTTTTAACTGAAAAGGTCAAAATTAACTTGTAAAAATCATCATATGAATCACAATATTAGCCAATAAATTACAAATTAGCATTTCAACAAAAAAACTGAATAATTTTGAGGTAGCGATAGGATTATGCATGTAGGGACGGAATAGCAATAATGTAATAGGTAGGGTAGACTGGGGATGGTTGAAACACTTTTACTTTAACTAGGCGTAGTAATATTTCTTATGTATTTATGGAAAAGATGTTTATACCAGATGTTCTATGATCTATCTAGTTATCAAATTAAATTTATTGTATGGCCACAACTCGTACAGGTAAGCTACAATGACCACTTAAAGACGGTGGGGAAAACTGTTTCAATTATCCCCATAGTGTGGACGATTGAAACAGTATGCGGGGATAATTGAAACACTCTAAATATCTATGGAATAATTGGAATAATTTTAATCAATGTTCAACATTTTCATTATTAAAACAGTACTCAATGAGATCATGAATAGTGATTAAACATATCACAAGTATTTAAAAAATTATAAACATAAATGTCTTGAAATGAAACAACTTTAAATATATTTTTTTATTATTTATGTTTACGTGCTCTTATTTATACTTATTATGAGTATTTGGCATAATCAACATACTTTTACTACGATATTATCCTGGAGCAGAATAGAACAGTATTAAAAATAAGTTTTTTGCTTTCATACAAAAGTGCTTGTTTCAACCATCATACTGTTTCAATCATAACAATGTAGAATTTACCTCTGAATTAAGAGCATTTTTTGTGTGTAAAATTCAACAATTAAGAATTCGAAAAAAAAAAAATTTATTGAATTTATGGTTAATTATATAATATATCGCAATATTTTGGATTTTTTTTTAAATAATCTGTTAAGTGGCATTAAAATCTATTAAACAAATAAATATTATCTATTGAAAGAAAAGAAAAATCTGGATGTGCAATTCACATGCGGTAGAAGTGAAATATACAGAAAACCAAAGTAGACAAGAGTGGAGACTACGAAGCACTTGTTTTATTAATGTGAAGGGTGATTTTTTTTCATATTTTTGTCTTCGGATTCCAGTGCACCTTTTCCTATACATTGGTCATCTTGTTTGTGGTTTCTTCTTCAGAGTCTCTAGGTGTAGTTTTTTTTGCCTGTTCATTTTGGAATGGTTTGAAGACTAAATATTGATTTTACAAAATAATATTCTTTTTTGATTTCGTAGGATTCGACCGCGATGAACGATTATCAAGTTATAAAAGAACTTTGCGATCTAAGGACGAAATGGTGAATTTTTGAAAAGGAATAAGAAATTTGGTAAAATCTTCTTCTTGCATCCAGACAGATTTGTTCGTGGTACCGATACTACTAATCGGACTATCTTTTAAGAAATGGCTTAATTGATACGCAGAAATGTGAACATCGGCGGAATTGAGTAGCCAATTGCATTTGCCGCTACAGACAGTTATGAAAGTTCCTCGTTCGGCCGTCGTTACTGCATCTACTTGCCGAATTCCTCTCCTGGCTATAAACCGATTAGGTTTTTGAACAGTTGTGACACCGGTCTCATCTACGTTATAGACGTCCTTTGGTTCAAATTTAAAACTATCCATAACGTTTGCTAAATTGTTGAAAAATTCATCAACATTATGTCAATTAAAACTTGTTGCTTGTGCCATACCTACTCGTGGCTTGGGCACATCTTATAGATAATAAATTCTGGATGGCGCGCAAAAAAACCTCGGAGCCATTCTATTCCGGCCATCCCATTTGTGTACCATGAATCTGGCCTTGTGTGGTCAAATCAAATGCCAATTGTCTTAAATCTTTTGAAGATAGCCCAAAATAGGTAAATGTTGGCTGTTTTTTTAGCATAGTTTGCAACCTCGGTTTCTTGAGAAGGGGAACACACTTTCTTCATAACATAATTTTTTTCTCTGTTGTTTTGTACTTACATAATTGATAAAACAATGTATACTATTAACGTTAATTTTTTTTTAGTTATAAATGTAAGAAAACCAATAAAGATATGTTATTACGAAATTGTCACGTGAGGGTGTGTGACGTCGAATGTGGTCGAATGAGATCGACTTCATCAACCAAGATCACAGAAGTTCACCATTCAATATCACAGAAGTACATTAGACTTAATGATTTGAATTTGAATAATACTTAATGATTTAAATTTCTGACCTTTTTTCATTATAACTTTTAAATTTTCTCTCAGTGTGGACGATTGAAACATGGTTATGATTGAAACGTTGCAATCATCCCCACACGAGTTGTTTCAAACATCCCCACGCTGCATTTTCTGCTTCAAAGTCAAAAACATGCCTTTTAAATAGACATTAACGCCACGCAAATGCCTTATAAATACTCTTAAATAGATAAAGAAGAGAATGTAATGAAACATTTCGTCAAGCTGCGAGAGTAAAATGAGTTATAAGATAAACAATAATGTCTTAAATATTTACGTTTTAGAGCGAAATTCAATAATGTCCCCTATGCACGATTGAGTCACTCGCCGGCTACTGCGCTTTTGTAGAAACGTCCCAACAGACCTGATGGACTTTCGAGTATTGTATCACACTCTTAGGTATTATAGTTTTCGAGTAAATTGAGATGTTTCAATCATAACGTGTTTCAATCGTCCCCAGTCTACCCTATATTAGCTGTAGTCGCTTGCGTTTTACGGGCTTTACGCAGAGTTTTTCAAATCAAATGAAGACTGTAATTTTCCTCTTATTTTGAACGTCAAATATGCAAAATGTTATCAAGAAGTATTAAAAACAAAAAGGGGATGGGGGTGTGTAGACAGTCACCTTCTTTCTTGTTTTGAAGGTGCAAAATTTCATCAATATCAAAATCAAATTGTAGATTTGTACAATAAACAAAGCTAAGCGCCACAGACTATCTTCTTTATATGTATAGATAGAAAGTCAGAATATATAAGATAACAGATATTTACTTTGTTAAAGGAAACTTAACACATTTTTTTATTGGTTTCCAAAAATATAAAGCACTAAACTATAAATAACCCCATTAAAAGGCTTTTATTCCGATCCATCAAATCTTTATTGCTCCACAATCCTTTCCTCAGAGGTTCACGAATAATTCGAGTAAAGTCGATAAGAATGACGGCAAGTAGATAGGGGTCCCTGGGACCTGAAAATCCTTTTAAAGGGTCCGCCCTAATCAGCAGACCCGCGCTAACAAGTCCCGGTCTCCCAGACATACTAATTTTATCATTGTCTTATTTTATTTTCCACTTTGGAGGTTATCAGAGACTCAGCGGCTGCGGGAGTGCATTTTACATCTTACCAATTTACCGACTTCGTGGCTGTGGGCTATTTTTGTTTTGACTGATTGTTATAATTGCTCATGGTTCATTAATTTGTCATGTTTTTAATAAAGCCTTAAAGCTTAGAGCTGTAACGACGACCTTCTTACCTTACAGTTAAAAGTTAAAATTATTTAAAGAATTTAGTAATAAAATCGATCACACTGATTTATGATGTCAAATATATTTTGATGTCTAACTAATATAATATCGTCTCTGCTGAAATTTTAGTTTCAGTTGCTTGCAATTCGACTAAATCTGAACATCCAGAAAATTCCCGTATATTATAACTTATAATTATTTGGGTATAGGTATAGTTGGGAATCTCCAATAGTGTGATCAATTGATCAAAGTGATCAATTGGAAAAAATAATAAATATTCTTTATTGAGGGAAAAAAAATAGAGAAACAATAACAATTTTTTTTTTTTAAAACCAAGTGTGTCCTCCCTTAAATTTTTTAACTTCTTGTATACGGTTTGGCATAGAATCAGCAAGTTTTTTTAACAATTTTCTGATATTTGCGTGTCTCTAAACCATATCTGAATTACTATCTCAATGGTTTTTGTTGTGCTTGTCTTGCTTTAGCTATTTTCAATTGGATTAAGATCCGGAGAGTTACCTGGCTATTCAAGGTATGTATTTTTTTTGTCTTTGAAATATTAACAATCTTAGTGCGTTTTTTAAGAGAAATATCCATCTTCAAAAATTAGAAACAAAAAAGCTTTAGTTAAGTTTACCTCTGCAAAAAAACTGTAATTCTAAAAAATTACAAAATTTTACGCATCTGTAGTTTGGTGTGTCTCGTAACTCATTGAATGATTGAACAAGAACACAAAATGGCCGCTATTACAATATGCTGCATACAACTGCGAAAAACAAGATAATTGTGCTAATTATCACGTGTTCACATTAATTCGCACAATACTGTAGGTAGGTTCTTTGTCTACATAAAATTCTATGATTCTAAGCTTCTGTCTAAAAGTAAAAAGTACCTGCTTTAGGTTTATGTACATTTTACCCTTTCCGTTTTAAAAACTAAACATATTTGACTTGCGAATTTGATCTGGATATTATACAATATACAGAGACACAATTCACAAAAGGTTGCTTTTGTGTTTAACCATGATTTTTATTTGCACAAACCATGAACCATGGAGGGAAGTGAAACTTAATATGTTTTTGAAAAAGTGGGCTATTTTAAATGGTGACTTTAAAATTTTGGCCACTTGAAGTGATCGGCAGTCTAACACTCAATCATAGAGAGAACAAGACCAAATACTCCGGATATAGGGCTGCCCGCAAGGATCCCAACAAAGCCCTATTTTTAAATTTAATACTGTAATATTTGTTTGTCAATGCCATCTTTTTTTCATTAACTCTAGAACGTCGATAATTCTCTTCCCGAGAGTTAGATCATTGCGGCTAAATATGCCTGTCTATAATCCACCAGCATTTTATTTTCCAGTTTCGCGTGTGTCAAGTCAATTTCGGAATTTAATAAACTCGCTTCAAGATCGTCAGCAGTTTAAATTATTGCTTCTCTATGTGATGATGTCACTATAGAGTTTTAGATTAGACGGAAGAACCTGGACAACCGTGTTATATTTCTTAATCCGGTTTAAAACCATTATTATTATTTGGTATAGCCTGACAGAAAGAGCAGTGGATTGATTCTTTATTATTAATTTGTAAAGTTAATTAATTAATTATATATTAATTATAAATATAATTAATTTGTAAAAAAAAGGGATATTATGGTTTAAAATTATATGCCAAAACGTATTGTCGGATTCAATATACAAAGAAAAAGTTGATCATGCACATGGCACTAGATTTAGTAAAAATGAGGGTTTATCCATTCCGAAAATTATAAATAAATACGGGCAACGGACTCTCACTTATCTTGTCCCTACCATATTTAATAAGATGCCAATGAACATAAAAATCGAATCAAATTGCACCACCGATCTCAAAAAAAAATTAAAAAATGGCTAATTGATCAAAACTTTTTATATTGATATTGTTTGTAATCTTATGTATAAATATGACTTTGCCTGTATAATATCTGTCTGTCTGTATATTTTATGTCTTTGTATTCTACTTAAAAGTTATTCTTCTGTATCTATTTTGCATATTGTGGTTTCTTGTTATATTTGTGCTTTAGTGTCATATTAATATTGTTAAATTGACCTGCTGACAAACTGCCTCGGCGGTTGAGTGGGTGCTTAAAATGAAGAATAAAAATAAAAAAAAAGGTTGTTATAACATTGTGAACAATACCGTGGTAGAATTTTAAAGTAAGATGATTACTCCGAATTGATTTTCTAAATTAATGTGCTGAAGATATTGCATAAATTATGTGTATCATCAAAACTGTGTTCAGAATCATATAACTGTTGTATGTTTAGGTGCAATTTGTCATTGCTATATTCAGGTGTAGTTAATTTTTAGGTCTACCATTGTCTTTTTTCATTTTTACTGTTTCTGAGTTCGTGTATATACTGTGTATAATGTATACTGTATACTGTGGATAATGGTCAGTAAACAAATATAATAAATATATAGCTATGATTATTATAAACGTTTGGATTAAAAGAATTATTGATTGATTACTGCATCTGGGGGTATTTTATAAGCCTATTTTATTTTCTAAGCCTAGTATAAAAACAATATGGTTAACTATGGGACGGCGGAATAAGACCTCGTTCAACTGGATTTTATTTCAACATTTAAGCTTTATTGGTCATAACGTGCTAATGATTTTCCAAACTTCGTAATATGCTAAATATCCCAATGATTATAAATCTCACAGAATTACCCAACGCAACCGAATACCCTATAAATAATCGTAAAAAATAAAATAAGTGTCGATATCTCTCCACATATTAATGAATGTCCGCTAAATGAATACGTCAGTAGGTACATAGCATGTAACAATATTTGGCAGTAAAATTGTTTGTAATCTTTATGTAATGCTCGTATAATAAACATTAAAATTAATGAATTACGGAAACTAATGTTCAATAATAATATGCTCGACGATTAAGGCTAGCTGAAAGCGAATGGTTATGACCAACCTGCAGAAATTTATATATTTTTTAAGATAGACCGAGAAATTGGTCGTCTCCAAATTAAAATTACACCCTTAAGACTAACAGTTTAATATTATTTCTATATTTGTCTAGTTTAGGGGCTATTACAAAACAGTTATTGGTAATTTGTTCTTAAATTGCTAAATGTTTATGCTTGGTATCTATCTTATCGTTTAATAATAAATAATAATCAAAATAGGATAATTTGTGTGTGAGAAATCACCTCAAGGACGTAATGCAATTTCATTATTTCAAATAGATGCAGAAAACATATCTACTTACCTGGCAGGTCGCTTCATATAAATACACTTTTATAAGAAAATTTAAACTTAGAGAAGATACGATTTTGCACGCAGAGGAACTATATTCAAATTACTGAATAATGCCTGATTTTACATTTACTATTTTACCCTCCATTTCTATTGACATTATTAGAAGTCCAGTGGCAAAAGTAGAGTTGATATTAATTTTCAATGAAAGAAGAATTTGGGACACTTTTGACGCTTTTTTGGATTCTTATCACAATCACTCCAATTTTGAAAATTACGTTTAAATTTCAAAGCAAAATTGAGTTAATTGAACCAAATTTCACCAACCTCCAGATTTCAGAACCAATGCACAGCACAAATCTCAAGTGACCTACCGGGTAAATGGTCCTGTATATTTAAATTAGAATATAAAATATATGTATCTACAGTTATACATAAATGTACATTTTTACGCAGCATCGAGTTCATTGGCCAAATGCACATAATAAAGTTTTGTGTATTTTACATAGTTTAGTATCAGTGATCGAAGAACCGGATGCAATGTTTTAGCCGTAAGTAGTAATAATGGTTTATCTAGTCTGTAATTAGAAGTAATATTGCAGAAATATATTATAAATTGGTACAGCGCCGTTGAGGTGATTTTTCACAAAAACGGGGCTATACAAATCATCCAAATATTATTAATTTTTAACGGTGCTGTGCTCCAGATTTTATGTCTGGGTTAAATCTTCCCCACAGGAAAAACTAAACCCTTTCACACACTTTTCCACAAATGCTTATCTAATCCACGCTATGTAAGTGCATTATATAAGTTATAAATACAAAACAATACAAGAACAATCCGTCAATCTACAAGATACCGAATGGGAAAAAATATTCACCGACTCCAGCTATTTTCATATCAGAGGGTTCGGCTCTGATGAAATCCTAACTGGTCTCATAAATCCTACTGATCCCTCAATATAAATATTTAAAAAATCTTTCGTAATCCTACATGTATTTAAAATGACCGACTTTTGCATTTTTATGTACAAATTTTTTGACAAATCTAATACTCCTAAATTTTGAATGAGAGAGCTAGGTATAGGTAATGCCAGTAGCAGAAATAACAAATGGTAATATTTTTATAGTCTGAGAATGCCAAATTCTTTTAATCTCATTTCCTAAATCTGTATATTTTCTTAATTTTGTCATGTTAAACTATATCGGGTCTATTATGACTAATTGTTCTGTCTGTTAGAATAGTTTTATCATAATAAATTTTATAAAATTCATTTTCTAAATATGAATTTGGTTCATATTCATAATATGGTACATTACGGCAGTCAATCAAGTTATGTTTAATTACCAAACTTTGGTGAATTATTTTTAAAACTTGATTGTGCCTAAATGTATACTCGGACGGCGCTAATACAGAACATCCCGATATAATATGTTCTATAGTTTCCGGAAAAGCCAAACATTTTCTACATAAATCATCAATTTCATTTGCATCTTTGATGATTTGCTTCCTATAATTTTTAGTATTAATGACTCTATCTTGAATGGCAAGCATAAAGCCTTCTATTTCTGCGCTCAACTCTCCAATACTCAACCATTTGTTTGACGAAAATTTGTCAACATATGTTTGGTTGAGATAATTGAAGTGTTTTGCGTGAATAATTTTATTTGACCAGGAATCTAATAATTCCTGGTTGGTATTTATAAGAATGCCAGCATTCTCATCGTATAAATTTAATGGCGAAATATTTCTATCTGCCTTGCAAATTATTTTGTGCATTTCTGAACTATCAGCTTTCCTATGGAAAAAATTTCTTAGCATTTCTACCTGATTATGTTTTAAAGATGTTATTTTGACTATACCTCTACCTCCTAAATTTCTAGGTAAATTAATTCGTTAATTACCTAATTAATTAACAACCAAAATCAGTATGTTTTATTATTATTTAGATCTATTTGTACAACCCTATTGCGCTGGTATCTCTCATGATGTTCTTAAAAGCTTTTTCTTGTAACGTCTCGGCGGGCGGGCCGTTTCTGGAGTATTTTAGGGACGAACACACACACACTCCCCTGTGTAATATTTTTATGCTATCTTCGTATAGACGTTCACAGTGCACACTCCCGCAGGTATGTCTGTTATTATGGTTGGTTATCGCGTTATAGATTCTCGGTCCGGCCGCATCCTTTGTTCGGAGAAGAACCGCTTCTAAAGATAATGACTAATTGGACGAGTGCTTTTGTTTGTTCAAGACGTTTTTGTTTCTTTTTTCAAGGCTGACTGATCCGATAAACAGGTAGGTTCTTGAGTCTCGAAAAGGTCGAAAAATGGCAGCATTTTTGGGACAATATGTAAAGCCTACTGCCGTACCATCCCGTTCCCACACAACACCGTAAAGGTGGAAAACATTTTAAGAATTTATGATTATTTATGATTGAGATTAAATGGGTAGTGGTAGTTATTTTCAGAATTCGCCATTTAGAATTAAAACCTTTCTTGAAATTACTTTTGTCCTGTTTAATAGACAGATCTAAATTGCAAGGCACTTATTAATCATTCTCTATAATTGGATAATTTATGGAGCGCCGTTTTTGTGAAAAATCACCTCAAGGGCGCTGTACAATTTATTTTCCATCTTTCCCTCTCAACTCCCGTCCGCTTCACAACAACCCCAGTTGCGAATGCCAAAGTCCCACAGGATTTGGGCAAACACTTTGGTTACTAAAAAGTTTTTTTTTGTGAAAATTCCGCACAATAGTCCCAACTGCTCCCAAACGTCTGGAACAAGTGAGACTATCGCATCCCGAAGTGATTTAAGTTAATAATAATAATAATAATAATACTTGGACGATTTATATAGCGCCGTTTTTGTGAAAAATCACCTCAAGGGCGCTGTACAAACTTACTATACATGCCTAAAATCTAGAAAGACTACAAGCTAGACAAACAATTAAAAACAACTTATGGCTAAAAATTGCATACACCGGTTCATTGATCACCGATACGAAAATATATGTACAATATTTTGATCAATGAACGCGATGCTGCCTAAAAATGAATTAATACAGGACCATACTTACCTGGGAGGTCGCTTGAAATTAACACTGTTTATTGTCTATTTAAAGAAATTTAGATAGAGTTCGCACGCAGAGGACATAATTGTGAACATATGTTGTTTAATTCTGAAAATATTTTAATATTATAATGTAATATATTCTTTAATGAGTGTATTTTGGAAAGTAAAAGCAACATTTAATAGTGGGCGGTGCAGTAGTACAAGGATTTGATCTTCCGAGAGATAGATTGATGTGTAAGGATTCGAGTAATTTTAATTCAGTAAGAAAAGTGTGATTAAGACATATCATAGGCAAAACAAGTATGATACTCTCAGATAGGTATATTTAAATTAAGTTAAGGGTATGAGAGCCCGAAAAGGTAGGTTTTTAGTTTGGACCTAAACTCCGTTGGGCTTTTTATGCATCTTAATTCCGGAGGGAGTCTATTCCAAGCCTTAGGCCCAGATACTCCGAAAGCACGATCTCCGAACTTAGTATTTGGCTTTCGTTTGGGTTCTATTAGTCTGCCTATAGCAGATGAGGTTGCCGATCTAAGGGTTAATTGCCTCGGACCGGTATTTTCCGGGACGCATAATTCAGAGATGTAAGGTGGGGCCATTTCGTTGATTGATTTAAACACCATCCAGCACAATTTGTACTGGATTCTTTCAGGGTTGTGAGGATGAAGGTAATGGGCAAGGGAAGGAGATGGTCTCCAAACACGGCTGAAGCCATTTCAAGCAATATTTCAATTCCGAATTTACTATACTAACTCGACATATTATAAATTAAAGTCCTTCACCGCGTCTGTCTGTTCGCGATAAACTCAAAAACTACTGAACGGATTTTCATGCGGTTTTCACCAATAGATAGAGTAATTCATGATAAAGGTTCGGGTATATGATTTGTCAAGGTAAATTGGTTGAAATATATGATATATAAAGGAGAATGTGGTGGACGAGCGGGCTGGCAAGCGGGCGGTGTGGATTTGATTTGTATGCAAAGGAAGGTCACTGTCTACATTTAATTTCAAAAAATCTGTGTAAAGCCTGGGCATCGCCAGGGACTTCAGCTAGTATAACTATATATTAAAATTTTAAAATAATAAGTAAGTTGTGAAAACAACACAAATTAATAAATTAAAATTTACTTGCGCACGCGGGATTTGAACCCGCGACCTCTGGATTCATATAGTCAAGACTCCTCGACCACGGAGGCCGTCCATAAAATTAATAAATAATTAATTAATGTTTGTTGATGGTGCAGTTAACCCTTTCAGCACCGCGGCCGATCCGTCACATTGTTATAATCCGTCATACTCTAAATGTAAAATAGAGGAATGTATTTTGAAAGCACGTTTGGGTGCGCGTGCTGAGGTCAAGACATCCACCTGTAGACCTGTTGTAGACCTTGTAGACCTGTGGACCTGTATTATTCGGTAATCCGTTTTGTGGACCTCGGCGTGTCAACACAATTCCGAGGATTTTCCCCATTAAGCTGTCAAAGGCTCCTTTGTGGGGTTTTTATGGGAAGACGACAATTAGCGCAGCGACGCGGATGACTGTCGGATTAGTTCCAGATGATTTAAGATTTAACCCCATGGCTACCTACTAACACATAGAAGCACAATTAAAGTCTTATTACCATGGAAGATAGAAAATATTAAACATATATAGGAAGTTATTTATATGAAGCAGGTAGCTTCTAGTAATGGTCCATTATTTATTTTAGTTTATTAGGAAACATTTTTACGATTTTATTATTATTTTTTTAATCTTTGGGGATGCTAAGCTGTGTGGAGGATTCTTTTAGGGAAAGGAAGGAGGGGAAGTTCCGGGAAGCGTATTCCCAATCCCTAACGCGTTTCAGTCGGTAGAGCGACTGAAACGCGTTAGGGATTGGGAATACGCTTCCGGGAAGGAAAAAAATTATGAGGGGTGGGTAGGAATCTGGGGTCAATGTGTCCAGGAATGACGGACGTATGAATTCATCCCTCCCACTGCGGTGCAAGGCGATGGGTCGAGAGAGTCCGGCTGGAGAGGTTTAGGTTAGGTCCCCTCAACCAGTCGCTCCGGATCCAGCCCACCACGCAGTAGATGGACAAACGTATTCCCCGCCAAGACCTAGACAAACCTCACCCCATGAACAGGGGCACCGTTGCTAAGTCATCAAACGTAGTGTACCACGTGGGTGATCTATGGCAAGGGTGTTGGTTAAAATAATTAAATGTTACATGGTTGCATGAACCAGCGAAGTTTCCGCATTAAATTCAATTGTGCACAGAAAAACATTAATGATGTAGGAAATCATTAATTTGGAGTTAGTAGGAAAATAGATAAATAAAAAAACACAGAATAAGGACATATATAATTATAATAGAGAATATGAAGTTAAACTACATACCAATATAAAAATATTTACATTTTCACATCATTAGATAATATTCAAAGATAAGCATGATTAAAAAAAAAAACGGCATAATGAGAATGAGAAAATAATACACATCAGGGGCGAACCCTCTACCCCTGATTCAGGGGTAGAGGGTTCGTAATTAACAGTGCTTTCCAAAACACATTTAGTAAATGAGGACAAATGGAAAATATAAGCGTCTTAAAAATTATAATTTTGTGCAAGTCCTGAGAAACGAATGTTGTGTGTAGTTAGATTTTTTAGCATGGGGTGTTGAATAGGTAGTTAAAATGAAATTAGTCATTTAAATTAGGACACAAATTTGTCGTTAGTACTAACAAAAATGGCATTTAAAATTTAAAAAAAGCAAAATATAAATGTATACGTATATATATCTTTTATTTTAATTTTTTATACGTATTAAATGTTAAATAAAATAAAAAAAAACAAAAATTAAAAAAAAACATATGTGGCTGTAGTAGGTACCTACTTAAGATTGATTTAATTTAAATGTTTAGTCCCAAATATTTGCCAAATTTTCCAATGAAATCATGAAAAAATGAAATCTTACATGGCCAGTAAACATTTTATGATGTGAAAAACGACGGTAGGTTGGAACCTACCAATTTTATAATTTTGATTTTGAAAATGACATTTAAATTCAAAGCAAATCCGAGTTCTAGAGTTCATTGAACAAGAATTGTAGGCGGACACATATCCGAAATCAGTAGTTTTGATTTTTAAAAAAAACTGGATATTCGTGTACTAATAGAATAATATGCCCATTATTTTGATTTAAAATTTACCAAAACTGCCTATAAAATTTTGAAAAATCGATATCTCCCATGGCCTCTAAATATTTGACAATAAAAAAAAATTGGATACTCATATAAATATGCCCATTATTTTTATTGAAGACCTTTGAGTATTATATGGTTAGGTTAGGTTAATCATTTTATGTCGTTTATTTTCTTTCACAAAGCGTGAGCTTATAAACAGGGTGTATTTTATAAAAAATATTAAATCCTCACAATAGTCCCAATTGCTCCTTCTTCTGGAGCCAGTGAGACTATTGACCCAAATTGGGGAATGTTGTGAGGTTGAAAGTCCAATTATAAAAGCTATTTAGATTTGATAAACAAATACGACTTAAGCATTTTCAAGCAACATTTCGATATTGTAAAACATAAAAACGCGATAAGCAAAAAAGCATTATGTTCTTACCGGTATGTACCTGCTTCAGTATAAAACGTGGTCGGAATGCAAACATACGAAGGCAATCAATAATGAATTAGAGGTCGAATGCCCCTGAAATAAATTAATAATCCTTTATTGTTTGTTATAAAAAAGGCGGCTGAGTTAAATAATATTCTATTATACGAGAAGGCAATAAAGTCAAATCATGTTTTATATCGACTTCTTATTTCTTATGCCATAATGTATCCCCTAAAAACACAAAGGGAACCAAATCATGGCCTACAACCCAAAAATATCACAAGCACAGGTTCTCAAACTGTGGGCTTTTTCATAAAACAAAAAAAAGATGTAATATAAATTAAATTGTTGGATTTTTTACTTTTGATAGTCCACTAGCGTAAGCGACCCTCTTCTTTTATTTGGTGCCAAAGTTGGCATAAAACTCGATACTTAAGTTTCCGATTAAAAACCCTCGAACGGTGAGTTCCGATTTCAAAATTTGCACAGTTTTTATTTTCCGTAATTATTTATTTGCCTGTATTTTCAATTCTTAACAACATTTGATCATTTTCTGGTCAATAAAGTGTAGTGTGTTGTTCCTTGAGGATTCTTCTCCCCTCTGATCTTCCAGGAGTCACTTTTCGTCGCTGATTTCCAGATATTTATAACCTTTTTTTCACTACTGTCACTTTCCATACATATTTTTTTTTGTAATTTTATGAACAATGGAGGAGGATTTCCCTCCTGGACATCCTAAAAAGCCCCCAGATCCTCCCCCTGACCCTCCAGATGGTGAAAATATTGTAATTTCTGACAGTGAATCTGTCATTCTAACTTCCACAAAAAAAGGAAGTTTAGTCCCTCTTTCCCCAGTAAAGCATGACTCTCCTTCTACTTCTCAGTCTCTACCAGATCTTCATCAAACTCCTCCAACCAATTTTTACTCTACTCATTCCTGTGGCCCCTACATTGTTTATGCGCAAAAACTGAGCAAGGTAAAACCATACATCCTCTTGAATTTGGTAAATTCCTTTCAACCAACAAGAACCTTTCGATTAAGCCCGGAGGTGTAAAAGCCGAGGGTCGCTTCCGAATCTCTGTTGAATTCCTCTCAGGTTCAGCCGCCAACAACTTTATTAAAAACATTTTTATTACATCTAATTCTAAATTCAAGGCGTACATCCCAACCTTCAATGTCACTCGTATGGGCCTGGTCAGGGGTATCTCGACCGATCTGTCCATCGCAGAAATTCTGTCTTCTCTTTCAACCCCTCAACATATCGGCAATCCCATAAAAGCCAGGAGGCTAAATTATAAGGACACCTCTGAGGGCAATGTTTCCTGGAAGCAGGGGCGTGCACTCCATATAGGCACATAAGCACTGCCTACCCTACCATATTTGTAAAACATATCTAAGCATGCAAATAATATTATAATTTATTAAATTATTGCTATATAAAAATAAACTAAGCAACCGAAACTACGCGAGCACCACATCAAATGGCATACTAAAAACGTGGCATACATAAACTGTAACCAGAAACTACACGCGCCCTCCGACTGTCTCACTAAAATGCGGGCTAAGCAGGAATTATTTCTGCTTAGAGCTAACTTCATACAAGATATAATGTCAATGTTTATGAAATGCACGAAGCATAGAGTAGAACTGTCGTTTTGAATTTGCTTCTATGAGGTTTTGTTGTTAGTATTAGGCAGTGCTTTCTGGATTAAAATTAGCAAATGGCAATCAGTGACGACAGTGACATCTGTTATCTGAAGTATGAAGTGTGAGACAAGGCCAACGGCCTTTATCAAGGTCATCTCGGATATCCAATAATTGGCTTGTGATAACATGCATAAATGAAGCGATTATTATTATTATTTTTTTTTTTTTTAATTATTTATTGACCAAGATATTGGAATACATATATACAAAATACAATGTACATTTTTTTTAAATTTTTTTTTGGTATAAACCACCTCACTAGGCTGAGCCTGTTCCGAGGTGGCAGGAATTTAAACTAATTTAGATATCTTAATCTTGGAAGAAAATAAGATTAAAAAATAAATATTTAAGTTTAGAAAGATAAATACAATAAAAGAAAAATAAAAGAGTAAAATAGAAAAAAATATGATAGAAACAAATTAGAGTCATAAAAATAATTGAGAGGAAAAGAGGAAAATACAGGCGTTGAGTGTGTTCTTGTATTGTTCAGGTTATCTGACCGCAGTATATAATGCCTTTGTCGATTATCCACATATGGATTTTGTGTTTTGCATTTTTTGTCATGTGGATATCTTTAACATCTTTTTTAATTAAATTAAAAATTTTTGGAGCCAGATTATGATAATGTCTTTGTCCATATGTAGTATTTGTCTTCGGAGTCATGTGTTGATGTCTATGTCTTGTGTCGTAATTGTGTTGTGCAGTATGATGGTTTAAGTTGTCTTGTTGGTAATGTGTAGCTATAATTTTGATGTACAGTTGCTTTATGTTCAATACAGCAAAGTCTTTAAATAACTGTATTGTAGAGAATCTAAAAGGTTTTTTAGTAATAACTTTAATTAAGGCCTTTTGCGCTTTGTTGAGAGGGTCCATATTAGTTTTCGCAGCACCACCCCAACCGATCATACCGTGGGTGATAATTGATTGGCCTAAAGCGTAGTATATAGTTTTTAAGGTCTTCATTGGCATTATGTTTCGTATGTTCTTAAAAAAATATATAAGTTTTCTGACTTTACCCGCTGTTTTATGTATTTGTTCTGTCCACCTAAAATAGTTGTCAACGTAAATTCCTAAGTATTTTATTATCTCAGTCCGTGTTAGCGGGTTGCATAGGCAGTTTTCTTTAGATAAGCAGTCGTGTATGGTTAAGTTTTCATTAGGTCTCGGTTGACGTCTGGGATCTATACTAAATGTCATGTACTTTGTTTTGTCTATATTTAGTGTTAGCAGGTTATTGTCTAGCCAATTTTTAATCCGGTTGATTCCATGGGCAGCCTTTTTATAAACATTTGTCCAGGAGTCAGAAGTAAAAACGAGAACAGTGTCATCCGCAAAGCAAATAATATCTCCGCTAATATCTAACTGACACAGGCAATTGATGTAAAGTAAAAATAGGATGGGTCCTAATGTACTTCCTTGAGGAACTCCGTAAGTTATGTATCTGTTTTGGCTTGTTACATTGCCTAATTTTAGTGCATGGCTGCGTTCAGTTATATATGATTTGAACCAGTTATAAGCCGAGTTTTTAATACCTATGTTATATAATTTTTTTAAGAGAATCTTATGGGACACTGTATCAAAAGCTTTACTTAGATCTAGAAAAACCGCAATGCAGCTTTTTTTTTGGTCAACATTTTTTAAAATGGTTTCTGTCACTTTTAATATTGCATCTTGTACTCCCATATTCTTTCGAAATCCATATTGATTTTCTGATAGAATTTTATGTGTGTCTAGATAGTCTACTAGTTGGATTTTCACTAGATTTTCGATTACTTTGGTGAGAACATTTAAAAGTGATATAGGCCTATAGTTAGAGGGATTATTTTTATCTCCAGATTTATAAATAGGTACTATGTTTGCAATTTTAAAATGGCTGGGGAATATACCGCTTGTTATACTCAGATTACAGATGTGGGTGAAGGGAAGGGCTATTTGGTGTTTTATTTCTTTTATTAGTTTAGTGTCAAGTTTGTCGGGTCCAGTCGCACAGTCGTTTCTCAGTTTATTTATGTGATGTATTATGTCTTTTGTTTGGAAAGTCTTTACTTTAAATGTATTGTTATCTTGTGCATTAGTGATGTATTTATCAGCAAGTGTATCTTCGTCAGTGTTTGTTTTATTAAGTAGGGTTTGGGCTAATGCTTGACCAACGTCTGCAAAGTAATTATTTAATGTGTTGGCAATGTCAGTTTGATCAGTTATTACTGTATCATTAACTTCAACTTGTTGGAGTTGTGCTGCTGGTTTTTTATTTACATTGTTTATTTCCTTTACTGCATTCCATAATAATTTCGGGTCAGCTTTGTTATCTTCAATTTTTCTTCTATAATATTCTTCTTTTGTCTGTTTCACTATAGATCGGCAGATATTTCTATATTTTTTATAGTAATTTTGAAGCCTGATATTACTCGGTGAGTTTGAAGACTGTTTATGTAGTTTGTCTCGCTTGTGTAAACATTTAACCAAGTTGTCGTTGATCCAGGGCTTAATTTTTCTATTTTTGTGAACAACTGTTCGAAAAGTTGTGTACTTTATTACACTTATATTTATTTTGTCAGTAAAATTCACCATTGCAGTGTTAACATCTGTTTCATTTAAAATATTTGCCCAGGATATAGAATCAAGAGATGATCTAATAGCATCGTAATCTGTGTATTTTAGTTGTATTTTATTTTGTTCTTTGTCTTTTTTCTTGTCATTTTTCTTGGAAAAGGCGAGCATTGTTGCGAAGTGATCGGTTACTGTCGTATTTATTACGGTTGCAGAGATATTACATTTTGTTCTGACATAAATATGATCTATACAGGATTGAGATATAGGTGTAACTCTTGTCGATAAGTTGATGGCAGATCGAAGTCCATAACCTGCAAGAAGACATTCATAGTCGTCAGCTTGGTGGTGCCTATCTCCAATTATATTGATATTGAGTTCTCCAGCTATGATACAGTTCGTGAATTTATTAAGCCTCTGAAGATTTTCGTTCAACGAGTTTAGGAACTGTGATATGTTAGTATATGATGGAGACCGATAGATGGCGGTTATGACAACAGAATCAAGACATTGAATGGTCACACTGTTTGCTTCTAGTATTTCAGTGGGTATTGTTGAACCGAAAATAGAGTTTTTTGTGTATACTATCACTCCATCACTACGGTGTTTGTGATGTTTTGATGAGAAAACATCGTAGCCTTGCATGCTGGGCGCAATATAATCGTCATTAATCCAGCATTCTGTTAGAATGATAACATCAAACGTTATTTTTATTTGTTCTAGTGCAACCAATAAATTATCAAAGTTTTTGGTGATACTTCTGATGTTTTGATTAAGTATTTTCAGAGAATAATTGCCCGTAAAATGTTTTGTTACTTTTGAGGCATCGAGAATATTAAGTGTTTCTATTTGATTTATGTTTTGAATTTCTTCGTCCAAATCTTCGTATTTGTAATAATTTTCCTCACTTTCCACAGTCGGTTCTTTGCTGGGCTCTCTCTTCCATTTTTTGCCGGTAAGGGCACTGTCGACTGTTTGCTTTATGCGAGTAAACGTCTTTATTGCTAGAAGTTTTACTGCAATTCCAGCACTTTGTGGCTAAATCATCGTCCTTTTTTGGGCACACCATCGATTTGTGCTCACCGGCGCAGTGGAGACACCTGTCCTTTAAAGCGTTGCAGTTGGGTGAGGAATGCCCGAATCCCATACACTTGAAGCATTGAACTAAAGATGATGAATCCTCTACATGCACCCTCATGTAGCCGATATTTATTCGGCCGAGACGGATTAGTGCGTTTCTTGTAACGCTGTCGACTATTAGCACTATGTTCCTTAGTTGTTCGTTCCGGTTTTTAGTTATTCGAAGGATCTTTATACAGTCTTCTGGTTTTCGGCCCTGGATTGTTTCGAAGATGAGATCATTTTGTTGGATGATCATATGGAGAATTTCTTCGTCTTTATATTCGTTAGCCACTCCTTTGAGGATTACTGTAGGTCGAAGCAGCTTGCCGTCTTGGGCTTTTAGTGATCCTGTAGTTGCTTTTGAAATTTCTGTTAGTATCTTTTCGGCATCTGTCTTTCTAGGGCAAGTAATAATGACCTTATTGTTTTTGGCCTTTGACATTCCTTATTATCATTCCTTAACATTCATTTATTATTGTTATTTGGATATTTGATGTGGCTTAGATAATCAAAAACCTACATCATCTGCAGCAACTTAGCAACGAAGGGAGTTACCTAGGTAAGTTTATTTTTTTATTTATTTGAATCAATTCGGCGGTTTTCCTACTGCCTACCCTGATCAAAAACTCTGTGCACGCCACTGCCTGGAAGCCCTCCCAATCTGTTGTGATCACATTCGAAGGACAATCTCTTCCCTCCCATATCTATTTATTTTTCAACTCCTTACCAGTTGAAATTTATACTTACCCCACCACCCAATGCTACAATTGCTGCCGTTTTGGTCATACCAAAGCTGCATGCAGATCCCCTCCCAGATGCTTCAAATGTGGAGAAAACCACACGGCTGACCAATGTTCTTCTCTCTCTTCTCCTAAATGTTTTAACTGCTCAGGCGCTCATTCCGCCATTCACTCTTCTTGTCCTGAACAAACTCGCCAAAAAAATATAAAAATTTCCATGGCCTCTGAAAACTTGTCTTTTCTGCAGGCTTCAAAACTATTCCCGCCTGTCAAAAAATCTTTTGCCGAGGTTTTATCCAGTAACTCTCCATCCAACCCTCTCCCCTTCTCCTCAACATCTTCTCGATCAACTAAATTTATGTACAAAAACCCTGTCTCTAAACCGGCTCCTGGATACGATCGGCAACAACACAACTCACTTCTCTTAAATCCCAATGGTTCTCCTCTTTCAAATGCCACAAATGGGTGCGCAAACAACTATAATTCGTCCTCAACAAACCATCAAAAGCTTTCTGAACAACTCTCGCAAGATAATTTTTCATTTATACAAACTCTTATTATGCTTCTAATTGACCTAATTTCTTCTCAAACTAATCTACCGTCCAACGCTGCTTCTATTATTTCCACGTTAAAATCATTTTTTCAAAATGGCACTTCAAGATGTCAGAATACTTCAGTGGAATAGCCGCAGTGCTATTTCTAACAAATCGAACCTTCTTAACCTATTAAATTCAAACCTTGTTTCTGTGGCTGCTGTCTCGGAGACATGGTTTACTCCATCCACCCACTTTAATGTGGGAGGGTACTCCTGTCTCCGTGATGATCGCCTGGAAGGTACGGGCGGCGGTGCTGCCCTTTTTATTAAAAAATCCCTTCCGTTTTCCCCAATAAATAATATCAAACCCCCCAATGCTGACTTTCAAATGGTTGCAGCTAAAATAAAGGACACATCCTTTGTTTCTATCTATATTCCCCCATCATCTCACTTCAATAAGCAAGCTTGGTTACAAATTGTCCGTCAACTAAGCCCTCCATTCTTTTTATCGGGAGATTTTAATGCCCATTCCCCCGTCTGGGGTTCTGCTTTCTCTGATCGAGATGGTCGAAATGTTATGGATTTTTTAGATGAATCCAACCTTTTCCTTTTGAACGACGGATCTCCTACGAGAATCTCTCGCCCCAACACAAACCCCAGTGCAGTGGATCTCTCCATATGCTCTACAAATCTGGCACCTCTCTCCTCGTGGGTGGTGTCCCCCGATCCTTGCTCCAGTGATCATTTCCCGATCACCATCACTTATCAAACTTCTTTCCATTCAGACAAGTCCCATATTTTGACGAAGATTAAAACAAAACACACCAAATGGGACGAATTTAACTCGCATATGGATAAGTTTATACAAAATTTACCCTCTTCCGATGTATTATCTGTCAAAGATGACTACGATAACTTCAAATCGATGCTCATAACTGCAATACATAAATCAAATCCTCCCCCTAAAACCAAAACTCTTAAAAAACTCCCTCTGACTCCCTGGTGGGATGAGAAATGTTCTAAGGTAGTGAGAATTCGGAAAGCTAAATCTCTTTCGTATCGTCACAATATGACTATGGAGAACTATCTTATATACAAAAATGCCGAAGCCAATGCCAAAAGGGTATTGAGGTCAAAAAAAAGATCCGGGTGGTTCAACTTCTGCAGTTCAGTATCTCCGAATACTCCAATTTCGGAAGTTTGGTCTATGATTCGAAGATTTCGATCCTCCTTAAGTTCAACATCTCCTCGAGCGTCTCATTCTAAATGGATAGATGAGTTCTTGGACAAAATTGCCCCCCCTTCTGTACCTAACTTAGATGAAATAACTCCCATCCACAACACTCCTATGTCTGATCATTGGCTAGACTCTCCATTCACTTTAATTGAATTAAAAAATTGTTTATCAACAGTCAAAGACTCATCTCCAGGCAGAGATGGTATTCCTTATAGCATTATCAAAAATAGTAATGATAATGTTCTAAATCACTTCCTAAGCATCTTAAATAAAATCTTTCAGTCTGGCATAATGCCTGATGACTGGAGTTCTCAAATAATCATCCCAATCCTAAAATCAAACAAATCACCCAATTCTGGATCCAACTACAGGCCAATTGCTCTTTCATCCACCCTCAGTAAAATTTATGAAAAATTAATTAAAAACCGGTTAGAATTTTTTGTCGAAAGTAATCAGCTTCTCTCTCCATCTCAATTTGGATTTAGGAAAAAAAAATCTACGCAAGATAACCTTGCCATCATCAGCACTGATATTAATTTATCCATTTCTAACCATGAAGTATGTCTTGCAGTCTTTATACACATAGAAGGTGCCTTTGAAAATGTTTCCATCCCAATCCTTAAAAAAAAAATTTTAGGCCTTGGCCTTCGCCCCATGTTTGTCCAATCTATTATTAATCTATTTCTTGATAGAAAAATTTTCATTGAACTACCAGATGTTACTCCTCAGAGTAGATCAATTTGGAAAGGTTTACCCCAAGGCGATGTATTATCCCCTATACTGTATAATATATACACGTACGATATGCATGTCTCTATTCTCCCTCAAGTAAAAGTTATTGAGTTCGCAGATGATTTAGCTTTCTACTTATCATCCAAAATCATCCCACTTGCCGTCAAATATCTTAATGAAGCCATGGATGCCCTTTGCACATGGCTCACTTTAAATGGTCTGGAACTTTCAGTTAAAAAGAGTCAGTGTGTCACCTTCTCAAACCGTCATAAAAATCCTCCTGTTCAAATTTTATTTAAAAACTCTCCAATCCCCAACGCCTCTGAAGTTAAATTTTTGGGAGTAACATTTGATAGGAAACTTAAATGGTCTTCCCATATTCACAATATAGTTACTAAATGTGAAAAAAAATTAAATATCATCAGATCATTGACTGGCGTTTGGTGGGGTGCTCACCCTACCTGCATTAAGTTGCTTTACAATGCACTTATTCGAAGTCATCTCGACTATGCCTGCCCACTTTTTAGTACTGCCTCCAAAAATGCACTCAGTAAATTAGACAAAATTCAATCGAAGTCATTGCGAATAATAACTGGAGCGATGCAGTCGTCGCCCAACAATTCCCTTCAAGTGGAATGTTCTGATCCCCCACTTTATTTAAGGCGACAACTGTTTGCTGACAAATTTGTTCTTAAATGTTTAAATTCTAAATGTCATCAGGTTATTCCCAGAGTTTCGTTGTTCAAAGACTCAACACATTCATCTACAATCAGAGCTCGAACTGAACCTCTTCCTGCCATCTGTAAAAATTTTCGCTCTCTCTCAGAGCTTCAAATTATCCAAAATGATCTTCTTCCACTATACAAATTAAAATATAGTCACGTCACCCTATCCCCAACAATTTTGGAAGGGATCGGCATCCTTAAAAGTCATTCCAATCTCCCAGCCCGTACTGTTAATAATATGTTCAATGACATTATTTCTTCTAAATGGCCCAACTCTTCTCTTTTATTTACTGATGGCTCCAAATCTCCTGACTCTCATAACTGTGGTATAGGTATTAACGTTTACCACAATAATTCTAATGATAGAATATTTTATTCAATTTCAAACCAATTTTCAATATTCTCTGCTGAGTGCATTGCAATAATTGAAGCACTCAAATATATAATCAAAAATAATTGTCATTGAAAAGGCTACCGTCTAACTGTGCCAGTGTCATTTCATTCCTATTTACAAAATAATTCATTTTAAATAGATAATAGCTTTATAATTTTATTGTATATTAGTGTAATATAGTTTTAACTTGTATATTTGTTTTCACAGTAAGTATTTGTGTTGTGTAATTGGTTCTTCGGAGCAGTAAAGGTAAGATTTTTTTTTTGTTTTGTGTCATTTAGATTTGTTGAAAAATGGTCCAAGAAAGCCACCTGATCCCCCAGATGATGGCGGTTTGCTATCTGAATCCTCGGGTGTTACGAAAAAAATGATTGCTGTTAATATTCCGGAGGCTTCGGACTTCGTAACGATCACGTCCAAAAAAAGAAAAATTGCAAAACCAACTGATAATAGAAATGCAACAGATTTTGAACAGATACATCGTAAAATACCCTCCACGCAAAACGACTCCCTTCAAAATAATTCTTCTGTTTTACAGGATGTAATTCCGTGCACTTCTTCTTCGATTTCAAACCCAAGTCCACCTAACCCTTCCACCACACTCACTACAGCCGCCCCACTGGTACCCTCTACTCCTTTGTCACGTTTATATAATAATCTGGATAGACCTCCTTACATAACACACGTGACTAAAATTTCAAAGGATGAAAAACAAACAAATTTATATGATGTGGACTTTGGACATTTTATGTTTAAAAATAAAATCCATCCTGTCTGGAATGGAGTTAAATCTGTTGGCCGTAACCGTCTTTCTGTTGAATTCAGGACAGCGGCTGAGGCCAATAGCTTTGTAAAATCTGATGTTGCCAAAAAAAACTCGTACAACGTTTTTATACCTACATATCAGGTTACAAGGCTAGGTGTCACAAAAGGGATCCCACCGCACTGGTCGATAGAGGACATCCTGGAGAACATTACTGTTCCTCAAGGTTTCGGAAAAGTTTTAAAAGCACGTCGTCTAAATTACAGGTTTAATACGGGAAACTCTGTAGAATGGAGACCCTCCCAATCCGTTGTCCTAACCTTTGACAGCAAAGACCTTCCACAAAATGTTACTATGTTTAACGTCTCTCTACCAGTAGAGCTCTATGTGTTCCCAACTGTGCAGTGCTACAAGTGCTGCAGATTTGGACACACAAAGAACCTCTGCAGATCAGAACCCCGTTGCTTCAAGTGCAGTTCATCCCATAGTGGCGATTCCTGCGATAAAACTGAGGAAAATTATAAATGTTTAAACTGCTCCGGAATTCACATGTCCATCAGCAAAACTTGCCCTGAGCTTGTCAAGGCAGCGCAATATTAAACACACAATGGCTGAGAAGAGCATTTCTTATGCGGAAGCATCAAGAATGTTTAACAAATCCATTCCATCTTATTCTGAAGTAACTTCGAAAAATTCTAAAAATTCCACCCCTTCTCAACCTTCATCTTCTTCATTTAGAAAAACTGTTGAAAAGGTTGTGAAACCTAGAATTCTAACAAAAAAAAATAATACTAATCACGAATCCCTTCTGTGGTTCCCTAATGGACAACTTCCTTCCAGTTCAAATTTCAATACTTACCTAAAGTCATCTAGTAAAGAACAAAATTATAATATAGACATTAACTCTACACTAATCACCTCATTTTTACATATTTTACAAACTTTAAATAAAAACAATATCCAAATACCGTCCCACGTTGCTAAACAAATTACTAATATTATCAACTCAACTAGAAATGGCTCCTCTGATGAGGATTCTTCAGTGGAATTGTCATAGTCTTAGAAATAAGTCTGACGAATTTTTAAACACATTACACTCAAACTCAATTGCAGTGGCTGCCATCTCGGAGACATGGCTGGAACCGGATTCTGATTTCAGAGTCAGGGGATACCACTGTCTTCGAGACGACCGTCAAGATGGAAAGGGCGGCTCCGCTCTTTTCATTAAAAAATCATTACCATTCTCCCCAGTAGATGTAAAACCAATTGGTTGTCCTTTTCAAGTGACGGCCGCAAAGGTTTTTGACACTACTATAATTTCTTTGTATATATCACCATCTAACAAACCTTCAAAATCAATCCTGAAAGCAATGTTTTCTAAGGTCACTTCCCCTTCTCTTATTCTGGGAGATTTTAATGCCCATCACGGTTATGGGGAGCTCACAATTGTGACAGAATGGGCAGAGATATTGTTGATCTACTCGACGAACTAGACTTTTGTATCATCAATGATGGTTCTCCTACCCGTCTTCAGGTGCCTGGTCAGCGTCCCAGCATGGTTGATCTTACTATTTGCAATTCCAGCATAGCCGCATCCCTGTTATGGAAGGTTTTGGATGACCCTCATGGGAGTGATCATTACCCCATCCTCATTGAATCCTCAAATATTTATCATTCCAATAAAATTGTCAAGTTCAGTAGTCGAAAACCAAGGTTCTTAACGGCCAGGGCAAACTGGAATGATTATTCAAATCATACAAAGTTCTCCGTGCAAAGTCTACCCTCTCCAACTACAGAAAATGTTACGGAATGTTACGATTTATTGGTGTCTGCAGTCATTACGTCCGCAGAAAAATTTATCCCCATTAAAACGACACGTAACAAAGGGAAACCTCCCCCAGCTCCTTGGTGGGATATTGTATGCTCAGACGCAGTAGATACGAGGAAAAAATATGCAAAAATTTATTCAACAAATATGAATATGGAGAACTTCCTTCAGTATAAACAGATTGAAGCTAAGACCAAACGTCTTCTAAAAAACAAAAAACGTCAAGGCTGGAAAAAATTTTGCTCATCATTATCTCCCGAAGTTCCTCTTTCAGTTGTTTGGAATTCAATTCGTCGGTTTAAGGGTTCTCACGTCCCATCGGTGACTCGACCACTCTCTTCACAGTGGGTGAAGGAATTTGCCGATAAACTAGCTCCTCAAACTGCAAGTAATTTTAATGAAACAGAATTCACATACTCATTTAAAACACGGGGTTGGATGGACACCCACTTCAATTTGACGGAACTTAGGGAGGTCTTAAACGATCTCACAGACTCATCTCCCGGTGTAGATGGAATTCCTTATAGCTTTATTAAAAACTGCGACGTTACCACATTAAACTATTTTCTTTTAGTTATAAATTTGATCTTTGACTCCGGCAAAATTCCATCAGCATGGAAAACTCAAATAATTGTCCCCATTCTGAAACCCCAGAAAGACCCTAACTCTGGACTTTCTTACAGACCTATAGCTCTGTCATCTTCCTTAGTTAAAATAGCTGAACATATGATTAAAAGACGCCTAGACTGGTATGTAGAAAATGAGAAAATTCTTCCCAGTTCTCAGTTTGGCTTTCGAAAAAGAAAAAGTACGATCGAAAGTGTGTCCATCCTGACTTCTGATATCCAGTTGGCCCTGGCCGATAATGAATCCATTGTCGGTGTTTGCCTTGATGTGTGCGGAGCTTTTGACAACGTTTTATTAGATGTTTTATTTAATAAATTGTTAAAAATTGGCATCCCTCGTAAGCTTTCCAGTTTTATAATTAACCTCCTTCTTACCAGGAAAATTCAAATCCAGGTGCTGGATTCTCCTCCACTGGAAAGAATAGTAAACAAGGGTTTGCCTCAGGGCTCCGTCCTTAGTCCTATCCTTTTTAATATATATACCTTTGACCTGCATCGGAGTTTGCATCCATCTTGTAAAATACTTCAGTATGCGGATGATCTTTTCATATACATTTCAGGACGAATAATTACTATTCTGGAGGAAATAATTAACATTTGCATGAAAAACCTTGACACCTGGTTAACGAATCACGGCTTAGAAATTTCTCCGTCCAAAAGCAATGTTATCGTTTTTTCCAGAAAACGTGTTCCTCCGCGTATAACAGTCCAAATAAATAATTCAATTCTCCCTATGCAGGTACAGATAAGATTCCTTGGGGTAATTTTAGACTCTAAGTTAACATGGAACCCGTATGTTAATTTTATCATTAACAAGTGTCAAGCTGGCCTCAACATTTTACGTGCCGTTTCACGGGTTTGGTGGGGAAGTCACCCATTCACCCAAAAACTTTTTTATAACGCATATGTTAGGAGTCATTTGGATTATGCATCATTCCTCATCGAACCCACTTCTAAAAAGAACCTCGCGAGGTTGGACCATATCCAATTTCAAAGTTTAAGATTGATTATCGGTGCAATGCGTTCTTCCCCAATTAACGCTTTACAAGTGGAAGCTGTGGAGGCTCCTCTTCATTTCAGAAGACAGTTCTTGGCAGACAAGTTTTTATTTAAATGCTTAAGGCTCTCTAATCACCCACTGATAGACAAAATTACTGCACTCACTGCTCAAGTGAAATCACTTCCTTATTGGAGGAACAAATCAATCCCTCTTCTTGTTAAAAGTCTCCATACGTATAGTGCGTATAAACCCCTCTTAAATCCATCTGATAGACTTCCTTTATATGCTAACTCCTTTCGTATTCATTTACGTAAACCAAATATTCTTCTTTCTCTCGGCATAATTAACAATCACGAAGCTCCAAGAAAGCTTATCGAAATTTTAAATTCTAAATACTCCAACTGGAAAATTATTTACACAGATGGTTCCAAGTCTTCCTTATCAAACCATGTGGGAGCGGCATTCCATTGCCCATCAGATCAAGTCAATAGAAAAATCAAACTTCCAAAAGAGGCTTCCGTTTTCACTGCTGAATGTATAGCCATTTTTGAATCCCTCAAATACATTGACAATGATCACATTGGAAACTTTTTAATTCTCTCAGATTCCCTGAGTGCACTTCAAAAATTGAACTCTTCCCCCTTCCATTACCCAGAAGACGATTTCTGTGTTGGAATCCGCAATTTAATCCATAAATTAACCGACTCTGGCAAAGAAATCGTGTTGGCTTGGATACCTAAGTCACTGCGGTATCCCTGGAAATGAAAAAGCCGATTCATTGGCGAAAGATGCCATTATTTCGGGGGATATATTATTTTAAACCCCGATGACATTTTCATTAAATTGAAAGAAAAAATGATTTCCACATGGCAGAATCATTGGGATGAGTCTAGTAAAACAAAAGGATATAACTTTTTCATAATTCAGCCAACGATTCCTTCAAAACCGTGGTTTTCTAGACTCTCTTTGAACAAATTCTCAACATCCTCGATTTGCCGCATGCGGATAGGGCATTGCTGCCACAATGTTCACTTGACAAATATTCATGTTAAGAATTCTGCGATGTGTGAATGTCGTCTTGGTGAAGAGGACCTCAATCATATTTTTTTCAGTTGCCCTATAAATAATTCATACATAAATTTCATCCCTCACCTTATCAGTACGGGCATAATGCCTCCCTACAACATTGCATGTCTGTTATCTTCTCAAAACAAACGCGTTTATAGAGTATTGGCTAATTTCCTGAATATTAACAGCATCAATTTGTAATTGTAAGTTTAGTTTAACATTTTTCATTATTTAGTTTATTTTTTATGTATAATAAATTACATAAGCATATTTATTATTTTCCTGTTACTTCCACTTGTTATAGATATGTACATAATTAAAATCCGTGTTGTAAGAATTTAGCGTATTATTATTATTATTTGTATAGTATTATTATATAATGTAGATATGTTCTTGATACCAAAATTGTAAATATTGACCAAAAATACACTTACAAAATTACACACAAAAATCATTCACTTGACACTGGCCAGAACACTCCTTTGGGGTGAAAAGCCATTAAAAAAAAAAAAAATAATAATAATAATTGTGAACATTCCCTTGTTCTCTCTGACTCTCTCAGTTCCCTCCAAAAACTTAAATCCTGTCCTCTTCTTCATCCTGATGATCACTTTGTATGCCTCATTAGAGTGCTGATAGCCTCCATTCAAAGCTCTGGAAAAACCGTAATTCTTGTTTGGATCCCTGGACACATTGGCATAGTGGGTAACGATATTGCAGATTCTTTGGCAAAACAAGGAGTGTCCAACCCTATTGTTACCCTCATAAACCATATTCACCTATCTGATATTTTTTCCATCATCAAAGATAGATCCCGCAATGTTTGGACAGAGTATTGGAACATTGCCAGTCAATCCAAGGGAGCTCGCTACGCCTCAATACAAAGGACTATCCCATCAAAACCGTGGTTTCAAAAATTTCCCCATTTTTCCAAAAAAGAAATTTCCTCACTTATTCGAATGAGAATCGGTCATTGTTCCGTTCCTTCTCACCTTTTTAAAATTCACATCCTTGACTCCCCAGATTGTACGTTCTGTGGTCTAGATGTGGGCTCTTTAGATCACATATTTTTTGGCTGTCCCTCTCTAAATAAATACCCTCTCTTCTATCAAGCGTTATCTAAAATTGCCTCCCCTCCATTCAACATTTCATCTCTTCTAAGTCTGAACTCGACTCCAATCTTCCATATAATTCTGAAATTTGTACATTTAAATAAAATTAATATATAAATTCACCTTTCCCTTTCTCTGTAATTTTAAATGATGGCCTAGAACACCCTTGAAGGGTGAAAGCCAGAAATAATTAAAAAAAAAAAAACAACATTTGATGATGCTTAAGTTCGCAATCAATTTTTGAAATTTTCATTAAACCGTAAAAAAACAAAAAAACAATCAAAAAGATAAAAAAATATATATTTGAAACCGGTTGGAAGGTTTTAGTGGCATTATACATAAAAATGTCCAAAGACGCGAAACTAGCCGTCCATAATGGAGTGCTGGTACCTACCCTGATGTATGGCAGTCAGGCATGGAACTGGCAGAGGAAGGATGAAAGTAGACTGAATGCTGTAGAAATGAGATCCCTGAGGCGTATGTGTGGTAAAACCATGTATGATTGTGTGAGAAACGCGGAGATCCGCAAAGAATGCAAGGCTGATGTAAGCGTAATGAGTAAGATCAAGAGAGGAACGCTCCGATGGTTCGGGCATGTAGAGCGAATGAACGAGGAAAGGTGTGTAAGGAGAATATATGATGCAAATGTGAATGGTAGAAGAAGTCGGGGACGCCCGAGAAAGACATGGCACGACCAAGTGAATCAGATACTTGAGTCGGGCCATGGCAAGAGTCAGAATAATAGAAGAGCATGTATGAGACGATGTATGAATGTGAACGAGGCAAGGAGTGTGTGCCAAAACCGAGTTATTTGGCGGTCCGTCCGTCCGTAAAGAAAAGATTCGGTTATTTGGACTTTCTTATTATATATATCAATATTATAGTACTACTTACCTGAAGAAAGTTTAAAAATAATTATCAATGAGGCAGTGACTTTTCTTTTGACAAATTTTTAAATACCTTTAATTATAATTCTAATTGTTTATAATTAAGTAGGTATGTATTAAAGTATCTACCTACATACCTGTCTTACGATTTCAGAGGAAATGTAGGTTTTGATTTATTAAAAAAGAGAAAATTAAAAACATACCCTTTTTGGACGCGAGGTCCCCTACTACTGTGTTTGTAAATGTAAATATGTATGTTAGTCATAAATAACTAATTTTAAGAGAGTTGTAAGTCATACTACGATTAGAGCAGTATTGTGCTCGATTATAAAAATAAGCATAGTTTTAAGTCACTAGTTATATAAGGCTTGGTTGTAAGTCATTAGTTACCAATCTTAGTTATAAGCCACTTGTAATATACATGTATAGATTAAATGTATAAATGAATTGTAAAGCGCCCTTGAGGTGATTTTCTCACGAAAATGGCGCTATAACAATTTCCAACAATTATTATTATTATTACTGTTCACAAAACTAAGCGGTATAAAGTTTGGGAATATTTTACTTCCTTGGTTGATGTAACAAGGCGCATCTCTAGCTCGAGTCAAAAGTATTCGCCTTGTCATCGAGTCGCAATTAACTGACCAAATTATCTCCAAAATGAGATCCCATACTTCATAACATGCTCGCGCAGTACAATGGCCACATACTGGCGTAGTAAGCACCTACAAACTTAACTGCACGCGGCAGAGGTAAAGCGATGGATAGACATGAAAAATTGGGAGTAGGTATTGTTAGACAAGCCCACGGCATAATTTTATAAATAAAAATAACACGAATCAATATAGTTATTGAAAGAAAAATATTGTTACTTTAATGTTCTTTATAAAAAAAAATCCATACTTACTAAGCCTTAGGAGCCTTTATAAAGTAAACATTAATATCAATTACAAAAATTACTTTGTGGCATCATTACTAATATAATGAAAAATAAATAACTTCGTTTAAATCAATATATAATGAACAATATCAATATGTTTCAATAACAATGTTGATATTGTTAAATATATAGTGGTTTAAACGAAGTTATTTATTTTTCATTATATCATTAATATTTGCTTTGAAATAATATATTATGCTATTAATTTAAAAAGCACTAAGATGAAAAGAAAAACAAATATCTATATAATATTATAAGTATGCAATTAATTTAATAGGACAAAGATGAAAAAATAATTATGGCAATCCTGAACAAGAAAATTATCATTATTGATGTAAGTAACCCTCTACCAATTCAATTCGGTGTCCCACAAAGAAGTGCCATAAGCCCTATGTTGTTCCACATATACATACATACATATAGGTATGTATATCAATATTCTCTGTAACCTATCCATAATTGGAAAACTAAAATCTTTTGCAGATGACACTGTGCTTATAACTAGATATAAAAATTGGAAAGGAACATTCCACAAAGCTCAAAACGACATCGGCGTTGTAAATAATCGGTTAAATGATAATTTTCTTACTCTCAATGCTGAAAAAACTAAATTTTTAACTTGCAGTCTGTGTGCAGCATCCCAACCTATGTAAGTGGTAACAATTATAAAATTATAATTCGCTCTTGTCCCACACTTGGAACTGTTCATACATAAAATATCTGGAGGTCTTGATTAATCAAAATCTACATCGGGATCAGCACTTGGCTAGCCTAACCCTGCATTCGCAGGCTCTCTTATGTTTTTAGTATTCTTAGGTATATATCCTTACTCCTACGTTGTGTTCATAATTTAATCATCATATAAAATATTTATAAATAAATCTGAATTGTATTATATAATAATTATTTATGTCAAGCAAATTATGGAAAATCTCATCCTGTAAACTTCACCCGCCATAACACAGCAAAATCCATAGTATGACGGGTGAAAAAATGTTAACAACGTATTTACGGTACATTTTTTTGCATGAAATAAAAATAAATAAATTAATCAGATGAAAATATGTTCCGGAAGGCTATTACATGCAGAAGCAGGATACAAATAATAATGTCTAAGACCGAAAAAAATATTTTGTTTGAATTGCTACGAAGTTCAGACAAAGTAGTACTATGATATATTTGCCGTGTTCTTTCTGCAATATTAATATGTCAGCACTAACCAAACTGAATTTATAACAAATTTTCTAACAATCACCACAGCCCTTCCTTTACACGACACTATTTAATATCATCAAAAGTGCAATCATTATTTACCACCAGATTGTGTTCGAAAGCACTAAATCACGAACGTCAATGACTCAATGACAGTAAAAGTATTGAATAATCATAATCGTATCAGGATAAGAAAAAATGCATCAGAACACCTCAGGAACGGTTTGCAAGAGTCATCAATGATGTTTACGGTTTATCTGATGTGTACGCGGTTTAGAAATAAAACCTTGTGTGGGATGCGGTCATAAATAATATGAATTTACTCGATATTTATGCAGGTACCGCCATTTTGACAGAAAATAATAAAATAATTCACTTGAGAACAAAGAAAATACTTTCATGGCTTTGCAGATTGAACGCTTCTTCAACAAATGTACTTTTTTGTCATTCTGTTATTCATTATTATGTAGGTATATTATTTTATTCACATCGTCCGCCGAAGTAAGCGTTTGTCTCAATTATTGCAATCTCTTTTAACTCGTTAACTGGTAAATACATGAGTTAAAACCACAGACATTCAATGTCTATGGTTAAAACAGACACGGACTAACCTCTGATCCAACATAAATCAACAGCAGTTACATTTGCACAAATTCCGCGACTGTTAAAAACACAGTCGTACAGAACACTGCAACGGAGGCTTGAGCGGATGTCATGTCAGCGGAAATTTTCGGAGTTTTGTAATAATAATAATGTTTAGTAGTTGGATAGTTTGTGTAGCACCATCTTGGTCAAATTCGCCTCTAGGCCGTACCCTTTCAGGTCAAAAAAAGTGCAGGAAAATCGGTTCGAATCGGATCGATCGGTTCGACATAATATATTAAATTAGCAGTTGACATTGCAGAAGGATGTTCCCTTTACAATTTTCCCTATAGCATATCGATAACGAATCAAGTGCTGATCAACTCCCAATGCTGACGACTTGCTGAACAATGAACAACCTCAGCACTCAGCCGATATTATGACATCCACCAGCTCTCCCTACCATTCGATGAAGAGTACCCAATGGCAGTGGCAGACATTCTGTTTGATTGGTAAAAGTGAACAAAAATGTTCCATACATAGCTAATCGTAATACCTACTACTTCCTGGATCTTCTTTGATAGGTTATATATTTCTCAAGCAATCCTGGCGAAGCGGCTCTATGTTCTATTGAAGATGGACAGCGATGGTTAGCATCATTTTAAAATCATTACTACTCGGAATTGAATATTTGTTGGTCTTTGCTTATTTTCTATTTATTTTTTGTTGAAACCCCGATGACTTGGCGCATTCTTCCTCGTTTGCCCGCCATTGGCTTCGGTCGCAATCATGCATCGTGTTCGGCCCATAGTATAATTATTATTTACTGACATGGCGGGAGTCCTTCCATGTTTTCATTATACGTACAGGGTGACTGAATAATGGTGCGAAAAATTGAAGGACGCAATAGAATAAAAATAAATTTGGCGGATATAAAACGGAACTTGCGTGTGAGCTATCAGAATTCGACTTTCCAGAATTTCTCCATCAGTTCATCCGAATTTCTGAAAGGCCCGTATTTTAAAACCCCTCCTTACAGCTTACAGCTACGTACCATAATATCCAAAACAACAGAAATCATCTTTTTCCCAAAACATAACCTCTCAACATGCTCGGCCACATAGACCTGAAAACTTTGCTCCAGATATCGTTTTATTTGAAGCAATCGTTCATCTGATGAATTTCGTACATTTTTGATTTTCAGAATTGACACAAATTGTTAACTTTGATTTTCAGAATCCACATAAACTTTTTTCCTTACCTTTCCCATTAATATTACCTACCAGTCACCCTGTATGGGTTCTGAGATCTGACATGTTCTTGTACAGTTTATACACTGACGCGTTTTATATTTTGTATAATTTAACTTGGTAGCATTTCGCTCATATAAACCGAGACTGTTTATGGATCAGTCTGATTTATTCATGTTAATCACAAGCTTCTGTCAGATGCATCTCCAACCAGACCAACGGAGAGCGTTTATAGTAGCTATAAAATCATCCGAACAGCTGCTTAGTTATACCTACCTCCAGATTTACACACAAGTCAGCTTAATTGTTGGATAAACAAAATGGTTTCCAGTTAACTAAAATAATTCTAATTTTAAATTAGTCGTGACCTCGAGAATCCACGTAATTGAGAGTGATAGCCTAAGATTCTGTAGGGTACAAAGACTGCGATGCGCTAGACATGTGGAAAGAATGTCAGGACAGATGACAGCACACTGACAATCAAGTGTCATGTTTCGTCATAGTCGCATTCACTGCACTTACTTGGAAGTGCAGTGGATGCGAAGTCTGGGTGCAGACTTATGAAGAAGTGGACTGATAGAATGGGAGAAGATTGGAGACAGAAGAGAAGGTCTGAGGACTGGAGGCGATTGACTAGGGATCAAAGTTGATAGAGAACATTTTGTTAAGCAGCTTAAATATCATCGTTGGATAATTATCATGATTTTTAGAATACAGAAGGCGAAATAATAATAAAAAATTAGGACAAAATCATGCATGGCACTCCGGAAAACTGACGGCGGATTGGATGCAATATATGTATTTATCTCAATTTGGGGAACGTTGAGGCTAAAAGAAATGTAGAAGAGGAAGATCAACAAGTACATTGGCTGTCAAATTTTGTACGACACGAAAATGTTCTTCTATTTTAAAAGAAAATGTTCAGAAATACTAAAAACACGTATTCAAGCGCACATTTGCTTGTTTTAAATAATTATTTATTTAGCCTTACCCTTACGCTTTTAAACTTATGCGATTTCGTGTCATACAAAATTTCAACATAGTAACCCAAAAACTACAAAATAGCAAAAACATAGGATTTCAAAAATTTCTAGATTTTGAAACTGAACAGCCGACAAGGCTATTACAATTGTTATAAATAATGAGAAGCCTAGGCATAAGCAAAACCGGTAGGGACTAACACCTTCTTCTTCAATGGCGCTACAGCCCATTTCGAGCCTTGGCCTCCTTCAAAATAAGCCTCCACCGCCCTCTGTCCTCGGCCGTCGTCTTCCAATCTGCAACATGGAGTAATCCTCTTGCATCCTTCCTGACATCATCCTCCCATCTCAGTCTAGGTCTGCCCGCCTTTCGTTTACCTCCCGGGTGTCCTGTCAGAACCTTCTTCGGTACTCGTGTGCTTGGCATTCGGTGCACATGTCCGGCCCATCTTAATCTTTGGAGCCTTAAATGGGTGGAGAGTCTGGGAGCTTGATAAATTTCATAGAGCTCATTGTTGTGGCGGATTCTCCATGCCTCTCCCTCTCGCACCGCTCCTAAGATTCTTCGCAGTACCTTTCTTTCGAAGATGTCCAGCTGTTCTGCTGACTTTGCTGTCAGTGTTCCCGCCTCACATCCATAGGCCAAGACCGTTCTGATAATTGTTTTATATAAGGTTATTTTGGTTTTCCTATGGACGTTTCGTGATTTGAACACTGGCAGCAGGGACTAACACCTACCACCTGCAATCTGCATATTATATTTTACATCACGTTGAGGTAATGTTTTTATTTCATTATATGTCAGAGCACAAAGCGATTATGATTATAATTTTGTTAACAGGTAATCACTTTGTGGGTGAACATAATTATAATTAAACTAAAATAGTTAATTAAAAGAAAACAAATCACTTTGTAAACACCATTTATTTAATAAAAATTATCAACATGTTTTAAAACCAATCGCTTCCAAGTAAATAAGCACACATTTCAACCCTAACAATTACACATCTGTCGGATCTGCCGGATCTACATTGTATGATGGACACTGCAATGCTGTCCGAAACTTTGGCTAAAGAAGGAGGTAGCGCAACACGGCATAACACCCCAAAAACAAATAACGAATAAAAACGAGAATGCCTTCTACGTCAGGAAAATAAATAAATCTAATTGTTAATTTAATAAATAATTTTATTTATTTTTAAGGATTTATTTCTTTCTAGAGTCTCTACTCTAAATTATTGAGACGTAGACCCTTCGACCAAGTATACCCATAGACCTATCCCATTTCTTTGCAATACATGTATACTCGAAGTTTTATAATTTGGTTTAATATTGAGTAATTCTATAATTTAATCATCATATAAAACAAAAATTGTTTTTATAAAACTCTGATGAAGGTACAGGTCGAATCGAAACCAGTTGGTTTATACATTCGCAATAAAGTGATATTTAAACAAAGTTATTTTATTATAACTGCGTTTATTAAAGCAATCGATTATCAGAAGGAAGTCAAAGCACGATGGGCGGCACCAGGGATCCAGGATGTGCGGTAATTCAGCAAAACAAATTTACGAGGAAAATATACTTCTAAACGTTCTAAACAGCAATTATCTTTATTATAGGCGAACGGGTGTAGTAATTTCGGTCGCACTGTAAACAAATCATTTCTCATCCGACAAAGGAATTGAACTTTTGATCTTGCGGCCGGCAACCACACGCGCTACTATTTTAATGATAATCTCTGGTAAAATAATGAACTGGTGAATTTTGAAAATTAAGTGCCACCTGACATCTCAATATTTAAAAAAAAATTTTGTTGGCCACCCGAAATTATATTTATTATAAAATTATAATTTTTTGTGCATTATTTATATTAAACAATTTCAAACCTAAAATCGACTTCAAAAATGCCTTTAATGATAAGTAGGTATG
Organism: Limnephilus lunatus; assembly: GCA_917563855.2. NCBI lineage: Eukaryota > Metazoa > Arthropoda > Insecta > Trichoptera > Limnephilidae > Limnephilus > Limnephilus lunatus. Next base: position 30,016,568 of record OU830599.1, on the reverse strand, counting down.
AATATCAAATGAATTTATTTACAGTGTCGATTTTTTGTACTAATACGCTGGTGTATACAGTATATAGACAATTAGTTTTTTCCTTGAAGCGTTTGAATGAAAATACGTTTTGTACTCTTGTTATTCGACGATACGATACCTCTCTGCACATCCCTTCCGATACACTATGTTTTGAGTATGTAGGTCAAAGGTATACCGTATTTTCCCTAAACCGACTGCGTATTGTATATAAGTATGCCGGACGGCCAACTATCGGAGAATCAACTCTCATGGTACCAAATGATACAAATATGTGCCGAAAAAAAATGATGGGCAAGTGGATGAAATATATAATTGTATATTCCTAGGAAGACATGGCACGACCAAATGAAGCGACTACCCAAGACGGACCATATGAAGAGTTAGAATCACATAAAAGAATGTATTATGAGCTAATGATTGAAAGTTAATGGCAAAGCAAGCAATGATAGTGGCGGTCCATCATTTCTGTCTACTGTTTCTGAATATTGTCAAGTTTTGTATCCGGAAAGTGCTTATTTTTTATTGTGTTTTCCATGACACTGGATTGAATATTGACTAACTAACTAACCTGACCGGTCAGTGGTTGAGTGGGCATAGCGCTTGGGTCCCACCCGGGCGTCGCATGTTCGATTCCTCGGCTGGCTAAGTCCTCCCTCACAACACAAGCAACATTTTCGGCTTTTTGTGGTGGTAGTAGGAGATTTTCAAACATTGTTGGGTTATTCGTAACTCGGGAATGTTTGTCTTTCTTTAAAAAAAAAAAAACATCACGCCGTTTCCCCGCAGAGGTGGGCCGAGAGGACGGACCGCAAACTCGGTCTTGACACTGGCAGGGAAATTATTTTCCACAGGGCCTCCTGTATGGAGTTTATGTAAAAAAATCTGACTCTTGACAAGGACCGACTCAAGTATCTTATTCACTTGATCGTGCTGTCTTCTCGGGCATTTCCGACTTCCTCCACCATTCACATTTAGTCATCTTTCTTATAACTATTTTTATTTCTGATTCTTGAAACTTACACTTCTTTCTTCATTCATTCGATCTACATGCCCAGACCATTTGAGCCTTTCTTTCTTAATCTTACTCATTACTCTTGGACTGATACGTATAAAACCGGTTAAGAAGTAAATGAAAAGTAATGATATGTATTAGCTATCAGCCGTCAGTCTGTTGAGTCTTTCCAACACGACGTGATGCCTAATTAGTAATTAGTTACTAACAACGATTGGGCAATCAGTCTATGCTAAAAATCAGGCTTGAATAATAATTATCATTTTCATTTATCTTTAGCAATGATGAAGAAAACAGCAGAATGAATGTCGCACCATCGAAAAATACTTCGAAGTGGTCAGTTCAATCATTTTTCTTTGGCGTCCTATAGTAGGATAATAGAGAATAAATCAGATACTCTATGATACAAAAATATTCTATCATTTGTGTCGTGTGGATGTTCCTAGGGAGTTCTAAAATACTTTTACAGTTTATCTACGCAAACCATTCATATATTGGAAAAAGCCAATAGGTGTCCCGTATAAATAAAAATCGGACCCTGTTTATCCGAGACACTATCTAGGTTACAAAAAAAATTGTTAAAACTTTGTAATCATTAAAAAAGATAGCAACCCAAAATATAAGAAAAATTTGTTGAAGATAATATTGTGAATTCTAAATTTGAAATACGATATCGACAGAAATGACGTAAAATAATTAGGTTCCAATGTCGAGTTATCGTCATCCCGATAAGACAGAGATCCTCGGTTCGATTCCAAATTGCGACCGTCAGCTTTTTATTTTTCTGTGTCTTGTTCTGTTTCACGTTTCGTTTAGATTTGTTAGTATTATCTTCTTCTTCAATGATTAAATTAGTGATTATAAATACGCGATTATCAGTAGAAAAATTAGAAGGAAGAAACAGTGCAAATGATCTAGCTATACGTTCAGATACCTAAAATGCCTGCCTTGTTATAGTGGCGTAGGGTGTAAATTTTAATTTCTGCTTGTACACGTATAATATTTGTTAATTGAAGAAAAATCAAAGCGGATATTATTTAAAAATAGCAGTACTTACATAACTAGGAAAGTACTCATCTACTATCTTCTATCTCCTCGTCTCTAAGTTATTGCAATAATCATAAAGCCAGAGAGCGAGTCAGAAAGTTGGTGCGTGATTTTCGCCTATTAGAAGCTATATAGTTTTATTCCTATGTGAAAAGACCCCCGTTGTGGTATCTTCTTGCTATTTCCTCAATCTCCACCTCGCTGGAACACTCACTGCTCACTAGTAACTGGCAACCACTGATATGTGTGGGCTCGAAGTAAGGTAAAATTTAACTGACTTTGGTGAAATTAATGAAATATTTTCAAATATCGAAATTCCTTCCTTATTTTTCTTTCGTTAATTCACTGAATAATAATTCAGTCTCTCCCGCAGAGACGAAGGGTCTTCGCTCATGGAGTAACCGAAAACTGGTTGCCAACTCAATTCACGGCGCAACTTAACTTTACGATTTTTGTAATAATATCAGCTTGTTTAACAAAAATATAATTTATTAATAATTTATCAATTATCAACCATAATATATAATAATAATTTATCAACCTCATGAAAAAAAAAGATATTTTCCTGCTTTGACATATCGCAAATTACTCGATATGTCAGAGCAAAACTTAACAGGTCGTGAGGTGCTACCGTGGCAACCTGTCAAACTGGCAACTGAAACGCGTCGGCCGCGGCGACCAGGACTGCGGACTGCCAATGAAATTCGCAAGTTCCTTTCCTGTGGATAGCCATTGATTTGCCAACTGCTTTTTTTTCAGTTTTTCCATGAATGGAGGGCCAAAGGTTTCCACAATCGGGGTATGTTATGAGGTGAAGGGAGTAGGAAATGGAGAAGAGGAAAGTTGGAAACTTCTGTAAACACGGCTGAAGTAATTTCATGAAACTTTAGTTTCTAAATGGTTCTCTTTCACAGAAAAAATCTACCACTCTTAACTGATAGGTAATCAAATTTATTAGGGTGTCTGAGGTTTGGGATCTAGGAGTCAGTAAAAGTCTTTTTAAATTGGCGACATCAGTTTTCTTTGAAACCGGTACCATACAACGCTTCTAGTTGTTTTGTGTTCAGTGCTGGTAACCAACTCGTTGGTAGACTTGCAGACGGGCCCGGTGGACCGCAGGGGTCCGAGCAGGGGCCTTGCATAAGTAATTTATGGCTGACGTTATTCCCCTCCAGTTTGGAGGAGCTCATTAAGACAATTTCAGAAGACAGAACCGTGGGGCTTATTATAAGTTATTTTAGGCTTGCTCTTGAATCTTGAGATCTTCGTGACCGGCCTTTGATTCGCTGACTAGATAATAGTATATTTTTTGATATAATTACTAGTACATACCCGTCAAAAACCACAGGATATTATAGCTATCATTTAGAAAAAGACAACAAAAATTATTTTCTGTTAAAATATTGTATTATACGTAGGTGCCTACATAGTCGCTTATATTTGTATTGATTCTATCTGATTTATTACAATGATCTGTAAAATATTGAAAATGACACTTAAGTTTAAAGCAAGTTCATTGAACCAGATTTTACGCAGAAATAATTAATGCACACAACAGACAACCGAAATTATTGTCTCTCAAAATCAAAACTTGTTTGTCTGATAATACTTGCTATCATTTCAGACTTTGCCAGAGATTTCAATTACGAATATGGCACCAATTAAATTGTTTACGAAATTTCTAAAATCTAATGTTATTTATGTGGCAAATGGAGTTGTACTTCTGAAATTTAGAGTGATCTGATACGTATCCTAATTCATAATACATCGCTTGTTTGTAATCTTCTACACGTTGCATATTAAATCTCACAGAATTAATTTATCTTTTAAATTCCTTTGGTGGCCAATTTTATTTATAAAAATGATTATATATAGATGTATCTGTATTATGTAGCCAACTGCATAATTTATTGTAGTTAAGAATTATTCACTTTAGCAAAAATTCTAATTCTTTTACATTCTTTGTTCGATGCATGAAAAATCAATCTTTATATTTCTTATTTTACTGAGAATTTTCTTTAATTTAACCTGACACTGTCCTGTAACCTGTAAATCTGCAACTAGCAAAATTGAGATGATGAATGATGGAAACTATGTTTTGTAATAATACGAATGTGAAATGAATTAATCAATACACCAAACTTAGGTTTTTGTCGTGAGAAACTGAATACAACATTGTCTCGGTAAAAGTTGTCGAGTTGTTCCGTTCACACGATCAACTCACAGGCCTTTTATTGGTCAAGTCACGATACTTCTCCTCGATCAATCAATCATCAAATAAATTTAATATCAAAGAAGAAATCGGTACATTAAAAAACTCAAAATTTTAAGTGGAAAAACGCTCCCACCGATTGAATGCACGTATAAAGTTTTTGGCACCAAGTAGGACAGGAACGTGTAAATTTTGAAATTTATAATAATGAAATGTACCTATTAGTTGACAGCTCATTAATAATGGAAAATATAATTATTTTGTCAAATCATTATTTATTTCGTAAAATCTACCACCCGCAACCACAAAACTTAAATTGTTGTGCCCTACAATGCAATAATGATAATATGCATCAACACGTGTCGTGTGAACCAGTCTTTACACTGGTAGTAGATGCACTCAGTATTACCCTGGTGAAATACCACTATTGGGAAAACGTTGCCTGAAATAGTTTTAGTTGTATTTGGTGACCAGATCCGAATAGCCAAGTACTTCCTGATCTTTTCCTTTTCTATCTCGTTCGCACTCCCTTCAGCCTCACAATATACCCGATTGAGAATGTCTTTATTCCATAGTCCTAATTTTGGATTCTCCGACGGTATTCATAAAATATATATATATTTATAAAGATTAGACAAGATATCTTCAGACGTCCCTACATTGTTCTTTTTATAATTCAGTGGCTTCAATTAATTGCTGTATAAATATTAGTCTCAGCGAAGCGAGGCGTTGACCTAATACTAAAATGGAATAAAATTGTATAACACTTTATCGTTATTGCGAGATATAAGGAAGGGAAACAATGTGCAAGATTAAGAGAGATTCTTTATCGTAAGTGGTTCCCTGCTGCCGTAAGGAGCCGCAATACAACTATAAACTGTTTGAAATATCAAGTCTACAGGCAAAACTACATTCCTGTCCTCCGAAAGCACAAATCAAAAGCATTAAAGTTCAACTGGATGCGATTTCAACGCAAGGCGGTCTTTTATTAACCCTTATCTGTTCAATTCAATCTGAATAATATTGAGTTGGTAGTTATTAAAAAGTTGTAAACGAAACAGGATATGGAATCATTTACATACATGGAAGCTAAATACTCTCGTTTATATTACATATTTTACTTGAATTTAAAATGTTTTCGTGTAGGTTTGTCAGCAAACGTGGAACAACTTCGTTTTTGTCGGTTTTGTCTTGAATACCAGAAACACTGTTAACTTTTGCATGAACACATTAATTTGTTTCTATATTTGCAATTATTTTACTGTTACTTTAAGCATGATTTAATTGCTGCAGTCGTCGTGTAATATTTTAAAACTTTTGGAAACTTGCTATTTTTATGAACACTTGAGTTCTTAGAATTTTTAAACGAAAACATTAACAAACTTCAAGAAACAAAAACAAATGTTTAGTTTCTGTACTAACGAGTAAAGTGGTTAGCCATAAGCCTAACAAACAAAGCACGAAAAAAGTCGAAATTTAAAACAAACAAGTCAATGGAGAATATGCGAGTAGCTATGCACCTACCTAAACATTGTTCAGTTCTTCTTGAAAATTGTCATTGGGTGTTGTTGGTACAATCCATCACTTACCTGAAAAGAAAAATATCAAGTTAGTATCGAATCTGTGAAAGACTGTGGATATATGTACTTGCATAGTCGCATGCCGTAGCTTTACCAAAATTAAATGAATTGCTTATTGCATTAGAATAAAATATGTATAACTACTGAACCAAGGTTTAAACAGATGAAAAAGTAGAAATGCCAGATGTCCACTGTAGATTGCAGAGGTACAGTTTTTATTTGCACAAAGGTGTAATCACGGAGACAATCACCAACAGCAGTAACAATGATCTCATTGATTTGTAACTCGTTTTTTGTAGGCTATGTCTCCAGATTATCTGGCATCTTTAATTTGTGTTACAGTTTTGAAATGATGATTGTCTATCGAAAACAATTGGATGCCTCCGGCCATCCGTGGCACAATCACACCCAAAATTAAATAGATTGGGTAGGTACCTACCTTCATTGGTACATTTGTGCTCACCATTGTCTTTCAGTGAACTGGAGAGCGGTTTCTAGATAGGTACCAACTATAACATATTTTAAGAAGTACTATTAAAGTTATTCTTTTTTAGATCCCCCTTTTTCCAATTTTATAGAATTTTACTTCTGATTTTGGTTTCCCATCGACAGGAAATGATTAACGTATGTGGCTATTTCCCAATTTCAAGCAAATTTCAGAAAATGGAAGACTCTGTCATTGCACAATAAAATATTCTATAATTTTGTTTAAGTTGTGAAAATATTAGTGACGAGACAAACAATTGTTAAATAGGTTAGGATTATGGGCTATTTTAAAATTACCCTTTTCATAGTTTTTAATGACTTTTCAAAGAGGTGTTGAGTTGACTTGATTCTGAGTTGGCATGGAACCAAAATAATGTAACATAAAGTAACATTATTTGGCGAGGACAGACAACTCGTTACTTTTGAATACCTCTGCACATAGATATTTGCAATTGAATTGAGAAAATATAAAATAGTTTTCTATCGACGAACTCAGACAGATTTCACGTTCTACAGTATTACTAAGGAATAATAAAAGTTTTCAGAATCCAAGTGAATATCCGCTGGCGCCGCAGTAAAGATTGGTAATCGCAGACGTTTCGTGTGGTCCATTCAATTCCACGGAAAGTACATCTTGGTAAGTGCATTGTCAGACAATTTCATTTCATTACCTACATTTCGCAAACAGTTATGCAAACTTACAACTCGACTTCGCACATCCCGTAGAAAAGGGTTGTAAGTTAAAAAAAGGAAATTTTACAGGAGGGCAAAAACAAATGACTATTGATGAAACAAGCGGTCCCATCGAAAAGGGTCACTAGCGACATCTCGTGGAGATGGAGTGATCTAACTTAAATACGGGTTTAGTGGAGCATACATACTAATCGGATAAAAAATTTATTTCCATAAAATTTAAAATTTTGACTTACGACCCTTTTCTCGGGATTTGCGACATATTTATATTACCTTCATTAAGTTCATTAAGGACCAAGAATCGAATTACACATTAACTTACATATAATACGAACTTCCAACTCAACTTCGTACATCCCGTAGAAAAGAGTCGTAAGTCAAAAAAGTTAATTTAAAAGGAGAGCAAAATCAAATGGTTATTGATGAAACAAGCGGTCCCGGCGAAAAGAGACACTAGCGACATCTCGCGGAGATGGAGTGATCTAACTCAAATTCGGTTTTCGTGATAATCACCAAACAGATATAAAAATAAAATTCCATAAAACAGAATATTTTGACTTAAGACACTTTTCGACGGGATGAGCGATATGTGTATTTATATTACCTTCATTTAGTTAGGGCCAAGAATCGAAGTACAATTATTATTATATTAATTATTTAAAAATACCTCCTATAGTAGAGAATTATCGTTTATTTACTTATTTTTATTTATTTATGACAAATTTATTCTTGTAAGGCAAAGCACTCCGAAGAAATGCAAAATCATGTGTTTATGGTTTGAAAATTTGTTCTTCCATGTTACGTTAGGTATGTCTTGGTATGTTAGATGCTTTAAACTGCGAGTAGAACACATCTTGGCCTTTGAAATAATCGAGTATTTTTTTGAAAAGAAAGTTCAAAATGTCCTATTTACAAACCCCTTCTGGGTTACGGTTTTATAGTATATAATGTGGAAAATTAAGTGCTTTAGAAAATGGTCGTGAAACATTTAAATATTTGGGCATAAACGCATTTTGGCGATGTTTTTTTCTCGTGTAAATCAAAACAAGCGGCTGGTGAAGCGGCAATTTAAAACTTATCGCCATCTGCATAAGGCGTGTTATTGTTAGCGGCCTGATTTCCAATTTTATTAAGCCTTTTTTTATATGAACACCGCACAAGAGTCCCAACTGCTCCCGCCTGAAGCCAGTGAGACTATGGCATCCCCAATTGGGGTATGTTGTGAGGCTGAAGGTAGTGGGGATGGGAAGAAGATAGGGAAGATGAAGGTGGGGAAGTACCTGGCTATTCAGATCTGGTCACCAAACACGGCTAATGCCATTTCAAGCAACGTTTCAATTCTGAATGGTGGTCTTACACCAGGGCGATACTGAGAGTATCTTCCACTCTGGAACGTGCCGCAAAATATACTATATACTATTTTAAATGAATACATTGTGAAATAACACAAATTAATCAAATAAAAATTATTTGCCACGCCGGGATTCGATCCCGCGACCTTATATGAATATTACATATGTCTATGGCCTTAACATAAAATTTACACTTTTGAAATTTATTTAAAAAATTTTATGTGAATACCGCAAAAAAAAACTGTCGCTGAATAATCAATCCTCAGTAATTATTAAAACTGTCTATTTTTTATTTGATTTGACCCTCTTTCCCATTGTCTTATAATAAAGCATATTCTCGATGGGAGGGCTGGTGCGGAATACGCTCGAAGCAGGAAGGTAGGTACTCTTTATAATAATGTCGTTACTCGTTACCTTTCGTAGATAGTACCAAGTACCACTCGTACTACCTAAGACCTAACACATACACCGATGCCTAGATTGCCTAGCGTCAAGCGGCGTCGGGTGGCCTAGCGCCAGCGACCCATTGGTGTCAGACGTGGTTTCGGCGATAAAATGGACAAATAACGAACCAATTGACATGCGAACCTTTCAAATTACCCTTTATTGAAGCGAAAACTTCTTTAGCGCCGTTGTAATTTGAAACTCAATGAAACGAAAAATAGCAAATCTAAAAAGAGACAAACACATACAATTATAGGATTTAGCCTGCGAGGAAATGAGTTAGTACAATCGATCTCTTCTTAATGCGGTGCTTCGAAGCCCCGTAGTATCGGTCGCCTCCCCACTCTTGTCTACTTTAGTTTTCTGCAGGATTTACTTCTACCGCGTGTAAATAGCATACTGTTTTTTCCTTGGAAAATGTCTTTATAGATGTCGTAATATATGACCTTTATGCTTGACAGCTGATCACATTTTGATCAAAAGCTGAAAAGGGTCGTAGGTCAACGTTCTAAGCGGACCTTTCAAATATAAAAAAAAATCATAATGACGGCATTAATCGATTTGATGGATGTCAATTGTGAAGTTTGAAACAACCCAAGCGTCAAATAATTTGAAAAATTCACCTAATTCCCAAGCAATTTTTATTATGTTATTATTTTAGTTCTGTAAACAGAACATGAACAGAACTTGAAAATCAGCTTGGATATGGCGGTTGGATGAAACGGAGCGGCCCGGTGAGAACTGAAAACTTTAAATGCGTTTTTCCTAAAAGCACGTTTTAAAAGCCGGCTAAAATCGCAGCTCATCGAATTTTCATCCCATTTACTTCATTCAAAAATTAAATCAAAGAAAATTAAATTTTTACGCGGTGGAATCTCGACTTATTATTATTATTATATAACAAAGTTATTGCAAAATTAAGGCCGAATTTATTCGTCAATTTTAATTTCACGTCGGCCATTTTTGCGATCAGCAAATTTTTTCGCAAACTGTGGTTCATGGTTCATACGCTTTCTACATTCATATGATAATAAACTGTTTTTGTATTTCATGTTTCAGATAATTTCCACGGACTCCATAATTCCAACCGATTCAGCTCAGAGCGTCTACTTGCACCCGTTATATCTATATATAAATACAGATATTCACATCAAATTTTTAGTTGTGTTTTTTCTTCTTCAAACGTACCTTTATATGTAATAAAAGTTTCGTAAACGAAAATAAATTTTATTTTTGAAAAAAAAAAACGTATTGAAAAATAAACTCGGCTGGGCCAGACTCCCCCCTTGATTTAAGATTTTTTTTTTAAATTTTACTAGATTGATCGGTACGACAAAACTTTTATGGTGCCTTTTAAACAAGGATCGCTAATAACCACACGTTTAAAAATCACTGGTTGTTGTCAACCTCTGCTTTGGATAGCGACTATCGACTACCAAGGCAACTACATTTATTGCATATTAGTTGCTCATTACAGTGGCGCCTTTGTTGTCTATGAGGAGAGAGGAACCTCTACTTGGTTGCAGTGTATCCCTGAAATTATTATTTTATTGGATGGCAACACTAGACGCGCACTGCTGAAAAGACACGGAATGGAGTACAAAGAACTTTGAGATTGATTTGCTTGAGTGTTGAGTGACAGCTTAGAAACATGATTTGTTTCCAATCTGAAATTGTGGTAACTATTTGCGGTGATAACGACCTCAGTGATGCAAGCATTTTGATGGAGCCTAGCGAAGTCTAGTTTTATATTGACCGTTTTGAGTAGTTGGCTAACTTTGACTATAGTTCAAAAAAGATTCTTTTTCTAGTATGAATATGAAAACTTCGTGTCTATTGGGATTTTATTATTAACATTTTTTTCAATATAACCTATAGTACGTACCTGCCTGAAGAAAGTTTGAAAAAAGGAATATCGTCATTGAGATGTTTCTTCAAAAAAAAAATTTTGTAATTCCTTATTTGAAATAAAAAAAGTGACATAAAATACTTCGACGGTCCCGAAAAACAATGTTAGATGTGCGATTTTGTAGTTTTGCAGTAGAGATGTTTAAAGTTTTGTTTTTGCATTTTTACTGTTTTGAATCGATACATATAGTATTGTTTTGATATTTAGCATTTCAATAAAAATTCCGAAAATACAGACTTTTAAATCATCAAAAGAAAATTAAAATAAGCCAAAAAGAAAAACAGAATTTTCAATTTTTTGCTGATCCGACATTGTTCTTCGGGACCGTCGACATGGTTTATAATTAATTAGGTAGGTATTTAAATACCACCTACTTTCTACTTACCCATCTTTTCGTTTGGTTTTGAATTTATATAAAAAAAAAATTGAAACATACTTTTTTTGGAGGCTAGGTCTACTGTTAACAGAACTACTTTCTAAATACGGATTTATGTTATTTATGTACCCGATGAAAGAAGGTTTGTTTGAGGAAGGAAGATTTATCACAACAATTGATTAAAATATGACGCCCCGACAAAGGGAGGGTATTATTAGTTATGCTGAAACCGGTCTTAATAAGACCAAATTAATTAAAATTGATAAGTAAAAAATTGTAATCATAAACCAATATACGTCTTTTAAAAAAAAAATGGTTTCAAGAGTTTTCTTAAATGTGGCTGCACATATTTCAGAACATTCCGTAGTATTAAGATTAATTGTAAAATTATGGTGAGGTTAGCTTTGTTTTAAGTTCGGCAAGTATTCCTCAAAGTAATTAGCACTTTTTCGCAGTAATTAATCTCTCTTTACGAGCACATTTCATCGGCGTGGGTCCTGAACGCAGAATCGCTGGAAAAAGCTAATTTAAATCACATTCATTGCGATTCGGACGGACGTGTTACGTAACAACAAGCAGAATGGAAATGTGTAATTAAAAGCGCTTTTTGCAATGCCTAGCTGCGGCTGATTTTTTAAGCCGAGAGCTCGATGGCCGGTGCTTGGTGCTTGCTACTCGCTCGCTGAGAGTGTGCTTAATGGCGGTATAAATCAACGCGGGACTTGGCGGCAGTAAATAATAATTATTATTCTTGACCATTTGATCGGCCGTACATTTGCCGGCGGGACTAGGGATGCGAATCTTTTGATCGACATCAATGTTAGCATCGAATACATTTCGTAATTTCGAATAACCGTTTGATTTCAGCATAGGTGATATAGAAATGTCAACATCAGGCGATCGAACAACTAAATCAGTTCTAAAAGCCAATAAATCAATTTAGATATTTTTTAAATACATTTTTTAACTTGGGAAACGACATGTTATTACAGATTTAAATACAAGGATCTGTGCGGGCGGCCGAAAGAGCAACTAAAAAATAAACTTTTTTCGCACTTTATTATTACATTTGTGACTCGCTCTTGACTTCAATACAGAAAAGGATTTTATTATTATTTTCAGTATCTACGTGTATTTGAAGAAAAAAATAACAATTCATATTTAAAACTTTGTATCCATAAATTATTTTGAAATTAAAACTTAAAAACTTAGTAAAAGTTTTAATGAAGAGTAAGTCCATCCGCTCTCATGGAGCAACTGAAAACAAACCAGTTGGAAACTCAATCATTATCAACAGAAAAACAAATTGCGAATTTCATCGATTTGGTTGATAAATTATTATTATACATTAAGGTTGATAATTGATAAATTATTAATAGATTATATTTTTTTTGAACAAGCTGATATAATTTCTGAAATTGTAAAGATGAGTTGCGCTGTGAATTGAGTTGAATTGAGTTGCCAAACAGTTTTCGATTTCTCAAAGAGCGAAGGCCCTAAGATGTACCCCTTTCTATATAATATACGTGTTTTAAATTTTACTCAACTGATACACAACCATTTATTTATGGTAAACGGTTGTTCATCAGCTGTGTAAAATAAATTTTTTTTTTTTTTTTTTAAATATGTTTATTCAGTTTTAATTTTACAATATTTTATTTTCCAAATCTTACGAAACTGATCAATCAGTTTGATTAATATTAATATCGTCCATAATATTTCCAGCGAAATTGTTTTTCTCGGGATCTCCTGCGCGGAGCTTAATGTTAATGATGAACTGTGTCTCGTCGATAAACGCAAGAAACTAAGAAACGTCAAATATTAGCAAGAAACTAAGAAACTTAATAGACTTCTCCCAAAAATATAAAAATATTGTCACTAATAAAACTACATTCTATTTTAACATCGAAAACTAAGGAATCGTGAATGAAGTATCGACATTGCTGAAAATCGTTATTGCGAAATATTGGTGGAAACCCTGGGCACATACATACGCAGGACAGGTAAAAAGTATCCGACGATTAAAAATGTCGATCTTTCTGATAAATTATTGCACCGCGCGCTCTGTCTCGGCTGGGGAATGATTTTATAGTTTTATCGAGCCCTGTCTCTGTCGGTCTGGCATATCAAAACGAGAAAGTAAGAGATAAAAAGTCAAGACAGTCGACGATTATTTTTATTATGCCATTGAACGGGAAAATCTGCAGCGAAGGGTCGGATTAAAAAAGGCTATTAGAACCGTAACTTCAGGTTTAAGTAGTTAGGTATCTGCATAGCTAATATTCGGCTCAGAACACAACAAAAATAAACTGTGAAATCTTATTGTAAGTTTTATTGCTATTTATTGATAACCAAAATCCTTCCCATAGGTCACCCCAAGTGGCTCGCTACGTTTGGTGACTTAGCAGTCACACGCCAAGTCTTGGCGGCAGATGCGTCTGCCCACCTACTGCGTTGCGGGCCGGATCGGGAGAGACTGGTTGAGTGAGATATTTTGACCTCTCCAGCAGGACTCTCTCGATTCACCGCCTTGTACCGCAGTGGAAGGAATGGACACACTGACCCCCAGATTCCTACCCACCACTCATACCTTTTTCCTTCCCAAAATTTCCTCTCTTTCCTTTCTCAAAAAAATCTTCCACACAGCATCCTCAAAGATGACATATACCTTAATGGAAATTGTTTTCCCCAGGGCCTCCCGTGTGGAGCTAATATAAAAAAGTAAGTTTTATCAAGATTATTAAAAAAAAATCATATTATCGACGTTAATTTTGAAAATTTAATTGAGTTTGAGACCATAATGGTCATGTTCAAGTTTAAAGACAAGACAAGGCAAGGACGCATATAAAGAGGAGGGGGGGGGGGGAGTTTAGGGGTTCAAACCTTCTCCCCATCGTCTTCAGTATTGCGAAGGAAAAAAGGTATATTGCTCGTAGGTTACATTCCTGGAAAATACAACAATATTATTTGCACCATCTTTTATCAACACTGTGTAAATAATAAGTTGTGGTAAGACTGGTAAGTAGAGCGAATTTTCTAATATATCCCCCACCCTTTCTCCCGTGCTTCTCCCACAGGTTCGAAACCTTCCCCTTAGGGTCGAACCCGCCCACGTAAATGCTATAGCTACGTGCTATAGCATTTACGTGGGCGTTAATGTTTTTATTTTATTTAGTTTATTTTATTTGGTGTGTCCCAAAGACTGTGATGGGCTGGTCATGCTGAAATAATGCTAGATGACAGGACACAAAAAATCAGAACCAAGTGGGTTGGAAGTGCATACCATATATACTGATTGGAAGAAGATTGGAACACTGGATGTGAATAGAGAATGGCAGATATTTGTTGTATCGTTCGGGTAAAAGAGCACCATTCAGAATCGAAACGTTGCTTGACATGTTTGTGACGTGCCTACATTTGGTGACTTAGCGTGCTGATTGATGGTTGCTCATGTTTATGCAATGCAAAACATGCAATTTTAGTAGGGTTTTTAGATAACAATTTTTCCCTAAACGATGAAACACAAGACCTCTAGAAGTCTATAAAAGCCAGGTAATATTTTGAATACCCATATAAGGTAAAAATTGCGAGGCGCTAAAGACGCCGTTCTATTTGTATAAAGAACAGAAGATTTAAATTCAGTAACTTAAATGATTCCCCTCTTCAAGGCATATAAAAAAAAAACTAGAAAATGAAAAAACAAAAATAAGGCGAGGTTTGTGACGGCCCACCAGCCGAATCGGGAGAGGACGGTTAACGGAGACCCTTCGACCACTCCAGCCGGACTTTCTCGACTCAACGCCTTGCATCGCATTGGGAGGGATGGATTCATACGTCATTCCCAGACACAATGACTTCCAGACTCCTCCCCACCCCCAATGCTGTTTTCCTTCCTGGAACATCCTCTCCTTCATTCACCTAAAAATACCATCCCTGGCATACCTGACGTAGTCCCTGAGGGAAATTATTTGCTTTTTTATGCAATTTCACATTTGAAGAGAAGAGTGATCACGATCACCAACCGTCCTATGAAGATAAATTCTGTTGCTAGTATAAGTTTAAAGATATTAATTTTATAAAAGAGAAGGTCCAAGTGGTCGCATACATTCACTACAAAAGATTCAAAGGCACCTGCAGAATAATAAATAAGTAGCGTTTTTTGCTCTGCGGTAGAAGAACGCGGGATTAGATAGCCAATTAACTCAGAAAAAACACACATCCAGTCGATTACAAGGGACGAATAATGCTTTATTACAGATTAATGTATTCGCTGGCACGTACTGAACACTGAATGCTGCACACTGAACCCCTGGGGACATAATATTCAATTATTATTATTGGCTGGGATGATAGAATAAATTTCCTCGTGACCCGCTATGATTATTTTTGTGATTACATTTATTAAAATAGTTCTAACTTCCCTTCTAGGTGTTTGAATATTTTGTAACTTTTTTAACATTTTTATGAATAAATTTTATTTAAACCCTCAGGCTAATTTGTTCGGTTTTCGGAACAACTCATACAGGTCTCATAAAAATCGTTGTTTCTCCCTTATATACTATCATGGTTAGAAATATGCTCTAAGCGGCGTTAGAAAGAGAAAACACCGCGTTTTATATTCGAGTCTAAAAGTTAACCTCAAAATTATTTAAATTTGCACCTTTATTAAACCATAGTTTTCGACCGCAATTTGAAGAAAAATTATGAAACTTTTTGATAAATTTGAAATTTTTTAATTAATCATTTTTAAAAAACGTTTATAATATATTTGCCTGATAAAATATGTGTGTGCTTTTATTTTTTCGTCTATCAGTAATTTTTATTAAAAAAAAAAATACTTAATCCATTTTTTCCATCAAGCCATCGTTAGCTTAAAATGCCATTTTAAAACTTTTTTTACGTTTGTATTCTTCTAGATTCTTACATATCAAAAAATATAAAAAATTTTTTGTGTATATTTCGTATTATAACATTTGAAAGCGTAATTCATCACTTTTCAAAGACAGTTGTTGATTTTCGGTTACGTTCCGAAATATTCCATTTATTTGCGAAACAAATATTTCGACCTTCCGAAAAAATATGCCAGAGGTCTGAGGGGTTAAACTATTTAAATGTAACTAAATAACCACCTGACCATCGCGCTGTTCTCTGCAAGGGTATGCAGAGTCTACACTCCTTGCCTCATTCAAATTCATACATCGCCACATTTATTTACTAAACTAACTAAAATGTTTGCAGAACTTAAAAACATTATTAAATTTTGATCGAGGTATGTAGATAGGTAAGTAATTTATTTTTTTAAATCAAAACCACGGCCCATTGAAACTCTGGAAGATTAATAATGTCAAAATAGTTCAATCTAAAAATTTAAGAATGTAACAAAATTTCAGATAACTTGACAAGTTTAATGTGAAAATTGAAGGTGTATTTGCTCAATGAAGCCACTCATATACCTAGTAGTTGATTAGGCGCCACCGCGGTTCTTGTTCCTGTTGAATGCCCTCCCCCCCCCCTCCCACTGTGGCCAGACAACTTCCGGTGCGTGAAGGCTCGCCCGGTGGCGGGGTGGAGTGGGTACATCCGTTTCCGCGCCCTCCATCTGCCTCACCACCCGTCAAAGTACCTACTTAGTTAGTTGGTTGGAAACTAGCCTATATTTTAAATGTTCAACATCATTTGAATTGAAGTGATTCTTAATGTTTTCTTTTATTGTATTTTTGAAGTGAAAACTTCTTTAGCACCGTTGTAATTTGAAACTCGATGAAACGAAAACAAAACGAGACACTAAAAAGAGACAGATATATCAGTAGGATTTAGCCTGCTAGATAATGAGATATAATATAATCGGTCTCCTCTTTGTGGACCTCCACGCTAGTTCAGCTGTTTTTTCGCTAAAAGTAAGACTAAACTGATCCTTTTATTTTTATTTTAACTTTATGAGAAATTGTAATATTTAATTAAATGAAGACAATATAAGTCCCAGAGGTGCCAATATCTTTTTCTGATTTTTCTGTTACCAGACTTTCGATTGAATTTCGCTAATATTGTCTTCATTTAATTAAATAAACTGAGCCTTCTTCGGGTACATCGACACGCCCACAATAAACTCCTATCGTTTTAATTCTGATGTTTTGAAAAAACAATAGGTTATTATTTGTTTTGTTTAATTTATAGAAGTCGTTAGATGAAACGGCTAAAACGCGTGCAATAGGCCACTTGCATCACATTTTTAAAAAAAAATTCCGGTTAAGGCAAATATTCTAAGACATTTCGTATTTTTTATTTTTTTTAATCGTATTTTTGAAACCCTGGCGATTTTTTGAAAATTTCAATCCGAAAAATCCGACCATTTTTTATAAACCGGAAAGACGGGACATAATTTTATGGGCGCGATAAAACGATAACCACATAGCCGAAAATCATTAAAAAAAAAAGTTTTCCACATGAATAGCAATAAATTGTATGGGGTTCTCTTCGTAACATCTGTAAAAACACCGCCATCTTTATAAAAAAATCAAACCAAAGGATAAGTTCGCATAGAACAGACAATAAATCTAGTGAAAGTTTACCGCAAATTCAAAAATTCACCGGAAATCAAAGTGTTGCCATATAAAAAAAATATGTGGAATTTTACAAAATTAAGGGAACATAATCGGAGACGGGACAATTTCATGTAGTGACGTCACGTGCTCAAATAATGGATTTATTTATTTAAAAATAAAAAAAAAACTGTACATTTCTAAAAATATTTACTAACATTTTCGTAATCTTAGTAAAAAAATCTATCCACAGGATTTTTTCCAAGTCGTTATGAAATCCATGCAAGTGGCCTATTGTAAAATGTAGACAATATTAAAATACTAGCGCGGAACTGTGAAAAATTACGGGATTGTCTGAATTTTTAAAATATTTTTTACAATTTTAAAAATCACGTTTAAAATAATTTTCTTCTATAAAATCATATTATAGGTAGGTACTTTATTGCTTGTCTAAATTTTTACACAAATAGCTTCAATTTTCAAAATAATACTTATTCAAAAGAAATCAGAATTACATCACACACAGACCCACAACCTAATTTAGTAGGTATGTTTGATGATATTTTTACTCTCAATTGAAAAAGTATATACGATCTCTTACAGTTTGGTCTCCGAAAACTGTAAGAGATCGTATTTGTTTTTTTTTATTTTTACCTGAACTCTGCACAAGAGTCCCAACTGAAGGGGTAAAGGACGGGGAAGGATAAAAAACAATAATGAAACATTTTTTTATAATGCCGTTTAGTTATCGAATAATATTAGCATCTGAAACGGTTCGTTAGAGAGCATGTCATTAAAAAATACACCCATAAAATAAAAAAAATATCCTAGAGTTTGAGAAACGTGGTTTTAGAACAAGTGCATTCATATAAAACTCAAAGAAAGGTAATGTATTTTCGTATCCAGTGGCGTAACGAAAAACAAACCTAAAAGTAAATTAACCGAGGCGCCAGGGACAAGGTGCGTGACCACGTGGCCGACATGCTGGACATGGTAGACTTGGCTAGCCCCAAACATCGGGCACAATGCACCGATTCGCGCCACTGGTTCGATTGTTATTATCATTGTGCCTAATGTAATGTTTAAAGTTCTCTGTGGATAATGGTACAACTAATTGCGATGGTCGTTAGGAATGGATAAAATACGTTGTTTGTTTTTAATTGCTTTTGTTAATAAATTTAATGCATTGTTTTTTTTCATTTTATTTGGTTAGAGTTCGTTTGGGTCAGAAATCAGGATAGTTCAGAAAAAAATATATGTTTAATAATATTTTTCATATTTTGATATTTTTGAGAATATATTATGGGTATACTTAAATATTTGTGTTTAGTGGGTAAATCTAATAATTCTAATTCATTATAACATATTTCATTATGGTACCTATACTTACATAACATGTATATTGGGGTACTTCAAAATATAAAAGTTCACGTTTTTTATCGGGGCATCCTTTTATATGCTTTTAATAGCACAAAAACATAAACGTATTTTTTTCTTTTTCAATTAATAAATTTTACTGGTCGCTACAATTGACCATTCTCCATATCTCTATGCCATTGACCAAGTTAATACATTGATCCATATCTCAAATGGAATCTTTAAATAATTGCAAACAAAACATGAAAAACATGCACTTTTTTCGGAACGATACGAAACTTTCTCGACTTCCAACACTTAAAAATGATTTATTTTGCATTCTGTCAATCTATTATTGAGTATGGTATTGTAGCATGGTGGCACTGCATATATACTAGACCCAATCATAAAGGCACAGAAAACTATTATAAAACTAATCCTTAGACTACCTCTAATTACAGACTCGAATTTAATCTTTAACATTATGAAAGTGTTTGACCTTCAGCAGATATATGCAAAAAAATCATCACTCATCTATACAAAAATATACATAAAATATATTTAAAAAAAGATTAAATAATCGCTGTACTCGAAACAATAACAAAGACCTAATACAAATTCCCATAACGCATACTACTTTTGGTCAACGAAACATCAGATACCTTGCAACAAGACTTTACAACCTTCTTCCAGACTCGAAACAAAAACAAAGACCTAATACAAATTCCCATAACGCATACTACTTATGGTCAACGAAACATCAGATACCTTTAGAACAAGACTTTACAATATTCTTCCAGATAGAGAGAGATTTACAAAAAAATTTCAAAGATAACATAAATATTTGGATCAAAAGCTATGACAGCGCCTTTACCGATGCACTCATCCGAATTCGAAATTATTTATGAAACCACTGTATTGGTCGTTATTATTCGAAATTATTATTAATGCAACCAATCTATTGAGAAGGTATATTTTAATAGAATTGTAAGTATGTTCACAAACATTATAAATTGACTTACAAAATTATTGACTCAACTAGGAGGCTAGCCTAGTGAGGAGGGTATGAGAAACCTCAACTTATAACTATAAATTTCTGTTCTTATCTACTGTATTATCTATTGTACATATGTATATTATTTTCTGATGTTAACTTTTTGTACCTACTTATGTAATTCATAATCCACTGTAAACTATTAACACTGAACATGTACCTTTTTAGTTATAAATGTTGCAAATTTCGTTCAAGATATGTAGATACGATAAGATGTGTGCATGTACATAGACGCAGATAGACTCGTCGTCAATTGATTCGAATTTTGTTTCAATAACATCGAAGATATTTAGAAATATCAAACAGGCTTGATTTAATATTGTCATAATTCTAATCGTATACACGTACGAAAGATTTACAATCACAGATCCAGAGATGAGTTAGTGGCTGAAAATCAGCGAGGCATTCAACGTGCAGATATTTATCACCTCCGAGACTCCGAGCTTCGAGAAGAGAGCGGGGCAAGAGAGGTGAACTGCGGAAAACACGACGCGGTATCTTTCAAGTGATACGGGGAAATGCTCGTTTATCGGTGTTCATTGCTCATTGCTCAAGTCAGGGAACGGAGAATCATGAGATCATGACCAACATCAACAAAACCCGCCGGCGATGACAAAGCAAAACAAATTTGAACTACTTACACAAATATCATCAGACCAGAACAATACATATTGGTAAGATATTAAACAATACAACTTCCTTGTACGTACATTTAAAAAAAAACCAAAGCATTAAATTTATTTTTAAATTTACATAATTCTTGACTTTCACTAAGTGATTCTTGCCCTTATTTGGATTAATTAAAATTACTCGAAATTTAAACTGAATTAAACGAAATTTTGGACTCCAGTGACTTTTTGGTTTTTTTCAATTTCTTTTTTTTTAAACAGATTTTTTTATTGTCACTAGTCATTCAGCCGAGTAATCGCCCAACCCCTCACGATGACCGTTAAAATCTAATATCTATTGTTTCTTAAATCTTTCCAAAATCACATTGTGGTATTATTTTAATTTAATGAAAAAAAATCAAATCACTTTGTTAAACTCTACTTATTTTATCAAAATTATCAACATCCTTCAAAACTAATGGTATTGTGTGGTATTGAAGTGGTGTTTTTTTAGATGTTAATCTATTGATTTTAAAAAAAAAACACGTGTAAAAAAAACATTAAAAATGTCAAAGGAGGCCAAAATTTCTTTTTTTTTTTACTCCAAATAATCACTGGTTATAATAGTAAGTCAAATACGTCTCTCAACATCCTGTATGTTTTAAATTACAAATATTTTCATTAAATAATTTTGGAAACCGTTAATATTGTTCATTGTATTATGTATACTACAAATAGAATTTCTCCGATTTTGTGTTGGTTGTTAGTATTATTAATTTTACAATTAAGGAACTGACAAAACCATCAAGAATTAACTATATTCATCGGATTAACCTACCCCATATGGGAAGGCCTTAGTCTCACAGTTGTAGTGGTGGTTGGGACTCTTGGGGTTTTCACTTTAAAAAATAACTAGTAAATGAAAATAAAATAGAACACAAAATATTCAAATTTTCACGATACTGTAATGCTAAATCAGGATAAATAAGGGTTAAAACAGGGATAAATAATTTAATTCATAGGTTAACTACGGCAAGCGTGGTCGAACTGTAAGGCTCTTGACTCGCAATCCGAAGGTCACGGGATTGAACCCCGGCGTGGCAAATAAATTTTATTTGATTAATTTATGTTAAAAATTAATTAAAAATCATTAAAATAATTAAAAATAATATATTTCCGACACTTTCCAAAGTGGAAGATACTCTCAATATCGCCCTGGTGTAAGACCACCATTCAGAATTGAAACGTGACCAGATATGAACATTCCCCACCTTCCTCTTACCCATCTCTCTCCCCTCCCCACTACCTTCAGCCTCACAACATACCCCAAAAGGGATGCCATAGGCCCCAGACGGGTGCAGCTGGGACTCTAGTGAGGTATTCATTATAAAGAATAAAAATTTAAGATTTCCAGAAGAAGAAAAGAGATTTGCGTCTTAATTTCAAGTCTTTTGAGTTTTTCATCCGCTTGATTCATGTGGGAGTTTAATCTGTCTGTTCTGTGGAATAATTAATAATTCACAATGACAACGTAAATGCTCGTATATTCCGAGAAAAAGATTAAAGTAGAATTATAACAAAGTGTTAGCGTCCGAGACAGGCACTTTGTTATTGCGACTAAAAATAGTCAAACGGCAACAGTTTGTTAGCAGAAACATCCGCTCACACTACCTACCTAGTCTATCACCAGTACCTGCCTACTGCCTATTACTGCCACCAATGAACCAATAATCCCTAGAAATCTGATATATATTAATTTTAAAGAAAACTTATGACGCCAATTTAAATAAGGCCTATCGATTCACAGGTTGCAAAGAGCAACCCTATTTATTTATTGCTATGCAGCGTTTTCTGGGGTTTATTCTATTTTAAACGGTGGGGATGAGTTGATGAGGGGATTTTTCGAAATCTCATGTAGACCAAGTGTGCAAAATTTTACCAATCTCGGAATAAAACTGCAGATATAAGGTTTAAAAAAACATAGCCACTCAAAGACGCTCTTCTAGCTCTTAAAATATATACACAGATACTAGGTTTTTGTAGTGAAAACAATCAAATTAAAAATAAAAACTTGACAGACACTTAATACAAAAGAGATGAATAATACAAAGGAGAGATAAACAAAATAACAGAAGATAATACAAGCAAGCAGAAGAGAATATAGTGGTAGTCCGTAAGTTTTCAGTGAGCTAGAGCGTTAAGATTGAAAAATATGACGTTATTATCGTTGTTGTAGCTGAAATTGAATTTTATTTTTTCAAAATTTCAACTTTTTGTAGGAAGATCTTCAGGATTCTTTCAGTGAAGGGATGCACCGCATCCACATACTGAAAAATCTTCATACAAAAAGTTGAAAAGAGGAAAAAAATCATTTTCAGCTACAACAACATCAGTAATGTCTTTTTTTATCGAAGGAAGCAAATACTTTGCGGTGTGACATTATATATTAAATGAAAAAACACACTTTGTAAAACACCACTTTATTTGAATTAATAATTATTTCACAGGCTGTGAAATAATAATTCAAATAAAGTGGTGTTTTACAAAGTGTGTTTTTTCATTTAATATATAATGTCTTTTTTTTTCAATCTTAGCACTCTAGCTCACTGAGAACTCACGGACCGCAACTAATAGGCAGATATAAAATCTTTGATAAATTTCACAAGGATAAATCATTGAATTTTGTATTATTATGTAAACAAAACACCCGTATATGTTTAGTTAGATATAAAATCTTTCAAATATATCTGAAAGTAATTTCAAGAAGGAATATGGACATTTCAAAACTTGATCAATTTCATACAAGGTAAGATGAAAATAAGCCTATATTCGGTCACAGACACACGTCAGCATCACACTTCTATTGGTTTAGCTCTTCGGTGACTGCGACAGTAGACGGGACTAGACTCGGAGGAGTATAATAATATATAGTTAGTATATAATAATGCGGGAATAGAGGCACAGGCAATGCAGGACATAATATTGGCCGATGGATTCTAGCACGCGAAGCAGATAGCGCCGGTGAGTGGCGCTAAAGTTGCCGGACTTATGAAGCAATAAAAGAACGAACGTAAGAGCAACAGTCTATAAAAATATTATGAATGTGGTTTTGCACGCGATTATGCATTTAATAAAATAACTTATAGCTCATTTTCGTAGCGCGAATTTCGATGAGGTGATGATAGATCATTCTTTATTGTAGGTATACAAAGAGAACTGATATTATGTAAAAACTGGTTCCATCACAAAATTGAGAAAAGAGGAGGAAAGTAAACCTGCCTAACTTAACCTTTTATTTTATCATGTTCTGTTTTATCCAGTTACCGCAAAAACTATAAAACTTTGTTCTATTGACTTGTTTGGACTGTAAAAATCTAAATAATCAGCTTCTACGACTAATTTATTATCTAATTTTCAATCAAACGGTCTGCTACTTGCCTTTTGGAAAAATAGTTAGTTAAAAACTAGGGCTAATTGAAAAAAACAGAGTGTGCATTTCACACGCGGTAGAAGGGAAACCTTCAGGAAACTAAAGTAGAAAAAGTGGGAAGGCTATGAAGCACCGCACAAAGAGGAGACCGATCAAACTATCTCATTCTCTCGCAAACTAAATCTTATAGATGGATGTGTTTGTCTATTTTAGTGTCGCTATTTTCCAATTCATTGAGTTTCTAATCGCAACGGTGCTAAAGAAGTTTTCACTTCAAAAACACCAATGTAAAAAATATATACATATATATTATGTATATATTTATTAATTTTCAATTTTAACAAAATATCACGGCTGATAATCGAATCGAATGCTTGAAAGGCAACTAAGCTGACCATTACACCACCATCTGCTGTAAGAGCGGTGGCATAAATTCATTATATAATATGAAAGTACTGAAAATATAAGAATACCGTATTTCAGAATTTTAGAATGCATTGTATTTTTTAATTATTTGAACATGTATGTAATATTGTAGTATTTAATCTATTTTATTATTTCGAACAAAGCCATTCTTGTTATTTTACAGAAGCACCGAGTACTTTGCATGCTGCCAATCTAATAGAGAGTAGAATTTCCTCCGGGGCCAGTTTCGTGATATCTCATCAACAGACGAGGAGCCGCCATGCATCACGCGCGGAGATGCCATCTATCTATCCCCGATAGCGGCCGGATGCTGCTCCCACCCACCACCACCCACCACCTGCTACTTCTCCCACCGCGGGTACAAGTCACGAGGGATCATCTGGATACAGAGGATATTCTGGATCAGCTCCTAGCTCTAGCCAGGGATTCATTAATAAACATAACAGGACAAATCAGAACATCTTACTTAATGACTTTATATTACTTTTAAAAGTGTTCTTATTTCTTTATTTATTTACGCCCTAGTGGGCTTTTACAACAGAAATTAAAAACATAAAAAAATTAAACATCATAAAAGAAATGAAATACTATGAGTAATAAGAAAAAATCAGTAATAAGACCAGAAATACAATAAAGTGCAATGTGTAAAAGCTAGTAAAAATAAACAAACAATTATATGTGTATAATAATGTACGATGATAAAACAGAACTAAATAGAACAGCAAAATACAATAAAATAAGGTTATAAATTACTGGTAAGATTTTAAATGAGAAGAGGTTTTATGAAAAGAACAAAAATAAGAAAAGTTAATTATTAACCGATAAAATAGAGATGAGTTGTCTCTTGAAAATTGCAAAACTGTCAACACCAAATATATCTATAGATTCACAATGTTTATTTGCAAGGCTATGCATTCTAGGGATTGGTGAATTAATAGAATAGTTAGTATTGAGGGTATTGTTAAAATTGAAAATATCTTTATTGCGAGTTAGTCTAGCAGGTACATTAATACAGATTAATTCTAATAAATTAGGGCAGTCAACTAAAGATTTGATAATTTTGAATAAAAATAACAAATCAATTAACACAGTTCTAATTTTTCCGATTTCCTTAGAATACTAGACTTGTTACGAGATGCTGTAATGTACGGATCAATGACAAAACCTAACCTAACTTAACATTTTTTTATGTAAAAACCTCACAAGAGTCTCAACTGCTCCCATCTGGAGCAAGTCAAACCATGTCATCCCCAATTGGGGTATTTTGTGAGGCTGGAGGTAAGTGGGAAGAGGAAGGTGGAAAATTATCTGGCTATTCAGATCTTAGCCATTTCTAGCAATGATCAACGTTTCAATTCTGAATGGTGTTCTTACGCTAGGGGACTCCAGATACTAATATCTACAGCCTGTATGTTGGACGAATATCTACAGCTCATATGTTGGACAAATATCTATGAACTTCAGAGTGAAGACTAATATCTACAGAGCTAAGGTTGAATAAATATCTATGAAGGTCCCAGTGGTGACGAATATCTATGGATAATGGGTGGAACTAATATCTACAGAGGGCAGCTGAGCACCTAACCTAACCTAATCCAACCTCTGCCAGATATTCGTCGACATCACCTGTTTCATAGATATTAGTCAGCAGTTTGAGCTGTAGATATTTGTCCTCACTTGGTTCCCATAGATATTGTTTCAACATTCCTCTCAACCTCCTAGATAATTAGTCAGAACTGTCAGAACATGGAATCTCATAGATATTAGTCAGTTTTTGGAATTCCTGTAGATATTAGTAGACGCCTCCCACCAGGGCAATACTAAGGGTATCCTCCACGTGGCGCAAACCAAACTTATATTATTTTTAAATTATTAAATTGTGAAATTACAAATCAATCAAATAAAATTTATTTCCGAACGCCGGGATTTGAATCCGCGACCTTCGGATTCGGACTAGTTGAGAGTGACCACGGAGGCTGTCAAAACCTAACACACCTTAGCATTTTATCACGTTCTGTTCTGCCACGGTAATGTTCTGTCATTTTTCTATTTATTAGGTTAGCAGAATAAACATGGATAACGATGAATTGTAATACAAGACTCGATGTATTCAAATAGCTCTGGGGTTTTGTCAACATTGAATTAATGAAGGTTTTTGTAAATCGATGATTCAAAAGTTGATCCCCCGAGAGTTGGCTCCCAGAATTAACATTTATTATAAAATTATAATTTTTTGTACATTATTTACCAATTTAAAATCTAAAATCAACTTCAAAAATATCTTTAATATTAAGCTGGTATGAATATCAACCGAATTTATTTTGTCGAGTCATGGAAACACATTACTGTCATGGAAACACATTATCAAACAGGACGGGACAGGACAGGACAGCGCGGTTGTAAACTGTGCACCCTAAAGTTAAAGTAAAAGTTCTTGCTAGAATACTGTTTATTAATCAATACTTCTGAAAAGTGATAAAGTCATTAAAAATGAAGAAAAAAAACTAAAAACCTAGTTAACTTAGCTTTTTTTTATCACTTAACTTAACGGCGAACTTTTCACTACATATTTATTCACATTTTGAGCACAGTTATAATATACTGAAAACCTTAACTAAAAAAAAAAATAATAAAAATTTATATATTTATATAAACATACATTTATCTTATTATTTACATAAACTAAATTTCAAAGTACTAAATATAAATAAAAACAACAATAAAAAAAAATAAAAAAATAACCAAACAAATAATACTTCCTCCCGTACACACAAGCATTTGCTTATTATGGGAGAATAATTTAAAAATATATATTATATAATTGTAATAATTATAATTGCATTTAAGCTTTTATATACTTTCATTTTATTTATGTATCTATTGTATTGTACCGAAAGAAAAATTTTTCAATAAAAAAAAAAAAAAAAAAAAAAAAAAAAAAAAAGTTTACAATTTTTTCAGCTAGAAATCGTCGCTCATTGCTGAAGTACAAGGCAACTTAGCCACTAATCTAAATAAATATAAAAATAACAAGCGTGGAGGACATTCCATACCCGATTTGTTCCTAGTCTCGATGAAATCCTGTATAATATATAAATAATAAATTAATAGGTACAAGTCGGTTGTCTTAAAGAATTTAGTAACCTAACAACCTAAGTGAGTTCTCTTAGTCTTATCTCGAAATAAATATAGCATAAATATAGAAGATACAGATCGGCGAATTGCTGTGTGGTTTATACGCTCCCTCATCGTGATATAAGATGTAAGGTAAAGGTAGATAGGCTTGCTGGCTGCAGGGATAATTAAGGGTGGGCCATGTCCCGGATTCGCGGGCCTTGTCCAGCGGACAGGGACGGTAAATTTGTCAAGGCCCTGACGTTAAGTGCCCCGGAGCGAAAACGGCGGGGCGGGGTGACCATGGATAACTGAGAATTAAAAAAAATCAAATCAATGATTGTTTGTTGGTACTTTATGTGCTGCCATACCGTTCATCCGATTGCGATGGGACGAGAGAGGGGGAAAGCAGGAAAGGTGGAAAGGGGAAGGGGACTCGGGAGGTGAAAGGGGACGCACGGGAAAGGACATGCAGGGAGAATCAATTTATTTCTTTGAATGGCATTGCAATGCATGCCGGGTACCAGTTTTTTTTTTTTTACATGAGCTCCACACAGGAGGCCCTGAGGAAAATAATTTCCCTCAGGGCCTATGTCATATTTGGGGATGCTGTGTGGAGGGTTTTTTAAGGAAAGGAAGGAGAGGAGAGGGGGAAAAAGGTTTAAGGGATGGGTAGGAATCTGGGGTTCAGTGTGTCACGGTCGTCCGCCGCCAAGACAAACCTCACCCCATGAACCCGGGCACCCCTGCTAAATGAAACGAACCCTTTGGGGTGACCTACGGCAGAGGTGTTGGTTATCCAATAAAGGTTGCCGGGGCGGCGGTACACATTCCCGCCTCCCAAATTGAAAAATAAAAATAAATTTTATACGAGTAGCAAATCAAATATCTTAATAATGTCTGGTAATTTACAATGTGTTATTTTATTTGTTTAAATCATTTTTTAATTTTTTTATTACATAATAACTAATTATAATGAAAATTAACAATGTTCTTCTTAGTCCTCATTACCTCAATAGGAGTTATTGTGCTGAGGTAGGCGATGTATTTAAAATCTGTTTTTTCAAATTCAAAAACGTTATTTTCAAAATGTGGTATAATTCATCTAATTTGATTTAAAGCCATGTGTTTTCTTTCATCTGTCTACTAATATATGAAGTACATTGTCTGTGGCGGGCGGCGTGGATTTGTATCCCCAATACAAATTAACGAACATTCCCAATACAAGTTAACGAACGTAAGTACTGCTATACTACTTGGAAAATACTTGCAATAATTTGAAAATAAAGAAAATATTTGAAGAGAATTGCAATAAAGGTCACCCTGCTCCAAATTGCCCACCTGTGGTACGCTATCAAATATGCACACAAATACTTGTGTGATGCGGCCCTGCTTATATATATTCACCCGCACTCTCTGCTCTCAAGCACGGGAATTATTCCCGGGAACTGCAACTGACAGAGGCTGTGCGAAGGAAGGCTTTCGAAATATAACCGAGGTGATTATATTTATTTATTAGATGCTCTGGTGTAAGACCACCATTCAGAATTGAAACGTTGCTTGAAATAGTTTTTGTCGTGTTTTTTGACCTGATCTGAATACCCAGGTAATCCCATACTTTCCTCTTCCCCATCTCCTTCCCCTCTCCACTACCTTAAGCCTCACAAAATACCCTAATTGGGGATGCCATAGTCTCACCGGCCCTTGGTAGACTCTTGCGCGGTATTCACATAAAAAAGTTTATAAGCTAAAACGGGCCGAGAAATCTAAAAATATCAAAATGGCGCTGATCGTTGATTTGGTGATTATCATGCTTGACAAGAGTTTGATCACCCAACCTAAGTAGGTAATTAGTATTTGCGTGGGATAGTACAGACAAGAAAAACCTCGTTCGGCAAGAATGACCTTTTAGTTAAACTGATGCAATGGTTTTTAATTAATCAACCCTGGACAGTTGGACAGATGCTTTGTATTCAACTGGCATATATTCGTACAATTATCTTTTTTAATACTTGAGTGTGATAATTTATTATTATTTACGTCAAAAATCACGGGATAGAATGAATTCTTGATTCATGATTTTCAATTTTGAAAATGAAACTGACATTAAAAACAAATCCGAAGTAATTTTATTGTTTCTTTACTTTTTCCTTTAATTTATGTATAAGGTAAAAACAAATATTTTTTTTACATAAGTATAAAATATAATAATACAAACATATCGATTGTACAGTTGATTCATCCGACATCTCCAAATACTAAGTTTTCAGATAATGAGGAAAGAATTAATCGAATGCTCATCATAAATCAAATATTATTTACACGTGTCCGTGTTTTACATATTAAACGTAATATAAAATAATTCCAAGATGCATAATTGTCCGGTACATTAGTAGGACAAATAGAAATATCCTAATTGTGATCCAGAAAACATCAACGTTTTGCTTAAATCGCCATAAGTTTTTCTGCATTACGATTGATTTGGTGTTGTTTATGAGTAATCTGAGTATTGTACCAGATATAGGGTACAGTTTTACATATAACTGCATACTCCATCTAATCAACTGGACGATCGATATAAAAAAAATAATAATTATTATTGTGATAGTGGGGGAAATATAACCAAAAATTGGCATATCATAGGATCAATTTTTGAGTTGTAATATATTAGTTCTATTGTACTTACTTAAAATTTGAGTTAAAGTGAGCTAGTTTGATATTCAAAATTACCCGAATTTATAAGTATATAAGGTGTAAAAATCATTGAACCAGAGTTATATCAATCATAAAGTGACAAACCCACAAGCGAAATTAGGATGTTTGATGATTTCTTAATAAATGCAATTAAAAATTAACCATATTTAATACAAAGTTTTTGTTAATTATTTTAAGGTTTTTTAAAGAACATCTTCCGAACGGTTAAATTCCCGAAGGCTAGCGCTGTCTCAGCGCATCCTTTCCGCCGGGAGTGAATCTCTCGTTTATTTTATATTTGCGCAGGAGATAAAAGATACGGTCGATGCATGCCCATTTAATTCCTGCCGTTACATTCCGCCCGGGCAGGCAGAGAGCTGTAGTGCAGGCACCTATCTGGCCGGTATCCAACCAAGTATGTAGATACCTATAGCTAGTTAGCTACTCGATTGGAGGAGTGCCTACCTAGCGACTGTGTAGACGGCCCTACCCGAGACATCCATTTGCCATTGTGTAGAGAGGCCTTAATGAAAAAACAAATACCGTCATTAGCGATAAACAAGCACGGGCGAAAATTAATTGCAACCATAGAAAAAGTGCAATTTATCGAATTTGCTCGAGTAGGTACTCGTAATCAGATTCGATCACGGACGTACAAAATACCTATGTCTATGGATTCGATTTACGACACATAAATACACGGTGTGTTCTTTTATAATTACCGTGACGTTTCACACTTACGGTACCGTGACTGCAAAAAGGCAATAAACATTCGTTCCTTATCACAATAATGCTACAGCTCTTTCAAAAGATGAGATACATAATGTACGTAGGTCTGTCTCCTCCAAAAGAAAAAAAGTCAACATTTTCTTGCATCTCTCACATACCGCACCGTGACTTCTCCATGGACCCCTATCAATAGTACTTGCCTTGACGATAATTTTGAAAGTATGGAATATAGGTACAATAATAATATTGAAGTGTGAGTGAATTCCAAAAATTCAAAAATATTAAATGTCAATGCGCTGATGGTTTTGCTTTTGTTCCGAAACATATAATGCTGCCGCTGTTTCATACACACTAAATAATAATAGTCGAAAATGAGACAAACGTTGAACGTATGTCAGCACCCCCCCAAATCAAACATACAATTATTATCGTACATCTCCCTTAGACATATAAACAAAATGAGACGCAATTCCCATCGCAAAAAAGTAGTACTTACTTTTGAGGAAACAGTCACCCGTATTTTGTGTGTCTCACCATTATTTTATGTGTAAGAAATATCTGCAGTATTATAGCGATGGAACACATGTTTATTGCCTTTTTTGCCGTCACGGTACCGTAACCGTCAACGTCATGGTAATTCTAAAAGAAGACAATCCCAATTAATTGGTGGTGTATCAGAACCTAGTTCCTATGATTGATGATGGTGTTACAATAAATGTATATGTAGTAGATATATACATAAATCCAATATATTAAGTTTTTGATATTGAACTTTAAGGCAGAACATAATGCCACGCGTACCGTCGGTTGACCGACGAGTAGCGCTGAAGAGCTGAACCGATGGTCCTCGCACGCAGCTTCACCTCAGCTTCACCTCATTTCGATAATTCCGTGAAATTTCTTTATATCTTTGAAGGGCGAATTATTTTTAATTTGGTTAATATCGCATTCAGAAAAACAGTCTTAGTGAGCAATAAACTTTAATACAAAAAGGAAGAGGAGCATGTTCTAAAAATGGACCAGGAAGACAGAAAGGTCGAAATCAACTATAAAAATAAGAATTGTCCAATATTAAATTAACAAAAAAGTCAAATGTTAAAGTTTTTCCTATCTTACCATGTTACCCTGACCCTCCCCTTCCTCCATGTTGCCTCTTTCTCCAATATACTTTCTCTATCTCTTTATTTTAACCTTATAATTATATTTTGAATGTGAATGTCTGTACGTAGGTTGGTTTCATAAAATGTATTTATATTATTCCGGAATGTGGAGAGTTTTGAGCAATCCCACCAATGCCACAAAGTATATTCATAGTTTGAAAACACAAGCAAACAAAACAAAATAAATGGAACAAAAAGGACGTTAATTGTCTATAGCATTTCGAGATTGATAGGGCCAATAATTTTCTCCAGCGTTCTTCGATGCTGAAATCTGGACTCTTGCGGGATTCCATAATGAGAATATTTCCGGAGGCAATAATGCTGTCCTGAAGAAGGTTAGCATATATGTAGATAACCAAAACTAGTTGATGCGATGTAGAAATTCGAAACTTGGCTTTACTTTAGTTAGAAACAAAGTAAAGCCAAGTTAAAATTTTCTTGGGTAATCTATTTATTTTAAAAAAAAGAGTGTGAATTGTAAATGAAAGGTCATTGTCTACATTAGATTTATATAATATGCCTTCTACGCATTAGGTAGACAATTTGAAATAATTCAATGCGAATAATGAATAAATAACGCAATATGAAGTGCTCCGCGCGTGTCCTACCTAAACAAAGTGCAAACGTTCACAAATGCACCAGGATTGAACGTTGTCTGAATGTTTGATTGACTTATTGTCTCTTATCCATCGCTTTACGATTAATTATAATTCTGCAGGCTCGCCACCGCCAGACAGAAAAATAAACGGCGACTACTGTACAGATGCCAACGTGACAAATTTATAATTCCCAATTTGAAAATCAGGCACACCCTGCCCATTTGCATCTCATAAATGGAACAGAGGTTGTGCCTATACAGCGCTTAATTCTAAAATGTCAATGCGATTACAATAACATATGTTTTAAAGTGTTTCTTTGTGCCCATGGCTAGAAAAACTTTACCGGCTTTCCACAGGGAACAGATAATGGACCTGTGTTGTTAAATTAATTAATCCAAGAAGTTACTGTTACATTTGCCCTCTTGTCAAACTAAATAAATTCACCCAAGAATTTAACACACTCTTCGACTTTATTTCCTCGTTGAACAATTAAAATACATGTAGCAAACAATACGACATCTTATATAGTTTCGAAAAGAAGCTACGAGTTTTTGAAATGTGAGTTGACCTAAAAATTCGAGATAGAAAAAAGGAAGGGTCTATTCATCGACGCGCCCCGATGTATTAACAGAGGAATATTAGTATTTCACTATTTATTTCATAATATTATTACTCTGTTAATATGGATGTCAATGGGGTGCACCGATGAATAGAAGCTTACCAGAAAAAACGTAAAGCCTGAACTTACCATTTGCGTTCCAGGGTTTTTGATTTCTTCCAGTTTAGCTCCTTCCACGCTTACGCGCATCCTTGTAATTAGGTGGGAGCAATTGTCGTGCTGTTTGGATACGCAAACAATAAAGATTTACTTCAAGTACAAGAGTTTACTAAATCGCTTACTTAATTAAATGTGTGGAAGACATATCAATTTTCTCAAGGTAGTGATTTGGTTGATTTTGGCTACGTTTGTGGTATAACCTACGCATAAGGTACCGCGAGTATGCCAGCGACTAAGGGGTGGTGTAGGGCGAGGTTTGCGGGTGAACATGGACGTTGCATTTTACAAGAAGCGCTTCGTGTATTGAGTTTCGCTTGAGTCACGTTTTTTAACGTATTGAAAAGTCTTCGGTCCTCTTCTACCATATTTCATCGTCCATGTATACGTTTTTCTTTTCTTCAAAAGCCACAAAATATATTCCCTGGTAAAGGCATCTACGTTACTAACCTGATTAGGGATTCAGTCTGCTTCAGTGAATGGATTGTCTGCCCCACCAGAAATGGCGAAAAATAAACAATCTGATTGATCCAGAAAATTTCCAGAAGTCAGATAACTTTTGTTATTTTAGTTCTTCTTTTTTTTAAAGAAACACAAATGAATAACCTGACAATATTTGAAAATCTCCTACTACCACCACAGTAAGCGGAAAATATTGCTTGTGTTGTGATGGAGGACTTAGCCAGCCGAGGAATAGAACATGCGACGCTTGAGGGGGAGCCAAACACGATGCCAACTCAGCCACTGACCGCTAGTTTACGGTCGTGAGATAACCAATATTAGCGGAGGAATCGAAAACGCGATGCCTGGATGGGATCCAAACGCGATGCCAACTCAGCCACAAAATTGTAAACTTAAAAAGACGGTATCCGTGATTAGTGACTAGATAGCCAAGTACCTAAAAGATAAAATTTCCAGTGTATTTTGAGATTATAGGTAGGTACCAAACATGTTTGGTCTTGAAATGAGAATATGGTTGGTTCCTCCGGTTCCTCGTTGTCTGGAATGTCATTTATGCAGTTCCTGGTTCCTCCTTTCCTCTAATCCTAATTACTAGCTAGAAACTATGTATTTTATTTCAAGAACATTGGGCTCGTTCGAGTGTTTCTGTTTTGGACTAAGATTTCAATTTGGGGGGCGGGTATGGGTACCACCACCTCGGGAACTATTTATTGAATAACCAGCACCCCTGGTATTGGTCACCCCAATTGGTTCGCTACTTTGATGAGTTAGCCGAGGTTCCCGGGTTCATGGGATCAGGTTTGTCTATGTTTTGGCGGCGGATGCGTTTGCTTACCTACTTCGTGGCTTGCCGGATGGGAGACACTTTTTTTACCCCTTCAGCCGAACTCTTTCGGCCCATCGCCTTGCACCGCAGTGGGAGGAATGGATTCATACGTCCGTCACTCCTGGACACACTGACCTCCAAATTTTCATTCCCAGAACTTACTTTCATTCCTTTCCCTAAAAAGACCGTCCACGTAGCATCCCCAAATATGACATAGGCCACGAAGGAAATTTCTTCCCTCAGGACATTATATGTGTGTAGCTTATGTAAAAAAAGAAGGGTTTGGGCTAGTATGGAAGCAAGTCGTTGGTGTTTTCAATGTATGCATATAATCTCGGATTTTAATCGAGATTAATGTTCGTTTTCTCGATAATTACCTCCATGTGTCGCGGTGGAAGTAAATATATTGTGATTGTGTTGTGTGAGATGTTACAGTGGTAAGTGATTGGTCAATGGTCTTCTTTTTTCCTTCCCTTTCCTTGTTCTATCCTACGTACACCAATTCAATCAAACACCATTTCAATTAAAGTGTTTACAGTTCATTTTCAAGAACCTGTTCCTGAAGCTGTTTAATGCGATGCAGTTTCGAATGCAACATTAATCATTGTGAATGCTTACAGCATCTCCAAAATAACTCTTTATAAAATCGAGATTCAGGATACCACTCATTTAATTTTCCCTGACACAATTAAAGCAATCATTCGGCGAGAATTACAATAATATGTAATGTGGCAGGCAATCGAAATCGTCTTTAAACGAAATGCCGCGGTAAGTGAGTGTATGCAGTTTATCGAAGATTATAATAATATCATGTTCATAAGATGTCGGCTCTGTTTAATGGCATCCCGTTCGCTTAAAGCCGGTTCATTGGATGTGTACTTGCGTACATTGTACCAAAAAATAACGCGGTGTACACAGGGCTTTAATAACATATTTTTTGAGGGTTCGAAATAAAAAAAATCGACGTCTGAAATTATTATTTTATACGTATTTTTATCATTGCCTCTATACAAGTTGTATTTTTGTGAACCTTTCAGGCCTGCAGCACAGTGATCAATGTTTTTTTTCCTGTTACATTGCAAAAAACCGGGATTGTAGCATTTCTACTTTAGGTAGATTTCTATGTTTTAGATCCGCCACACAGCATCCTCAAAGATGACATAGGCCCTGAGGGAAATTATTTTCCTCAGGGCCTCCTGTGTGGAGTTAATGTAAAAAAAAGGTAATTTGGACTACTTTGGATTACTTTTAAGAACTTATATAATAATAAATAAGTATACGTTTATATGCTTGAATATAAAATTAAAACGCCATAATTTTCTTTAATTAAAAAAAAATGTTTTAAAAATTCGATAATAGGTATTACCTATTAAGAAAAAAAGTGTTCTTTTTTTTTTAAAGAAAGACAAACATTCCCGGGCTACGAATAACCCAACAATGTTTGAAAAATCTCCTACTTCCACCACAGAAAGCCGAAAATGTTGCTTGTGTTGTGATGGAGGACTTAGCTAGCCGAGGAATCGAACATGCGACGCCCGGGTGGGACCCAAGCGCTATGCCCACTCAACCACTGACCGGTTTATTTAAACAAGTTCTGTTGTGTAATTATTATTAAGTGAAACGCTTTTTCTCCCTCCGAATGCATTACCCAACTGTAGTGAGGCCACTTAGGTACAACATTAAGTAATAATGTTATTGAAATTCATAAAAGAAAATTAAAATGTAGTTTTACAAATTAAACTGGTAACAATATAAAAAAATATGTATTATTTTATTTCCGTTCTAAGAGTAAAATATTTTTTTTACCGGTAAACGCGACACCCTGTATTAACAACACCATTGCAGCTTGCGCAAGAAGTCGGTTACATGATCTTGTTTTAATTTATTCTTAAATATTTTGGATTAACCTTTCACGGTTACCAAATATTTTGGTGTTTCGAAACGCTCAGCGCTAAAGGTAGGTAATCCTGTTAATATACACTGATTACCTGCCCTCCTCAATCATTTTAAAGTTCAGTTCTGGGAGATTTTACTTTGGAGCAACAAGATTACCTTCAAGGAAATATAGTTCTAAGTGCACTGCGAACAAAGTGCGATGTATTTTCAATGAAAAAACTAACCATCTGTGTATTAGACCAATTAATTGTGTTTAAATGACGAACATCCTCAACCCGTTGACAAACTGATAATCAATCAATCTAAAAATTTAAGAAGTTGTAAATAAATAATAAAGGAAAAATTAATAAATACCAAAACCTTCTGTAAATGAGGGGTTATTAATAAATAATAAATAAAATTTCCTACAAAATAAGAGACAATACAAATACCACTGTAACTGTTGCCTGATTCAGAATGGAAAAGAAGCTTTAGTCATGTTAGGTGGCCAGATCTGAAGAAGAGTATTTCCCAATCTTCCCTCTCTTTCTCTTCTTTATTTCCTTCCTCTCCCCTCTTCTTCCAACCCCAATTGGAGATGTAGCCATAGTTATAGTGGCTCCACACAGTTGGGACCATCATTAAAAACAAAATAAACGCGGAAAAAATTGAGTAAATTGATATTTGATCTTTGTGATATAACATAAAAATAACTTTTTGAAAGATATAAATGATACGAAATAAATTTGAAGTGACATTACGACAATAATTTGTTTACATATTGTTTTGGAACATTTACAGAATATTAATATAATCATATTTGTTAAAAACATTTTTTATGGGAAATGCGTAAAAAAGGATGTAGGGTTTTCCGTTTATTTATCACTGGCTTTATAGAGACAACGAAGATTTACACTAAATTACTTTTCACAAATATCACAATATATACATACATAGATATATCAGTGGCGGTCCGTGACTTTCCACTGAGCTTGAGTGCTAATGAATTTTAGTTTCTTGTAAATTAAAATTTTTTGTATGAAGATTTTCAGGACTCGTTCAGTTTGGGAAAGCGAGGTATCCCAAAACTGAAAAATCTTCATAGAAAAAATGGATATTTTGAAAAAAAAAAAAAATCGTTTTCAGCTACAACCACATCAACAATGTCGTATTTTTCAAAATTAGCACTCTAGCTCACTGAAAAGCCAAGGACTGCCCTGACATAACACGTACTTGACTCACTTTCGCAGTGATTATTGATATTTTTTGGAGTACCTAACTAAAATATGTAAATGAAATTTTGGTCTCCGGCGACATTTTTGATATTTTTTTCAACTTAAAACATAAGAAAACGGTTGATATTGGATAGTTAGGTGAGGGGTTGGGCGGTTTCTCATCTGAGTAACCAGTGATGAAATGTGGAAGAAAAAAAAATAAAAAAAAAACAACAACATCAACATAGTCACCGAAAACCAAAATTTCACTTACATTTTTTACTACAAATAATGTCAGGAATCACTGGCTAAAGTAAGTCAAGTACGTTAGGTAATAACATATTATTATAATAGTTTTATATACAGTATGTAGATATAAAATGCAAACTTTTTAGAACTTTATAAAATATTTAACTATCCAAAAAAATGAACAAAAAAACAGATTTTTATTTTTATTCGATACTGCTGACACTTCCAATAATATGTACAAAAAATGTGCTAATTTTAAAATCAAATGTTTTTTTAGTTCCTTGTGTTTGCAGCGTAATCCGATCTTCATAATAAATTAAGATAAAAATCTGCCAGCCGGTACAAGGCTAAAGAACGGGCAGACCGAATTGGCACGATCTTGTGGTTTGCGGCTTCGCTGGAGAAAGGAATTGCTACTGCATTGTAATGGAATTAATCCACACTAAATGCGTTTACATCGGCTCTGTGACGTCAGACGGATGCAATGCGCCGATGCACCCGCGATAAAGATGCAAATGTGTATTGGACTTCGGAAGTGTTCGGTCTTAGAAAACAAACACGTAAAGTGCACGCAACAGTGCAGTTTGAAGGTAGATGGTGAACTTCGATATTGCAGTGACGAACTGTAACAGGAAGAGTAAATCAGAACAAAGAGAAGCAGATTTTTATCTTAGAATTTAAAAGACAATCTTTTTACAGCGGAATTCAGAGTGAGTTGTTGGCTTTGTTTTGATGTTTTTTTAAAACTTAATTACAATCTTTATATAAGTGGTTAAACAAAATATTATAGCTGGTGAAGACATATCAAATTAACAACCTAAAAAAATCTATGATTAGGTCATCTGGCTAAGTAAGATTTTTAAAATGGCGTGAGTGGTCAAACATTGAAACGTGTCCCAACCAGTCCTCCGGTAATTTCCTTCATAATTTCACTCGGCTGTCCAATAAAAATCTCAGACAAGCGATGATTAAAAAACTCGGCCCCCCCGTCGCGCGCATGTGGAAAACCTCATGTTTGTTTTTCAATAACTTGTTGGGGAACAAGTTTTTACCTTGTAGTTTATGTTCAGGAAAGTGGGATTTATTTTTAAGTAGATAGGTACTTATTTATAAATCGCATAGTTCAGCATAAGTTATAACATGCAAAGTGATAACTTCGGTGGCAGGGTGACTCAAAACCTAGAAATACAGCAAATAGCTAACTGTATTATTTTCGAACCATTTTCGTTTAACTTAGGCAAGAGATTTAGCATCTTGTTTGACAAGAAAAGTGTTAAAGGCGACAAAGTTTTAAGCACTGAAGATATTTATCAATAGAAATATAATCAAAACTGATTTTGAAAGAAGACTGATGTTGCAATTTACAAACCACTAGGTCCCAGATAGTTCATTTAAAATAATATCATATTCCTTACTAACATGGATGTATGTGTGTTTGTTACTCTTTCACGCAAAAACTACTGAATGGATTTTAATGAAACTTTACAATAATGTAGCTGATACACCAGAATAACATATAGGCTATATAGGTATAATGGTAAACTCTGGGGTTATAAAATTTGTATAAATTAAAATGTGTGTGTTTCATATATTTTAGCGGCAGAGAGGAACGGCAGGGGGAAGGGGGACGAGAAAGGTGGGGTTCGCGGAGAGGGAAGAGACGAGGTAGGAGGAAGGCAGGGAAGGTGGAAGGGAACGGGGACGTACTGGAAAGGACATGCAGGTATAATCAATTTATTTCTTTGAATGGCATTGCAGCGCATTCCGGGGACCAGCTATTAAGGTATATTTGCGCAACGTTCCAGAGTGGAAGATACTCTAAATATCGCTCCGGTGTAAGACCACCATTCACAAATGATATGTCGCGTCGCTTGAAATGGCTTTTACCGTGTTTGGTGTCCAGATCTAAATCCAGGAACTTCCCTACCTTCCTATACCCCATCTCCTTCCTTCAGCCTCACAACATACCCCAATTGGGGATGCCATAGTCTCACTGGCCCCAGATGCTTGGCAGCAGCAAGATGGGAGCAGCAAGATGGGAGCAGCAAGCTTGATCCTACTTTTTTATACCTGCATGTCCTTTCCAGTACGTCCCCGTTTCAAACCATATAATGAAAAATTGGCGTTACTTTGGGCACACCGAACACGTCCTAAGTCCACATATTGGTTGATGTTGCAGTTCTGCGAAAGCGATAAACTCCTTCCGACAAACCAGCCTCACACATTACACATTCGAGTTTAGTTTCCGAGTAAATTTGTGTTTTTTGGTTCGCTTAAGGCCATGGTAAAAGAAATTAATTGATTTCTCTGATGTATGGTATTTCGGGCAAGACGTACGACGTATCCAATACCCAAACACATACAGATAGTACCTACCCATACTGCTAAGGCTCTCGGCTGGACGCTACGAGTATATCAAGACCACCTCAAGCCTGGCCAG
This sequence comes from Limnephilus lunatus, assembly GCA_917563855.2. NCBI lineage: Eukaryota > Metazoa > Arthropoda > Insecta > Trichoptera > Limnephilidae > Limnephilus > Limnephilus lunatus. Next base: position 29,975,886 of record OU830599.1, on the reverse strand, counting down.
AACACTAAATCAAATCGGCCTCTGACTTTCATAAAAATCTTCCTTTTTTTGGAATGCTTTAACATTTTTTATGTGAGTACAGCAGAGTCCCAACTGCTCGCCTGGAGCCAGTGAGACTATGGTATCCCCAACTGGGGTATGTTGTGAGGGTAGAAAAGCTGAACGTAGTATGAAGAGGAAAGAGTAAGGTGGAAAGATACCGGGCGATTCAGATCTGGTTACCAAACACTGCTAAAGCCATTTCAAGCAAAGTTTCAATTCTAAATGATGGTCTTACACCAGGGCGGGGCTGAGAGTATCTTCCACATTGGAACTTTTGGAAAATTTACGTTATATTATTTTAAATTATTAAATTGTGAAACAACACAATTCAATAAAGTAAAATTTTGTTGTGCACGCTGGGATTTAAACCTGCAACGAGAGCCCTACCCCTCGATCATGGAGGCCGTTGAATGGTTTATTCAGGTGTTTCTGCACGTATGCGAAGAATTTTAAGCAGCGAAAAATTTTGATGTCATTCTGGTGTTCGATAATGATATTTTTTTCAATATTTTTTTTCTGTCACACGTCGCCACCGATCTCATTGCCACACGTCACAACGTATTATGTGTAATGCGTTCTGTCTCGTCTGTACCTACGGTGCCATTGGAAGGTGGAGCGAGACGGAATGAGCAAAATGACACACATTTTTTATCTGAAATACTCAATAATCGCTGGTTATAATACTTCGGGTAGGTACGTGCAGATAAACCCACAACATTTATTATAGTTTTATCTTCTTCTTCAATAATACATTAGGTACTTAATTATTTATTGACCTGTTACAGGAGGATGTGACAGAAGGTAAAAGACCGAGTGTCCTGGACTCGCTTGAGGTAGTTTTGTGCATTCTGTAGATACCTATACTACCTTTACAATCATTTAGAATTATAGACCTGTCAACGGGCGCGCTCATAAATTCCATTAAGTATATTCGAAAAGCATTTGTTGATTCAATACATTTACTTTATAACATTAGCAGTAGGTAGGTATTTATCTAATATTATATTATGTACTTAATTCATTATTTAGTCTTATAGGTACACCGTTAATTTTGTATTATTGTTATTTCATGTTCATAATTTTGATTGTTTCTTTTAGCTAGTCTTAATAGCTTCGGTAGTTTTTCATTTGACGTAGATTAAAAAAAAACATATAAATTTTTACATTTACCTATCATAGATTGAGCAATTAGAATTGACCCAAATAATACACACATACACTTATTGTGCGTATTCGTGCTCATATATATAAACCTACTATTCCGAAAGTGATGTCCTCGCGAAACGTCACTGATAAACAGCATTTTCTTTTTGTGAAAAGTTAACAAGTGTATCTATCACCTATACATATCTACCTCGGGATAGTCAGAATTCTTGGCACAAAAACAATTGAAAATGATAATCCAAATAATTTTCTGTTCAAATATCGTATCATTGGTGGTCTTACCTATTCTATCGTTTGTATGTATTCTTTACACCACCCAACCTTTTTTGACCAGGGACCACTATGACATTTATTTGTTCTCACAGGGACCACAAGGTATATACAATAATGATAAACTGTTAATCGCATAATTAAACATGTCCTTGCAATTACCACCATTTTGCAATTTAATATGTTATTTTTTAACTTCTTCAGCTACTTCTCCATCATTGATCATACCAAAAGGGTTACGATCAAATTTGAAAATAACACTTAATTTAAAACCAAATCCGAGTTCATTGAATCAGAGTTATATATAGACAGACCCCCGACTGAAATTGTTAGCATGATTGAGAAAATTTTTTTTTTCAATTTTAATGGAATTTTCTTTTCAGAAATCGATAACATTTTTGAGACATGTTGTATGCAAAGTAATGCACCAAAAATTTTGCCGAAAACTCTCTAAACCCTTAGTTGGAAATCTTAGTCTTAGTTTTGCGATTGAATTCAAAATGGGTGTGTAATCAGCAGTATCTATCATACGACCACGCCTTGAAACCATAATATGCAGACAGGACACACAGCAGGCGCACCATACGCAGGTGATTAGATGATTGACCACCTGATTGGCATAAGTTTGTAAATAATCATAGCAGGCAAATAAAAATAAACGCGTCGATATCCTCTTTATCGGCGCCTGTCGAAGGATTCCTCGTTAATAGGAAAATTGCTTTCGATATTTGAAATAATCGGCGCGGTCTAGTCACGCATCCATAAACAAACATGGCCGGCGGGTAATAGAACGTAGCGCCCTGTAATTTGAATGGTTACCGACGCGGCTCGACAGGAAGAGCGAGCTCACGACCGGCCAATTATAAGTACCTCCTTTGCCGACTGAGTAAATGGCGGGACGAGGGCTGAAGTCGAAGGTAAAAGGTATCGCCCGTCGCCAGATCGAAGGAGATAAAAGCCGGCAGAAATGAGATGTCATGAATCGTGAATGATTATATTGTGAAATCATAGAATTTGTTAATTTATCTTCAGCGGGAAGGATTCAGTACAATCAGTATGGAGTGTAATGCGTTTTGGAGTAGTCCTGGGTCGACCCGATCAGTTTAATCCGATCACGAAACATCAATGAACGATCGGGTTATTTTTACAAAACATATTCGATCGATACACCCGTGTCAACCATAATGGCAACTCGAATGGCAACTCGAATCTCGTTTATGCGACTGAGAAATTAATGGAGATGATATTGTATATCTGAAATCTAAAACAGGCTCTTATTTTTACTTATACGTCAAAATGAAAGTACCCGATCTAATGAGCGTAATACACTTATTGTTACCCGATCTAGTGAGCGTAATAGACTTATTGTTACCCGATCTAATGAGCGTAATACACTTATTATTATTTCGCTCGTGTATTACGCTCATAAGATCGGGTACCGGATACCCGGGTCTCGGGTACGATAGGTACCAACTTTTGATTTACGGCGTGTGGCGCGTCAATCTCTCTCACCTATGGCTTTTTTCCTTGTCTCAAAGTACCCGATCAAAGAGCGGGTACTTTGTACAAGGAAGGAAGTACTCTCGACCCGATTACTTCGCCAGTGGGTCGAGAGCAGAGTTTAGAATCTCTTTATGAGCTAGAGGTCTATTGCGTGCTAAATCCCCAATTGGGGTATGTTGTGTGGCTGAAGGGGGCGGAGAGGGGAAGGAGATGGGAAAGACGAAGGCAGGGAAATACCTGGCTATTCAGATCTGGTCACCAAACACTGCTAAAGCCATTTCAAGTAAGGTTTCGATATTACCTACCACTATAAATCAAACAGATCCCACAGAGGTACCTATCGATTATCGATGTACCTTCGTGAAATTGTAGTGATACCAGTGATCCTAATAAACAATAACTAATAACTCTAATAAGTCAGTAGTCATGTATGCGTATAAAGTTATAACATTACCGATTTAACGAGAAAGGTGAAAATTTCTTTAAAATTCACTCACGGAAACAACTTCTAAAGCATTACATTCTGATAACAATTTTTTACAACTACGATTATATCAACTAATAATAATAACAAGCCCCGTGCACATTGTACGCGGTTCCGCAACAAGTTGTGCTGAGTAACCCGCACCACATTGGCTAGAGCATTTCACATGAAAAAACGTGTTGAATTCTGCGACCAGTTTTCATGCGAGCAAGCAGGAAACCATACTTTTCAAGAAAATGACAGTGTAAAAATATTGAGCTGAAAAAGTGAAACGAGACGCAGAGATAGCGAACAGAAGTGGACTGGGAGATATGATGCAGAAACAGCTGGGCGGCCCGTTTTATACTAAACTTAATTTTGGATTAGATTGTGTGAAGAATTCAGACAAGCGATAAAATAACTGCATATAATATACATAAATACTTTTTTAGGTCTACGCATGTTTGATAAATAAAATACATCCTTATTTACAACGTAGTATAAACCAAGCTCATCAGTACACTACAATAATTTAACTTTTTACGATATACTGGTAGAAGCAATTCCGTGAGAAAATGTCGAGATCCTTCTTAAGAATGCGTTTTCAACGAGAAGATATCTTATTCGATTTGTCTAAAGCTTATCGCCATACCAAAGCCATTCCCGCTCCTCCCACGAGAATCTGCGGTCAGTCGGACCTGAGAGCTTTCTAACCATATCCAATCTGCAATCCCAAAGCACCTACTTAATGAACTAAAGGCCTAACCTACCTGTTGAACGATAAAACATAAAACACTCGCAAAGTGCGCATTAAGAGGAAACCGGGTGGAGTTTTGTCCATACAAACGTATTCCCCAATTTCCTCTCTCGATTTTGACTAGCGTATTGGTACGTTTTACTTTTTTGACAAGTTACTTCTCAAAGGAGTTAGGACCCTCCAAAAATCGTTAAAATTGTCTGGTTTGAAAGTCATCATCAAATGTTTAGTATACAAACTAGACAATGTATTTTTTGGAAAATCAAAACGTGCAGATATAGAGCATTTTCTTCCAATACAGTTAGAAAAAACAAGTTATAATCGGTCCAGTTTTGGAGGAGAAAAATGGGGAATACAAAACCTCGATTTTAATGGTGCAGTTGTCCCTTTCGCTCAGTATTCGGGGGAATAAGAGCGACATTAACAGCAACAGTTTTGTAAAATACCTACTCTTCAAATTTCTGGGCGATCCGTTTTCCTCTTAATGACAGCAAGAGTAGATCCATTCAAAATGTAATGCATTATGCGTCAGTCAAGTTAAGGTGAAGCACTACTTAAGTAATCTAAAATCGTGTGTTTTTGGTTTGAAAATTAGATCTCTTAGAAGTATTTTAGATGCTTTAATCAAATACTGTAAATAGAAAACATATTTGCTTTTGAAATAATCGAGTATTTTTTTATTAGTTAGTCTTTTTATAATCACAGAAAAAAGTAAAGTATCAGGCCTATAAAAACTGATTTAATGTTCGAATTTTCCACTTACGAACCCCTTTTCGGGTTTGGTTTTATTATATAATGTGGAAAATTAATTTCTTTAAAAAATGATCGTAAAACATTTTAAATATTGGTGCGAGAATTTCTCAAAATAAAGTCTAACATGCTTTTGGTGATATTTTTTTCTTGAATAGATCAAAACGTAATAGTAAACGGGAATTTAAACCTAGTAGCCATCTATATAATGAGTGTTATTGTTAGCAGCCTGATCCCGAATTTTATACCACGTGGTGCATCCCTAACTGGTAAATCACTAACTGGTAAGTATTGCATGGCAGAAAATTAGAGCTATTTACATATAGGGAAGTAAATTTTCGGCATCAAAACTTCAAAGGACGGAGAGAAAATAACGATTGCTAATACTAATAATAAATATAATTCTACACTCAGCTGTTGAGTACAAGGAAAGAGTTGCAAAAATTAGCCGTTTTATTTAGTAAATAATATTATGTCAACGGTGTAAAAAAAATGTTTCCACGCCAACTCTGAATCAAGTCTAATCAACACCTCTTTGACAAGACGTTAAAAATTTTGATTTTTTTTTAAATAGCTATAAATCTAACCTAAAGTAACCTATTTCAAAATGTTTTTAATATTTTTTTTTCATCACTGTTAATGACTTTTCAATAGAGGTTCTAAGTTGATTTCTTTCTGACTTGTCTGGTCACCAAAATAAAATATTGGTTGTAAAAGTGATCGTGGAAGATATATATATATAGTTCTTCCCAAATTTAAAATGCCGGTGAATTGCTTGAACTTTCGGCATTTCCACCAGATTAACGCCAATTAAGACAATGAATAGTACTAGTACCAGGACAGCAGATACGTCATAAAATTGACCAAATTCAAGGTATGTTTCTAAAATAACGTAAAAATTAAAAATTTCAATAAATAAAAAAGACGATTTAACTTAAGTCATTTCAGCTTCCAGGCATTTAACCCAGGAAAAAACGCTTGAAAAACTCCCTGAACTAAATAACCACCAAAAAATGACCACCTTGTGATTGAAGCTGAATAAAAGAAGCTCAGAGCTATGAAAAATAATGACCGTCCGGTCTGGACTTGTAAAACACTAAACCGAGTAATTTATGCCGAGTCTTTAGCGTTTTCACTAAACCTGAAATAAATAACCATATTATTAGTCGGTTGTCGCCAATTGCCACGGCTCATTTTGAAGAATAATGGGTCGCCGTCAGCCGCAATTTTAAAATGATGTATTTGTACGCCTATTGAAAGTTCTCCAACATAATAATACAAATTAAGTGTGTATGCATTATACATTATGTTGGACAAATACGGAAAGGGGGCTTACATTAATTACGTGAGCTCAAAAGCAAAATCACGTTTCTTGAAAAGAATATACGAAGTGGCCCAAATTTATCTCACCAAGGGTGGGGGGGGAGGGGTCTAGATTGGAAGAAAAACAGCTCACGTAATTAATGTATGCCCCCAAAGCTCAAGAGTGTGTTTGTAATTGCATCAAATCACAGAATAAACAATTACCGTAAGCAAGAGTTTTTTTTTTAATTTTGTGAATAAGCTCGGAGCTTAAAGCTCGATACTTAAGCTCGAAGCTCAGGCTCAAAGCTCAAAGCTCGAAACTCAAAGCTTGAAGCAAGAAGCTCAAAGCGTAAAGCTCAAAGCTAGAGGTTCAGATATTAAATCGGTGATCAAAACTCAAAGCTCGAAACTCGAAGTTGGAAGCTCAAAGCTCGGACCACATTGCTCGAATCTCAAAGCTCAAAGCTCGAAGCCCAAAGCCCAAAGTCAAAACTCAAATCCCAAAGCTCTACGCTAAAAGTTCAAAGCAAGAAGCTCAAACTTAAAGCCTAAAGCTCGAAGTTCAGAGCCTAAAGCTTGAAACTCAAAGCTTAAATCTCAAAGCTCGAAACTCAAAACTTAAAGAACGAAGCTCAAAGCTTAAAACTCGAAACTGGAAGCTTAAAACTCAAAGCTTACCTTATACTTCCCAAATGTTACTTTTCCTAAAAATACGAATCATCCTAAAATACACTTTCACCCAGCATCCTCAAAGATGACATAGGCCCTGAGGAAAATAATTTTTCTCCTATAATGTCAACTTAATTTATTAAAATTATCCGAACGTAGAATAGTATATGACCTAACATGTTTACATAAAATCATAAATTCAATAATTGACAGCCCTGAGCTTTTATACTTGATTTCTTTCCATATACCTCGCAATTCAACATCGAGGCACTATCTACCATTCTATTGTGACAACTCCAACACCAAATCACAATTGTATACCCCCGTTCGCCGTATACAAAATTTGGGTAATGACTATAAAGATGTTGTTGACATATTTAACACATCATTCACTAAATATAAACAAGCCATAGTAGAATTTATATCAGAAAGAAGAACCACAAATCTCATTTATCCAACTGCATAGCTCTGCTTCGATTTATTTCATATGTATTGCACTTTTCCCAGTTTTCAGTTTTTCCATCTTGCATGGTGGTGTGTTTTGTTTTTATTTCAATTTGTTTTTTACTCTATTTTTGTTTTAGATTTGATATTTGATTATGATTTTGATTTTGATATTGATATTGATATTGATATTGATTCTGATTATGATTATGATTATGATTATGATTTTGATTTTGATATTGATATTGATTCTGATTTTGATTTTGTTTTTGTTTTGTTTATGATTTTGTTTTTTTTTGTATTTTGTAATGCACATTTAGATTTAGATGTTCTTTGTTTAAAAAAAATGCATGTAAGAGCCCAGCCGGGCGTAAAATTCCAAATAAATAAATAAATAAATAATATAGGGTTGATTGTAAGTATTTTTAGTTATTTAATTATGTTTGTAGGTTATACTTGTAGATACACCTGGAAGTTTCTTATTCTCTTTTAATAGAAATTTTTTTGATTAAGTCAGTTCAATTTTTAAATTCTGAATAGTGCGTCTTATTTTCAAATTTAAAAATATAATCTAACTCACAAAATGTGTCCCACCATAAGTATGTTCTAAATCACAGTTCTATAAAATGATCAACTTATTTTCATTGCACTGATTTGATGATTGTTTTCACATTTTCCTCATTTTTATAATGTTGAATCATAAACATTATAATACTATTTTAAATCTGTAAATTCCGCTCAACTATTTCGTTATCTAAGTACTTGAGAAATAACTTTTTTTAAATAAAATAAGGTATTAATGGGAATACGGCGCATAGATTAGACTAATTAAAAAATTACTACAAAAAAATATTTTTATGTTAATAAAATGAAATTAAAAGCATGACATTATTAAAGCGCTAAAACTGACAAAACTAACACAAATAATAGTAATTATATTCAATTATACTAATATAATATTGAATTGGTCATTACAACGGAAATCGCGTTCAAAAACATTAAATGAAGAGCGCACATGTCATAACTGAAATTTTGCCGTGAATGAATGAAAAAAATGACAGCCGTGCATGCGCAAATCTACCAAATTTCAATGCTGCCAACATAAAAATTTCCTTATGTTATTAATAATATTGCACAAAATAAAATGTACAGTCTTTACACAGTGTGGAACAGAAACACCGTTTAGCGGTCGTTAAGTGTTTTTTATCAGTAAGACCGAAAATATTTATGAGTTAAGGTAAATTGTTGATCTTGATTCTTGAATCAGTAATTTTTTTTTTGTTATAAGTTTTTATTCCAGTAAAAAAGAAAATAACATTTTCACTTACTTAACTAGAATATTGAATTTATACATAGTTTGTACATTTCATAACCTTAAATTACATTAGATTGCAGTACTAACATTTACATAAATTCGAGTCCTACATTGAACTACACGCGAAGAAGTTAGAACCAGTAACGAACTGCATTATTCATTACGCAAGTTCCGAAAGGACCGCTGATGGAAAAATTAACAGCTTGACGAGCTATTCGGTTAAGGTATTTAATTAACGGTACTTCAATTCAGGAATAAAAACCTTAACGTCCTATTGTGTTGCGAAAGTAACAGGATATCATGAATGGGCAAACCATTGCAGTTAGAGCAAGATACCGACTACCAACGCATGATCTCACTGCTGCAACAATGATTTTTTTTGTTACTAGTTCAATTATTCTCAATCCGCTTCATTTTAAAGTCACCCAAAAAGCGCTTCTGCTAAACTATGAACCAAATAATCCACAAGTTACAAAATTATCTAGGGATAACGATTTTCGTCATTGCATAATTTCATAGTCTCGTGGTGAAATTTTGTTAAAATTGCATTGCTATAAAAAAAGTAATTACTTACAATGTGAATACTACACGAGGGCTAGAAACCCGAGCCATTGGGAATTCGGTATCCTCAATAAAGGTATGTTTAGAGACTGAAGGTAGTGAGGAGGAGAAGAAGATCATTAAGATGGCCATGAGGAAGACGGGGAAGTACCTTGATATTCAGATCTCCTCACCAAACACGGTTTAAGACATTCCGAGCCGCTATTCTATTCTGAATGATTACCTTTAACCAGGCGGTATTTAGAGTATCCACCGTTCGGAAACATCAATAAAATGTGTAACAATATATACATTAAATGATATAATGACATTGAGGACGAAGATAATACCAATATATGTATATCTAACCGAAACATGAAACAGAAAAATAAAAATGTAACTTTCGGATGTGGGAATCGAACCCAGGATCTCTTACTGGGACACATCTCCTTAAGAGGCCGCTATCCGAATTTCTACCGATTTCTTGCAAACCTCCCTTACACATTTGAAGTTTTTAAGCTCTATTGGGGGCTGTCTAAAACAGTATTTAATGAAACATTATGAATTTTTTCATACATATAACTTGTAAAATAACGGAAACAGACTTGAAAATAAAAAAAAATTGGAGCATACATATATCGAGGGAATTTCATATAATTTGCGTTTCGGCGTGGGGATTGTGAAGAATGTATAGATATTATCTTCAAAAATAACATATATTTTTTTAAGAGCTTAAAAACTTCAAATGTTTAAGGGAGGTTTGCAAGAAATCGTTAAAAATTCGGATAGCGGCCTCTTAAATGTTATTCTAATAAAATAAAATAAAATCTATTTGCGCACGTCGAGATTTGAACCCACGACCTCTGAATTCGTATCTACATTCTACAGGCTAGTTCGCTGACCCAAATTATTGATATCGTTATCACTATCCGCAATACTTCACCTTCGTTAGCTACCGAGTAATCAAAATTAAAGAAGTGATGGCCCAACAACAAACTTGCAAAATATTATCTATATTAATTCAGTATTCAGACACTATCAATTGCAAAGAACGCGTCTCACCGGTCGCTGGCGCCGTACAAACCGCAATGAACAATACGAACAGGCCGCCAAACCGCGTTTTCCTGTTGTTAATTTGATAACCAAAATGCATTTTGCCAGGAATGTTCCTTTGTGAAGTGAATACACGCCACTAAACTTCTCGTCAACACCGCTGCAGTTTATGCATTGCATTCCGCTGCACCGTTTTAATATTCGCGAGCCTTACAGCGTTACCTCATTCGGGGGGTCACATTCTAACCTAAATAACTATAACTTTTCATTAAAAGTGATTAACCAGACACAACCGGAAATTTTTGAACGAATTATAAACCAAAAACATACGAACATTTTAAAAGTTTTAAAATAATGTATGACTTCCCACTCTAAATCATTGAAATAATCTGTCCCATTTTGGATTAGATCCAATCGAAAATCCAAAATAGTGGACATATTTTAAATGTTTTTTATTTCACAATTAATAGATTACTCAGTTTTAACAGCGTTCATTATTTATAAAAAAACCGACATATTTCGTGAGCAATGCTCACTTCCTAAGGGTTTACTTACAACTGATTACAACAATAGACAGACTTAATAAAGGTGTTAATGAAAGGTGGGAAGGGGGGTAAAAGGCCATATTTTCCAGAGGAACAAGTTTAACAATAGATCATTTAATGGTAATTCATGATTATTTATAATATTTGAATTCATATTTCCAATTTATTCGAATGAAAACCACAAAAATTACAATGTAGTTCCTCAATCCCACTATGTAAGTGTTTGATTTGTATCCAACAAAGAGAACGAACAAAGACCGTGCTCGGTACATCGATATAAAATCGTCGGAATTTACGCCTATCGATACGACATTGTGAAGTTATCGATTTCTCTGTGCTTGACCTCCTGTTTATTCATTACTAGACACGGTTAAAGCCGTTTCAAGCTATATTTTGATTTAGAATGGTGGTCTTTCACCAGGTCGATACTGAGAGTATCTATCACTTTGAAATTATGCTAAGAAGACCGCTTTTAATAGCTGGATAAATTGGTTTCAGTGTTCGCAAAAACCTGCAATAATTTGGCACTTTATTGTAAAATGAGGAATTTAAGTGTCAGCGGTAAAAATAATAGCAATTTTTTTAAACTTCGAGTTGGTAGGAGTGCTAACTCCATCCCGCGGTAAACGGACACTGGAAGATGGCAGTAATTGGTCTCATTATAAGGGAAGTTAATGACGATGCTCGATGAAGCGGCAGGTCCTCAGATCAGAGCCGGATTCATCATAGGTTCCAGTGCCAAATAGCTTAAATTCCGTTCTATAATACACGTACAAATTTGAATATCGGGAAGAAGAGTTTATTATTAATGAATTAACCCACTTTCCGACATCTGATCGATCTGAAATTTGGCAGATAGACTTTTTGTCAATGACAATACATTCAATATTTTTTTACAGCGATCACGCACGCACACGCGGAAATATACGCATATCTCGGAAATTCGATGATGTTACAGCAGCTTACATACACAATATATGTCGTTCTTATTAAATCGGGATTTGGCTCAGTTCGTAGTGTTGTCGACTTCAGAGCCTTGTTAGGAAGGTTCAGTCCGAGTCAAACTAAAATGTATTTTTTATTGGTATTTACTACAGTTCACCAGACTTAAATACAGTACTGTACTACAAAAACAATTTGTTTTATTTAGATGGTAAATAATAAAAAAAATGTATCGTCCCCAAATGTCAATCAAATGTTAAGCCACTGAACCATGGAAACGGTGCGGAGTCATTTTTGTACTAATGTTTAGACAGAATGTTTTATTGGTATAACAAGTTTTTTTTTAAATAATTATTATGTCACATTTAAAAAAATGCATAAAGTGTAATGCATAATAACAAAAAATCCCACTTAGGTATTTTATTTAGTCATCGGTTATTTTTGAATGATGGGGTCAGAGGATTTTTTTTTAAAGAAAGAGCCAAAAGGTACTTAAATATGCATGCATAACGAATAATACGTACAAAAAATAATGCTTGCGTAAAATAAAATAAAAACAGGAATAAGATGAAACAATGCTTAACCCATGTCAATCATTATCCTTGTCCATCCAAAATTCCTGTATTGCCACGATTAATTGTAGGTACCGACTGATTAAATTCCAAACTCCTTCCCATCCTTAGATTTTCTTACAGGTGTAACGGTCAGGTCGCACAGGGACAGGACAACTCCTAACTTATTATTAGCTGGCGTGGCACGTTCTTATCATATCGTACCGTAAAGCAAAGTTAAAAACTTTTGTTTATCCTCAACTTTTAATGTTACCTAAGTAAGCAGCATTCTAAAGTCCGGCACTGTTTGGGATCAAATCCAATTACGTTTTTACGGCCAGCTTTCATAATGTCCCCCTAATTATAATAATGCGCCCCCATCTTTTTATACGAGAAGTACACTTAATGAAAACGTACCGAGAGCCGAGAGCAATCGTGACAGCCGCGGATTGGGAAGATGGCTCCGCGCTTTTTCAATTAGCATTTTAATATAATTTTAACATCACGCTTTATTCTTTCAAAGGTTCGCCGTCAAGAGTGGAGTTAGATTTTATTTTGTTCAAATCATTGCCTGGGACGTGGCATTTTTCTGTTTGGTAAGGTTGCTATGACATGACAATAAAATGTAAAAGTTTTTTTTTTACATTAGCTCCACACAGGAGGCCCTGATGAAAATAATTTTCTTCAGGACCTATGTCATCTTGGGGGATGCTGTGTGGAGAGTTCTTTTAAGAAGGGTAAAGAGGAATTTCTGGGAAAGAAATAGGTCAGTGTGTCCAGGAGTGACGACGATGAATCCATCGAACGTAGCGAACCACTTGGGGTGACCTATTTCAGGGATGTTGGTTATCCAAAAATGGTTCCCGGGTTCGCGGTACACATACCTGCCTCTCAAAAGATAATCTACTGCAAAACGTCCTAAACATAATTTGACATTATTTTAATTTTATTTGGTGGGTACATCTAATGATTTACGCTCATTTAAATCCGTTTTGTATCTAATGATACTGCTCTTCCATTAATAGCATTTGCTTGTGGATAGAAGAAAAGTGTACAATTGCAAAAGGATAAAATTTTAACAATACGTGGTACAATTTTGTGAAATAGTTTACATTTGTTACTACAATTAAGGACATAAATACATAGTTAATATGTTTACGTTTACGTCGTAATCATGATTATTTAAAAGACGTAAATATTTATTTATTTAGTAAGTAGAAAACAAATAAATTATTATGGACGATAAAAATAGAGCATTACAGGATTATTAGTATGATTTATTTGGTGTCACCACATCTTGATTTGGATTTATTAAACGTGAAGTAAAAACACCTTTTCTGTTTTGTTTTTATTCTTTATTTCTTCCTATTATTTTTACAAAAATCAACATTCTTTTTTACATACTTTTATAATATATCAACATAACACATAGGTAATGTAAAAGTAAGTAAGTAAGTAATTAAGCAAATATTTCATTTGTCTTATATTAATGGGAACCCACTAATATAATATAATTAAAAATACTAAAATACATCAATTAGCACCTAAGCACACATTTTAAAGTTACGGCATTAGAATATTTAAAAAAAAATGTTTCACCCTTTTTTTTTCCAAAGCGTTATATTTATGTCGTCGCCTGTCTGGTTAAAATGTATATATATCAATGGGTTAAAACTAAACATAACTTTTAATTTTTTCAATTTAATTTCTAATGCTTTTCTTTAATTTATGTGTTGTTATTTACTTTTTACCTTGTTTGTCTTTCTTTTATTATTTCGAAAAATGGAATAATATTTCTTATTTGTTATATTTCTCATCACTTCTCTTTTTCTTTTCTTTTTATTTTCCCTTCATTCAATTTATCTTTTCAAATGCAAATTAAATTTTTTATTTAATTTTATCCTACAAGATAAAGTAATCAAAATTTCATTAAATTCCTGCCACCTCGGAACAGGCTCAGCCTAGTGAGGTGGTATATACCAAAAAATAATACTAAAATAAATTATAGGTACCTCAAACTGTAAAAAAAATGTATTTATGTGCTTATATTATCTTGGTTAATAAATAATTAAAAAAAAAAAAATTGCACTACCCCTGCTTACATTCTGGAATAAACTATTATTATTATTATTAAAGGTCTGATCAAAACAAAGACTTACGAGAAGTTTGAAATTCTTGTCGAAAAATTTCTGAAACAGTGTGTAATATCTTCCGTCCACTGAATATTCAAAATTCAGGGTAACGCCGGACACTAACCACTTATAGACCGCTAAGCCACAATATTATACTGGGTAAAATTGTCACAGAGATGGGAAATTCATCTTTCTCAGAAATCGTGTAGGAATAATACATGACAACAAGAAGTTAAAATAATATTCAACTAGAATTACAATGTTTAAAACACCCAAATTCAAAGAATTAATAAAGTTTATTGTTCTTTATTTTCACCAAATTTCCCCAAGAACAAGAACAATAATAATTGCTGGCTTACCTTAAAAATACAGGTTAAATTCTCCAAACTGCAAATCGACTTATCCGTAATTTATGGTTGTAATCCACTTAGCCGGAAACCTATTACAGAATGGGACAAGGCGGCAGACATTATTTGACCGATCGTATTTCAAAGTTTTAACATAATCTGCTAGCAATTTCAGCACCGAAATTATTGCACCTAATAAGGGCACATCGGTTCACCTCGAAACCTTTAAAACGGTCGATAATTGTGACAGGTACGGACAGGTAGAAGTAATAAAACTCACCACGAGGGCTAGTAGCTATTAGTGGAGGGTTTTTTTTTGTCTCGGCAATAGGAAAGGATGGATTCTAGGAATACTGTCTCGACTCGGGAAGCAAGTGGCGACTGCCAAATCGCAAAGACAATTCCGACTACTTCAAAATGACATATTTTTTGCATTGTTTTAGCGGTATTTATGGTGGGTATTCGGGCAGCGATGTTTTAATTGTTTAGGCATCTTGTCGGTTCGCTATTTGAGAGAAGAATTATTAATCTCCTAAAAGATTTACTGGGAGGTACGTAATGTCTTTTCTTGGGAGATCTGTCTAATTTTGTCGTGTTTCTAATTTGTGGTTTCAGTTTATTAAACTTTTAGTTTCCATGCGATGGGCAAAACGAATGAGAAGTCAAAGTAGTAAGCAAGAACTCCAGGTACTAATATCTACAGCCTGTATGTCGGACGAATATCTACCGCTCATGTGTTGGAGAAATATCTATGAACTTCAGAGTGAGGACTAATATCTACAGAGCTAAGGTCAAACTAATATCTATGACGGTCCCAGTGGTGACTAATATCTATGGAGCGTAGGTGGGACTAATATCTACAGAGGGCAGCATAATAATCAGCTAAATGTATCTAATAGTCAGATATTAGGGATTTTTACATACATGCATACATAAATTAAGTTTTTCAAACTGCATACGTAATATAACGTTATTCTAATATGCTAAACATAATTGCAAATCCAACCTCTGCCAGTGCTGTAGATATTCGTCCTCACTTTGGTTCTCATAGATATTAGTCAGCAGTTTGAGCTGTAGATATTCGTCCTCACTTTGGTTCTCATGGATATTAGTCCGGTTTGTTCAGTTTTTGGAATTCCTATAGATATTAGTAGACGCTTCCGTAAGCAAGTACCCATACAATAAAGAAATATCCACGTTAGACAGTTTTAAAATTTTTAACAATTTTACATATTTTAAATATATAATCTCTGATGCGAGAGGCTTACATTGTTTGAACAGAGCAAATGAAGTGAGAAAGGAATATCAGGATAATATATATTATATGAGTTACAGTAAGAAGATAAGACGCTTTTACATGGTACATAATCCAGAGTAGCACTATTTGTGGTACATTCCAGTGTGAAAGATACTATCAGTATCGCCCTGGTCTAAGACCACCATTCAGAATTGAAACGTTGCTTGAAATGGTTTTAGTCGTGTTTGGTGACCAGATCTGAATAGCAGGTACTTCCCCACTCCCCTCTCCTCGCCTCCTTCCCCTCCTCACTACCTACAACGTATCCCAATTGGGTATGCCGTAGTCACATAAAAAGCACAAAACAATTAAAAAGACGACCAATTCATTCATTGTCCAAATTTGATAATATTTATATCTAAGAATGTACCCAATTTGAATTCCTATGTTTATAATCTCATCGGATTCCTTATCTTATATTATCTTACCTAGTAAGTAGTATATTCTATAAAATATTAATATAATATATACATCTGCGCATTCTTAAAATTGAATAGAGTTGACTATTGACTAATAAGGCTGTGGTCTGATAGTCATTATTTAATCGATTGACTGTAATCGTAAAAGTCATTCACGAAGAGACATTAATATTTCCGTAATTTGCGATTCTGTACATCGATTGACCTTAATCTGCCAGATTTATTATTTTATTGATTATCTCGTACTTATATGGCCAAGAAAATAATGTTAATAAAAGTCAAATACCTTGCTTTATATCACTTGTATTTTTATTAAAATCTTATTTGATTAATTCCTGCGACCATTCAATAAAACAGCCACGTTCCACTTATGCCCGTATTCGGTGCCATAATGACTATTGAACGGTATTAAATACCAGTCCTTAAATAATACGTTATTATTAATGTTCGACGTATCTACATAAATTGCCACATAAAACACCTGTAAAAATTCCCTCTCTTAGGTTAAATATATTTTGCACCTTGCACATTTTTAAAACGAACATGAATAGGATTTGAGGTCAAAATTTCCAGACTGACGAAAATGACTGAATAATTTTAAAAAATAACAATAAAAAGGTACTAACCTCATAGAGAAGTTATGGAAAACTAGTACTTTGTCAATATGATTAAATACAAAAAAAAAAGTTTTTGGTGGGCATAAATTTAAATTCCAAACTACCGATTTACATCGGGTCACAATTTTTTCGTAAATATATTAAAATGTTGTCACAAAAAACTCCCTTTTAAGTTTTATTTTTTGAAATTTAATATTTTAATGTATTATATGGGAAATACATATTTTTTGTTTTTTACAATTCAGATATATGTATATAAAGCCGTTCAATACTAAATATTTGCAATGGCTGTTAGGTCACCAAACGTAGCGAACCACTTGGAGTGACCTATGGCAGAGGTGTATATGTTGTGTATTTTGGCCTCGAATACAAAATCATTTATTTTAACTTTCAATGATTGTACGCAATATAAAAAAATGGGTAAATTTTCAATTTATATGGATAAACAAGAGTTAATTAGGAGTCAGGTAGTCACATGTTTAAAGAATTATGTCACCTATCAGAAATATATCCGTGGCTAATCAAAATAAATAAAAAATTGACTAAAATCGTTTAAACAATCTGGAGGAGAAATACTCGTATTTACATGAATTATTGCTACAATATAAGCAAACTTAGTTGAGACTTGGGTACAATCAAAATGCGTGTTTGTATAAGAGTGTATTTGTATATTGTGTAAGCGCATGTCTACATTTTTTGTGACTTGTTTCACCTTCCACATGCTGGTGATGTGATATATATTATGATGTCCCTACCCTTGTCAACAGACAGCGCTGTTCGCCGAGCGCCGAGCGCCTGGCGTCTAGGTCAGGGGATGTGGATGGGGAATGGAAGAGTAAACCTTTTCCTACCCTATAGAAAATATTTTACAAAATGTTTAATGTTTGCCACTCCTTTTTTCACCTGTATTCAATTTAATTTTAATAATTATTACTATCAATTAATTTGAAATCAAACAAGAACTTCATGTGAACCTAGACCAACATACAGAGTGATTGTTTTATTTCAAAGATTTGTGATACCTTGTCTAGCATCTGATATAGCAAATTACAGTTGTTTCAAAGCATCAAATCTTTCTAGCAAGAGTCTAGAATTCTAGAATAAGACTATCTAATTTAAAGTAGACGAATTATAGGTATTTTTTATGACTTTATCATGAATCATAAAGATTTTTTATTAGAGGCAGAAGAAGCAGAGGAAGGTCACCAATGCGCTGGAGTATCTCTGGCGTCCGGTGCGTGCTTCAAAATTGCTTCAAAGGCTAACATGGTCTCGATCCTCAGCAACGAGGAACCGACTTGTGAAGAATAATCCACGTTGTAAACAACTTTTTTGGGTTATGAATAACTCAACAATATTTGAAAATCTCCGACTACCACCCCACCACCACACTAAGCTATCACATAATGTATAAGTGCTGGCTGTCATATCTCATTGAACTATTTTACTTGTAATCCGGTAATGGTAAAATGAATTTGAAATTATTTGTAAACAGTCTCGCGTAATAAATCACTGATTTCAAACTTTATCTTATTCAGCGAACTGCAAACCTGGAACCATTTAAGGGATTTAAAATCAGCATGATTCCTTAAGGTACCTACATATATATAACTACACAGAATGTGCGTAATCTTCTAATAGCCAAGTTATACCTGCAATCAGGGCAACCTGTTATCTTTATGGTGATTGCTGGAAACACTGCGACCGTTAAAATATGCAGGTAATAAAAATTAGACGGCGCGGTTCGTCTGTGTAGTCTGTTTTATTGTTTGAAAAGTAGAAAAAGAAACTCAGAGGTAAAACGCTTCTACATAGGAGGGCTGTAAAAGTCAATGGGCGGAGCGGCGAGGCGTGCAGTGATTTTTACTACATAATGCTATTCGAGGAGGGCAAATAGTAGACTCTACGAAGAGACTTCAAATCCTGCTCCAGGAAAAATATTTTGGGCTGTGCATTGATCAGCATTTAACATTTAAACAGCATATACAAGATATTAAAGATAAAATCACCCCGTCGTCTCGTTCATTCACATTTAAATTATTTGATTGAAATCTTGTGAAACACACACAAAAAAACAAGGTAATCAAAAAGCTATTTCACTACAAATTCATAACATCTACAAAAAAAATATATAATGAAACAAAACTACTAACATTAAGAAAACTATATTAATACAATACATTTCTCCTTATATTATACAAAATAATTAATAATCTCATACATACAAACACTTCTACACATACACTTATACATTAAAACGACCTAAGTACACAATCACTTTACACAACAACATGATAACATACTTTTAATTTTTATTTATTTTATATATTCAATAATTTTATTAATTAAAATGGAGTTCTACAAATTAAACTTGATAACAATAAATGATAACATACATTTAAACACCATCTACACTAACTATGGTAAGCAATCCATTGGTTACGAGAGGGGCAGTTTAATTGCCTCCCAAAAGACATTAAAATGAAAAAAAGTTGGGGAAATGAAAAAAAAATGTATATTAAAATTAATTATATTATAATATTTAATTAAATGAAGACAATATTAGCCAATCTCGATCGAAAATCTGGAGACAGAAAAATGAGAAAAAGATATTGGTTCCACTGGGACATGAACCCAGGACCCTTTGCTTACATGTGCTCTACCAACTAATATTGTCTTCATTTAATTAAATATTATAATTTGAGATTTTACTCATAAAGTTAAAAAAAAAAAAATCATATTATATTTAAAATTCTTGAGAAAGAGAGTTGCTCTAATAAAAAAAAAAACATATTCATTCAGACTTTTAGAAAATTCAGTAGGTGTCCTACATAAAATAAAATTGGATATATTTGTCCGAGACCCTATCTAAGTAAAAAGATATCTGCCAATTAATTATATGAGAAAAAATTAGTCGTAGGTAATATAGTTAATTCTGAAATCAGATTGACAATAATGACCTGAAAATATGAGGTTTTAGTAGTCGAAGTGGTAAGGCGTCCTGGGTTCAAATCCCAGTCGCGACTGTTATCTTTTTATTTTTGTGTCTTATTCTTTTCATATTTCGCATAGATTTTTAGCATTATCTTCTTCTTCAATGATATAAAAATAAAATTTATTAACATTGATATATATGGCTTGAAAAGGCTTTGTTTGGTGACCAGATCTGAATAGCTAGGTTCTTCCCCACCTTCCTCGGCTCAATCTTATTCCCCTCCCCACTATCTTTAGCCTCACAACATACCCCGATTGGGGGTGTCATAGACGGGAGCAGCTGGAACTCTTCTAAGGTATTCCAAAATAAAAATCCAGCAGAGTAATAAATTGCTTACCATATCAACCGGTTGATTGACGGCGGATAGATAATATTTTGAAAATATGACATGTAATAGAGCTCCCGTGTGTGGCATTATTATAACTTTCAAATAGGAACGAAACGAATCAAATTTCATATTACACCCCCGAACTGTCATTATTGTTTGATCTTTATGCTATTGTATTCATACCCATACGGGGTCAAGGAGCCGTCGTGCTTCCGTCGTTGTCCGCCTGTCTGTGAATTGATTTGCCTGTGGAGGAGGAAGTGGGGAGGGGAAGGGGGAGGCACTTCAAAGCACCGGTGCTCTGCGGGATCCCTCGGATGGCGGTCATAAAAATATGAAAAAAGCTGCCGGGAACCGAAATGCTAACAGAGCCGCGTTTAGACGGTATAGTCGCCCATGTTGGGAACCCATTCAGGATGCGATGTTTGTATGGCGGACAGGGGTGAATTAGGTACCTGGTATACATTTTTTAGTACGTTTAAGAAAATGAATAAAAGTTAAATAACTGGAAATTGCTTTATTTATTCATGCCCAGAGGGCTTTTACATGTTGGTAGTACAATTTTAACATGACACATAATTTCGAAACTTAAGAAAGAAATAATAAAATTAAAATTATGTCATATGAAAAATACACACAAGTCATAAAAATAGAAGTAGTAAAAACTGAAAAATGCAGCGTTTAGAAAGATTTACAAAAATTTTAGATGTGTTCGGGAATACTGCTGGAATAAATATTTTACATTATCCACAAAACTAACCAAGTTCATGTTAAATAGGTATGTCAACTGTCAACGTCACCTAAGTATTGATTTCCCATAGTGTGAAATCGTTGTATCGGTAAATGGGCAATGTAGTTACGATTATGAATGCTGCAGTAGAATAGTGTGTTTTTCCGTGTTGTTACTGCTGGTATTCGTAAGTTTATGAGTTTCAAGAGTTCGAAACAGTCGAGTTTAGTGTTTTTAATAAAAAGGTTAAATCGTTAATTTATGTCTGTCTTCTAGTGGAAAATGTAATTTATAATTTATAAAACGCAGTTTTTTTTTGTATTCGCTCGACAACATACTCATATATGTATTTTAAAATTATATGTACCTATTGGAAAATACGCTTATGGTTTTGAGTTATCGATTTGATTCTATGGCCCTTATGGGCCAGTGCCGTAGAATTCACACGGGTCGAAGGAGAGTCATTAATATAAAAGAGTATGTTTAATATAAAAATGTTTTCAATTACTGAAACTGATCGAGTCCGTACCTGCTTCTGTACTCATGTTTGTTCATCATAATTCATACGCTAAGTATTCCCAATATCCCCCGGCCCGCGGCATGAGGCATGGGGCATGGCATGAGGCATGAGGCCCAGACCTCTGTTTCAGCCTGCTGGTCCCAAGACCCGGCCCAAATATTCGGGTCCCGACTCTCCAGAGGTCCAACCAAACTCAGCTTCACCACAGGTAGTATTAGTTTGTTGTGCTACATTTTTCTTTCTTTTTATTTGTAATCGTTTCAAGTCTTTCTTCGGAACTCCTCGACAAATAATAATTCGACGTGATCAAAATTCGTGATCAAGGTGGATTCCCGTTCAACAACCATTTTTTATTTGTTTTTATTTAGAACAGAAAGCATTAAATAACGTGTAGTTATATATTATAATAAATTACATACTTTTAAATTATACATTTTTAAAACTAGCAAGATTTTCGGACAGTTTTCAGGACAGTCTTCCACATAATACAGATTCATCGAAAAAGGTGTTGTTGCGATTTTGAACTGAAATAAATAAATAACCCAGAAAGTGTGTATTAAAGATATAGACCTATCAGTGGCCTGGTTAGCATCGCGTTTGGGTCCTACCCAGGCGTCTTGTGTTCAATTCCTCGGCCGGGAATTCGCGCGGCAATTACTGTAACTGTGACTATCGCTTAGATATTTGCGGTGCAATAGGAGTAACTTGTATAGAAATTGTCTGAGTAATGTAAAAAAATTAAGACATTCTGCGTGTTTTGGAATATAAATTATTAGTTTGTCAAATACACATATACCTTTTGATCAAATCTTTGACAAATACCTACGTACTTAAAAAAGGTCATAGAAGGCAACAATTGGTCAATATAAAAAACGATCCTGAAGAACATTTGCGGATGTGGTATTTTGTAGTTTTGCATTATAGCTGTTTAAAATTTCTTTTGCATTTTTACTATTTTTGAGATCGAGAAATATAGCATATAAATATAATAAATATGTATTTCATTACATTTCATTAAAATTCCGAAAATACAGACATTTTAATCATTAAAAAAGCAAGTTAAAAGACAAGACGATTTTTAATTTTTATCAGTTCCGACATTGTTCTTCGGGACCGTCGCGTCGATCTGGTTCTACGTTGATAAACGTAGCTTACCTTTCAAGGACGAAAGGAACACATCAGATCCAAATTTGCACAAATGTAGATATTTATGGCGTTTCAGAAATTGTAACTGATGTGCCTATAATAAAATATTCACTTATTACCATTGCCATATTATGGTAATAAAAAATCTATTTAATTTAGGGTTTCACAAAACATTTCGCCATTGTCTTTGACGATTTGGCCGCAAGAGATAATAAATCGTTTACTCAGAATTCCGATGGCCGAGATTGGCAGTTCATCCCTGGGACCATTTTTTGTTTTGAAATATAAGAGGCTTTTAAATTTTTGCCAAAACATGGGACCCTTCACATTGCAGATAGACATTTACTAAATTCCTGCCTTGAAAGTCAAAAGGTTTCAGTATTAGCGTCTAACTGAACTGAGTTGCGAGAGGCTGCTGTATACCTTTTAAAAATTGGAGGCATATTTTACTTAACAGAAATTAATTTTTGTGTCTTTGGGACCTCGACAGACCCTTTCAGTTAAATATTTTGCGGCTGAGAGTCCTCATAAGGATATACCGTGGATATACCCGAATTCAATTAATACCATAACAGCATCTCTATGTTATTGATTTTAGATTTGATGTTTTACTTTAGGCGAGATCTACACTGTTCCGTGAACAGTGTAGATCTCGCCTCATCCATAAAGTAATTGTTTCTAATTTTACCAAAATTTCCTAAGAAATCGTAAGATTTTTAAAGTAGGTACTTAAATAAACATTCTTTCAAATTTAAAATATGTAATTAAATAATTTGTCAAAAGAGATGACACTGTCTCAATTACAACTTTCTTCAGGCAGGTAGGTACCATAACATTGAAAAGCTCAGTCAAAATTAGCCACTTAGGCAAAGTTAGCCATCTTCCATGGTTGTAAGTAACTAGCTGTAGTTAGTTGCTAACCATAAGTTAAGTTTTAGTGGTACGTCACTAGCTATTAAGTCTTAGTAGTTAGTTGGTAACCATAAGTTTAGTTAGTCACTAGCACTTAAGTATGAGTAGTTAGATGCTAATTATAAGTTTAGTCTTAGTTGTAAATCACTAGCTATAAATCTTAATTGCTAGCCAGTAGTACCAAAATGTACATTATTGGTAGTTATAAGTCTAAGTGAAAAGTTAAATGCCTCGCAACATTCGGAAAAAAAAGAATGCCATAGTTCCTGTAGCTCGTTGGGAATATTTAGTAGGTAGTTTTAGTGTGTCCCAAAAATGACATCCCCAAGGGTTGCAGCGTCAATATAGGATTTTTTATTGTGTTCACATATTATCAGAAAAAATAGCTGGCGAATTTACCTACTTGGCGCAGACCAACTTTTATTATTAAAAGAGTAACAAAACTCTCAACATGGAGCAAGTTGGTAAAGTTAATTTATTAATTACCGGATTCCTTTCAGAAATTAATGAACCGACATCACCTTAAAGCAGCCACTTGAATGTTCAATATTATATGTGTATCTCGGAGCGGTTGCGAATAATTTGTTATTTAAGATGGGGAAATTTGGGAGAATATGTAACAAGGTTTTTATTTATTTATTTGAATTATTGATGATATGAGATAGTGATGAGAGTTTATTGATGAAGAGCCTGGATCAAGCGCCGCTTTACTAACTACGAATTGGATTATTCGCGATACACTGGTTTACCTTGTTGCTGAAATGAGGTATACTCAGGCTGGTTGTAAGCCATTTTAATTATTTTTAAAAATTATTTTAAGAAGGTGAAGTGAAAGAGAGTGGAAAAATTAATTAAAAATAAAGATAAGACAAAGAAACTTACCATTATATGGTGATGTCCCCACTACGAGGGTATGGGGAAAGGGAGGGATGGGGAAGGGGAAGAAGGTGAATTATCTGGCTGCACGCCATTGATGCGTACCAGTTTTGGACAACACTACTACACGTACAATGGAGTGGTGTGGTTTAATCAACTTGGGACAGAGCTAAGATTAGAACCTGATTACAATAAATTTAAAAATAAATTAAATAATAATATCATAAATAAATTAGCTAATTAGAATCAGTAAATATCTCATTGATTTTTTATAGATACTATCCACGGACGTACAAAATATATGTCTATGGATACTATCACTTTTTTTTCTGCCTTTTCAAACGAACAATACACTCTCGTAAAGGTTATGCATTATATATTATATATTTTAAAGAACTGTCTGGTTTTTTAATATATGTTATCTGTTCTTATGCATATATGTACGCTAATAAATTGAGTGCATATAGTGTTAATTATAGGTATAATTCTAGAAATTAAACAAATCTTGTAAAAATTCCCTCCCTAAACACGAGTTATTCTCAATTAGGGAGGTATTAAATTAAATCAAGAAACATGTTATATACTTACCAATATAAATATAAAAAAGTTACATTAAAAAGTTGTAAACAATATGAATTATGTACTATGTTAATATTTCTTTAAATAATAAAAAAAAAAATTCAGATCTGGTCACCAAATAATGCTAAAGCCATTTCAAGTGGCGCCAACTTTTCTGTTCTGATTGGAAATCTTTCACCAAAGCGATTCTGAAAATATCTTCCACTCTGTTTATTATGTACCTAAGTATTAAAATGTGGTAGAAAAAAATATTAATTTATAAAGATATTTCACGATAGAAATGGTAAAAAAAAACTTTAAATTAAAAGGAATAATAATATCAAATAATATTTCGCATTGCTGAAGTTTTTTTTCGTTCCTAATTCTCTTCGTAATGTTCATAAGGTGGTGTAATTTATCGGGTGTTTCAGCTTTTTTCAATAGATGTCGATAGTTTAGTTTGTAATACGAAGTTTTTTTATATCCCAACAGACGATAATTCAGTAGGATATCAGAAGAGTACCATCCATCACCGTTCGTATCTTAGATTCGAAATATTACGATGATGGACGAATGCATCGGTGAGATTGGGCGGGTTCCCACAGTACGCCCGCCGCAGCCATGGAACTGCTTAGAGCCTAGCCTAATAAGGACGTCTGTCCATTTTAAATTCATTGTAGTAATCACTTAAGCCTATATTTTTTGGACACATATTAAGTTGTCGAAATTAGACATAATAGGAGGTATTTCAAAAAAATAACTCATTAAAAAATATCCTAGAATTGTCAAAATAAAATTGACCGGTCAGTGGCTATGTTGGAAACGCCTTTGGGTCCCACCCAGGCGTCGCGTGTTCGATTCCTCGGCTGGCTAAGGCTTTCATCACGACACAATAAACATTCTCCGTTTACTATGGTGGTAGTAGTTATGGGTTATTCGTAACTTGGGAATGATTATCTTTCTTGTAAAAAAAAATTACTGAACTGTAGAACAGTTCAAGTTTTCAAGTCAGACGCGAAGTGGGTAAGAGGTGTGCTTGCCCGCCGCGCTGTTGTTTGCATAAATAAACAATTATAAGTCAGTACAATAACACATTAATCAAATGAAATGTACAATAAATAATATTGTTTTATGAAGATAAAATTTACAAGGATTTATTAATATGCACGCAGCGTTTTCATAACCTCATAAACTCACAAGTATATCTCCGCAATTAGACTATGTTATGTAGATTCGAGTTGGCGAATCATTGACTTTGCAAAACGCATTGATTTAATAATGATAATTATTATTATTATTGGATGATTTGTAGAGCGCCGTTTTTGTGAAAAATCACCTGAAGGGGCGCTGTACAACTTAATAAGAATTCTTAGGTTCTATCTAATTCTACTATTTACAAATAGATTCAGAAACATACTTACCTGGCAGGTCACTTCCGATAAACACACTTTAATTATAAGTTTATGCTTGAAGAAGATACGGTTCTGCACGCGTTTATATTATTAATAGCTCCACAGGAGGCCCTGAAGAAAATAATTTCCCTCATCTCATGAAAATAAGGGCCTGTCACCCTTGGGATGCAGTTTGGGGGGTATTTTAAAGGAAAGGAAGGAGAAGTTCTGGGAAGGAAAAGGTATCAGGGGTAAGTAGGAATCTGGGGGGTAGTGGGTTCAGGAGTGACGGAGACATGAATCCATCTCTCCCACTGTGATGCAAGAAGATGGGTTGGGAGGGAGCAACGGGAAGGACAAATGGTCGCCCTCAACCAGTCTCTCCTTATCCGGCCCGTCACGCAGTAAGTGGGCAGACGCATCCGCCGCCAAGACCTAGATAAACTCACCGAATGAACCAGGGCACCCCTGCTAAATCACCAACCACAGCGAATCACATTAAAAAAGAAAATGATTTATTCTTACAGGCGGCCTTTGCCGTGATTCGAGAGTTCGACGCCCCTAACCTCTCGAGAACCCAAAAAGATACCGAAATGTTTATATAATTTAAAAATTGCAACAATATTATTTAAATAATTATTATAGAAAATCACTCACGTAATTGGTAATTATCGCGAACGGGTCGTGAACTCTGCGTCCTCTCGCTAATCGGGTGATTGTATTGGACCTGTTTTAATCAAAAATTTCGGTTGTATGTCTGTCCTTCGTAAAAGTGGTTCAATGAACTCTAAAACTCGGATTTGCTTTGAATTTTAGTGCCATTTTCAAAATTGGACCTGTTTGCTTTCACGGGTCTGCGCTAACATAATAATAGCGGTAGTCATTTATAGATTGTTATTGTTGTTGTTTTGATACTATTTTAATATTTAGATGACACCGTGTGTGCTCTTCACATGAAAATTGATCTAATCCGTATGCATTTTTAAAGTTTAAGTCGAAATAGGAGACCAATTATTTTTGGATTAACACATTGAAGACATAAGAATGCAAAAAAATGGGGGGATTAAAATAATGAAGCCGTGAAAAATTAGTTTTTTTTACCAAAATACATCTATTTTCAATTTTCGACCTAGTTGTGACATCTCTTGGGATTGTGACCTAGTTGTGCCAATTTCAAAGTTTCTTTTTTGTTTGATTGAGGATTGATCCTTCCTCCACATGGACTGGCTAAAATGAGTGAACACCGCTATATAGCATCTTAGCAAAATCATAATTGGATGGTACCGACGTTTATTTCGTATTTTGAGTGTTGCAAATTTTTAAATATAGTGTCATTCAATTTCAGAGATATATGCGTAAGTCTGCGTGTGTATCTCGGTCGATGTCGGGAAGTGGATTAAATTCAATAGATGCATTTAAAAATCTCAGATTTTTTTATCACATTTCTTCACGTCGAAACCCTTCCGTTTCCATCCATTATTTTAATTAAATAAATAATAGTGAATATTTTGAACAAACAAAAGTGCAATGTCATTTTGAGTAAATATGTGAGAAAATATAGATGAAAGAATTCAAGACAATCATTTCTCACAATCGGAAGACCAGGCAATCCGAATCATTAATTTAAAACAAAATGATGTTAGGTACCTGCAGGAAAAAATCCTTAATGGTTCTTCCATGTTTCCACAAGTCTAGGAACATCCTTATATACATCAATAAATTATGATTATCAAGTTTTTTTATATTGGTTTCAGAAATAGAGCATAAATAAAGTGAATAAAATAAAATGTTAAATTCATTGATACAGCAGCACCGATACACGATATAACTAACTCAGTTCCTTTTGGTATACTTTCGGAAGCTGGTTTCGTTTGAACTAGCCAAGTTAAGGCCCTTAGACGTCGTGACAAAGCAAAAATCCTCAGGAAGTAATAATGTTTTAATAAAAAAGAAAGACCAACAGTATCTCGAAGATTCGCTGTGAGTGAAGATTAGGCAACATTTTGCGTAAGTGCAGTTTTTAAAGCTGTAAAAAGTTCACCACATGGTGCATTGGATTTTGCCATCCTACGTAACCCATCATTATCAGCATAGAGTTCTCGGAAGGTCTAAGCAGTTATAACAAAAATAGTTCCAAATTGTCGAAGGTGGGGTCTGTATTATTTTCTAGGCCAAAAGGGACACTTAAAGGTAAATTGCAATATAATGAAGAGACACAAAAATTAAGTGCAGTCAAGAAAAAATCTGGATTCCTGCCCGACTTTGTGGAAAAGGCCAATTTTTTTGATTTGGGGTTTTGCTATTCTTAATTTTGAGTGGGACAGTTTTGGGAATGATGTAGGTATTATAAAATTGGCCAATTTTAAAATTGAGGCGAGTAAAATAGTTTTCGCATGGTTTGGGAATGAGTCCTATTTAATTCAATTTTACTGACAAGATAATACTGTTGTACTGATTTGTAATGATAATATTAATAAAGTCTTTTTTTCCTGATATGGCTGGGTTAGTGCAATCACACACATCCACACTACCCTTATAGCGGGGTTTAGAGAGTTCAATTTTAGTTGATCAACTAAAATTGAACGTCGAAAATTGTTTGAAAGAAGGTTCATACTTCTTGTCAATAAGCTTCCAAGTGTCGATTTGATCAACTAAAATTGAACCGTCTGAACCCGCTAAAATAGATTAATAATAGCATGATAATTTTCAGTAACTTTACGGTATATTGTTTGTTTTTATTTTGTTGTTTAATTTATGACCTACGTGAAAATATTGCTACGTAATATAATTTTATTAATGATTCAAAAAATATTTGCCAAAATTTCGAATGGTTAGCTTATTGAGGTTATCAATATATTTTATGTATATTTATTCTGTTATTTTTTAAACAGCACTTATTTATAAATAGTTAATTTAATTGAATTTATTTATGTAATACACTAGTTGACAAGTTGAGTAACCATCTCAGTAGAACCCGGATAAAATAAAAGTAGGACTCCATTAGGGAGGCGTCTACTAATATCTACAGGAATTCCAAAAACTGAACAAATCGGACTAATATCTATGAGAACCAAAGTGAGCACGAATATCTGCAGCTAAAACTGCTGACTAATGTGAGGAAGAATATCTACAGCTCAAACTGCTGACTAATATCTAAGGAAGACCAGGAGACGAGGTAGGTAAACCCTACGTCATCGAGTACACGGATGAAACTACTTTTTAGTGATAATGGACACTTAGAAAACCTTAAAAAAGCTGGTCTGCCGGTGCGCCTCTTGGCAGGAGCCGCGCTGCTATGGAAATAGTCAGCGTTTTTTTTCGAAAAAATTACGTCATCGAGTACACGAACGGGAATGGTGTCATATGATAAAGGTCGATTAGAAAATGAGAAAAAAGCAGGGCTGCCAACCGGCAGCCTGGCAAGTTCGCAGGCAGCCGGCGTCAAAGTGGGGTAAAAAATAGTAATTTTTACGTCATCGAGTACACGAATGAAACTAATGAATAAATATAGTCCAGATCATTCCGTTTAAGAATTTCTTGGTCTGCCGACCAGCAGCCTGGCAAATTTTTGTGTACGATTTTTTAAAGTTTTTTTTTTTTTTTTTTTTAATTTTTCGTTTATCTTTATTATTATTTTTTTAAAAACTTTGAATGCCATATTTTAAAAATATGAACGATAATGATAAAAAAAAATAATTTGAGAGTTCCGAGTGTACCCATCCGTCAGGTGAGCCGTTCGACGCCAAACCACTTACGAAACCTGTCGCGGTGCCCCTCACCGCTGTCGCGTGTCAATATTATTGTACAAATTTATAATATTAATAGTCCCTTTAAAATTGCCTAATAGTCCATAGTAGTTGGAAGTTCGAAAAACCAACGCACCATCGCTGTAAGAGCTGCGTTCGTCCGTAAAACGACGGAAATTTCTGAAACCCCGTTCGTTTCAAATCGGTTTCGCTTGCCCTGCTGCACCGATTACATCGAATACAAGATCGAAACTAATGAAAAACTGTAGTCTAGATTATCTCATTCATGACTTCTTTGGTCTGCCACCAGCAGCCAGGCAGTTTTTTGTGTACGATTTTTTAAAGTTTTAATTTTTTTTTTATTTCTTAAATAATTTTTTTCAATATCTTTATTATTATTTTTATTTCAATATGGTTTTAAAAACTAAGAATGCCAGATTTTAAATAAAATAAATGGTTATGATAAAAAAATAAATTTTGAGTGTTCCGAGTGTAATCGATGCAGCAGGGCAAGCAAAACCGATGTGAAACGTACTGGGTTTTGAAATTTTCGTCGTTTTTCAGACGAACACAGCTCTTATGGCGACGGTGTGATGGTTGTTCGAACTTCCAACCACTATTTTCTATTAGGTAATTTAAAAAAAAACTATTATTATTATAAATTTGTATAATAATATGGGCATGCGATGGCGGTGAAAAGCTCCGCGGCTAGTTTCCAGTGGGTACACTCGGAACACTCAAAATTATTTTTTTTATCATTGCCACTTATTTTAATTAAAATCTGGCATACTAAGTATTCAAAACCATTTTGAAATAAAAAAAGTAATAAAGATATTGAAAATATTTTTTTAAAAATTAAAAAAAAAATTATAACTTCAAAAAATTGTACACAAAAAACTGCCAGGCTGCTGGTCGGCAGACCAAAGAAGTCATAAAGGAGATGATCTAGACTACAGTTTTTCATTTTTTTTTTTTTTTTTTTTTCATTTACTAGATTCTTATGTTTCTTGAAGAGATGAATCATTTAAATTTACTGAATTTAAAGTTAATGTTCTTTATAAATAGAACGGCGTCATATGCGCCTTGCAATTTTTACCTCATGTGGGTATTTTAAAATGTTACCTGGCTATTATAGACTTAAAGGCCTTGTATTTCATCGGTAGGGAAAAATTGTTATCTAAAAACCCTACTAAAATTGCATGTTTTGCTAAGCTCCATCATCATCAAGCAGCCACGCCACCGGCAGGCGCTCATGCATACATACGTGTCTGTTTGTGTTATGTTGGGAGTGGGAAGGAGTCGGTCATGTCCTTATTTTTTGGATCTCTTCCGCATTTGCCTTCGGGAATGAGGAAACCATGAAAAACCTCATCCGGGAAGAGTCGGCCGAAAGTCAACTTGAAACTTGTCGGCCTTCAGTGATTTCAATATATGAAATCCTGCATTGTGTGGTGAGGGGTGTGTGTGTCTGTTTTTATGTGAGATATATTTTTTTTTTTTTTTTTTTTGGTTTTAAAAATTATTTATTTATTTTATTTATTAACCAATACATATAGTATACAATTAAACAAAATATATATAATATATAATATTGGTGGTAACAATACCTCCCTAATTGAGAAATTCTCGTGTTTAGAGAGGGAGTATATATATACTGTTTAGAGAGGGAGTATAGTTTATTATAAATTTCCCATATATATACATACTATATGGGAAATTTATAATAAACTTACATAAACATACATATTATACAAAAATTAAATAGATATATACATAGATATGTAAACATAAGTTTTGGGGGGGGGGTCTGGTGTTTAGGAATACCTACTGCTCGCTCAGTCGTCCGCGTCTGAATCTGGTTCATACCAGATGTGGTCCAGGTCCATCAGGATATGTTTGGGTAGTCTGTGTGTATATTTGAAAGTAAAGTCACTGGGTGCGTTGTATTGACCGATTTCTTTGATAAGTCTATTTTTGCTATGTCTGAGAGATTTGTAAAATCGGTCTGTCAGTCTGTGCGTGTGTTCAAATAAGGTCGGTATGTCTTCTCTGGCATGTAGTCTTTTGAGATTCGTTCTGATTCTAGTATTGTATGCGATTTTAATGCAGAGATTTTGTAGCGTCTGTAGTTTCATATGTGCTGTATGAGAAATGCTACTCCACACGGGAATAGCATACGTCAGTACCGGTCGTATGAGCGAGTAGTAGATCAGGAGTTTGGTTCTGGGAAGTAGCGGACTTCGTTTGTTGAAGATGGGCTTCATCGCGCCGACTGCCTTCCTGGCCCTCGCGTATGTCTTGGCTATGTGTGATTTCCAGTTGAGACGTGAGTCCATTGTCAGGCCCAGGTATACGACTTCATCTTTCCATTCTAGGACATGTCCTCCCATTTCGATATTGACGTCGGGTGTTCTTCTTTTTCGTTTCCTCGTGTACATGATCACTTCGGTCTTGGCCTCATTTAGTTTGAGTCGCCATTGCTTGTAGAACTCTACTAGAGCGTCGAGCGCCCTCTGTAGGTATATAGCCGCCATGTCTGCTTTCAGCGAGGAAACGTAAAGTTTGACGTCGTCTGCGTATATGGATAAGTTGCATCTCTCGTCTCGGGGGATGTCGTGCGTGAAGATGTTGAAAAGATGAGGTCCCAGTAGACTCCCTTGTGGCACGCCTTTTGGAATCTCACGTATTGTCGATAGCGCATTTCTGAGGAAGACTCTGAAGGATCTGTCTCTGAGATATTCTTGAATCAGTCTCGTTAGGTATATGGGCGTGTTTGTTCTGTGCAACTTGTGCAGTAGCCCTCTGATCCAAACGGTGTCGAATGCCTTCTCCAAGTCTATCAGTGCGGCGGCGATGTAGCGATTTTCGTTAAACCTTCTGGCGATGAATTCCGCTACTCTGGTCAGTTGATGGGTGGTGGAATGCCTCTTTCTGAATCCGAACTGCTCGTCTGGCAAAGTGTTGTTGTCTTCGTGGTGTGGTAGTAGCCTGTTGAGTATAACCTGTTCAAAAACCTTGCTCAGCGTGGAGAGTAGACTGATCGGCCGATAGCTTGTCGGCTGCCTCTTGTCCTTGTTTGGTTTGGAGAAGGGCAGCACGGTCGCCGTTTTCCAGATCTGAGGGAAATGTCCGATGATGAGGCAGGCATTGAACAGCTTTGTTATGTAAATGATGGCTTTCTGCGGTAGATGTTTGAGTAGAATGTTGTGTATTTGATCGCTTCCCGGCGCCTTATTTGTCTTCAATCGCCTGATGATGACGGCTACTTCGCTCGGTGTGCTGAAATGGATATCGGCCGTGCTCGTTTGCTCTGCTTGTTCGAGATCTCGTAGAGATTCTTCTACTAGTCTGTCCGTTTCCGGATCAGATAGGCCATCCGTGGCTGCGTAGGCTTTCTCGAATCCGTCGGCGAGCGCGTTTGCCTTTTCTTCCATTGAAAGTGCCAGCCCTGAGCCGTCTAGCTTCTCAAGCGGGGGTATCGTGTGATCTTGGTGTCTCAGAGCTTTCGCCATTTTCCATAGGCTGTTATCTTTGGGCGTGAGTGACGTAACTTTCTTCGTCCAAAGTTGGCGTCTGAGATCGGTGATTTCTTGCTTGATTTCTCGCTGTAGAGTGTTGTAGGCCGTTTTGAAGTAGCCGTCGCGCGTTTGATGGTAGATGCGTCGCAGGCGATTTTTCTCCTTAATGAGCGATAAGACGTGCTCGGGAAGCTTGACCGTGTATGTCTGTTCTTCTTTGAGTGGTATGAACGTGTCTTGGGCATGTTGTATGATTTCGGTGAGAGTGCTTGCGGCCTCGTCGATTTCTTCCTTTGAGCGCAGAGTTTCCGATGTGAGATGTATTCGTTCGTTTATCTCTTTCTTGAATCCTTCCCAGTCGGCATCTTTGTAGTTTCGCCGTTTTCTGGGGCTCCTCAAAGTCGTTCCTCCAATACTGAAGCTCACGGGCAGGTGGTCCGATGACAGTTTATCCAGCGTGCGCAGTGGCGAGATCGTCTTGGCATTTTTCTCGAGTACGATGTCCAAAGTGCTGGGGTACTTTGCGCTTGCCGAGTGAAATGTTGGTCTGTCCGGTGCCATTATCGAGTAGTTATGCGTCTGCATATGCGTGAAGAGCGTTTTACCGTTCGCGTTGCCTCTGTAGTTATTCCAATAGTTGTGTTTGGCGTTGAGATCTCCTCCTAACACAACAATTGGGCGCAAATTCAGTAGTTTATCCAGATCTTCTCTCACAAGACAGTTGCTATCATTGCAGTAGGCGGCGATGAAGGTATGCGCTCTATCCTCTATGATGACTTCGATAACTGTGGCTTCAGTATATTTCAGCTTTGGAGTGGGGATTCTTGTAGAAGTGATGGATTGACGAACGAATATGGCGGTGCCTCCGCCTTTTCCTTCCAATCGGTCGTCTCGGTGAACTTCAAAGCCGGGCACTCTCAGCGGCGTGTCGTGTTTAAGATGTGTTTCTGAGATGAGAATTACATCAGTATCGGTGTTATTTGCCAGAGCGAGCAGTTCGTCAATTTTGAAGCGGATGCTATGGGCATTCCACAGGAGGACGTTCACCATCTCGGGATTAGACATCGATGGTGGACGTGATGAGACCCATAAGGATCCAGGCTCTCGCAGCTTCGCTGGAAGCTGCGGCCAGCTCCGGTCGCAGGCGATCTAGTCCCTCGAGCAGGGCCATCATCAGTTGGGCATCGCTTCTAGCCTCTCCTGCGGGCTGTTGCGTGCGGGGCTGCGTGCGGGGCTGTGAGCGGGGCTGCTCCTCGTGTCGCTCCTCGCTCCTTCCGCCGGCTACGTTGGCCCAGCTGCGTCCATCCGTCCTCGGCATCTGCTGTGTATGAGGAGGTGGCCTGCTTGCTCCTGGGGCCTGGCGCTGGGGGTGTCGCTGGTGCTGCTGGAGCGAGGCGACGTAGGCGACCCTCTTCGGGCAGCCTCTGAAGTTGGCGGGATGGGGGCCTCCGCAGTTGCAGCACGCGGCGGGCTCGTCCCTGGTGGTCTTTGGGCACTCGGCCGAGGCGTGCTCCACCAAGCACTTCACACACCTCGCGGTGTGGGCGCAGTTTCGGGATCCGTGCCCGAAGTTTTGGCAGCGATAACACTGCGTCCCATGTTGGAGGTGATTGCTCCTGTGCTTCTGGAGGCGTATTCTGCAGTGGCACAGGTACTTCACTGCCGCCCTCAGCTGGCCCATATTTATTTCCTTGTCGAAAGTTGCCAGGTACATGGGATATTCGGCCGAGGCTGTTGTCATCTTAATGACCTTCACCGGGGGGAAGCCTTGCTCTGTCAGGTCGGCCGCGATGTCCTCCGTGTCAACGTTCGGTAGGCCCTTGATGACCGCCTTCTTCAGTTTTTCCGCCTCCGCTGTGTACGTGTGGAAGCCTCTTGCCTCCGCCCGCAGCCCGTTGGTGAGAGCGCGGTGATCCACCATGCTCCGCACGAAGATGTTTGCGGTTCCGCCTCGGTTGTAGCGGAACGTAAAGTTCGGGTGCCCGATGTGGCCCTGCACCGCCGTGGTTATCTGGGCGTGGGTAAGATTCCCCAGGGTCATCACAACCGGGGGGACTCGGTCCTTCTTCGCCGCGCTCGAGGTACCTGCGGAAGGAGAAATAAAGTTATTAGTGTTTTGGCGCTTTGGTTGCGGTGCGCCTCCGCCTTCACTTACTTCGTTCAGATTGCCAAAGCGGTTGCCGATAACAACCGCCCGGGGTTCCTGCGGTGACAGGGGCCTTTTGACGGGGTTGGAGGGCCTCGTCCAACCTTCCTCCTGGCAGGTCATCTCCTGAGCGGGCTGCTTGGCTCTGGGGGGCGGTACATAGCCCGACGCTGGGCCTACTGGGGGGCGGCTGGTTCCGGGTGCTGGGCCGGTCTCGGGCATCTTGGGGGGCGGCAGGGGGATGGCTGTCGGCTTCTCGGTTGGGTCAGGCTGGCTCTCCAGGGGCTCGGGAGCGGGGATCGTGACTTTGATAGTCCCGGTTTTAGATCGGCGACTGTATTGACGGGCGCCCGGGGGGATTATTATCGGAAATTCCTCCGGGTCTGCGAACCGTCCGGGGAACATCCGCACGGCGGGGGTCCTGTTCTTCCTCTTCTGGATGGGGATGAGGATGGTCTACTTCCAACCATTATGGATTATTAGGTTATTTTAAAAAGACTATAATTATTATAAAATTGTATAATGATATGGGCATGCGATGGCAGCGAAGGGCTCCGCGGCCAGTTTCCAGTAAGCTGTTTCGCGACGAAAGGATCTCCCGTCCGATGGGTACACTTGGAAGACTCAATTTTTTTTTTTCATTACCACTTATTTTATTTAAAATCTGGCTCTCTAAATTTTTAAAACCATATTGAAATAAAAATAATAATACAGATATTGAAAATATATTTTTTTAATTAAAAAATGAATTAGAACTTAAAAAAATCGTACACAAAAAACTGCCAGGCTGCTGGTCGGCAAACTAAAAAATTCATGAATGGGATGATCTAGACTACAGCTTTTAATTAGTTTTGATCTTGCATTCGACGTAATCGATGCAGCAGGGCAAGCGAAACCGATATGAAACGGACGAGGCTCGGAAATTTCCGTCGTTTTCCGGACGAACGCAGCTCTTACGGCGACGGTGCGGTAGTTTTTCGAACTTCAAACCACTATGGACTATTGGGTTATCTTAAAAAAATTATTATTTTTATAAATTTGTATAATAATATGGGCATGCGATGGCGGCGAAGGGCTCCGCGGCCAGTTTCTAGTAAGTTGTTTCGCGTCGAAAGGCTCTCCTGTCCGATGAGTACACTCGGAATACCTAAAATTAATTTTTTTATCATTACCACTTATTTTATTTAAAATTTGGCATTCTAAGTTTTTAAAACCATATTGAAATAAAAATAATAATAAAGATATTGAAAAAAAAAATTAAAGAATTAAAAATAAAAATTAAAACTTTAAAAAATCGTACACAAAAAACTGCCTGGCTGCTGGTGGCAGACCAAAGAAGTCATGAATGAGATAATCTAGACTACAGTTTTTCATTAGTTTTGATCTTGTATTCGATGTAATCGGTGCAGCAGGGCAAGCGAAACCGATTTGAAACGAACGGGGTTTCAGAAATTTCCGTCGTTTTACGGACGAACGCAGCTCTTACAGCGATGGTGCGTTGGTTTTTCGAACTTCCAACTACTATGAACTATTAGGCAATTTTAAAGGGACTATTAATATTATAAATTTGTACAATAATATTGACACGCGACAGCGGTGAGGGGCACCGCGACAGGTTTCGTAAGTGGTTTGGCGTCGAACGGCTCACCTGACGGATGGGTACACTCGGAACTCTCAAATTATTTTTTTTTATCATTATCGTTCATATTTTTAAAATATGGCATTCAAAGTTTTTAAAAATATAATGAAATAAAAATAATAATAAAGATAAACGAAAAATTAAAAAAAAAAAAAAAAAAAAACTTTAAAAAATCGTACACAAAAATTTGCCAGGCTGCTGGTCGGCAGACCAAGAAATTCTTAAACGGAATGATCTGGACTATATTTATTCATTAGTTTCATTCGTGTACTCGATGACGTAAAAATTACTATTTTTTACCCCACTTTGACGCCGGCTGCCTGCGAACTTGCCAGGCTGCCGGTTGGCAGCCCTGCTTTTTTCTCATTTTCTAATCGACCTTTATCATATGACACCATTCCCGTTCGTGTACTCGATGACGTAATTTTTTCGAAAAAAAACGCTGACTATTTCCATGGCAGCGCGGCTCCTGCCAAGAGGCGCACCGGCAGACCAGCTTTTTTAAGGTTTTCTAAGTGTCCATTATCACTAAAAAGTAGTTTCATCCGTGTACTCGATGACGTAGGTTTTACCTACCTCGTCTCCTAGTCATGTCGACGAATAGCTACAGCACTGGCAGAGGTTCGATTTGCAATTATGTTTAGCCTTAGAGTAACAATATACTCTGAGTGTATAGCATATTGGCATAACGTAATATTGCGTATGCAGTTTAAAAAACTTTATATATGTTAAGTTATGTTAGGTTGGGTTATATATAACGCAATATTACGTTATGCCAATATGCTATACATAATTGCAAATTGCAAATCCAACCTCTGCCAGTGCTGTAGATATTCGTCGACATCACCTGTTCCATAGATATTAGTCAGCAGTTTGAGCTGTAGATATTCGTCCGACATACAGGCTGTAGATATTAGTATGTGGAGTTCTCCATTAGAAGGCAAATGATTATGCAACCCTACAGTCATATATTTCAATGATGAAAGGTTTTCACCTATACCTTCCTGCGTACTTGGAAGACCCGCCGACAGCAGAAATATACGGCTTTATCTCTCCCTTCCTCCTTCTGAGGTCCTTTGTCTACCATTTTTTAGGGGTTCCGAAATTATCTGAACCTTTTCATGGGCAAATAAATGCTGGCGCTGCACCGCTGCGGGCAGGGGCGTGTCGGCTGTCGGCTCTGGTCCGAGGAGCTTAAAAACGCCTCGGGGTCCAACTTTTGGATTTAGGGTCCTGCGAATTCTAAAAACACGCAGACCAAGGAGTTTTAAACGATAGTCACGATTTTGAGTTTATTCGTTTTTGAGGGGTATCTACGGTGACCATTGCTTGTGTTGCATGGATTGCATTAATTTCTATTTTGATATACCTACTTATTCAGTAATATGTACTTTTGTTTCTATTTATATATATATATATATGTATATTTTTTTATAAATTAGTTTTTGTGCCCGGTTTTGCCCGTGATTAAGACGAAAAATAAATCTTATCAAATTGTTTGAATGGCATTTTTTTTTTGTGCATTTACTTTGTTATACATATATTTTTTATATTAATAAAAACGTGTACAATACAAAGATTAGTGGGACCATCATATGTTGTGCTGTACATTTTGATACACAATTAATCTAACAATATATATTTTGTCATTTACTGCACACTCCTTGCTTTAATCACATTCATACATCGTCTCACATGCATACAAATCCATACCTACTTATTCAATCATCGAAATAGATTAAAATCAGGCCGCTTCTACGCAGAAACATGCGTTCGGGAGGGTTTGCTTCTACAGGAAATAGATTTGCTGCTTTATAGTTGAGATTAGATACTATTATCTATTATGAAAAATATCACAGTAAAATGATAATTTTTTTTCAGAACTCTTTCGATTCATGAAAAACAGTGTAAAAAATAAGTAAACCCTTTTCCAGCAAAATCGAAATACAAACAAAAACATCGACGCACGGATATAAACAAACCTTTATTTTTTTTTACCTAGAACAAGTCCACAATATTATACGTAGATGTTGTCAGGACGAATCACAATAGCATTAATTTTATTAATCCTAAATCGTATGGTCTCACTATCCATTTAAAAATTGGGAAACGATAAAAATCTGTGAAACAGTTTGGACAAAAATAATAATAGATCACAGGAAAATGCCCTTTGATTTGTCCGAAATTGGGTCATATAATTATGAAGAATAGAAAATTAAAATTACATAGGCTCAACAACGAAGGACATTCCAGGGCGATATACTGTCATACAGTATTCATTTAATATTCAACTCCCACGATATTTCAGACGTTGGACGGATGTCAATAATTATAATAATTTTAGTTCGTATTTTGTCTGTTTTACAAGTCTAGACGCTTGGTAATGAATGCAGTCGAATTCATGCGGTTTTAAATGCCAAGAAAGTACGGTCATTTGAGTTATAAAGTGGTAACTAATTAAATTTAATAATGTTTTGAATGGTAAGTCATAGTCAAGTGACGTAGAAATAGGTTTCAGTGTGGTTTGTATTCGATGATTAAATATTGACGACATAATGGAAGGTACCTACAAATAAGATCAGAGGTACCAATTATATTGTACGTGTGATAACGTTCAATTAAATATAAATTTTTTTAACCACATAACGGAAATCTCTTGCTTAAAAATGTTGGGATTTTTAACTAGGCAAACTAGAAATTTTAACAATATAAAGTGTATTAAACTGTTATATTTTGCCTATGTAAGAAGTCAACTTGAGTACAATTAATTCTCCCGTCTGGAACCCAGATTATAATATACATGCACAAGCTGTTGAAAGAATACAAAACAAAACTCTAAGATTTCTAAAATCTAAAATGGGTATTCCAGCAATTATTTTAAACTACAAAACTCTAAATATGAATATGCTCAAATTGTCAGACGGATGAATTTTCACGGACTTGGTATTTATATAAAATTCTAAATGATTTAGTTGATACTCCGGTATTGCTTGGATTGATAAGCTTCCGGATACCACCACGTAATACTAGAAGTCAGAGAAATTCTGGGACTAACTACCATATGTATTCCTCTTTGCCCAGAATACTAATGGAGGGAAACGATTACACCATGTCAGTGGACATCTTCAATTTATCTTTAAACAAATATAAAATATTGTTACTGAGGCAGTTCATTTATGCACAATAAATACTGTATATTTCTTTCCATTCATATATGTAATAGCCCCGTAAAAGGGCGTTAATCAATCAATAAATAAATAATATATGACTCGATAATCGACA
The DNA here is from genome assembly GCA_917563855.2 of Limnephilus lunatus. Lineage (NCBI taxonomy): Eukaryota > Metazoa > Arthropoda > Insecta > Trichoptera > Limnephilidae > Limnephilus > Limnephilus lunatus. Next base: position 29,934,974 of record OU830599.1, on the reverse strand, counting down.
AGAAATAAGCCTGACGTCCGATTACTGAAAATGTACCTATATTGGATTATCAAGTAGATATTAGCTTTGAACGCCAGCGTCATAAACAGCAGATAAACTAAACGAAGTGAATTTAGCTACGTTTGGTGAATACATCTTTATGGCCAGGTAATTCCCAACCTTCCCCTTTCCATCTCCTTCCCCAATCCTTTAATAATAATAACAATAATATTTGGCTGATTTATAAAGCGCCGTTTTCGAGAAAAATCACCTAAAGGTCGCTCTACATAGATATAAGCATATAATAAAATAAAATTACTTATTCCAATCAATCTATTTTAACCTAATTCCCTTTAACTTCACAACATACCCCAATTGAGAATGACGTGGACCCACTGGCTCCGTACATAAAATGTTTTAAAAATTTATCAAGTTTAGTTATATTTACGTGATTCCTAGGACAAATATCCTAAGAGGAAACCCGGTCGCCGAGAAATTTGAACAATATGTATTTTACCAAACTGTTGCTGTCACTGTCGCTCTTACTCCCTCGAATACTAAGTGAAAGGGACAACTATATCTCGGGCTGATAATACATACCTAAATAAAATCATCAAAATCGAGGTTTTAAATTCCCAATTTTTCTTCTCCAAAACTGGACCGATTTAAAGATTTTTTAAAATAACCGTATGAGAAGAAAATGATCTAGGTATGTCTGTAGTTTTGCCTTTTTTTTTTTTAATAAAAGAAAGACAAAATTTCCCAGGCTACGAATAACCTGACATAATTTTAAATTTTCCTACTATCACAGTAATCGGAAAATGTTGCTTGTGTCGTGATGGAGGACTTCGCCAGCCGAGGAATGGAACACGCGACGCCTGAGTGTGACACAAGCGCGATATCAACTCATTCACTGCCACTGACTTGTAAGTTTTTCGTTATAACGTTGATGGCGTTCAAAACTGACAAATGTAACCATTGTTGGAGGTCCTAACTCCTACAAGAATTAACTTCTCAAAAAAAAAGCAAAACGTACCGACCCGACATGCTAGTGATATCTATATTATGTATATTAAAAAAATATATTTGTAATAGTATCAAAATCCACAAAGGAAATTGGAGAATACCTTTGCATGGAAAAGCGCCGGCCGGTTTCCACTTTAATGGAATTAAAAGTACACACCGAAATTCAAATAAGAATTTGTTGATGATAAGTTTACCACTAAGCAAATTTATAACAATTGTAATTACTGACCGGAACATTTTTTTGTTGTTTAATTAATCTTTACCATCATTTTAATAGCAATGGAACCCTTTTGTCCGTACTGTACGAATACATACATCATCTACAATTTATACCTATCCTATTTAGTTTTTTCTGACAGATGGGTCCGGCAGGTGGGAGAAGGGGTATAATAATACCAATAGTCACAAGTCACAAGCCCGCATGGTGGGCAGTTAGGCAGTTAGGTAGTTAGGCTGGGCAGCTTATGTCAGAACACCGTTTGCAAAAATACAACGGAAATAGAACGGTGGCGCCTGCTGACGATACCGACAGGGCTGGACAATTACAGTAAAATTAAATTACTACTTGGTTGAATTTAGATTACACATAGTTTAATTATGTGCAATTGGAGGGGTCCGCTCCGGGCGCCGAGTTGCCAAGGCATCAAGAAGTCAAGAAGCCAACGCACTGATTATATCTAACATAGCGCCGTTTGATACCTAAAATTTTCATGTCGACTGCTTTAGCAAGACACCCAAAAACTTTTGCCATCCTAGAGGACAATACAATTTAGTTATTATTTTTTTTATTTAATGAAAAGCTCCATAGAGACGTCACATTTATTGAAATATGTATTTATCACTAGTTGATTTCGTTCAAAAATTGAAAGAATTCAGGGGAGATTTAGCATATTGACAATGGTGGAAATAATGGATGTTTAATGGGAAAAGCTCAATTTATTAATTTATCTGTAATGTGATACAGCAGTTTTTAAAGTTTTTTCTGACATACCAATGGAGAAATCAAACAATCCAAATGGAAAACGTATTTATCTTTACACAACTTAATTCAATTTAGAACAAAAAAAATGTAAGAAAGCGGCTGGAAGTTTTCTACGAATAGAAGGGGTTGCTTAGTAGATGGTGATTGATTTTGATTGTGGCTAAGAGTGAAGATACTACAAGTTGAGAATAAAAAAAATTGTTAAAATCCTCCCTGTCAGAAAAAAAATTTATGCAACAAGTGGAATTCCACAGGGTTCACACCTTGGTCCAATCTTGTTTATAAATGATATTACAAAAATATTTCATTACGTATTTATATCACCTTTCGCTGATAACCTCAAAATTTTTAGATTTATTCAACAATATTTTCCATTGTAACATTTTTAAGATAATATAAACATTTTGTTAATTTGGTGCAATGAAAATATACTAGAATATCTCAATTTTGAAAAGAAATTTCATTTCATTTTTGTCACGACGCTCATTTAAGGTTTCTAATGTTACGTAGGTACATTGATATAGGTATAACTTGATGATATTTGAATTCCTTTCCGAACCCGAAATTTTCGACTGACTAACCGCAGAAGAAGAAGAAGAAGAACCGCTAATAATGTCAAACTTACGATTATTACTATAGTTACTATTATATACCAAATCCGGGCCTATGTGTGAGCCAATTACTGTGGGCGCCGCGGCAGCTCCACCGACCGCGGCTCATACATCAGACTAATAACGTTATGTCGCACAAAGTGATTCGGCATAACATACGAGTATAAAGTAGTGCGATGTACTCGTAGACTTATACCTTTGCATTAGCTGCCATTTACCTATTTATAGGGCGGATGAACATCGCCAGCAGTCGATTAATCCCCGTTAGTCCGCTAGTCCTCCACTCTGCTAGCGGTGTCACCACATTTTCAACAGAATTTAATGGCTAATTAAGAAATTGGATTAGGTGATTACTTATTTCCATTAGATGTTAGCAGATTATTCGCGATCACACGTTACGATATCATGTTTGCGCAGTCTGACAGGTTATGTAAAGAGATTTAAACCCTCAGGTCTCGGCCATATTTTATCACATGATCAAAGTTATTCCACTTTGCAATAATATTAAAATAAATGGATTATTTCTGAATGTATGCGAAAACTACGAACTGTTTTTGAAAGGTGGTGAAATACGATTTCAAATTTTATAAGTCGAAATAAACATAATTTTTGAAGAATTAATATTATGCATTAAAACATAAAAAATATTTTTGAAACTAAAAGTAGGTGTATCTACCGACAACGAAAAAAAAAACATACATATTTTTTATCAAACAAATGTATTATAATGTTATTGTCACCTAACGTTTTTATCGTTCCGCCTAAAAAATATTTTTTTTTAGTTCATACGAAGCAGTTACTTTGTGATGTGACATTATAATTTTAAAATAAAACAATAACTTTGTAAACACCACTTTTATTATTTATACTTTATGCCGACCGGGTTTCGCTACAACCGTAGCTTCTTCAGGGCAGTATAATACTCTACTGTAGACTATTAAATACTGCCCTGAAGAAGCTACGGTTGTAGCGAAACCCGATCGGCATAAAGTATAAATAATAAAAGTGTTGTTTACGAAGTTATTGTTTTATTTTAAATTAAAAAATAATAATTAAAAAAATCTCTTTTTTGCGATCTGAAACTTGGTGTCGTAAAGGTGTATATTTATGACTTCTTTTGAGATTATTTCTCAAATTTGACTATAAAGTGTGGTGTTTTCTCTTTTCATAACTATGATAGTAACGGAGACACATTCTATGAGACCTGTATAAGTTGTTTCGAACGTGAACAAATTAGTCAGACGGGTTAACGTACTTTCCATATTTTTTTCAAGATGTCAAGTTCGTTTTTAATAAACAGGATTTTCTGTTTATCTACTACCCGGTTTCACCCGATTAAAAAATAATATAAGAATCCTTGAAATCAACACAATAATTTGCAAATCGTTGATTTCTTTATCGATCTCATTTCGCTGTGCAATGCCTCCCCCTTCATAACAGCATGACGACATTAAGCATGCATGAAGCCTAGTTCGTTAAGCCGGACCTTGTTCTTGCGACTGGCGAGAACAAGTACGCACTACTTAATTTAGTGTGTTATAAATAAAATATCTGTTTGTATTCAGCAATGCAAATTCGCTTTCTCCGAGGCATTTAACATGTGGGCCGATGCATTTTGTAAGCAGTCAGCTGTGCTGTGTGTTACCGCTACCATTGATAAAGAGTACACTAGGTGAACCCTCAGAAATATTGGTTCCACGCAACTACTATTCTCGAACTATTTCAATTCCAGAATGAAAAAGAATTTAAACAGGGGTGGGGAACATGAGGCCCGTGAAGCTTTTTGGTGAGCCCGCGTGCAGTTTTGGTGGTGCCTGCTGAAAGCACCACAAAAATGTATACTCAAAAAGTGAGAACGGTTTTCTTTAATTAGATAATTGTAAAATGAATATAAAATTATAAAAAAATTATTGCACTCAATAAATTTGCTGTAAAATGCAGTTTTGAGTACAATATAATTTAAGCTGATGGTCTGGTGGACTCCTACACAGATCCATTCCTAAGTTAAAATCTTTCTTATGTTCATAACTGGAATTTATATTATGAATTCCAGATGCGTATTCATCTGCTGACGCATTAAGGAAACCATCCGTGTGTTTCAAGTGCAAAAATCGGAGGAAAACAAATCGGAGGAAAACAAATCGTAGGAAAACGATTCTCGTGTCGTGGGTCCCTGGGTGTAGCATCAATTAAAGCTGGGTACTTGCATGTAGATTCACTTTTAATTTAAAATCGGTTGTGTTCAGAATGTATCCATTAAATTCCAGTTGTGGATTCATGTTTGTTCATTCAGTTGCTGACACGTTTGGATTATGGATTTCGGTTTTAGTTAATACAGGAAATTTTGCATACTTGACGTTCAAAATAAGTGTAAAATAATCTGATTTCGAAAAACTCTGTAAAACACATCTCACAACTTTGGACAACGTCGGGACTTCAACTAAGAAGAAAACAGCTGTCGCCAGTTTTCAAAAGACTTTTCGACTGCCAGGCTTCAGAAAAGCCATCGAAATCGATCATCTGTTCAACAAAAGAACGTCGTTAATTGGAAATATTTGAGAAATTTCATCATAAGCAACGAAGAACCGTTTTTTAATTCAGGCCTAAGGACACGACCACAACACATTTCTACCGATTTAACCTTTCAGTGGTTGATACTCTAGTCATAGTAAAATTATTATGCCTTTAATCTTACGAGATTAGTAGAATTCAATGTTTTTTGAAGTAAAACTTCTTTACGTACGCTCGACTTAGGGGGGTAATCTGGTGAATGCGTTCCGAAAAGTGTGATGTTTCGAAAAGTGTGATGCGAACGGTAATCAATGCGGACGGTGATCGGGCGAGGCAAAAGGCCGGGCCTTTACGCACGCTTGACTTGGGGAGTAAGCTGGTGTCACCTAAAGGTTGTAGGTCACCCCAGGGTCACAGGTCACCCCATGGTCATATGTCACCCCAATGTCAATGTCACCCCAATGTCATATGTTAGTGAAGTTTTACTTCAGTCGTGTGGTCTAAGTCTAAAGCAGACTCGTTTTTTTATCCAAAAAGCGCCAATCTCGCTAATTCTAATTCTGTGTGTGTGTGTGTTTTGCATGGTTGTATTGCAAGAATGATGCATTCACTTGCATTTATTATTTCGTTCTGACAACATAATTAATACTCTCTCGCGGCGGTGAATGCAAATGCATTGTGCTCAAACTGCAATTCAATTAAACCAAACAACTAATTCAATGTACAGAGGAAACATACTTGCATTATTAATAGACACCCTCTTCTGCATGAAATACCCATTTATAATTGGTAATGCCAACTTCTGATTTGTTGTTTATCTATAACTAGCTGGTTGTGTTGCAATGCCATATTCAAAGAAATAAATTGTTTCTCCCTGCACGCCCTTCCCCCCCGAACCCTTCCCCCCCAACCCCTTCCCCCCGCCATCTCTCTCCCCTCTCCCGCTTCACCGTTCCCCCAACCCCCTCCCGCGTTCCAAACAATCAGTTTTCAAACAGCTCGCGTACCACCTTCTACAATTTTTTTATTCAAATTTTAATTATTCATGTATTACAAATATTCATTTTTGAAGATTATAAGAACAAATCAATCAAATTTGGTACCTAACATAGGTAACTATATAAAATATCTATAATTCTTGATTCGATTCAATTTGTTTTTTTTTTCTTCTTTGTTTTTTTTTTTTTCGTTATCTTTAATACAAGTTATGCATATATTAGGTTTTCATTACACATAACATACCAAATGGTTGTGTTATGAAATACTTCTCAAAATTCTTTAGACAAAACATGTTGTGGTATTTTAAAAAAAAAGATTCAAAGTTTTATTTATTTATTTATATATGAAAATTATTTATTAAAAACTAGGTAGTCCAACAAAGCTTTCACAAGACAGATTATCTGCAGGTTCTACCAAATCAATATGTCATTAAACACGTAATATATATTATTTTTATTTATTTATCAACCAATACATGTAATATACAATTAAACAAAATATATATAATATATAATATTGGTGGTAACAATACCTCCCTAATTGAGAAATTCTCATGTTTAGAGAGGGAGTTAGGCGAGTACTTCAAATAAATTCATTAATTTAAAAAGTTTCGAAAATTGAATTTTGATTTAACAATCATTGTTTTGCAAAATGTCATTCTCAATCCAGAAACTTTCTCGGGGGTGGAGAAAAGGTATTTTGAAAGTTTCAAACATTTCCTATGCTTAATATAGCAGTACATAGACATCTCATATACTCATATAATATCTACTCATGTAAATACATATACCCAAGCAAGCAAATTTGATTTTGAAATATTTCTATAATATAATATGATTTAATTGTTTAATGTCTATAAACGAGACTATAGAAGGCGGTTGTGAACGGTTCCATGACAATTCTGAAGCATGCAAGTTCAACGCTCCTATGAAAAGTCAATGCAACCATTTTTTTCATTTCATTACTTTTAATGACTTTTCAAAGAGATGTCGAAGTTGAATGATACTGAGTTGTCTGATCCTCCTGCATCTCATCGACTTCAAGAAAGCGACTAGGCAAAATATATTATTCTGCAATAATAATTCCGGGACCAAATACCACATAAAGATGTACCCAATCCTCGCTTTCACACATTTGAAATCTAATTCACCTCAAATATCGACATTTTTATCCCGTTAAAAATTATAATTATAGAAATTTTATAATGTTTTGATGTAGAATTCCTACGACGCGTCGCAACGGGAGCTTTTTGAAGCGAAAACTTCTTTAGCACCGGCACCGTTGTGATTTGAAAGTCGATGAAACGAAAAAAAGCTACACCAAAAAGAGACATTCATCTTTGGGATTTAGCCTGCGAGAGAAGAGATAGAATAATCGGTCTCTTCTTTGTGCAGTGATTCGTAGCCTCCCCACTCTGGTCTAATTTTGTTTTTCTGATGGTTTCACTTCTACCGCATGTGAACTACACACTTGTATTTTTTGGCACCTACTTGACTGTCTAACCAGTGATTCCTAACATTAATTGGAGTAAAAATGCAAATAAAATTTCGGTCTCCGATTACATTTTTGATGATTTTTTTAAATCTTAAAACATAACAAAGCAGGTATAGGACTATAGGATCGGGGTTACTAGGCTAAGTAACCAGTGATGACTTGTCAATTTTTTTTTTTTCATTTGGTTTTAAAGAATAAAAACATCGAAAAAGTCGCCGGGGACTAAAATGTCATTTTTTTCCAAATAATGTCAGGAATCACTTGCAGAAAAGTAAGTCAAGTATGTCACTTAAAAACCTGTATATATATACGTATATACCTGTATATATAGTATAGGTACGCCCCGAATATAAGAGGTCGAAATTTAGTCCCAAATAGTTTACTACTGTAAAGTTTTTCTGGACTGTCAAAATAGTCATAAACAGAACAATTATGGGTTAATGAATAAAACACACCACTGTAATTAATAATAACATACATCGTCTGTCTTCAATCAAATGTCTCTGAAGTTCGTTAGAATAATGAAATGAGTACCTAAAGATAATGACTAATGAAACAATTTAACATTTAGAGCATACAAAGAAGATGTGTTTATAACAAAGCAATTTATAAGTAATTATCTTCAACTACAGTCACGGGCTACTATATCTACCACCGATGGAAGTGTGCAGCGGGCGTGTCGGTGTGCCAAATCATAAATAATCAGTTTCACTGGCCTGTCTGAGACCATATAGCGGTTGTAGAGAAAGGGGAGCTAAAATAGGTATAAATTGAACGATTTCACGGATTCATAGAAGATATTTTTTTTAAAGAAAGGGACGTTTGTGATTTGGGCATGCACAGCAAATGAATGAGGAAAGGAGTATAAGGAGAATATATGACGCAAATGTGAATGGTAGAAAAAGTCGAGGACGCCCAAGAAAAACATGACACGACCAAATGAATCAGGTACTTGAGTCGGGCCATGTCAAGAGTCAGAATAATAGAAGAGCATGTATGAGACGATGTTTTAATGTAAACGAGGCAAGGAATGTGTGCCAAAACCTAGTTGTTTGGCGGTCCGTCTTCTCTGTCAAATGGGGTGTGATGGTTAGTTAGTTCGAAGATCGAAAAAATACCATTTCACCAAGAGCAGAAATTCATCGAAAAGAGATTTTTTACTCTGACTCACGACTCAAGACTGAATGGGATATTTTTTATTCTTGTTTTGATTTGTCTAATAGTGATAAAAGGGTGTTAAATGAAGATATAAAATCACGTAATTTTTTAAATAATATTTGGATATCACATTCTTCTTCCGGATTGTCTTTGAAATTTCACATAATGAAGAAAATCCCACCCTTGTTAAATCTTTAAAAAATGTTAGATAAACCATTAAAAATGAACTATTTTTCAATGAAACACGAAATAGAGGAAATATTTTGATTTATTTATTATAAAAATATATTAATATAATTCAAATAATCTCAAGGCAGTGTATTCAAATACCAGCAAATCGTTCATTTCGGCATTATTTTGCGAGACTTAATCTAGCGACTTTTTGTAAATAATTTCGTAAATATATACTACATTTGCTACGGAAGATTACAAAAAAATGTGGTTTAAAGGATTCATAGTAACTTGAACCCCTTTTGCACCCTTTTATCGCTCTAATGAGCGTAATACACGAGCCCGATTTTCAGCCCGATTCCAATTAGAGACAAAAGTCAACATTTTTCGCTTTACGCGATCGCTGTTTTCAACTCTATTTTCATACCTACGATTTCAGTAGGCATCACAACAAACAGTATGGTTCATGTGTTGTTTGCAGTGATGACAATTGAAATCCTAGATATGCAAAATAGAGGTGAAAATAGCGATCGCGCAAATCGAAAAATGTTGACTTTTGTCTCCAATTGGAAACAATTACGCTCTTTAGAATTTAAAAATAACATTTTTTATGACTCACCTTAATGTATATATTATCACTATACCGACTCACAAAACTTTTACTTATCCAAGTTTTATCGGTTCTTCCTTACGTTGGTAATAAAATTTCACTCAGCATAAGTATTATGATAAGTGTTGAAGTATACATAGTGTAGTCAACATCATCATGGTCAGCCATTCCTTCTTGTAGGGTCGGCTAATGACTGTGATGACTGTGACTACTTAATGACGTTATTATATACAATGCAGTCATAGTTAATGACTGCAGAGCTCGAAGCGCCAGTACAAAGCGCCACACAGAGCACTACAACAAATTCAGAGGTTCACAACCACGTTCTTATTTTAGGATATATACATATCTATCTTCTATCTTTCTTCTTTTCAGGTTTGTATAAAACTACGGGTGAGCTCTGGCATTATGAAATTTGTATAAAAAAACATGAAATAGGTGTATTGAATGCGGGAGGGGGAAGGGGGGAGGGGGGGGGGGGGGTTAATAATTGTAAAAAAATCTGCTTACGTAATATTTGAACGGCCCCTATATTATTGTGCTTTCAGAATTCTACGAATTTCAGAAAAATACGTGTATGTTCGTGTGTGTGTGCGTGACTGCCACCAAGTTGATAGAATGCATTGTCATCGACTACGAGTCCATGTGCCGAGTTTCAGCTCAATCGGATGTCGGAAAGTGGGTTAATTTCCACTTCCAAGAGTCCGCTTCATTCATACAATTATTCAATCAAGAAAACAAAAGTGAAATTCAAATCGAAGTACATATTTAAAAAGAGAGAAAGATTTGAATATCTTGGCATAATATGAGGTACTTACTACACTGAATACTGACATACAAGTGACTTTTAAATTTTAATTTTATATTTGAGAAAAATAATTTTCCTCAAGGCCATCTCCGGGGATGCAGTGCGAAGGCACATTTTGAGGAAAGGAAGGAGTGTTCCTGGAAGAGACTAATATGTTGTAGGAGGGATAAAACACAGCGGCCGATAATTTAGGAAAACATTTGTGGAAGACGATTTGTGCGACGCAGCACCAATTATGCACAATATAATAAAAAGTTTGGAAACCCCTGATCTTAACAATGACGTTCGGTTGCTTTGTTGCCGTTATCATAATTTTTAATTTGGTGACAATCAGTCTTTTATGTTATTTCAATAAACCCAACAGCATCACTAGAAACCGCAGTAAATCATAAATCAGGGTAGCAGGAACGCAAGGAGTAGGGATGGGATTAAGGAGCGCATGACGGGAGCCGGGAGCCGGTCGCGGTCGGAGCCGTCACGACTCATTATGACTCATTTGCTTTGAGGGCAGGCGCGCGCCGGAGACCTGACCCGTGTCCTTGTTGGGATAACAAATAGTCCGTGACGCATTATGGTAAAGAGCGAATTCTATTATTTGTAATCTTCGGTTTTTCTTGATTTTTATCCTTCTTTAGTTGAGTTGAGAGTATGATAATATTATCATAAAACAAACTTCACAATTCCATAACAATAAGAATCCAATAAAGCAAATACTTGACTGCGAAATGTACGAGAGTGGACCGGTATTAGAAGTGTGAAGGAGCTTTTCCGGCAGCGCAAGATAGAGATACATTTACCAGAGTGATCGCCAACGTCGGGGGACCTGATAAGGCCCACGAAGAAGACGGTAAATACAAAGGAATATTACATTTAAAAAAATCTTGTTTGTGAATTATTTAAACTCTCGAACAGTGAATGACCTTTAGCGTAATGCTATTTTCCAAGGTTTTCTATCTCGAATTTGTAGGTCAATGCAACATTTTTTTAACGATAGCTACACTCAGGAGGCCCTGAAGAAAATAATTCCCTTCAAGGCCTATATCATCTTTAGTAATGCTGTGTGGAGGGTCTTTTTAAGAAATGCACAAGAAGAAGTTCTGGGAAGGAAAAACCTGTAAGAGGTGGGTAGGAATCTGGTGGTCGGTGTGTCTAGGGGTGATGGATGAATTAATCCATCCCTCTCATTGCGGTGCAAGGCGATGTTTCGAGAGAGCTCTGCTGGAGAGGTCAAAAGTTTTCCCTCAACAAGTCTCTCCCGATCCGACCCGCCAAGCAGTAAGTGTGCAGACGCATCCGCCGCTAAGACCCAGACAAATCACAAAACGTAGCGAACCACTTGGGGTGATCTATGGCAGAGGTGTTTCCGGGGCGGCGGTACCCATACCCGCCTCCCAAATAGAAAATATATAGATATGAATGAAAAAATGAAGAAAATGAATTCTCACTTCCTACAAAGTAGGAAGCAACTAGGTAGGATGGTATGTTTTGTGCTTGTTAGAGATATGTGATGAACGTGAACCATATTTCGTAATATGGCGGTGTTGATGTACTAATACTAATACAGTAGGTCCGATTATGTTCCGACGTCATGGAGCATGGAGTCACGGCTACGGCTGGAGCCGGGAGTTGGGACGTGTTTCTGGCGCCGGGTAAAGTCGTGTTTACACGACGCGTAATAATAATTCGGTGTTCCCACACGATGCAGCCGTGTAAACACAGCTTAGCATAAAAATGGCGGGAACCCGGATGGGCTTACAATAAACAGACTTTAACATTAGGGGAATGGCGGGTCTGGTGCAGGGGTTACCAACTATTACATCAATAAATTAAGTAAATGATAAGATAACAAATAAATTAAATAATTTAGGAATATAATATGTAAAGGCACCACGCAGTCTGAAAAAATATATAAATTATGTAATTGGAATAAGGTTACCTTAGAATAAACTTTTTTTTAACGAAAAAGGAACTTTTTTTGCATGTTTCACCATTAGAGACCTCAGGGCCTCCAATAAAAAAAAATTAAAAAAAATAGATATGTAAAAAGTAATTAAAAAGAAGTAAACACTGAAATCATTGATTATATCCCTTGCTGGCTAATTCTAAGCCATGTCAAAAGTCAGAATAAAAGAAGACGCATGAATGTGAATGAAGCAAGGAGGATGAAGCAAGGAGTGTGTGCCAAGAAGTTAGTTGTGTGGCGGTCTATCGTATTTGCCTACCCCTTGTTTTCAGTGGGCCGCCGAGGAAAAGCTTTCTTACTGTGCGAGGAGAGCTCGGGTCTGCTAAGGTTGGAGGCCGCAGAAGTAGCTAGGACCTGGATGCGTCTTGTCGAGGCAGTGGGTTCTTTACCCGAAAAGGACAAGAGGAAAAAGATGTTTAATCAATTTTACACGGAGATAAATTTGATTTTAGACATGGCGATATATATAGACAAGTCAACAACATACATCTATTATCTACCTACTATACAAGGGGTTTAAAAATTAATGAACCTGCGCAAAATGGTTTTACACAATATTGGAAAGTTATATTTTTTTAACGCGCCAACTTTATTAAGTCAGTTAAATACAACTGGTGAACTTGTGTATTTTTAAAATAAATTATTCATATCAAAAGGTAGTGTGTTTATACCATGTCCAATCTCTACGTTCAATTAAACAAAGTATGAGTTCATAATTAAGTTTAAATTTGGTAATGTCTAAAAATAGCTTAGACAATACATTTTGATGATATACAGTTTTTACGTAAATTGAAAACCTTTACATAGTAATAGTTCATAAAATTACATGCACTTCTATTACTATCATCCGTACGTAATTATACACAACTGAACTGCCCCAGTAACGATCTTTTGTATTTATTAAGCGATAAATTGAAGGCATAATTGGTCCAGTCTCCAATAGTGTTCTGAGCAATGAGGGGTACATACGATTGGGGTCCAGGGCGGATCCAGGATTTTTTTCTGGGGGGGCACAAGGGGCGGAGGGGGGGGGGCGCCCCTCAAGAGCATAATTCCTACCCCCACCCCCCAGATATTTTTTGTTTTATTTTTGAGTTTTCTTCAAAAATAAACTCATTTTGACGTTTTATTTTCCTTTCTACCTCTTCAAAAGAGAATTTTTCAGTTAAGCCTACAATTTTAACAGATGGCATGAATGGGATGCAACGAACAAAATTCGCAATTCCAGCCAGAAATAGACAAGAGTTTGACTCATGTTCTTTCTGTTATTTTATTAATATATTTTAACAACTCTGATAATTTGATTTGCTTCTAAGTATGTAATGTGATGGAATCTCCACAGAAAAATACCATGCTGAGGGGGGGGGGGGGGGGGGGCACGTGCCCCCGTGCCCCCCCCCCCCAAATCCGCCCTTGATTGGGGTGATTTTCAGAAAAATAACGCTACACAAATTTTCCAATTACGTACTATTAGGTATATTAGTGTAGGTTAGTCCCAGAATTTCAGCAATGAAAAAATTCCGACCACTCCCCAAGTTGAAAACAGCTGGATTTGGGCGGCGCGCCCGGTGTCTGCTACATAACATATTAAGGCCACTGCAGCTGTCTAGCGCCACCTACATTATAATTTAATATTATTTCATGAATAGGCCAGGCGTTAAATGCTCTTCTACAGCTACCAATAACCAGTGACCTTCCCCATTATAGTTTGGTAGTTATTTAGCGTATTGTTTTTACATATAACGTACATCATTTTACATATACCGTACATAACGTTTTTACATATACATAACATGATAAACTAAAAACTACAATCATTATTGTTGTTTTTTTATTGGAAACCAAATGAAAACTAACAACCGTTTAAAAAACATGTAAAATATTTTTTTGTAAGTTTTTTCGGTGCTATTAAAAATATCTGCTACTTCTGCATGACGTTTACCTAAACCGCATACGTTTGGTACAAGGGAGCTCATAAACGAATTGGTATTGACATGATTGTTGCCGTGAAAGATATTTTTAATTCGTGTGACTCTATTAGGAACATGAAATGAAATCAATAGAAATAATGTAGAGCTGTCAATAGTGGAATTAATGATTTAATAAAGAAAAATTACATCAGATGCCAATCTTCTGTCGGAAAGCTTTATTAATTTTAGTTATTTCATTATAGTTTATATTTTCAGTAGGAGTATTAAGTTTAGAATTTATATGTCAAATTTGTGCTGTATTTTTTTCAATAGAATCTGAGTGAACCTTATAATACGGTGACCTAATATGTGAGTTATACTCAATTTGGCTCCGCACTAAAAATTTTAAATTAGAAATTTCAAAAATTCTGATTATGAAACCGAGCATTTTCATTGCTTTTGTTAAGTAGGTACTAATATTTGTGACATTTTTATTTTATTTACTATCTAAGACTATCCCTAAATCTTTTATTTTATTGACTGAAATGTGATGAGTAACATTAAGTGAGTATTGATATGTGATAGGTTTATCGGTTTTATAAATTCTAATGAGTTGATATTTACTTAAATTGTCATGCAATTTATTGACGATAAACCAGTCATATAGGTTTTTTAGATTATTCAGTGTACAAATACAGTCGTATATACTACTTTTAATTAAAAAAATCGCAAAACATTAACATTGTGACAAATGACAACAATATCATTAATAAATAAAATTGGGCTATGGAGCGATCCTTGTGGGACGCCACGCATGAGAAAAATGTGACAAAATGTTTAATTTATAATCAAAGACTATTCCTAAATCATTTATTTAATTGACTGAAATGAGTAAAGTTACTTTAAGTGAGTATGATTGGGTTATACTATATACTTATACAATAGCTTCCTAATAACAGTAGTTATTCTAATTATTTAAATTAATTTTACCACTATGTAAAAAACTTTGATTTTTTGAAACACGAATTCGATTTGAGTAGGTTTATGAATTTCTTCTAAGAAACTGATGTCAATAAATTGACTCAATTATAACATTCATGAAAAATAAGTCTACGTCACGTCGCGTCCAGAAACTGATTGATAACAAATTAAAAATTCAAATTCGGTTATGTGTATGTAACTATGGTGCAATGAAATCGAGAGCTTGGATTTGCTCGGAATTCAAGCGTTATGTTCAGTAACTGATTGTGGGAAAAAATTAAACAAGCGATTAAGTATGTTCCAATATTATTTTATTTTAATTTACTAATAAATAATTTGAAATGAGTAATGTATGTAAATCTTTTGGTTAAAATTTTAGATGTAGTAATTTTCAAGTTTACAAATACTTTCAGCTTCACAAACCAGATAGCTATAATTTCGTGATTTTTCACGGAACTGCGTTAGAAATTGTAATAATAGCCGACAATATAAACATTAACATTATACATTTAGTTGGTTAGAGACTACGTAAATTAACAGCGTGCTAATGTGTTCATAATATAGCGTGAAACTAAATATATTACCCCCACTAATAATGTTTGCATATAAAATTGTATTAGTGGCGTAAATTTGAAACACTTTACGCGTAATATTTTCAGGAAAATATAAAGTACCTATAGTACACTTATTTTCCCAGAAATATTTCGAAGATACAGATTCAAAAGAGAATAAATGGCATATTTAGTATATACACTCATTTTTAGATTTTTGTCCTTTACCTACACTTTATAACATTTCAATTTTTCACTTTCGATGCTGATCACACGAACTTCGGCCGTTCCTTGTACTATCTTTTCTCAAAAATACAGAAAGTTTGTTCATTGTACGAATCAAATGCAGCTTCAAAGTGTTCAGAAATTTTTTCGGCACTCAAAATAAAAAAAAGAGATTTATTTAATTTTAATTTTTGTTTTTTATTTTTTTATTAATAATTTGACTTTCCCGCTTTTCTCTTTTCCGCCTCCTCCCCCGTTCCACACATTTCTGCCACACAACGTATCTCATTAATTGGTTATTCCATAGACCACTACTAGCAGGGAGCAGTTGGAACTTTTTATTTTTTATTATTTTAATTTTAGTACATACGTAAAACAGGCACTGTGCACAAAACTTACACATACGAATTTTTTTTTTTTTTACATTAGCTCCAAACAAGACTAATAATATTCAATTAGCAGTTAAAAACTAGCTCCACAGGTTTTTGATGCTAGGCCCTGCGGGCGGCTTTTGGTTCTGCTTCGCCCAGTTTGAGTGTTCATTTTAATAAATCCTGGTACCAAAAATTGCCGGTTCCTCCGATCAACTGGGATCCAGTGACAGTTGGTCACCGGGACAAAATAACCGCGATAGGCAATGACGTCATACATAACATATAAACGCGTGGTATATGGTATTATTATTCTGAACTGCCAGTTATAATAATAAGGGCCCATCCATAAATTACGTCACACGAATTTCATTATTTTTTGATCCACCCCCCCGTCCCTATCACACATCGTCACATTTGTGAGACCCCCTCCTCCCTAGTTGACGTCACATTTTGTGCAATTTTACACGTAAAAATAATAGTAATATTTAAAAGTTTTTCGTCAACATTTAATATAGTCAATAAGGGAAAATATTTTTGTGGCAGTCGCATGTGTCGCGGTCGTTTTGTGTATGAAAAGCTGATGACCCCCCCTTAAGAGGCCGGTATTCGAATTTCTACCGAATTCTTGTAAACCTCCCTTAAACTTTTCAAGTTTTTAAGCTCTTAAAAAAATATATGTTTTTCTTGAAGATAATATCTAGACATTAGTCGCGCCTAAACGCAAATTATACAAAATTCCCTCGATAGAAAAAAATCGCAAAGTATGCTCCAAAAATTATAATAAACACGTTTGTTTCAGTTATTTTAAAAGTTATATGTATGAAAAAATTCACAGCGTTTCTTTAAATGCTGTTTAAGACAATTATCGCGAGATTTTTTCTCTATTTTAAACGAGTCGTGTTTTATTAAAGATTTTCATGATTTTTGCATCGATTTTATCGTTGTAAATGTTAGCGCGCTCTTCTAACATTCGTAATTTCATATCTCTCCGTCTTCTTCTTTTTGGAGCCCTTTTATGGATGGCCCCTAATCATATTATCGTCAATATCAACATGTTCGGAAACAAACTGAAACGAGTCATGCATCTGATAAAGACAATAAAAACACATTTCCAATAACAATCCTCAGAACGATATTCTTTGCACTTTGCCAATCCATTATTAAATATGGCATACTTGCTTGGGGAAGTGCAACGAATATAGCAATAGATCCATTAGAAAAAATTCAAAAGGCAACAATTAAATTAATCCTCCAAGTTCCTCGCTACACATGCTGGAATGTAATTTACGAAACACTAGACGTCATGACAATAAGACAACTCTACGCCAAAGCTGTACTACTTTACTTCTTCCAACATAAACTTCACATTCAAATGCAACCTCAATTAGCAATTAAAACCAGGGCCTACAAAAAAAAAGACTTAACATACCGATAACTCATACCTCACACGGGCAAAGACACTTCAAGTATTACGCAATCAAACTACATAACCTCATGTCCACCACACTGAAACAACTACTAACTACAAATCCATATACAATTCTTCACAAAAAAACACATCAAAGACTGGATCAAACAACAAGGTATTCAATTTACTCAAAAAATCATAACACCTAACCAAACAAAACCAAAAACAAATATTAAAACGAAATAGTGGGCAATTATAACTATGTTTTAAGACAAAACATCAAAATCACAATATTATTCATTCCATTGGCGTGTGGTCCCTAGAATAATATACCTACCTATTTATCAAAACTATTATCTATCTTGTACATAAACTAGATGCTATGTATAACTGTATATATAGATCCTAACTGCAACTAATCTTTTATTTTATGTATACGATACTGCCGCCATGGGTCGACCACAGTCTCCTTCTTGACAATATCAAGGAGGATTCGGTGTATCTACTTTTGTCGTCAGAATTGCAATTATTCCAAAACATGGGAACACCTCAGCACAGGTTCGCCTAGTGAGGTGTTCACAAAATACTACTAGGTACTTACCTATATACAGTTACGGATCAGTAACATTTTATTTTTTTTTCCTTATTACTTAACATAAAATCTATGTATACCAATGTAATTATCTGTAATATGTATGTATGTTAATAGAATAGAAATAAATAAAAAAATAAAAAATAATTGACGAAATTACAAATCCAGTAGTACTTACGCCTGTAGTTGTTAACGTAAGTGGCGCCATCTTTTGGCGTTGCTTTTATTCGGTTCTATTACAAAGTAGATTTCTAGTCAGAGTTAGTTTCTTAAATTTCAACCGTACGGTCGCTAGGCTATTAATACTGTTTGATGATGATATTGTATTAAATAACAATAATTTGGCTAACATTAATTATTGGATTTTTTACTGTATTTATCTAAAAATAAATTAATGAGTTCACGTACAATGACCGACACGCCCCTGGTGTTCCTACCTAGAGTTGACTCGACAAACATTTGACCTTTTTATAAGACTGTTGACATGATAGTTTTTACACATGAACATAGGTGGCGCCCACTTGTCGCCCCCTTACCCCCCGTACCCTCCCTCCTCTGATAGTAGCTACATAAACAACCATACACTATTATGATGTCCCTGCCACTGCATAATAGGCGCTATACAGGGTGTAACAGACGTATTAAAATTTAATAATTTGTTAAGAGGGAATAACTATACAAAACCGGAAACACATATGTATTTAAAAAAAAATTTGGCCGTATTGAGTCTTTTCCACAAAAAAGTATAAATTGATTTCGAAAGATTGTTCTTTTATCTGGTAAAATTATGTTTTTAATTAAGAGAAAATGTGTTTATTTTTAGCATAATAAGGTTATACCGTAGGTCGTTGGCAGATTTGTTAAATTTTCATACAAATTTTTGAATTATACAACACACATTTCAAATCATATAATCACGTAGTAAAATAAATCAATAAATTATCTGGGAAAGCTCTGTTTCAGAATTTTAATTTTAGTTTAAATAAAATCATAAAAAAAAGATCCGCGCACGTGTTTTGCGACGAAAATACTTCAGTTTGTCTATTTATTTACAGTCTTACAAACTTAAATATTAAAGTTTTTTTTACATCCTTATTTTGCTTAGACATTATTGAAAAATTAAAATGTACATAATTTTAATAGTTTAATCATCACGCCTTTCAGCATTTTTGAATGAAGGTCTAAATTAAAGCAAATTTTGAATAAAATAAAATCGATATTGAGCAATAATTTTAAAAAGCTGGTACGGAGAATAATTAATCTTTCTCATTGGAACCGCCCTGTACGATCGTAAGAACATCTTTCGACGAAATTTGAATTCTCGGCCGCTGGCTGGAAAGGCCCAAGCGTGCTTTTTGTGACATGTCTTCTCAAGGGAATCGTCAAAAACCAGACTCTAAGCAACGATTCCTGATCTATGTGTAGTAACATTAAATGTAGATGTAGTGACATTTGGTCACTACAATCAATCTCTTTTTTAAAAGAAAGAAAAACATTCCCGGGTTACGAATAACCTGACAATATTTGAAAATCTCCTACTACCACCACAGTAAGCGGAAAATGTTGCTTGTGTGGTGATAGAGGACCAGCAGAAGAATCGAACACGCGACGCCTGGGTGGGACCCAAATGCGATGCCAACTCAGCCACTGACCGATCAATTAATAATAATTTAACATATTCAATGAGATTCGAAATATTCGAGCAAAATGCGTACCATTGTTTAAGTGACCTTTTAATTCAAACTTGAAACTACTTATGACAACAGACAAGCGTTAAAGTAGGTACCAAAATTATCGTATTATATTATGAAATAAAAAAATTCTTCTCTAGAAATGTATACTTATTTTGTTTAAACGTTTGACAGATGCTTATATGAATTAATATAGTAAAGATATGTTACTGAGACAATGCGCGCAGTTTAAATTAACTAGGCCTCCGTGGTCGAGGAGTAACTCACAATCCGAAGGTCGCGGGATCGAATCCCGGCGTGCGCAAATAAATTAATTGATTAATTTGTGTGTTACAATTAATTTTTTAAAAATATTATGTAGTACATTTGAGGCATATTCTGGAGTGGAAGATACTGTCAGTATCGCCCTGGTGAAAGACCACCATTCACAATTAAAACGTTGTTCGAAATGGTTTTAGACGTGTTTCGTGACCAGATCTGAATAGCCAGGTACTTCCCAACCTTCCTCTACCTCATCTTTATCCCCTCCCCATTACCTTTAGCCTCACAACATACCTCAATTAGGGATGCCATAGTCTCAATGGATCCAGACGGGAGCAGCTGGGATTCGTGTGAGGTATTCATATTTAAAAAAAAAACTATTTTATTTACGTAAATAGTTCTTTCTTGTAGCAATTGTTGAAATGAAGTGTAATTTCCACAATCTGTACTTAAAAGTCTGGAACACTTAATCACATTTGATACCTGGCTACAATAACTGTGTACAACCTTCTATCCAAAGCTAATTTTGATTTTTATGTGCATGCGGCACATGAGACACAACTTCCTAGAGCTAACGGGACTATGGCATCCCCAATTGGGGTATGTTGTGAGAAGATGGGATAAAGGCTGTGGGAAGAGGAAGTAGTAGGTGGGGATCCACTTTGTACTCCAAATTAGCCCACGAATCGGTGGTTAAGTATGTTCTGATACACCCTGTATACCACTAAGCACTAAGCTAGACAAGTCGATCAGACAAACAGCTGTTACTGTCTGTCTGATGTGTGTGAATGTGTGGGTGTGTGTGTGTGCGTGCGGTCACACACCCTTACACGCTTCACTGCTTTCTCAATCCATCACTCAATTCAACGGTCTGCTCGGGTTCACGTTCGCTACCCTTAAATCATACATACGTGGTTGAGTAGTTTCGATTCTTGGTTACCAATCCGGAGATCGCGGGTTCTAATCCCGGCGGGCGCAAGTAAATATTATTTACTTAAAATAATATGTAGCATATTTGCGACAGGCTCTGAAGAAAGTAAGGTAACCATATTTGAATAGCCATTCACTTCCATACCGTCCTCTTCCCCATATCCTTTCCCTCTCCACTACCTTCAGCTATAAATATACGCCAGTTGGTGTTGCCATAGTCTCACTGGCTCCAGACGGTTCAGTTACTCAAAGAAAATCCATAACGCTAGTGGAGTAACACGGAACAGTGTGAGAAAATCGGTTTAGACAAATGTGATATCGTTTCGATCGCTATACCTTCCATTCTCAGAAATTTAAAAGGGATACAACGTTTTTCTAAACTTTTTACTTTATATGATGCACAATATTATTGAAAGATTTGCGGCTCATACCAGAGTGGAAAATATTTCTCATCCAGGGAAACTTCCAAAAACAATCCAAAATTTGCTGAAAACGACTTTACTGTCAACATCATAAGATGCTAACCTTATGATGAACAGTACAATGCCATTCAAATTGTGGGTTCAAGAATGAATGTTTGGTGACCAAACTACTCAGAATGAAACTAAATGAGAACCTGCTTTGAAAAGTCATTAAGAGGGACGAAAAACATTTTTTTTTGTTAAATAAGTTGTGTTAGGTTAGGTTTTTTGGGCTATTTAAATGATTTTTTTCATAGCTTTTAATGACTTTTCAAAGAGCTGTTGAATTGACTTGATTCTGAGTTAACATGAAGCCGAATATTTGTCCCAATTGACTTGGATAGAAGATAACGAATACGCAAAACAGTTAACTGTACAAAGGAATTAAGTTATATAACACACTACCAGAAACTCTAAAGTCCTCACCAATTGAAAAGTTCAAGATGTATTGTAGCAGCTACATAAAACAAGAAAAAATATAGTGAATTTGAAATATTATAATTAATTAGAAATTTGTAACCTTAAATGTACAAATGACTATCATTATTCCCCATCTTCTTCCTCACCTAACATCCTTCAGCCTCAAAATAATTCCCAAATTGAGAATGCTACAGACCCACTGGCTTGGAACTATGGCTTCATCGTATACAATTACCAAAGTACCTGCTAATTAAGTATATTTACGAATTGTTCCAGATCGGGTGATACCCCCGCTCCCCATTCTCTAACTTTTTCATATTTTTTATATTAACTCCACACAGGAGGCCCTGAGGAAAATAATTTCCCTCAGGGCCTATGCCGTCTTTGAAGACGCTGTGCGGAGAAACTGTAAGAGACAAATTAGTAATGTTTTAATTTTCAGTAAAAATAATTATAATTTTTAAGTGATAATTTTTTCAGATTAAAAATTTTCTAATACAGTAAAATAAAAAAATAAATCTAGTCATAAAACGGACTGCATCGCCAAGTTACTCGCGAACCTTCGTGGTGAATTCTGTTAAAACATAAACATGTATTTTGCTCGTCCTGTATATATAATTCGGATCTCTTTTAATTGTTTTTATTTTAAATTAATGTATTTAGATTACTATTTTATATGCCTACTTTTATCTTCTTTACTTGTACTTTTATGTATTTATAAGATTTAAAACCAAATAATATTGTTTCACAGAATTATCAAATATCACAGTGTTATACTACTGGTCTCCTCTGCCCAGCGCCAGGGTTATACTGAAGCCACGTTGGGCCCAGTGTTATACTTCCTGGGGCCAGGGTGATACTTAAAGGTCTCCAGGAATATAAGTCCCTCCCGGGGGGGAACAAGTGTTAAGCAGACCCCCCGGGGGCCATATGCCTCGGCTTGGAAGGCTCAGCTCAGGGTAGTAGGGCTCCTCCGAGCTTGTCGATGGTTGACTCCAATGAAACAAGGTTTGGTCACAATTCAAATGTATTCAATAATGCAAGGGTGAAACAGTACAGGCAACCAGGTAAGCAGTTTAAGGCCTAGCATTTGAGAGAGAGAGAGAGAGGCACTAGTAATGCTACTGAATTTAGGCTCGGGAAGACTATAAGAGGGTTTTAGAATCTCACGTGGCGTCGGACGGATGCAGGCAGCTTCCCTACGAAGTGGAGAGGTCTGGAGCAAAGCTCACAGACCGAGTTCAGAAGCTGGGCGGCTCGGCGGTGAGTGGGCGGCTTCTCGGCGTCATGGTGGGCGGATTCGGCCAGCTTACCGAACCGGTGGGCGATATCGGTGAATTACTTGATGTACTAGAAGTACACCCTTGCCGCAACGACACAGACAACCGGATAGATCCCTTGGAATCCTCACGGTGAACTTGCGTTCGACGAAACCACATAGGACACCCTCTAGGTGTTCCCACCAAAATAACCAGACGAACCGTAATGACCATAAGTGCAATTACATTATTCTCTAATAAGAACAATAAGACCCGAATGACAATAACTTTATGACATTACCGAGCTAATTTACTCAACTGGGTGCATACCCTTAAATCTTCTTACTACGAGAAGTACTACTCCTTGTTTGAATACAGTGATATAGTAAGTTACAAAAAACACGGTTTAATTGCGTCCTGATATGGTAAGGACTTTACACGCTGGCATACCATATTGATACCGAAGTAATCAATTACGTGTTTACAAAATATTTACATAGTAATTTAATTAATTACATTTATCATAATTAAAACACTTCAATTTACATTTGTTTACCCACCAAAAACTCTATGTGTGTGTGTACAATTTTGTTAAATAACTTTCCATTCGAGTTGTTTCAACTCAACTTAAACTCTCAGGGTTTGACTACGTAAAGAGAGAAGAAAAAAAAAATTTAAAATAAATAACAACAACGCCACGTATTTTTACCAAAAATACGAAAATTTAATACTACCGACAATGTTATTAGAAGAGGAAAAATTTTTCTTAATTGAGTAACGAATTTCTTCCTAACACCGGAATCATATATGCTTTAATTGTTCGGAAATTCGCGTTTCCAACAATCTTTCTGCTCTAATTCTAAGGAGTTTAGCCATCCTATCACGCTTTGGATTATAGCTACCTGCCGAATGACACGTTAGGTCGATTCCCAAGTTCCCATCCTATCGAAACTTGTAACAGCTCTATAATACCACACAACGAGTAACCGTTGTTATATGATCGCGGAAGAAGGTTAAAATTCGATACCACTGCAACCTATGCGATCCGAATAGTGTTGTCTATTGGGCCTATTCTGATAACAAAAATGTGGTAATATTATTATTACATTGCCTTTTCATCGTGAATTCACTCCAACATATGCTAGAATTGAGACATACCCCGTTAAGGAGTGGGTAACTACCCGATTGTGAACGTTTTACTGCCCCAATTTCTCCTATATCGTAACGTGTGAGATGTCCAATACTATAACGATTTAACCTACATGTGAGAATAATTTGACAATGAAAGAGATTGAAAACCCGAAAAAAAAGACAAAAAAATTAAAATTAAAATTAAAATGATATTTCCATTTATACATGACCTTATCTTTTATATACACAAGGTTATTTACAACCACCAGGTTCCTAAGTTTCTTACTACTCAATGACCTACCCCAGGATGATGAGGGCTAGGTGCCTTCATACCTACCACTTGTACAAGAATTTTCTTATGCCGTCTCTTGTCAACGAAAAGAAAAGAATATGCTTGCATATTCTTTCATTGCATCTAAAATTAAGTAATTTTTAGAATGCAAATTGTTCCACGAAAATAGAAATTAGGTCTCTACCTCGGTCCCGGGCCAGGATACTGAATACCTAACGCAGTTTTTTCTAATGAAAAACCTAGCCTAATTTAGGGTTCCTTGAACTACGCCCTCAATCAGTGTATCGTGTCATGTTTCTTAGACGAATTTATATACTTATGTAACCATATTCATATATAAATTAATTTTTTTTTTTTTTAAAAACCTAAGTGGCTACGCACTAGGGGAAAGTAATAAATTATTACTACCAATAATAGTCATTACAATAAATGAACTAAACATCGCACCAGTAATTTCACTAGTGTAAGGTGAGTTACCTCTTTTTTTTATAATAATAATAATAACAAGTCTTCACGTGGAGACATACCGGCTTCCCGGATTGTCAACACTTGTGATGGCGATCCATTAAGAAAGAAATTGTATACTTCTCTAATAACAAGGGTTAAGTTATATGCGTTATAACCTCGTACTAACAACAAGGGTTCATGACGTCCTTGGGTTATATATAAAGGACAATACAATACATGTACCTCGTGAATAAATTTACAATTTTTTATTAAGGTCATCCAATGATGGATAATAATGCTGACTAAGTCATGTAATCAAATGAAAATGATACATATTCGCATTTTACAACCTTATGTAGAGGACAATACAATACATGCACCTCGTGATTAAATTTACTGTGTTATTATAATTTGTAACCAATTTCTTTTCCTACTGATGGACTAATTTCCATTCCCTGTTCTGTTTTTCTGTTTTCCTCTCCGTGTAATTCTCAGGATACGCCTCCTATAGCGTCTGTCATATTATAAGGATACCTCCTATAGCGTCTGGCATATTATAAGGATCTCTCCTATAGCGTCGTATAATTATCAGGCTATACTATAATCCTCTCGTGTTTTCAAGAGATACGTTTGAAAACGTCTATCTCCGTGTGGCCACACCGTTACGTTCATAGAATCGTAACCTTGCCTTAGTTCACCAACACAAATGAGAAAAATACAGTACCCTTCTCAAATGCCTGTGCTTCGGCAAAAAAAAAAAACACATAAAAATAACACAATATCCAAAAAAACAGAACTACATTAATTATTTTAAAATTTATGTTACTATAATTTCTATAAAATTTCTCTTTAAAAGGTTACTCTATATTTAACAGGAATCGTTTCCAAATTTTAATAACACAGATTTTATAACACCGCTATACGATGCGTTATACACACTGACTAAGTCGCTCAAATACCTAAGTATTCAATTCGTGTGTTTATATTTTAATATTACATGTTATAAGCTAGCAATTTATATACCTAAAAAAAATTGAATCATAACTGAATTGCTAACGACGTTGCTTCTTACTACAACTTCCAAAATTTAAAACTTTTACTTGTTTGACTGACTATTTGAAAATTCCTTTTTAAAAAATTCCATGTCTATTATTTATTTACTTCTTAATTTAACAATATTATTATTAACTTTTCACTATAAGTCTCAGTTTAATCTCAACTTTCCTGTTCATAACTTTTTTAAACTTTTGTTTACTTTACTATCATTATGTTTAAAAAAAAATTCCATTGTATTTAACTATATAAGGGCGCCATGACATTTTTCTAAAATAGCTATGTCAAAACTATAAGAATTTACAATTACCTAAAGCTTACTTGAGGGGTTAATTCTCTATTTCCAATTCTTTCCTATATCACAAATTCCTTTTTTTTTTTTGTTCAAGATTTCACATCTTAACAATCCCACTAGCCCTAATTCTGAGGAAGGCATTCCTATAACGGTTCGAAACCAGAATTGTATACGCGGGTACCTATGTATCCGTAGTACATTTCTTGAGTCTATTAACTCAATATCTAAAATGATATAATTTCCTAACAACGATCACGTTGACATATTTATGAATACGAGAAAAAATGAAGAAGACAATTTCTTATAACTTTATAACCCTTTCCTTCATTACAAGTAAGACATTATTAATTGGTTTCTATTCACTATTTGTTTTTGTTACTAAATGAAATTATCGATTTAACTGTCGTAGTTTATTTTTTAATTCTATGTTTTAATAATTTTCCACAGATGTTTTAAAAAAAAAACTTATTTTAACTTTTCTATCCTGAATTCCATTATACTGTTATTCATTCATGTAAATTTATTGCCGAAATCATTCCTAAATTCTTATAAAAAAAACTTAATTGAAGCTAAACATTTAAATGTTCTTTGTTCGAGAGATTATTCTGTTAAATTTGCAAGGATTTTCCTTTAAAAATTCTTCGTTATTTTTTATTTTTAATCTATAATTTGAACATATGATGCTATTCACTTGTTTCTACTGAAGTGTCTTTACCAACGATGGTCTATTTTATTTTCCGCATACTACTATTTAGAGTGGGACAGTCCCGATTAAAAACAAAACATGTTCCAATACTGTCTCTATGGTAAATACCTATAGCATATACAAAATTTTATTATTAAACCTTCCTTAGATAATCATTCGAAAAAAAATCAAGTATCTAGTAACATATACCTTGTAGTTTGGAATTTATTCTTTTAATGATGTTCTACTGCTTTTCACTAATTCATTTAATTTTCTACCACTTTAGTACGAAAGCAATTCAAATAGATTTCAAGAACTTAACTAACAAAAAAAACACTTAGCCAATTATATACATTGATATACACGTTGCCTTGTTTATATACATTTTATATACAAGTTTGTTCCCTTTCCCGAACGTTTAATACTTTAACAACACCGTGTTTTTTAATTTGTGTAATATGAAGGATTAATTCAATGATATACGATCTCTAATCGTGGGTTCATGACACTCATGATTTTCAAACGAAACATCATTAAACTTCTAAGAACTTTTACTATTATTAACCGATCTGTACCTAAACTTCTGTTTCTAAAAAAAAACTTTTGACTGAATTTTGTTTATTCCTCTTTTTTTTTTTCTACAATTTATGCTATTAATCTAGATTTGTCCTGAACTGTTCATTAATCCAATACGCAGTTAATTACTCTGCCTTAGAACAATCAACAATCAAAATTACAATTCTAATTCATTATAATGCATTAACAATAAATCAAAACTTCTATGAAGAAAAATAACAATTGTGGCTTTATCTATTATTATAAGGGAAACTTTCCATATTAACTTATTCTGTTTTGAAAATTTATAATTCGTTGCTTTAAAATTTCTCTTTTACAACATTACGTAACGTCGTTTTCCATTTTGTGATTTAAAACTTCCTATTGAGAGAAAAAAAATTAACTTTATAACTTGTACTCATTATTTATTGAACTTTCCATTTGACGTTTATTCTATAATTCAACTTCCAATTTAAATTTTCAACACATTGTTTCCGTAAAGTCAATAAAGCTCTTTTGGGAACTACGCCTCTATCTAACATTTTTTTTATTACCGACGCGTTTGCTTTCTCGAAATTTAATATTCTATCCATTATTGGTATGGTGGCCTCCATGATTTTGCGTTTTTATAATGAACAAAGCCAAAAAAAAGGACGAGAGTAGTTGCCGGCAGTTGTTATTACTTCCTCCTATTACAGGGAAACGGATGTGGACGAGCACAACCCGACAGCAGTTACTACCTTTTATTGGAAACAACCACTGCTCTACAAGGAAGAAATAACACAACTTATGCAGCACCAAGGTGGAGATTCAAATTAACGAGATTCATTACTCAATTAAAAAAAAATCCGCGCGAATGACGAACGACTCTGACTGCCGCGATAGAAACGTAATTGCGTGAGAACGTTACGGTAATAAGCGATGTTTAAAATACCTAACCTCGAATAGCACTAGCCGACGGACTCGCGACGTTTAGAATAATTCACACAGCTGTTGATGGGAGCACAAATATGAAATATTTATAGCCAAGAGTACATAATAATGTTTCTAGGGAGAAAACAATCGACAAGACTTCGGCCCAGTTGGCGCGCCAGTGTTATACTACTGGTCTCCTCTGCCCAGCGCCAGGGTTATACTGAAGCCACGTTGGGCCCAGTGTTATACTTCCTGGGGCCAGGGTGATACTTAAAGGTCTCCAGGAATATAAGTCCCTCCCGGGGGGGAACAAGTGTTAAGCAGACCCCCCGGGGGCCATATGCCTCGGCTTGGAAGGCTCAGCTCAGGGTAGTAGGGCTCCTCCGAGCTTGTCGATGGTTGACTCCAATGAAACAAGGTTTGGTCACAATTCAAATGTATTCAATAATGCAAGGGTGAAACAGTACAGGCAACCAGGTAAGCAGTTTAAGGCCTAGCATTTGAGAGAGAGAGAGAGAGGCACTAGTAATGCTACTGAATTTAGGCTCGGGAAGACTATAAGAGGGTTTTAGAATCTCACGTGGCGTCGGACGGATGCAGGCAGCTTCCCTACGAAGTGGAGAGGTCTGGAGCAAAGCTCACAGACCGAGTTCAGAAGCTGGGCGGCTCGGCGGTGAGTGGGCGGCTTCTCGGCGTCATGGTGGGCGGATTCGGCCAGCTTACCGAACCGGTGGGCGATATCGGTGAATTACGCGGCTATCGGCAACGAAGGCGGATTAAAAGCCGGCGCGTCCAGGGCGGCCATGGTATTATATAGGCGGCAGTGGTATTATATAGGCGGCTGTGGTGATAACGCCATACTTGGATGGTAGGCGAAGACTTAATTAGTCGCGTCGAAGTGTGGCATATTGCCCTTGTGTGTACGTAGTAGTACGTACGACCGCTCGCGCTGCTGTCTAGAATATGTCTGTCCTTCGCCGATCGGCGGCCGGAGCTGCTTGCCCCTGATGAGCGAGACGGAAGACTCGAACGTGTGCCCTTATAAGGTAATGTCTTCTCCCATTGGATGAATTCCGAGCTGTGTGACCATATAAGGTAATGCTTCTCCTAGCCTGAGAGGGACAGCAATAAAAATGCGAGACTGAACATGTACTGCGCGCGTGAACAACAGCTGCCCGCCGCTTGTAGAGTTTGTTCGTACGATATGGGCGACACATAACAACAGTTATATTTAAAGTTCTGTGAAATTTCTATTGAAAATCAGTTATTATATCTGAAACAAGTGTCTTCTGCTGTTGTGTTATTATTATTCCACTATGGGTCAGTTCTTTCTCAGAACTTAAATAAGAGAACTTAAATAGAATTTTCGCAGGATTTTAAGAACACCTTTGAGATTCAAATACCGCGAAACAACTGGCGGTAACAATTATCCAAGAACTACCCATCTCAGAACATGTAACGTTTTTGTATAATTTGTACTTAGGTTATGTTAAAGAATTACGGTAATGAAAATTAAATCAGTCAGAATAAACACATTGCATTATTCAAAATGGCTTTTACTAAGGCTCTTCCCAACCTTCTTCTTCCCCATTTCCTTCCGCTCACAGACTGCGAAATAATTGACTTTCGGCTGCATTATTTTGGATCGCCTAGTGCCTAGTATGACCATACAGGTATCCAAATGCAGCATGCATCTTAATTGGCAAATAGAAAATAGACTTATGTCATAATTCATAATCCTCGATTCCTCGAATCCGCTGGCAGTCGGTGATTGCCAGGTCTGCAGTCTGCAGTCTGCTGCCCATAGTCTGCCAAGTGCTCGTCGCATTCCTCCCAGACGCCGCAGGCAGAGATGTGCATAGCTCTACAAGTCGTGGGCGGCTGACATTTGAGATGGCGCCGCCTAAATACCAATAGTCAGTCTATTGGCGAATCGTCTCTTTGATCTGGTTAAGGGATTAGTATGATTTAGCGAGTGGCTACCAAATAAACATGGATTTGTATGAGTATCAATGTCATTTACGACTATGAAACATGTAACTTATTAATTCATATTATGTGTATAAGTGTATACATACAAATGTACGAGGGATGTTCAGAAAGTAAGTGTATTTTTTGAAAGAGCGTATTAAAAAAAAAGTTACAGGATATTGTTAATACACTTGTTGACTATTTTTCCGAATAATCGACATTCCGTTCAATTCATGTGGTGAACCGTGGCACAAGTTTCTTTATGCCCTCCTCGGAAAATTCTCCCGCCAACTCCTTCCCCCTCTTAAGAACCACTTTCTGCACCGCCTCGTCGGTTTAAAATTAATTTCATCCATATATGCCTTAAAGGAGGCGAAAAGATGATAATCTGAAGATGCCAAGTCAGGGGATTACGGGGAGTGGTTCAAAACATCCCAATCAAATGTGTCCATGATCGTATTGGTGGCTAAAGCTGTGTGAGGACGGACGTTTTCGTGAAAAAAAGCGCACTTCTCTGGTCAGCATTACCCTCCTTTTGTTTTGAGTTTTTTCAGGGTACACAATATTGTTGTGCATTGATGGTCTCAACCTGAGGCCGAAATTCAACAAAACACTGAAACCATGATTTTTTCGGCCCGAAATTGCGGTTTTCAATTTTTTGACAGATGGGGAATTGGTGTGACGCCACTTTGACGACTATTTTTTCACCAGGCATGTAATGAGTCACCCACTATCATCTCCAGTCACAATAGAGCTTATAAAATCCTTACCTTTTTTTCTTGTAGGTGTTATGTGCACCGATTCATTGTTACGCGGATGACAGTAAAGTCCATGATAGCTTTTGTTAGCCTCCAAAGAGCACACAAACCCCAATAGCTCGGAGGACTTTGAAGCAGAGAATGGACGGTTACCTCAAGAGTGTTTTCTTTGGGGTAAGAATAACCTCGTCGAATTTAATGTTTCAAAGACCCAATTATGTTTGATAACGTCTAAAAGGGATTGAAATGATAATCTAGTCTCCTTCAACGGAAGCATTCTTCCGAACAGGACCTCCATTGATATGCTTGGTGTAACTCTAAGTGACCAGCTCAGGTATGGGGGCTCCATCGAAACCAGAGTTAAGTGAGCCTCTCAGAAACTGGGCGTACTGTACAGGGCCCGCAGATACTTTAATAGTACACAACTGCTAACCCTGTACAAATCGCAAGTGCGCCCCACGGTTAAATTTGGCAGCCACCTCTGGTCTGGAGCTCCAAAATACCTTAAAAAAACCCTTGACTCTGTGCAGAAACGGGCGGTCCGTTTGATAGATTCTCCCAATCTTAACAGACGGATTGCAATCTTTAGAGCACAGGCGTCAGGTGGGAATGCTGTCCTTGTTCTACTGGTATTACAATGGAAGATGCTCCGAGGAACTAGCGTCATTGATCCCCTCGGCACCGGTGCATAGTCGGGAAACACGCGCCCAACATTTGTACACGGTTGACATTAGTCACATGAGAACGGGTCGTTTTTACTACTCGTTCTTGAGTTCAACAGCTCGGCTGTGGAACGATTTACCGGCCTCTGTGTTTCCTCCCTCCTACAAAATGGGTCTCTTCAAGACCCATGTTCACTCCTTCCTCAAAAAGACCCTCCACACAGCATCCTCAAAGATGACATAGACCCTGTGGGAAATTATTTTCCTCAGGGCCTCCTGTGTGGAGTTAATGTAAAAAAAAAATCCTTCCGTGAGTAAAAAACGGATCACAGCACTTGGCGGGATTTTTTGCCGACATCTTTCACGCAGGTGGACACTACAACGTGAGTTTACATACTACCACGTTCCTGCGACCTGCGATGCTTGTCTGGTCAGGAGACCTCCTTCTACCACTCAGTACCGCCAACCCCCAAAAACAAAAAACCACAGCCCGTTATGATCACAGTACACTTACTTTCTGAACATCCCTGGTATATCGCGTTCACAACACGTCACATTCTCGTTAGTGAACATTAAAGTATTTCTACGATAATTTACTATTATTTTTTATTATTTAATGACGTCCTAGTGGGTTTTACATTAAAAATTTACCCACATTTAAGATCCGCATAAACAAATCCCTTCTTAACCCACCCAATATTTACACTGTGCAGTCAAGTACAGTACGGCATTATTGGGTGGGGAGGGGCCTTTAAATCTTCCTTACAGCCCATAATTGTAATTCAAAGAATAATTATAAAAATCATCCTTAGGAAACCATACGACTTCCCTACTCTAGAATTATTTCGGGAATTTAATGTACCATCAATCATAGAATTGTATAAGAGAAACGCCTTATATCAAATATATAAAGAATATTTTATTCAAAAAATCCACCCCTCAGATAGCATAAGCAATAGATTTAAAACTAATGGCTTAATAGCCATCCCTGTGCTTAGAACAACCACGGCTCAGCATCACTGTTTGTATTTAGGTGTAAGATGGTACAATATATTATTGTCCAAAAACAAAATTATTATAACGGGAACATTGAAATATGAAGAATTTAAAAAGCAAATTAAGTCCCTGAAATTGGATAATGATATATTGTACCCTTAATTTAATTTACCCTTACTTAAACTGAAATATTTAATATTGAAAGTATATGTATATATATACTGTTATTGTCCTTCTAAAACTATTTTTTCTAAATTATGTACCTTTGTCAAATAATATTTGTATTTATTTTCATAAGTTCTTTGATCATCGTTTAAACATCTCATTAAAACACTATTAATTTTTTTTTGCATGTTAATACTCCTCCCATAAACACGAGCTCTTGAGCTCAATTTATGGAGTAGTAGTAATATAAAATGAATTATTGTATAACCTTGCACATGTAATCATATGTATTGTAAAAACAAAATTCTTGAAATAAATAAATAAAATAAAAAAACAAAAAAGTGACATCTAGACAAGCGTCATAATATTAATTAATTACAGCAAAAATTATGAATTGAAATGAAAAATTCTGAATCTATTTCAATCTAACAAACATTACTAATCAGAACAAAAAGACAATGTGAATAAAAATAATAAACAAGTCATGTAGATTGTAGGTACTTACCTATACATACATACTTCTAATTTGAATTTTGTGAAATAAATTACACAATTTTATAAACAAAGATATCGCCACATCTGTTTCTGCTCACAAAATTATAAAAATAAGTGGCATGAATAATAATTGATCTTCGGATCAACAGAATTGATACAATCAAAACTTATATCGTATTTGTCGATCATTGAACTCGCATTATTAATAATACTAAAACACGGACACATTACTTTATGACGAAATCAGACTATAATGCCGCCATTAGTGTGCTTGATCGTGTCCAATATTGCATGCGTGATTTGACCAATTCATTGACAGTGATTCGTCGATGAAAACAAATCAATCATTGGGCTTGGAATGCCAGATTCTCCGTTCAGATTGTGTATTCTGTAATTTAAATAGTTGTTTAGGAGTTGTGGTTTGATTACCACACGTTATTTTCAAGTTGGTCATGTCATAAGGCATTGCAAGAAACAACAGGCTACTTTTTCATTTTATTTAATACCCAAGAGAGGTCCGCTTGCTAGGAATCAATAGGACTATGATTTGGTGGAATGTTGTGAATCTGAAGGATAAGTCTAAGGAACTGTGAAAGATGATTTGGGAGGGGACTAGCACGAATAGGGGAGGTTGGGAGTAGATATCGAACTGGTTAGGCATGATTACTAAAAACAGATAAATTCATTTTAAGCTAAACCGTCTCGATTGAGGGAATTGATTTTAATGCTAAATAACTAAAAACTATTTTTAATGTTAAATAAAAATTTTCTGAGGTTTTATTTTTTAATTTATCTGTTAACGTTATAAACCGTCTTTATAAATTCATATGTGATAGTGATAAGGATATTTATGTCATTGACCAATAAAATAACGACATTGAAATTTAAGAACATAATAGAAAAATACACAACAATCAACAATATACCTAATATGAACAATTCTGATAAAATCCATCTTCTTACCTAAATCTACAAAGAGTGTTTTATGAAATAATTCCAAGTTTTACATCAATAATTTTAGGAAGTTATTTTATTCAAATTCTAACTGCTAAAATTAATAGAAGAATTTAGTATAGAAAGATTAACCGGTTAAAACTGGTTAATAAAAACCCTAAAACCAATTTAAACAACCTTTCAATTCTGAATGGTGGCCTTTTGCTGAGAGAATATGCCACTCTTCACCAACAAATTTATTTATCTGGGTGTAGATTTTCTAAATTGCAAAACCACGTATAATATCTTAAGATCTAAATGTTTCCGCTTAATGTTCATGTGTGGCACGCGCATTAAACTTTCTGTATAAGATCGCCCGGAGAAATCAAACCACACGCGATTACATCAGCGCTTCGAGAGATTGATACTCCACTTCTTCAGTCTTCTGCATCCGGGAGCTTGCGCACTCAGCCTCTAACCAACCAACCAACTGGAACAGGGGACATCTGCATTCTTCAACATTCAAAATACGCATCAGGAATACGTAACATTCACGAGATAAGTTGATATACGAGTCATCGTGTGCAGCCGATTAACGCAACAAACTATAAATCTGAAACTTTATTTTTTATTTGTTGTGAAGCAGCAAACACAGTCGGACAGAGAGCTTTTGTTCATGAAGCTTGCACAGTCTGAAAGTTTTAGGTCAAATCCAATCTTTTTAGGTCTCAGTGTGATTTCGACCACAAGTTATGGAGCTTTGAAATATGTAGGTTGTGTTCTGTCCCGAGTAACTCTGGTTCAATGAACCTAGAACTGGGTTTATTTTGAATTTAAATATCATTTTGAAAATTGGAATTGATTGTGTGAAGAATTCAGAGAAGTCATAAGGTATAAAGTAGGTTCCTGAGTTTAATATAATATTTTTAACAGAAGATTATTGCGTCACTTTCAAAATCCGAAACGAATTGTCAAGAATTCAGGCTATAGACATACTAGACCTACTTTAACCAGTGATTCCTTACATTATTTGTAGTAAAAAATGTTGATGAAATTTTGGTCTCAAGCGCTTCGGTGACATCAAAAATGTCACCGAATACTTTGGCAACGTCATCTCGTTCTCGATGACGGCAACGGTGGACAAACGCCCTGATCCTCCATCACGAAACAAGCAACAGTTCCTGCTTACTGTAATGGTGGTAGTAGGAGATTTTAAAATATTGTCAGGCTATTCATAACCCGGGAATGTTTGTCTTTATTTAAATAAAATTAAAATAAGCTGACTCAAATTATTTATTATTTAATGAATTACAGTTTTCCTGTGATTTATTTTCATAAACTTACATGATAGTTATTACTTACTTGAAGATAAATATTCTGATCAAATCCTTGTACTCGTACTATTGTGGGCCCATTATAAAATTTGCTTTTGTTTTCAAATTACGCTCATTAAAGAACATATTATATTATAGTTCCCAACTATATCCTCTGCGTGCACACTGCACAGTGTTAATCTCTAGTGACCTCACAGGTAAGTATGGTCCTATATATATTTTCTGCCTGTGCAGTACATTTTTACAGCAGCATCGCGTTCATTGGTCAAATAATTGTACATATAGTTTCGTATCAGTGATCGATGAACCGGTGGGTGCAATTTTAAACCATAAGTTGTCATAGTGGTTTGTCTAGTTTGTTGTTAGAAGTAAGAATGTAGAAAATTTTGTACGGCGCCCTTGAGATGATTTTTCACAAAAACGGCGCTATTCAAGCCATCCAAATATTATTATTATTATTATCGTTTAAAAATTAGGTTTTATTATGATAGCCATTATATTATGGTAACACATTCTTATGTTTGAAAATACAATAAACTAAATTAAATGTACCATAGGGTGATTTTACATTAAATTTAAATATCGAAGTTTGCTAACTTTTATGCAAGTTGATTCATTCGAGTCACCGGGTGGGTCTTTTTGGCCGATTGAATAAGTGGAATTTAAAAGACCGATGGCTTTGTTTGATCTGCAAACAAAAGTAATGATGCGATGTTGAACATTGATTTATTTGAGGACAGCTGAATATCGGGGGAATTGATTGTGGTTTTGTTGTGGGCATTAATATAGGGACCACCGTAGTCAAAAGCTCTCCCACTGATTTCCATTTATTTCAAACTAGTTCCTTGTTAGTTTTGCATCCTCGTCTTGACAATTGACAGCAATATTTAAATAACATTATTCCTAATTGGGAATATGAAACAGTTCCTACAGTTCAGTTGAAATAAACAAAGTAAACTATTCCCTTCGTATTCTAATCATACAGTGTAACAGTTTTTTACGAAAATTTTGTTTTTATTACGAACATTTTATTTTTATCTTTATTACTAGCGCAGACCCGTGAAAAATAGCGGATTATTATAAATGTAGATGTGTTAAGTTGAAACTAATATAAAATATTTGCCTGATGATCATTGCTTAAAAATACATTTAAAATTCATTTTGACATTTAAAAACCATTCCTAACAATTGATTTCCTTCGTAATAACGTAATATTTTTGTTGTCAAATTAGAAAGACGATCAGAAATTTACATTTTAAATCTGGTTATTAGTAAATAACACTTTCTTTAGAACGTAAAAGGGCAAACCCTTAAAAATCACGAAATCTGTCAAACATTTACACAAAAGAAAGGCAGCCATGACAGTGATGATTGTAGTTTTCGATCGGTGTAGTCTACGCCATAAGCTTTACATGTGGTGGCACAGAAAAGCTCCGAAAGAGTGGAATCGTCCCTCCAGGAACATTTCCGTAGCACTGTAGTATCTCAGTAGGTGGAATAGTTGGCGATAAGCATTGTTGTATTTTAGCTTAAGCCTGTGCAAAATGTGTTGAAAAGTATTTTTTGACTTGTGTCCTGCAAAGTGAAAACGCCTTGACAACATAACGTCTCATCTCGATGTCTTTCAGGTCGTCTGTGATAATATGTCCCAGGTATTTTGCGCTACGACTAACATCAATTTTCCTTCTATCTAGCCATAATGAGGGTGTTTACATGAATTCATTTTGACATTTAAAAACCATACCTAACAATTGATTTGGAAATATACAGGGTGTTAAGGGACGTACTTGGCTTACCAGTGATTCCTGACATTATTTGGAGTAAAAAATGAAAATTAAATTTTGATTTCCGGTAACTTTTTTGATCATTTTTTTTTAACAATCACTACTTTTTAAACGAAATTTTGGATTCCGGTGACATTTTTTTCCTAAGAACACATAATTTATAGGTCTTGGACAGTTGGGGGTGGGGTAAGAGGTTGGGCGGTTACTCGGCTGAGTGACCAGACTTGCGGAAGAATTTTCTTAAAGATTTTGAAGAAAAAAAAAATTGAAAAAAGAGTGTTCGAAAAAGTCACCGGAGACCAAAATTTCATGTATATTTTTTATTGCAAGTAATGTCAGGAAACACGGGTTAAAATAAGTCAGGTACGTCCCTTAACACCTGTATACAGGGTGTCCGGGGGTAAAGTGCATTAACTTCGGGAGGTGAATCTACATTATGGTAGGAGTAAAAAAGATTAATAACTTTTTCTGATATTCCAACTTTTATTTTCCCATACAAAAAGACATACCTACAAAGAATTCTCAGTGTAAGGTAAAACTTAGTCGATATAGTTGCTGTTAGCTTGCCGGGCGCGATTGTTACAACGTTGCTTGGTTACAGCGCCCTTGAGGTGATTTTTCGCAAAAACGGCGCTATACAAGTCATCCAAATATTATTATTATTATTAATAATAATAACGCGGCCCGCACACGCGGAACTAATTTTATCTTTTTACAAGTCGGAATTTAAAAAAAAGTTATTTATCTTTTTTACTTATACTATCATGTAGAATCACCTCCCGAAGTTAATACACTTTACCCCCGGACACCCTGTAGAAGGATATGTTTATATGTAGTCCACTTTTAAAAGTGACACTTTAATTCAAAGCAAATTTGAGTACATTTAATCATATTTTACACACTAACATATCTAACGCCCATCACAGACAACCGAAATTAGTACGTTTGATCATAAAAAAAACTACTGCTGCATTCCAGTTTAAGAATCAGATCCCAAATGGTCCCAAACAAGTGACATCAATTCGTAACCGTCAATTTGATAAAAATATAAAATCAATAATCAGCCAGAGAATTCGTAACCCAGAAATAGAAGTGTAGGTAGGTTATAAACCAAGTAATAATGTTGTTTGGGATTCGGTGAGAATCGTTTTAAGAAAGTTGTCCAGATATTACCGTACAGGTGAAATTCCAATGATGTGATCTCATCACACGACGTTACCCATTTCTCATGGTTTATTGCAATGTCAGTTTATCGCTGAATCAGGTAGTAGGAATAAGTTATTTCCTTCATAACGTGGAAGCCTATTTTACAGTGTTTAATTAAAATCGTGTGGAAAAATAACATTCACATTAAAAACATATCAAATCATCGGTTAAGAGTGTCAAGTGGCTAACTAATATCTTTCTAAATTGACTTTTCAATAATCAAGTGTTCTTTACAATGTCTATTCGCTGTTATAATAGGACATTACAAAGAACACTTCATTATTGAAAACTTAATTAAGAAAAATGTTAGTTAGCGTGTCGCTCTAAATCTGAACCGTCGATATAGTTATTTTTTTTTATTTTTTATTATTTTTATTTTTACATTAGCTCCACACAGGAGGTCCTAAGGAAAATAGTCACACCAGGGCCTGTGTTATATTTAAGAAAACTACGTGGAAGGTCTTTAAGGAAAGGAAGGAGATGAAGTTCTGGGAAGGAAAATGGTATGAGGGGTTGGTAGTAATCTGGTGATCAGTGTCTACAGGAGTGACGCACGTATAAATCTATCCCTCCCAGTGTGGTGCGAGGCGATGTTCCGAGACAATCCCGATGAAGAGACCAAAAGGTCTCCCTCAAACCAGTCACTCCCGATCTGGCTTGCCACGCAGTTGGTGGGTAGATGCATTCACCACCAAGACCCGGACAAACCTCTCCCCATGAACCCGGGATCCCCTACTAAGTCACCAAACTTATCGAATCACTTGGGATGACCGATGGCAGAGGTGTTGGTTATCCAATAAATGGTTCCCGGGCGGCGGTAACCATACCTGCCTCCCAATTTGAAAAGTTTAGGGCTGGAAATAGTGCAACGCGCACCGTCAATTATGACGTAGCGCTGACGAGCTGGACCGATTGTCGCGTAGCAGAAAAGCTCTTCGTTCATTCATCTACACATTACCGCAAGCGATCGACGTATGCGACAAATTGGGCAACTGCGATAAAGTTTCAAAATTTAAAAGAAAGATATAATTTCAAGGGTTACGAATAACATAACAATACACGTTTGAATTCTTCCTACTCCTATAATAGAAAATGGAAAATGTAACCTGTACAATGATGGAGGACTTCACCAGCAAATGATTGAACCCATGATGCTTGGGTGGGAACTCGAAGCTTTGTTCCAGCCGATCAAGTAACTGACCTTCATGTAATTGAGAATACATATGTACCTACTTTAATCAATGATATATTTTAATTAAAAGATAAGAAATTTAAAGACCTTAGATGTTTTCGTTAGTGGTTTTTGGGGTGTTATGCCGTGTTGCGCTACTTCCTTCTTTAGCCAACGTTTCAGACAGCGTTACGTGTCCATCATCATGACAGATGTGGATGACACTGTAACGCTGTCCGAAAGAAGGACGTAACGCAAAACCGCATAACACCCCCAAAACAACTAACGAAAATACTTTTGGCCGTGAAAATCTAAAATCACATTAGGTGTTTTTTAATATTTGTTAGTAGCGAGCTAGAATACGATTCTTGTGTTTATTTATTTATTACACGCCATAGTGGGCTTTTCTTATAAATTTTACAAACTATTTGTATCAAAGTAAATACTTAAAAATTTAAACAATAAAGACAAATATAAAGATAATGACAAAAAAGGTTGCAACAAAACACAAAACAAAATACATATAAACTAACTAACTAACTAACCATCACGCCGTTTCCCCGCAGGGGTATATAGGCAGAGAGGACGGACCGCCAAACAACTCGGTCTTGGCACACACTCTTTGCCTCACTCACATTCATACATCGTCTCATACATTCTCTTCTATTATTCTGACTTTTGACATGGCCCGACTCAAGTATCTGATTCACTTGATCGTGCCATGTCTTCCTCGGACGTCCACGACTTCTTCTACCATTCACTATAAAAATGTAAACAGAAACTAAGAATCGTCACGCATATAATTGAATTTAAAAGATTATAAAAAACAACATAGAAGCAAAGTAGTAGCATAGAAGTTATTTGGTAGGTACATAGGTCTATTTGTGTCTCAAAGAATAAAAGTGATAGATTAATAGATTATACAACATTTATAGATACTGATCAGTTTTAGGATGAAATATATCGCCGAGATCAGAATATTTAGAGAATCGGAGAATTTTTATAAGCTAGTGTCCTGGTGTTATTGAAGTTAAAATAAATAAATGTCGGCATGATTTTTTGGGAACATGGATAGTTTCCATATTAAAGTTTTTTTTTTAAATAATAAATAACAACACTAATATCTTACATTTAAATGGGAATTCCAATAGATTCAATTAAAATAATTTTATACTAAATGAAAATAAACGAAAAACCCTTCAGAAAAATATAATTTTTGCGGATTATTTATGAATGAAATATTTCAGAAATTAAATTGTCAGTAACAGTATATATTACATTGATTGTTCAGAAAAGTTGTGGTTTAAGTAAAATATTTTCTGTCCAAAAAACAGACACTATCAGTAGAGCCCTAGTGAAAGATCAAAATCTAAACATTACATTGCTTGAAATAACTTTTTCGATTGGTAAACAGATCTAAATGGCAGGAACTTCCAACCCTTCTCCTTCCATAAACTCACCACAAAGTTCCAATTCGGGATGCCATAGTCCCACTGTGCGGTGTTCACCAAAAAATTCTGAATTGCATAAATTTACTGTAAAGCAGGAAAGAGCAGAAGCAGGTTTCCGTTGACGTAATAATTACACATAACAAGAAATCAAGGCTAAGTAAAATGTACAATAATTAACAGAATAAAATAAAATTTTTATTTAATTAAACACCAAACGCGTTAGAAATTAGTCTAATAGAGTTTTTTAAATGTCAGATAATGCATATGGAAAAATCTGTGAGAATCAAGTCATTCGTTTAAACTTTAAACATTCCAAATTCAAACCTCGTCATCCACCCGTCAACTTTATGATGGGTGAGTTTCCAACAGTCAACGGTCAATAAACCAAAACTAACCGGCAATAGAAGGTAGGTACCGGTCAAACAGGTGACACGGGTATAATTAAAATTATTTTTATTTTCTCATTAGTTACGATCGCAATCACAATAAATATTAAACGAGATAGGTAGTATTAATGTAACGATTTTGGGTTATGTTATTTGTACGCGATGTGAATTTTTTTCATTAGTTGAATGGCCCACAATATTAAATTAATTGTTGTAATAATTTTCGAAGGCAAATTTAAACATGAATCAATAGGGATATACGTTTTTAGATTTTAACTGCCACGTTTCGGACAGCGTTTCAGTGTCCATCATCAGGGCAGATCCGACAGATGTGTTGACAGATGTGTGACAGATCCGTTGGCTAGAGAAGGAGGTAGCGCAACACGGTATAACACCCCAAACACCAATAACGAAAATGAATCAATAGGGTTTTTAACTGCTTTTTTATTCCCGTTTTTTTGCTTTTTTATTCCCGTATCACTTCGTCTTTTACTAATTAGGGTGAGGGATTCATCTTAGATTTCACCCACCGCGCGCCGCGCCGCTCAGGGTTAAAAATGTGAACCATGGAAAGGATGTTATAGCTACATATGATGACCGATAAAAGCCAATGTTTTAACTATAGAGGGTGATTTCCATATCGGTGCTTACCGCGCTGCTTCAAGCGAACCTCTGGCAGGACGGACTCAAGGAAGCTTCGAAGTTCAGCTAACCCAGAGGGAGAAAATACTCGTCGAAATCCGTTTAGTAAAACAAAGGGTAAGGAAACAATTAGGTTTCCTTTTGGAGGACCGACGTGGGTATATCGTGTTTCTCAGTGAACACATAAAAGTAATTTCTGAAGTTTATTACACTATCTTACTATTGTTGAACTGC
Organism: Limnephilus lunatus; assembly: GCA_917563855.2. Lineage (NCBI taxonomy): Eukaryota > Metazoa > Arthropoda > Insecta > Trichoptera > Limnephilidae > Limnephilus > Limnephilus lunatus. The sequence goes on along the minus strand of OU830599.1, from coordinate 29,892,038 downwards.
TTTAAATGCGTATCATACTTGCAAAATAATTGTTCTTACCCAAAATAAAGACTAATTGTTTCACGGTTAAAATTGTGTATTTATTGAGTAATCCCATTACAGTGTCATTTGATAATACCACAATTCTAAATAGAGTTTTAAATACGTTTTACGTGTAAGAAAAGAGAGGAAGAATATCCCAGAGAATAAAATTGTAAATTTTAAAGGAAAGGACATCATGAGAGGGACGAGGGGTTTGAAGATCCGGAATACATTTTTACGATTGCTGATGTTTTACTTTATAATATTTACATTTTTTACATTAACACCACACAGGAGGCCCTGAGGAGATGGACTTTATCTTACCTATTTCTCCTTCTTTCTCACTGTCAGTAGGTAGATACGGCATGGTTCAAGAATGATGAACTTTTCTTACCTGCAACGAAAAAAAACATTGTGATTATGGCTGTAAAATCAAGTTCATAAGTAAAAACATAAATATGTTCTAGGGATTTTAACACCATTCTCTTTAGTTACAGAATAAAGAAACGAAAATGTGAACATCACTGGAAATATGCCATTTTGCAAAACTGCAACACAACTGGGTGGTGGGAATGAAATTAAAACGTTATACTAAAATACAAAAACAAAAGACGACCTCGTCGGAATAAAAATCAAATTATAAAGTATCGCGACTATTTTCTAAAATATAAATTGATTTCGAAAGATTGTTATTTTATCTAGTAAAGTTAAGTTCTAAATTATGAAAAAAAAATGTTTTTTTTTTTAATAATAAAAATGTTATACCATTGGTCGTCGGCAGATTTCTTAAATTTTCAAACAAAATTTTGTATGATACAATACACATTTCAAATCATATAATCATTTAGTAAATTATTTAGGAAAGCTACCATTCAGAATTTTAATTTTATTTAATATGTATAAAATCCTTTAAAAAAATCGGTGCTCGTGTTTTGCGGCCAAAATACTACAGTTTGTCTATATATTTATTGTCTTACAAAAATCATATATTTCAGATTTTTTTACACTTATTTTGCTTACACATTTTTGAAAATTTATAATGACTTATGATAAAAAAATATTACAAAAAGTATATATTTTTTTAATTTTATCATCATGCGTTGATGCATTTTTATTGCTAAATTGAAAGTAGGTAGGTATTACATCAAATTTTGAATGAATTTTTTTTACAAAAACGATAAAAAACGATTTTATAAACAACATTGAATTACTAGTTTAAAATGCTGGTAACGAGAATAATTAATATTTCTCATCTGAACCGCCCTGTACAGTTTTAAGGGTTTTGCAATTAGAGTTCTTAGCCACTGGATAATGGGCCTTAAGAGGGTATAACCAGAGAACATCAGAAATATGTCGTATATATAGATTTTAGACGTATTGACTCTTTTCCACAAAAAATTATAAATTGATTTCGAAAGATTGTATTTTTATTTAGTAAACGTATGTTTTAAATTTTGAGAAAATATGTTTATTTTTAGTATAATAAGGTGATAAGGCCATAGGTCGATGGCAACTTTGTTAAATTTTCAAAAAATATTTTGTATTATGCAACACCCATTTCAAATCATATTAAGTGCATGCAGTAAAATAAACCAATACATTATCTGGGAAACGTATGTTACAGAATTTTAATAATTTCTTGACGAAAATTGGTCCGTTTGTGTATTTATTTGCGCACTTACAAACTAAGATATTTCAGATTTTTTTACATTCTTATTTTGCTTAGACGTTATTGAAAAATGGTAAATACTTATGATCAAAAAATAATGACATAAAGTACATAATATTAATAGTTTTATCATCACGCCTTTCAGCATTTTTGGAAAATTTGGAAATTTAAAGCAAATTTGGAATGAAATAAAATCGATATTGAGTTATAATTTTTAAAAGCTGGTACGGAGAATAAATAATCTTTCTCATTGGAACCGCCCTGTACGACCGTAAGAACATCTTTCGACAAATATGAATTTTTGGCCGTTGGCTGGTTAAACGCCCTTAAGGGTTGACTAGTAAGGTGAGCTTCTTCATAAATTATATTCAAGCTCTCGTATGAAATGTTTTTTTGCCGTTTTTTTAAGTCCTGCCATCATAGAATTATGTGTTTACATTCCTGCACAATTCAATGACGATATCAAGCATAATATTTTAAAATAAAGCGGAAATGAAGTCAGCAATGCTTAACTAATGTTTACAGACGAATAGATTATCGGATTCCGGCATTCCAGCCCGCCATTATTCTAAGGCCATCATAATCTAAATACCGGATTGCCGGAATAATCGCTGGATACCGAACGTCGACGGCGGATGCCCTGGCATTTTGGAAAGCATTCGTTTCAGGCAGACGACCAATGATGAAATAACTGTGGCAACATGTAACTGAAGCCAGACTAAATGCCCGCTATTCATTTTGCCGGCTCCTCCGGGTTAGATATTCTAAGTAGACGTCGAATAGCAAGCTTTCAGACATTATGTATGAGCGATGTTACAACTGGGCGACATTACAAAAACAACAAAATATACATCATGATTCCAGTTGAAGAAATGGACATCATATGGCAAAACTATATACAGGGTGTTGAGGGACCTACTTGACTTATTTTAACCAATGATTCCTGACATTATTTAGAGTAAAAAAATATAAATAAAATTTTGGTCTCGGGTGACATTGTCAATAACTTTTATTTCCCGATTTTTTTTCTTCAAAATAAAAAAAAAACTATACCATCTTTGGGGAGGCTGTGTGGAGGGTCTTTTAAGGGAAACGAAGGAGCGGAAGTTCTGAGAAGGAAAACGTAAAAGTAGTGGAAGCAATTTTAATTTTAATTTAATTTAATTTTATTTGGGAGACACAACAGTTTAAATTAATAACAGAGCATAATAGTAATTGTGTCACAATAATTGAACCATTTACAGGTTTCCACATGGGTATTGTATACAAGTGTAGTGATTCCAGAGATATTTACTAAAGAAAAAAAATCACATTTCAAGATACTAGTTATTTAGGGGGGAATAGGGAGGGGGTAGGATGGGGGGATCGGTTAGGTTGAGGTATAGTAATAAAAATATGCGTAACAAAAAATTAAAAGAGAAAAAAGGAAGTTAATAGAGTGGTGACTGGTGGTTGTTTTATATGGTATCTATAGTTATTGTTGTAGTAAAGTATCGAGAGAGCGTCTGTGTGATTTTAAGGAGTGTGGTGCAGAGTTAAATATGTTAAATTTTGTGTAGTATGTGTTGAAAGTATTGGACGCACGATAGATGAAAGAGTTCTGCTTAGGATTAGTGTTGCACCGAGGGAGGCTAAGAATCATGTCTGACCTGGTTCGTCTGTTAGGAACTCGCATTTGTATTCGTTGTAGGAGTTCTGGGCAATCAACGACGGATCTGGCTATTTTTTGAAGAAAGAGTACATCGGCTGAGCTTCTTCGAACTTCCAATGATAGTATATTATAATGATAGTGTGGGCGGTAGCTGCGGAAATCTAAGTATCTATCGTAGAAAACGATTTTCAACACGTTCTAGAATTTCTACATGTGATATGTATTGCGGGTTCCAAACTTGTGACGCGTATTCTGGTAAGCTGCGGGCATATGCAAAATATAGGATTTTCATTGTTTTAAAGTTATTGAATTTTTTACATGTCCTAAGAATGAATCCTAACAGTTTAGAGGCTTTTGATGTGACTGAGTCTATATAAATATCAAAAATAAGCTTAGAGTCCGATGTCACTCCCAAATCTTTGACTTTAGTTTTGTTGATTAATATTGAGCCGTTCAGATTATATTCATTGAAAATGAAATTTTTATTTCGTGTGAAATTCACGACGAAACACTTTTTAACATTAATTTAAGGGTATGCTGTGAACAGTAAACATTAAGACGGTTTAGGTCCTCCTGCATTTTTTGACAGTCAGCAGTATATCTTCAAAAAAACCTTCATATCATCTGCGTAAAGTAATGTTTTGGAGTATTTGATACATTGGCCTATATCATTGATGTAAATATTAAATATTAACGGTCGCAATAGAGATCCTTGAGGCATACCTGATGGGACGGTTAGCCAGTCCGATTTAAAGCCACCAACAAATAAAACTTGACTACGGTTTGATACATAAGATGAGGGCCATCTGAGAAGGTCACCGTGGACGCCGATTTGCATAAGCTTGCGTAATAATATGTCGTGATTCACTAGGTCAAAAGCTTTGCTATAGTCCGTATATATTGCGTCTACGTAAATCTGCAGGACCTGACAAAGTTCCACCCATGTTCTTAGTTAATTGTATGCATACATTGTCATATCCTATACATAAGTTATTTACAAAGTCACTCTCATCAGGTGTGTTCCCGGATCTTTGGAAGTTTAGTCTTTTGACGCCCATTTTCAAAAAAGGTAATAAGAGGGACGTAAAAAACTACAGGCCAATATGCACCATGTCTACATTACCCAAACTTTTTGAAAGTCTAGTACTAGACAAGTTGATATCCCGAATTAATCCCACCATCTCACCGCTTCAACATGGATTTATTAAAGGAAGATCAACCCTTTCCAATTTAATATTGTATACGAATGATATTGTTAATGCCTTGATTGCATCACATCAAACTGATTCCATATATACTGACTTCAGTAAGGCATTTGATAAAGTAAACCACAAAATCTTATTAAGAAAACTGAAATTGTTGGGATTTAGAGGGAATATTTTGTAATGGTTTAAGAGTTATCTATTGGGAAGGTACTTAGCGGTTAAGGTTGATTCGTTTACTTCTTATACATTTGCAGCCTCGAGCGGAGTACCACAGGGATCTCACTTAGGCCCGATATTATTTTGCTTATTCATTAATGATATAGTTAATATTTTTAGTAATGTTAAAGTTCTGTTATTTGCTGATGATCTGAAGATATATAGAACAATCAAAAACGATGATGATCGCGCCATTCTGCAGTTGAACCTGAACAAACTATTTACGTGGTGTTCTGTCAATGATTTACAACTAAACATTGGTAAATGTCAGATTATTAGTTTTTACAAAGGTAAAAATCCTCTTAAGTTTTCCTATGATATGAATGGTGTTAATCTTCTTCGTGTATCACAGATTCGTGATCTTGGTATCATATTCCATGAGAGTCTACAGTTCAATGTTCACATCGAGGAAATAACAAGTGATGCAATGAAAATTCTTGGTTTTATTTTGAGAATGGGTGCAAATTTTAAAAATGTATCAACATTAAAAAATCTGTATTGCTCGTTAGTACGAAGCAAATTAGAGTACAATTCCACCATTTGGTCACCATTTTACAAAATCCATTCTCAATTATTGGAAAAGGTACAAAACAAATTCCTTCGGTATATTAATTTTAAAATGAAAATTCCAATTGAACTTATAAATTATAATAACTTACGCGCAGAAACCAGACTCCTTAAATTATCAGATAGAAGAGTGTTAATTGATTTGTTATTTTTATTCAAAATTATCAAATCTTTAGTTGACTGCCCTAATTTATTAGAATTAATCTGTATTAATGTTCCTGCTAGACTAACTCGCAATAAAGATATTTTCAATTTTAACAATACCCTCAATACTAACTATTCTATTAATTCACCAATCCCTAGAATGCATAGCCTTGCAAATAAATATTGTGAATCTATAGATATATTTGGTGTTGACAGTTTTGCAATTTTCAAGAGACAACTCATCTCTATTTTATCTGTTAATAATTAACTTTTCTTATTTTTGTTCTTTTCATAAAACCTCCTCTCATTTAAAATCTTACCAGTAATTTATAACCTTATTTTATTTTATTTTGCTGTTCTATTTAGTTCTGTTTTATCATCATACATTATTATACACATATAATTGTTTGTTTATAGTTTATACCTACTAACTAGCTTTTACACTTTGCACTTTATTGTATTTCTGGTCTTATTACTGATTTTTTCTTATTACTCATAGTATTTCATTTCTTTTATGATGTTTAATTTTTTTATGTTTTTAATTTCTGTTGTAAAAGCCCAATAGGGCGTAAATAAATAAATAAATAAATACGTTGATCCATATAATCTTGCAAGAACTCTGTGAATGCTATTAGATTGGCTGTTGTTGATTTTCCACTTATAAACCCATGTTGGTTAACATTGATTGAGGATTTCAAAGCGGGAAACATCTGATCATACATTATTTTTTCAAACATCTTGCTGAATACACACAATTTTGAAATAGGACGATAGTTTTCAATGTCAGATTTTTGCCCGGTTTTGAAAATGGGTGTTATGAAGGCAGTTTTCCAAGTATTAGGTACCACACCCTCTTGTAAGGAGCGATTGAATATAATGGATAACGGCTTAGAGAGACTGCTTACACATTTCAGGATGAAGAAGGGGGGAATTTGATCTGGGCCTGCGCTTTTTTTAAGATTTAAATTTTCCAGACATGTCCAAAATTCCAATCTGGGGTCATCGTGTTTAGGAGTGTTGGACGAATGAATTCCTCCCACTGCGGTGCTAGGAAATGGGTCAAGAGTTCTAGGTTAGGTTGCCCTCAAGCAATCTCTCCCGATTCGACCCGCCACGCAGTAGGCGGGCAAATGCATTGGCCGCCAAGCTCTAGACAAATCTAATGAAGCCGGACACTCCTGCTAAGAGATCTATGGCAGGGGAGTTGGTTATCCAATAAATGGTTCCCGGAACGGCGGTACCCATACCCGCCTCAAAAATTAATGCTTGTTTTCTAGAATAATCGTTTTTCCTACAATGATTGAATTTTAGCTGAAATACATTAGTTAAACGCACTCAGACATCGAATGGGAATTGGGTCATTTGTCACCCAATACGCGACATAATAAATTGACAGAATGTTCGCGACTCGCGAGATAAAGTCTTCAACGTTAATTTTATGTGAATTCGAAACGAATACACGAACACACAAAGAGTGCCAAATGGCCTTCATTCGTAAAGTTCACAAAAAGTAAAAAAAAAAACATAAACCGCAACACTTTATTGAAATCCGGATTATGGCGGCGCCAGTACGATCGGTAATTAAGTATTTTTTATACGCAATGGTAAACGATCTTGCATACAGAGATGAAGTGAACAATGTTCATTGTATCTCTTTTTGATATTGCTATTTCAGGATGCAATTCAAAATAAAACGATTAAAACATCATCTCATTTTCAATTTGCTAGGCGGGTATGGGTACCACCGCCCCAGCTACCATAGGTCACCGAAAGTGTTTCACTATGTTTGATGACTTATCAGTTGTTTTCTGGGGTGAGGTTTGCGTTTGTGGCGGGCCGAATAAATAGATGTGATTTTATTTAATTTAATTTAGCTACACACAGGAGGCCCTGAGGAAAATATTTCCCCTTATGGCCTGTGTCATCTTTGAGGATGCTGTGTGGAAGGTCTTTTTAGGAAAATGATGGAGAGGAAGCTCTGGGAAGGAAAAGGGGTGGGTAGGAATCTGGGTTAGGTGTATCTAGGAGTGACAGACGTATGAATCTATCCATACCACTGCGGTGCAAGGCAATGCTCCGAGAGAGTCCTGCTGGAGAGGTCAACAGATCTCCCTCAACCAGTCTTCCTCGATCCGACTTGCCACGCAGTTGGTGGGCAGACACATTCGCTGCCAAGATCCGAACAAACCTCACCCCATGAACCCGGGCATCCCTGCTAAGTCACCAAACGTAGCGAACCACTTGGGGTGACCTATGGCGGAGGTGATGGTTATCCAATAAATGGTTCGCGGGGCGGCGGTACCCATATTCGCCTCTCAAACTGGTTAAGGGAGACCTAACCTAGACCCCTCCAGCCGGACTCTCTCGACCCACGGCAGTGGGACTGATGGATTCACATGTCTGTCTCTCCTAGACACTTTGACCCCCAGATTTTCATCCACCCTCAACTTTTTCCTTCCGACAACTTCCTCTCCTTCGTTTCCCTAAAAAGGCCCTCCACACAGCAGCCCCAAAGATGACCTTGGTTATGAGGGATTTTTTCCTCAGGGCCTCCTGTGTGGAATTAATGGAAAAAAACCATCTATCTTGCACTATTTTTTTTGTAAACGGACTGGTTTTACCCTGCTACAGGCATCTTCAGACTTGTTTAAATTATACAGGGTAGATAGATAAAAAGTAATTTATTAAGTGATCGAATTTGAACTATTTACTCTCACAAAGCTATCTGGATTTTTACAATAAACCCACACAGGACGCCCTGAGAAAAATAATTTCCCTCAGGCCTGCGTCATCTTTGGGAATGTTGTGTGGTCTTTTAAGGAAAAGGAATGAGTGGAAGTTCTGGAAATGAAAAAGGTTTAAGGGTTTGTTTGGAATTTAGAGATGAGTGACTCCAGGAGTGACGGACGTATCGATCCATCCCTCCCACTGTTGTGCAAGGCAATGGGTCGAGAGAGATCAACTGGAGAAGTCAAAGGGTCTCCCCAAACCGACCTCGCTCGATCTGGCCTGTGGACAGGCGCATCCGCTGCCAAGACTTGAACACATTTCATCTGATGAACACGGGTACCACTACTAATTCACCAAAAGTATCGAACCTTGGGGTGACCTATGGTAAAGGTATTGGTTACCCAATAAATATTTCCCAGGGCGGCGGTACCTACACCCGCCTCTCAAATGTTTGATACTTATAGATAATTAAAGAGAAAAATATACATTTTACAAAACAGATCTTTAACGTAGAATGGAATTGATCAAAGATGTTATACGAAAAAAAATCCCAGTGAAAGTTAGTCATTCAACTTTGAGTAGGAAAATTACAGAATCAACACAAAAAATATTTTTTACTTTTTATATTTAAATCTTTGTAGGTACCTTACAGAGATATCTTACATTTCAAAATTTTACTTTTTGTTGTTTTATTTCTCACTTTAAATTTTTATTTTTACTTTTTACCTAATAATTTATAGTTTGTACTTTATACTTTAAACTTTATATTTACTTTTATACATTTTACATTTTATTTACTGCTTATTAATTTACTTTTCACCTTTTTTATTAAATTTCATTTTCATTTTTCATGTTGTTGTACTATTTATAAGTATGTCAATTATGTTAATGGCACGTATTGTGTCTTATATGTGTAAATAAATAAAGATATATTATATGGGTGGTACCGATTAGGTTGATGGACTTGAATAACGTTCAAAAATAACTTTATATCTACGATACCGAAAATTGTTAAATGCATTAAGATGGTGGGTGTCATAGAACTACTGGATCCGGGCTCTGTTACGTAAAAACAACATTTCTGGCAATGGCAACATTTACCATTTATCCCCTGCTCGTTGGTGCGCGGGAGGGAACAATAAACTATCAGAACAAAAGAGCGCCAATCCTCTTGGCGCCAAAACATTCGTTCATAAGTTATTACATTTTATTATTGTGTTACGTACAAACTTGAATTGCTAGTATGAAAAATAATGTTTTATCAATAATGTGCACAAGTAAATTTTGTTAGATTAATATGTGTTCCAGAGTGGAAGATACTCTTTTTATCTTTCTGTTGTAAGACCATAATTCAGAATTGAAAAGTTGCTTGAAACAGCTTTGGCCGTGTTTGTTGGCTAGATCTGAATAGCCAGCTACTTCCTTATCTTCTTCTGCCCACTCCCATTAGCCTCATAACATTGCCCAAATGGGGATGCCATAATCTCACTGGCTCTAGACGGTTGGGAGCAGCCGGGACTCTTCTGCGGTTCCACATAAAAATTTAAAAAAAGCAATGTCTTGGGCATGTCAGTGATTAGCTGCTGTGAGAATGGTGTGGAAAAAAAATCATTGAAAACCAATTTTTGCCTTTCTATACTCACAGTTATAAAAACAGTTTTTCAGCAATCACCGATCTACAATAAAATCACATCAGAATATATTGTATCTTGGACAACATCGTAACTTAAATAGCTAACTTCCGTAAACACGATAGTCAGATACATTATTATGTTCGTATAAAAGATTTTTCCAATATCTCTATTATAACTCTCCATCCGCGTAAATATTTTTCTACAAGAAAAGAAGACTATCTTTTTTAATTGTGTCTGCTTCAAGAATCCAGGGCACCACGGCGACGCCTAAGTCTTCGGCGCCACGGCGCTTAAGTTACGAGCGTCGCGCCATGCGTCGAACGCCATGAGCCAAGCCTCGAGGCGTCAGGACGTCCGGGTCTTCAGGCGTCCTCTCTCCGGCGCCAAGGGCTAGCGCGAAAGCCTTCCTGCACAAGGAAACTAGGGATTAGATTCTGTTGGCAGACACAGATGCGAACGTATTTCTAAGTCAATTAATCATGTTTGGTATACGATTGTGATTACATTATAAACGACCTAACCATTACATAAATAAATAAATATTATGCTGAACGTTAATAGAAATAATTGGGCAACCTTTTTAGAGGATGTAAATAGTAAACTAAATGAGAACACACAACGAGTCGTATTTTTAACATGATAAGGTTTCTGTGTTTGTTGGTTGACTTGTTCATAAGGTTTTAATAGAATATTCAATAATTATCATAATCTACTTCCTAATAATTATAAGAATTTAAAAATAAATTAGCAAATACGAGGATAGAGCACTGAATAACTTTGAAGTGTAACTGAATACCCGAATCTTTCACATTCATATGTCTTTTCATACACACTATTGTAAAAAAAAAAAAAATAATTTTGACTATTGACAAGTTCATTCATATTGAATTTAGAAGTATTTTAGATTGCAGAAATTGATTTTATATCGAGCAAACCTTTCTTCTTATTTTAATTCAGAATACCATTATCATAAAAACAATCGTGGTCCAATGTAATTAAAAAAATGTAATTCCTAATCACAGAAGACAGCATCTTGGTATGCGATGCGATGCTTTCCTAGATGCGACCGAAATCGTTTTTGGATATTTCTGTTTCAAATTTTCGATTGAGAATCGCTAATATTGCGTTCGGTGATTAAAAATTACGATTTGAGGTTTTACAAGCTCACTAAGATAAAATAAAACCAAAATTCCGCCAAATGATCACCGCAACGACAGGGCAACAAGCGATATAACATAATACATTACATAAGAATTAACCAAATTTAGAATGCTGCGATACGAATACTTAAAAATTCAGAACGCAATATTATTATTTATTTATTTTCCAAACAAACATCAAACCTAAAATTTCTGTTTAGATTAGCTCAATGGTAGAGAAAAGCCCCGGCAAGGCTGTTATCCTGGATAGTTGATAACGAATCTTTTTCACATTTTTCGGTTGACAGTTGTTAATATTTATCTTTAATGATTGAATCTTAACTAACATATAATGTTAAGGCTCCGTAGTAATCATTTAAAAAGTAGAAGAAGATGGTTTGAAAGGAAAATATGTAATTACTAATGTTAGAGGGAGCGAACTAATATTAAAAAAAAAAAAAACGATAATTAAGTGATAATTGTAAAAATATTTAATAAAACACGAGAGGTTTAAAAACTTTAAAATAAAGCAAAAGTGTCCAGACAAATGTCTAAAGTAGCATTTTATGTCTAAAGTAACATTAGATAACTTTTTCGTACCTAAAACATGTTAAACAACAGAAAAAAAAGTTTTTTTAATAATTATCGGAGCATACTTTGCGATTTGTTTCTATCGAGGGAATTTCATGTATTTACGATTTCAATTCGGAAAATGAATAGATATAATGTCAAAAATTAAGAATTTAAAAACTTTAAATAATAAAGGGAAATATGTTATAAATCGGTACAAATTCGGAATGCGGGGGCTTAAATAGTGCTGACAAAATAATATATATTTAATATTAATGACACTCCATCATAAAGAGTAATAACCAATAAATTATATTTACACAACTTAGTCAAGCGAATACATGGGATTATAATAATATTTGCATGAATATCATTTACATATTATTATTTCGAGTGCATTTCCGATTGGTTCTGCCTGATGACGTGACTGCACTATTGCGAGTGTTGCAGTGTCGCATGACGTGGATCCGATGCTTGTAACGTTTATTGCTTAGGTATGGTGGCGCCTAACATCGGTCAGGGTCACCGCCGATCTGTCCACTGTCTGCTGTCTAGTTGTCTACTATTCGACGTATTATTTATCGCTTCAAAGTATAGAAAAAGTGTTTTTCTGGAATTTTAACGCGCGGTGACGCCATCTATGTGGGGGACAATTGCGCTATTAATGTGTGTTATATCGAGTGTCAAAGAAAAAGGGAACAGACCACGTTGAAACACGAAGCACGTTGAATTTTTTAAATATGTTTCGATTAAAGATTAAATGAATGGAATTAAATGAAAGATTAAATGAATGGAAACTATTGAAACAACATGTTCATTTATTTATATTTTTATTGTCACGACAGTTGGGTTAATATATATATTTTTTTTGATTCAGAATTTTTTTTTTGATTTTATCGTAAAGCGAAAATATTTTGACCCTCTGACTTAATACGGTCGAGGCCTGAGGGGTTAATGATTGCTGGAGAATGAATCTGAGGCTGACTGAAGTGACGATGAAACTTTGACATAGAAACTGAACGATTGGAGCTTTGGAATGTCAACTTTCACTTCTACAAGTAAGGATAGGTGAATAACGAAGAAGTGCATTTTGAAAACGTTGACCCAAGGAAAAACTTTATATAAAAAGGCGAACAAGAAAATTTTCACGAAATCTACCCTACTTTAAAGGCGGCCCCTAGACGCACAATTATATTGAGCAATATTACGAATTGTGTAATATTATTGACCGTTTGGGGTGAATATTTTGAGTTGATGATTTTGAGTCCTTGAATTGCGTATCTTCTTAGATATCAGGCATAATATTGGTAAGTTGAATTCTAATATCTGGTGTGGCGTCGAGCCTCTTCCTGCACTTTTGCAGCATAATTAGAAAATCCCGCTTCGGATAAATAGGTCGTAGAAAACGGAAGTAAAACAATAATAGCTTGTCTTGATAAATTGTGGTATTCTTCTGACAAACTCGCCCAGAAATCATTTAAAGGCTGATCTTTGTATTTTTGTTTTAAGTCCGAGTCACTAATTAAATCAATTAGATTTTCATACTCACTTGCTCTCAAGCCTACAGGTTTGGCTGACACGGAAAATGGATTCCGAACCCAGGAATCGTCCTTACTAGTTTTCAGAAAATATTGCATCAGAATTGTTTTCAAGTTATGTAGGTGTTCTAATAATTCTTTGGAAACCTCTTCATCTACTTTAAAATTAAAAGGTTCAAACATTCATTTAAGGCAGGAAAACAATCAAAATTATTATATTGAACTGATGAAATCCAAATTTGTAATTTTTTAGCAAAACATGCAATTTTGTCTCTCGTATTGAAAATTGTAATACTTTTTCCTTGTAATGATAAGTTAACTGCATTGCAATTGGTAAAAATATCTGCCAGATAAGCAAGTTTTATCAACCATGGAGGATTTGATAAAATTTCATCAAAAGTTTGTCCTGCATTATTTGTGCCTTCAAGAAGACCAATAACTCACTCCGAAGTTTATACAGTCTTAATAGTGCTTTTCCTCTGGATAGCCATTCACTTCAGTATGTAATTAAAGTGCTTTGTGTCCGCTACCCATTTAATCGCACAAATGACGTGTAGAATAAAAAAGCGTAAAACTACAATCTATTGTAAATTTGACTGATTGGTTCCCAACATTGAGAAATTCTGTAAAAAGTAACAAAAATGTACCAGAAAACTAAAATCTTTCCTTGTCGTAAAAATTATTTAAAAAAAAATATTTATACAAATTGATGATTATGGCTTGTATTACTCACCTTTGATTTCCAAATGTAGTCACGTACCTATATGTATTATATGTGAAGTTTGTGTTCTCCTTTAGACGTAATTGATAAGTATTATTTTCCACAAACTAATTTCACACGATTTTTTCACCAAAAAATGCGCGTTTATAGTTCGACTAATTGCTAACAAGGATCTACTAAGACTGGTTTAAATTATTTTACTTTCAGGTATAGCGGATTTCGAAAAAAATATGGTTACGTTCCTTGAGAACAAAAACTTCGTGACACACATGCAGATCAGTTCTCCCGCTGTAATTGTTTCCACATCGCACAGATATTCATATTATTGACTCTGGTGTTATGGAGTACGGTAATAAATTTCGGAGATTTTTATTGGTAGATAGGTATTTTAATTGAAGGTTTCTGCGATAAAATCATAAACACTGAGTTTCACTAAAGAATAATATCGTATTTTATTATTGAATATACATAACCAAAGTATGCGATGATTCGATGTTCAATATTTTTCTCAGTGTTACGTACTGAGAAAAATATTCCTACCTAGAACAAAAGAAAAGCTACTGATTTTTGCTATTATTTTTTATACATGTTCTTTCCAGTTTATATTTGTATCTAGTTATATTCCCAGCAGTGAACAAGTTTGGGAGGGTTCGATAATATTATTATTAAAATTTACATTTATGTTTATAGGTGTAGCTTGCATTGGCCAAAATTTTAGAATTTGAGTTTTGTTTGTGTTGAGTGACAGATGTTATAATAGCAGCAAGTCAATTGACAAGTCTCATTAACATGTTTGTTAAATTCGTCAACGTCTTCATTACATTCAAACAACAAAGCGGTGTCATCAGCAAACATTGAACATTCTGTGCCAGCAATAATTGGAAGATCATTTATGTAGATAAGGAAGAGGAGGGACCCAAGAATGCTTCCTTGTGGCACACCCTTGTTAATTATTCTCCATTTGGATTTTATCATATACTGAAATATTTTTTCGTCTATTTTTTGAATTTGAACACTCTGCTTACGGTTTTTTAGATGTGATTCAAACCATTCTAATGCTAAACCTCTTATACCCATATGTTCAAGTTTAATTAGAAGAAGCTTATGATCAACACTATCGAATGCTTTTGAGAGGTCGAGAAAAATACCTATGGTTTTTTGGCTAACATTAATACTTTCCAGAATTTTGTTTAAAAAATTAAAGACTGCCTGTTTATTATTTAATACGAGCAGAATTTTGATACTTTTTATAAAATTACGAACACGTGACATTCAAAATAAGGAAAATTACTGTCTCCATCGGATCTTAAAAAAATCTGCGTACAGTCTGGGAAACGCCGGGAACTTAAGCCACGATGGTTCTCCCGGTAGGGAGGAGTATATTGCTCCTGAACCAAATCTCCTCCGAGATTGATATATTTGGCGTCGGAGAGGAGAGATTCAAAAGGGAAATTCATTCGATTCTTGAAAGAGTCTCTCCACACTGACGAAATCTTAAATTTCTTTTATGTATAATTATTTGTAAACATTTTTTTAAAATTCAAATTAATAAATTACTTTGTTTTTACCACTATAATTGATTATAAAAAAACAACATTTTAAAAATATTTATATGGCGTTATTTCTAACATGAAATAAATTAAAATTTGTAATGCTGTAAGAAATTAACAAAAAAAAAAAATATTATTATTACATTTCAATTTAAAGCAATTTTTGTAAGATTTGGGTAGGTAATTCCCTTTTACATTTTCACCGTCTTCGAGTTTTAGAACTTTAACTGCACAGAGAAATATGCACGATTTTAAATAAACCTGCTGTATTGAAAATGTATTCAAATTGAATTTCTATGAAGTTCTTCGTCTTCATTTTTATTACGTTTTATTTAAAACGGGGAACACGATTGAGGAGGATCCCGGAACAATGTTGTCGTCGAACATTTCTTTACTTAATCACGGAACGTTCTGGTGTCAGTGATTAATATTCTTGTGTTGGGTTGTTTTCATTTTTTATATTAATCGTTTAAAATGTTTCTCCCCGCAAACAAAAATAATTTTGGATAACATAAAATAAAATGATGAGTGATTTATTTCCTAAGTGTAGTAATAAAATATTCCTTCTTCAATGATATAATCAAATGACAGTTTAATTACTATCTACAAAAAACAAAAAAAATATTACTAAGTTGTTGGAAAATAAAAGCACCTAAAATAAGACACGTACAAAGTAGAACTAATAATTTAGTAGGTATGTTGTATAGAAGCTCAATGTATATTTATAATTTAGTAGGTATGTTATATAAAAACTCAATGTTTATTTTTAATTTAGTAGGTATGTTGTATAGAAGCTCAATGTATATTTATAATTTAGTAGGTATGTTATATAGAAGCTCAATGTATATTTATAATTTAGTAGGTATGTTGTATAGAAGCTCAATGTATATTTATATATAAATTAGAATGTTGTATAGAAGCTCAATGTAAATTTTTAATTTAGTAGGTATGTTGTATACATAGAAGCTCAATGTATATTTATAAATTAATTTATTACCTGACGTTATTACTATTTTAATTTATTTTTGTATTGCTTTATTTCATTTCCAAGCAAAAGGTAGACCTTGAAGATTAATTCATAACGAGGAGTTGTAGTCCTAAGATCATCAAAAAAATCAGTCAAATAACCCTAAACTACCTTGTAGTAAAGTTTTTCAAATAATTCAATAATAAATAAGGAATAAACGAAAGTGTGAAAGATAAGTAAACATTTATTTTTTTAATTCTTAGAGAGAATATTAATTGGATAACTTGTAGAGCGCCGTTTTGGTCTCTAAGGATTGAATAACAGATCTTGAATCGAACTTACACAGAATGGGAAAATTAACTTAAAAAATTTGATGAATTGTTAATTTTTTTTAAACAACCCGTTCTCAGTATGTTAAAGTTATCAAGTTTATACATTTATATTTACTCGAACTTCTTCGTTAATTTTTCTGGCAATACTTATTGATTTTATTAATATATAAAGTTCCGTTAATGTGCATTCGTTTATTATAACTTTTCTACATGTTTATGAAACCATTTAATATAATATAAATTCGAAAGGATTGGACGCACCTACTATGCATGTATTGATAAAAAGCTCTATTTATACAAAAAGTATAATTATAGTTAATGGATACTTCGCCACAAAGTCACAAATTCCCTACCAACAAAGTTATGTTAGAGATAAAGCTGGGAAATGAGTCAATGAAAATTTAAAAAATCTTTCTTTGCAATTTTACTATGTAGTATTTGGTTGCATCTGAAATCTGAGTTGAGGTGATTCCAGATGCCATTCCCTGGACATGACATCATCACCCTCTCTGCTTGTGGCCAGTTCTCCCGCACAGTACATAGAGCTCGCTACAGTCATCACACAGTCACTAGTCACTACCCACCAAATCATCGAGTCATACACGCAGCGTGTGGGGGTTATTATATGTATATATATATATATATATATATATATATATATATATATATATATATATATATATATATATATATGCCGTTAATTGAAAACCCAAACTAATCACATATCTGTATCTACCATAACTACTTTACCAATACCCCTGATTAATTTTGTAATTAATGTTTATATTTCATATTACGAATAGTTCTTAAAAAATAATTCACGAATCATTTGAGTACTATATATTACCCTGCCTCTGTAGCGTGGTTGTATAACTACGCATTTATCTTTAAGCAGGAGCATTTAAGGAACACAGCATTAGGTATATTATGTCGGAGGGGGGGAAGATATGACAACATAAGAAGAGAGATAACATAATATATATATATATATATTTTTTAAATAAGCTCCACACAGGAGGCCCTGAGGAAAAAAATTCCCCACAGGGCCTATGTTATCTTTGAGGATGGTGTGCGGAGGGTCTTTTTAGGAAAGGACGGAGAGGAAGTTCTGCGAAGGATAAGGGTATGCGTGGTGGGTAGGAATATGGGTGTCAGTGTGTCCAGGAGTGACGGACGAATCCATCTCCCCCACTGCGGTGTACGGCGATGTTCCGAGAGAGTACGGCTGGGGAAGTCAAGGGGACTCCCTCAACCACTCTCTCCCGATCTCTCTCCTCTCTCGACGCATCCTTCGCCAAGACCCGGAAAACCTCATGAACCCGGGCACCCCTGCTAAGTCACCAAACGCAGCAAACCACTTGGGGTGACCTGTGGCAGGGGTGTTGGCTATCCAATAAATGGTTTCTTTGTATTTTGTACATTGGATGGTTTTGTATGTGGTTATTTTGTACAACAAATATTTTTCCTTCCTTTTCATTTTTACTGCAATTTATTTGCAAAAGTATGTGCTTTAAGAAGAGCTTATAAGGCTGTACATAACCTTCTTCAAATTTTGCAAGAATGTTTAAATTTTATTTTGGATCAATCAAAAAGAAGTTTTAAATCACGTTAATTTTGTAACAAGATGTGATCAGATCTGCAGTCCATCATTTATTTATGGTACAGGATTACAAAACAATAAATTATACTGTGTTAACATTCTTATAAGTTTAAAATAAACTAAATTTAGAATGAGTGGAATCGAATGAGGTTATAAAAAAAATGTAAAGAAATAACTGTTTTAAAAAATATTTTAAACGGTTTTTTGCAAGTTTATCGGTGCTCTCAAAAATAATAAATAATAATAATAATAATCTCTCTCTACTTACGTATCAAGTTTTCTGAGTTTATTTTACAATCATGTTTACCTGATGATTTGCCCTTATATTGTACCTAGATGGAGACCGGTTAAGTCCCAGTTCTTAATTTTGTAGGAACCTGCTTGTTCCGCTTGCGAATTAGAAAAGAGAAGGAATCCTATTGTATTTATAAACAAAAGGGTTTTAAAGAACTTACACTAAAATAAATAAAAAAAAACAACTACTGCGTATTAGAAACAAATAAGACATTAAATAAATAAATAATAAATACAAAGTTTTTTTACTCTGGACTTCTGTTAGATATGAATACTAAACATGTTCTTGTTTGTTATAATATATCCCGAAGCTCAGTTTGCCTCTTGGCATAGGCCTCCTCTAACATTTTCCATTGGGACCTGGCAAAAACAACTACTGCGTATTAGAAACAAATAAGAGATTAAATGAATAAATAATGAATACGAAGTTTTTTTACTCTGGACTTCTGTTAGATATAAATACTAAACATGTTCTTGTTTGTTATAATATATCCCGAAGCTCAGTTTGCCTCTTGGCATAGGCCTCCTCTAACATTTTCCATTGGGACCTGGCAAAAACAACTACTGCGTATTAGAAACAAATAAGAGATTAAATGAATAAATAATGAATACGAAGTTTTTTTCCTCTGGACTTCTGTTAGATATAAATACTAAACATGTTCTTGTTTGTTATAATATATCCCGAAGCTCAGTTTGCCTCTTGGCATAGGCCTCCTCTAACATTTTCCATTGGGACCTGGCAAAAACAACTACTGCGTATTAGAAACAAATAAGACATTAAATGAATAAATAATAAATACGAAGTTTTTTTACTCTGGACTTCTGTTAGATATGAATACTAAACATGTTCTTGTTTGTTATAATATATCCCGAAGCTCAGTTTGCCTCTTGGCATAGACCTCCTCTAACATTTTCCATTGGGACCTGGCGCTACTCTTCTCCATTGATGTCCAGCCGTGAGTTTTAGGTCGTCTTCCTATCTTATTTGTTGACGTCCTCTACTTCTCCTGCCATCTCTGGGATACCAGTCAGTGACATTTTTGCACCATTCCTCTTGTGGACCGTGGATCATATGACCTGTCCATCTCCATCCACTGTTGTTGGTCAATTCGGTTAAGTAACTATATCGGAAACTTTAGTTTTCTCCCTTATTATGCTTAATAAGACATTACTGTTATCCTTATTACCGAATGAGAAAGAGATGAATCTGTTTAATCATATGGTAGGTTTTAGTTAAATACCGAATCTAATGCTATTGAGTTTTTACTCCAAATAGGGCAATGATAATTGTTTACAAGCATATTGCTTATCAAACAAAATGTAATAATTGAACATTTGAATGCATGCTCATTAAGTTGATCCCAGTATATCACACAATAGCGTGTGTGACGTGCGTATCGAAAAGAGAACCGTAGAGTGAGTCACGTAATATCCCAGGAGTTCAGCACTTGTAAAAGACAAAGGAACTAACAAGCAGGAAAAAGGGGGAAAACATACCGATTTATTGCTGGCGCCTCGCCTGACTCGCCTCGGTGGGACTCGGGCGATTCGCCGTATTCTTACTCTCGAGCTATTTCTATGTATAGTCGGTCGCCAGTCGCTAGCTCTGTCACTGAGTGAGCTCTTTGTGTCTTGTGGGGAAATATGATATGGCATACAATTATTAATTGCTACCCCGAAATGAAAAATCAACACACAAAAAACCAACACTTGAAGTGTGATCTATAAATACCTAATGACTTGAAAGAAAACCGATAAGAGCTTTTACTCCAAGGCACAGACAGGGTAATGAAATTATTGTTCACCTGTTCAAGAAATAGTTGTCCACGAATTTTTCCTGGCTTTGCGATTTTTTTTTGAAATCTCATGTATACAGTGACCTTTATCTTGTTTATAAGGTTAAGTGCGCAAAATTTCATCAATATTAATTTTAATAAAACTGTAGATTCGAGTATGTATAAAAATTAAACAAACGCCACTAGCCCGGTGTCCGCAACGCTGCCGGCCCCCATATTTATTAATCATCAATGCCCTTATGGGCTTTTATATAGTTCAACATTTTCTATGATTTAGTTCGTAAAGGTATCAGAAATGGCGTTAAAGGTTTAGATAAAAATAATTAAATTTTGAAAATACTTTTACGATGACTTGTTTTTTTTCCCAAATTTTTGTTTGAAATCAAATAAAAATTCTTCCGCATGTCATCACCGGTCACTCAGCGGAGTAACCACCGAACCTCTTACCCCGCCCTCAACTGTCCAATAAATTTCTACTATTTTTTTTATTTTTGTGGGAAAAAAAATCAAAAATGTTTCCGTCAAACAAAATTTCATTTATTAAATATTATACTCCTAATAATGTCAGGAATTACTGGTTAAAGTAAGTCCAGTACGTTCCTTAACAACCTGTATAAGATAGATTTCAGCAGATTTTGACAATTAATGGTGAAAAAATTGGAAAAGTAAATGAAATCAAATACCTGGGTGTAATACTCGATTCAAAACTGACTTTCACAGCAAACTTTGAATATGTGCTAAACAAGGTGTCAAAAAGGGTAAATTTTCTTAGAAGACTAAGACATAAATTAAATAGAAACACTACGGAGCTCATTTATAAAACTATTGTTGCTCCACATTTGGATTACTGCTCTACGATGTTATATTTGGCCAATGAAGGAAATTTAAACAAACTAGAAGTTATACAGAACAGAGCTATGAGACGTATACTGGGAAAAGGTAAATACGTAAGGATTAATCAAATGAGAGAGGAGCTAAATTGGATTCCAATAAAAAAAGACTACTATTTAATGTGTTAATTTTTGTGCATAAAATTATGAAAAACCAAATGCCAAAATACTTTAAGGATGAAATTGTTTTTAATATACATAATTATGAAACAAGAAATATAAACAGAGTTCGATTGCCACAAATGAAGAAATCAAAATCACAGAACTGCCTAATGTACAGAGGACTAAAGATGTATGATGAAATGCCTGAAAGTATGAAGAATGAATGTATTTAAAAAGAAATGTTATGCTTACAGTAAAAATATTTAAATTTTTCAAATGAAATGTTACATTGTGCTTATTAGTTTATATTCATGTAGTATAAACTAACAAAATAAATAATAAATAAAAAAATTAAAAAAAGAAGTAAGGAGAAATCGTGCTTACTTCAGTCTCACAGATACGCCTGTCGGTTTATCTCCCAGTTGCGTTTTTTTTCAATTTCATAACGCTAGAGCTTACCGTTACATAATTTTTAATAATAAAAAGTATTTTAGTTAAAAAATAATTTGGGTAATAAATTTATTTGATAAAATGCTAATCATTGGGCAAAACGACTCACGCGTAAAAATAAAAGAAATCAATGTGGTTCAATCATTCATAAATGTTATTCATACTAATATACCCAAAGAAACACAAAAACCATACTAAATTAATCACCCAATCAGGGGTGTGATATTTATTTATTTATTATAAGAATATTGTACATTGTATATTATTTTTGTGTTGTTTCAACCGCCATGCTAGGGATGTCCCTGTGTTATGGCGGGTGAAGTTTTCAGATTGGAAATTATACATGTTATGGTTGTAAAATAAAAATTTAAGTTATTCAAATTAAATCAAGTTGCAAATATTATATATCATGGTTTCTAAATGTAATAATAAAAAAGTAATAATAATTAATAATAATTAGGTCGATAATTAAATTCGATGTAAGTAAAAGTTATAAAATTATTTGTTAATTTAAAAAATAGTTGTTAAATTATACAATTGAATTGCGAAAGAATAGTAATAATAACATGTGATAATTATTAGGTCGATAATAAAATTCAATGTAAGTGAAAGTTGTAAAATTATTTGTTAATTTAAAAAATAGTTGTTAAATTATACAATTTAATTGCGAAAGAATAGTAATAATAATACTTAATCGGTGCTTAGCAACGCTATAGAGACATTTGCATTTCATTAGCTCTCTGATTTTTCATTATATCAGATAGAAAATAATTAGTTTTGATCCCAAAAAATATAAATATTTGAAAATAAGTGTATTAGATTACGTAATAAATAAACTGCCAGTAAACCATAGGTTATTTAGATAAATAAATAGGATATAAAAAATCTCTTTTGTGAAGGCTCCAGTAACCAAGGTAAACAATAATATTTGAGATTAATTTGTAATATATTTTAAAGGTAAATTTAATTACATATATTTTATTTTGATAGCAGTATTCTAAAATATAATATATTATAGATTTGTAACGTTGAAAGGTAAAAGGTTTAAATTAAAATATTTAATTTGGGCATTTTGAAAATTATTTGTTGACAATTGACAATTAACAAATGATATTACTAGGTAACGATAGTTGCTTGGTTACTGGAATGTAGGAACTAATAATAATAATCATTTTCGTGTTGTTTTGTAAATTGATAATATGTCATTTACAACCAACCGAAATGAAGAGAGGTCTGTTATGTCATCTACACAGATGAACAATGATAGTCTGAGACCACCAAAAACAAAAGCAGGTATTCCTAGGCAGCGTATGAAATGGACGAACGATGTCAATATGTTCATCGTTCGTTCATATTTTTATGTAACTAAATTAGAAACAGATATGTTATTGTATAGGAAAAAATTACATTTAATTTTCTCACAAAATTATCCGATTGCCCAAGTAAACGAACAAAGATTAGCAGACCAAAAGAGGGCAATTTTCAAAAATAATTTAATTCCTGTAGTAACATTAGATCAGATAAAAAAGGAAGTAGCAGATAGATTGCAATTAGAAAATAATTTAGAACAAGTTAATACGAGTAGTAATGTTATATCAGATACATTGAACGTAAATAGTTCAGATAATATTCTAGTCGAAGAATCCAATGATATTACAGTAGACTCAAATAACTTAGACGTTATTTATAATCTTAGGGAAATCAACATTGCAAATTTAAACTTACTAGATGAAAATATTATAGAATTAGCTAACTTACTTCATAATAATATAAATAGATATATAGATATAGAGCCCACAGTTAGACCAAAATTACCAAAATTACATACGTCAAAGAAATTATCTAAATTAATTTCTGAATTAAATAATAGAATTTTACCAAAAATTATATTTGATGACATTAGTTTTTTATATCTTCATACAATAGTGTACGCTAGTGCTATCACTATATGTAATAAGTTAGGAGTTAAATTAACGTCTTCTGATGATAGATCATATAGTTATAGAAAACCAGAATGGCAGAGTAGATTAGAAAATGATGTAGTATTTTTAAGAAGTAGCATAGCTAGAATAATAGAGTATAAAAACGGAAATAGAAGTAGGAATATTTTGAGACATGTAGATGTAATTGGGAGAAAATTTGGTTATAGCATTGGTAGTAATAATAATGAAAATATAATCAATGATTTATTAGATTTGTTAAAACAAAAATTAGGTGTAAAAGCTAGTAGATTAAAAAGATATAATTATACGTATAATAAAAAAAATAATAATAGATTATTTCAGAAAAATGAGAAAATATTTTATTCCAAACTTGACGATAAACAAAATATTATTTCGAATAATAATAATCCGTTGCCATCTGAATCAGATATGCGCGATTTTTGGACAAATATTTGGAGTAGAGATATAAAACATAACGAGTCAGGTCCGTGGATAGAAAATGAAGAACTCAATTGTTCAGACATTGAACAAATGAGTTTTTCTGATATATCGGTTGAATTGTTAGCCAAAATTATAAAGAGTACTCATAATTGGAAAGCCACGAGTTGCGATTGGATACATAATTTTTGGTATAAACGTCTGACTACTTTACATCCCCTTTTGGCAAAAAATCTTTCAAAATTTGTCAGAGAACCTCAAAATTTTCCAAATTTTCTAACTAAGGGCATTACTTATATGTTGCCTAAAAGCGAACTTATTAATAATCCCTCTCAGTATAGACCCATTACATGTTTACCGACACTATATAAAATTTTAACCTCTTGCTTGACAGATTTGATATACACTCATTTAGATGAAAAAAATGTTTTATCTGAACAACAAAAAGGTTGTCGCAGAAAACATATGGGATGTAAAGAACAATTAGTTATTGATTCTGTAATTCTAAAACAGATTCAAACCCAAAAACGTAATTTACATATTTGTTATATAGATTACCAAAAAGCTTATGATAGTGTCCCGCACTCGTGGCTGATAAAAGTTTTAAATATATACAAAATTAACCCAATTATTATTAGCTTTTTGGAAAAAATTATGGCATTTTGGAATACCGATTTGCTTTTGAATTTGAAAGATAAGAAAATTATAGTACCGGGCATTTCAATAAAAAGAGGGATTTTTCAAGGAGACTCATTGAGTCCTCTTTGGTTTTGCTTAGCATTAAATCCTCTATCTAAAATGTTAATTAAAAGCAAGTTTGGAATAAAAATTAAAGGTAATACTAGAGAGAGAAATATAATTTCTCATTTATTATTTATGGATGATTTAAAATTATATTCGAATTCTGAACCAAATTTAGAGAAAATGATTAAAGTAGTTAAAAAATTTTCAGATGATATTAAAATGACTTTTGGTTTAGATAAATGTAGAATGATCCATATAGAGAAAGGTAAAATTGTAGATGGAGACGAGGGTATATTTAGAAATTTCAAAATTGAAAGTATGAAAGGGGGTGAGGTTTATAAATATTTAGGATATCCGCAATCAAATAGATTAGATCATACTAGTATTAAAAATGATATTAGGATTAAATTTAAAACTAGGATCAGAAAAATTTTGAAATGCAATCTATCTGCTAAAAATTTAGTAAAGGCGATAAATACTTGGGCAATACCTCTATTAACTTACTCATTTGGCATAATTAAATGGTCTAATACAGATTTAGATAGCTTAGAACGATTGATTAGAACTACATTAACAAAATTTCATTGCCACCATCCAAATTCAGCTGTAGAACGAATTAATTTACCCAGAAATTTAGGAGGTAGAGGTATAGTCAAAATAACATCTTTAAAACATAATCAGGTTGAAATGCTAAGAAATTTTTTCCATAGGAAAGCTGATAGTTCAGAAATGCACAAAATTATTTGCAAAGCAGATAGAAATATTTCACCATTAAATTTATACGACGAGAATGCCAGCATTCTTATAAATACCAACCAGGAATTATTAGATTCCTGGTCAAATAAAATTCTTCACGCAAAACACTTCAATTATCTCAACCAAACATATGTTGACAAATTTTCGTCAAACAAATGGTTGAGTATTGGAGAGTTGAGCGCAGAAATAGAAGGCTTTATGCTTGCCATACAAGATAGAGTCATTAATACTAAAAATTATAGGAAGCATATCATCAAAGATGCAAATCAAATTGATGATTTATGTAGAAAATGTTTGGCTTTTCCGGAAACTATAGAACATATTATGTCGGGATGTTCTGTATTAGCGCCGTCCGAGTATACATTTAGGCACAATCAAGTTTTAAAAATAATTCACCAAAGTTTGGTAATTAAACATAACTTGATTGACTGCCGTAATGTACCATATTATGAATATGAACCAAGTTCATTTTTAGAAAATGAATTTTATAAAATTTATTATGATAAAACTATTCTGACAGACAGAACAATTAGTCATAATAGACCCTGCATTATAAATTGTCAGCATGAGGTGTGTAAATTCCCCAAGCTCTCTGGGCTTAATACCCAATATACGATTAGGAAATCCTAAAATGAAATTCTACCTGCGCGAACAATTATATCACAAAGGAACAGAGCAGTCTTACACTCCAAGAAAAATAACAAATTCACCAACCTTGATTATGCAATTCTCTGCAGCTCGGGAGGCCTCCAAATTTCTGATCAATAAGTGTAATCCTTTTGTCTTGAATCGCGCAAGTAATTAGTTGTCCATTACAACATGTTCAATTTCACAATTAGTCTGTTGTCAACATTTTATACAACAGAAATCAGTTTCTTGTCAATGTTACAAAGAGGAATTTTCCATAATGAAAAAAATAACAATATCCAAACAAACGCACAATGACAGTTTTTTTATTTGCTCTATTTTTGAAAATCAATCCATTTCAGGTTCCTTGTTAATTTCAAAGAGCGAGTAACTACCGTTCCCTGTGATAAAAATATATTTAAATATTTTTTCGAACAAACAATAAAAAACAAATTATAATGCTTAACCATGCTCCCCGCCTTGGAAGTTCGCAGAACTTTCAAAAAAAAAAATCAACGAATATGAAAACAAGTAAAGATCAAATCAATAAATAGAAACATATCTTGGCTAAGTCAGAAACAATTAGATCATAATAGAATATTAACATAAAATAAAATAAAATAAAGACAAAATTATTGCGTTGGGATGGGATATAGTTTAACAACAGGACGTTTAAAGAGTCCGTATCTAGTCTTTACCGTCGCAACGCGAATGATTTTATCAGTACCAGGATGAACATCCGTGATTACGCCCAAAGGCCAATTTAACGGAGGTGAATCCTCCTGTCCCATAAGTACGACAGTTCCAACCTTAATAGGATGGTCAGTGGTAGCCCACTTCTGCCTGACTTGCGACGTATGCAGATATTCCAAACGCCACTTCTTCCAGAAGGATTGAATCATGCCGTCTAATAATTGCTTGCGCTGAGCAAAGTTTATTTTAGCGTCTGTCAAAACAGAAGCAGGTAAGTACTGCAAAGGAGTCGACATTAAAAAATGTGCAGGCGTAATAACTTCCGGATAGGGTTCAGAAGACACGACTGTGAGTGGGCGCGAGTTCATTATACACTCTATTTGAACCAGAACGGTCTGTAGTTCTTCATAAGTGAGGAGCTGAGTTCCGATTACACGGTACAAATGAGTCTTCATACTCTTTACATTTGATTCCCATATACCCCCGAAATGGGGCGCGCGTGGTGGAATCATTTTCCACTCAACCCGGCGATTAGCGAGTTCACGCTTTAAAGCGGGCTCAAATTCCGACTCAACCAAAAACTTATAGAGATCATCTAATTGTGCCTTGGCACCAACAAAATTGGTACCATTATCTGAATACAAGCATGACACAGGGCCACGCCGAGAAATAAAACGGCTGAAAGCAGCCAGGAAAGCATTTGAAGTTAGGTCAGAGACCAACTCAATATGAATGGCCTTGGTTACAAGACATACAAAAAGACAGACATATGCCTTTTGTGAATGTTGTCCTCTCCGACGAGCAAGCGTGATACGGAGGGGACCTGCATAGTCTACACCGGTATGAACGAAAGCCTTTGCTTCTACAACACGATAGGAAGGTAAATCTGCCATCTTCGGTATAGGATGCGACGGATTTAAGCGGAAGCAGAAATTGCATTTCCGTACTTTTGCCTTAATAACAGTCCTGGCATCTAATATCCAATAGCGCTGCCGTAAGATGGACATAAGAAGTCCAGGGCCTGTATGACAGTTCATGACATGGAAATGATCGATGATAAGATTCACAACACAGTCATTTTTAGGTAGTAAAACCGGATGTTTAACCTCAAATGGTAAATCCGATTTAGAAAGCCGCCCACCAATACGTAACAAATTATCCTCATCGAGAAAAACTGATAAATTCCTAAGCTTTTTTGAAGGCAATTTGCCTTTCTGGAGTGCAGCAATATCTTCTATAAAATGAATACTCTGCACGGAACGAATCACAGCCTTTTCAGCAGTCATAAGATTATTGACCGTTCCAGAAGAGGGTGATACCTTTTTTGCGAATTGGAGGACAAAAACGACAATCCTTAAAAGTTTATTCCATGTGGATATACGCTGAGCCAGTTCACTCAGGACCGATTGTTCACGCTGAACTATTGCAGTGAGCACATTAGTTTTGTGCTCAGGCATTTCACCGATATTTGAGAAATGAAACGGTCTTAATGGCCATCCCGAGGGTGGGCTGCGAATCCACAATGGTCCATTCCACCATAATTCGTGTGAAATAAGCTGGGAAGGAAGCATGCCACGAGAAAGGCAGTCACTAGGGTTTTCACTACCGGCGACATGATAAAAGTTTTCATGAGACAAATTCTCCTGACATTGAGCCACGCGATTACTAACAAACACCGACCATCGATGAGGCGACGAATGTATCCATGAAAGCGCAATGGTAGAATCTGAAAACGCATAAGTCCCTGCAATAGTAAGACGCGATCGATAACTATTTTGAACCGTCCGAATTAGTTTGGACATCAAGACAGCGGCACACAGCTCCAAACGAGCGAGTGTTGTTACTTTGGTGGGAGAGACCTTTGATTTTGCACACAACAATCTCACGGTTATATTCCCAGACAGATCAGTTGTGTGTAAATATATCACACAGCCATAACCATTCAGGCTCGCATCGCAGAAAGCAACGATGAGCACTGTACTGTCTTTTAGGACACCTACATGACGCGGGATTTTTATCGTAGAAATTAAAGGAAATTCCTGTGTGAGTGCCGAGAACCTTTGAATAACGCTCTCAGGGGGGGTATCATCCCAACCAATGTTGCACAGCCATAGCTCCTTAATAAGCAATTTAGCATACAGAATGACGGGGGCGACCAGACCGAGGACATCGAATAAGCGGGCGACTATAGATAGTATATTCCGCTTTGTACACTTCTCCTGGACATAATAAGTCGTAAAGAAGAAGCTGTCATCAACTGGTTCCCACGAGAGGCCTAACACCTTAGAGGTATTGTTAGAACCAACAGTAAAGTCCACCGTGCTGCGGTGAGAATCTGGAAGGTTTTCAAGTACAACTTGAGAATTACTAGTCCATTTGACCAAATCAAAGGCACCGGACTTGAATAACGAGATTAATTCTCGAGAAAGACGTACGGCGCTGGATTCATCTTCAATAGAATAGACCAGGTCGTCCATATACAACTTGGACTCTGCCACATTGGCAGCATCCGGTAAATGTGGTCTCATATCTTGGGCTAACTGACGAACAGTCCGCATTGATAAGTATGGACTTGCCGTTAGTCCGAAAGGGACCCGATTAAATTGAAAAGTCCGTATGAGATCGTTGTTGGAGAATCGAAATAAGATTCTCAAATATCTACGATGCTTGCTTGGAACTTCAATCTGTAAATACATTTGCTTTATGTCCGCAGTCATAGCAATGGGAAAAAGACGAAAGTTAAGTAAAAGCAAAAACAAATCAGCTTGTAGATTGGGACCAGTATGCAAGATGTCATTTAGTGACAGTCCTGTATGTGTCTTAGCACTAGCGTCAAGCACAATCCGAGGCATAGGTTTATCAGAACGAATGACGGCGTGATGCGGGATATAATATCCATCATCTATAATATCAGACTCTGGGACTTCTGACAGGTAATTGTTTTCAATATATTCACTGATAACTTTATTATAATTCTCCTGTAAAGAAGGCGATTGTTTAAATTTCCGCTCCAAGGCCATAAATCGACGCTGAGCGGTAGTTCGAGAATTCCCCAATTGGTTCGGGTCTTTACAGAAAGGTAAAGCAACAGAATACCTCCCGTCGTCAGCGCGAGAAATAGATGAAGTAAACAGATTCTCACATTCCGTCTCCTCTGGACTCAGAAATTGTATGTTAGGTATTTCTTCTAACAACCAAAATTTTTGCACTAAATCATTTAGCGCGAGTGCGGAAAATGACATATTTGTATTGGTCACTTTATGAGGGTAGTCACCCATTAGAACGAAACCAAACGCGGTCGATAATGCGGGGGGTGCACTAGTCCCTGATTCAACCCTGTCCCCTAAATAGATATGTGGAAATAATTGTGCCCCTAAGACGACATCTATATTCCCAGGAATATTCCACGTTAAATCAGCGAGGGGTATGCCCTCTAAGTACCTCATATCACCATTTGCTATATAGTGATTAGGTAACTTATCGGTAATGCACTCGACAACGAGCGCATATATGTTATATTTATTATTTGGGTATACGCGAGACTCAATGTCCAAATAAACGTAACCAAAAATTGGTCGAGATGCTGAACCAATTCCTTTAACAAAAGAATTACTCAAAGGAATTATTGGCAAATTCAGCGACTTGCAACAATCTACCGTAATCAAATTATTCTGCGATCCATTATCAATTAAACATCTAACAATCATTTTGTTACCATTTTTAAGTTTCGCATATATTTGAGCGGTTGAAAGTAAAATTGTCGAATTAGGTGTTACTTTGGCTGACAGCGAACACGAAGGGCTAACGCGCAAGGGTTCCTCTAGTTGCATATTGCAATTATCCGTTCCACTGACGCTGGATGGTACCAAAGGGGGGGAAGACTGCTCCTCATTGGTAAGTACTTCCGACGTATGTACATGAGTATTTGTTTTCAAATTATTCCCACTACCAAAATGTAGTAAGGTATTGTGTGGTTTTTTGCACAAATCGCACATAAGCGACGATTTACAAGAGCTTACAGCATGTGATG
The DNA here is from genome assembly GCA_917563855.2 of Limnephilus lunatus. Taxonomy (NCBI): domain Eukaryota; kingdom Metazoa; phylum Arthropoda; class Insecta; order Trichoptera; family Limnephilidae; genus Limnephilus; species Limnephilus lunatus. Next base: position 29,861,021 of record OU830599.1, on the reverse strand, counting down.
CGCTAAAACAATTTATACACAAATGTTTTGATTTTATAAAATCAAAACGGGCTCGTGGAGAACTTAGCCCTTTGAACCGAGAGCAAGCAGTAATTGCATGATCAGTTTTTTTACAAAACATACAAGATTTCGGGGGCGGAGTTGGTACTCGAGGTACATTCTTATTACTCGCGACGAAAGATTTATAATTGTTCGAACGGGATGAAGTCGCCGTAGGCGGCTTATTCATGGCACTTGATGACCTCTTTGAACGCTCTAATATTTTCACTTGATCTTGTACGAAAGAAATTAATTCTGTGTATGAAGGCACTTCTTTACCCCGCACAGTCAACTCAAAAAACTGAGCAGTCTGTTGATCTATTTTTCTTAACGCACAGTTCAAAATTATAAAATCGGCTAAGTCATCAATGTCTAACTGCCTCAATGCCGAAACGGATGCGGAAAAACTTTGAATAAAAACATCAAGACTGCTAGGTGTATTTATACAACCCTTGGCATCTAGAATGTTATTTAAATAATACGTACCTAACGCACGTTTATCCTGATACTTTTTTACTAAACCATCCCAAATAATATTATAGGTGTCGCTTGCAGGCACAATGCCGGCCGTGACCTTAAGCGCCCCGTGCGTCAATTTCCCAACCAAATATTGAACACGTTGAGCGTCCGTTAGCTGTTTATTATTGTGTATATTAGCTTTAAAAGACTCATAAAATTTTGCCCAATTTTCCATCTTCCCGTCGAAGCTCGGCAAATCTATGGCGGGAAGCTTGATGACGCAAGGTTCGCGAGAATTATTTTGAGTCGAGAGTGTACGTGCCGTGGCCAGTATCTGGTTACGGGTTCGTTTCACTTTCAAGAAAAGATCTTCAAAGGCGTTCAAAGCCTGAAATTCCGGTTGAAAACTTGGATTTAAGGACAATTGACGATCATTTATATCGTCAATAATGCTTTCAAACTGTGTTTGCATATGATCAATTATTTCGGACTGCACCATAAATGTCTCATTCCTTCTGGAATCGAAATCCGAGATATTCTTTGTTAAGTGGAATAGATCGTTAATGCGTGAAAAAAGTCTTTCCCTTTTAGCTGTTAACATAACAAGCATTCGATCCGGTTGATCATCTGAAGTTTCTTCTGTAATTCTCGGCATTTTAAAAAAAATACAATAACTTTATCATAAAAATTAAAGTTTACAATAATTATAATTACTGTAGGTACCTCAGAAATTTACAGAAGAAAACGTAAAATGCTATCAATAGCTTTCAATGAAATTTGTCAATTTATTACACAAATTCTTGCTAGACTTGCTTTTTTAAACAAAAACCTGCAATAATACAGGTAGGTACTCCGATATTTACCGAAAAAAGTATGTAAAATCGAAATAACCAACAAATTCCATACGAGGAAGGTGTTTCAAGAAAATCACCAATTATTACGTGACTCTGAAAACCTTCATAAATAGAACCAGCAATATAATATAGGTATTCCGGATTTACCAAAAATTACGTAAACCGAATGTCCATTTATATTATATTAACTTGCTAGAACGTATCCGGCTATGAAGGACCATAATTGTGCATTATAAATTGTGAGCATGAGGTGTGTAAATTCCCCAAGCTCTCTGGGCTTAATACCCAATATACGATTAGGAAATCCTAAAATGAAATTCTACCTGCGCGAACAATTATATCACAAAGGAACAGAGCAGTCTTACACTCCAAGAAAAATAACAAATTCACCAACCTTGATTATGCAATTCTCTGCAGCTCGGGAGGCCTCCAAATTTCTGATCAATAAGTGTAATCCTTTTGTCTTGAATCGCGCAAGTAATTAGTTGTCCATTACAACATGTTCAATTTCACAATTAGTCTGTTGTCAACATTTTATACAACAGAAATCAGTTTCTTGTCAATGTTACAAAGAGGAATTTTCCATAATGAAAAAAATAACAATATCCAAACAAACGCACAATGACAGTTTTTTTATTTGCTCTATTTTTGAAAATCAATCCATTTCAGGTTCCTTGTTAATTTCAAAGAGCGAGTAACTACCGTTCCCTGTGATAAAAATATATTTAAATATTTTTTCGAACAAACAATAAAAAACAAATTATAATGCTTAACCAGACCCGATATAGTTTTACATGACAAAATTAAGAAAATAACTTATATCATTGATGTCGCTATTCCAAATTCTTGTAATATTCAGAAAACTGTTTCTGAAAAAATAAGAAAATATACAGATTTAGGAAATGAAATTAAAAGAATTTGGCATTCTCAGACTATAAAAATATTACCATTTGTTATTTCGGCTACTGGCATTATACCTAGCTCTCTCGTTCAAAATTTAGGCGTATTAGATTTGTCAAAAATTTTGTACATAAAAATGCAAAAGTCGGTCATTTTAAATACATGTAGGATTACGAAAGATTTTTTAAATATTTATATTGAGGGATCAGTAGGATTTATCGGACCAGTTAGGATTTCATCAGAGCCGAACCCTCTGATATGAAAATATCTGGAGTCGGTGAAATATTTTCCCATTATGTTTCTGGTGGATTGACGTATTGTTCTTGTATTGTTTTATTCTTATATAGTGCACTTACATTGCGTTCATTTACTAGATATTCATTTGTGGAAAAGTGTGTGGAAGGGTTTAGTCTTTCATTTGGGAAAGATTCAACCCGGACATAAAATCTGGAGCACCGTAAAAAAAATTAGGTCGATAATAAAATTCAATGTTAGTAAAAGTTATAAAATTATTTGTTAATTTAAAGAAATAGTTGTTAAATTATACAATTTAATTTGATAATAAACAGTATTTAAACTTTACAATTCAAGTAACAAGTTTTATATAATAACAGTTTCTAAATGTAAGGACCCATTGTGATAAAAAAATTTTAAAGGTGTGGGGTTGGGATTCGGTTTTTATTTTTTCAGGGAGAAGGTTAAATATTTTAGGAGCTAGGCATAGACATAAGACATTTCGTCTTTGAGCTGACGTGGTATGTAGTGTAGGTACGTTGTAGTGTCGTTTGGTTATTGTTCTAGTAGTGTAATTATGATGTAAAAGGGTTTTTTTCTTATATTTAAACATGAAGTGAGTTAAGGTAAATATTAGATGGAGTTGACGTATGTTTAGGATATTACATTCGGTGAAGAGTCGAGTGGAGGGGTATGTTGTCGGTCGCTTGTTGATAGCACGTAATATCGTTTTTTGGGATTTTTGTAGGGGATCAATAAATTTATGAGCACAGCCGCCCCAAATTATGATGCCATATACTAATTGGGATTGGCAGAGAGCATAGTAGACTGTTTTTAGTACTGTAGGAGTAAGGATTTTTCTATGATATGATAACATCTCATATGATAACAGTTGTTATTGTGAAAAATAAATTAAAACAAATGGTATACCTTTTGTGCTATGCATAAAAATCTTGTCATAAATGTTAGTTTATCAAATAAAAATAATAATTAAAATTAAAACACTTCTTTGTATATTAAATTGATGTTTGTTCCGTATGCGTTCCTATATCATTCACCCGATTGCTGTGAAACATTGGTGATTTGTAGTACGCACGTCCGCGAAGGCTTCTATTTATATATATATATATAGTGAGTACTTGCTTTACAAATTTGTACAAAAAAATTTAACTTGTGGCGCGCGAATTATTTGCAAAATGTGTGTATTTCATATAGTTTAGCAGAAGGAAGGGAAGGCGGGAGGCGAAGTGAAGGGGATCGAAGGGGGGAGGTTTACAGGGAGGGGAAAGGCTGATTAGGTGGAAGGGGAACGGGTACGTGAAAGGACAAGCCAGGGGATTTTTTTTTTAGTGGTATTGCAACACACGCCGGATACTCGCTAGTTATTAAATGAGAATAATGATTGCAACTGTCATCAAAATTTAACGAGTTATATATTCACAAACATTCAACATATTTACTTTGACTATAAGAAACTCTGCATCTAGTATTAATAGGAAACGATTTCTGTGTGGCAGAAAGAAATGATATTTGCTGTGGAATTGAACAAGAAAACGCCGAGATAAATAATGATTCGTGAACAAAGTGATTATTCTGCGCCGCATTGGCTCCAAGAATAATGAAAATGACACACACAATAAACATATCTCGTGATTCAGTAGCAGAGTGTTTGATAATGGTTTAATTAGTTCAGATGGACAATTAATTTCAAATTAAACTATAAAGCAGTTGAACACAGTACAATATGATAAAATTAATGTAGTGTGACATTTTGTGGATGATGTAATACAAACAAAGAATTGCAAAATATTTCTTATGCTGAAATTGAGATTGTTCTTTGAATAATAACATAAATGTTGATATTTCTAATATACGCATTTATAAAGAAGAGTATCCGTCGCAGGCTGGCGGGCGGCCTGGTTTTATTTTTTATATAAATCTTGATGAATATTTGCACATTTGACCTTCATAACAAGAGGAAGATCACCGTTTAGAATTAATGAGATTTTAAAGCCATTTTAGACCCCCATTCCCTTTTTCTCACCACTTACAGCAAAATTTTGATACTAATTGATGAAATTTTGGACACTTGACGTTTAAATTAAGAGGAAAATTACTGTCAACGTTCGATTTAAAAAAAAAAACTGCGTGAAGCCCAGGCAACCCCGAGGCTTCTGCTAAATTACAAAGTTCACAGAGTATAAGCATTCACAAAATCAGAAAACAAAGATTTCAATGGTGAGTCTGAGTATATATACGTATCTAAGCGATTGTGAGGATTTAATAATATTGTTTGGTTTAACTACATAAACTTACTAATTAAAAAAAAACAACAGCAGCATTTTCATAAAAGGTGACAAATGTAACAAGAAAAAAAAAGAGTTTTATAATATTTTTGATGTTTGAAGTGTTTTAACATAATACACTTATTATTCTATATTTATTTTATTATTTCTATTAAAGCAACATCAAACCTATTGAAATGAAAATTAAATAGATTTTTTTTCCATTACGGCGTAAATTGAATTAATTAATTAATTCATTTCATAAATTACTTATTAATAAATTACCCCTTGATATACGATCGGAAGAAAGCTACGAAAAATATAAAAAAAAATTAAATTAAAATATTCTAGTACCACCTCATAACTTAACTTATTGTATATTATATCTAGAAATATGTATTGCATATTTAGAAATATATTTTTGACTTATCAGTACTTTAAATCATTTATTTTAACTAACCTATATTTTTATTACTTTTATCTGTATTTTCTCATTAATCACTATTATTTTTTGTTAAATTACTAATATTTTTAGTTTTAATTTAAACAAATGTAATTTTTTTTAGTTTTCCTCTCCTAAACTCAAGCAGCTGCTTTATTAGGAGAGTTATTGAAATATTAATTGTATATATTATGTTGTAAAACTGTAACCGTTTTATATTTTTAAATAAAAAATAAATAAAAAAAATTCAATGCATTCAATTATTTGTCAACACTACTTTATCTCATGTCAATAAATAATATATTTTATGTTAAAAAAGGCTCCCGGGAATAAACATTCAATTGTTCATTTAAAAAAGTTTTCCTTTTACATCCAAACAAACCAAAATGGTATTATAACAAGTATTATATTTACCCACCGCCCATCCAATATCCCTTTAACATCGAATAAACAACACCGATAAACTGCAATCGCAAACAGGGCAATTTGTCCCCCCGCCAGGACAACAACCTAGTTCTATCGGCTAGGACAACCTTCCCCTAACAGTCCGCCGGCGCCTCGCGTTGGGCGCCACCACGCAGTTCGGAGCGTCGCGCGTCTTGGCGCGGGCGGGCGTCGGGACGCTCGGCATCTCGGGGCTCGGGGCGCCGTGACGCCGCGGGACGAGCGGCTACTTGTGGCTACTTGAGACTGGAAGCAACAGGTTGGCGCTGGGGGTTGCGGTTGATAGCCTGTTTGAATGGTTTGGCTTGGAACTACGATTAGTATTTTTGAATATTTGCAGACTCTTTAAAAAATGTTTAGTTACAGAGGATCGTGACAATGCTTCTCCCCGCAATTTAATGTTAGAATTAAACAGAGAAGATTCTCTGTTTAATAACATTGATTTTAATCAATGTAATTTTAAAATTATAGAAAAAAAATTAAAGCTCTAGAAAAAAAAGAATAGTGCGAAGTCTGCGGGACCTTATGGAATCCCATCAATATTTGTTAAAAACTGTATTAAACTTAACTTATCCAGTATTTATATATTTTTTGAACCCATAGTTTTCTGGATATTTTTCTGATATGTGGAAACACAGTTTTCTATAACCCACCTAAAGGAAGGGTGAGTCAAGGAATATGTGTGACTACAGACCAATTTGGATACTTTCAACTATACCTAAAATTTTCGAGTTTTTGGTATTAGACAATTTAATAGATCATATTAACCAATTAAATGTACGTAACCAACATGCACATAATTGCCAGATCTACTCTTACTAAACTAAGCATTTATCACATATATATTTGAGTCACTGGCAACTATAAATCAAGTTGACTCAATATAAACAGACTTTAGCAAAGCATTTGATAAAGTGCCACGATATTGAAAAAAAAAGGAATTTGGGGTAACTTTTAAATGGATAATTAGCTTCCTTAAAAAGGTTAAAATTATATCTGAAAAAAAAACTTACAGTTAAGAAAATTTGCTTTGTTTTATCACTTTAATGCCACTAAAGGTGTCCCACATGGATACACCATGGCCCAATTTTATATAATATATGTAATGGCAATATATTCCATTTAAATTTGAATCCTGTAGTGTCAGTTGGAATGCATTTATCAATTGTCACTTGTTTTATTTTCTATTATTTTATTATAAATAAACATAAATGTCGTTTCTTTGTTAAACTTTGCAACACAAGTGTTTTATTTATAAATCAATAGAAAAGAATTAAATCATATTATAAAACGACATTTTTCGTAACCAAAAATGGAGAAACTTCAATTTGAATTTACGCTACTACCTGAAGGCGATGGCAAGTCAGATATTATTAGCATTACAAAAATAGTCACAAGTGATGAAAAAGTGTTTACAATACCAGAAATGTTACAATCCGCCAGCCATCACAAGGAGATTATGAAAAGTGGTGCTTTTGGCAAAGTAAAAAATAGTTTAAAAAAAAGATACCAGGTTAGAAGAGTCTGGGTAACAATGACAGAAGAACTAAAAAAAACATATGTAGACAAAGACCAGAAATTGCAAATTTTTTTCAACGCTGGATATAAACTCAGCTTTTTGGTCTATTCCGTTGCGGATTGAAGACAAAAAAAAAACAGGATTTGTAACACAGGAGGAGCATTATCAGTGGACCTGCCTACCTTTTGGATTAAAGACCTCTCCGGCAATTTTTCAGAGGATATTAAGCAATATATTGAGAAAATATAAACTAACCGATTTTGCGGTCAATTACATAGATGACATACTTATATTTTCAAAAACTTTTGCTGAACACATCGATCATTTAACAAAGTTGCTGAATGCAATCAAAACTGAAGGTTTTAGATTAAAATTTACAAAATGCACATTTGCATCAGACATGGTAAAATATCTGGGTCATATAATTCAGAATAATTCAGTCAAGCCAGTAAAGGATAATTTGATTTCAATAAAGAATTTTCCTATTCCAAAAACACAGAAGAATGTGAGACAATTTCTAGGAAAAATCAACTTTTATCATGAGTACATTCCGAAGAGTGCAATAATACTAGATCCTTTGCATAACTTACTAAGGAAAAACCAAAAGTTTATTTGGACTGATAAATGCCAAAATGATTTTGAAACGATGAAAAACCTACTATGCTCACAACCAATCCTGGAAATTTTTGATCAAGATTTACCAATGAATATATATACAGATGCTTCTCTAGAAGGCCTTGGAGCTATTTTAAAACAAACACAGTCTGATGGAAAAGAAAAACCTGTAGCTTACTTTTCGAAAAAACTAAATGGCGCCCAGAAGAAGAAAAAAGCAATTTACTTAGAATGCTTAGCTATAAAAGAAGCAGTGAGATACTGGCAATACTGGTTGATAGGTAAACCATTTACAGTTTATTCAGATCACAAACCACTGGAAAACATGAATCTCAAATATAGAACCGATGAGGAGCTAGGTGATTTAACATATTATCTTTCTCAATATGACTTTAACATAAAATATGCTCCAGGAAAACAAAATTTGGAAGCTGACTGTCTAAGCAGAAACCCAGTGCTGGAATCAAATGAAAATACAGATGAGCAATTAAAAATTGTCAACTTAATAAAATTAGAAGATATCTTAAAAGATCAGGTCAAAAATGAGAAGATACAGTGCAGAAGAGATAAATTGATATCGAAAAATAATGTTTATTACAAGAAAGTAAAAAAAAGAGAAAAAATAATTCTATCAGAAAAATTCAGCATAGACTTTATCAGAAATGTTCATACAGAACTAGGTCACATAGGAATTACACAAATGCAAAAAATGATAAGCTCATTGTACACAGCAGAAAACATGACAAATAATATAAAGAGAACCTGCGAAAGTTGTGCAGTATGTTTAAAGAACAAATCAAGAGGTGAAAATAAATATGGATTGATGTCCCACTTGGGTCCCGCAACAAAACCTTTTGAAATATGTTCCATTGATACACAATAGGCGGTTTTGGGGGTTCACGATCAACAAAGAGATATTTACACCTGTTATCAGATCATTTCACGAGGTTTGCATATATTTTGACGTCAAGAACTCAAAATACCAATGATTTCATCAAACTCTTAAACTCCACAGAAACTAATGACATTGGCATGATACTCTCAGACCAATACCCGGGTATCAATTCTAGAGAATTCAAAAAAATTTTGGATGAAAAAAATATTCCAATAATTTTTACTGCAGTGAACTCACCTTTCTCAAATGGATTAAATGAAAGATTGAACCAAACGCTGGTCAATAAAATTAGATGCAAAATCAACGAAAATGACTCAAAAGTAGCTTGGACAACTATAGCACATAATTGTGTAAAAAACTATAATGAAACGGAGCACACTGTTACTGGATATGCGCCACAGTACCTACTTGACGGCACAGATGTTGCGATTTTGCCAAATGAGTTAAAACTTAAGAAGACCGGCATCGATTTGATTCAAGAGAGAAAAAAAGCTCTAGAAAATACTATGAAGTCACATAATTACAACAAGATAATTTACGATAAAACCAGGAGACACTTTGACTTCAAAGTTGGTGATACTGTTTTTGTGGAGAATGGAAACAAACTTAACAGGAAGAAGCTCGACGAATTGAGAATCGGACCATACAAAGTCATAGAAAAATTATCAAACTCAATTTACAAGATAAACACTGGTCGAAAAAAATTAGAATCAAATTTTTTCCACATCTCGAAGTTAACTCCAGCACCTTTATTTATGAACCATGAAGAGGACATCGAAGATGAGTGAAAATTTTGCAGTAATTTTCTTTCCAGGGGGGGGGGGAGATGTAATGGCAATATATTCCATTTAAATTTGAATCCTGTAGTGTCAGTTGGAATGCATTTATCAATTGTCACTTGTTTTATTTTCTATTATTTTATTATAAATAAACATAAATGTCGTTTCTTTGTTAAACTTTGCAACACAAGTGTTTTATTTATAAATCAATAGAAAAGAATTAAATCATATTATATATATTTATTAATGGTATCGTTTTTATCGTTGAACAGTCAGCGGCTGAGTTGGCATCATGTTTGTGTCCCACCCGGGCGTCGCTTGTTCGATTCCTTGGCTGGCTAAGTCCCCTATTACAACACAAGCAACATTTTCCGCTTGCTGTGGTGGTAGTAGGAGATTTTCAAATATTGTCAGGTTATTCGTAACCCGGGAATGTTTGTTTTTCTTTATAAAAAAATGTTCTGCTTTTAAAATTATATAAGTATGCAAGACTATATTTGTATAAAGATTAATCTGAAAAACATGTATGGCTAGTGTATCATCAATAAATTGCCATTCAACTTAAGTAAAATGTCAAACCATCAAATTTTATAAAACCAACAACCCAAATCATATATCAATACTCACTTATCGTTACTCAACTCAGCGATGTCCGCGAGCCAGAAGAGTTTGGAAACCACTGATTTAGACGAATCATCATCGGAGCAAATAATCCATATTTTTTGTTCCAGCAAGTTTGGTATCCATGCCGAAACCAAAACTTATTCGCCACCCAAGTCAAGAAGTAAAAAAATCTATTTTCAAAGACTGAAATCCAAGAACAGTCACTTAATATTCGTTAAGGCAGTCCACTTTGAATTGTTTATAAATAAATTCAGAGCCCCCTTTCAAACTCCACTATTTTAGGAGGAACATTCCACGGGACAGCTTTAAGTCATAAAATCTCACCCTTTCGTCCCAAAATAGACTGTAATATTTCAAAGCAGGCGGTAAATTGGTAAAATCACACCGCACGCAGCTGGAAGAGAGTTCAAAGGGAACAAAACTAGTAGAAAAGTAAATATCTAATAGTATTCAGAACGTAATAAAGGCACTGTTAAATGGGACTGTGACATCTATATTTGTGGTACTGTGTTTGAAAGGCAGGGGGTGGGGAGGCAAAGGAAATGGGATAGAGGAAGGATGCGAAGTATCTGACCTTATTAATATGTGAGTAGATACATACCCATATAAAAGAACACAAACAAATTAAACAAAATTGATTGATTTCGAATTAGTGCAGAACTCAACGACGAAAGTTGCTTGAAATGGCTTTAGCCGTATTTAGTTGCCATATTCGAATAACTGGGAAGCTACTTCCCAACCTCCCTCTTTCGTTTCTCACCCTCCTCTCTACTCCCATCAGTCGAAAAATAAATAAAATCTTGTAAAGAGCTGCTGCTGTGTTTACAATAAATTTAAAACACATTGATGGCCGGCGCGGTCTAGCAGTAAGGCTCTTGACTCGCAATCTAAAGGTCGCGGATCGAATCCCGGCGTGGGCAAATAAGACCACCATTCAGAATTGAAACGTTGCTTGAAATGGCGTTAGCCGTGTTTAGAGACCAGATCTGAATAGCCAGGTACTTCCCCATCTTCCTCATCCCCATCTCCTTCTCCTCCCCACTACCTTCAGCCTCACAACATACCCAAATTGGGGATGCCATAGTCTCACTGACTTCAGACGGGAGCAGCTGAGACTCTTGTGAGGTACTACTATAAAAAAAATCGTCGTACCTTTATTTTTTAATTTAAAAATAATCTCTAAGTAATTGGCCGCTCGATTATTCGACTCGTAAACGTCAAAAAATTAATATTTAATAAATGAAAACAAATCACTTTGAATGCAACACTTCCTATATCAATTTAATTTTAATTTTATCCTGACGACGAAACCATTTGTTTCGTAACAATATGAAAATTTTGATTAAATAAGTGGTGTAATCAAAATGATTTGTTTTCATTTAATTAAAATGGCGCCACAAGGCGAATTCGTGATTATTGTAAAAATAATATTAGAATAATATTATATCACAAACGTAACACCGGACTATTCAACACAACACAGTCAACACCTTTGAAAAGTGATATTAAGTCATGATTTTTTTTTGCTTAAATAGGTTAACAGCTTTGATAGTTTAACAGGTATTGGTTTGTTTTTTCATCACTTTTAATCGCTTTATATCACTTTTCATAGGTGTGTTGATTTGCCACTTGAGATTAATCGATGGATTATGTTTAATATATAATAATTTTAACAGCGGTACAAATTGAAAACCTTGAATAACTCCTCAAAAGGGTAAATTTAGCATAAGGAAATGCCATGTCGCTTGTCGTATGTATTTGTCTTTCCTCATTATTGAGATAAATCTTCAGCTACAGCCCGCCCCTAAAGCCGAGTCATTATTCATAAACAAGGGACCATCAATCATGACCCGGCCACTGGGTCCCGTCAACCATCAGACGCTAAACATGACCAGGGAACAGGAAACATGGAACAGGAAAGAGTAAGGGAAGACTATTTCTGAAATAAGCTAAACTGAGAAGCAAGTAGGTAAGTGAAAGAGAACTCGTAAATTATTATAAGTGTTTGGCAGATAGTAATCATGCAAAATTTAAAACATGCTCTGTTGTACCAAGTCTTCTAATGTAAACATATAATTATTGTAATGTGAATAGAATATAACGATCTTTGGAATTATCATAGTAATTACCTACCTACTAATTTAAATGTACAAATAATTATGATGATTAAATTAAAGCTGTGATTCGTATATCTGCTAGTTTTGTGAACAGTACAAAACGCGTCCAAAAATCGTGTTTCTAATTTTGTCTTATTTCATAAATCAAAATCAGAATTTCTCATGTTCATAAGAATTTTAAGTAGATACTGAAATACCAACTTTTTTACATATAAACCAAATATTTTACGTAACATTTACGAAACGTTAATATCTCAATGGCAATTATTTTTTCAAACTTTCTTTAGGTAGGTAATTTGGGAACTATTTATTGGATAACCAACACCTCTGCCATAGGTCACCCCAAGTGGTTCGCTACGTTTGGTGACTTAGCGGGGGTGCCAGGGTTCATGGTGTGAGGTTTGTTCGGGTCTTGGCGGCGTGCATGGCATGCCGGATCGGGAGAGAATGGTTGGGGGAGTACCTTTGACATTTCCAGCTGTAGCCTCTCGGAACATCGCCTTGCACCGCATTGGGAGGATTGGATTCAAACGTCCGTAACTCCTGGACGCACACACAGCATCCCCAAAGATGACATAGGCCCTGAGGGGAATTATTTTCCGGGCCTCCTGTGTGGAGCTAATGTAAAAAAAAGGTAGACTGTTATTGAAAAAAAATGCGATTAATTTACTGAATCATTAAAACGGCCACAATCTTGAACCGGAAATGGAACGTACAAAAATTATAAATGCAAGTTGGGATACTCGTGGGGTGAGGTTTTTCCAGGTCTTGTTGCCGGGTGGGTGGCTGTCAGGATCGGGAGAGGCAGTTGAGTTAGCGCATTTGAAGTGAAATGACACAAAACTGCGCTATACAAATATTACGTTATTATTATTATTATTGAACGAGACCCGGAGCCGGAATCTGTCCCTACTCTCTCTAGCCCATTGTCTTGAACCGCAGTCGGAGGGATGAATTCATAGGTCTGTCATACCTGAACACTCTGACCCCTAGATTCCATCCCGCATACCTTTATCCTTCCTAGAACTTTTTCTTCCACTCAATTTCTTTAAAATACCACCTCTTTCTCCTAATTTCCTTAAAATACAATCCAAACAGCTTCCCTAAAAAAGACATAGGCCGTTTGCGAAAATATTGCACTCCTGTGGAAGCTAATGTAAAAAAAGACATGCGTACCTTTCTACACCGATTCTTATTTCTCAACTTCCTTCCAAAGAGCAAATTTTTAAAACTATAAGAACCATCAAAAAAATAACTTACCCATGCGGTGTTTTAAGCTTACATTATAATTATTATGATTGATTTGTATTGATTATGTGTGCAAAGTATTTTCTATTTATCCATGACATTATTCGGGGGTAGGGAGTAGGGTGTAGATGGCGTCAGGATCAGACGTCGCGGCGCGGGCCTAGTGGCGTCGGCCGCCAAGGCGCCGAGGGGCCCGCATTGGCGCCCGGCGCCCGGCATTGGGCGCCCCCGAGTGGCGGCGAAAAATAACTACGTCTACTTCTTTACAGTTATGTACAGTGTTTGTCATCGACGAGGGATCGGATATTAGACTTAATGGCCGGAGGGAGGAACCAGGAAATGGGAAGAGATACGTTAAATGTTTGGAAAATATTGCCTGATTAATATGTAACATCATGAAACCTTTTTTTTGTAATATTATTTATTCAACCTATAACTTAGGACTTCAAGATCTATGTAGACATACTTTATCTCTCCTTCAAGAAAGATCCTCTGCACACTATTACCAGTTCAGTCTCCGAAATTTTTCATGTTGCTAATAAAAAAAATTCATCAATTTATAAATTTATTATGCACTTATGTGAATTCAGAATTTGCAGAAAGGTGGGCTGATTTTAGAAACTTGTAAGAATATAATTTCGACGCCCCTCAATATTTCCAAAATTTCAACATAAAAAATATTTCTTCAGTGATCGTATCTTTAATCACTTTTTTAATATTTGCTGTTCCAGAAAATTACATTTTCACTTATTTAATAAGAAATATCTAAACACATTACATTAAACTATGTAATTACATGTCACATAATAATACAGTGTTATTTTATTTCATTACTTTGTTCATCAAGAATATATTTTTTTTTTTATTTGTTCAACCTTTTTTATTTTTAATATTGATTGCTTGGATAGCAATTATATAAGTTGCCCCCTCTTAACCAATGGATTGCCTACCATAGTTAGTGTCGATGGTGTTTAAATGTATGTTATCGTGTAGTTCATGAGTTAATTGTTTATTTTGTATATACGGAGACACGTATTGTATTCATATAGTTTTTTTTTATGTTAACAGTTTTGTTTTCACATATATTTTTTGTGGATGTTCTGGATAAGTAGTGAAATATTTTTTTTGTATTACCTGTAATTCATTAATGCATGTTTCACATGCGTTTCCCCAGATTTCAATCAAGTAATTTAAATGTGAATGTATGAAAATATAGTATAAACCTTTTTTAAAATTAATTTAGTAACATATATGATAACCGGCTAAATACGCTAATTAAGGTGGTTATTTTATCTCTAATATCTTGTATATGCTGTTTAAATGTTAAATGCTGATCAATGCACAGCCCTAAATACCTAATATTAATAAAATTTGGAAAGAATAGACATAATCGAGCCAGAAAAATATCTAAAGAGAAAATTTAATCATTTAGGAACTTGAAAGGGTAAAATTTGAAATACCGGCGCGTGCATTCGGAAAATTTTCACAATGGTGGGGAAAATGTTCTAACCCCGGTAAATCTGGCAAACAAAATTAAATTTTTGAATTTTAAAACTACTGTCCCAACTTCTACCATTCGCTTCAAATATTCTCCGTGAACGCCTTTCGTCGTTCAGTTTTGCATGTCATATTTATAATTCAAAAATTTAATAGTAATGAGATTCACGAACGCAAAACATGTAATTCAAGAAATTTATTTATGAAATTCAAAAAGTGTTCTAGGAACGACTATTTCGCATTCATTGCACTTTTTTGGTGGTTAATAAATTATTTCGTATGTTATCGCTTCTGTGTAAATGTTTTTTGTTATTATTTAACGCTGGCGAGTTCTTTGAAGCAGTATTTATGAATGCCGGCAGCGACAATTTATCTAATGTACCTGTTGGGAAGAGAATTATAGTTTAAATGACATGTTCCGGCCTTCGTAGTGTAATGGTTTAACGTTTTAGTCAAAAAATTCGGAAATCGATTTCGGCTGTGCCACGAAAACTTCTTATACTTACTCGTACCTTGTATCTAAAAAGTTGCAAATATATTTTATTTATTTATCTTTAAAAAGTACATTAACATTGTTTTTTTATGCCTGTATCACTAGGATATACCTGTGTCAAGACAGGCGTACAGGCATATAAATGAATATTGTAGTTACAAGAATGGTAAAATGCATACTAATTTGAATAGAATTAAAACAGAAAGGTGATTGGAAGGTGGGTTAATTTTTTTAAGAGAGTTATCTTATAAATGTTGGAGGAGATGAAGTAATGTAGTAAATTCTGTCTAATCTATTTATGGAGTTAAATTTGAGAGGATTCTATTATTTTCATTTATTTTTTATGGGTTAGGTCGTATGTGAATAGTTATTTCTGTACATGTGTGATTTATTTTACAGGTGTTTGTAATAGTGTGGCGTCCAATACTTATAACCCATTTTTTATATCTTGTTTGAATTATGTCAAGATGAAAGTTTGTCTGATCGTGGCTGGTAGTGTATTGTATAGTTTGCAAGCTATGTATTTAGAGTTTGGAGAAGGTCTTTGTTTTTGGCTCGGGAATTGTGCATTGTTTGTGTGGCTTTGTATAATGTTTTGTTGTTTTTGTGTAAATTAACTAAGATGGATCTTGAGTAGAGCTGTTTTATGTCCATAACGTTGAAGCTATTGAAGATCGTATCAGTGCTGGGTAGTAAGCGGCAGTTTGAGAATTATTTTTATGATTAGTTTTTGTGCTTTAATGATAGGGTCAAGGGCACTGGAATATAATTATTAACATTAATATTTAAGCGTAAATCCATAGATAAAGCTCTCAACGGAGCTCGTTGCAATTCATAAAAGCAATAATAATATAACACATTGTTAATTGGAATGAATTTATTAAACTTAAAAAATTCAGTAATCCGTAATCGGTGTCATTATTCAGAACACATGTTTAAAAAAAATGTATATGATATCACCTCAAGGGCGCTTTGCGTATGGTATTGTGCTATATAGTTTTTAAAAATCCGAATTACGAAACTAGATGGTCACCATGGCAACGGGGATTGGTATCTTTTCATCAAATGCGTATATAATATCTATAATTTTACTTGCATTTTGGGTGAAAAGATGTATGTGTATACTCCATAAAAATAATTATATTTACAGGTGGAAAGTTGTCTTAGTCCGTCGCCCCATGGGTCAGTAAGGAATCTACATAAACCGATAGCACAGAAAATTCTTACAATAGACTAACTTACTTTAGCCAACTTTACTTTTCGGCGCAGGGTCTTACGGTTTATGTCGATTCCTTACCGACCCATGGGACGACATGGCCTAAAATAAACAAAAAGTTTAACTGCAATTCCATTAACTTTATTATACTGTTGTCATTGTTATCGCTTCTTTGGACTGTTTACTTCGTCTTTTTAGTGCCATCTCGTGAGATCGAAGCTCGTTCAGTTTCACCAACATGTAAACTAATCCCACTATTATTTGTGTTCCCAGTTGAGAGCTGATGGATGTTCCTGTCCGGACCCTGGCTGACTAGCTTTCTGAATGTGTATTTGTGTGTACTGCTTACACTGAACAGAAAATTCCTAGTAGTCTGGCCAGTTTAGAGAAGACCTTTTCTGATCCTCAAACTAATACAACGCACTGTGTAATTTTTTTTTTTATAATATGTTTTACATGGTACATAATGATAATTTTGCATCTTAGGTTTTTTTTTACTACTCTTCCATTGAAAGCTTTTGCTTGTGTATGGAAGGGGAGTGTACATAAATTTTGTTATTAGTTAGTACCTACTTAAATAATTCATTGTACATAAATATATGTTTGCTGTAGTATTTATTTTGATAATAGTGTGTGTTTAAAAAAAGAAAGAATGTTATGGAAAACTAAGGATATTTGTAAGATTAATTAAGTGACAGTAGTTTTTTTCTTAAGAATATTTTTAAAATGTCTCTTGACAGAGAGCAGTATACGTTTTTTTTATCATTAATGCTTTTGATTTCTTCTGGTAGACGATTGAAAAAAGTTCTTCCCTGGTAAGTGTAATGATGTACGAAAGACGTATTTAGTTTTGGGCAAAGACAAACATGTTTAAGTTGAGTTCTGTTTTCATTTAAAAATTGATAATTATCTTTTTCTTTTATAATTTGTATTAATGAATTTTTAATATTTAAATCTTTAAATGTAGGTACTAGAAATTCTTCAAACAGGCGTTCTGTTGGGTAGTCTAAGGATTTTTTTTAATATAATTTTAATAATTGTTCTTTGTACAATTTCAATTGGAAGAAGGTTACATTTATACGCGGATCCCCAACTAATAATAGCGTATTGTAAAGTCGATTGAACTAAGGCATATTAGATTAAATATAGATTTTTTATCCTCAGAAAGTTTCTAATTCTTAAAAATATGTATATTAATTTTCTAATTTTGTTTACTACTTGACATATTTGTTCCTCCATTTCAGATTTTTATCGATAATTTTATTTGTTATTTTTAGTATTGTACAGTTTGATTTGCAATGGTTTTGGTTGTGAATTTTAGTATTATCATGTATGACAATGTTAAAATTTTTAGGAGCATCGTTTGGATGGATTGCAAATGGAATTACAAATGTTTTTTCACTATTTAGTGATAGTAAATTAGTGTCAAAAAAAATCTTAAGCGTGTTGATGTCTTTTATGGCCTTTAATTCTACATTTTCCCAAGTCTTTTCACTTATTATTAATACTGTGTCGTCGGCGTATGATGTTATTTGACCATGTAAAGGTTGAAAAAATATATCATTTACGTATATGATAAATAGTATTGGTCCAAGCACTGTACCTTGGGGATTGCAAAACTTGAAATCTCTTGATCACTATTAACATGATTGATTTTTTCCACTTGAGGGTGGTTTTTTAAGTAGTTGGTGATCCATTTAATCGCGTTGCCTTTTATGCCAATATTATTTAATTTTTTTTATAGCATTTCATGGGATATACTATCGAATGCCTTTCTGAGGTCAATACAAATACCCGCACACTTTTTACCCTTTTAAGTAGTTTTTTTAATGATTCGTAAATGTATGAAGTTACGTTAGCAATAGCATCTTGTGTGCCGAGTGATTTTATAAAACCAAACTGGTTTTTTGTGTAGTATTTTATTATTATCTAGGAAATTAACTTTTTTTTACTATTTTTTCAAAGATCTTTCCTATATTAGAAATTAGACATATTGGGCGAAAATTCGTTACTTGATGTGGATCTCCAGATTTGTAAATAGGTGATATTATTGTGTTTTTGTAGTTCATTGGAAATATTCCATTTGTTAAACATAAGTTTATTAAATGAGTGATAGGTTTTATTAAGTAAGGTTTCAAAGATTTTAACATGTGTGTCGTAATAGAATCAAAACCGGGAGACGGTTTCTTTCATATTTTCTATTATTTTTAAGATTTCACATTGTGTTGTTGTTTCAAACGTTGAAAGCATATAACGTTTCTGTATATTTTTATTTTTATGGTTTTCCGGGTTTAAAGGATTATGAATATTTTTCGCAAGATTTTTTCCAACATTTGCAAAGAAGGAATTAAATATGTTTGCACATTGTTTATGCTGCATATTGGCATCTATAATTTTTTATGTACTTAATCTTTTGTGTTTTTTGTATTGTCTATAGCCAAATTCACAGTTTTCCACATTTAATTATGATTATCTTCTGAAGATAATATTTTATTAAAAAAAAACTCTTCTTTACTTTTTTTAATATGAGATGTTAATTTATTTTTATATTTTTTATAGAAAATATATACGCTTTTTCATCAAGGGGATTTTTTAAAGTTTTTTTGTACAGTTTTTCTTTATTTCTGATACATATTATAAGTCCTTTGGTAATCCAAGGCTTTATACATCTTAATTGATATATTTATAAGGCACGGGTTTACAGAGTTGTATCTTACTTCATACTTCATACAAACACTATTATCTTGTAAGCATGGAGTGTGTTCAAAGACCGAGTTTTTGGCGGTCCATTCTCTCTGCCTACCCCTGTTAGTTTGTTATTAGATATTTAGTTAGAAATTAATTATTGAATTTCCTCCATATTTCTGTACGGTGTGGAAACAAGGACACTTAGAGCCAGAGAAAGAAAATGCACAGAAACCCTCGAAATGTGGTTTTGGAAAAATGGTCAGCATTCCATGGGCAGCCAGACGCACAAATGTGTCATTCTGGAAGAGCTACACATCCACAATAGGCTTTCAACTATCTGCCTATAACGTATCTTACGATACTTTGGATACTCTGTCACTTTTGCTCGCCAAACTCAGGACTACAACATGGAGAAACTCATGGTCAATGACAAAGTGGAAGGCAGAAGAAGCGGAGGAAGGTCACCAATGCGCTGGAATGACCAAATATTACTGGCGTCTGGTACGTCTGTCCGCAGTAATAAACAATTCCATTTGTCAAATACATATTTCCTCATTCTCTCTTAGGTACTTCCCCCTCGTCCCTTACCAAAATTGATCTTCTGTTTCCCTTTTCTGTTATATAACCTTTAAATATAACACTCTCTAACTCTGTAATTTATTTAATATGTTTTTACACACTCCCGATGAAGGTTTAAGTTAAACCGAAGCCGGTTGGATAATATATTAAAAATCAATATATATTATAAAAGAAAGTCCAAAAAAACGTGCGGCTCGCAAAAACTCACAAAACGAGTCCCGGTACGATCAAGGGAGTTATATGGTGTGGTAGATCTCTGTACCCCCTAGTATCCGTTTTTTTAAGATATAAGGGCTGAAAGTTTCGCCCTCTTGAAATTTCTAGAACATTCTTCCGGAAAGTTCTAGAACAGTCTTCCGGAAAGTTCTAGAAGGTTCCATAGAGCTCTAGAAAGTTTTGGAAGGAGTGGCGGAGCATGTAGTGGAATGTTCGGGAATAGGGAATCGGGAACATCATTGTGGAACATTTCAGAACACTCTCGAATTGTCCTGAGCGAAGCCGGGTAACACAGCTAGTATATGTATAATAAAGTGATATTCAAACAAAGTTTCTTTATTGTAATTATTATATACATTTTGAGTTAAAACACGTTTTTGAGGAATTTCTTTAACAAAAACACAGCAAAATTTACCCAATTATTATTATTATTGTTATTTCGACACCTGAACTCAACGAAGGTAAATGAAATATACATTTTATTAACGAAATGTTAATATTTATAAACTTTTGATCAATTTCATCCGAATATAGGAAAAAAATTGGCGTGCTTCGGACCTGCCCACAACGCCCTTCTATCTCCTTATCTGTACAGTGTCTGCATAGTGCACATGTCTCCATTTGGATTTACTGCTAGTGTAAGTAAATAGTATACAACACTTGGGATAAATGATGACTCGTAGTGTGGGGGCCCGTGCCCCGCGCACTGCAGAACTGCAATAGAAGCTGGTTTCATATAAATAATCACCACAAGCCACAACTACTGTAAACTATGGAATATTATTGAATAATGTACGTCATTGTTTATATAAGTTTATTCAAGTTATAAGTCAGCAAGTTTCGGACAGAATTTTTCGGTTTTCTGTCTTCTAGGCAGTTTACACGCTTAATATTTTTTTAACAAAGTCAGTATCCAAATCCAAATCCAAATAAATGGAATGTTTCTGAACATATCCGAAAACAAAAAAACTCTTTTCGAAATTATTTGTTTTTTTTAAATTTTATAATTTTTAATAAACATATAATTTTTCAAATATTCAAAACAATTACAAATTTTGAATGCAAACCTAAAAAAGTTTTAAAAATGGCTCACCTTACGTTTTTTTTATAACAAAAATTACTGATAACGAAAAAGAATAATAAAAAATACAAATTTTATAAGACAAATGCATTTTAAACTTTATCGTCATTTTATATTTGCCGTTTTGTGCAAAATTCACAAAGTTTAATAATTTTTTTTTTCAAATTGCTGTCTGAAACTTTGGTTTTATGAATGTGTATATTTTGTGTGGTTAATTTTATATTTGAATATAAAGCGTGATGTTTTCTCTTTCTAACACTGTTTAGATCATATTTCTCACCATGTTAGTACGGCAGACACAACGATTTTTATGAGACCTCTTGGATTGTTTCGAAAAGCGAACAAATTAGCCCGAGGGAATGTAAATGGCATCTCAAAACCCCTGGGATAGACTGAGATTTTGTCATCAAGTTAGTTTATACATGATCTGTCAGATTCATGATTTATTTAGAAGTATCCCTATAATAAATAATTCCATATTAGTCTTCCAATAGATTCGAGGTTTTGAACATATCTCAAAATAAAATACCGTTTTAGAAAGCAAATGAACGACAATTACAGACGTAAATATTATGAGCGACGGACAAATGCAATTAAAAATTAATATAACTTCACTTTTCTTCGTTTCATATAAAAATAATTCTATCGGAAATGGGGGTCACTGTCGTTATGGAATATATTACAATTATTTGGAAGTGTCTATGGTATATGGCTTTTAAATGCAAATATAAAGTGTGGTTTTGCCACTTTCTAACACTTCTTAAATCATTATATCTCACTGTAATACAAAATAAGATAGAATATATTATATGAGTCAGTCTCAGTGCATGCTGTAAACATTCTGTTGCTGGCGGTTTCACCTCTTCCTCGCATTCGATAAATGCTGGCGTCCCACAGGGATCGGTTCTGTCTCCGACTTTGTTTCTGTTACACATCAACGACCTCTTGTCATGTGCACCGATTCATTGTTACGCGGATGACAGTACAGTCCATGATAGCTTTTTGTTTGACAAGCCTCCAAAAAGCACACAAACCCCAATATCTCGGAGGGCTTTGAAGCAAAGAATGGACGGTTACCTCGAGAGTGTTTTCTCTTGGGGTAAGAATAACCTCGTCGAATTTAATGTTTCAAAGACCCAATCATGTTTGATAACTTCTAAAAGGGATCGAAATGATAATCTAGTCTCCTTTAACGGAAGCAATCTTCCGAACAGGACCTCCATTGATATGCTTTGTGTAACTCTAAGTGACCAGCTCAGGTATGGGGGCTCCATCGAAACCAGAGTTAAGTTAGCCTCTCAGAAACTGGGCGTACTGTACAGGGCCCGCAGATACTTTAATGGTACACAACTGCTAACCCTGTACAAATCGCAAGTGCGCCCCACGGTTGAATTTGGCAGCCACCTCTGGTCTGGAGCTCCAAAATACCTAAAAAAAACCTTGAATACAGATTCACAGGCAGAAACGGGCGGTCCGTTTGACAGATTCTCCCATCTTAACAGACGGATTGCAATCTTAAGAGCACAGGCGTCAGATGGGAATGCTGTCCTTGTTCTACCGGTATTACAGTGGAAGATGCTCCGAGGAACTAGCGTCATTGATCCCCTTGGCACCGGTGCATGGTCGGGAAACACGCCAAACACGCGCCCAACATTTGTACACGGTTGACATTAGTCACATGAAACGGGTCGTTTTTACGACTCGTTCTTGAGTTCAACAGCTCGGCTGTGGAACGATTTACCGGCCTCTGTGTTTCCTCCCTCCTACAACATAGGTCTCTTCAAGACCCATGTTCACTCCTTCCTTTCCTCAAAAAGACCCTCCACACAGCATCCTCAAAGATGACATAGGCCCTGAGGGAAATTATTTTCCCCAGGGCCTCCTGTGTGGAGTTAATGTAAAAAAAATTACATTTTGGCGTAAATAAAATTAGGTTGTTAATAATTATTCGTATTACTTGTAAGGTATTCCCCAATGAATATCAAAGTAAGTTACAAACCCGAGATGATTAAGCCTACTGGGAAAAACTAAAATAATAGTTA
Organism: Limnephilus lunatus; assembly: GCA_917563855.2. Taxonomy (NCBI): domain Eukaryota; kingdom Metazoa; phylum Arthropoda; class Insecta; order Trichoptera; family Limnephilidae; genus Limnephilus; species Limnephilus lunatus. The sequence continues at coordinate 29,837,755 of OU830599.1, read as the reverse complement.
TAAATTTGAGAGTCGAAGACGACTTAGCAACAAATGTAAGAAAACCCATTTAATCTAATTAATCTTGTAGACCACCCCTCTTTTCCCTCCCGCATATGATTAAGAATAATTTGTACCAGTCTGGAGATGGCTTTAACAGGCTGAAACCGGTTACGTTCAAATAAATTAAAGCGGAAATAATTTTCATATTTGTTTTATTTAAATACATAATTCATAAATAAAGCATTGTTAAGAATTTTCAGTCAATAAATATTATGAATATAATATAATGATCAGTCATTGATGATTTTTTCACCGCATATGTAATAACAAAACAATAACACAGATACTCTGTTTATTAAATACCTTCCAATAAATCATGTTCTTATGCTGCATACACCAATGACAAATTTACCACAAGCCGAGCTACGAATTATTTATGGTTGCTTCGTTTCTTTCCCATAATTCGTTGCTCGTCTCGCGGTAAATTTGCCATGAAGTTTATTATTAATAGTGTAATAATTACATATATTATAATATTTCTATTGGCAGATAAAACACAGCTACTAGATTAAAGATATTGTAATATCTTATATTTCAAAGAGTGATTAGAGTAAATTGCTTTGTATAATTCGCCAATTCAGATTATATTAATCGATGTGTTGTGACACAACGCAGTGATTGTTGACGGTTAAGATTAATTAAAAAATTATGTATGAATGTTATGATTATTTGCATATAAATAAATATCTTGTAATCGGCATCATTTATTATAGAACGCATTTGTAACAAATGTAAATTAATGGTGATCGCGATTTGGTTTAATAATATTTAACAGATGGAGTTCTTCTTCGTTATACGCGCCACAGAGATGTTTTTTGTGGGCTTGCCGGAATGCCCATAGGAAGCGCATTTTCTGCTAACTTCATTCTGTTGAAATCGTTCAACTAGTTTCAAATTTTGAATATCTTTTCTTGAACAGAAAAACAATTTCATTGGCCTGTCTGGGACCTAGGAGTTTAAAGGTCTTAAGTAAATTGGCGACATCAGTATTCTTTTAAATCAGTATTCCTAACACTTCGATACTAGTTTTTTCATCACTTTCATTACTTAATATCACTTTTCAAAAGTATTTTTTTTTACTATTTTTTATATTCTTTATTTTTTCGGTTACTGTTTTAATCGGGGATGATCGTTGACCGTTTCATGTATTTACAGAAGAAAATATTGTCTTTGGGTATTTTGTTAACGCTTTCCTCGAAAATATGGACGTAAAAAACAACCATAAGCGGTAGTATCCTACCCATATAAAAACCACAAAAAAGTTTTCGTTCTGGAAAATCACTTGAAAAAGATTTCCTCTCATATATATTATTTATTTATAAACAAGTTCTGCTGTGTAATTATTATTACGCGTGACAGCTGATTTCCTCCTGAAGGGATTATCAAAGTATTAATTAGATAGAATGGACTAGAAATTAAACTTGATAACAATAAAGTAATTACGTACTGCTAGAAGTTGTGAATGTTGTTTGTTAGGCATGAACCTTTCTAAATTGGTTTGACCGCTATCTTTACGAAAATTTATAGCTAAAAAACATTGACTGTAAAAAATAATGAATTTTACTCAGGTAGGCCGTGATAAAAAAAAAAAAACATACGCTAGTGCCGCATGCCGCGTTGCCTGTAGATATTTGACAGCCATTATTTAGTTTTTCATACATGGTACTAATTTTTGAAGGTAACCAAACTCTTCGTATCGCATTTCACTTTCGTGTTACAAAAAGGTCTCGCAAGGTGTGTGGTACCGGTGACGAAATTAGCACCTGTGTCAGAAAAAGTGCTGCAGACATACATACTTCGTCAAGTATATGGCTGTACTCCATTATCTTTGGACTGTACCGTACGATTTATTGACAGACGTCGAGAATAACTGTAGACATAAATGGAGGGTTCGCTGCGATTGTTTAAATGGTTTTAAATTGCAACACCATGATGGTTAAGGAACAATAATAAAATTTTAAAAGCATATTGTTTTAGTTTATGCTCTAATGTTTTTCACATCAATATCAAACGGTGTTTAGAATTTCATAGTACCTACTTGTTGAAATGAATTGATTCTGTATCTCACATTCGTAGTTGTTGTATTTTATAACGTTTGTAATGTAATACAAATACTTTTCATATTTTTATAAATGTTTTTTCTTGTATTTTCGAAATGGGCGTATCAGGGTAGTAATTTATTTATTGTTTTTTGAGATCTATTAATTTTAATTTAAATATCTCCTTGGAACCAAACTTTTTTTTAATTAAATACCTTAAAAATTCATACACTTCAGGATCGCCGAAGGATAAGCGACTTACGTTTTTTTTTTAAATTGTAAACTCGGAAATCGACTGCTGCGAAATCCCGAGTGTGGTCAATTTAAGAGTTCCTACTCGATTCACAAACAAACAAATTATGAACAAAACGATATCGACATTTTTAATGTAAAAATTTCAATGTTTCAAACACACGGAAACAATTTTTTTAAGTCAAAATATTATTTCTGATAATTTCAGTTTATTATTAATGTTACTATTTTTCTTTTATATTTTATCCAATTGTGATCCACTGTAATGTAAAAAACATACATTTTTGCAACCTGTTGTTTATTTCTACTAACCCCTGTATAAAAAATGTTATTATTGAATACCCAATGTAAAAGCTCCATGGGCGTAACAATAAAGTAACGTCAAGAAAAACTACCCTGACATTTGAATCTACTATAAATTGTTTTAAAATCAACGTTACTTCATTATTTTTAGTTAAATTTTATTAGTTTTACAGATTTTATAGAAGCACAGTACCTGATAATTGGATGGATAGGTGCTTATTTAAAGCTTGTTATTCTCTGGTCCTACTTACATAGGTGCTCAACTCAAGCGTGGCTAAACTGGATAACCGGCGTATTATCGATTGTGAAATCGCCGAATACCAAGCGTACTTAGCGGACCGGACTTTCAGCGCTGGCTTGGTAACTAATCTATCATATATCGCGACTTCACGTCAGGAGTTTTCAAAGACTATAGAGTGCAACCAATCTCTAACGTACTATCATAAATTTATGATGCATGTTTTTTTTTAGTAGGGCTTGTGGCAAAGTCAGCTATTTAGTTTAAATGTGATTCATGGTATCATGTTGTTCTCCAACTTGGAAAAACTTATAGTCACTGGCAAAGTGTTTGACAGAAGGAGGAGAGGAAGGTCACCAATGCGCTGGAATGACCAAATATTATTGGCATCCGTAGCTCTCCACGCAGCAAAGGACCATGAGGAGTAGAGGAGCCTTATCAACCATGGAAATTGAGGTAGAGTTCATGATCCTCAGCAGTGAGGAACCGACTTAGAAGAATTTCCATGGCTCTCGAGTAAAAGGATACTTGGCAGTGAAAATGAATTGTTCAGGAAATAAAACAAAGTTTGATATTTTCACCTAAGCACCTTTTTAAAGATGCATATTGCAAGTGTATTGGATGTTATACCATTTTAAATATTCTTTCTTAGAACATTCGAAAAGACAAACCTTCCCGGGTTAACGAAAAACATGACTACATTTGAAAATCTCCTACTACCACCACACACTAAGCAGAAAATGTCGCTTTTGTCGTGATGGAGTAGTCAAATGTAAATGTAAAAAATAGCATTCGATATGTACAAATATATAAATAGAAGAAATCGAGATGTACCCGAGAGTCAATTCCAAATAGATACCTACATAATTCATAAACCTTTCTTGATGCCTACGATTTTCCGGCTTCGGTATTTCGTCATTCCTACAATATACCATACCAACAACCAACAAAAAAACTTTCACACAGCGTCCTCAAAGATGACATAGGCCTTGAGGAAAAATATTTCCATGAGGACCTAAAATTATAAAAATATTTTTTTAAATATGAAGAGCCCACTTCTTCGGCAATTATTGTTCAAGTATGCGGTAGCTCAAGACTTGTATAAAATGTATTTTACATTTTCTATGAACTACATGACGTGCGGCCAGTGTTTGTTTTTCCTGCAACATAAGTAACTTTAAGACCCAGATTCACTCCTTCCTAACCTAAAAAAGACCCTTCACACAACATCCTCCATCCTCAAAGATGACATATACCCAGAGGAAAACTATTTCCCTAAGGGCCTAAAAAATATTTAAAAAGTGTGACGAGCGCACGTCTTTAACAATTCTTCAAGTATGCGGCAAACTGCCTTAATATATCTTATCTTTTAGGTAGGTACTCGTACGTAAGACTTATGGGCTATAAGGCTAGTGTCTAGCGTGTACGTAATTTTCTTAAAATAACCATGAAAGCACGTAATAGAATACAAAATAAATAAGATTTGTAAAAACTGTGCATCAAATTAACCTATCTACCGGAATGCTAACAGCGCACGGTTATACTCACACCCATTAAAATAGAAATATTTCTTTAGAACTGTGAAAAGTATGGAGGCCGTTCGTCCGACAAGAGTAGTGTGTAGAATTATTACTTCCAATACAAATGAACACACGTCAAAGCCCATGAGGCAATATTACCGCCAGCTATAAACTATGGGATCCATTAGAGGTTAGACAGATGATTCGTGTGCTATTATTATGCCGACTGAAAAATGATGGCTGTAGAATTTACGAAAGAAAATGACGTAGAAAGTGGAACGATGTACTTAGAGCAACTAGCAGAACTGTGAAGAAAAAACATTCCATTAAAAAAACAGTGGTACTCTATCAATTTACAGAGACGATGGAATACCACCATTTGTACTGGCATATACTCCTTGTTTTATCCTCTTTCATATATAAATAGTTTAAGAGTGTAAAATTATTCTCTCGGTCGAGCTTCAAGTAAAAAAAAATGATTGAAGAGAATTGAAATTTTGAAAAATTATTTAAAAATTAATAAATACTTAGTTTTAACCACTTTTATTATTTAAAAAATCAATATTTCATAAGCAATGCTTATTTTGTCAGGGTTTACGTGTTTATTCATTTTTGATTAAAATTGTGCCACAAAATAAGTTTGCTGTGTTTGAAGAAAAATAACTGAAGGTGAAATTTTATTTCAGTCCAATGAATTTAACAATACTGAAGACACCAAAAAAAAAATTACAGTTGCCCAAACGCACTCTGTGGTAATTTGTGGCCAAAATAAATACGTGTGAAAAATTGTTTGTACCTAATGATTTAAATTAAAACTTAATTAAATGAAAATAAATTACTTTGTATACACGACTATTTAAAAGAAATAATCTCAAAACCAATGGTTACTTGATCGGTATAAACAAATAATTTTTTTTTTAAAAAACAAGATTATACAAGCAAGTATAGACAAATAGCGTTATTTTTTCTTTTGTCCATTCTTATATTTTTTCATTTTCTTTAAAAGTTTATCCTGATGATGACCATTGTTTTTTTTGACATGTCGATTATTTTGATTAAATAGTGGCGTATATACAAAGTTATATATCTTAATATATAAAACAAATGGGATAGACCTATAGATTCAGTAATAGGAAAAATAAACAAGTTGATTAACTTTTTTAAAAACGTGAGAAATATTCTAAACATATATGATATAAAAATATATATACCCCGCACTAGCACAATCCATAATGGAATACGACATTATTGCCTGGGGCTGCGCCAGTAAAAAAACATTAATACACTGTTTAAAGCTCTGAAAACCCTAATAAAAGTAATACTTAAATTATATACACCCACTTCAATAATATTCGAAAAATTCAAAAACTATATTCAAAACAAATACTAACTTTCCTTTACAGGAACTTAAACACATTTAACACTTCACAAAATACTCGCAATACTAGAACAACACATGCACACCAACTAAAAATTCCAAAAACAAACACATCCTTTGGACAAAAACACTACAGATACCAGGCTATAAAACTATACAATCCTCTTCCAACACAATATAAAACAACTAATATTATTGAAATCAAAAAAACATAAGAAACTGGCTACAATCCTTTTAACTTTTAATTTATAATTTTGTCGAATTGAAGTCGATTTTATATTTTATTTTTATTGTTTCTCTATAATAAATTTTTATTGTTTCTCTATAAATAATTTTTATTGTTTCCTTTTTTTATATTAACTAAGATCACTGTTTGTTTTGTTTTACTACTTACAATTTATAATTTACAACTGAAAAATGTCCTCTACAATACAGCTGAACTCCTAGTGTGGAGGACAATATACTTTACCTTTGTAATGTAAATATACTAAGAATAAATAATAAAAAAACAAAGTCTGGTAAGTTACACCATTTATAACTTCAGAACGGCTGGACTGATGTTTATGATCTTTGATTCGTTGGATTTGTCTCCACCCCGAATAGGAAAATAGCTATTAAAACATCGAAAAAATTCGCGAAAAAAAATGAAGATAATTCTTTTCCTCATACATTTTGTATGGAACGAATTCCCATATTTTGAAAGATCTGCAGGAATATTGTGATTTCCAAATATTCAAAAACGTCAAATGTCAATGCCCTGATTGCTTTGCTTTTGTTCTTAAACAGATAATTCTGCCCCTCTTTCTTACACAGTCAACAGTAGAAAATGGGACAAACGGTGAACGTATGTCTGCACCCCCCCAAAGGAAAAATACAATAATTATAATAAATCTTCCTCCCACGTATAAAGAAAATGAAACGCAATTACCGCACACAACGTCATCTCTAATACTGACAAAAATAAAACACGAAAAGTTGCGTAGGTATCGATAATTGCTTCATTATGTAATTTTTAACTTAAATAAAAAAAAAAAACTGAATTTAATTCAGCTAATAAGTTAAGACAACAGTTATTGATTCTGAGGCGGTACGAAGTTCTCCGGGTCAGTTAGTTTTAAATAAATTCAAATGACGCCAATTAAATCAATTAATGAATTAATGACTATTGTCGAATATATTTAAATTAGCCTTCAAATCACAGTAAAGCAGGATTTTGACGTTTGCATGCATAGATGCATTTAACGGTATGGCAAAATATCTCTGTCAGAGAACTTACAACAACGTTAATGACTGTCAAACGGGTCACTTAGCTATTAGCTATGCATACCTACTAGTTATAAGTAGTGTCGATAATAATGTAGGCAAAAGTCAAGCTCCTTTACGCAGAAATATAACACTTTGGGCGAGTATTTAATGATAGCCCGAGGGCAATAATTTCTCGTTACGCCATTGATTTTGACATAACAAAATTGAATACGACTTATAATGAGTAAAGGGTGTATACTTTGTAGAAGGATGGTGCTTGGTTCAATGCCCGGGGCAGCACATATTGACACATCCGATATATCTTTCAGTGAAACTAGAGGAAACAACATGTCTGTGATGTGTGCGTGAGTGAAAGTGATCAATTGCTAACTACATGAATATTATTACTACATAATTTGTCTAGTATTATCATTTAAAACAAAATTTATTACTATGTTATAATTTTTACATTTATACTTATAAGATATAAATAAATATAAAAAATAAAATAGATGTGGATTATTTTCATTGTCCTCTTTACTATGAGATTCTGTGCTGAGGGGGACTATGTTTCGGATACGTTTTCAGAGACTACTGTACTACTTCATGGTATGGGTAAGGTTTTTTCAGTAACTTCTATGAAGATGTTTTTAATTGAAATAAAACAATCACTTTGTTTGTAATCACGATTTTAATAATTATTTTTTTCTTTACCGACCGATTTCGCTTAACACAGGCAACTTCAGGGTATAAAATTAAACTGAAGATGTTTTTTTAATTTATTAGTTATTTTTCTGATAGTTGATAAGCCAAGATTCGTTGTCGTTGATATAGTTCGTTTTTGAATTAATTTGTCTAATTAACTAGTATACTAAAAGCATCTTCATGGAAGTTACTGAAAAAAACTTACCCAAACCAAAAAAATGTACAATAGAAGTCTGGGAAAACTTATTGGAAACATAGTCCCTTAAAGTCCTCCACTCAATTTAATCTCTTTATATTCCTCCAAATTTTTTTATTTTTTTAAAATTATTTATTGAGTTAGTTTATACTACATGAATATAAACTAATAAGCACAATGTAACATTTCATTTGATAAATTTAAATATTTTTACAGTAAGCATAACATTTCTTTTTAAATACATTCATTCTTTCTTCATTCTTCATACTTTCAGGCATTTCATCATACATCTTTTGTCCTCTATACATTAGGCAGTTCTGTGACTTTGATTTCTTCATTTGTGGCAATCGAACTCTGTTTATATTTCTTGTTTCGTAATTATGTACGTCTCTATTAAAAACAATTTCATCCTTAAAGTATTTTGGCATTTGGTTTTTCATAATTTTATGCACAAAAATTAGCACATTAAAAGTCTTTTTTTATTGGAATCCAATTTAGCTCCTCTCTCATTTGATTAATCCTTGCGTATTTGCCTTTCCCAGAATACATCTCATAGCTCTGTTCTGTATAACTTCTAGGGGGTATAACTAAATGGGGATGTATAATGGAGATGTATAATGGGACTGTATAACTAAATGGGGATGCTAATCAAGATGGTTCAAATCGAGGGTGCTATAGTTACCCTGTCTCCGGGCAGTTGATTATAAAACCAGTTTTTTTATGGCATTTTTACGTGAATACCGCACAAAGAGTCCCTTTAGTTCTTGATAGGAGCCAGTGGGACTATGGCATCCCCAATTGGGGTAAGTATAGAGGCAGAAGGCCGAGGGATAAAAGATTATAGGGAAAATTAAGGTTTGGAAGTACTTAGCTACACATATCTGGACATTAAAAAAGACAAAAGCTATTTCAAGCAAAGTTTAGATTTTGGATGGTATTACCAGGGCGCTATTGCGACTCTGCGAAAGCGAAACCAGAAAAGTTGCAACAGGTTGACAGACAATATCCATCACCCTGTTAGGTAAACTAGTCCCAGTGAGAACTCAAACGGATATCATTGACGTTGGTCCTCTTCACGATGACGTCACGTATCTCTTACTGGGACTAGTTTACATAGGTAGGCTTGTAAATCGATCAATCAAATATTTTGTATTGACGATATGGAGATGTTGGAAAAACAGATCTTTAATCAGTGGCCTAATTGCGTGGTAAAAGTTGGCATGGCCAGTTAGCACGGAGCACGAAGCACGAACCGCCGACCAATGGACAGAATGTAGAAATCGGCACTTTGCACGACGATGCGATGCGGAGATTGTCGGGAGATGACCTCACGATGCTTGGACTGTCACGTTTAGTTTATGTGCATCGTGTATGCCGCTTATTTATTTTTACTCTACCTGCACGAGAGCTTTTGCAATGGTCAAATTGCTCAATTCGCAATCACTAGCGCCGCTTGATGGGGCTTGAACTAAACAAGTATCCAAACAAGCTTCAACCATTTTGTAACAAAGTCCCAACCCAATGATATTGAGATGTTCTATCCGGAGTTTTTACTGGGTTTGTGTTTCCTGGTGTCGCCGACACTGTTAAACAATACCACTTAGAAATAATATACCACTACCAGAAAATCAATTAAATGAACATATTATTTCCGTATTCAAACCATATTGTTAACCAATACTACTGCACACCCTAAAAAAATCAACTACTTTCCGTATTAAAACTATTCCCATTCGGAAGTAATCCCGCCGACAGTCGGGCGGACACCATAGCATACCTCATGTATTTGAATATCTTTGTCGCAACACAATGAACCAGACCAATAAAATTTTTTGGGGTTTACTGGCTATTTAAAGAAGCTTTGTAATAGTATACTTAAACCAAATTCGATTGAAGCACCCAAGATTTGTCATCGTCCTGCGTTTTACTGGATCCGTTTTTTTAAATTTTTGTATTTGTCAATTAGCTCTACAATTTCAAGAGAGGGATTTACCTAAACAAGCTTTAACAAAAGTGATACCAGCCTTTATATCGAAATATCATCTTCAAAGCATCAATATTATTAAATATTAACCTTTTCAAATTCTTTGCACCCTTTCAAATTGTTTGTTTTGTTTGACAATTTATGAAAAATGTGTTAATTCAGGTCCAGAGCAAGTATAGCAGAATACTAATAATTGCTTATTACGAACGGGTTTTTCTTGATGTGATTAAGCCGATAGCAGTGCATGCTTGTGAAAAATATGTAGCACTAAATATTTGCTGAGCAGGCGTTGTAAATTAATGTGTAATAGATACGAAAATTAGTCAATTTTCTATTCCAAGTAGTATGTAATTTGATACCTCTAAAGATGACAAAAACTACTAGAGTTTGACTTTATTGTAAATTGTATCTTCCTGCTGATATTACTTCTTCACTGGTTCAGATGTCCTCAAAGATTCCAGTTGAAGCTCTGCTGGAAGGCATTTTAGTTCCTTTACAGAATGGCTCCGGCTTGCTTATCGGTAATAGGAAATGGAAATTAAAAATAGGAAATGGAAATGAAAAATAAAAATAAAAAAAAATATAAAAAATTTCAATTCTCGACAGCCAACCCTTAGGTCAGCAGCGTTATCATCTATCGGAAGGTTGAAGGAACCAAAGCGCTCACCAGATACTAAGTTCGGTGAGCGTGCTTTCGGAGTGTCAGGACCTGGCTGGAATGGACTACCCATGATTGAAGAATGATTAAAGACTCGGAAGAATTTAAAGTCAATCTTGAAACTCACCTATTCTGACAGTCGTATCCATAAAGTCACACACACCAAGTTTGGTGGTATTATAGATATATTTGTTGATTCCCTTTAAAATCTTAAATGCAAATTAAACCAACACTTTGTGGAATCCTATAAATTATTGTAACGGGTTTAATATGTATATTTAACGATTTGATGTGTTATTGTAATGTTGTATATTATGTTATTGTCAAACATTATATTGTTTAAAATATTTCTTTACGCCATGTTCTTCAAAAACTACTAATATATATATTTTTTTAATTTTTCACTTTTATAACTTTTCGTATAAATTCTAACTCGATTACTCAAATATTATATTGTTTAAAATATTTCTTTACGCCATGTTCATCAAAAACTACTTATATATATTTTTTAAATTTTTCACTTTTATAACTTTTGGTATAAATTCTAAATCGATAACTCAAATATTATATTTTTTTAAATATTTCTTTACGCCATATTCTTCAAAAACTACTTGTACATACTATTTTTTAATTTTTCACTTTTATAACTATTGGTAAAAATTCTAACTCGATAACTTTTGTAAAACTTATTTATAATCTATGTAAAAGCCCCCATGGGCGTATAACAATAGTAAATAAAACATTTCACTTTCACCTTCATTTCCCGCGTCATTGTAAAGAAATGTAAGCAAATTAAATCTAGTAAGATGTGGGCATTTCATAAAAATTCTCGAGACCTGGAGAGTCCTAAATTCTCCAGTCTTTCAAAATAAATATGAATTTTACTTTTGTCACAGACCTTCTCATAAATTTTATATCAATAGTATTGGACGGTAGCAAATAATGTTAAATCATGTAGGGTCCTCTGCGTGTTCTGAGTTTTTCCGGGATTCTGTTTGCAGGGCGAAGATGATGGACAACCTCCGATAGGAGATTGCACCAAAAATATTTTAGAAAAGGATGTTCCTTAATTGCAATGATTTTGCGCGCTGTTGATTAATTTTTTTTTTAATCAGGCAATTCTCCCTTAAAAGAGTGCTTTGAACAAATTTTGAGTTTATCTAATCTACAGTTTTTCAGTTAGTCTTAACTCTGTCCTGATGTATGACATGTCTCAGGACTGGTTGTTTCACAGAATTTGAAACATCAGTCAAATTTAAAACTTTAAATTCAAGTTTTGTGAAAGTTCTATTCAAGTTCTGTTATAATTTAAGTAACATGCAAGTATCAAGCAACAGTTGAACATTAATGGCCTGAAATATAAATACGGTCACAACATTTCTCTAGTCACGCTACGTTGTGATAGAAAATCTGTTCTGCCGTGTGTTATCTTGAGCAACTCGTCGCGACGACTGAAGTTTTCCAACATGTATAAGCCATAACATTCAAAGAGGAATGGGCTTTCAATAGAGTTGGGCACTATTCTAAAACTAAATATTGCAAATGTGCTGAATGTCTGGTTCCTAGGCTCAATCTACTCGTTACCTCAAGTAAGTTCATTTGGTGCTAATCTAATTAGATTGTACAATGTTTATATTTTTAAATGTAGGCATGTGTTCGATACACCTCTACGCCACTGATGCAGTAAATGCCAGAACGTGATAAAATGTAATTAGCCACGGGCATCGAGCACTCGTGGCACCTGCACGCCGAAAGCGGACAGCACTAATTCTTCAACTAGTTCACGTTGACCAAGAGAGAAGGTTATCAAAATGTTATAAGAACAAAATCTTTAATCTGAAAAATAAACAGTATCTATGTCAGCAAGGATCGTTGATATAAAGGTTTGTATCTAAGTAACGTAAGTATGTTAAACGTTGTTCAAGTTATAATTAACTTGTGAACAAGGTTTAACATGACTTAGACTAGACCTAGCCGTAGGCAATTGATTACGCAATCAGCAGTGATATATATGATATATGTTTAGTAAGTATCTAAGAGTCTGCCTTAAGATGGTTAATGTGAGATAATAATCAATTATTATTAAAAAAAATAATCACGCACCCTTCTCGGAGTTAATAACATTAAAAAAAGCCTCTGTCAGTAGAGCAATAATTTTTAGGGCAACAGAGAGTTGTATCGCGACTAGGATTAATAATAACAAAACATTGTCTTTAATTGGAGAGAAACTGATAGGAGGCAAAGGCTATTAGTATAAAACTATGATAATTTGGTTGTAATAGTCCAACTAACAGTTCCTACCTTAGTTGGCGATAGTTTGTTTATTGTCTAAAAGATCTATGTTACCTTCAACGCCATTTTTGTGAGAGGGGTAATAATTCTTCATCGATTGGTATAATAAATCTATATTTATATCACAGTGTTACATTATAAATTTATATCACAGCGTCACTGGGATTGTTCTAACGCTAACGAAATTTTCTGCTTTACCGACATGAACTAGATTTAACACTTCTCTCAGAAGCTGTCAGTGGGAATCCACGATTTTTTTTGGGAAATTCTTTTGAAATAGAGTAGTTTATTTAAGAAGAACTTCTAACATTATTTGATAAAAATTAAATTGACAAATCACCGCAAAATTAATTTTAACAAACATTTGCGGAAGCTTAGAAAAATGACACACTTCCTTAGTATAATTAGCGTTATTCTCATGTTCATAAATTGAATAAGTGTATCACCCAGTTAGTTGCTTTGTTAAGTCTTTTTTTTTGTCTCATATTCCTTTTATTCTTTTTTCGGTGACTCATTATAATACTTAATTATGTATAAAAGATACAGATTCTTAATTCTTTCTGAAATAGTAAAACCCTATATGTAGATATTGTAGATCCCTCTGAGATTTCGTGTAAAATAATAAGGATGATGAATATTATCATTCTTTTACGAAACATTCGTGGTGGGACAAATTTAAAAGCAAGAGTTTGTCGCCAGCAATTTTTAATTATACATCAAAACATTAATCAAGTATCATAAATATTAAGGAGTTATGAAGAATAAAGACAAGTTTAACGTCCATCAATAGAGCGTTCTTTGTCCGTGGGCTGGGGAACATTATTTGCGACAAAAGTGCAACTAAACCCGCAGAGTTTCGTCCCACATCCCTTCTGCAGATAAAGGAGATCTAGAGATATCGTGTTTTGCTAATCGGAGACAATTTATGTTTTGAAGTTTATGGTTTTGCCATTTGAATAAATAAATTTACCGAGTCGTAGTACTGGAAATATCCATAAAGAAGTCTCGCTATCAACACTTACTACAATAATTCGCCTTTCTTGAACTCGGTCGTTAATTTTCTATCGTAAACTAAGAGATTGAGAAGCTATAATAA